>JAZHRO010000044.1:11354500-12650000 GCA_037157565.1 Thalassia testudinum | reverse complement strand
TCCGAGATATCATATGGGAGGAGCCCCAGTAGCCTCCTCGGCCACCCCTTCCTGAGGACGTGGAGGGAGAGTCCTCCTTGGAGCAGGGGAATCGTCGCAACGCCATACGAGCTGGAGGGGGAGGGGGTGATCCTCCACGACCCCCACCCTCAGACACTTCTGAACACGAGCCCTCCTTGCATGGAGGCGTACCTGTTCCCCCGTTGCAGCTCCACCACGAGCTTTTCGGCTAGTTTCGGAAGCTGAAGCCCCCCTCCTAGGGGGATGAGAGCCCGTCTGAGGCAGAGGATTGGCTGGAGTAGATAGAGAAGGTGTTCGACATCCTCCGCCCTCCTACAGAGTGTCGCGTGTCCTTTACCATGTACCGGTTGGAGAGTGCAGCCTACAGGTGGTGGAGGGCAGTCAGAGGCCAGGAGGGGAGAGTCGATGTGGGATCAGTTCGTGGCTCTCTTGTGCAAATAGTACTTCCCATAAACCTGGCAGGACTAAAGGAGGTAGGAGTTTCACACTCTTCGTCAGGGGGGGAGATAGTTAGTGCGTACCATACGCGTTTCTTGGAGCTGTCACGCTTCACCTTGACAGCTGTCTACTGAGGAGCGCCTGTGGAGGTTTACTAAGGAACTTCGATTGGCGATTCGGGGGTATGTGAAACCCCTGAAGTTGCCCACTTTCTCTCGTGTGGTTGAGGCAGCCATGACTTATGAGATCAACCCAGTTGTACGAGACACTAAGGCGGGCGGAAGAGACCCTACCAGCCCGAGTACTCACAGGGCCATCGGGAGAGGAGACACACGGTGGTTGCAAAAAAGTAGTCTCGTTATGTGGGGCCACCAGTAGCCTTTGGGAGCCCCAGACAGGGACTAGCTGCAAGCATCAACCCCCGCCCAGCCACCAATAGAGACCGATTGAGGGAGGAGGTCGTGTTCCTCTCTGCTACCGGTGTGGCCAGCCGGGCCACATCAGGAGGGACTACTCATCTAAGGTCAGAGCACAGCAGATGCTCCCCGCACCGAGTGCTGGAGGTTGAGCTGGCGGCCACGGTCACTAGGCACGTGGAGGACAACAGTCACGAGGAGGGTACCGGCCAACTTTTGCCTGCTCGACCTAGATCATGGCCGCTTCGTTTGCATCTAGGAATGAGGGGTGCATCAATGCCCTAACACATAGAGACGTCAGGGCTTCAGGTTTTGTGGTGGCAGGTATGGTTACTGTTTCTGGCAGACTAGTCTATGTTCTTTTTGATTCTGGTGCCACACATTCCTTTGTCACATCGAGTTTTACTATTAGTTTGGGATCAGGCAGTGTACTGTTGGAGGTTCCATTCCTGATTAGAGGGCCACATGGGCAGTTCGTATTAGAGGTCTTTACAGACTGCGAGGTCGCTATAGGAGGATACAGTCTTCCCGCCGACCTGATTGTGATCCCAATGGAGGACTTTGGCGTGATTTTATGGATGGACTGGTTGCCTACCTATCATGCCTTGGTGGACTGTTTTGGGAGGAAGATCGTCTTCTCCATACCAGAGTTGCCTCCCTTTGAGTTTCACGGCCAGCCAGTGGACGGAGGTTTTAGGTACATCTCCGCACTTTGGGGAGTGAAGCTTTTGGGCTAGGGGTGTGAGGGCTTCTTGGCTTGTGTCGTAGCAGAGCCTAACACCGTGGCCGACTTTTAGAGTATTCCGGTGTTTGCGAGTACCCCGATGTTTTCCCAGAGGAGTTGCCAGGACTACTGCCTGAGCGTGAGATCGAGTTTGAGATCTCGTTAGTATCGGGGACCAGCCCTATTTCTACTGCACCTTACAGGATAGCGCCGCTTGAGCTACGAGAGCTCAAGTCACAGTTACAGGACCTTTTGGAAAAGGGCTTTGTGAGGCCCAGTGCATCTCCTTAGGGAGTCCCTGTGTTGTTTATGAAGGATTGTACCCTGCGACTTTGTGCCGACTACTGAGAGCTGAATTGGGTCACCATCAAGAACAAGTATCGACGACATCTTTGACCAGTTCAGAGATGCCATAGTGTTCTCTAAGATTGATCTGAGGTCAGGTTACCACTATTTGAGGATCAAGGAGATCGACGTCTCCAAGACATCTTTCTGTACACGGTACGGACACTACAAGTTCTTGGTCATGCCATTCAGGCTGACCAACACCCCTGCTGCTTTCATGGACATGATGAATCGTGTTTTCAAATCGTATTTAGACCAGTGTGTGGTGGTGTTCATCGATGACATCCTAGTCTACTCACGGGATTAGGCGCAGCATGGACAACATTTATGTATAGTCCTGGATACCTTGAGATGACGTAGGCTGTATACCAAGTACAGCAAGTGTGAGTTTTGGTTGAGACATGTGACTTTCTTGGGCCACGTGATATCGGGAGACGGATTGGCTGTCGATCCAGCCAAGGTTGAGGTTGTGCTCAGGTGGGAGAGACCATGCACAGTGACAGAGGTATGTAGTTTTCTAGGACTGGTAGGTTACTATCGGCGGTTTATCAGAGGGTTCTCTCAAATCATGCGTCCTATGACTCAGCTGACCTGGAAGGACGTGCCTTTTTCTTGGACTGATGAGTGTGAGGTGTGTTTTCAGGAGTTTAAGGAGAGATTGACTTCAACTCTTGTACTTACCATTCCAGGCAATAGTGGTGGGTTCGTGGTTTACGCCGACGCGTCATTACAAGGGTTGGGTGGTGTGCTCATGCAAAGGGGTTACGTTGTCGCTTACGCTTCGCAGCAACTGAAGTCCCATGAGCATAATTACCCCACTCATGACTTAGAGCTGGCAGCGGTTGTCTTTGCGCTGAAAACATGGAGACACTACCTATATGATGAGACATTCGAGATCTTCACTGATCATAAGAGCCTCAAGTACCTATTTGACTAGAAGGAGCTCAATCTGAGACAGAGGCATTGGTTAGAGTTCCTGAAGGACTACGACTGTAGCATCTCCTACTACCTAGGGAAGGCCAATGTGGTGGCCAACGCCTTGAGCCGGAAGGTACCCGCCCACTTGGCTAGCTTGCAAGCACAGAGTTGGAGACTCATGGAGGCGGTGGCTAGTTGGCGACCCCGGGAGTCAAAAGAGTATTGTGGGATAGTGACAGTGACGCAACAAGCACGATCAAAGCTGATAGACCGCATCATTTCAGGGCAGATGGCCGATCCGTACTTACATATGCTGCGAGACAGGGTGTTGACAGGGGACCCAGGAGACTTTTCCTTCTCAGACAAGGTACTGCGCATGAGGGAACACCTATGCGTTCCTAGAGACGAGTTGTTGAGAGAGCTCTTGACTGAGGCGCATGGGTTTCAGATCACTATACATCCCAGAAATACAAAGATGTATCATGGCTTGCGACACTTCTGGTGGAGAGGGATGAAGCGGGTTGTTGGTGAGTTTGTCCAGCAGTGCTTGGTATGCTAGTAGGTGAAGGTCGAGCACCAGAGGCCTGTAGGGCTGTTACAGCCACTTCCTGTGCCAGAGTGGAAGTGGGAGAGCATTACCATGGACTTAGTGGTGGGTCTACCAGTTACCCAAGGGGGACACGACGTAGTGGGGTGATAGTAGACTAGTTGACAAAGATGGCACGGTTCCTGTCGATCCGAGTCACTTTTGGGCCAACATAGCTAGCAGAGAGAAACGTCAGAGATGTGTCTGCACGGACTCCCTTGTGATATTGTATTCGACAAGGATACTCGTTTCACTTCCCAGTTCTGGGCAGAGTTTTAGTAGGCATTAGGGATTCGTTTGAGGTTCAGTACTGCCTACCACTCCCAAACCGATGGGCAGTCAGAGCGCACCATACAGACACTCGAGGACCTCCTACGCGCTTGTGTACTAGGCTAGAAAGGGTCTTGGGAGGAGCATTTGCCCTTGGCAGAGTTTGCGTACAATAACAGCTACCATTCGAGCATCGACATGGTACCTTATGAGGCTCTATACGGACAAAGGTGTACTGCGCACCCTTGAGTTGGGTTGAGGTGGGGATTAAGTGGGAGGTTATCCCTAGGCTGATCCGGCAGTGTTAGGAGGTGATATAGAAGTACAATTCGAAGTTGGGGATCAAGTATTTCTCCATGTTTCACCCATGGACTTGCAGCATTTTGGGGTGAAAGGGAAGCTTGCATCGAGGTTTGTGGGATCCTTTGGGGTTTTGGAGCTAGTTGGACCCGTTGCTTACAGGCTTGCCCTTCCTCACCAGCTTTCTAGAGTGCACGACGTGTTCCACGTGTCCATCCTCAAGAAGTATGCCGTCGATCCCAGCCGCGTTTTAAGCCACAAGTGCGTCGAGGTGGGAGACGACCTGACCTATCCCGAGAGACTAGTCTAGATATTAGACAGAGCCGTCCGGAGTCTGAGACAAAAGCAGGTATCACTGGTAAAAGTCCTATGGAGAAGCCAGCGATACGAGGCCACTTGGGAGCCTGAGGCAGCAATGCAGGAATAATACCTGGATCTCTTTGAGGGTACATCTTTTCAGATCTACTTTGATCCTTTTTAAGTTATGCGTTTTTATGCAACTTTCTTTGCACCCTACTTGGCTTAAGTTTCGGAGATGAAACTTCCTTTAAGTTTTATGTTGAAATGACCCGTTGCCTTTTTGGGTTGTTTAAGACGTCTGGATGAGCAGTCAGACGTCTGGATGAAGGATCGGAGTCTGAAAGTAGAACCGTACCTTTTTTCTTTTCAACGCGCGCGCTGCACGCACACTCACTTCTCTCTCTTCACCCCAAACACTAACCCTCTCCTATTTAACCCCCACCCCCACGCCACTCCTTCCATCTCCACCAATCCTTCACCTTCCTTCCAGCGCGGCAAGAGGAGAGGAAGAAGAGAGAGACGGGATGCGGAGGCGGAGGGGAGCAGGAGCGTGGGAGGAGCTCGCGAGGGAGTCGCGGGAGCTCAGAGGAGCTCATGCGGGAGGAGTCGAGGGCGTGGGCGAGGGCGACGAGGACCTTGCGAGCATGAGCCTTGGCCTCCTGCAGCCGCTGGAGGCACTGCTGCAATTGCTGCGGTCGAGCTCACGAAGGAGACAACTCGCGGGAGTAGTTTTGCGTATTGGATATTTTCCACTATCAAACGTCAGTAGTAGAAGGACGTTCGCAGTTGAAGCCAAATGTCTGAAAGCACGCTCAGTGCTAAGTACATGCTTTGTGCGGTTTATGGCCATGCAAGCCTCATCGTAGGGATTTTATCCAGCCTTATTTAGCTCTGCGCGTGTGTACGTAGGAGCAGAGCATTGGAAAGGCATGGGTGCACCTTTCGAGGTGCTTTTGGATGTCTGGACATGTCGCCAGATGTCTGACCATACCTGCAGACGACCGAAAGGAGGGTCCGACATCTGGAACTCACCTCAGACGATCGCGGAAGGGTCCAGATGTCCGAGGTAGCTGCAGGAAACCCAGGGTGAGTATTGACGTTTGGGACTAGACGTAGACATCTGATTTTGGACAGTGTGTGTTTTTGGCTCGTTTAGGGCCCAAATAGAGTCGGATTTCCATAAATGAAGTACTGTTGTTTTTCGCTTGAGTTTCTCTACGAGTTAGTGTCATTTGTATACGATTTTGGACTCGTTTGATGTGATTGGTCAATTGTATAGGTCTATAGTCAATCGAGTATGCGAGAGTCGCGGAGGTGACGGGACCTACGTTCCGAGCCCCTATTCCTCCCGTGTTTGCCGGTAGAGTGGTTTACATTCATATTATGATTTAAATAATTGAACTGCATGCTTAAAATAACTTGAATGAACCTTAGGATGAGAATGAACCCTAGGGCAGGAACAGATGAATATGATTGAGCTATACTGTATACTTGAGATACATGTAGAACCCTAGGATGAGAATGAACACGAGGGCAAGAACAAATGAGTATGGTTGAGCTACACTGTTTATTGAGATGCCTGTAAAACTTTAAATGTGCTGGTCATTTAATATGATGCCTTGTCAATTAGAAAATCACGAGCTACCTGTTTTAAGAATGGAAACGGAAATGTAAATAGAGAAATATGAAAGTTTGGAATATGAAACGAAAGGAATACCCGCATGAACCCTAAGGGGAATTAGTAGGAAAACTCCTGTAGATGGGAAGTGAGCTGGCCCTTGTGTATGCGGTACCAAGGAGAGCCACTGTCCCTTTAGTGTAGAGGGGTACTAGCGGCCTGTTGGGTTGAGCCCTGGGGTCAGGCCTAGACACTACACTGACTCTGTTTAGCACTCGTGTATGTGGTACCGAAGTGAGCTACTTAGAGTAGGGAGGGAGCTAGCCGTCCCAGGGGGCTTGGGATTATGACTAGCCACCCTACACCAACTCTTGTTAGGCCCACTGGGCAAACTGAGATAGTCGGATGAGGGTACGCGGACTGTGGAGGGGCGAGATCCTTGTTTTGTTCTGTTCTAAGAGGGCAAGGTCTTGTACTGTTCCATACTGTACCTTTAGACATACCTACTAGCGGAAATGACTAACCGCGTGCCAATGCGGGATAGCTACCCACCCGTTTACCACATGTGTCATAGTCACCGCTATGTCGCGACTATGTCCTCGGGTTGGTTGACTGGGTGTAGGATTACCATGGGGAACTCTCCCGACCAGGAGAGCGCAACGTGTACCTCCTACATCATGGAAAAGACTGCATTCAAGATTGTTCCCGTGAGGAACATGCCAGATTAAGAGATGTTTTAATAAAGGAACAACAAATTAGAAGTACTTGATTAAAGTAAATGAAAATGGATAGTTACTTAATTGCATTAATTTATAGCTTGTCTCAATTACATAAAATAAATGGCTAAATTACCATTCTACTCAGCATTCGTTGACTTTGGGAATCTTATAACTTTTTCCAAGTCAGGGAGTTGAGCAGCCAACACCATCGGTTGCAAAGAGAGTTGGGCCCAGTCGAGCCTGGCCTTAGCTGCGTTTTCTTACTGTTTCCTTAGCTTCTATTGTAGTAGTGAGTATTTTGTTTTATATAATACTATTTCAGTTACTTTTTTGTTGTACTTTTCTCTGTTGTAGTTGTGATGGCCTGTAATATTGATAGACTTTTCGCTCTATTCTTTTACTCTTGTTTTTTTTATGCCTAGTTATATTACATGTGTGGTTGTGAATTATTTCCTGCTTTTGGTTATTTCTCGTCGGACAACTAGGTCTTGGGATTAGTTGAGGTGGGTCGGTCTCGAGTCCTGTAGGGATTTGGGATCGGGTCGTAACACCAATTGACCAACTGGGCGTTTGCCTGGAACGTGTCTGCAGATCCTGGAGGGTGCACCTGGGGATTTCGACACATGGAGCTCAAAGAACAAAGGCGGTGATGGCGGAAGTGGTGAAGCTCCAGCGAGGACAACTGAAAACAAGAATATGGCCTTGCGGCCAAGTCAAAATACTTTAGGACCTTCGTTGGACCACGGTGAATGTGGGTGGCGGTGGTGTGCGGAGGTTGAAGATGGTGGTGCGGCAATGGGTCGGTCGGTGAGGTGTTAGGATGAGTAATAGAAGGGGAGATGTTAAGGCTTTTGTGTGGGTGGATGTGTCGGAGGTAACAGGCTTGTTGGCGAGGTGGATGGAGGTGCGTAGCGGTGGAAACACCACGCTAGAGTGGTCATCAGAGATTGAGGAGATGAGGGTGAACAACGTAGTTGGTGGTCAGATTTAGAGTTAAGAGGAGAAGAATTAACCTAAGAGTCTAAGGGAACTAAACTACTCCTAAACTAACAGACGAAAGGGGGGAGGCTGGCTTGCCGGGGGTACGTCGATGTCGGGGACGAAGGTGCTCCGGTGGGGTTTGGGCAGCGAGGATGACAGAGGGAGAGGCGTCGGCCAGTATGGCACGACGCGGAGGAAGACGAGGAAGGAGAATCCGCTGCCGAAATTGTGGGCGAACGACGAGGGAGATCGGAAAAGATCGTCGGACGTCAAGGAGCTATTCTGCTAGAGAAGAGGGAGGAATTGAGGGTTTTCCAACCAAACTCGAGCATGGAAGGATAGGGCAGGCCTTGGGAGTTTTTGTGTAGGTATTAAGGGGTCAATTAGCTTAGGAATCAAGCTTTGCGAGCTTGGAAAGCTCGTCGGAGTTGGGAACTCAAAAGATACTTGAATCTCTCATGCATTCAGATGAGAGATTGGGAAGGTTATGGAGATTGAAACTTGATCCGTTGGAGAGAGAGCTCTCAAGGAATATCCCTTCAAATTTTGGAAGGGATTTATTGATCAGAGAAGTTTTCTTCAATCAAAGGTCGTTGGAGAAGGATTCCTCTGCGATAATGGCAAAGGAATCTATTTGCAAAGAGTGACGACAAAGTTAGGGGTCTGTTTGTAAGGAATTGAAAAGTTAGGGGCATATGTGTGAGAGAAAAGATTCAGACTGGACTAAATTGCAAACTAGGTGAAGACAATCTTTGATTGGGTCCAAATTTTGTTATAAACCTAATTTGGACCCAAGGAATCCAATGGTCAAGTTAGATTTAGGTTTTGACCAAGTTTGGTTAGGTAATTTACGAAAAAATTCAGATTATGGCGACTATCTGTCTAAGACTCTGTTTTGGGTTAAGATGGGTTCTGATGGTTAAATTGAAAGTACCAAATCCTAGAGGATATTTTTTTATGAATTTTAGAGTGTTTACGTGAATTTTATCATGATTAGAACCGTAGATTGAGTAGGTTTGTTTTTAGGATTTCAAATGTTATTTAATTTTTTAAACGAGCGAAAATCCATTTCTATTTGCACGAACCTACTTGTTATATAATTAAGACCATTTGACCTTTAATTAACCCCTGGGAAATCCTGTGATTGTTCTATAATTTGAGATATACTGTTAAAACTACATTTTTACCCTTGTTTTACTCTCTCTCAGAATGATTATGCAGTGAATTAGGGTTCTTCTGACGGTTATGTTGGAGCATTTATTCCTTGATTATGACTAATTAGGGCTAGATATGACTGATGATGACGTTATTATCATACCCCCATGCCTAACTTTTGCTAGTTCCTTAGGAAAATCTCATGGAATTAATCAAATTCTAGACCATGCCTTTTTATGCTCAGATTTCTGATGTGTACTTTCTTTTGTAGATTAAGCAAGAATGCTAACAATAGGCCTAGAGGTATTCAAGTACCAACCAAGATCCGGAGCTGATCAGCTTTAGCCTCAGTCTGCCACGAAGGTTTCTAAGGTCCACAGGAATTAACCTAAAGTTCGTTGAACTCCGTGGTTAAAGTACCTGTCCTTAAAACATTTTTAGTCTCAGTTCAGTTTGCAGTGCGTTTTTGTAAGAGAGAGAAGATTTTTTTGCATTTTTAGAGAGTTTTCTCTTTTTCTTATTTATTTTTAGCTTCGGATTGTCTTTACAACATGGTCTATATCGGATTCCTAGCTCCCACCATCAATCCTCGTAGGGTCCCTAGCTTTTGACATTTCGAGATAGCACCGCCCATGGCAACTCCTAGAACCCTGGCTTTCGACACTTTGAGATAGTATCGCCCATGACATTCTGTAGCTAAATTCAGGCCCAAGCAATCGACATTTCGGGATAATCCTGCCCATGGCACCTGAATCAAAATAAGGTGCTTACGTGCCCCCAGTAGGATATTTAGATATTCTAGGAGACAGGCACCAAGGAAACAGTATGTTGTACATCTTCAAAGGGAATTGCCCACCTCTCCGCACCGAGAACTCATCCAAATCAACTTATGTTGATAAGCTGCTCTTAATCTAGGTAGCTTTTTATGAACAGAATTAGTGCATTTGCGTGATTTTGATAATTAAATGCATTGAACCAGACTGCATGTGGATTAAGGTGCTTAGGTTACCGAGTCCCGCAAACTAGAGGTCAGTTAACGTGGTTGAATAATCCCTAAGCCTTAGACCTAATACTTAAGCTTTGCATTTCCTCAACTTCTTGAGGACTATCCAGATTTTAATGGATACTTGAATTTTTAAGCCTAAACACAACTCAAGAGGCCTAAGATTAGCACTCATAATAATCTTCGTATCTCTTAGCACTTTTTGACTTTTATTTCTTTCTTTTGATTTGGTCTTGAACTAAGTAGATTCCATAATCTTTTACTAATGACCAACTCTTTTTATTTCAAATTATTGCTTCTTTTTGACATTTAAATCACCTCCCCTCAAGAATGATATGCAATTTAATTATCTAAATTTCCTCCCCTTTCTCCATTTTTTTATTTTTTATTTTTCAAAATTTTATTTTTTCTTTTTTTTTTGAAATATGTATTTTTTTTGTGAGAACCCTTCATAACTTTGAATTTTTATATGTTTGCATTTTAACACCCCCCATGCTTAAGTTTTGCAATGTCCTCAATTGTAAACTGGAGGGTATGAAATCAGTTTGGGTTCAAGGATTAGAATAGGATAATCGAGTGGGCGAACGGATTGGGATGATTGTTGCGGACGATTTTAAGCTCTGGTACGAGTACCAAAGGTGGAGTCGACTCTTCTGAGACTAAACTCGAAGTGAAATAGACGTGAAATACAAAAGGATAATAAGAAGGATCTCAGGTTTTTGGAATGATGGGTTGCCTCCCGTTAAGAACTAAATTCAATGCCTTCAGCCGAGTAGAAAATTGTATGGAGGAGTGGTCAAATCAGATGAATTTTATAGAATAAGCACCTTGATCAATAGCTTAATTGGTTCAACTAGGTGTTTGTTCAAGTCAACGGGCTAATTATGCTACCCAAACCCAATCATTTTGGTGGGTTGGTAGATGTGAATCAGCAGATGCGGAACCCACCATATGCTATGGAGCTCAAGTAGATGTGGGTGTGTAAAAGTAGGGTTTGGCTGAGTCCAATCAGCTTGGTCAGAGTAGGGATCCTCAAATGAAAAAGGCTTGGTGGAGGATGCAGGAACCCTACGGGAGTGATTAGAGAAGGATGGGGCATGATTCGCAATCTGATCAAGGTTCGAAACCCGATTGAAATGTGGAGGAGAATCATGTGCAACTGGCTCATCGAGAGGAGAATCAGAGTAGAAATTGAGTTTGGTTGCGAGTCAGGGTTGGAAACAAGTTTTGGAAGGCTCTGTATGTGTAGAAGAGGTGGCATCAATAAAAATTTTGTGTGAGGGCTCCTTTATGAAGGATTCCAAGGTAGGTTCATGTAGAGAGTCCTCAAAATGACCATCAAAATCAAATGTAAATGCTTGAAGAGTGTTTAGAGGGTTATGGAAATCTGAGTCAAGGAAAGATTTGAACTTTGGATTGCAGACACTCTCGGTAATTATTATTTCTGATTCCTAAGGATAAAAAAGGAATGATTTCATCTCAATGGAACCTGATTTTGAGTTAATGATCTCGGGATTAGGGACCTCAAAGTCAGAGTCTAAGAATGGGTCATGGAGGCTGAGGTCGTAGATTGGCTCGTAGTTGTTAAGAAACAAAGGTTCTCCAAAATCAGGGTAAAATTTGAAATCGTCGGAGAACTTGCGAGAATCATGTTCTGAATCTGATTCGGGATCAGGGGTTCCACTACAGAGTAAATCAAGATATGGAGAAGCAACCTAACTTGGATCTAACCTATTTTCAGATTTTGAGCTAAAAAAGGTGTCCCTATTAGGCATAGGTTAAGGTTCTTGGCTTATAGGATAGACCTAATCGATTCCTAACTCTTCCAACTCCTCGATTTCTGTATCATAGATTAGCGTGACTTTCGAAAAATCAATCTATATTTCTAAGGAGGTTGGAGAGGTACACTCATCAAATACAGGCCCAGAATCATAATCTAGGTTCAAAATCTAATTTCCATCACATTGGGCCTTGTAATCATCTCAATAAGGCTTAGATCCAGATTCTAGGTTAAGGGTGTGGGTTGGATCGGTAGAATCTAGGTTGGGCTCTACAGGGATGTTAGAATTGCTCTTAAGAGTCACCTTATCAGAATAAGAGATGGAATTTACACCCTTGAGAGTCACCTTATCACAGGCATTTGGGAAATTTAAGTTTGGTGAACCAGGTTCTTGATTTTCTAGGGCTGGTTCAAAATTGTGAACACCTGTAATCGGATCCTCTCAACCCATCTCATGATCAGGAATGTCAATTTGTTCGTAATTTAAATCAGATTCCATTTGGGTTGGGGGTCCATAACAAGCTTGATCATCAAACCCGGGATTTGGGAAATTACATGGATTACTGGAATTACACGAAGATGTCATCTTAACTTCTGACGGGTATTTTTGATCGAAGGATCTATACAATTTATTCAGAAATTCTCTCCGTTTTCCCAACAGATTCTGGAGTTCTTCCGAAATTGAAGGATGTGATCAATATTGCATACAATCATTGTGTAATTTCACCAATTCCATGTGTTCTGCTAAGAGATCATCTCGGGTTGAACCGTGGTTTAGTTGTATCCATATCATCTTCATAGGGTTCAAAATGTGGGTCATTGTTTTCTTGAATCTATCCTAAATGTCCCTTTTACAATTTTCTTCATGGTTTCTATAAGCATTCTCAATTATCTTTTCTTTCATGCTCATTTGGGACTCAGGTTTCCTAAACAGTCTTCTTATTTAGCTAGGCGACATTTTTGAATCAAGTAGTGGAATCAGGATGTAGAATCAAACTCAATATTAGGTTGCAGTTGATTTGACGAGATAGAAATCCCTAAGAAGATATAAAGAGGTCTCTTATGTTAAAAACCTAAGGACCTTCCTTTGTGTGTACTCTAATAGAAAAGATGAGGGACTAGATGTGAAATTTGACCTAATTAAGGCACCCAAAGATTTTTGGATGACTATAGAGGTTTGGGGCGAATGATACCCCTAGATCAGAAAGTCACCCACCTGAGAATTACTTGGGTAGCCAGGAAGGGAGAGTCCCGCAATGACCCCTATACGGTAGAGCATCCCTACAGGTAACAGGGTTTCCCCCACCCCACCTTCCTTGTTACTGAGGGTCAGGTAGACCAGAATGGATAACTAGACCTCCTAAGTCTACCAATTTTAAGTCCTAATTTGTTGCTTTAATTCCACTTGATTAGAAGTTAATTTGACTTATGACCTGGTCGAGCGTGTTTCGCGTGTTAGAAATCGAGGTTACAAGTAACTTCTCGTCATAGTTGCAAAATACATCGATCAAATAAAATTTATACCGAAACTCCAAGGGAGTCCTGGGTCAAACACAGGGAGGCGACGTTTACTTTACGTGAAAATCGCGCTTCGATTCGTTTCCTTTTGGTATTTTAGGGTTTTATTTTTTTTTTTGTGTTTTTGAAATAAATGACAAGCAAATGATTCATAAGATAGAGATGTGGAACAAATATGATATATATATATATATATCAATTCAATGTCGATTACAATGAACTACAAAAGCATGAAAAGAGAGGGAGGTGAGAGGAAATCTCCCGAATCGGATGTTCGGCAAGACGACGGCGCCTGGCGGAAGCTTGGACGAAGGATGTGAGGAGCGGGACGACAGAGTTGAGATGCTGGAGGACATCAGGTTGAGGAAAGCTTTGGCGTAGCTCTGGAATGGAGGTGAGAAGACAGAGTTGATCTGCTACCGGAATGGAGGTGGGAGGATGACTCCAAGGTGACCTATGAAGGGAGATGGGAAGTTGGAGGAGTATTTGGTGGGGTAGAGGTTCGTTACACTAATAGGCACCTTGGGAGCTTGAGAACAAGCTCTAATGGAGCGTTGGTAGGCTTGCTAGAGCTTGGGAGTAGGTGGGAGTAGAGTAGGTAGAGATGGCTTGGAAGGGAGGGTGTGTAGGTCCTTTTATAGTGGAGGAGAGGCAAAAATCGTATCTGGGTCTTTACTAACGTCCACAAACATCGCTGCAGCTATCGCTGAAGATCCTCCCTTTAATTGTTCTTGCTGGCATGCACGAGCCTTTAGTGACGTCCACAAACGTTGCTGTAGCTATCGCTGAAGATCTGCCCTTCAATTTCTCTTGCTGGCACGCGCGGGCCTTTAGTGACAGCTGTAAGTGTCGCTAAGGGCCCTCATAAATGTTGCTGAAGATCCGCACGTCTCCCTGCTGGCATGCGCTCCGCTGGCGCTGCGTGCTTTGCGCACCCGTGTCACGCGCGCGCTAACGTGCGCTGGCATGCGTGTGCGCGAATGCTACGCTGCTGCTACTGCGTGCTACGTGGTTGCGTGACTACTGTTGAGTGGTCGGCCAAATTGGAAATTGGGGGGGGCTACAGGGATTCGAACCCGCACCCCACCCTTGAGAATTGCAGTCTAGACCATTGCGCCAAGTGTGTGGATGCGTCGTGAGGAGGAGCTTGGTGCAAAGCTTCCCAGCCGTTGGATCTTGATCCAACGGCTATGATTCAAGGGCACGGATGAAGAAGGAATTGGGCGGTGCTGCTGGCTAGTGTTGGGTGGCTTGGATGGCACCACGTGGAGCCATCTGGATCGTCCGTCTTCTTCTTCTTATAAAGGGTGCTACGGTGCTTAGATCGGGATGGTTCTCGCGATGCCGGATTGCAATCGTTGCTCCGGATCCATCCATACGGTCGGATTATCGATCCGAAACCCATATGGATGTCGCATTGCCCCCTGGCCGTTGATCTTCCTCGGGCTTAATGTGATGCTATGGGACTCCGATCTGGACAATTTCAAAGGCGTTAGTCTCCGATCGTCGTCCTGATCAGATCCGTATGGTCTAATCGTCCATCCGAGGCCCTGAAATAAATCCTCTTTCCTCCTGACCATAAAACGGACCTAATTAACCTAAAATATAAACTACTCTAAATGCAGAATGATACATGCTATGCAATATTTATATCATGATATGCAGTGCTAAGCCTAGGAACTATCACAAATGAGCATTTTACGATGAATTTATACGTGTTTATCATACCCCCATACTTACTTTTTGCTAGTCCCTAGCAAAATTAATCTAGATGCTATGTATAACAGTAGAATCATGGTTTGAGTATTTAGGCAAAATTCATTGATTGCTTTAGAAAGTCTCATCCCCATAACCTAATTACAAAAACTCAACAGTGCCCGGGTGCCTGCCAGAATGCTGACCGTCCGAGCCCTCGGCTTATTTGAGAAGATAATTTTTTTTTCCTAATTTTTTTGTACTTTTGGAGTTTGAGAGTTACGGGATAACTTTTTACGGCTACCCGACCCGCCCAAGACTCGAAAAGGACTCTAAGTGCTAAGCATCTTTGTGAAAAAGTGATAGACTCACAAAACGGCCGTTAAGACGGACTTTGGGTTTTTATGACCCTAGGTGACCTTGCCTAAAGGTTTATCTTTACGATCGGTAGCTTTCTCCCTACTTCTTTTATTTATGGGGTCAACACAAGGATGAATCCAGTGTATATCTCCCCGATTTATTCTACTTCCCCGCTTCTTCCCTAAGTGTTTTAGGAATTATTGTGCATTTTTTGTGAGCTGGGTTCTGGACAACCGGTCGATGAGCTGTTACCACCGGCAACTTGCTAGCCATACCACCCAAGTCGATCCATTTGCTACCCAATTTCCGTAAAACTGCTGGAAAGTGAGTCAGTGCAAAATAATGTGTGTAGATGCTTAGGCTTAAAGTTCCCCTAAATTAGAGGGTGGGTTGAAAAGTCGCATACTTATTATCCCAAATTATTTACCAAATTAAAATAAATTTTAATTGGCGAGGACTCGAGACTAAATCCACATTCGAGTGGACACCCAGGCTAATTAAGCCCGAAGACCTGAAGAGTCTAAGTATTTAGGTCTCAAAGAATCAATTCCTAAAGTTTAAAACTCCTAATGCCTAAGTTCTCGTCTCCTAATTCTAATTTTTTTAAAATTTTCATTTTTTTTATTATTTTTTTCTTTTTTTCCTTTTTTAAACAAGAATCGAATAACAGGAAATCACTATTATAGCTGACAAAATGGTTATAAAATATGTCCACCCCCCCATGCTTAGCTATTGCAATGTCCTCATTGTAAAAACATGAAAGCATGCAAGTGAGTAGAAGTGGAAGAATAGCACCTGGTTTCCGTGAGACTCAGGTCAACTTGGAACAGTCTTTACATGTGCTGAGTTTAGTGCCTTCAGCTGGGCGATGATCAGCCCGCGGTGGTTATGGCAAGGAAAGAGCAACCTTGTTCGAGACGGGTTCAAGGAGCACATAGTCAATAAAGGGTTTGAGACGCTGTCCATTAACCTTGAACCCATCTTTGGGTTAGAGATTTCGACAGCCTCATTAGGGAAAATCCGCTCAATAACAAATGGGTCGCCCCACTTAGACTTGAGTTTACTGGGGAAAAGCTTCAATCAAGAATCGAAATGCCAGACCTTTTGGTTCGACTCAAAGCTCTTACGTGAAATCATCTGGTCATGGAGAGCTTTGGTCCTTGCCTTATAGATTCTGGCATTTTCATAAGCATCATTTCGAAGCTCCTCCAACTCAGATAGTTGGAGTTTCCTGGTTTTCCCGGCCAACTCAAGGTCCACATTACATTTCTTGATGGCCCAAAATGCCTGTTGTTCAAGTTCTACGAGTAAGTGACACACCTTCCCAAACACTAAACGGAATGGAGACATATCGATAGGCGTTTTGTATGCCGTACGGTAAGCCCAAAGAGCATCATCTAGCTTTTGGGTCCAATCCTTCCTATCAGGCCTAACGGTTTTCTACAAAATGTTCTTGATCTCTCGATTGGAGACCTCGGCCTGTCCGTTCGTCTAAGCGTGGTAAGGTGTGGAAATCTGATGGCTCACCCCGTATTTCCCCAGTAAATTTTGAAACTAGGCTTGAGTGAAATGTGTGCCACCATCACTGATAATTGCCCTTGGAACCCCAAACCGACTGAAGATATTTCTCTTCACAAAATCGATGACCACCTTGTCGTCATTGGTCTAGGTGGGAATTGCCTCAATCCACTTGGATACATAATCAACAGTGACCAGAATATACTGTTGTCCAAATGAAGGAGGGAAGGATCCCATAAAGTCGATGCCCCAAATGTCAAAAGTTTCAACGGAAAGAATTGGGTTTAGGGGCATCATATCTCTCTTAGCCTTGTTCCCAAGTTTCTGGCATCGAGTGCATGACCTAGAGAATTCCTGGGCATCCTTAAATAATCACGATCAATAGAATCCGGATTGCAAAATTTTTGCGGCCGTCTTTTTCCCAGAAGTGTCCACCACACGCGGATGTGTGACAGAACTCAGGTATGATATGGAACTCGACTTCTGCGATGCATCGACGAATAATCTGATCTGCGCCAATGCGGTACAGCTCGGGATCATCCCAAAAATAATATTTGGCCTCGGATACAAGTCTATCCCATTGTTGTTTGGTCCAATCCTAGGGGATTTGACCAATGGCCAAATAATTGACAATATTTGCAAACCAGGGGGTTCGGATTCCCGAGATTGTGAGGATAGTTTCATCCGGAAAAGTATCAGAGATTGAAACATCCGAATGAGGGGAATCAATTAGGATTCTCGAAAGGTGATCCGCCACTACATTTTGTGCCCCGGCTTTATCCCTAATTTCAAGATCGAACTCTTGAAACAGCAGAATCCAGCGAATAAGCCGGGGTTTGGCATCCTTTTTGGCCAAGAGATGTTTTAAGGTCGAGTGGTCGGTATAGATGATGACGCGAGAACCTAACAGATAAGCCCTGAATTTTTCTAAAGCAAAAACTGCAGCTAGCAATTCTTTTTCAATAACAGTGTAATTCCTCCGGCCTCGTCCAGAGTTTTGCTAGCATAGTAAATCACAAAGGGCTTTTTCTCAATCTTTTGACCCAAGATAGCCCCGACGGCATAATCAGATGCATCAGCCATAATCTCAAATGGGGCTGTCCAGATCGGTGGTTGCAATACCGGGGCATAAGTGATGGCCGTTTTCAATAAATCAAATGCCTTACGACATGATTCATCAAAATCGAACGGCGCGTCTTTGGCCAAAAGTTTACTCAAGGGCCGAGCAACCTTCGAGAAATCCTTAATGAATCTTCTATAAAAACCCACATGCCCAAGAAAAGAGCGAATATGTTTTACGAATGTGGGTGGAGGAAGTCTAGAGATAGCATCCACCTTAGCTCTATCAACTTCAATTCCTCGATTAGAAACCATGTGACTCAGGATGATGCCCTCCTGAGTCATAAAGTGGCTCTTTTCCCAGCTAAGGACCAGTCGAGTTTTGATGCATCTCTGAAGAATCAATTCCAGGTTAGCTAGGCAAGACTCAAAGGAATCTCCGAAAATGGAGAAATCATCCATGAACACCTCAAGACAATCTCCGACCATGTCATAAAAGATGGCCATCATGCACCTTTGAAAAGTCGCAGGCGCATTGCAAAGCCCGAATGGCATTCTACGGAATGCAATGGTTCCGTAGGGGACATGTGAAAGTTGTCTTTTCCTGATTTTTGGGATGGATAGGGACTTGGTTATATCTCGAATAACTGTCCAGGAAGCAAAAATATTTTTGCCCAGCTAACCTTTCGAGGATTTGATCGTGAATGGCAAGGGGAAGTGATCCTTTTTAGTGGCAGTGTTCAGCTTCCTATAGTCAATACAGACTCTCCAAGCAGAAGCTGAACGAGTGGTGAAGGTTTCCCCTTTCTCATTAGTCGTAACGGTTATTCCCGCCTTCTTGGGTACAATCTGAACGGGGCTAACCCATGGACTATCTGAGATTGGGTAAATAATCCTAGCATCAAGCCACTTAATTATCTCCTTCTTGACCACTTCTCGCATATTCGGGTTTAGTCTCCTTTGCATTTCGTGAGAAGGGCGAGATCCATCTTCCATGAAAATACAATGATTACAATAAGATGGCTCGATCCCCCTAAGGTCGTGGATGGTCCAACCAATTGCCTCGTTGTTCTTAAGGACCTTAATTAGCCTCAATTCTTGCTCCTTAGTCAAATCAGCACTAATAATCACAGGGAGCATATTTTCAGGTCCTAAGAACTCATATTTCAAATTTTTGGGCGATGGTTTTAATTCCAGCTGGGGTGGGTTTAGAATCGAAGGAAGGGAGGATGTCGATGAAGATTCATCAGGATGATCTAGTGGAAGAGGCTGGGAATGAACAAAATCAACAACCTCTTTAGGATGTGGCAGGTCTACCACGGAGGAGGGTTGTGGGTTGGGTTCGCTAAAGCTAATGGAGTCCTCGAGTGCATTGATTGTCATACACGTCTCAAGATCCTGATCCTCGAGTTCCTCAATGAATCCACAATCCTCAAATCCTCTTATTGCCTTAAAAATATCCAGAGCTAATTTCTTATCCCCAAAGGCAATCTCCATACTACCGCTTTCACAGTTTATGTTGGCCTTGGCGGTAGCTAGGAATGGACACCCCAAAATGATAGGCGTGTTCCTCAAATCATTAGGTACATCCATGTCGAGGATGAGGAAATCTACAGGAAAATAGAAATCCTTGACCTTGACAATTACATCTTCAATAACGCCTCTCGGTGTGGTGATCGATCGGTCAGCTAATTGTAGCGTTACTAAGGTTGGCCTGAGTTCACCTAACCCAAACTTCTCATAAATAGAAGTTGGGATTAGGTTGATGGATGCACCTAGGTCTAATAGTGCCCTATCAAAAGTGTATTCCCTAATAATGCATGAGATCAAGGGGGCACCTGGGTCGTTCTTCTTTTGAGGAAGGTGATGCAGGATTACAGAACTTGCCTGCTCAGAGAGAATCACCTTCCTTGGAGTGGGTTCTCTCGGCTTACACTTTTAGGTACATAGTTCTTTCAAGAATTTAGCGTAAGCCGGGATGTGCTTAATAGCATCGAGGAGCGGAATATTGATCTCTACGCTCTTGAATAAATTCAAAAGCTCCTCGTTGCTGTCTAGGGTTTTCTTCTTCTTGGTTTTCAATAGGGCCTCAGGGAACGGGATATGGGTGGAATTTTCAATTTTCGGTCCCTGGGCCTTATTGTCTTCTTCAGCCTCCTCTTTCTCAAGCTCCCCAGGATTTTGACTTCTAGAAGGTAATTCTAGGTTCTTGGTCTGCTTCCCACTTCTCAAGGTGACAGAGTTTGCAGAGGCATAAGGGTTTGGGTCTTGAGGTGGATCAGTGAAGATTGGAGGGCTTTGGTTGGTCATGTAACCAGAAGAGGAAGAAGAGGGATCCTGCTCAACCACCTGAGCATGCATGTGTGGGTCCCTTTGATTCCCGTACCCTTGGGCTCTATTGCCCTAATTTTTCACATTACGCAGGTTTGGTACGGGTTGAGATGGTAGGGATCCGAGTTGTCGGGTGTTTGCAATTAACCCAGATTGCAAGTTATCCAAGGATGTCTTCATTTGTTGCATAAGCTGAAGCATGGACCCTTGCATTTCCACCATCTGCCGGTTCAAATCAGCCTACCCCGCGGATTGTTGGGCATTCCAAGATGGCTGATTAACCGGTCTTGGGGGCAACTGGGTGTATACTTGACCCTGACCCATGGGTTTTTGAGATGCATAGTTGCTGGGTCGAGATTAGGTCTGTTGCCCTTGATTTTTCCAAGAGAAGTTAGGGTGGGTCCTCCATCCTGAGTTGAAAGTGTTGGAATATGGGTTGGACCTAACATTCTCTTGCATTGCATATGCATCCTCATAAAACGAGGATGAAGAGAGGGAAGGATCAGAGAAACTAGAATCAAAGGCCCCAGTTTGGAACCCATATGGTTCCGAGAAATCCTGGCTTACAAGTTGAGCCGAATCGAGTTGATTCACGAATTCCCACCCTGTGGGAGCTCGTGAGGAATGGAATCCCGAATTCTGGGATTGAGTCGGTAAAGAAGTGTTTCCTGAATTCCTAGACATCCATTCTTCCATTTTCTTAGCAACCAAGTCCATTTTATCCAGTTTATTACAAATTAATTCCATGTCAAATGAATGAGAGTCCTGGATCTCATTAGCACTTGACCTAAGTTGTTGGGATCGGTTGAATGCATCCATGGAGGCATGATTAATTGAGTTCTCGCTCATTTCCTCAAACAGGTCGTATGCGCTATCTACATCCTTGTTGAGAAAATTGCCTCCGCAGGAGGCGTCCACATGATTACGGAGTTGCTCAACCAACTCGTGATAGAAAATCTGCACGAGTTGCCATTTCGGCACCTCGTGTTGTGGACACTTCCTCAAAAGTTCTTGGAATCGCTCCCAGGCACCATGAAACAGTTCCCTTGACCGCTAAGTGAAAGTGGTAATCGCACGTCGCAAAGCATTGGTCCTTCCGATAGGGAAGAATTTCTTCAAGAAAGCCGATTTAAGAGCAGCCCAAGTTTCAATCGGCCTTCCTATAGTCCGGTACCAATGTGCGGCCTTACCCCTGAGAGAGTGGGGGAAAAGCTTCATGATCATTTGCTCTTCGTTCACATTCCTTGCGCTGGTGGTCTAAACCAACGTGGTCAGATCTTCCAGGTGCTGGAATGGGTTCTCTGAGTCAAGCCTATGAAAATGCTTAATCAAACTTAAGACTTGGGGCTTGATTTCAATGTCTCAGGTGGGAATCATGACGCTGAGACGTTCCCCATAGTTTGAAGGATCGTAAAAGTCCTTCAAGGGCCGAGCACCCTGACCATGCATGCGTTGGAACCATTCTACATCTGCTGCAATTCTTCCAACTGCCTTTGAATCAGCTCCTACTGGTTCGGAGGCGGGGGAGGTAGTTGTTGATCAGCCATGGGATCTGCTTGGCTATAGCTCAACCTCTGCCTCCTAAAATGGTCTAAAGGTCCTTCCAATCTAGGGTTCAATGACCTTCCCCCAAGCATACACTAGAAGGAAGTCGGAAGGACGGGAAAAAAAAAAGGGAACCCTGCAGCACAAGAATACAAGCATGTCCTTAAATGGGGTAGCTTAAAGTCTACTGACTCTCAAAATCCATCCTACGATTATAGACGATTCACTCTACTTATGTCCAGGCAATCCAACCAGTTAGGAGGGACTGGAGAGAAGGTTCTTCCTTTGACTTGTGCCTCCGGTTCCTAGTGTAGCCCTCAGCCGCGGTCGTTTGACGCTACTTCCCTAGCTAGACATCAGATTAACTAGTATAAGCAGGTTAATCGTGAATAACCTCAATCTGGATCCTGATGAGCGAATGAATCCTTAGGGCCAACGTCTAATTGATTTTAGTTAGGCTTGGGAAATTGGTGCTCTGGAATGTGATGTGCCCTTAATGGGTTGTGCCCTTAATGATTTCTCAAGATTATTAATGATGAGGTGAGTTTTAGGATTCGAATCTTGCTTAATAGCTTTTAGGATTCAAATATTAGGTGTTTTCAACCATGTTTTGTGAGGCAAACCAAGTTGTTGAAAGCATGTGTTTAAGTATTTTCCTTTAGAAATCAAGAAAAATATGGAGTGCCTGGCTTGACCTAATTATTGAATCCTATGGGACAGCTAGAAAATGAAACTCTTTCAGATTAGGTGGTGCGGCCCAAACAATTCACTCAATTGGCTCAAATGCACCACCAATAAGGCTCAAAGGCACCTTGGGAGCTTGAGAACAAGCTCTAATGGAGCGTTGGTAGGCTTGCTAGAGCTTGGGGGTAGGTGGGAGTAGAGTAGGTAGAGATGGCTTGGAAGGGAGGGGGTGGAGGTCCTTTTATAGTGGAGAGGAAAAAATCATATCTGGGTCTTTACTGATGTCCACAAACGCCGCTACAGCTATCACTGAAGATCCGCCCTTCAATTGTTCTTGCTGGTGCGCACGGGCCTTTAGTGACGTCCACAAATGTCGCTGCAGCTGTCGCTGAAGATCCGCCCTTCAATTCCTCTTGGTGGCACGTGCGGGCCTTTAGTGACAACTGCAAGTGTCACTAAAGGCCCTCATAAATGTTGTTGAAGATCCGCACGTCTCCTTGCTGGCATGCGCTCCGCTGGCGCTTCGCGCACAAGTGTCGCACACGCGTTGGCATGCGCTCGCATGC
This sequence comes from Thalassia testudinum, assembly GCA_037157565.1. Taxonomy (NCBI): domain Eukaryota; kingdom Viridiplantae; phylum Streptophyta; class Magnoliopsida; order Alismatales; family Hydrocharitaceae; genus Thalassia; species Thalassia testudinum. Next base: position 12,627,150 of record JAZHRO010000044.1, on the reverse strand, counting down.
ACGTGCGCGTACGCTACGACGCTGCTGCTGTGCGCTGTGCGGCTACGGCGCTGTGCGGCATCCACACACTGCCAAATTGGAAATTGGGGGGGCTGCGGGGTTCGAACTCGTGCCCCACCCTTGAGAATTGCTATCTAAACCATTGAGCCAAGTGTGTGGATGCGTCGTGAGGAGCTTGGTGTAAAGCTTCCCAGCCGTTGGATCTTGATCCAACGGCTAGGATTCAAGGGTGTGGATGAAGAAGGAATTGGGCGGTGCTACTGGCCGGTGTTGGGTGGCCTAGATGGCGCCACGTGCCGCCATTTGGACAGTCCATCTTCTTCTTGTAGAGGGTGCCACGGTGCTCAGATCGGGATGGTTCTCGCGATGCCGGACTGCAATCGTTGCTTCGGATCCATCTGTATGGTCGGATTATCCATCCAAAACTCATATGGATGTCGCATTGCCCCCTGGCCGTTGATCTTCCTCGGGCTTAATGTGATGCTACGAGACTTCGATCTGGACGATTTCAGAGGCATTAGTCTCCGATCATCGTCCCAATTAGATCCGTATGGTCTGATCGTCCATCCGAGGCTATAAAATAAATCCTCTTTTCTCCTGACCATAAAAAGGACTTAATTAACCTAAAATATAAACTACTCTAAATGCAGAATGATGCATGCTATGGAATATTTATATAATGATATGCAGTGCTAAGCCTAGGAACTATCATAAATAAGCATTTTACAATGAATTTATATGTGTTTATCATGACCTAATTTTGAGGTTGGTTGGCCTACTAGGTAGATCTTCACCTGACTTGCCCTAAAGATGGTAGAATGAAATCTAGGTCAAGATTTAGAAATCACCCTGAATTGACTTTCAAGTTTATTAGGTCTAAGATTTTAGGATTCAAGTGAAATTAGAGCCTGATTTTAGGGTTTTTGTTGATTAATGGGTAGCACACAAATGCAGGAGGGTTATTTCTTTTTATGTAGGCAAGTGTGAACTAGCACTCCAAAACCCTAAAAATTGAAACCCTAATTGGCTCTATTCTGCATCCAATTTGATCTTAACTTGTTCACCTTGGGCTTCAAGTAAGAAAGATGTTAGCCCAAAGTGATTTAGAATTTAAGCGTAGTCCCTAATAGGTACAGGCAAATAAGGTAGGGAATTCTAAACAGAATCGCCTCAAGCTTCAATCATATATGAAATTTGTTCGCAAATAAGGAAACTTGCCCTTTTAAATGATGACTACTATAAAAATAAGGCAGGTGATTTCTAATTGATTGTTTCCTTTTTTTGTCTTCCCAACATTAAGAGGTTGATTAGGGAAGAATAGAAAAGTTACCTGCTCTGGAGTGGTTGATTTACGTGGAAGATCTCTGCATGAAGTACCTTGCAAAATCACAAGAAATCAAACAACGCAAGTTAGTGCTTAAATATAATCAAAATATAGCAAGAGAATAGTTGTGAATTGCGCGTTGCTTCCCGGCAACGGCGCCAAAATGTTGAGTTGGGCGAATGAGGAGATTTAAATGTGTTTGTTGTAGTATCCTCTAAATCGCTAAATAAACAAATACAATTTATAGCTTGAAAGAAATCCGAGGTCGAACATAGGGAGCAAATATGGAATTCACGTACTAATCTCAACAAATATTATAAATGAGTACAATTAATTACTCAAAACTAATATTCAATGTAGCACATGAGTATATGAAAAATTAATGAGGCCAAAAGATATCTAAGGCAAAATAATGGTGATTTGAATCACCGATTATTAGCTTAGATACATATATAATAATTACTTAATGAACTAAATAAATGAATAGTATGAACTACTTTAAATCTACGCAAGCTTTAGTGCACAGTGCACTATTAGACAACAGAACTTTCAACCAGACGGCTTAAGTGCTCAGAAGCTACAGTGTTCAATGAATCTTCTTCTGTCTTGTCCTTCTCTTTCTCTTCTTCTACAGTCCTCTTCTTTTGCCTTCTTCTTCTGCCTCTTCTTCTCTTCTTCAAGCACAGGGGAAAGGGCTCGAATTTTGGCTAAGTGTTAGCCAATGCACAGAAGAACAAAACCCCCTTCCCTCTCTCTCTCTCTCTTCCCCTTTCTCAATGTCCGGTCATATGCTCGAGTAATCGGGTGTTAGGGATCCACGTACCCAGGACCAGGGCTACTAGCGTAGGTAGTAATTCAGGTATGGAGACGGGTTAGGTGGGTCGGGAAGTGTGGGTGAGGACTTCACCCTCGTGTTAGGAAGCGATAAGCACAATGTAGAAAAACAACTTAAGTGATGCTGCGTGCCTCTCCACGCCCGATGTGGGACTAATTCCCACAGGGCTCCTCGCGCAATTGGTGTGAAGGCGCGTTTGATTGGAGTAATAACACTTGTAGTGGTGCCAAGTTGACTAACTGGGCGTTTGCCTGGAACGTGTTCGCAGATCCTGGAGGGTGCATCTGGAGCTTTCGACACCTGGAGCTTGAAGAATGAAGGCGATGATGGCGGAAGTGGCGGAGCTCCGGCAAGGACACCTGAAAACAAGAATACGACCTTGCGGCCAAGTAAAAATACTTTAGGACCTTTGCTGAACCATGGGGAATGTGTGGGTGGCGGTGGCGTGCCCTGAAAGGGTGTATGGTGGTGTGCGGAGGTTGAAGATGGTGGTGCGGTAGTGGGTCGGTGAGGTGTTAGGATGAGTAATAGGAGGGGAGATGTTAGGGCTTTTGTGCGGGTGGATGTGGCGGAGGTAACGGGCTTGTTGGCGAGGTCGATGGAGGTGCATAGCGATGGAAACACCACGCCGGAGTGGTCGCTGGAGATACAGATGAGGGTGAACGGCGTAGTTGGTGGTCGGATTTAGAGTTAAGAGGAGAATTAACCTAAGAGTCTAAGGGAACTAAACTATTCCTAAACTAACGGATGAAAGGGGGTGATCAGCTTGCCAGGGGTATGTCGGTGCCGGGGACGAAGGTGCTCCGGTGGGGGTAGGATGGCGAGGATGACAGAGGGAGAGGCGTCGGCGGGTACGGCATGACGCAGAGGAAGACGAGGAAAGAGAATCCGCTGCCGGTATTGCGGGCGGAGGACGAGGGAGGTCGGAGAAGACCGTAGGACGTCGAGGAGCTATTTGGCTGGAGAGGAGGGAGGAATTGAGGGTTTTCCAGCCACATTCGAGCGTGAAAGGATCGGGCAAGCCTTAGGAGTCTTTATATACGTATCAGGGGGTCGATTAGCTTTGGAATCAAGCTTTGCGAACTTGGAAAGCTCGTCGGAGTTGGAAACTCGAAAGATACCTAAATCTCTCATGCGTTCGCATGAGAGATTAGGAAGGTTATGGAGATTGAAACTTGATTCGTCGAAGAGAGAACTTGTTATGACCCGACATCAAACGTCATTTAAGACGTCTGGGAGTTGGTCCAGATGTCTGGTCAGACGTCTGGAAGCCTTCTCAGATGTCTGGAAATTAATTTTTTCGGCGTATAGGTTCGCGTCTGCTCGCATGCACGCACAGACTGAACCGCCGCCCTCCTCTTTCCTTCCTCCCTGCAGGCGCAGACACCTTTTTCTCTCTCTCTCCCTCTCGCAGCAGCCCCTCCCCACACACTCACAACAGCCGCTGCGGCTGCCCTCGCCCGCTCACTCTCTCGCTGACAGGAAAAAGAAGAAGGCGGTGGAGTGAGGGTGAGGGAGTGGAGAGGGGGTATTTGAAGGCTGCAGTGGGGAGAGAGAGAAAAAAAGGTGTCTGCGCCTGCAGGGAGGAAGGAAAGAGGAGGGCGGCGGTTCAGTCTGCGCACACATGCGTGCAGACACGAACCCGTACGCCGAAAAAATTAATTTCCAGACGTCTAGACCAACTCCCAAACGTCTAAAATGACGTTTGATGTCGGGTCGTAACAACATAACAAACTCAAAGGAAGTTTCGTCCCTGAAACTTGTGCTAACTAAGGTGCGGAAAAGAACGGTATATGTATAACTCAAAGAGGACCGAAGCCAGTCCGAAAAGACGTACCCACAAAAAGCTTCGGGTACTGCTCCCGCATCGCCACCTCAGGCTCCCAAGTAGCCTCCTCGTACTGCCAGCTCCTCCACAAAACCTTCACCAGGGGTACTTGCTTCCGTCTCAGGCTGCGGACGGCTTTGTCGAGAATCTGCACTGGTTGCTTGGGGTAGGTCAGGTCGTCGCCCACATCGACGCTCTCGTGACTCAGGACGTGACTGTGATCAGCGACGTACTTCCTGAGGTTGGACACATGGAACACATCGTGCACACCAAAAAGCTGGGGAGGAAGGGCAAGCCTATAAGCAACGGGTCCAACCCGCTCCAGGACCTCAAAGGGTCCGACGAACCTCGGTGCAAGCTTCCCTCTCACCCCAAACCGCTGCAGGCCCTTCATAGGAGAAACGCGAAGGAAGACGTGGTCCCCAACCTCAAACTGCACCTCTCTGCGTTTCCGATCTACATAGCTCTTTTGTCTGCTCCTGACGGTGCGAAGTCGCCTGTGAATCTGCTCGACCACCTCTAGACTCTGCAGGATTAGCCTGGGGCCAACCTCCCACTTGGTCCCCACCTCAACCCAACTCAAGGGTGCCGTACACCTCCATCAGTACAAAGTCTCGTAGGGTGCCATGCCGAAGCTCGAGCAATAACTGTTATTATATGCAAACTCCGCCAGGGGCAAGCGCTCCTCCCAGGAGCCCCTCCAGTCCAGTACACAAGCACGCAAAAGGTCCTCAAGTGTCTGTATCGTGCGCTCAGACTGTTCGTCCGTCTGGGGGTGGTAAGCTGTACTAAACCTCAACCGCGTCCCCAGGGCCTGCTGAAACTCAGCCCAAAACTGGGACGTAAAGCGGGTATCCCGGTCGGATACGATCTCCCGCGGAACTCCATGTAGACGTACCACGTTGCGGATATACCTCTCTACCAACTGTGCTGATCCCAAGGTGACTCGGATCGGCAAGAAACACGTCGTCTTCGCCAATCTGTCAACGATTACCTAGACTACGTCATGTGCTCGCTGGGTAACAGGTAAGCCCACCACCAAGTCCATGGTGATGCACGATGTGTTCCATGTGTCCAACCTCAGGAAGTACGTCGCCGATCCCAGTCATGTCCTGAGTCGCGAGAGCGTCGAGGTGGGCAACGACCTGACCTACCCCGAGTAGCCAGTGTAGATTCTCGACAGAGCCGTCGGCAGCCTGAGACGGAAGCAAGTACCCCTAGTGAAGGTTTTGTGAAGGAGCCAGCGGTACGAGGAGGCTACCTAGGAGCCTGAGGCGGCGATGCGGGAGCGGTACTCGGAGCTTTTTGCAGGTACGTCTTTTTGGACCGGCTTCGGTCCTCTTTGAGTTTGTTATACATATACCGTTCTTTTCCGCACCCTAGTTAGCACAAGTTTTGAGGACGAAACTTCCTTTGAGTTATGTTATGACTCGACATCAAACGTCGTTTAAGACTTCTGGGAGTTGGTCCAGACATCTGGTCAGATGCCTGGAAGCCTTCCCAGACGTCTGGAAATTAATTTTTTCGACGTACGGGTTCGTGTCTGCTCGCATGCGCGTGCAGACTGAACCGCTGCCCTCCTCTTTCCTTCCTCCCTGCAAGCGCAGACACCTTTTTCTCTCTCCCCACGTCAGCCTTCAAATACCCCTCTCATCTCCCTCACCCTCACTCCACTGCCTTCTTCTTCTTCTTCTTGTCAGCGAGAGAGTGAGCGGGCGAAGGCAGCCGCAGCGGCTGCTGTGAGTGCGTGAGGAGGAGGGGCTGCTGCAAGAGGGAGAGAGAGCTTGATCGCGAGGTTGCGAGCTTGCCGGAGTAGCCAGGGCCGACCGGCAGGTGCGCAGTAGGCGCGTAGTGCTGGGGGGGAGCTGCTGCGGCTCAGGCAGCAGGTAAGCGCGGCGCGGCACAACTGTGCACTGCGGGCGGAGGGCGAGTAGGTCCTGATATTGGGAAAATTAGAGCTTGATCGCGAGTTTGCGAGCTCACCGGAGTAGCCAGGGTCGGCCGGCAGGTGGTGCTGGGGAGGAGCTGCTGTAGCTCAGGCATCAGGCGAGCACGGCATTGCACAGCCATGCGCTGCGGGCGGAGGGCGAGGAGGTCTTGATCTTGGGAAAATTTCCCAGAATCAGACGTCTGAACATACGTCCAGACGACGTGAGAGACGTCTAGAGGGAGGTCCAGACATCTGAAAGGTACGATATTTTTTCACTCCTTTCTATTTTCGCGTGTACGGCCATGCAGCCGCCCCGCCAAGTGTTCTGCTCATTTCGTGTTGAGGACAATCATGTGTGCGTGCAGGTCTCATTCGGGAAGGCGCAAGGGCATGCCTTCCCACGCAGATAGAACGTCTGGGCACAACACCAGATGGCGGAGAGGGTCTTTAGACATTCGGAGTGATAGTCGGACGTCTGGAAACTAAGTCCAGACGGTTCAGCGGGAGTTTGGATGTCTGAAGGACCGCGCAGAATCAAGGTACGACCTGAGCCACTGTTTAAGACGTCTGGAAGAAGTTCCAGACGTCTGATTTTGGGAAGACTTGTCATTTTTGACCCGTTTAGGGTCCGTTCGGAGTCCGTTTTCTGCGTTTCAAGTTTCGTTCTTCTCAGATTTAGTTCCTCTACCTGTTTATAGTATTTGTATCATGTTCTGAGTAGCTCCTTGTAATTGATCCTTGTGTTAGGATCCCGTTCCGTTGCAACTCTGAGGGTTGCAGAGGCTCGCGGGCTTGCCGATCACGCCCCCAGTACTCTCGATTTTGCGGGTAGAGTGGCCCTTTTAATTATTTATCAAAAATTATGCACTTGTGAAATAATTAATAGGGTCTAGGGTGTTGCATGAATCCTAGGACGGAAAAACTAAATTGAACGATAGATCTTAGGGTATTACATGAATCCTAGGACTGGAAAACTAGATTGAATGATAGATCCTAGGATATGACATGAATCCTAGGATTGGAAAACTAGATTGAATATATATACATTGCAGTCTTGGAAGCGTAGAAAGTAAACGATAACTGCCTGTAATTGGTTAACAACTACCTGTTTATGAATGGATAATTACTGTTGAGAACATGGGCTATATGAATATAAAGCTGAAATGATGAAACCTAAATTGGCTGAGTTAAAAGAGCATGAACCCTACTGGGAATTAGGAGTAGAACTCTTGGGAAGTGAATGGAATAGAATTGGGGAAGTGAGGTGGCCCTTGGGTACGGAGTACCAAGGAGAGAGACTGTCCCCCTGTTTAGTGCAGAGCGGAGCTAGCCGCCCCAGGGACCCGGGGTTAGGTCTGGCCACTTTGTACCGACTTTTGGCCCTCGTGTACACAGTACTGAGGAGAGCTACTAGTGTAGGGAGAGCACTAGCTACCCCACGGGTCCCGAGGTTCTGCTAGCCCTCTTACATCGACTTGTTAGGCCCACTGGGCAAACCAGGGTAGTCAAGCGAGGGTGCGCGGACTATGGAGGGGTTGGACCCCTGTTACTGAGAGGGCTATGCCCTGTACTGGTTCCGTGCTGTACTTTGGGGCGCACCCATTAACGGAAATGACTGACCGCGTGCCAGTGCAGGGTAGCTACTCATGCGTTTATCACGTGTGCCGTAGTCACCGTTACGTCTGTCAGTGACCTTGGGGTGGTTGACTGAGGGTAGGACCACCACAAGGGACTCTACAGGCCAGGAGAGCACCACGTGTTACTTCTATTTTTCCGGAAAAGACTGCAATCAAGATCATTCCCACGAGGAACATTCAAGATCAAGAGAAGGATCTGAGGAATAGTTCAATGATTAAGTAAATGGAAAAATAAAGAAAGAGATTAAAAATATAATAGTTACTATCCACCTTACTGTTTTTCTTAGCTTTTGGTTGCCACTTTACTCAGCGTTTCGCTGACATGTCACCTGTCACCTTTTCAAGACCAGGTGTCGAGCAGCTAGAACCGGCGGCTGTAGAGGGTGCTGGGCCTAGTAGAGCCCAGTAGTTTTTACTTGTGTAGTACCCACTGTACCTTTCCTTCTGTTGTAGTGAGTAGTTTCTGTTACCACTGTATTCTTTTATTATAAGAATCATGTCTATGTACCTGTTTATTTCTTTACTGTTGTGGTGGTGTATATTGTAGTAGTTCTTTTCTTTACTGCTGTATTTTGTTACTGCTTGTTATATACATGGTGAATGTGGTTTATTTTATTGCTCTTTTGGTTACTTTTTCGTTGGACAACTAGGTCTTGGGATCAGTTGAGTCGGTTCGATTCTCGTGTCTTGTAGGGATTCGGGAATCGGGTCTTAACAGAACTCAAGGAATCTCCTTTCCAATTTTGGAAGGGATTCATTGATCAGAGGAGTTCTCTTCAATCAAAGGTCGCCAGAAAAGGATTCCTCCGTGATAATGGTGGAGAGACCTATTTGCAAAGTGTGACAACAAAGGTAGGGGCCTGTTTGTATGGAGTTCAAAAGTTAGGAGCATGTGTGTTAGAGGATTCAAACTGAACCAAATTGCAAACTAGGTCAAGACAATATCTGATTAGATCTAAATTTTGTTACAAACCTAATTTTGACCCAAAAAATCCAATGGTGAAGTTAGATTTAGGTTTTGACCAATTTTGACAGGGTAATTTATGCAAAAGCCAAAATTGGGGCAACTGTTTGTCTAAGACTCTATTTTAGGTCAAGACGGGTTCTGATGGTAAAATTGAAGGTACCAAACCTTAGAGAATATTTTTTTATGAATTTTAGAGGGTTTAGGTGAATTTTATCCTGATCAAATCCTCAGTAGATTAAGTAGGTCTATTTTTAAGGTTTCAAATGTCATTTAATTCTCGAAATGCGCGAACACATTTCTGTCTGCATGGACCTACTTGTTATACAATTAAGACCATTTGACCTTTAATTAACCCTTGAGAATTCTCGTGATTGTTCTGCAATTTGAGATATGCTGTTAAAATTGCATTTTTACCCTTATTTTACTCTCTCAAAATGATTATGTAGTGAATTAGGGTTCTTATGGCGGTTATGTAAGAGCATTTATTCCTTAATTATGACTAATTAAAGCTAGATATGGCTAATGATGATGTTATCATCACAGGGCATAGCAAAACCACTCTACCAGGGTAATTAGGAGATGTGGGGGCACAAACGGCAGACCTAGCAGCCTCCGTAGGTCCCTTGCACACCACGAATGGATGACCTATTTAATACGAACGGTCAAACTTCACATTACTAACGTCCCACATGACAAAAAAGTACTCAAAATAATTAGAACCAAACTCCATCACATTGGAAAATCCGGAAGGAAGCCAATGGTACATTGTTTGTGAAAAATCGACTTCGTTTAGGTCCTAAACCGGCCCAAACACACCTCCCAGTTTACCAGAATCGGACCAAGCAAGCTAGTCCAGCTGGACCGGCCACCTGATACCTGGAATATTTGAACCAGGCTGATATCAGACATCTGTAACAGCTTTCATACGTCTTAAACGACACCAGAATGCTCACCTTGTGTTCTGCACTGAAAACGAACGTTTGGAACCCCTCACAGTCATCTAGGGGTCTTTCCAGATGTCTGGGACGACAGTGCTCTCTAGATGTCCTAAAGTGTCTGGGGAGTTGTGCCTGCACCTCTTCCTAACGACCCTACATGCGTATAGTGACGTACCATCACTCATAGACAACTCGTACGAAAAATACAAATGGACAGGACCTTGTTGTTTGAATCTTTCTTATCAGACGTCTGGTGCTATTTTTTTTAAATGCTATGACTACTTTAAATGTACCACTCTACTCAGTGTTAGCTAACCACCGTCATATATAACCATGTACAAGTTAGGAAGTCGAGCAGTCAGCATCACCGGCTATAGAGAGTGCTGGGCCTAGTCGAGCCCAGCCATAGTTCTACTTGTTCCTTTCTGTTTCCGCTATTTTTGTTGTTAGTGAGTACTTCTATTTTATGTTGAGAGTTATTATCGTTATGTCTTTTTACCTTAGTTATAATGGCTAGTGATTATGTTTTCTGCTTATAGCATGTTATCCTTTTGGAATTTAAATTAAATTTTCACTGTTGGCTTTATCTAAATTGCTTAGTTACTTACATATGTGGTTTGTGGTTTGTTTCGTATGTTTGGGATAGTCTCTCATTGGACGACTAAGTCTTGGGGTTAATCAAGGCGAGCCGTACCCAGGTTCCCAATGGGATCAGATTTGGGTCGTAACAATAGGTAATGTGGATCAGAACTGATATTGATTATTCAAATACTAATTCACATCGTGCTTTGAAATAACTAAACAATGTGAGTTTATTTTTATTCTTATTTAAATCTTTTCTATGTTTCTTGCTTGATAAATATAGATTAGTTTATTGTTTTTCCTTGAACCCATATATACGAAGTTTGTTATCAGATGTGATGATTACTAGAAAGGTTGCTGTGGTGTGCAGATATGGTGATGTTGGCATGGGTTGTGTTGCAGCCCTGAAGTAGGTTGGCACCCATGTTATTGTTATAGAGATTGATCCCATCTGTGCCCTGCAGCCTCATTTGGAGGGATTCCAGATCCTCATCCTTGAGGATGTTATCTCCATTGCTGACATCTTTGTGACAAGTACAAGGAACAAGGATGTTATAATGGTAGACCACCTGAGGAAAATGAAGAATAATGCCATCGTATGAAACATTGGACATTTTGACAATTAGATCGACATGCATGGGCTTGAGACCTACCAAGGTGTCATGTGCATTACCATCAAGCCCCAGACAAATAGATGGGTCTTCCCCAACACTGGCATCATTGTTCTTGCCAAGCAACGTCTCATGAACCTTGGCTTCTTTCTTTGTATTACCCTTGAGAGGGGGATATTTGTGTTGAGGTTGTTGCTATTTTCTTTATATTTTTCTTATTTTCTGATGTATCCCTTTAAAGGGCCTTTATTGTACTTTATTATTGGGAGATAAGTAAAATTGAGGTTGCCTTTATGGTTTGATCTTGCTCAAATAAAAATATTTTTTACTAAAAAATATCAGTAACAAGATGTCATTAAAATGAATTAATAGTGGCAATTAAATGACAAAAGAAAACGTCATTAAAGTAAATCAATGTAGCAATTTAGAGATAAATAATTGTTGCTAAATAATATCAATAATGGCAATTAAACAGCAAAACAATACACCTTTAAGGTAAATCAATAGTGGTGATTAAGTTGCATAAATAAAAGTCGTTAAATGAAGTATATAATAACATTAATAGTGTCAATTAAATTTCCACTAATATAATTCAATAGTGGTAAAATAGTGGCAAATAAATTGTTATTAAAGAAGATCATTAGCGATGCTAATTGTGGCAATTTAAATGATGCTAAATGAAATATATAGCGACATTAATAGCATCAATTAAATTGCCATTAATATAATTCAACAGTGGCAAAATAGTGACGGATAAATTATCACTAAAGAAGATCATTAGCAACGGCAATTGTGACAATTAAAGTGTCACTAATACCGATGATTTAGCGACAATTATGTAATTGCTGCTAACCTTTTAGTGACGCCAATAAAGGCAGCAATTGAGCGGTAATTATTTTAAGTGCCGCTAATTACATATAACGGCAAATAAAAGATTTATAGTGGTAAATGTTAAGCCTCTCTGTTTATCGCGCTTGATCGGGTTTTAAAAGATAACACGTTGTAATATAGCCGACAAAGCATTCAAACAAATAGAGAATTTTATTACTCGAAAATCAGAGTATCCGAGGTTGAACACAGGGAGCAATCTCAGTACTTTAAAAACTAAAGAATACAACTTTTAAATTAAAAATAATTGATTCAAAGAGAGTTATAAAAAGAAATAGGATTGGACGTCTGATTTCTATATCAGACGTCTTAAATGCAACTATTCTTCTTCCTGTTTTGATTCTGTCTTGGCCTTCTCTGATATTTGCTTTCACTTCTCTCTTCTGCCTTCTTCTTCGTAGGCTCTTCTTCTTCTTTTCTTCTGATCTACAGGTCTTCTTCTTCCTTGAACTTCTTTCTCTTCTTTTCTCTTTCCTGCGAAGGCTTCTTCCTTGGTCTTCTTCCTTCTCTCTGCAGTCCTTCTTTCTTCCTTCTCTTCTCTACCTCGCTCAGCCTCTTCTTCTACTTCTTCGTCCTTGCGGCTAAGTCTCTTTTCCTCAACATTCAGCCTACCTACACAGAGAGGTGGAAGCAAAAACCTACCCTGCCCCTCTACCCGCACATCTCTCTCTCTCTCTGAAATTCACTCAAGGACGCTCTCCAAGAGCCACGTGTAATCGGGTCAGATTTCTCACTCGGAACCAAGCGCACCAGCGAGTGGGTGATGTGCGAGGTGTGCTTAGATTGGGTCGGGTCGGAGCCCACCAGATCCGCGAGATGAAACCGCGGACGAGGTGAGCTCTAGGTGAGGGACCTCACCCCTGTGCGTTTTGAGGCGAAGAGAAGATAACACAAATCCAATTTATATCATACCCGTGCTTTGTATTTCGCCGATGTGGGACTATTAGTCCTGCCCCGCTCTCGCGCGCGCCCACGGAAGACTCTTCGTGCAATTGCCAAGGTTGCGGGCTTCGCTGCGCTCCTTGCTGGACCAGATGTCTTCGCACTGCTCGCCCGAGTCCGCTACACCTGAAGGCTGGAGGTCCGGAAGCCTAGAGCTGCTCCGAAGCTGCTTCAACCGTCAATGGCGGCAAGGGCTGGAATACTGCCAAACACAAAACAAGCCTCTTCGCTTAATCAAACCAGCTGGGGACCTTCGCCGTGGCACAGCGAAGGTGGTGCATGGTGAAACATGTCGTGGGACGGCCTAGGCGTGCGTGCCTAGGTCGTCCTCTGACAGGAAGTGTGGGGGTGTTCAGGGGGCTGTGGTGGAGGCGTAGAGGGCTGGTGGATGGGCGGAGGTTGTTCCTTGTGGTGAGGAAGATCTTATGAGATGGTTGGCGAGGCATGTGGAGGGGCGGAATGATGGGGGCGACTCGCTGGAGATCGGTCGGTGACGTGGAAGATGAGGGTGGTCAGGCAGTGTCGAGGGGCAATTAAATGAAATGTAAGGGGGAAAAAAGAGAGGGGAAGATGGAGAATGTATCTGGAGTGTTCGGGAAGGGAGGGAGGCAGCGGAGTGGATGGCGCGTAGCTGCCGTCGTCGGAGAAGAAGAACCCTGAGGAAGGGAGTGGTGACGAGGACGAGGTCAGGGGAACGTGCGCTTGGTACGGCGCGACGCGGGAGGAAGAGGCGAAGTAGACTCTGCTGCTGGTATGGCAGCAGAGTGACGAGAAGGAGGGGAGGAGGTCGCCGGAGCTTACGGGTTCCTTGGCCAGAGATGGAAGAGAAGGAAATTTGGGGGAATCTCCGCCAAGACAAGTCTGAAGATCAGCGACCGGGTTTGGGGATCCTTTTATAGGTGTTGGCCGAACTTTCTAGTGTGCGGAGGGCTGCGCAATTATCTCCGACGGTTCGCCGGTGAAGGAAAGTGGGTGGATACCCAAATCCCTCGTGCGTTCGCACGAGAGATTGGGATCAAATCAGAGATCGTGATAGGCCTCAGATGGAAGAGAATTCCTCAGAGAATCTCCCTTCCATTTCTGGGAGGGGATCTCTGAGGAATCAGAGAGTATTCCCTCTCTAAACCTCGTCGGAGGTCGATTCTGCCCGAACAATGGCGGCAGGACTTGATTGCAAAGGTGGCGAGGAAATTAGGGGGCTCTTTGCAATGATTTTCAAAAGATAGGGACCAAATTATGATTTGGGTGTACTAAATTACAAAGTAGGTCAAGATGACCTCCCCTTAGGTCCAAATTTTGGGACAAACCTAATTTGGACCTAAGGAATCCAATGGTGAAGTTTGATTTTAGGTTTGACCTCGTTTGACTGGACATTTTGCGTAAAAACCCAAATTAGGTCAATTAATGAGCTAGGACCCTATTTTAGGTCAAACTAGGTTCCAAAGGTCAAATTAACTGTTCTAAACCATATAGGATATTTTTGCATTATTTTTAGAGGGTTTACTTGATTTTTATCTTAACCGGAACCTTGTTGATTTAAGTAGATCTGTTTTAGGGTTACCAAATGTCATTTAATTCCTAAATTACACATGAACCCATTTCTGATTGACTCAACCCACTTTTTATCTTATTTAGACCATTTGACCTATGTTTTGCCTCTAAGAAATCCCGTTTATGTACTGCAATGGTAAAATTACAGTTTTAACCTTTATTTCATGTTTTCTTCTCAGAGCACTTATTCCTTCATTTAGGCCTTCTTCTAGGTTATGTAGGAGCTTTTATCTTCTTTATTGGGTCAAAATGAGCTAGTTATGGCTCATGATGAGGCTCTCATCACTCTCTTTCAAATCCCCTTGCATCTGGCTGTTGTACTTTGGTAAGGACCAAAAGTGACCTGTAACAACCTCTCCTTCCGATTTGATTTTATATTGACCAAGCAAAGCATTAAACTGCCTGTCATAATTGCACTTCTTATCCCAAGCCTCTACAATGAATTGAGGTGATCTTGGGAGCTTTAGATCCATGTCATACCGGATGTCGTCACGAGTGCACAGCAAGTCAACAGAAGAGACATCATCATTGGATGCACCCTTGATCTTTTGAAATAGCTTACCTAGTATCTTCTCAGACTTGTAGGACTTGTAATTCTCTTTACCCATGAATCTGGATAGCTTTTGGGTCTTAGCATGTGTGGCATCGAGACTATTTTTTTATTTTTGGGAAGTCTACAGCAATAGCCACCAACTCAGAAAGTTGTAGACATTTCTCATCTAAGGCCCCATACTCACTGAGGTCTGCATGAACATGGGCACTACAGATGACTCCGAGACTCTCATTTTCCATATTCTTGGTGAAAATTTCAATAATATCCTGAAACGAGAAACATGAATGGATACTTCAGTAGATTGTCTGCTAATAGGCACATATTGAATGATTCACTAGGTTAACTGCTAATATGTTATTATGTAGTCTAACTTTTATCTCACTTAGGTACTACATAATACCCACAAGCTCAAAGGTCCAGGCCCTCACAAAATATCACTTACTCGAGTAAATATTGGAACTATGATCATTAAACTTCTATCCTTTATCCAAATATTTATATTCAAAAAGATTGCCTTAAAATCTCACAAGCTCTAATAAGGCAAAAACAGAATAACTTGCATTGTTTGCAAAAAGACTTTGATTATTGGTTGCTTCAGAAAACTGTTCAAAAGATAATAATTATATATTAAAAAAAGTTCAAAATAACCTACTTAACAATCTGGAAACTTAGGTTCTCAAAATTTCTCTTATTGACAATGATTTGGGCCAAATAAAAGTAAGATAAGCAATTAGCAAAAAATTGAAGCTAACCAAGAAGCTGAAGGTATATGGATTTTTTGAAACATGTTTGGGAATATTTCCCATTAAGCTGTGACTTGTTTGACATTATAAACAACCATGTAGCATGCTGATAATGGAAATGGGAATATATCCTTACCTATCTTGACAATCACCATGAAACATGGAAACAATAAACTCATTACAAATGTGTACCAAATGGTATATAAACTCATTACAAAGATAAAGATGATAGCAGCTTATCAAGATGGTTTTCTAAAACCTCCTAAACCATGTCGCAATTCAAAAGCATCAGTCCACCATCCCCCTATGTTAGAGAGAATCCATATAGTTGTATAATATTAACGATACACATTAATTTGATTTTTTAAAATGTATCTTGAGTAATTGAAAACAATTCATACTCAAGTACTAAAGAAACGTGCTAAAGAGATCCTAATATCTTAAAGTGGACAAACTATAAAGTCTGATTTTCAACAGTAAGAATTCATCATTGCAACAACTATGGATGCTTGGATGCACCATTCTTCAATAACACCTCGGACCAAGCTCAAGAATTCCTCTAGCAAAATAATCATTCATTTGCTTTGTAAATTAATTGCTCGATGCTTAACTATGGATGGACCCTCTAGCTAGGAAAATAATAATTTGTGGGCTTATAACCAGGAGTATTTTTGTGTAATCAGCAACTTTATGAAGCACCTTTGTAAGTACAATAAAACCTAGACATATATATGTGTGACATATCCAACCTTCTATGACATCTAGAATTATTTTTCAAGTTCTTTTCACTTGATAAGATCTCCCCCTTTTCAAGCCAGAACACAACACGTGGGTGATTGAAAAATATGGACCTATCTACTTGTCGCCTTCTATTAATTTATTTCTTGTAGCTTAATAAAAATGTGCATCCATTGGCATTAGTGTTTGCCATGTGTTTTTTTTATTTTTTGTTTTTTTGAGACCTAGAATTCCATTTGGAAAAATTAGGGAGAATCAAGTAATGTAGGGATGGAAACTTCAACCTCATTTTCCTTGTGTAATAGGGACAGCAATTGAGATCCCACAATCCCGCCATCTTTGGTTAATTTTACTTACTAAAAGTAATATATACCTTGTTAATTACCAAGAAAAGATGTGAGGATGCTTTTCTTTTTCTCTTGAAGCTGGTATTTGCAGTGATTATATATTCAATGGTAATTCATTTTTCTGTATTTGCTAGCTGTACAGTTTTTAGTGAGTATACATCTCATAGCTAGCAGTATTTTTCTATGACATTAGTCACATTTGGGAGAGCTTTAAAGTCAATCATACAAGTGATCAATGCATGCAATATTTTCTTGTGCATCAGATTCAGAATAAACTTATATAGTATTGCTCCTAGAATTGCTTCCTAGAAAATGTAACTTAATTTCACAGGAAAGACTCGGAGAACCTGTAAAAGGAGTAAATACAAAGTGCATATAATCTTTACTTGCATATTCAGAATAGTCAATATGCAACTTCTTTTTGATGTAAATTAATTAAGAAAACTCAACTTCCAAATCCATGCATACTCGAGAGATGAGATGGTTGCAAATTTGTACAAATAAAGGAATTGGTTTTGGGCAATGATAGAGATCTATTAAAATAGATCACATGCCATTATAAGCAAATCTTGATTAAATGATGTCAAAATATGATTCAAGTTCGACAAGCTAAATTCAGTCACATAAATGTTCAGATTTTCTTTATCCCTTTACATTAGACATCAAAATTGCCATGTTAACCTTTACAAAGCCATTAAATCTAAGTGTTGGACCAAGGGGGACAGGCGGAGGTACGTGGTTGCCTCCCTTCAGTTTTAAATTTCTTTAGGAATTATATTTCAAAATCTTTAGTATTATTAGATTTTCTCATTTTTGTCTTTCGTAACCATTGGGCCTACATTAATAAATATAACTTCTTTTGACTTCACCTCCGATCATGCTTAATTCCTAGCTCTACCCTTAATTAAATTCATTTAATTTCGCTTAAGAAAACTGCATGAATTCCTAGCATGGAGACTAGATTGAGACATAATCAATCCTCTGAGAGAATTAATTAGAAACTATGGGAAATATTACTCCAAAAAGGGAAGGAAGAATTTTGTTTGCTTACCTGCTTTCTCTTCTTACCTCCAAAAATATCAAATTGAAGACCAAAAACCCCTCAAAAAAGAAGCATAAAAAATAACATTATCAATAGAAGCCTTTGAATATCACGCCATTTTTTGTAGCTAGATCTCCCAAGGAGTAGGTAAATAAGGATTGAACTGTTGTGAAAAGGTAAAACCAATTCTTGAACCTTAGGAAAAGGCTTCTTCGTTCTTGGTTCTATATTCTTCTTCATTAATGAATGTTAACTTTTAGCACCTCATTGATCCCAATATTACTCTTAAGGAAAGGTTCATATAGAGATGTCAACATCAGGGCATAAAGACAGGGACAGTGTTTTTCTAAGTAAGAAAAGAATTTATATTTCCAGGAGCATTGGTTTGATTGTCATGCAAATTTCCATGAGCAAATTATCATTTTGGTCGTTCATGTGTTGTGGATATGGAATTTTCATGCTCTATTTTTATCTACTATTATTTTCTTTATGCTCACCAATATAGACATGACTTAAATCACCTAACCATACTTTATCTACTACATGGCAAAAATCATATTCCAATAGCTCATATATTCAAGGGTTAGACCTTTAGACTTGGAAACAAGAAATAATTTACTAAAAATATGAGTCTTTTAGCTCTGTCGGCCTTTTAAAATTTTTTTAATGTTCAAATTAGTTATTATTTAGATACACACACTTGCTAAAGAAAATAAATGCATGCGAGGTCAAATATTAGGTATTCTAACCTCTAGTGTAAAAGTCTTCTGAGTCAAATTGTGTCAAATTACTTGTCCATCGAGACTTATGATCATGTTATACGGACAATGCAATTGTGTATGTATACCTCACTTACATGCACGATGAGTTGTCTTTGTAGCATGCCATAAGTTTTGATTGACTTTAGTTCGGTGAAGTGCTGAACTAAAGAAGGTCCTTGAAGATTTGATCACAACTTAGGTTTACTTGTTACATGTAACCTTGTGCAATGAAATTTCGGTTGCTTCTTCCTGCTCTTCTCCAGTATATCAACTAATCTTATCTAGTTTCCTGCAGTACCCTTAATTGGGTGCTAAAGGAAATCTAGTTAAGGTTAGTATTGGTGGGTATACTGGAGAAGTGCGGGGAGATGCTGCTGAAATTTCACCGCATAAAGGTTACATGTAACAAGTAAACTTAAGTTGTGACCAAATCTTCAAGGATGGGCTATAAAGTGAAAACTTTAATCAACATGCACAAATATATCTTTCTAACAATGATGATGTGTGGTTGACTATGCACATGCTATATGAAAAGGTACTTATAGTCACCTTAGAAACAATTACATTGAAGATGCAATAATTGCATGATGAATAATTGTCCATTTGAAAAGAAACATAGACTATGCACAATGTACTTGCATTAGTTTGATAGGAAGAGGTTTTCCTTAATACTTTTTGCTTTTAATTTTTAAAATGATAGTCACTCACTTGCTTAAAAAATGCTTAATTTTGCTACTATAAATCATTATATTAATTATCTTATGTGAAATATTGAAAAGTGTTACATTTAATTAAACTACTTTGATAAATTACATAAAATTTTGAGAATTGTGATTATTTATTTTCCTTTATTTTATCCTTTTATTTACATCTACATTTGGTGTTTAATCTAATTTAACATCTTCTAGAAAAGTAGACCAATGGATCAATATGCTTGGATGAATGAAGATAAAAGAACAGATGCATATAAAGCTAGGGTTGATATATTCATGACACATGCAAGGGAGATATGTGGTAGGTAGAAAATCATACAATGTCCTTGCAAGAATTGTGCAAACGTGTTTATGCACCCGCAACATATGGTATATAAACATTTGATCATGGATGGTATTAACAAGTCATATAAACCTTGGATAGTTCATGGAGATAAGCCTCAATTTACCTGGTGTCGAAATCCTGAAGCATTACAAGTCGAGGACGCAAAGATATTATTAATGAAGATGTGAATGATTCAGATATAGATTCTGTTCACGACATACTTGAGGATATTAGTTATTATCATGATGGGACAAATGCTAGTCCTTCTATCAAGCATGATTATAATGTATCTAATGCCTGGTATGATGCATTGCAGCAAGATGCACAAGAGTACCTTTTTCCTGGACAAAACAAGTATACCAAGTTCTCATTTCTTGTAAAGCTCCTCCACTAAAAAGTGTATCAAAAATTTACTGAAAAGACCTTGAATGGGATTTTATCATTACTAAGAGATGCAGTGCCTAGTTTAGAAGTATTACCTAAGGACTCTTATGAAGCTTATAAGTATTTGAAGGAGATGGGAATGGTTTAGCAAAAGATCGAGGTGTGTAAGTATGATTGCATGTTATTTTGGAAGGAGAATGATAAAGCAGTTGTATGCTCAAAATGCGGAACATCGAGGTATAAGATAAATGATTGGGTGGGTAAGCCAGTGCCACATAAAGTTATGCGATATTTTTCTTCGAAGCCAAGGATGCAACGTCTATTCTTATCTTCTAAGATAGCTATCTATATGGATTGGCACAAAAAAACTAAGCCAGTTGATGACAAGTTTATCTCCCATCCTAGAGATTCAGAAAGATGGAAGAAGTTTAATAAAGATTACCCATGGTTTGCAAAGGATGGTAGAAATGTATATCTTGCATTGGCATCTGATGGGTTCAATCCGTTTGATACATCGAGTCAATCATATAGCATGTGGCCTGTGATATTATTAACGTACAACCTTCCACCATGGATGTGCATGAAGCTTGAGTATTATATGATGTCTCTATTGATACCAGGACCAGAAGCACCTGGTATGGATATAGATGTATTCTTACAGCCTCTTGTTGAGGGGCTGAGGGAACTATGGGATAATGGAATACAAATATTTGATGCTATGAAGAAAGATTGGTTCACCATGCATGCAATTCTATTGTGGACAATTAATGATTTTCCAGCTTATGGGATCTTGTCAGGTTGGCAGACCAAGGGATACAAGGCATGTCCTATATGTATGGGCCAAACTCCTTCAAAGAGACTTCATTCAAAAATTGGATACACAGGTTGTCGTTTCCTCTCGATTGACCACCATTGGAGAAAAAGTAAGAAGTTTTATGAGAAAACTGAAAATCGAATAATAACTGTAGACAATATAGCTGAAGGGCTTCTACAATAGGTAGATAATTTGCCAGATGTTCAGCATGGAAAACATCCCTCGATGAGAAAGCATTAATGGCCAAATGAAGATCACAATTAGATGAAGTGATCAATTTTCTTTGAGCTTCCATATTGGCATACATTAGCATTGAGACATAACTTGGACGTTATGCATGTGGAGAAAAATATCTTAGAAAATATTCTGTGGACAATTTTAGATGTTGATGGGAAATCAAAAGACACATTGAAAGCAAGGCTCGACCTTCATGACATGAACATAAGGAAGGAGTTACATCTAAAGAAACGGAGTGATGGAAAATTTGATGTTCCAACTGCCTGTTACGTAATGAGCACTTTTGAAAGGAAAAAATTCTGTGAATTCCTAAAAGCAGTTCGGATGCTAGATGGTTATGCTTCTCACGTAGGTAGATGTGTAAATGTTATGGACGGAAGGATTACCGGTCTAAAGAGTCATGATTGTCACATGCTATTACGTCTTCTTGGAGTCGGATTGTGTGGATTGCTTCCCAATGATGTAGTCTTTGCAATTTTAGAACTTGGCTTAATATTCTCTAAGCTTTGTAGGCAGAAGGTTAACATTGACGAGATGACAAAAATGCAAAGAGAGATGATTTTATTAATGTGTAAACTTGAGATGATTTTCCCACCAGCATTATTCTTTGATATAATGGTACATCTTGCGATTCACCTACCGAGAGAGGTACTACTTGCTGGACTGGTAATATTCCGCTGGATGTATCCTATGGAAAGGTACCATAATTACATTCTCTAAGTCGAATGCTTTTTCTATTGCATTTATAGTAACTTAATAATGTTTAAACTTATTTTCATAGGTTCCTGTCTACTTTAAAATAATTTGTACATAATAGAGCTCGTCCTGAAGGCTCAATTGCTGAAGCATATGTTGTGCATGAATTCTTGACATGGTGTTCTATGCATATTGGAGACATAGAGACAAGGTTTAATCGACAAGAAAGGAACTTTGATGTGGAAACAATTGACCCTTTATATATATTCAGTCACAAGATAAGAGTCATTGGGGCAACAAATTATAATGTGCAATTAACGGATGTAGAGAAGCAATTTGCCATATGGTTCGTACTAAGTAATTTCAAAGAAGTACAAGAATATATGGAGTGAGTTGCTTGACAAAAATTCGTACTTATATTATCTTAATTACGTAAGTTGTAATCACTTCTAATTTAAATAGGGAACATCGAGGCATTCTTCAACAACAAAGTGCTCTGAACATTGATGCCCGTCAAAAGCAACAATTTGTTGAATGGTTTAAGTCCAAGGTAATTTAAGTCACATTATTTTGTAGTTTATATATATATTATTAATAACTGTAGGAAATTTGTATTGTAGATGAAATTGATATATAATGCATCCGGTGGTAAAGCAAGCGATGTAATAAGATCATTGTATGTATTAGCTTGTGGTCCAGATATCTGCATTAAGAGTTACATTGGTTGCATTGTCAATGGAGTAAGATATCACACAGAGCTACGTGATCGCAGATGAAAGTGTCATAATAGTTCAATCATGTGTCAAGGCAATCATGAAGGTCGCATTATCGAGTTTTATGGTGTCCTTGTTGACATTCTTGAATTTCAATACATTTTTGACAAACGGATATATCTCTTTAAATGAAAATGGTGGGATTTAGGTCGTTGCCTGTCAAATGTCAACCTTATGTAGATTAAGGTGTATGGCACCTGGTACAAGGATGATCCGTTTGTATTAGCTTCGCAAGTGCAACAAGTCTACTATCTTGAAGATAGGAAGAATGGTTCGCAGTGGCGTGTGGTATAGAAACATGAACACCATCATATATATGATGTTCCCATCCAACTTGTAGAGCCAATTGAGTTATCAAATGATGTAACACAAGCATCGAATCAAGAAGAATCGATTATGATGAAGATGAACTAATTTTAGAAATTGGTGAAGATGAGATTCACAATTTGAATCGAGATGCTGCTCAGCCTAAGTCCATTGATGGCGATGAGGTTGATGACAATGCATTTGAGATAGTTGAAACAGATGAAAGTGAAGGAGAGGATGAAACTTTACTTGAATACATCAGTTTCAGTGATGAATGGCTCTTAAGCAAATATATCAGATATGAAACTTAGCAAATATTTTTTGTAACTAATTGCATGGCATTAAGATACATTGTTAGTCATGGTTATTCAATTAATTCATATTTTTGTGTATGTGCTTTCACCAATATTACCAATTTAAATACTTCTCATGCACGGGTTCATTTTAATAGAAAAAAATAGCAAACGACCATAAAACTATTGGAACAAGGGATTCAAATTCTATGGAAAAGGTTAAATTCATTTATATATTTTTTTTTCATTTCCTTTTTTTATTTTTGAGGTAAATTGTCAAATGATTGAAAAGTTGGATTCATTGTCAAAAGAAGTATTTCAATTTACTTGCCTGTTTCTCATATCTAGCATAGAGCTTATCAAATTTTCACCCCAACAGTCAGCTAAGTCAGGTGCCTCATTAGGACAAAACATGGACCATTGTCCCTATTCTTTAACCCTCATGAATAGATCAACGATCCATAGAGCATAAAACAGATCCCTAGCCCTGTGTTCCTCCTATTAAAGAGAAACAAAGAGGTCACCACTCATCTATATTCTACAGCCAAATTGTTTTAAAGCTATCAAATGAGAAAGTAAGAGCTTTATTAGAAATTCCATTTTTGGAAAAAGAATAAGAAAAGCCTCACTATACAATAACAAAGATACAATTAAGAGTCAAAAGTTCACTACAAAAGCACGTTGTGATGTATTGGTAAAGTGTATCAACATTTATACATGCATACATGTACACATCTTAATTTTTCTGGCTCTGGTGTTTAAATACCAAACAATGCAAGCGAAATTGACAACTTCGTCGACCTAGTACTCATTTATGTTTCTAGATGCTGCTTTGCATATGTAGTTAATATTGCTTGCTTTAAAAAAATGAGAAATCTTTCCCTTATCATTGACATAATCTACTTACACATGTAGAAGATAGCAATTATCCCAATACCTTCCCATGGTTCTTCCTAAGATCCAAGAATTCGAATATATCTATATGCCAAGGTTCAAGATATATGGCAAATGCACCTGAATCATAAATCATAGAGTAAGCAAACTGATAAGAAACTAGACAAGCAAACCAAAAGAAACGTACAATTGATAAAGTTATTCTACATACCCTCTCACCAGAAATAGCAAGTTTTATCCAACCATTTTTATTGGCCTTTGTTTTGCAATTTTTTGCCAAATTCTGTGGGTGCATTCTTTCATATATATGACCATTTATCTCATACACTAACATTAACTGGAAATTGTCTTAGGTGTTTGATTACATCCGTAAAGAGGATTGGTATCAACCTGATTCATCATTATACAGTGATATGATTTACATGGCAAGGAAGAATAAATTAGTTGATATTGCAGAAGCACTATTTTCCAAGATAAAGAAGGATGGCCTTGTAAAGAGATAATATAAGTATGATATATAGCAATAAAATTTTGTTTCCTCTTTATTTCAAAAAGCTTCTAAACTCCAATAACATAAAACATAAGTTCAGTAGGAATATTATTTTTATGGCATTCTTTCTTCTTCCTATTTTTGTTAACATGATATAGGATAGAAAAAAAGTATATTAAATGACAACATAATATTTATAGATTTAAACTGAACATAAAGGTGCATAGTATCCTTAGTCTACTTAACTATTACAAACAGATAAAGTTCAAACTGGAAATAGATTATAGAGTTTAAACATAGTACAAACCAAACTCATGAAAACATGAAACTTCGAACCTGTAAACAAAAAAAAACAACAAAGAAAACTTAAACATCCAATCCATCTTTATCTTCATTCTTTCTTTGACTTTTTGAGTTAAGATCTTTCTTGATGCGAATGTCTTAGTTTTTGTTTTTCGTTGTTTTTTCGTGTTTTTACTGTTCGTTGCGATGGGGTGTACCCACTTGTTTTGTTGTTCTGGTTTCATCCTATTGTGTCGGCGGTGGGGTGTGCCCATCGTATATGTATATATATTTTTCTGATACACACGCATAGGTTTTCGTTGCAAGTACAGGAATTTGGAAAATGTCCCATAAACAGGGGAAACTTTGCTGAATTTTTGGTAGAATTAAACCTTTAGATTCAACGGAACTAAATTATACTTTTTTGAATGAACTACGCATTTAACCATTCATGCAATGTCTTTTTAGCAGTTATATGGGTTACATCTTTCCCATTTCTTGGTAATATATGTTTGTTCTTTGCTTTATGGGATATTTATGCTTCTATTTTGTCCTTTTTGTTGAAAACAGACTTTAATGATTTTAGAAAAGGTAGAACATCAAGTATTAACATAGAAAACACATAATTTCAATAGTAGGGTTCTGTAAAGAAGGGTAAGTAAAAAAAATAAACATCTGAATTATAGAAATACAATTAGATCTACCTTTTACAATTTCACATCCCAGCTAGGCCATGAAGTGAAATTTTTGAGGGGCTAAAGTACAAGTTCATATGGAAAGATGAACTTGTTAAATGATGGATCTCTCGGTGATCCAGATCGGGTATTAAGCATAAGAACTTTATATAGTCGTCATACGTTGCATCGAAGACAAGCCCAAGATCTAGAGCAACACTTGGGTCAACAACACCACTTCCATAATCAAATGGTGTTGCATGCACTAGAGTAGTACTTGCTTCTAAGTCCAAATATTGTTGGGCTAGAAGAGGTCCACCTTCGTGATCTTGTGTCGTGCCTGTAGTTATCAAGGCTGACTTAATGGTAGCTAGACTCCATCTAGGATGCTTCTGCTTTAGCAAAGAAGCAATGCCAACAATATGAGTAGATGCCATTGTAAACCCCTCACCTGCATAGTTTGCATCATCTGTTCCATTGGGACAGGATTCACCATTGGAGTGAATTTCATATCAGGGGAAGCATTTTCTACCATAAGAAAAAAGCTTGCTGCTCCTAGTTTTCTTTTTGTCTCAAAAACCTTCTTGATTGATGCACTGCCAGAAATCAAATTGAAAGAATACCCACAAAGGATTATTCTTCCCACCACTTTGTCTTTTTAATAACTCAGGCCTTTAACAATCTAAAGGACTTTATCGTGCAATAGATGAACTAATCAAAGCATCATTTGCAGTAACCAAGCTATAAGTTGTGTTCCCATGGGTAGTAGGTGACAACCCAAGCCCAGATAAAATTTTTCCATAACCAAGAACCAAATGATTCTTGTATCTGCAATCGTCAATTGCATCAGCTACATATGTTATACTGGGGTTGTACGAAGCTAATGTTTATCTGAAAGAAATTAAATAGATGGAACAGCTAGAAAATGATCCTCTTCAAAAATTTATCCTGAAACACATAGACCATCTAACTCCTCAATCCCTTAATATAAATTGCAAATATCAACCCCATAGTTATCATCCTCACATCTTATTAAAAATATAAAACAACCGTTCTCCTGTCAAAAGGAGATCACACAGTACTCTCATAACCAGCATATCTTCTTTGTTGTACATTATTTAATGGATTATTATGTTTGTTTTAAATAATGTAAATATGTAAGGTATTGTCTTAGACATAAAATGTGTAGAAATTAGTAGTTTAACTTTACAGCTATTATTTTTTGTTATATATTTTTTCTATAGTTATGGCTTCATGATATCTCTATTAGTGATGACAATGATATGTATGGTTGGTGGCCCCTTTCCCTTCTCAAAAAATAATGAGAAAAGAGGCAACAAGGGGCCTATTAGCTCCCAACGGCATTCGCCTCAAGTTGTAACAAATATGATGGATCATGTGTCTCAAACTC
The DNA here is from genome assembly GCA_037157565.1 of Thalassia testudinum. Lineage (NCBI taxonomy): Eukaryota > Viridiplantae > Streptophyta > Magnoliopsida > Alismatales > Hydrocharitaceae > Thalassia > Thalassia testudinum. The sequence continues at coordinate 12,600,641 of JAZHRO010000044.1, read as the reverse complement.
AGGAAGCAGGTAATTTTAAATTTATATGTATTAGTTGTAAACAAAACAAGATAATTGCATTATTTTTTAATCGTGTAATTTTTTTGCATAGGAACATCACCCATTATTCTAACCTATTGTGGAGGTCCTACAAGACTATTTCCTTCAGAGAAGAGGACTTCAACAGTAAGTCAGAATATGCTTAACACGAGCAGAGTTACTCGGGCAGCAAGTACATTGAATATTGCTCCACTAGTTACCCCCGAAGAACAAGAGGCTGCAACAAATATACTTGATAATGTCTTGCAAACTCAAGAACCAAATAATTTGACACTTATATTAACTTAAAATGTAATAATATGGCTTTATTAATTTTTAATTGTCTGCTTTTTCTTAATAGGGTTACCAGTTGTGGCTTCAACTCATTGCAAAGGTCCTAGTAGGCTGTTAAATTTAGAGAAGACGACTTTAGCGATGAATCAAAAGATGTCGATTAATATCGACAAAAGCGTAGGAGGTCTAACTATAAGAGAGCAAGCTACGAGTCTTGCCTCTGTTTGTGGTGTCGTTGCAAGGCACAATGCCTTGTATGTCTCTAATGCTAGGAAGATGGCTTCATCTAATATTCAAATATGTTTAGATCGTATTCAGGTAATATGTGTAACGAGCGCGTACCCCAGACGTATTTTAAGACGTCTGGGAGGTGGCCCAGACGTCTGTCAAGACGTCTGGGATCACATCCAGACGTCTGACCAGACGTCCGGGATAGTTTACAGACGTCTGACGAACAGTTATACTCGCACGGGATATTCGTCTGCGCGCCTGTGCGCGCAGACCTGCGATCCGCATCTTCTCTGCGGCTGCAGGCGACTGCGGCCGTCTCTCTCCTCCTCTCCGCGCGGCGTTAAAAGGGGGAGGGGGCGCGCCTCCCCTCCCGTCTCCACCATCTTCCTCCTCTCCTGCTGCGGGCGGAGCGAGCGGACGCGAGGGCGCAGCAGCAGCGGCGCAGCAGAAGGCGCGGAGGAGCTGCGGCGTGCGAGGGCAGGGCTCTGCCGTGAGGGCGAGCTCGCCGGGAGCGGCTTGGCCGACCGGCGGAGGGCGCAGGGGGCGCAGAGCATCACGAAGAGGGACCTGCTGCGGGCGGAGCAGCGGACGCGCGAGGTGCGACGCGGGCGGCGTCGCGAGCGGAGGCCGAGCGAGGTTCTGATTCTGGAAAAATCTCCAGAATCAGACGTCTGGACTGATATCCAGACGGCAAGGTCGACGTCTGTGTGATCATACAGACGTCTGAAAGGTGAGTTCCGCTTTCTCCTTCTTCTTTTGTCGACTGGCCGTACTGAAGGAGGAGGGTTGGCTGTGCGCAGGTGTTCGGATTCGTCATCCTTTGCGAATCCGACGTCTGGAAGTTGGACCAGACGGCGGGAGTGACCTCCAGACGTCCGGAGAGACCATCGGACGTCTGGGATCTAGGAGAGACGTCGCCACAGACTTCTGGACGTCCGGGGAACCACGCCGAACAGGTAATTCTCTGATCCACCGTTTAAGACGTCTGGAAGGAGTTCCAGACGTCTGATTTTGCACAGTATTGTCTTTCTCGACCCGTTTAGGGCCCGTTTGGGCTCCGTCTTCCACGATTCGAGTTGCGTTCGATTCAGAATTTATTCCTCTACCCGCTTACAGTAGCTATACACTGTTTTGAGACACTCCTTGTGTTTGATCCTTGTGATAGGACCTCGTTCGATTGCCGTCTTGAGAGTCGCGGAGGCGCGCGGGATTCCCGACCACGCCCCCATTACTTCCGTTGTACCTGGTAGAGTGGTTTTAAGCATTAATCAAATCTGTTAAAGTATGGAACCATAACTAGAACCTAGGGCATTGCATGAACCCTAGGAATGAGAAATGTATGGAATGATAGCTCCTAGGTGTTGCATAAATCCTAGGGCCGGAAAACTAGATTGTATGATAGATCCTAGGATATGGCATGAATCCTAGGATGGAAAAACTAGTGGAATGTATATTACTGCAGTCTTGGAAAAATGGAAAGGAATATATAAGCTGCCTGTGAAATTAATTAACAGCTGCCTGTTATGAACAAAGAAACATGTTTGAGATCATGGAAATTGAGAACGTGAATCTGGAAAGTGAAACATATGAGGTTCTGAGATAAAGGGCTGGAACCCTACGGGGAATTAGGAGTGGAACTCCTGGAAAGAAAAGGAATGGAACTGAGATGTAGTTGTACTGTCTCTTGGGTACGCAGTACCAAGGGAAGTACCTGTACCTGTTTTAGTGCAGAGTGGGGCCAGCCGCCCCAGGGACCCGGGGTTAGGCTTGGCCGCTCTGTACCGACTTGTTGGCCCTCGTGTACGTAGTACCGAGGAGAGCTAGTAGTGTTAGGAGAGTACTAGCTACCCCACGGGCCCCGGGGTTCTGCTAGCCTCCTTCACCGACTTGTTAGGCCCACTAGGGCAAACCAGGGTAGTCAGACGAGGGTGCGCGGACCGTGGAGGGGCAAGGCCCCGGTTTGGTTACTGTGGAGGGGTTGGACCCCTGTTACTGAGAGGGCTCTGCCCTGGTTCCGTGCTGTGCTTTGGGCGCACCCGTTAACGGAAACGACTGACCGCGTGCCAGTACGGGCTAGCTACCTGTGCGTTTATCGCGCGTGCCGTAGTCACCGTTACGTCTGTCAGTGACCTTGGGGTGGTTGACTGAGGGTAGGATCACCACGGGGGACTCTCCCGGCCAGGAGAGCACCACGTGCTACTTCTACTGTTGGAAAAGACTGCAATCAAGATCGTCCCACGAGGACATTCGAGATCAAGTAAAGGATCTGAGAAGTAAATGAAATAGTGAGAAAAATTGAAAGATGTAAATAAAGGAAGTAATAGAACATAACAGCTACTGTACACTCTACTGTTGCCTTTAGTTAGTTTGCCACTCTACTCAGCGTTTTGCTGACGTGTTACACTCGTTACCTTTTTCAGGACCAGGTGTTGAGCAGCCAGGGTCGGCGGCTGCAGAGGACGCTGGGCCGAGTAGGGTCCAGTAGAGTTGCCACAGTTTTGTACCTTCTTTTGTTTCTGTTCTAGTGAGTAGTTTTGTTTCCGCTGTACCTTCCTTACCTGCAGTTTTTGTTATATGATAAATGTTGTTTTACTGTTGTGGTGGTGCCTACTGTAGTAGTTTCTTTCCTTACTGCTGTACTTTTTACTGTTAGTTATATTCATGCTGAATGTGGTTTATTTTACTGTCTTTTGGTTACTTCCTCGTTGGACGACTGGGTCTTGGGATTAGTCGAGTCGGTCCGGTTCTCGTGTCTCGTAGGGACTCGGGAACCGGGTCGTTACAAGATGGTATCAGAGCAAGGTCGTCCCGAGAAGTGAATCAACTGACTGGAAAATAACCAATTCACATGTTTATAGCTAGAGTAGCCACCACAACATATCTCTTGACATGAGTTCTTAGAAGTGTTGTTAGGTACCGTCTGTTTTGACGTTTCCGTTTTGTTTCACGTCTCCTTGCAGGAGATGCCTCGTCGTGGGACTGGCGAGATTGGCCGCGGGCGCGGCCGAGGGCGAGGTCGGCGAGGTGGACGTGCTGTCGTTGACGTCTCGGTGGACCAGCCACCACTCCCTGGCATCCAGGCCCAGGACCTCGCCAGACTGATACGGGATATTGTGCGAGAGGAGCTCCACCCACCGCCCCGAGCACCTCCTCCTGGGGTTGCAGAGGGGGAGTCCTCTGTGGGACCACGCGACGGACGCGGCGCCGGACACGAGGGAGGGGATGGGCCCCTGCCGCCCCCACCTTCCTCCGACACTTCTGTACACGAGACACCTTCGCCTGGAGGTGCACCAGCACCTCCCCTACAGCACCACTTCGAGCTTTTCGGACAGTTCCGGAAGCTGAAGCCCCCCTCCTTCAAGGGGGATGAGGACCCGACCGAGGCAGAGGACTGGCTTGAGCAGCTGGAGAAGATCTTCGACACCCTTCGCCCCCCGGTGGAGTGCCGCGTGGCCTTTGCCACGTACCAGCTGGAGAGTGCGGCACACCGGTGGTGGAGGGCGGTCCGGGGACAGGAGAGGGACGAGCCGACGTGGGACCAGTTCGTCACCCTCTTCTGCGAGCAGTACTTTCCCCAGACGTGGCAGGACCAGAGGAGGCGGGAGTTCCACACTCTCCGCCAAGGGACGATGACCGTGAGCGCGTACCGCACGCGTTTCTTGGAGCTGTCCCGCTTTGCAGCGACAGCGGTAGCCACTGAGGAGGAGCGCCTTTGGAGGTTCACCGAGGGGCTCCGGCCTGCGATCCGGGGGTATGTCAAACCCCTGAAACTGCCGACGTTTTCGAGAGTGGTAGAGGCAGCCATGACTTACGAGGAGACCAACCCGTCCGCGCGAGAGACCGACGGCGGGCGGAAGAGGCCCTTTCAGCCAGACTTCTCACAGGGCCGGCGAGAACGGAGACACGTGGCGTCCGCAGGAGAGCCGTCACGTTGTGCAGGGCCATCAGTGGCCTTTGGGGGCCCTCGACAGGGGCCAGTCGCCAGCACCGGACCCCCGCCTAGCCGACAGCAGGGACTCACTGAGGGCGGGAGTCGGGTTCCCCTCTGCTACCAGTGTGGCCAGCCGGGCCACGTCAGGAGGGACTGCCCATCTAGGGCAGGAGGTCAGCAGATACTTCCCGCGCAGAGCACTGGAGGGCGCGCAGGAGGCCGCGGTTTCCAGGCGCGAGGAGGAGGACCGCAGTCGCGAGGAGGGTACCGGCCAGCACCTACCCGTCCGACGCAGAGTGTGGCTGCTTCGTCCGCACCTAGAGCTGAGGGGCGTATCAACGCCCTAACACACAGGGACGCCAGAGCTTCGGGATCCGTGGTAGCAGGTATGGTTTCAGTTTCTGGCAGACTCGTTTACACGCTTTTCGATTCCGGCGCTACGCACTCGTTTGTCGCAGACAGTTTCGCAGTTAGTTTGGACCAGGATTATACATTGTTAGAGAACCCGTTCGTAATCAGAGGTCCGAGTGGTCAGCTGTTTGTAGCTGAGGAGGTGTACACGGGTTGCGGGGTCAGCATCGGGGGACACAGCCTGCCAGCTGACCTGATTATGATACAGATGGAGGACTTTGGGGTGATCCTGGGGATGGATTGGCTGTCCGCTTACCACGCATTGGTGGACTGCTTTGAGAGGAAGATTGTCTTCTCCATTCCGGAGTTGCCTTCCTTCGAGTTTCACGGGCAGCCAGTGGACGGAGGTTTCAGGTGCATTTCGGCACTTCGGGCGGCGAGACTTTTGAGCCAGGGGTGTGAGGGCTTCTTAGCTTGTGTGGTGGCAGAGCACAGCCCCGTGGCAGACTTCCAGAGCATCCCGGTGGTCAGAGAGTACCCCGACGTGTTTCCAGACGAGTTACCAGGACTACCGCCCGAGCGTGAGATCGAGTTTGAGATCTCACTAGTACCAGGGACCAACCCCATCTCCACCGCGCCATACAGGATGGCACCGCTTGAGCTGCGAGAGCTCAAGTCTCAGTTGCAGGACCTTTTGGAGAAAGGTTTCGTGAGGCCCAGTGCGTCTCCCTGGGGAGCCCCGGTACTGTTTGTGAAGAAGAAGGATGGGACCCTACGCCTTTGTGTGGACTACAGACAGCTGAATAGGGTCACCATCAAGAACCGATATCCGCTGCCGAGGATTGACGATTTGTTTGACCAGTTGCGGGGTGCCACGGTGTTTTCCAAGATCGACTTGAGGTCTGGATACCACCAGTTGAGGATCAGGGAGACCGACGTCTCCAAGACAGCTTTCCGCACCCGGTACGGACACTACGAGTTTTTGGTCATGCCGTTTGGGCTGACCAATGCCCCCGCTGCTTTCATGGACCTGATGAACCGGGTGTTCAGACCGTACTTGGACCAGTTTGTGGTGGTTTTCATAGATGATGTACTCATCTATTCTAGAGATCGGACGCAGCACGAACAGCACTTGCGGATGGTTCTGGACACTCTGAGACGACGCAGGCTGTACGCCAAATACAGCAAGTGCGAGTTCTGGTTGAGGGAGGTGACCTTTTTGGGTCATGTGATCTCTGGAGACGGCCTGGCGGTGGATCCCGCCAAGGTCGAGGCAGTGCTCAGGTGGGAGAGACCGCGTTCAGTCACTGAGATTCGCAGTTTCCTGGGACTGGCAGGTTACTACAGACGGTTCATCAGAGGGTTTTCGCAGATTGCACGTCCTATGACACAGTTGACTCGGAAGGATGTGCCTTTCACTTGGACAGACGCCTGTGAGGCGTGTTTTCTGGAGCTGAAGGAGAGGTTGACCTCGGCTCCTGTGCTCACCATTCCTGACAGTAGTGGCGGGTTCGTTGTGTACACGGACGCTTCCTTGCAGGGGTTAGGAGGTGTGCTCATGCAGAGGGGTCACGTGGTCGCTTACGCTTCGCGGCAACTGAAGCCCCATGAGCATACCTACCCTACCCACGACCTAGAGTTGGCAGCTGTTGTCTTCGCGCTGAAGACATGGAGGCATTACTTGTACGGTGAGACCTTCGAGATTTTTACAGATCACAAGAGCCTCAGATATCTTTTTGACCAGAAGGAGCTCAACATGAGACAGAGACGTTGGCTGGAGCTCCTGAAGGACTACGACTGCAGCATCTCCTACCACCCGGGAAAGGCCAATGTGGTGGCTGACGCCTTGAGCCGTAAGGCGCCCGCACGCTTGGCCAGTCTACAGTTACAGAGTTGGAGCCTTTTGGAGGAGGTGGGCAGTTGGCGACCTCTAGAGTTACGAGGATACTGTGGGGCAGTGACGGTGACACGGCAGACCAGACCAGAGTTGATAGACCGCATCATCACGGGACAGATGGCCGATCCGTACTTGCAGTCTTTGCGCGACAGAGTACTGTCAGGGGACCCAGGGGACTTCTCTTTCACAGACCAGGTGTTACGCTTGAGGGGACGGCTGTGCGTCCCCAGAGACGAGGAGCTGTTGAGAGAGCTCCTGACTGAGGCACACGGTTCCAGATTCACCATACATCCCGGAAACACGAAAATGTACCATGACTTGAGACGCGAGTTCTGGTGGAGAGGGATGAAGCGGGATGTGGGTGAGTTCGTGCAGCAGTGCTTAGTGTGCCAGCAGGTGAAAGCCGAGCATCAGAGGCCTGCAGGGCCGCTTCAGCCGCTTCCAGTGCCAGAGTGGAAGTGGGAGAGCATCACCATGGACTTGGTGGTGGGTTTACCTGTTACCCAGCGAGGACACAACGCGGTTTGGGTAATAGTGGATAGGTTGACGAAGACGGCACGATTCTTGCCGATCCGAGTCACTTTGGGACCAGCACAGTTGGCAGAGAGGTACATCCGTGATGTGGTGCGACTACACGGAGTTCCGCGGGAGATCGTATCCGACCGGGATACCCGCTTTACGTCCCAGTTTTGGGCTGAGTTTCAGCAGGCTTTGGGGACGAGGTTGAGGTTTAGCACGGCTTACCACCCCCAGACGGACGGACAGTCGGAACGCACGATACAGACACTTGAGGATCTTTTGCGTGCCTGTGTACTAGACTGGAGGGGCTCTTGGGAGGAACACCTGCCCCTGGCAGAGTTTGCATACAACAACAGTTATCACTCGAGCATTGGCATGGCTCCCTACGAGGCTCTGTACGGACGGAAATGCACGGCACCCTTGAGTTGGGTTGAGGTGGGGACCAAGTGGGAGGTTGGCCCCAGGTTGATCCGGCAGAGTCAGGAGGTAGTTGAACAGATCCACAGACGACTCCGCACTGTCAGGAGCAGACAGAAGAGCTACGCAGATCGCAGACGCAGAGAGGTGCAGTTCGAGGTTGGGGACCACGTCTTTCTTCGTGTTTCGCCCATGAAGGGCTTACAGCGGTTTGGGGTGAGAGGGAAGCTCGCGCCGAGGTTCGTGGGGCCCTTCGAGGTCCTGGAGCGGGTTGGACCCGTTGCTTACAGACTTGCCCTTCCCCCGCAGCTTTCTGGTGTGCACGACGTGTTCCACGTGTCCAACCTCAGGAAGTACGTAGCTGATCTCAGCCACGTACTGAGTCACGAGAGCGTCGAGGTGAGCGACGACCTGACCTACCCCGAGCGGCCAGTGCAGATCCTAGACCGAGCAGTCCGCAGGTTGAGATGAAAGCAAGTACCCCTGGTAAAGGTTTTGTGGAGGAGCCAGCGGTACGAGGAGGCTACCTGGGAGCCTGAGGCGGCAATGCGGGAGCGGTACCCAGAGCTTTTCGCGGGTACGTCTTTTCGGACCGGCTTCGGTCCTCTTTGAGTTTGTTATGGTTATTTGGACATCCTTTTTCCGCACCCTAGTTGGCGCAAGTTTCGGGGACGAAACTTCCTTTGAGTTTGTTATATTGTAACGAGCGCGTACCCCAGACGTATTTTAAGACGTCTGGGAGGTGGCCCAGACGTCTGTCAAGACGTCTGGGATCACATCCAGACGTCTGACCAGACGTCCGGGATAGTTTACAGACGTCTGACGAACAGTTATACTCGCACGGGATATTCGTCTGCGCGCCTGTGCGCGCAGACCTGCGATCCGCATCTTCTCTGCGGCTGCAGGCGACTGCGGCCGTCTCTCTCCTCCTCTCCGCGCGGCGTTAAAAGGGGGAGGGGGCGCGCCTCCCCTCCCGTCTCCACCATCTTCCTCCTCTCCTGCTGCGGGCGGAGCGAGCGGACGCGAGGGCGCAGCAGCAGCGGCGCAGCAGAAGGCGCGGAGGAGCTGCGGCGTGCGAGGGCAGGGCTCTGCCGTGAGGGCGAGCTCGCCGGGAGCGGCTTGGCCGACCGGCGGAGGGCGCAGGGGGCGCAGAGCGTCACGAAGAGGGACCTGCTGCGGGCGGAGCAGCGGACGCGCGAGGTGCGACGCGGGCGGCGTCGCGAGCGGAGGCCGAGCGAGGTTCTGATTCTGGAAAAATCTCCAGAATCAGACGTCTGGACTGATATCCAGACGGCAAGGTCGACGTCTGTGTGATCATACAGACGTCTGAAAGGTGAGTTCCGCTTTCTCCTTCTTCTTTTGTCGACTGGCCGTACTGAAGGAGGAGGGTTGGCTGTGCGCAGGTGTTCGGATTCGTCATCCTTTGCGAATCCGACGTCTGGAAGTTGGACCAGACGGCGGGAGTGACCTCCAGACGTCCGGAGAGACCATCGGACGTCTGGGATCTAGGAGAGACGTCGCCACAGACTTCTGGACGTCCGGGGAACCACGCCGAACAGGTAATTCTCTGATCCACCGTTTAAGACGTCTGGAAGGAGTTCCAGACGTCTGATTTTGCACAGTATTGTCTTTCTCGACCCGTTTAGGGCCCGTTTGGGCTCCGTCTTCCACGATTCGAGTTGCGTTCGATTCAGAATTTATTCCTCTACCCGCTTACAGTAGCTATACACTGTTTTGAGACACTCCTTGTGTTTGATCCTTGTGATAGGACCTCGTTCGATTGCCGTCTTGAGAGTCGCGGAGGCGCGCGGGATTCCCGACCACGCCCCCATTACTTCCGTTGTACCTGGTAGAGTGGTTTTAAGCATTAATCAAATCTGTTAAAGTATGGAACCATAACTAGAACCTAGGGCATTGCATGAACCCTAGGAATGAGAAATGTATGGAATGATAGCTCCTAGGTGTTGCATAAATCCTAGGGCCGGAAAACTAGATTGTATGATAGATCCTAGGATATGGCATGAATCCTAGGATGGAAAAACTAGTGGAATGTATATTACTGCAGTCTTGGAAAAATGGAAAGGAATATATAAGCTGCCTGTGAAATTAATTAACAGCTGCCTGTTATGAACAAAGAAACATGTTTGAGATCATGGAAATTGAGAACGTGAATCTGGAAAGTGAAACATATGATGTTCTGAGATAAAGGGCTGGAACCCTACGGGGAATTAGGAGTGGAACTCCTGGAAAGAAAAGGAATGGAACTGAGATGTAGTTGTACTGTCTCTTGGGTACGCAGTACCAAGGGAAGTACCTGTACCTGTTTTAGTGCAGAGTGGGGCCAGCCGCCCCAGGGACCCGGGGTTAGGCTTGGCCGCTCTGTACCGACTTGTTGGCCCTCGTGTACGTAGTACCGAGGAGAGCTAGTAGTGTTAGGAGAGTACTAGCTACCCCACGGGCCCCGGGGTTCTGCTAGCCTCCTTCACCGACTTGTTAGGCCCACTAGGGCAAACCAGGGTAGTCAGACGAGGGTGCGCGGACCGTGGAGGGGCAAGGCCCCGGTTTGGTTACTGTGGAGGGGTTGGACCCCTGTTACTGAGAGGGCTCTGCCCTGGTTCCGTGCTGTGCTTTGGGCGCACCCGTTAACGGAAACGACTGACCGCGTGCCAGTACGGGCTAGCTACCTGTGCGTTTATCGCGCGTGCCGTAGTCACCGTTACGTCTGTCAGTGACCTTGGGGTGGTTGACTGAGGGTAGGATCACCACGGGGGACTCTCCCGGCCAGGAGAGCACCACGTGCTACTTCTACTGTTGGAAAAGACTGCAATCAAGATCGTCCCACGAGGACATTCGAGATCAAGTAAAGGATCTGAGAAGTAAATGAAATAGTGAGAAAAATTGAAAGATGTAAATAAAGGAAGTAATAGAACATAACAGCTACTGTACACTCTACTGTTGCCTTTAGTTAGTTTGCCACTCTACTCAGCGTTTTGCTGACGTGTTACACTCGTTACCTTTTTCAGGACCAGGTGTTGAGCAGCCAGGGTCGGCGGCTGCAGAGGACGCTGGGCCGAGTAGGGTCCAGTAGAGTTGCCACAGTTTTGTACCTTCTTTTGTTTCTGTTCTAGTGAGTAGTTTTGTTTCCGCTGTACCTTCCTTACCTGCAGTTTTTGTTATATGATAAATGTTGTTTTACTGTTGTGGTGGTGCCTACTGTAGTAGTTTCTTTCCTTACTGCTGTACTTTTTACTGTTAGTTATATTCATGCTGAATGTGGTTTATTTTACTGTCTTTTGGTTACTTCCTCGTTGGACGACTGGGTCTTGGGATTAGTCGAGTCGGTCCGGTTCTCGTGTCTCGTAGGGACTCGGGAACCGGGTCGTTACAATATGCATTATAATGTATCAATTTTCTTTCAAATGTTTAATGTATAAATTTTATTTGTAATTCAATATTTCATTTTCTTGTAGAGTAAGGTCAACGTAATTGGACTTGATTCAGATTGTGATATGGTTAATTAGGTCATGTTAGGAGTTAAAAGGAAAATGAGAAATCATAGATATAAGGTCAGGAAGACCTATCATTTAAAATGGAATGATGCCAGGCTTCCTGAGTGGACTAATGTAGAATGGGAGAAGGCAATGACAGATTGGAATGATCCTGTGTATTTGGTAATATCATCTACTAAAAAACATCACAAATAAATATTTTACCTTTTCATATTTGATATATATATATATATATAATGACTTCTCTTTTTTACTTTTAGGAAAAGTGTGCGAAGAATATAGAGACTCGGAGAAATGATGTAAAAAATCTCTATAGTAGAGGGTCGATATCTTTCCAAGTGGGGAGAATTGAGTTAGTAAGTTTATATTCCTATATTTTTATATTGGTTATATAAATGATTCAAATAAGGGTATAGAAAATAATATTTATATTTTCTTGCAGGGTATACAACACTTAGATGGTGGAGAGTGTGAGAGGATATTACTTTTTCGCGAGACCCACTTTCGACCTACTCTAATGAGTTCGGCTGATCCGGACTCGATTACAAGATTGATTGGTAAATGGTCTAGTGAAACAGCTAAGACAAATTATGTAAGTATTATTAATTTATAGAAACAAATGTAATTATATGTTTGTGTATGTTATAACTATTATTTTTTTGATATTTCTAGTGTGAGATGGTATGACTACGTGATGAGGCCATTCAAAATGGCTAACCTGTAGATGAGAACGATATTTGTAATAACATATTTAAAACTAAACACCAATCAGATTATATAATTAGATTTGGATATGGGCCAAAGCTTATTCACACTCCTCAAGGAAGTAGAACAAGGCATCAGTTGGAAGATGAACTTCATGAAATCCCGTTGCAATTGAGGAGGATTGAAGAGGAATGTAAAAAGGATGCAGAGGAGAGTAAAAGACAAGTAGAGGAATATAAAAGATAAGCAGATGTATATAAAGGGGAAGTAGAAGAATATAGAAGATTTATGGAGGAAAAGATGAAAAAGTTTGAGTCAATCATTAATTTCTCTGATTCACTTGATTTGGATTCATATAATTACTAATTAGAACCATTATCTAAATTTTATTTATAAATTCCATTATTAATTCGGTAATTTTATTGTGAACAGCGTTATTTGCAACACAATCTCAGCAACATCAGAAGAAGGGATCTGTAGGTTCAAACAACGAAACAGAAGTTGTGATTGTAATAGTTTTAAATTAGGTTAGTATAGTGTTAGATTAAGAAAATTTTTGTTATTAAACAAATATATTTATGGTGGTCATATATAGTGCTCTTTTTTGCATTAATAATTTTTTTATTTAGTAAGTTTTTTTATGTAAAAAGATGATTTCAATATCTTTCTTAAATTTTGAGTGACATAAATATTAAATGTGATTTTATTAAGAAATGTATTTTTTTTTATAAATGTTGTGATTATAGTTGCAAATGTATTTATTAAATATAAATAGTATTAATGGAAAATGAAGGACATTTTATAAAGAAGAGGGGGGAGACCCTACCCCCCCGAGGGCCCCCGAATTTCTCGCTTGCCACAGAGCACCTCCGTGATCTTAGCCACGGCCACTATCCGGCACCGAGTTGAGGCAGGGACAACATCAGCGATGCATCCCCCCATGAGGACACTATGTGCGATTGGGCAAGCACGGGGGATCGAACCCGCGCACCCCGCAAAGGGAATGCCTTATAGGGAGTGAGTGCACCAACTGTGCTACCCCTGACCCTAACATTTTATAGGTTCTAAGATGATGCTTAAGTTTCTTTTAAAATAAGTTAAAGTAACATTTAAGTATTATAGTAAAGTATATTAGGAGCTATTTAAACATCATTTAAAATAATATAAATTAACATTCAAACGTCACAATAATTGTACATTTTTAACATCCTTAAAGTAATGCCACATTTTAACATCATTAAAAGAGATATAAAATGATATTTAAATGTTTTCAAAAGTTACATAAGGTAATATTTAAATGTCAATATAGAATACATAAGAGACGTTTAAACGTTGTTAAAAGTTACATAAGGTGATGCTTAAGCGTCGGTGATAGTTACTTAAAATGATGCTTAAATGTCATATTATAATAAATAAGGTGACGTTTAAACGTTATTAAAAGGGATATAACATGACGTTTAAATGCCTTCAAAAGATACGTAAGGTAACATTTAAACGTTAGTATAAAATATATAAGAGGACGTTTAAACGTTGTTAAAAGTTACATAAGGTGCCATTTAAGTATCGATGAAAGTTAACTAAAATGATGCTTAAACGTCATAATATGAAAACTAAATTGACGTTTTAACGTCACTAAAAGGGATATAACATGACGTTTAAATGTCTTCAAAAGTTATCTAAGGTAATATTTAAACACCAATATAACATATGTAAGAGGATATTTAAATGTTATTAAAAATTATATAAGATGACATTTAAACGTCAGTGAAAGTTCCCTAAAATGATGCTTAAATGTCATACTAGGATAAATAAGATGACGTTTTAACGTTATTAAAAGGGATATAACAGGATGTTTAAATGTTTTCGAAAGGTACATAAGGTAATATTTAAACGTCAATAAAATACATAAGAGGACGTTTAAATGTTATTAAAAGTTAAATAAGGTGCCGTTTAAGTGTCGATGAAAGTTACCTAAAATGACACTTAAATGTCATAATATGATAACTAAAGTGATGTTTTAACATCACAAAAAGGGATCTAACATGACATTTAAATGTCTTCAAAAGTTACTTAAGATAACATTTAAACATCAATAAAGAATAAGAGGATGTTTAAATGTTACTAAAAGTTACATACGATGACGTTTAAGCATTGATGAATGTTACCTAAATGACGTTTAAATGTCATAGTAGGATAAATAAAGTGACATTTTAATATCACTAAAAGGGATATAAAATGATGTTTAAATGTCTTCAAAAAGTGCATGAGTTAACATTTAAACGTCAATATAGAATACGTAAGAAGATGTTTAAATGTTGTTAAAAGTTATATAAGATGACATTTAAACATCTTTAAAAGTAATCTAAATGAATGTTTAAACATCACAGTATGATACATAATGAGATGTTTAAACGTCGCTATAGATTTTGTAGAAACTTACGGAAAAGTTAAAGCGATGTTTAAACGTCTTCAAAATTACTTAATTTGACATTTAAATGCTATCTTACGTAAGATATGGTGACGTTTAAATGTTTTCGTAGTTATTTTTGGGTGACATTTTAACGTCGTGGAAAGATATCTAAGATAACGTTTGCATAGGTTCGGTTACGTGGTAAGACTTTTAAGAGATATTTAAACGTCACCTCAGATGTTATAGGCAACGTTTATTTAATGTCAGTAGAATTCTTTTAGGTGACGTTTGATTTTTGACGTCAATATAGACTTAAGACGATACACCTAAGGAGATGTTTATGGTGACATTTTTTTAATGTCTACAAAAACTTATGACGACATTTATTTCACTTATGGTGACGTTAAATAAATGTCACCTAATTAGGAGGCAGTTATTGATATACATCACTCTTTATTATCCAAAAATCACCTTTTATTTCAAAAATGTTAAGTTTATTACATCAGAATGAATATAATGAATGAAAGAATCAAAGATTGAACTAATCTAAGTCAAGTATGTATAACAACGAATGAATTAATGTTAATGACAATGCCTCAAGAATTTATACAGGTATAAAGGCATTAAAAACTAATTTAAACTAATCCAGGTTAATCATATACATTAATATCTAAGTAATGCCTTAATATAGACATAAAAGAGTATATATACACTATATATATTAATACTATACTAACATATGTATACTATGTATACTAACATATATAAGCGTCACTAAAAAGCCTTAAAAATAATTATATAAAAAATAAGGTAAAAAATATATCTAATTATGTGTTATGTATTTACAATATAAATATATACACATATGTTCTATATGAGTATATATACTAGTACACATACTACATGCAACACACTAACTCTCTATAACACTACACTTATAACACACACACGTACAACACTTAGCATCTAAACTTAAGTAAACCCAAGTTTGACCTTAACCAAAAATTTGGAATTGGTGGGCCTAACTTTTCGTGGAATCAACAGCCCACTAAAGGCCGGATTGACCACTACTAAGCCAAGCCCTAGTTTTTATTTAGTGTGTTTTTGCATAGTTTTTATTTATTTAGATGTAGGACTAACAAGTGGGTGCCCAATTTAGTGCATGAGAGTGATTCTTGCTAAATTTAGAGGTTAAATTAGGTGTTAATTTATTAATTAATTTACAAATAAATTATATGGTTATGTAGCTGATATATAGGGCTACTTATTGGTATAGTTTCTTTACAATAGTTAAATATATAAATATATTTAAAAATTTATTAAAGTTAGTGAAAAATACATGCTGATTTCAGGTTTAATTCGTTAATTAAAGTATAAATTAATAAATTAATCGTATAATTGACTTATAAATTAGTTAATACATTATTAAATTATTATTACATATTTTTAATTTTTTTATTGACTTATTTCTATTTATACACATTTAAATGCACAATTTATATATATACATATATATATACAGTATAAATACTATTTTACAGTATAAATAAGTTATAAATATATTGAAAATAATTTAAACTACAGTATACACATATACAACATAATTTATTTCAATAGTTTACTAATTTACTAATTTAAATTATATTAACTTAATAATATACCTAATTAACTTATAAACATAAATATGTACATTCTATAGGTAAATAAATACATATAGGGTATATTTATGTACATATTAATTACTTTAAGTTATCACTGTAGTTATAAATACAATTCTAAGTATAAACATAGCTACTTACAAATACAAAGAGATTATGTACATATAATATAAATAAATAAATACATAATTATATGATTATAATACATACTGTATAACTTAATATAAATACTTACTTAAGTAAATAAAATAGATATATAAGTTATTTACCTACTTTATATACATATAAGTTATTATATACACTTAACTTACTATTATTTACAAGTATAAATACTAGATACAAAGGTATTTTTGGAATTTTTCATATTTTTTATTTTATTTTTATGATTTATAGGGATAGTGGAAGAGGAGGGAAAGGCGAGAAGGAAAGAACTCTTTTTGGTGTTTTTATTTTGTTTCTTTTATTTCACAACCAGAGAAGACTTGACTTCTACCGGTATGTTCTCCTAACTAATGGACTCGAAACCTAAACCTAAACTCACACATACCTAAAACTAAATCTAATCTCACTCAAGACACATTTATTTTACTTATTTACAATTATTTTTTTTATTTTCCTATGTATTTACAATTTAGGCAAAACTAGACTTAATGGATGTTGAAACATGAAACCAAAGCCTTAAAGAATTCATTCAAGGTGTTGGAAATAGAGAATATGGCATTAGAAACTTCCAGGAATCAATAGAAATCTAATTCAGACTCAAAAACATAGTTTGTTCATCAAATTGCATCAAATCAAATGTTTCGATAGATAAAATGCACATCAGTCTTGACAAAGCTTTCTAACAGTGATTAAGAAATGCTTTTAAGCTCATTTTAAATCAACCCAAGTACATGAATGCTTCTTACAACTTGTTCTAACATTACACTCTCTTAGACAGCTCAAAAGAATTTAGAACCAAGTCAAATTTAACCTCTAGCTTACTTGATTACCATTCCAGCAAAACTAGAAGCTACTATTGTCAAGGAAGTAATAAAACCTTTCCAGATTTGATTAAATTCAATTCATAACTCCTCAAATCATATTTTATACAATATCCATCTAGAAATTCCATCGCAATCTTCAAATTCTTCAAAATTGACTAAAATTGACAATTTAAATTCATTTGAAATCCATTCAGATCTTCAGCCAGAAATCTCAGTAACCACTATCTAATCTATCAAAAACATTTTAGATCTTGATTTTGGAATTCAAATCTCGATGAAATCACTCAAGTAAAATCTCAAAATGTGAAAAATCATTTTAGAACCCCATTTAAACCATTAGAACTCAAATTGAAATATCAAGTATCAAATTACCCTTAGACTTGGGCTATGTTGATGAACACGTCAAATCCCATTCAAATCATCAAAACTTATTATTAAATTGTCACAAATACTCCTCTAAAGATTTGGAATCATGCAAAATTAGATCCAATACCTTAAAAGCTTCAGAAACCCTAATCAATCTCTTCCCTTATGCTATAGATAGCATAAAGGAAAGAGATCAGAAAAAGGCATCTAAATCACTTAAAAACCATATTCAGAGCTTCATTGAGACATCTTAAATTACATTCAATCTATGAAATGCAGATTAAAACAAATCAAATTGAATGGAGCTGTCGCTTAGGTGGGAGTTTAATCTTGGATCACCATGATGATTTAATCACCTAGAAAACTTGCACACCATAGATTGGTGTATAAGTGTTCTAGGCAATCCTCTAAGATCAAATAGATCATCACAGAAAATTCAAATCCATGCTTGGATTTTCAGAGGTCTCTACTCTCTTAGTGAAGAGTAAAAATAGTACTTGAGCTAAAATCTGTCGTCTGATTCCTTAATCAGATGACTTAAATGTCTGAGTTCTTTTTCTCTTTCTCTTATCTGTCTTCTCCTTCCTTCTTCTTCTTCTTTGGCTTCTTTCTGACTTCAGATCCTTCTCTTTCTCTTCTTTGTCTCTCTCTGCCTTTCTTCTTCTTCTTTGGTTTCTGTCTGACTTCTGATCCTTCTCTTTCTCTCCTCTGTCTCTCTCTACCTTTGCCTTCCTTCTGCTTTAGCTTCTCCTTCTTCTTCCTTCTTCTTCTTCTGTCCTCTTCTTCAGCTCCTTGCCTTTGCCTTTCGTCTGCCTTGGCTTCTCCTTCTCCTTCTCCTTCCTCCTTCTTCTTCTTGCTGCGGCTAAGTGTTGGCCTGTAGAACCTGTAGCACAACCTACCCCTACCCACGCGCAACTCTCCTCTCTTTTCTCTCTTAGGATACGCTCTCCCAGAGCCTTACAGTCAGTCGGGTAATCGAGTCGGGTCAGACTAGGTCCGTGGGGCGTGAGCACGGACGAGACCAGGTCGGGTGAGTGGGACCTCACCCCATGGATTTAAGGCGAACAACCTTCTTCACTTTTTCCTCTTATGTAGGTGCGGGTGTGCCTTCACTTCCGAGGTGGGACTAAATGTCCCACCCTTTCCTCACGTGCACCTGCAGAGATGGCCTTCGCGATTGTAGTAGTAGCCGAGGTCTTCAACTCCAATTGAGGGCCTGAGTGCATGCGCGAAGGTATTCCACGCAACCTGGGGTGTAAGTTTGGAATAGCAAGGCTTGGAGCTGCAGCAAGCTTGCTTCAAGCTTCCTCAGCAATGGCAGAGGGGCAACGAACCTGAAAACACAAGATTGGCCTCGCGGCCACGTCAAAACATTCTGATGGGGTCGTTGGAGCATGACGAAGATGCTGAGGGTGTTGGTGTTGCTCGGGGGTGCTTGTGCGAGCGTGCCTAGGGCACACTGTGTCCGAATGTGTGGGTGTGTTTGGTGAGGTGCGTGAGTGAGTGGCACAGTGCGTGGAGTGAGGGGAAGTGTTTAGTAGAGTAAGGGGAAGCTTATGGACTTGTCAGCGAGGGTTGGGATGGACTGTGGAGGTGGAGCGGCCTCGCCGGAGTTGGTGGTTGGAGATGGTAGGGATGGAGGTGAGTGGAGATCGGCGAGGACGAATAGAGGGAGACACTTGTGGGTATGGCGAGGTGCGGTCGAAGTCAAGGAGGAGGAATCCGCCGCAGGTATGGCGGTCAGACGAGGAGCGAGGGAGGTTGCCAGACGTTGAGGAACCTATGGCCGTGAGGAGAAGAGAGGAATTAGGGGTGTTCACGGCCAAATTCGAGCGTAGAGTGATCGGAGGGGTTTGGGCTCCTTTAAATAGGGCTCTGAAGGTCGGTTAAGGCTTGGGAAACAAGCTTCCCGAGCAAGGAAAGTTTGCCAGAGTTGGAAGCCATTAGGATACCGATGTCTCCCATGCGTTTGGATGAGAGATTGGGAAAGAATCTGGGATCAAAGATGGGTTTAGATTGAAGGGATTTTCTCAAAGAGTCTCCCTTCCAATTTTAGAAGAGATTCTCTAAGCAATCAGGGAGAATTCTCCTTTCAAAGATCACCGGAGTAGGATTCCTCCGCTATAATGGCTAAAGGACCTAATTGCGAAAAGGATGAAGAAGCTAGGGGGCTATTTGTAAGGGTTTTTGAAAGATAGGTTACAAATGTAATCAAGCAGGACCTTTTTGCAAACTAGGTAAAGGCAAACTCAAATTGGGTTCAAATTTTGATACAAACATAATTTGGACCTAAGGAATCCAATGGTGAAGTTTGATTTTGAGTTTGACCATGTTTGACTGGGAAATTTATGCAAAAACCTAATTTAGGGTAAATATATGTCTGAGACCCCATTTTAGGTCAAGATGGATTCTAATGGCCAGATTAAAGGCTCTAAACCCTAGAGAATATTTTTATATGATTTTTAGAGGGTTTAGATGAATTTTATCCTGACCAGAGCCTTGGTTAATCAAGTGGGTCAGTTTTAGGGTTTCAAGAAATCATTTAATTCACATGATACATACAAACCCTTTTCTGTCTAACCCAACCCACTTATTATCTTATTAGGACCCTTTGACCTTTGTTTAGCCCTTGAGAAAATCCGTTGTACTGCATTGGTAAAATTACAGTTTTACCCCTAGTTTCTTATTTTTCTCTCAGAAAAGTTATGTAGTGAATTAGGATCTTCAGTTGGTTATGTAAGAGCTTTTATTCTCTTTATTGGGTAAAAATGAGGTAGTTACGGCCCATGATGGTGTTCCCATCAGTGTCCTAATGGAGTGGGTGAATTGTGAATAAAAACATTGAGAGAGCGAAAGATGATTATGAGGTAATGGGGGAGGTTAATGAATTGAAGTGGATGAACGAATCAACCTCTCTGATCGGAATTGATCAGAGAGGGTGGATCAGTGAAGATCTAAAACTATACTAATCTACTCCTAAGCTAGCACAATTGAATAGTAATTCTACTCTAAATAATCTAACTAAACTACTCTGATCTAAGAAAGCAGTAAATCTAACTTAGGAAAGCGATTAAAAATCCTAAACTATAAGGATGAAAGGGGACCGGGGTTGCAGCTAGTCACTATAATGATGAAAAGGGAGGAAGACCTCCAACGGAGTTAATGGGATCCCTAGATCCACAGTGGCTTGCTGTGGTGACGAAGAGGAAGAGGACACCACCACTGTCACCAGTGGTTGAAGAAGAAGTAGAGCTGGAGGGGTGGATGACTGACCAACTCAGGAGGAAGGGAGTTGGTAGGGATCGCAGGTGTAAGGGCTCAAATTTTTAATATGTTTAATTAGTTAGTTAAAGTTCTAATTGGTTGCTTAATAACGGATTAAGGGCATTAGAGACCTTAATTTGGTAAGGGTAACCTTGGGAGTTAAGCAATTCCATGAAATAATGATAAAAGCTTAAGTGATGAAAAGTGAGGGGCTTTTGGCATGAGAATTTGTCTTTGGTGACCCTTCTTGGAGCTTAAGAAAGGAGTGGAGGGTGGTCCTTAATAATTGTTCCCCTTTTGGTTTTTTTATATGAAATTAGCTTGTTGAGGAAGCCAAGCCATCCTCCTCCTCCAAAGAAAGAAGAAGAAAGGGAGAGCCTTCTCTCCTCTCCCTTGTTTCACCAACTGGCTACTGCCTTCCTTGCCGGCCGGTGCCGCTGCTACCCTCAACGCTACTGTGCCGCTACTGTGCTGCTTGCAGCCATTACTGCGGCTGTTGCCTTGCCACGTCTGCCACTGCTACTGTGGCTTGCCATGCTGTTGTGCCACCGCTACTGCTATGGTTGCGCTGTTGCCGCTACTTTTGTTGCACCGCTGTTGTCGCTGGTAGTAGGAGGAAAGGGAAGGAGATGAGGGTGTGGAAGGCACCATCCTTCCCCTCGTCGTTTGCTGCCATGGAAAATATCTAGGGATAACTTTCCCTCTTTTGATTTCCCTCTTATTTCATTAGATTAAGAGCGGTAAGGAGACTGATTTGGTGGGGTGTAAAAATCTGATGTGTTGATATATGTTTTTGATTTCGAGGACATTCGGAAGGGGAAGCCACCACATGGGAAGATCGAGTTCAAGTCAATGTAGGGAAAATTCCTAACCTAACTTTTTATGTCCTCTTGAATTCCCAACATGATGGGTTGTGCTTGCACGTGTAGGGACTTTTCCTTCCATTAAATGCCATTCTCTTGACTTCCTACTACTGGGAAGAGGGTTAATAGATAGGTTCTTAATCTTTATACTCCTATGAATGTGGAAATGTGTCTACATGCCTTCATCCATGCATGCATAGTAGTATGTGAATAAGTTTTTCACGATGTTTATGTTCGATCAATTTATTTGGTTTCCTTTGTTTTATGTGGGTTTTGCATGGGTAGGATCATAAGGAAACTATCTTGGGACATTTAGAGAAATGAAGAGGTGATTGCCTAACCTTTATGATTTGATTCATTAATAATGATTCTAATGAGGTTTCATGTGTTAAAGGTGTTCCTTACATGAGCAAGAACTTGTAAAATTGATCTCGGAATCATGAGAACTTGTTGAGGGTATAAAAGGTGATTCAATGATTTTTCTAGCATGACCTATTGGCCAGAGTTTTCGTAGGATTTTTGGTATCTCACATATTCTTTTATCTGGGTACTAAGCTGTAGATTTGATCTTCGGACATTTGGAAATGGCATGTACGAGATTGGGGGTGAAAACCCATGAATTCCAATAGAAATTTCTATAGAAACACAGATGTAATGTTAGGTAACTTCACCTAATGTTGGGTAGTTGTCCAAAACCTTTAATGAATAAATTCGTGGATTTTGACCCTATGAAGCTAATTGGGTGATTAACCCTTATCCAAAATATTATTGGGGTTTTAATGGGCCCCTTAACAGAGGTTGGAATGCCCAAATTATAGGACCCTAAATGCATATAAAGTGACCTAAATTTGGGCTTAAAGCTCCCTAAAGGGATTAAAAGTAACTCAAATTGGCTAGTAAAGGCCTAAATCCAAAACAAAGATGTCAGTGACTTTGTCAAAGAGCCTAAGGTTTGATTGGTTGGATCTTAGGGTTTCACATGAAATCCTGAGAGATCTAGTGATGGGAACACCATCATGAGTCATAACTAGCTTATTTTGACCAAATGAAGAGAATAAATGCTTCTACATCATTAACTGAAGGTCATAATTCACTACACAACCTTTCTGAGAGATAAATAAGAAACTAAGGTTAAAAATGTAATTTTACCAATGAAGTACAACCGTAGGTTTTCTCAAGGGCTGAACAAAGGTCAAATGATTTTAATAAGATAACAAGTGGGTTGGATTTGATAGAAAAGGGTTTGTGTATGTTCTGGGAATTAAATGACTTTTGAAATCCTAAAAACAAACCTACTTAATTAACCAAGGTTCTATTCAGGATAAAATTTATTTAAGCCCTCTAAAAGTCATAGAAAAATATTCTCTAAGGTTTAGTACCTTCAATTTGGCCATTAAAACCCATCTTGACCTAGAATGAGGTCTCAGACAGATATTTGCCCTAATTTAGGTTTTTACATAAATTATCCAGACAAACGTGGCCAAAACCAAAATCCAACTTCACCATTGGATTCCTTAGGTTCAAATTAAGTTTGTACCAAAATTTAGACCTAAGGGGAATTCATCTTGACCTAGTTTTCAAAAAGGTCCAGTCTAATTACATTTGTACCCCTAACTTTTAAAAACCCTTGAGAATAGCCCCCTAACTTCTTCATTATCTTCTCAAATAGGTCCCTCCACCATTATCGCGGAGGAATCCTATTTCGGCGACCTTTGAAAGGAGATTTCTCCTTGATTACTTAGAGAATCTCCTCCAAAATTGGAAGAGAGATTCTCTGAGAAATTCCCTCCAATATGAACCCAGTTAGGTGCTCTGAATCTTTCCCAATCTCTAATGTGAATGCATGAGAGATTTGGGTCTCTTGAAGTTTCCATCTCCGACGGAGCATTCCTTACTTGGAAGCTTGGCTTCCAAGCACAAAACCTTCTCAGATCCCTATTTAAAGACTCCCCAGGGTCCAATCATCTCCTCAGCTTTAAATTGGGTCGGTTTCCCCTCTATTCCTCTCTCCCCTCTAACCGCAACCCTCTGCAAGCTCTAGCGACTTCTCCCTAGCTCTCTCGTCGCCCTACCATACTACTAGTGGCTGGGTTATCTCCACCACCGTCCTCCACGTCGAGCAATACCCGCCGACGTCGTTCTTGCCCCATCTTTGTCGCCGCCTCACCTATGGAGATTCATCTTCCCTACGTCCGGCAACCACACCGGCATGGGATTCCTTTCCCTTTCGTCACTTAGAAGTAGGTTTTTAGGTTCCGTCTTTCTCACACTTTCTTTCCCTTTCTCTATTTCCCAAAATCGACCATCAATGCTACTGACCACCGTCACCTCCTCCATCTCCGGTGACTCCTTCGGTGAGGTGCTCCCATCGCTACGCACCTCCATCCACCTCGTCGACCACCCTACAACCTCTACCGCACCTCCCTGATCATTTCCTCTCACTCCAATCACTCCATCGACCACCCAAACTCCTCACCGAACACACCCACTCACACACACATAGTACACCCTAGGCACACCACCATAGCCACCCTCGCTCAACACCAAGGCCACCAGCACATTCACCGTGCTCTGGTGACGCTACCTGAACGATTTGATGTGGCCGAAAGGCCATTCTCTTGATTTCAGGTATCAAGCCTTGTCCTCCATTACTGTCGAGCTTCAACGAAGCTTCAAGTCGCTCCAGGCCTTGCTTTGCTCCAGGGGATAGCCCCAGGCTATGCGAACATAAGGCATGCAGGCGTCCAAGCCCTCAAGCGAAGGCTTCAGCAGTTGCAGCCCCATCGATTTGCCAAAGGCCCTGCTGCTGCAGTGCGCAAAAGATAGGTGGGACATTTAGTCCCACCTCAGAAGTGAAAAGGCACCTGCACCCACATAAATTGCAAAAGTGAAGAGGGCTATTCGCCTCCAACACTAAGGGTGAGGTCCTCCTCCCCCCTTTACCGGACTCGTCCGCGATATTGCCCCCATGGACCTGGCTGACCCGACTACCTGCCTGACTTCGCTCCTCGCTCTCCACACACGTCGGTGAGCCTAAACCTAGGTATGCGTTAGGTCCGATTACTCGACTAGCTGTGGCTCTAGGAGAGAGACTAAAATAGAAATAGAGAGGAGAGCTGTGCGGGGGAAGGGGGGTTTTTGCCGTGGAGAGTTTGGCTCCGACACTTAGTTGGATTCAGAAGGCAGGAAGGATCGGAGAAGAAGAAAGCCTAAGGAAGAAGAAGAAAGAAGAAGAGAGGGCTTGCAAAGGCAAAGGAAGAAGAAGGAAAAAGAAGAAGAAGCCAAAGATAGAAGCTCAAGAAGAAGAGAAGTACACAGAGATAGAGCGGAAGAAGAAAAAGAAGCTGAATCATAGAAAGAGAAGAAGAAGAAAGGAAGAGGAGGACTGTAGCAAAGCCATTTAAGATGACTGATTTTAAAATCAGACATCTGAATTTATATTTCCTTCTTTAGTCAATTTGAGTAACTATTCTATGACTTATAATTGGTGATTCAAATCACTATTATGTTGTCTAAAACTCTTTTTACTCTTCATATACTCATATGCTCTACATTCCTATTTAGTTTTTGAGTAATATTATGTGTTCAATTTGCATTAATTGCTAAGTTTAGTGTGTGAACTTCATTTACTCCCTATGTTCGACCTCGGAACATTTTTCGAGTAATAAAATTGTATTTGTTTTCAAAGTGATTTCGACTATACTACAACGCGATTATTTAAAACATCGATCTCACTTCAGTTAACATCTAGTAAGTCCTTAGGATTAAGAAAAATCCTAGAATTTGGCATGTGAGGAATGGCATAGGATGTGTGAAAGCTTATGAGATGAAGATGTTTAGTTTCCTGACAGTAGTGATATTGTTTTTGTTGGCTGGGTGGTTGTAGGTGTCTGTTCTGCTCTTTAGCACCCATTGGAATTTAGGTGAGAAGTGCTTTAGAGTCTAGATATTGGTTTCAATATTGGGTCTTTCTTATGCCATTTGTGATCGTATCAATTTAGTTAGCACGAAAATTCAGATACGTTAAGCAAGGGAATTGGTCCCTTTGATTCTTGGAGTCTAAATGTTATAAAACTTTGATGCTTTTTGTCACATTACACTCTGTGGATATAGAGGCAAGCCTTTAACTTGATTGTAATTTCAAGGCCTAGCTTACGACCACTATCTTCTTACTATAAGGATTAGTCATGTAATTGTCAGAACACCAACAACAATAATTTTGCAGGCATATAAAATGTAAGATAATCTTGTAGCCAAGGTTACACATATTGTCTCTGGGGTGTGCCCACATGTATAGTTTATACCTTGGCAACATGTAATTATTATTTTTAGTAAGTATTGGCTCAAGGGTCCCTAAGCATGAACGGTAAAATGTTAATTCAGTAGGGGTTCTGTATTATATTTTAGTGGAATATGGACAATGAGGATGCTTATGGAATTGTGTTTGCAGTAACATGACTTGGTTTCTCACTATTTTTCTTGTGTTGTTATCGCTTTTAGATGTAGGGTGTGTTCGCTGATTTTTTGTTTGTTATTGTTGTTTCATGGTGTGGTGGTGGGGTGTGCCCACCTATTTAAATTGTGATATGCATGCACAATACAAGTTGCATAAATAGGTTTTTGGGAAAATATCCGATAAACAGGGGAAACTCTGTTGGATTTTCGGCAAGTCTTGTCCTTATAATTTAATTAAAACTTGATTGTCCTATGACGTATACAATTGACAGGATCTCAAACCCTAATTTGTTTTACCCTGCTTTAATTTTAAAAAGAAGATTAAAAGTTGATGGAATCTGGCTAAGTAAAGAATTGAATCCAAAATGTTGAACGTAAACTCAGTCAGAGTTTAATAAATGGAATGCTTGGATCTTAAGGTATTGAGTAAAATCCCTAGGGCTCGTTTCGGACATGGAACCCAATGAAATTAAACAATAGTAGGTCAACTAGGTGAGCTCATAAGGCTGCACCCTTGGACTTGGTGTTCACTGCTCGATAGAGAACCCCAGCAGTTGCGATAGCTAGAGGCTACCAAGAAATTTGCCTCAGAACTTGGAAAGTTCCTGGGTTTGGTGACATGCCCTGGGCTGTCACCAGTGTTTGGTACTTGAAGGTACTCGAATCTGACTCGATGTGGAGGTACTCGTGGCTCTAGGCTCTGTTGGAACCTGCATGCGTAACGAGGGATGATGGGATACGTGGTACTCGTAGCTAGTAGTTCACCGGGCACCCGTAACTACGAAAGTGCTAAGGTATTGTGATGAATTGGTTGAAACCTCGTCCGATGGCAGATTGAGAGGGCACACCCGTAGACTACTCTCCTATGGGGAGCCACTCCTAGCGGGAGAATTGGCGTGGCTCGATAATTCTAGACAATCCTACAATGATAATCTGGTTTTATTTATAACTGGTTCTTGTTGGACATGAACCGAGCTTGCACTTCGTGGTCACAAGGTATAAGCCTAGGTAGCTCTCGAGGGGCTCGACTCTTCTGGCTAAAGTCAGCAACGTACTTGAAATGTCAAGAATGAGCATGCCTTTCTCGAGGATCTACAGACTTGCTAGCCTTTCCCCTAGCCAGGGTGAGACTATTGATAAATGCCAGTTTATCATCATTCTTATGCATTAAAACAAACCTAGCTCTTAGGATTTTTCCCCGCAAATGGGTTTTTGGGCTGCATTTAGGCATTAACTAGGATAGGCATGCATTGCATTTTTTCTTGTTGTTTTAATGTGTTTTTGTGAGTGTTAGGGATAAACAGATATACAAATCCCTAAAACCCTAGCACTCAAGAAGGCAACTGGTGAAGGAGGAGCTCAAACTAGCTGGAACTCAGCTTGATCCAGCTCACCACAGCTGGAACCTAGATCACTTGGACTAGGGTTAGCTCATCCTAACTCCATTCAGCTAATCTCAATTGAATGGCAGCTCAAGAGAGCTCTTCTTAGCTCACCATAGCTCAAGTCAGCTCAGATCCAGCTCAACTTAGTTGAGTCTAGCTCATCTCAGTTCCCATTAGTCCACTGGGAGATCTAGCTAGCTCAGCTGAGTTGACTGAAGTTCACCCTAGCTCAGATCCAGCTACATCCAGCTCCACTCAACTCTAGCCTACTGAAAAAGAATTCATCCCAGCTCAGGAAGCTCAAGTCCAGCTCCCGGGGACCCAGCTTAGCTCAAGTTAATTGGGATAAGCTATCTTAGCTGTCTCAACCAGTTCAATTCTCCCCGGGAGCACCAGACCCAGCTCACCTTAGCTCCATTTAACAGAAGCCAGCTCACTTTAGCTTGGCTTAGCAGCTAGCAAAGAACTAGCAAGCTAAGCCAGCTAGAGTAGCCCCATGTTGACCTCTTTAGTAGCTGCCAGCTCCAATTCAGCTCCAGACTCTGCATATCCAGCTCCTCTCCTCAAACCCTAAGCTCCACATGTATATTCCTCTACTCTATAGCTAGCTAAGCTAGCTTAGTTTAACGTAGCTTAGCTAGCATCCACCTCCCTGGTACAAAAAACCTAACACTAACTCCACCTACATAACCTACCACTCCAAGTCCACCTAAGCCTACTTAAGCTAGCTCCACCTCTACTCAAAGTTGGCGTCACCTCTTCACCACCTTTCACCCCTCAACTAACCACCAAAACACACCTAAATTTGGCGCCAAAACTAACCCTAACTACCTCCCATTTGGTGCCAACCTCAACCCCCATATCTACCCAACACATAACCCCTCCAAGCCATCTCCACCATCCACCTCAACCCCCTTCTAGAAGGCTAAAAGTTGGCACCAACCCATGGCACCTCTCCATGGTTGGCGCCACTTTTAGGTGTCCCTTGGCCACCCATAACTACCCCCCTTACACCCCTTAGGTGGTGCCAACTATCCTTAGCCCTAGGATCAGCTAACCACCTCCATCTTCCCATCTTAGCCCTCCATTTCAAGAGTCACCTTAACCCCTCATCCTACCCTATAAAAAGATCACTACCCACCACCATTCAAACCAGCCTTGTCTAGTAAATTTCCTCTCATACTCTACCTAGAGCCCACGCCCAAGAGAGAAGAAGAAGAAGATTAATGGGATATTATGTCCCTTTAGTGCCTTCCCTTCTTCCCTTCTCTCTTGTGCCCACGCCAGCCAAAGGAGGAGCCAGGCAAGGAAGACCTTTGGAGGAGGTCTTGAAGGTGGTCCACACCATCTTGGAGGAGAGCTTGAGGATGGTTCATGCCCACCCTTGGAGGAGAGCATTGAAGGTGGTAGCATCCACCTTGGAGGTGCTTTCAAGGAAGGAGAAGGCGACACTCTTTTCAAGCCAAGGAGCAACTAGGCTTGGAGCAAGAAGACTCCCTTCTTCACCAGATTTTGCAAGAGGATTTGTGTTTCTTTTATTGCTTTTATATTTTCCATTTCTAGTAGAAGCATTCCTCTACTTATCTTTATCGAGAACACAAATTCTGCTTAATTGAATTGACTTCTTTTTAATTCATATTGCAATTGTTTCCTTTATTCTAGCACTTATTTCACTTCCACTTCCTATTTACTCTAGGCATCTACTTGCCGAGAGTGAGCTTAGGTAATGGACATTTTCATCTCTTAAGTTTTAGCTTAGCCATTTTAGGTGTTAGCACTTTTCCGTCACAATTTGCACTTTGCCCTTAGTATTTCCAAACTAAAAAAAATATATACTTAAAATACCAAAAAGAAAGTTGAGATTTATTTTCTAAGCAAGAGAATTGAATTGCAAATTTACCTCCTTGGACGACCCTAGATACTCCCCTATCTAGGAATATAAATTTAAAAGCGTATGAGATTTGGCTTGTTACAACGACTCAAAAACCCACTTTTACAAATCACGCCAAACTTCGCATCACTTTTTGGTGCCATTGCCGGGGAGGCACTGCTTTGCTTAATCATTTTTCCTCTTTCTTGAAGTGGATCTCATCCCCTTCTCTTTCTTTTCTCTAGTGTGTGCAAGAACTACAGTGGGAATTTGGAAGCGAAAACTCAAAGTTCCTTTTCTTCCCGTGGATTTTCAGGTTGGTTCCCTTTTCTGGTCACATAGTTAATTAAAACTACCAAAAAAATATTAAACTTGACTTTTAGGATCCCAAACATCTTAATTAAGTGGAGTGGTATTCATTAAAATTCATTGTTTGCTTGAATGTTTCATTAACACCACTCCATTTCAAGTATTGGTGTTCTGTTTTTCGGGTCTAGATTTCTATCCGGACTTGAAAAATCAATTCCTAATACCACAGGCCTCCTAAAATTATAAAATTTCATACAGTGATTCCAAATTAAGTTAGGAACATCTGTTCTAAATTTTAGATCAATTAGCTTTGTATTTAATTTTTAAAAGTTTGTGGACTGCAGAGGGGTCACACCCTCTAATCTTTCTATTTTGCTATTGCCTGTGAATTTTTAGAATTTTTATGCTCATTCAATTTTTGTGAAATTTATCTTTCTGGAATCCTTGTGAAATTTTACACATCATATAAAATCACCAAAATTTTCTAAGGTCAGTGGTAATACTAAAAAGTCCAAAATACCCATGGGTATCATTTCTAGACTTTGACACTGGTACAAATAAAAATTCAAAACAATTATCAAACAAATTTCTAAAATCTTACAAAAATCTTTTCCAGAATCCTTGTTTGATTTTACATAAGGTAGTGGTGTTTGTTGCATTGTTTGAACCACTACTTATTCAGAAAGCCTAAAAAGAATTCATTGGTAGTAATTTTCTGTATTAGGGTTCAAATCCAATTAGGATTTCTTTCTTTCTTTTTAGTCCCACAACATAAAGGAAATACATATCTTCAATACAACTTGTTTTTTCTTTAATTGTGGAGTTTCAAACTTGTTTGAACATTTAAAAAGAAAAACCCTAAAACACACTCAATTAAATTGAATCCTAAAAGACAAAAATACAAAAATTGTGTGACAACTTGATTTGCATTGGAACCACTTTCCAATTCTTGCATACACACAAAAAATTGTAATAACAGGGTAATAACCCAAATTAACGCTCTCCACATTCCGTGTGCACTATAATATCCTAAACCTAACTAAAATTTGTAGCAACTTGACCCCTAAGGCTTCATCAAGTTAGGCTTACTATATAGGTCTTAAGTTTTCTTTAGTTAATACCAATTCTGTCATCTATATCTAGTGTTCAGGCTAAAAGGCCGTATCAAATGACCAGGCACGGGTTTGTATAAGCACCTGGGGTTTTCCCTGGGAAACATTTGGGCCTAAACCACCCCTTAAGCAACTTGGCTAGATTTGTTGACAGAACGGGTATTCACTATTGGTTACTTATTTCCTACGTAGACCAAGTCTTAGGTTTATTTTTAGGGAGTCACACTTAAGTTAGGTCTAGCTTTGGTTGTTTAATTTGCACACTTTCTCTCATCTCTTTCTCTTCTCTTCCCCTCCCATTCTTCCATTTTATGCATGGGCGACGGTCTCAAAATCCGCACCTGGAAGGACTATTTGATTTCGCCCCCCGCGCAAAAGGACTACTTTTTTTGTCTTCTTCTTCTAAAAAAATAGAAAATCAATAAAATGGGTCCACTAACCTTCCACTTCCACCTCTAATCTTACCTCTAACCCCATTACTAACCCTAATTCTAACCCTTCCACCCAAAACCCACCCACCTTTAACTTCCCACACTTGGAGCTCCCTAATCTTGAATTGCCCCAAACACAACATCAAGACCCCCTGCCTGATCTTTAAAATTGATGGCTGAGTAGATTGATAAATTAAATTCCAATCAACAAACATTGACTAGGAACATCCAAAACCTAGCCAATCAAGGCCAAACCCACCACCCCGTCAGCAGCCTGTTATTCCTCTAAAAGATTTTTATGATTCATCTTATTATGAGGAACGCTCAGGGGTGGTCATACCAGAGGGGGACTTCGAGATCAAGCCTGTAGTCCTGAACTTGATTAAACACTTCCATGGCCTTCCTAGGGAAGGCCCTTTCAGCCATCTTGAAGAGCTGACTCTTCTTGCACAAACAACCTATTCCCGAAATGTGCAAGAGGACATATGGCTGATGCGACTTTTTCCATTATCTCTTAAAGATAAGACCGCTTATTGGTTCAGGACCATCGGTCGACCCATCACAACTTGGCCTCAACTCAAGAGTGCCTTCCTCAAAAAATTCTTTCCCATAGGTCGTACTAATTCCCTGCGAAGATCTATTACAACCTTCAACAAAAATCTGATGAGACTTTCCATGATTATTGGGAAAGATTTCAAGATCTCTTAAGAAGTTGCCCGCACCATGAGATTCCTTTATGGCAGCTCGTGCAAATCTTCTATCATGGATTAGAAGATCAAATCCGACAATTCGTCGATGCCTCGTGTGGCGGTAACTTCTTAAATAAGGATGCTGAAAGTGCCTATGACCTTTTTGAAGAAATGAGTGAAAGCTCATTTAATCAAGCTTCCATGAACACATTTTGCAGAACTCCAAACCTGCAGTTCAGTGTTCATGAAGTAGGCACCCAAGCTATCCCTGTCACCCAAGATGATCTTCAAATGATCATCCAAAAACTTGACCAGATGCACATTAACCAAAAGAAGATTAAGGAAAGACTGGTCACATCAACCCAAGCTCCACACAGTCCACATCTAACCCGACCTAACTTTCCAGGAAGAGAAAATTTGCACAATCTTAACACTACTACTGATTATTACCAGTATTCTGAGGTTGTTCACGATTCACTGGGGAATTACAACTATCTAGATCTTAACCCTACTCATAATATTTCTGCCATCCAGGAGCCTTTTAAAAATTCTTCTAATTGGAAAAATTACCCGAACTACTCCTGGAATAATCAGGTTCCTTCCCAACCAGATCATTTTAATGGGTATAGGTCGAATCCAACCTTTCATCCTTGGCCATCCCAACAAGATATCAACGCCCAGATGATGAGAACCCTGCAGGAAATGTAGAAAAAAATGACGGAAATAACCCGCACCATCACAAATCTGAACAATCAGATTAGGGTTACCCCCACGCAAAGACCTGCAGGACATCTTCCGTCCCAACCCATGTCCAACCCTAATCACCAAAGGAACCAATATCTGGGCAGAAATCCACACTACCTGAATCAGCCTCCTACTAATCCACCATCTCAGCAGCCTCCTAGGTTTCCACAACCACAGGCCTCCCCACCTCCTCCAAATAATAATCCGACTGCACATGTAATTACTTTGAGGAGTGGGAAAACCACCACTGATCTCGGGCCTTCACACAAACCTGGTGAAATCCCCATCACTATGCAAATTGACTCCCCACCTCCCCATCAGGAAGAAAAAGAAATACAAAAATCTCAAGACACGATTCCTATCCCTTTCCCACAAGATCTCCACCCCACCACCAACAGAAAAAAGAAATCTGAGCCCACCACAGAAGAACTCATGGATCTATTTGGGCAAGTTCAAATCAATATTCCTCTCCTAGATGCCATCAAATATATACCTGCTTATGCCAAATTTTTGAAGGAGATCTGTACTCCTAAAAGGCAAGCCAAAAATTTAGGACAGGTGCATCTCTCAGAGATAGTAAGCTCTATCATACAGAGCAAGCTGCCTCCTAAGATAAAAGATCCAGGGGTGCCTTTAATTTTAGTAATTATTGATGATACTACCTTTGATCGTGCCCTCCTTGATCTTGGTGCCTTAGTTAATATTATTTCCACGATTTTATTTGAAGAATTTCAGATCGGTGAATTAAAACCTATCAAGGTTACCCTGCAATTAGCCGACCGATCTACAATCAAACCTCGTGGGATTGTCGAGGATGTTTTGGTCAAGCTCTAGAATTGTGCCTTCCTTGTAGACTTTCTGGTTCATGACATTGAGGTACCTGAATCATTACTGGACTCCCCAATAATCCTTGGATGCCCTTTTTTGGCCACTGCAAAGGCAAATATCAATTGCCACATAGGCAAAATGGATATCACTTGCATCGGCCAAACTATCACTTTAGATATTTTCAAATCCTCCAGGAGATTCCATGATGATAACTTTTTTGAGGACTCAGATACAGAAATTTCCAATATGGTGGAGGAGACAATGTTGATAAATACCCTTACCAACCATAATTTTTTTGAGGACTCTGATTCAGAATCAGTGGTCGACAAAATCTATGATCTAGAAACTTGTCTTGACTCAAAATCCATTTCTGATGAACCCCCTAATCACCCTAACCCACCCACTCTTCCTGCACCCCACTTTTCCACACTAACTTCACCCAATCCTCACCATCCCTCCCCCGACTCCTTTCTTTTGTACCTACCACTAGCCCCTCCTAAGTTTGGCATCCAACCTGATTTAACACCATGGACAGACTCGGGCTACACTTATCATTTTCCATCCAACTTTGATCCCAGTATTGCTTCTAATCAATTTTCTAGGGATCTAGAAGAAGACACATTTTTTGTGGGCATCCAAGTGTCCAACTATTTACATGATTTTCCGTCTTCCGTGCATACCTTCACGCCCTGCTGAATGGCGTAAAAGATAGCACTGGATGGGAGGTAACCCATCATTTTTTTCATGCTTTCCTTTTTCCTTTCTTTTTCCAAGTTTTGACCATCCTAAACTCGACCACTCTTCATTAAAGTGATCCCTTTTCCCTCCTAATGATTGAGGACATTGTATATCTTAAGCATGGGCGGGTGTTTTTAAAATTTGACGATCAATTTAGGATTTTCAAAACCTAAAAACATGCATTTTTCTTTAGTTATTTTATTTTCCTACTTGCATACCCAAAAAATATAAAAGTGTTGAAAACTTTTTAAGGAAAAATTTTGAAATTAGGACTAAGGTTGAGAAACTCACTTTTGGTATAATGGGATTTTATCTTTAACAAATTAGGGATGAGGATGTGGATCTAATCATTAGAATTTTGGGGTCTATTTTTAGACTATATCAGATATCATTCTCTAAAATTCCACCTGAACTCATGATAGTTTAGGTGACTTGATCCTATTTTGTAATATGGAAAGTTTTTGACTTAGTCTCTGATTCAAAAACTTGCATTTCTTGAGGAACTTCTTGTGTCAATTTTCACACACAAGCCAACACTTAAAAACAACTAAAAATTAGAAAAACTCCCTTGTTTGGACTTAGTAAAAGTTTAAAGCAGGTTATTGTTTTGAGTTCCCACCTCTGAGAAAGAGGAAAATGCCTCCTTTAAGGACGCGATGTCAACATGTTACCACCTCGGCGCTGCTCCATATCTATATTTGATATCTTTAGATGGAGCATTAAAGCGCATTTTAGCAGCTCAAGTGTCTTGAACGGTGCTCTACCTATAGTGTCGGAGCAAGAGCTTGAGTTTTGTTGGAGCACCCTTTTACACCGCATTGTGTTTTGGGGTTGTGAGCTCCTGAGTGGTGTCATGGACAGTGCTATCTCGAACTACTGGCACCAAAGCCCCCTCGAGGATTGGTAACGGGAATGATGATCCTGACACATCTGTTGTAAGACTAAGCTAAAAATAAGCATGGGGGAGAGAACAAAAAAATTTTAACCAAAAACATGCTCCTATAAATGTTGGCTTTTCATAAGCATAGACACAAGGTTTTAAAGGATTTTGCAAGTTGCGAATCAGATTCAAGAGCTAGAAAAATCCTAAAAATAAAAACTTCAAGTCGTCTGAATTAACAGCGGGTAAATTTGTGAATTTTCTAGAGAATATATTGATCCCATTTTGTCTAATTATTGGATCCAAAAATAAATCTTGATGTTTATCCTTAACAAATCCTGTGCCCCATGTGTTTAGATCAACCAAGGTCCCTTAATCTTTTTCTCCTCAAAAGTCGAAAAAATTAGATTTCCCAAAAAAATTTCATTTTCCAAAAAAATTAAAGTTTTGCTAAGAGACTAGCAAAAGATAAGCATGGGGGTGTGATAAACGCCAGCTTATCATCATTCTTATGCATTAAAACAAACCTAAATCTTAGGATTTTTCTCCGCAAATGAGTTTTTGGGCTGCATTTAGGCATTAACTAGGATAACCATGCATTGCATTTTTTCTTGTCCTTTTAATGTATTTTTGCGAGTGTTAGGGATGAACAGATATACAGATCCCTAAAACCCTAGCACTCAAGAAGGCAACTGGTGAAGGAGGAGCTCAAACTAGCTAGAACTCATCTTGATCCAGCTCACCACAGTTGGAACCTAGCTCACTTGGCTAATCTCAATTGAATGGCAGCTCAAGAGAGCTCTTCTTAGCTCACCATAGCTCAAGTCAGCTCAGATCCAGCTCAACTTAGTTGAGTCTAGCTCATCTCAGTTCCCATTAGTCCACTGGGAGATCTGGCTAGCTCAGCTGAGTTGACTGAAGTTCACCCTAGCTCAGATCCAGCTACATCCAGCTCCACTCAACTCTAGCCTACTGAAGAAGAATTCATCCCAGCTCAGGAAGCTCAAGTCCAGCTCCCGGGGACCCAGCTTAGCTCAAGTTAATTGGGATAAGCTACCTTAGCTATCTCAACCAGTTCAATTCTCCCCGAGAGCACCAGACCCAGCTCACCTTAGCTCCATTTAACAGAAGCCAGCTCACTTTAGCTTGGCTTAGCAGCTAGCAAAGAACTAGCAAGCTAAGCCAGCTAGAGTAGCCCCATGTTGACCTCTTCAGTAGCTGCCAACTCCAATTCAGCTCCAGGCTGTGCATATCCAGCTCCTCTCCTCAAACCCTAAGCTCCACATGTATATTCCTCTACTGTATAGCTAGCTAAGCTAGCTTAGCTAGCTAGCTAAGCTAGCCTAGCTAGCATCCACCTTCCTGGCACCAAAAACCTAACACTAACTCCACCTACATAACCTACCACTCCAAGTCCACCTAAGCCTACTTAAGCTAGCTCCACCTCTACTCAAAGTTGGCGCCACCTCTTCACCACCTTTCACCCCTCAACTAACCACCAAAACACACCTAAAGTTGGTGCCAAAACTAACCCTAACTACCTCCCTTTTGGCACCAACCTCAACCCCCATATCTACCCTACACATAACCCCTCCAAGCCATCTCCACCATCAACCTCAACCCCCTTCTAGAAGCCTAAAAATTGGCGCCAACCCATGGCACCTCTCTATGGTTGGCGCCACTTTTAGGTGTCCCTTGGCCACCCATAACTACCCCCCTTACACCCCTTAGGTGCCGCCAACTATCCTTAGCCCTATAATCACCTAACCACCTCCATCTTCCCATCCTAGCCCTCCATTTCAAGAGTCACCTTAACCCCTCATCCTACCCTATAAAAAGACCACCACCCACCACCATTCAAACCTTCCTTGGTTAGCAAATTTCCTCTCATACTCTACCTAGAGCCCACCCCCAAGAGAGAAGAAGAAGATTAATGGGATATTCTATCCCTTTGGTGCCTTGCCCTCTTCCCTTCTCTCTTGTGCCCACGCTAGCCAAAGGAGGAGCCAGGCATGGAAGACCTTTGGAGGAGGTCTTGAAGGTGGTCCACGCCACCTTGGAGGAGAGCTTGAGGATGGTGCATGCCCACCCTTGGAGGAGAGCATTGAAGGTGGTAGCATCCACCTTAGAGGAGCTTTCAAGGAAGGAGAAGAAGGAGACCCTCTTTTCAAGCCAAGGAACAGCTAGGCTTGGAGCAAGAAGACTCCCTTCTTCACCAGATTTTGCAAGAGGATTTGTGTTTCTTTTATTGCTTTTATATTTTCCATTTCTAGTAGAAACATTCATCTACTTGTCTTTGTAGAGAACACAAATTCTGCTTAATTGAATTGCCTTCGTTTTAATTCCTATTGCAATTGTTGTCTTTGTTCTAGCACTTATTTCACTTGCACTTCCTAATTACTCTAGGCATCCACTTTCCTAGAGTGAGCTTAGGTAGTGGACATTTTCATCTCTTAAGTTTTAGCTTAGCCATTTTAGGTGTTAGCACTTTTCCGTCACAATTTGCACTTTGCCCTTACTATTTCGAAACTAAAAAAAATATATATTTAAAATACCAAAAAGAAAGTTGAGATTTATTTTCTAAGCAAGAGAATTGAATTGCAAATTTTCCTCCTTGGACGACCCTAGATACTCCCCTATCTAGGAATATAAATTTAAAAGCATATGAAATTTGACTTGTTACGACTTAAAAACCCACTTTTGCAAATCACGCCAAACTTCGCATCAACTATCAGGCTGGAATCCAAAGGAAAGGTTGCATCTCAATCTTGTCTGGTAGAGAGGGATGATTCCCATAATCTGATTACTGATGTGAGTGAGAGAATGAGTTATAATAATCAAATCATGAGAAATTGGAAAAACTTGATTAGTGGGTTTTGGACCACGGTGGTTGGCAGGGTAAACCGGGTCGGGAGTTAGGACTTGGGGTGTTAAGTTTGGCTAGGGATCTAGCCAGTTAGTGAGATTGTACACTACCCTGCGTTTTGATTGTAATATAGTAGTGAAATCGCACTAGAGGGGGGTGAATAGTTAATTTATTAAATATTGTAATCCTGAAAATTCAATCACAAAAAGTGGCACCATATTTTTAGGTGGAAACCCAAGACGGGTGAAAACCACCACCTAAGCCAATCCCTTAACTTAAGATTTTCAATCACAAAGTGATTAATCCACTAACCACACTACTTAAACGAGGGTAGTGTACCTCAATTACAAATCTCACCTCCGATCCCTAAATGGAGGTTTCTCCCTTCACAATGAAGAGACAGGGACCCGACAGGCCAGATACCCAAAGTACAAAAATAAGAATTAAACAACACCTATAGAACACCCCAATAATTTTATTACTTCCTTATCTATTAAGCATAAAGAGAACTCCCTGAGAATTTGCAGAATGAAGTGAACCAGGAGTGTGGGTTTGCCCTTTAATCAAAGTGTTGGCACAGCACAAGGGCAAGAGGAAGCTAAGAGTAGTGAGCAAATGATTTTTCTAAGGGAATTGAATCTCAAGAGGTGTGTTTTGCTTAAAAGGGATTGTAGTCTATTTATAGGCAAGTTTGGAACATTCAAGAACACTTGGGAGAGATCTTCTAGCCGTTGGAGGCAAATCCCAAGAGATTGGGACGAAATCCACCACAAATCAGGGTAATGATGAGTCTGACAGCAATATCAAGTGTCTTATAAGATGTCTGATTACAATTATGGTCGTCTAATACTATTAGCCAGGCTATACTGGTTTCATTGGATTGAAACAAGGATGTCTGATATTTTCACATAAGACGTCTGATAAAATTATTGGACGTCTAATTATGTGTGGATTCGTTCCTATTTTGACCAGATCCAAATAGGGTTCTAGATCTGAAGGAATAGACGTCTATATGGACGTCTATGGGATTCCCTTAGACATCTGGAAACCTAAAAGGGACTTTCGTAGGATATCTGACAGAAGATCTTTGGTTCGTGATGAGATACGCAAAGAAATAAATGAGCAATGGTCCAAAGGTAGTTGTCTGGAGGCATGTCCAGACGTCTGAAAATGTATTTTTCCCATTATATATAGAAGGAAGATGGGTGCTTAGTCTAACGGTTGTTTTGAGGATGTCCAGGTAAAGTATCAGACATCTGGATGAGGCTATGGACATCTGATAGAAGATTGCTTCGATTGATGTTTATGAAGTCAGAAACTAAAGGCAGAGCTATAGGTAATTAGACGTCTGAAACACTTGTCAGACGTCTTAAAGTTGAAAATCAGACGTCTAACATTTGTTATGGGAGTCTGATTTGAGTCTTAGTGTTAGGTTTTTGTTTCTAATTTATCCTAAGTGTAGAGAGCCTAAGTTAGCTATTTATAAGTTATGTTTGGAGACTCTTTCCAACATCTTTAGACTCAAATAAAATGAAGATTACAACCTTTGAAAGTTTACATAAAAAGCCTATAACCTATGACAGTACTTATGCTACTTAGTCTTCACGCTTTTAATCTTCTGTCTTGGAAAACTCCATGAAACCTGCAATTGTGTTATTATAGAGAAAAATATGCTACAATTATATTTTATTTCTTTTTCTTTATTTTGTAAAATCATCAAAATATTATATATGAGAGGTTGAACTAACAATCTCTCCCTTTTTGTTGATTTTCAAAATATACCTGTAGGTTCTTATTTTCTCCCCCTGAAAGTTGTACCTAATAGTCTATACCTATTTTGAGAAGCTTTTTCATTTCTATGTTATTCCCTAAGTTCTTACCTACGTTCTTCTCCCCCTTTTTGAATATTATCATGAAGAGTTCTAAAAGGGGTTTGAAACTTAAACTACAAGTGTGACATTTATAAAGTGGAAAGCATTAATAAAACTGCATGCTGAATCAAAAATGACAAAGCATTAAAGTAAATTAACTAGGAAAGGAATGTAGGTGCCCTAAGCACAGACTAGCTATTGTTCCCAAAATATTCAAGTATGGGGTCAAGGCCCCTTAATACAAACCAACATGGAAGATAGAAAGAAAAATAGAAGAACTAAACTAGTCTTCTTGATCATGGCGACAATGGCAGCGAGCAGGTCCGTGTCCCATCTGCAAATTTTGAACGTCAGAATGAAGTTCGTCGATGTCGCAGCGCATACTCCCCATATAGGTGTACATCTCGCCGGTTCGTCGCAGCAAGAGGGAGATGTCGGAGGAGAGGGAATCTGTGACGAGATCCCATGCCTTGTCAAAGCTTGAGCGAGGAGCTTCTATTTGAAGTGGACGTTCTTCATGGAAATCCGGAAAGGGTAGAAGGGGCTCTTCAACTGGCTCAAGATGCTCTCTAAATATGTGCATCTTGGCGGCTGTGGCCCGGTTGTAGGGCTCAATTTTTTTGTCAACAGCCTGGTCATTTATGGAGATCCGATGGCTTGCAAAAATTTTGGATAAAATGGACCCAAATGGTAGAGATGCCCCATGGTCCTCATTCATAACACGAACAATGAGATGGCAATAGTTGAAGGGAATGTGACGTATGGTGGCAAAAAGGAGCACCTTGTATTGGCACGAGATATAATCAAAACCTCCTGATTTGTTTAGAAGGTCCCACCCAACAATGCGAGATAGTAGTCGAGGAAGAAGTTTGAGGTTTTTGCATGGTAAGGTGCCAAGATTTTCAACATATTTGTCAGGTAGGACTAATTCTTGATTTATGACTTCTGAGTCATATTACCTCAGAATGTCATTACCCTCATTAGGGATGGCAAGAAGGGCAGAAAAAGAGTCAGAGGTGATATGGATTTCATGCCCAAATAAGCGGGTATGTAATTCAAGTTCATCGTTGCTATAGTCTTCAATGATGTTGGCGTAGAAAAGTCGGACAAGATCGGGAAACACACCAATAGTTCCAACGCCAAAATGGAACTGTCGGTCAAAATAATGGAAGAGATGGAGGGTTTCAAAGTGTTCTCGAAGGTTTAGATGAGAAAAATCGTTCCATACAATAAAGAGAGGGCACTTGACTTTGGCATTTGCGAAGCGACGAAATCGCTATCTAGCGATGTCGCCCCATAGTTGGTCAGCCAAATAGGTGGAGGAGGAGGTGGAAGAGCCCTCAGCTTGCTTCCGACGGGGAGGCATTTTGGATGGTATGGGTGGTTGGGTTTTGGAAGGAGAGTTTTGGTGTTTTTAGGATAAAACACCTGCAAAAACATACATGCAAACAACATGCCACTAAGATTCAACCAACATGCCACTAAGATCCAACAACATACATGCAAACAACATTCAACCAATAATGCCATACATGCAAACCACATTGATATAAGAAAAAAATGTGTGGCAGTATGCCTTGAGGCAATACAACTTGCCATGATATTGTGGCAATATACCTTTGAATTCATGCCACTAAGATGTCGGCTTGAATCACATGAGGTAATACCCTTGCCAAAATCAAGGAACATTTATGCTCCATAAAAAAAATGGGTTTGATCTAGGGTTTTAGGTCCTAGGGCAAACAAAGGCATGATATAACAAGTAAATCGAGTGGATCATCAAAGAAGACAAGATAAGTGCTATGAATAGACTAGAGCAAAGCCAAACTTGAGCAAATCCCTTGGAGATGCCCTAAGGGTTTGAGAAGTTATACCCACCAGGGAGGGTCTCCAGATGTGCGAACGAGGAGTGGGGGCACGCGCGCAGGGCAGCAACAGCGCTGCCAGTCGTTGAGGAGGCAGAGCAGTCATCTGGCAGCGAGAGGAGCAGCGCCAACTACAGCTGTCGGTCGTCAGGCGGGAGAGAGAGACCTTAAGGATTTGATAGAGGGGAAGTGAACCTCGCGACTGGGATTTTATATCCCAAGGGCTTTGAGCAAGTCTCCCCCTAAGGTTGGGGAGATTTGCATTGCAAACCATTCAGAGAGCAGACGCGAAGCGGCAGATTTTTGCCAGATCAGATGTCTGGAGACGTCAGACATTAGGATTGGACCTTTGGGATTTTAACCCTTTTGATGGCATCGTCTATTTTAACCATCAGACGACTTATCGGACGACTAATTTTAAAATTAGACGTCTGATTTCTGCAGACATACCTCCCTGGAAAATGGTTTATTCTCCAGGTTGTCGTCCGATCTCTGTATCAGAGGACCTACCGGACGTCTAAATATAAAATTAGACATCTGATTTATGCAGACAAACCTTCCTGGATTTCACTCTAAAGCTATAGGTTGTCGTCTGATTTTATGATTAGACGACCTATACGACGTCTAACTATATAATCAGACATCTGAATCATAATACATGTTCTGATTCAAAGATAGACGTCTGTCAACACATCTAGACGACGGTCCAGACGTCTGTAAATGGTGACGGATGTCTGAAATAGCTCTTTTATCAGCTCTTTTGAGATATAAAATCGACGTCTGTCCCACATTTTCAGACATCGAATTTTTAAGTATAAGACGTCTGAGATGTAAATCAGACATCTGATATTGCACAGAATGTGCATTTTGATGTTTGAATTGTGTATGAAGGCTCTTAACTTGGTAAAGTCAAGCTCCTTCTATGTACATGACAAAAGAAATTCCATTAAATCACTAAATTCTTCAAATATCATGTAGCTTACATATGCCCAGTTTCCTACGTATATAATTAAAATGA
Source organism: Thalassia testudinum (assembly GCA_037157565.1). NCBI lineage: Eukaryota > Viridiplantae > Streptophyta > Magnoliopsida > Alismatales > Hydrocharitaceae > Thalassia > Thalassia testudinum. Next base: position 12,558,161 of record JAZHRO010000044.1, on the reverse strand, counting down.
TCATAATTCAAAGGTTTAATGAAAATATCAGCCAATTGCAATTCAGTACAAATAAATTCAACCTCGATTTCTCCCTTAAGTACATTATCTCTCAAAAAGTGATGTCGAACATCAATATGTTTTGTACGGGAGTGATGTACAGGATTTTTCAAGAGGTTGATAGCACTAGTATTATCACATAATATTTTTATTTTATTAAATATCAAGTTAAAATCCTTCAAAATATTTTTCATCCAAAGCACTTGGGAACATGCTAGAGCGACAACTATGTATTCAGCCTCCGTAGTTGATAGGCCTACACTAGATTGTTTCTTTGAGAACCAAGAAACTAGCAATTCACCTAAGAATTGACACGTCCCACTAGTACACCTCCTATCGGTACGGCTACCTGTGTAATTCGCATCGCTATATGTGACTAAGTTGAATTGTGGACTCCTAGGGTAGAATAAGCCATAATCAAATGTGTCAACTAGATATCTAAATATTCATTTTATAGCATTTAAGTGTGTTTGTTTAGGGTTTGATTGAAACCTAGTGCATAAGCAGGTACTAAATAAAATGTCGGGTCTACTGGAAGTTAAATACAGTAAAGATCCAATCATGCTACGATAGAGCTTTTGATCTATGGACGTACCTGATTCGTCCAAGTCTAGGGAAGTTGTGACACTCATAGGAGTGTTCTTCCCTTTACTTTTCGTTATTTCAAATTTTTCAGCATCTCCTTTGTGTATTTTGATTGACACACAAAGGTTCCATATTCGAGTTGAGTGATTTGTAAGTCCAAGAAAAACTTGAGTTCACCCATCAAACTCATTTCGAATTCCTCCTGCATAATTTCTGAAAACTTTCTACACATAGATTCATTAGTAGCACCAAATATAATATCATCTACATATATTTGAACTAATAAAATATCTTTTCCTCTTCTTTCAATGAACAATGTGGAATCAGCTTCCCCTATAGAAAATTTTGCATTTAACAAATAGTCTTTGAGCCTCTCATACCAAGCTCTAGGAGCTTGCTTTATACCATATGGTGCCTTGTTTAATTTATAGACAAAATGAGGCTTATGATGAGACTCAAAACCAAGAGGTTGTTTTACGAAAACTTCCTCCTTAATGAATCCATTAAGAAACGCGCTCTTAATGTTCATTTGAAGGAGTTTAAAGCCAAGAAAGGCAACATAAGTAAGAAGCATGAGAATTTATTCGAGTCAAGCTACAGGAGCATAGGTCTCATCAAAATCAATTACTTCTTCTTGGTTGTACCTTTGTGCTACCAACCAAGCCTTGTTTCAAATGACTATACTGGATTCATTCAACTTATTCCAGAATACCCATTTGATACCTATTACCGTTTGCCCTTTAGGCTTAGGTACGAGATCCCATACTTCATTCCTTTGGAATTGGTTGAGTTCCTCCTGCATGGCCATCATCCAAGGTTCTTTGGAGCATGCTTCCTCAACACTGACAGTCGACTTTTCGCTTAGCGTTATAGTATTTAAGTGGTGGAAAAATCAACGAATCACAAACAATGAAAATAACCACTCGCAGAAGAGCGGATCGTATCCACAGGGAGGCAATGATGCAATCAATACTTAGTTATTTAATGTTATTTCAGATAGTGTGAAATTCCTTTTCAAATTGGACTTAAAATGTGAAGGAAAGTAGATTTGAAATAACCTAAAAAGTTAAGGGTGTAAGTGCAGTTTTCCCTCACAGAAATCCTCAATAAATTTAGGATGAATTAGTGTAATTTTCACGTGATGTGTACTAAAGACAATTAATACTTAAATCAAGTCCAAAATCAATCTTTAAACTAGCCAATATTAATACCATGCAATTAGAAAGAACTGTGAGTGCTTGAATGCAATTCTGCCATAATATAATAATAATAAAAAAATGAAATTGGTGGCAATGTCATTGAATGTAATTTCTAATTCCAACAAAAATAGAGCATTTGCTCTCTCTTCCTCGCGAGAGAGAGAGGGTGCCGCGAGGGTCGATGCAAGGTTCAAGAGGACAGCGAGGTCGAGAGCTTTCGACGGTGGCAACGGCGGCGGCGGAGGTGGCCGGAGGTGAAGAACGCCGGTCTACTGGAGGGCGGCTACTGCTGTGGCTACTCGAGCTCGTGCGCGCATGCGGTTGTGTGCAGGCAGGGAGCGCGTGCAGCTGGCGGTGGGGCACGCTGGAGAGGCACGGGCTTGGATGCGAGCTCCCGCTGTGGCGTGGGGGTGGTTGCCTGCAGTAGCGAGCAGGAGGAGAGGAACGCAGGGACGCGCCTTCATTAGGGAGCTGGAGCGGCAGGAGGAAGGCGCGCGGGTAGGGGTGGCGTGATGGCGCTATGCAGCGCCTGCGGGTGCGGGCACGCAACGTTGAGGCGTGCTGCAAGGACGACTGGAAGGGAGGATGCGGGCACACCTGGAAGGTTGAAGACGCAGCGCCTGTGGGTTCTTGAAGGCAGAGCGGTAGGCACTGGAAGGAGGAAGCATGGCTTGGGTGTGAGCGCCCGCTATGGCGTGGGGGCAGTGAAGGCAGGAAGGCGCGCGCATTGGTGTGCGCTTGCAGTGGTTGGAAGATGGCGAGCGGGCAGAGTTGAGGTGCGGGGGATGGCGCGCGGTTGCCAGCAGCGTGCAAGGAGGATGCGCCGGCGGCGGTGTGCGGGTGGAGAGACTTTTTCCCCGCAAGGGGAAAGAGGACGCAGTGCGGCACAGTGTACGCTTTTCTTTTTTTTTCTCTGGATGCCTCTTCTTCTCTCCCCGCCTCTTCTTTTTAAGTTCTCCCCTCACCGCGTTAGTTCAGGGATTTTCCCAAATCCCCGGTCATGGCTGTTGAGAAAGGCGGCGCCAGAAGTTTTGCCCAATGTTCGGCGGGGGAGGGGGAAAGAGAGTTGCGGTTGTTTGGGGAATTTTATCCCCCCACCCTTGCTCTTTGTGTATTTTATTACCTGCACATAAAAACAATAGAATCATGAAGTTATAGAATGTTATAACTTAAATTATGAGGTGTACAAATCTTCTATAACTTAATTACCATTATTAACACACCTAAATTGTATAATTAAAGATACTTAGGCTTAATAATAGTCCATTTTAATGGACTCATCAAATACCCCGATGCCTAAGATTTGCTAGTCCCCAGCAAAAATAATAGAAATAATCAGAAGATTTCTTCTTTTCTTGTTTCAAAACTTTAGAAATGCAGACAAATGTGAAGTGCTGATAGCTTAGGTAACAGATTCAAGTGAAAGAGCCCATTCGCATTGGGAGTTCATACATTACCCTTGGCAAAAATTTATGTCGAGATAGGCAACTACTTCCCTCGGGGATAAAGCAGACGATAATCTGTAATTTGACCCCGGCGTTTGGCTTAGGTAGGAGATATCATGTTGGATGGATTTTTATTTGGTGGCACATACTCAACTGGTGCTACATATAGTCTAGTACTGCAAACTCTAGCTCTCTAGACTATTAGACAAGTCAACTCTGAGAGAGGCTATACAACTGTGCTCTCTTGATGTTCCTAGGCACTCTCTTTTCTTTCTTTCTGAGATCACGAATCTCGCCAGATTTAGAAATTACACTCACTATTTGGTGGCCTCACATGGCATCCACACTCTAATTCAAATCCTAATAACTCTACAAGTAAATTAGAGTTCTCAACCAGTATTCAGGCGATCAGAAATACTAGAGGTAGGTATGGGTCATATTGGGTGAAACGCGATAGGTGTTTTGCTACCTCGGAAATAGTGTTACATCATACACTTTGACTTTTTTTTTCTTTTTCTTTTAATATAACTTTTTTTTTCTTCTTTTTCTTCTTTCTATTTCTTCTTTTCTCTTTTCTTCTCTTCTTTATATATATATATATTTTTTTTCTTATTTTTGTTTCTTTCTCAATCAACACAACATGATACGAACTTTTATTTACGAGGCATTATTAGGGATGATGATGGTCAAAAGGAAGTTGCGTGACTTATTTGGTGGAAGTGCCTATTCTCGGTACCGGGAAAGAATGGATAGGACAGGCGTATTTCTGACCTTTGACACTATTACCCTCCTTCAACTGAGGACTCTATGAAGGACGGTCGTAACCATCCACCATAGTTATTGCTTTATTAAGACTCAATCTCTGTGTATCTGCCTTATTTGGTGACTCCCAGGAATTCACTCAAAGTACGCACCCAGGAACAGAGAGTGAAAACTACGCCTAACTCTGAAGTATCATCATCTAATTATCCAGAACTTAAGAGTCCTTGCACTAGACTTAGCGCACCAGTAATCTCTCTACTTCTTCTCACAAATATGAGGTGGATTTATTAGAAGATAGTATGCCTGACTCTCTATGAACTATCTAAGGGTTCAGTAGACTACAAATGCTTATTGGTTTTCCCAAAGGATCCATTACCAAGTCTACGTGCTCGTGAAATAAATGTACTGATTCTAAACTTAAAAAATAATTCCGGAAGAAAAACCTCCAATAAAGGTATTTTGCTAGGGACTAACCCAATCAGCTCAAGAAAAGATTTTTTTTTTAATAAATATGTATGCAAATATTTATAAATGCTATAAACACTATAAACATTCTCAGGTTATATCCCCCCATTCCTAAGACTGACAATATCCTCATTGGAAAAAATATAGACATAGAAGAATATCACCTGAGGAGGAGAGTGGGAGGAGCTAAGGCTCCTCAAGCCGTAGTGCATCCAAAACCTGACCGTCTGAAAGAGTAATATACGGTTTAAGTCACTGGCCATTTACTTTAAAGTTCGCACCTGAAATAGGGTTCCTGATCTCTACAGCTCCATGAGGGAAGGTATTAATCACAACGTAAGGCCCATCCCAACGAGACTTGAGCTTTCCAGGAAATAATTTTAAGTCTAGAATTGAAAAGCCAGACCCATTGGTTGGGCTCAAAAGTCTTTCTAATGATGTGCTTGTCATGGAAGACTTTTGTACATTGCTTGTAAGCTTGAGAAGTTTCATACGCTTCATTACGAAGCTCCTCAAGCTCACTTAATTCTAACATACGTGCTCTTCCCGCTTTATCCAGATTTAAGTTAACATTTTTAATTGCCCAATAAGCTTTATGTTGGATTTCAATGGGAAGGTGGCATGCTTTTCCGTAGACAAGATGGAAAGGAGACATACCCAAGGGAGTCTTATATGCAGTTCTGTAGGCCCAAAGAGCATCATTTAGTTTTTTAGACCAATTCTTTCGATCAGGCCTGACAGTTTTTTCTAAAATTCTCTTAATCTCCCTATTAGACACTTCAACTTGCCCACTCGTTTGGGGATGATAAGGTGTGGCTATCATGTGATTTACTCCCAAATTTTGGAGTAGTCTAGTGAAGTGTACATTCTTAAAGTGAGGTCCTCCATCACTTATGATCGTCCTTGGGCACCCATACTGAGAAATGATATTAGCCTTAAAAAAGCCCAAGACCACAGAATGGTCATTGGTTCACGTGGGGATGGCTTCTATCCATTTTGATACATAATCAACATCCACAAGGATGTATTCATATCCGAAGGATACAGGAAAGGGTCCCATGAAGTCAATGCCCCAAATATCAAAGATTTCAACAGGGAGGATAGGTTGTTGGGGCATCTCATCCCTTTTTCCAATGGTTCCCGTCTGCTGGCAACGTAGACATGCGCCCACATACGTATGTGCATCTCGGAATAATGTGGGCCACCAAAAATCAGACTGAAGAACCTTATGAGCAGTCTTCTTCCCACTAAAATGTCCCCCATAGTGGAGGTCATGGCAGAAACTCAGAACACTTCTTTGTTCCTCATCAGGGATGCAATGGCGAAACAGCTGGTCAGGGCCTATTCTAAAAAGCTCGGGTTCCTCCCAGTGATAAAATTTAGCATTATCGATAAACCTGTCTCACTTTTGCTTGTCCCAAGTACTAGGGGTAATGCCTGTGACCAGATAGTTCACTATGTCAGCGAACCAAGGAGTTTTAGTTTCCACGGCCATTAGAGACTCATCAGGGAAAGTCTCTTGAATACCGCCAGCGGGATTTGATGCCTCAATAGGGATCCTAGACAAATGGTCTGCTACCACATTCTCAACTCCTTTTTTGTCTTTAATTTCCAGGTCAAATTCTTGGAGTAGCAAAATCCAACGAATTAGGCGAGGTTTGGTGTCCTTTTTAGCCAACGATACTTAGGCTTAATAATAATCCATTTTAATGGACTCATCAAACACTCTTGGGTTCAACTTGAGAAACAAAGGCGGAGAGACCAAAAGAGCAACTAAAACAAGATCGGGTTTTAACGCCATCAGAAACACTTCCAATGACTTGACTTTCAGGATGATCCCTTTGATATTTTCAATCTTTTGGAAGATTATGGATATTGGAGTTTGGAATGTTAAACACATCAATAGTAAAATCCTCTTCATCTTCCATATTGACTCGGTCAATAGAGGAAGAGTGAGGAGATTCATCAAAGGAAACATGGGGGGTTTCATCCACTATTAATGTGTTCTTGTTAAAGACCAAATATGCCTTACTACGTGAAGAATAACCAATAAAGATGGCTTCTTCACCTTTGGCATCAAATTTATCTAAATTATAGCATGTATTCAAAACAAAGCACAGACATCCAAAAACTTTAAAATAATTAATGTTAGGTATTTTCCCATAGTATAGTTCAAAACAAGTTTTTCGCAACCCGGATTGAATTAAGGTGCAATTTAACACGTAACAAGCCGTGTTAACTGCCTCGGCCCAAAAGTACTTCGGTAACCCCGAGTCTATGAGCAATGTTCGAGCACACTCTTTAAGAGTACGGTTCTTGCTCTCAACCACCCAATTTTGTTGAGGTGTTCAGGAAAAAAAACTTATGAGCAATACCATGCTCTTAACAAAAATCATCAAACAAGGAATTTTCTAACTCGCTCCCATGATCACTACACATACGAGTGATTTGGTAGCCTTTTTCAATTTGAACCTCCCTACAAAAAATAAAAAAGACAGAAAATACTCCTTCTTTGGATCTCAAGAAGGAGACCCATGAAAACCTCAAAAAATCGTCTGCATTCACAAGGTAATATTTGCATCCACTAAGGCTCTCATATTTTGTTGGTCCAAACAGATCTAGGTGAAGTAGTTCTAAAGGTCTTGATGTGGATATAACTTCTTTGCTTTTAAAACTAGATTTCATAATTTTACCTAATTTACATGAATCACAGATAAGCTCATTTAAAAATTTACCTTTAGGAAGACCTCGGACTAGTTCATGTTTAGCTAGTTTTTGAACTAGCTTCATAAGAACATGTCCTAGTCTTCTATGCCATATACTTAACTCATCATTTGCTACAAGACATTCATAAGTGCTATCTTTATCAAATTCTATGATATAAATGTCTTTAAATCTAGTTCCCTTAAGAAGGGTTTCGTTTGTTAATGCATGCATAATTTCAAACATTTTTGAAGTAAATACTACTTTAAATCCCTTATCACAAATTTGACTGACACTTAAAATATTATGTTTTAGTCCTTTAACTAGAGAAACATTTGAGATGGGAGAGAGAGGGTTACCTATTTTACCAAGGCTAATAATATGGCCCTTATGGTTGTTGCCAAATGTAATTGTTCTTCCATCCGTAGGTTTGAGGTCCAAAAATAGGTGCTTGTCTCCCGTCATATGTCTCTCGTCACACCCAGAGTCCATCACCCATCGGCCTCCTTGATGGCGGTGGTCTCCTTGTCTTCTTTCTTGTAGACCTATTTCCTCCTACAACAGATCTTCGTTGGTGACTTGGTGTTTCTATAGGTCATTCTAATTTGAGTCATCCATCCTTCATTTTGTATATCCAATTTTTGACATTATAATGTCCTTACATCCCTACAAAACAAAGTGAGAGTTGTCTTTTCGGTATCCATTGCAATGTGGATCCATATTTGTTAGTGGTCTCCTTTAGAGGAGGATCCTTTTTCGGCTCACTTTGACTAGGTTCATAAAAGCCTAGTCCAAATTTACTTGAAGAAGGTTTTTGATAGGCAATGAGCTTGTCCAAGTTATCTTTCCCCTTTGTAAATTTGGCTAGGTCCTCAAGAAGTTGATTTGATTTTTCTTTAAGGTGATTTATCTCTATTTTCATTATGTCTAGTTTATCTTCTAGTCCCCTAATCTCTACTCTAAGTAAGCTATTTTCATCCTTTTTAAAGGAGTTTGATTTTTCAAGTACATGGATTTTGTCGAGTAATTCTTCTCTATCTAGAAATTTTTGTTCACTCATTGTCATATACAAATCATTTGTTAATGACTCCTTTTCAATCATTAGGTTTCTTATTTGGATATTTAAGGCAGTGCTTTCTTTTGTAAGAATTAGATTCTTGTCTTCAAGATCATTGATTAATTTCTTATTCTCTAAGTTTTCTTTTAAAACATTGCTTTGGGTCTTTGTTTTATTAAGATCTAGATATAGTGAATCAAAGGCATCATGTAATTCATTTAGAGAATAGGAGTTTACCTCAGGTTCCTCAGATTCAGATTCAGAAGCATCTTTTGTTGCCATTAATCCCAAGCATGTTGTTTCTTCATTTGTTTCCTCCTCCTCTTCTTCTTCGGAGGTGGAGTCATCCCAAGTTGCTTGGAATGCCTTCTTCTTGAATCCCTTGGGCTTGAAGATCTTCTTGTAGTCGGAAGGCTTCTTGGATTTCTTCTCATTATCCCTTTTGAGTAAGGGATAATATTTCCTTATGTGACCTTTCCTTTTGCAATTATAGCAAACTAGAGGTTCTTCCTCTCTTTTCTTTCCCATGATCTCTTTTCTATTTCTGAGAAACCTTTTAAATTTTTTAGCTAATTGGAATGTCATTTTTGTTGATGTGGTTATTATAGTCGTTGTAGTATATAACAAAAACGGTTACCAGTTTAATACAATTTATTACTTCGAATGAAAAGTTTCCCGAGGTCGAACTCAGGGAGCAAACCAAAATTCTAGAAGCATATAAATTCACAATATATATAAGGTTTTACAAAAAATTAAGAGAGAGAGAGGGTAATTGGCTTTTTCTTCTTCTCTTTCTTCAGCTGGCTGTTCTCTTCAACTTGTTTTCTTCTTCATTCTTCTTTTCTTCTTCTCTGCTTCTTTCTTCCTCTTCAGTAGCTGTGGTTCCTCTTTCTTCTTCTTCTTTCTTTTGCTCTGGCCCCCCTTCTTCTTTCTTTTCTTCTCTTGCTGCTGACTCTCCTTTTTCGCCGACGTCTGATTCAACGCTCAGACGACTTAACTTCTCTGTTGCTACAGTGCAGCTCCTCCTTTTTTCCTTCAGCTTCTTTCCTTCCTTTCTTCTTCCTTCTCCTGCTTCTTCTTTGTTCTTCCTTCTTCCCTGCGGCTAAGTCCTGGCTGCTGCTTCTCTTCTTCTTTCTTCTCTCCTGCGCACACATGCAAACATCAGCACAAAACCTACCATACCCCTTCCCCGCGTCTCTCTCTCTTTGGATCTCTCTTTTGTAAGCTCTCCCAGAGCCGAGTAATCGGGTCGAGTCGCGTGCCCGGGTCCAGGCGCACCGGCGTGGGTGGTGCGTGAGGAGTGCACAGGAGGGAGTCAGGTCGGGTCAGATCCGCGTGGGTGAGCCGCAGATGAGACCCGGCGATAGGTGAGGGACCTCACCCCGTGTGCAATCAGAGGCGAAGAGCCTATACCACTTTTTCAATTTAAGTGGTGGCACTCGCTCCTACACTTACGAGGTGGGACTAAAGTCCCACCTCCGCTCCGTTCGCTCGCAGGCGAGAAGCAGCTGTCAATTGGGCAGCAACGAAGGCTTCACGCTCCCAATTGAGAACCTGGGCGCCTTTGGGGACTTACCCCGCGTTGCCTGGAGCCCTCGCCTGGCGTCGAAGAGACCTAGAGCTGCCTGCGAAGGAGCTCCTGCAGCTCGTCAATGGCAGCGAGGAGGGTGAACCCTGAAATCATGAAGACGGCCTCACGGCCACGTCAGACAACACAGGGAGCTTCTCCAGAGTGTGGCGAAGGCGGTGCGAGGGGCGTCATGCTGTGAGAGTGCCTGTGGTCGTGCACCTAGGGCAAACTGCATGCGTGGAAGTGGGTGTGTTCGGGGGGTGCTCAGAGTGTGCAGGGTGGTGAATGGAGTAGGGGAATCACTAGAGTGGAGTGAGGGGGAGCTTCTGGGCTTGTCGGCGAGAGGTGGAAAGGTCTGTGGAAGTGGGGCGATCTCGCTGGAGATGGTGGCTGGAGACGGAGCAGATGAAGGTGGTCATGGCAGTCGAGGGGTTTAAAAGACTAATTCAAGAGGGGAAAAGTGAGAGGAGAGTAAGGAGAAAGTTCCTACCTACTTAATCGACGAAGAGGGAGAGGAAGACTGCCCGACGCGTGCCTGCCAGAGTTGAGGACGAAGGTGCCCAGAGGAGGAGTGACAGCGACGAGGAAAAGATCTGAGGATGCCAGTTGGTGCGGCCTGGCGTGGGATGACGAGGTAGAGTGGGCTCTGTTGCAGGTATGGCAACAGAACGACGAGGAGGAGGAGAGTTTGCCGGAAGCTAGGGTAGTCTGACCGGAGAGAGGGGAGATGAAAGAGAGGGGTTTTCTCTGCCAGAAATATCTTGGAGTGGACGGCCACCCCTGCCGCTCCTTATAAAGGCGCTGGCGAGGAGAGTGGCCCGAGGGAGAGACGTGCGGAGCTCGCCGGAGATGGCCAGAGATGGAGACCCATGCCTGTCGTGCATTCGCACGAGAGGCATGAGCGATCGCAGGTCACAAGGGAGGGTCCCTGCGACAGAGGACGACGCAGGGAACCCCCCGTTCATTCCTAAGATCGGGCGCCATACCCTGCGCAGAGTGGTAGGGGGTTATGCGTAAGGGTTTCAAAAGATAAGGGTCAAAAACTAATTCAAGAGGACCAATTTGTAAGGTCGGTCAAGATGGTCTTTTCTTAGGTCCAAATTTTTAGACTAGCCTAATTTGAACCTAAGGATTTTAATGGTGAAATTTGATTTTAGGATTGACAACGTTTGATTGGTCAATTTGCGTAAAAACTCAAATTAGGTCATAAATTGGGCATGGTTCTTATTTTAGGTCAAAATAGGTTGCAAAGGTCAAATTGAAGGTTTTAAGCCCTAGGAAATATTTCTCCATGAATTTTAGAAGGTTTAGTTGATTTTTATCTTGCCTCAAACCTCGTGGATTAAAGTGGATTTGTTTTAGGGTTACAGAATGTCATTTAATTCCTAAAAGTTGCTATTACCCTTTTCAAATCAGATCATCCCACTTCCTTCCTCATTAAGCTTATTTGACCTATGTTTAGACCCTTAAATATCCTATTTATGTACTGCATTAGTAAAATTATAATTTTACCCCTCATGACTTATTTTATTCTTCAATTCAGACTTTTCTGAGTTAGTCTTTTCTTTAGGTTTTGTAGGAGCTTCTTCACGCTTATTTAGATTAAATTGTGCTAGTTAGGGTTCATGATAAGGCTCTCATCATACCCCCATGCTTAGCTTTTGCTAGTCCCTTAGCAAAATTTTAAGGTTTTATCCCTTATTCTAGACCCTGAATTTCTTATCGAATTTAGATAAGTGAATTTTCTCTTGTAACCTTGATTAGGTCAGAATGTCAACCATAGGCCTAAAAGGTACTCTAATATCAACCAAGATCCAGATCTGTCTAGCTTTAGCCTCAGCCCTTAGCAAAGGTTTTTAAGGCCTACAGGAACTAACCTAAGGTTTATTGGACTTTGTGGTTAAAGCACCCATTCTTGGGATAATTTTAGCCCTGGTTCAGTTCGCAGTGCATTTTGTAAGAAAGAGAGGTAGAAGATTTATATGTTTGGAGAGTTTTCTCTCTCTTTTTCTTTTTAATTCTAGCTTAGGATTGGCTTCTCAACATGGTCTGTATCTGATTCCTTGTCCCCATCAACAATCCTCAAGGGTTCTTGGCAGTCGATGCTTCGAGATAGCACCGCCCATGGTAACCCCTAGAACCCTGGCTTTCGAGATAATCCCGTCCATGGTGTTCCGTGGCCGAATTCAGACCCTGGCAATTGACACTTTGTGATAATGCCATCCATGGAATCTGAACCACCAGAGTGCTTACATGCCCCCAGTAGGATATGTAAATATCCTAAGAGACAAGCACCGAGGAGATGATATTTTGTTACGCATCTTCGAGGGAAATTTCCCACCTCTCCTCGCTGGGGACTTGTCCAAATCAACTTGTGTTGATCGGTCGCTCCTACTCTAGGTGACATTTTCAGAATTTTTAAAACGCTTTTGCGTGATTTTGATACTTTATGCTTACTGAACCAGGCTGTGTGTGAAATTCGGGTGGTTAGGTTACTGAGTCCCGTAAACCAAAAGTTAGTTAATGAGGCCAAATACTCCCTAAGCCTTGGACCTAATACTTAAGCTTTTCATTTTCCTCAACCTCTTGAGGCATATCTAGATCCTAATGGGTACTAAGTGTCTATCCAAGAATGCCTAAGGTTTGCGTTCTTACTAATCTCACTGTGCACTTTCCATTTCTTTTCCTGAATGTGGTCTAGAACTTAGGTTAATTCCCCAATTTCTTACTAATGATTATTTCTTTTCTTTCATTTTGTGCTCCTTTTTATCATTTTGTTCTCTTTCTCCTCCTCCTTTGTAAAGTCCACAAAAATTTCTTTCCTCTTCTCATTTCGAAAATTTTTTAATTTTTATGGTGTTTTTGGCATATGTGAATTTTTTTGTTTAAAGCCTTTTCTTGTGAGTTTTGCACTTTCATACCCCCCCATGCCTAAGATTTGCAATGTCCTTATTGTAACTTAGGAGGGTTTTTATTTAGCTTAGTTCATACATTAGGACAGACGTTTTGGTGAGTGAATGGATCGAGGTGACTGTTGCGGACGATTTCTAATCTCAGATGCAAGCACCTGAGGTGGAGTCAGCTGTCCTAAAGGGTGAACCTTAAGTGCAAAGAGGTGTCAGAAAAGGTTTTGGGTTTTCCAAAAAGAATGACGGGCTGCCTCCCATTGAGCGCTGAGTTTTACGCCATCGGCTGGGCGCAATATGCTCAGGGAAAATGGAGGATAAATGATGACTCAGCCAAATCTGTGGAGGTTACATCAATGAACAGTTTGAGTCTCTGACCATTGACGATGAAAGGTTCGGAATCATGGCTGAGCGGACTGATTTTGATGGCTCCATTTCCAAAAACCTGTCGGACAAGATATGGTCCGACCCACTTGGATCGCAGTTTCCCAAGGAAGAGTTTGAGTCGGGCATCGAAGAGTAGGACCTTCTGACTAGGATGAAAGATCTTTCTAGATATGTGCTTGTCATGGAAGGCTTTAACCCGCTCTTTGTATATTCACGAGTTCTCGTACGCATCAAGGCATAATTCATCGATCTCGCTTATCTGAAGCTTTCTGTGGGTTCCAGCCTTAGAAAGATCTAAATTGCAACTCCGTACTGCCCAACAGGCTTTGTGCTCTAATTCGACGGGTAGGTGACACGTCTTCCCGTACACCAGTCTAAAAGGAGACATGCCTAATTGGGTTTTGCGGGCGGTCCTATATGCCCACAAAGCTTCCGAAAGTCGGGACGACCAGTCCTTTCTGTCAGGCCGAACAGTGACCTACAGGATTTTCTTGATCTCCCGATTTGATAGCTTAGCTAGACCATTAGTATAGGGGTGGTAAGGAATAGAGATTCGGTAAGACATCCCATATTTGGTCATCAGTGACCTGAACTGAGCATTGGTGAAATGGATCCCCCCGCCAGAGATGATTGCACGAGGAATCCCAAACCGTGAGAAGATATTGTGACGAATGAATTTGATAACGATTTTATGATCACAGGTTCGGGTCGGTATAGCTTCGATCCATTTGGACACATAGTCCACAGCCAGCAGAATGTACTCGAAGCAGTCCGAAACAGGAAAGGGGCCCATAAAATCAATCCCCCAAATATCGAAGATTTCACATACGAGAATCGGCTGCAAAGGCATCATGTCGTGATGGCTCATGTTGCCCAAAGTTTGGCAACAACTGCATGCCTTGCAATGATTATATGCGTCCTTGAATAAAGTGGGCCAATAAAAGCCACACTGGAGGATTTTTGATGCAATTTTGTGCCCAAAGAAGTGGCCACCGCATGCCTGGTCATGCCAGAAGGAGAGAATATCATTGATTTCACCCTCCAGGACACATCACCAGATGATCTGGTCAGCACCTATGCGGAAGAGGTACGGGTCTTCCCAGATGTAGTACTTGGCATCAGAGTGCAATTTGTCTTTCTTGGCCTTCGGCCAATCAGACGGGATCTGATGAGATGCCAAGAGTTTACTATATCAGCAAACCATGGAAGCCTAGTACCAATAGTCAGTAGGTGTTCATAAGGAAAATGCTCCGTGATTGGTCCAGAAGGGTTGATGATCTCAGAAGGAAGGCGAGACAAATGGTCAGCTACCACGTTTTGTCTTCCTGCCTTGTCGTGAATCTCGAGGTCGAATTCTTATAACAGCAAGATCCATCGGATTAGTCGGGACTTCGCATCCTTCTTGGCAAGGAGATGCCTCATAGCTGTGTGATCCGAGTAGATGATGACGTGGGAACCCAGGAGATAGGATCAAAATTTTTCGAGGGCAAATACTATGGCTAGCAGCTCTTTCTCCGTAACTGTATAGTTATGCTGAGCCTCGTCAAGTGTCTTGCTAGCGTAGTAGATGACCACAGGTTTCCCGTCAACTTTCTGCCCTAGAACCGCTCCTACAGCGAAATCAAATGCATCGCACATGATCTCAAAGGGTTGAGACCAATCAGGGGACTGTAGGATCGAGACCTGGGTGACTCGATCACGAAGGTTCTCAAAGGCTTGAGTGCATTCCTTGGAGATCTCAAAGGGTACATCCTTGGAGAGAAGAGTAGTCAGGGGGTGTGCGATTTTCGAGAAATCAGGAATGAAACGACGGTAAAAATCGACGTGCCCCAGAAAAGAACGGATGTCCCTGATTTAGCTAGGCATAGGAAGCCGAGAAATTAGATCAACCTTGGCTCGATCCACTTGGATGCCTTTCTCAGAAATTAGATGACATAGGACGATCCCCTCAGGCACCATAAAGTGGCTCTTTTCCCAAGAAAGAACCAAATTTACATTGATGCAATGCCTGAGTATATGAACCAAGTGTTGGAGGCAATCGTCAAATGATGCCCCGAAAACTGAGAAGTCATCCATGAAGGCTTCCAGATAATCACCTACCATATCAGAGAATATGGCAAGCATGCACCGCTGAAAAGTAGCGGGTGCATTACAAACATCGAAAGGCATCCTTCAGAATGCGTATGTCCCAAAGGGGTAGGTGAGCGTGGTCTTCTCTTGGTCCTTAGGATGAATAGTCACTTGGTTATAACCGGAGTACCTGTCAAGAAAGCAAAAGAATCGATTTCTCACTAATTTATTGAGAATTTGATCAATGAAAAGTAGTGGGAAATGATCTTTCTTCATGGAGGAATTGAGTCTTCGGTAATCTATGCATACTCTCCACGAGTTGGCTATTCGGGTAGGTATGATCTCTCCGATTTCAGTCATAATGGTGGTGAGCCCTGCCTTTTTAGGCATAACCTGGATTGGGCTCACCCAATGACTGTCGAAGATAGGGTAGATGATCCCTGCATCTAACCACTTAATGATCTCCTTTTTCATGATCTCCTGCAGATTGGGATTCAAACGTCTCTACATCTCACGGGAAAGTCGTGCGTCCTCTTCATAATAGATCCGGTGTGTGCAATAAGAGAGACTTATTCCAGTCAAGTCATCGAGAGTCCAACCAATGGCTCTGCGATGTTGCTGGAGAACAGCAATCAGACAGGATTCCTGATCAGGAGTGAGCTTGAAATTTATAATCACAGGAAAAGTCTGATTAGAACCCAAAAAGATGTATTTCAAATGGTCAGGAAGGGGTTTTAGTTCAAGAATGGGGTTATCAGCAGCAGCGGGTGGTTCAAGGTGAATGTGAGGTTCAAGGATAGAAGTTATGGGTTTGTCTGAATCAGGGTCTGACTCCTCTAATTGCGGCTCAAGATCTTCTTGTGGTTGATGAAGCATAATCAGGTTATTCTCAAATTGTGTTTCATCAACCAAATCTCTAATGTCACAGATTTGTTCAATGACACCGCAATTGATTCCTTGTTGGGCCTTAAAGATATCAATTTTGAGGGTTTTATTCCCAAATTTTAGTTCTATTTAGCCCTCCTCACAACTAATGTTGGCTCTAGCCGTGGCCAGGAAAGGTCTCTCTAGAATGATCGGTGTATCCCGTGGTTTTTCAGGTACATCCATGTCTAAGACTATGAAGTCTACAGGGAAATAGAAATCTCGCACCCTTACAATAACATCCTCAAGTATCCCTTTAGGTAACCTTATGGATCGATCTGCTAACTGTAGCATCACCTCAGTCGATTTTAGCTCAGATTCTTCTAGGTGGTTAAGTAAGGATGTGGGTATCAAATTTATGGAAGCACCCAAGTCTAACAATGCTCTGTCGAACTGGGTTTCACCTATCTTGCATGAAATCAGGGGAGTGCTTGGGTCTTTTGCCTTGGGTGGGAGTCTGCTCAGGATTACAGAGCTGGCTTGCTCTGACAGTACAATTGGACTCCCACTCTTGGTTTGTGACTTACGCTGAGGTGTACATACATTCTTCAAGAATCGTGAGTAATCGAATCGCATCCATTAAGGGGATGTTTATTTGGATCTGCTCAAAGAGCTTGACCAGGTCCTCCTCAGGAGCCACGGATTTGGTTGTTTTCTTTCCCTTGGTCAAGGCCTCGGGAAATGGAACCTTGGTTGGTTCCTCAAGGATAGGTCCCGATCTTTGATGAGGGATAGGAACATCCTGGATTACTGTCCTTGGTTTTAGGTCACTACCAGGCTTGGAGTGGTCTGGATAAGGTTGATCTTAGGTCTCCTTACTGTTGGGAGATCATAGGTCGTATTTTTGATAAAAGTATCGTAGTATAGTTGCGAAATACGATCCAACAAAGATATTGTTTTGAAAATAACGAGACTTTGAGTCCCGGTCGTTCGTCTCTGGGAGGCGTTGTTTTTGTTTTTGAAATCGATCTTAAAGCCGCTCTACTTTATTTAAACGACATGCTGGTGCGTAATAGATAGGCGGTTAAAGAACAGGCACTTAAATCATGCAAATATGATAATCATTTTGCTCAAGGTGATTTCAAACACATAAGAGATATATATATAAAATGAAATTTCATTCATCGTGGGAGAGTTGTTCCACAAGGAAATCTAGAGGAAAGCTTATACATGAATGCTTAAAATTAAATCTAACTACCAGAAAACGATTGCATACAAGAATCAACGGGGGGATTTCGCATGCATCATTGGGGGAGAAGTAAGACTACTCTACTAAGCAGTAAATGAAAGCAATAAAAATTATGGAGAGCATGATCTAGAGCTAGAAGAATATAGGGCATTCAGGGGTGGTCCCCGATGGCCTTGAAGTGGTCGAGAGGAGAATGAGGGGCGGCCAATGTAACTTAGGCCGAACATTGGAGAGAAGTAGGGTTGATCCAGCATCCCGGCATGGTGTCCTCCATGGTGGTGGTAGTGAGCTCGTGGAGGTGGAGTGAGTGGCTAAGTGGAGGTGGCGTGAATGGCACCAATGGAGAGCAATTGCCAAGGGAGTGAATGGGTGCCAATGGCCACCCAAGGGGTCTTTTTATAGACCTAATGGAAGCTCTCTAGAGAATTATGGAATTCTCTAGAGAGGCCTATGATGGGAGCTCGTGGGAGAGTGAGAGAGAGAGGGTGGATGGTGGTTTTTAGATCCACCAAATGTGGATCCAAAAATTGAATGGCTCTTGGTTGCTATTTTTGGCAACCAAGGCAACCACACATGGTAGAGAGTTCTAGAGAACTCTAGGTTAGATATTTTCGTGTGGATGGTGTGTGTGGGTGTGTGTGGGTCGAAACTTAGGTGGCTAGGTTGATTAGGTTGGGTTCTAGTGGGTTTAGGTCAAGGTAGGTCTCAAATTAGGGTTATAAACCCTAATTCACTAAGGTAAAGTACAATTAAACTTAATACAAGTTTAATTGGGTGTGTGGAAACTTAATTGAGAGTAAAACAACTCAATTAAGTCAGGTCTAGGTCAATTGGGCTCTCACTGAGTCCAATTGCACAGTGTTGTTGGTGCTAGAGCACCACGATCATTTGTTTTGATGATAACAAAACACGTGTTATTTAACATTTGCAATTTGAGTCCTAGATTTCAGGTCAATTGCAAATGAAGACGTGTTTAGACGGAACTCGAGCTCGCATCCAGGACGGATTGGAGGAGCTTGACGGAAAACAGAGGAGGTTCGCGTGGAGCGACAGATTGAAAATAGAAGACAAGAAGAATAGGATAGATTCTTTTTAATCCTTTCATGTACTTTTATCTTTATTTTTCTTGCTCTTTATTTTCCTTAGAAATTATGTTAAAGAGCCTCAAAGAACCCTAACAGTAGTCCTAGGAACACCGGCACAACCCTAGGATACTTAGGTTTTCTGTAGAATACTTAGAAAACCAATATAGGGTTCAAACAGCACTTCCAGACGTCTAATTCCCAAATCAGACGTCTGATAAAGCATTTTAAGACGTCTGACTGTTGTTTCAGACGTCTGATAACTGTTAGGCTGGACATAGTTAGTTCTGTTTGATGAAATCAGACGTCCAGACCTTAGACCAGACGTCTTAGAAGACGTCTGATGGATTTGCCAGACGTCCAATTAGTGGACCGTTGGCTGGCTTAGAAAACACTCAAGATTATGACCGTTAGAGCCTTATCAGACGTCCATAGGACTTTACAGACGTCTGATAAATGACCGTTTTTCCTCGGCTGACCCAAAATCTCTTCTCAGAGATTTTCTAGCCGTTGCAACGTTTGGAAATCAATTCCCACAGTAAAAGTAGGTTTCCATACGTCCATACTTAGTTCCAGACTTCCTGTATGTCGTCTGATGGACTTGCACAAATACCCTGTTTAGATCTGATTCAAGTCAGGGAGAAACCCGCATAGAATCAGACGTCTGACCTTGGAATCAGACGTCTTAAAGTGGCCTTCCAGACGTCTGATGCCATAGTTAGACGTCTGATAACCCTGTCAAATGTAATCATTGTCCTGATTTCGGCCTGATTCTCTTGGACTTTGTTCCCAACGGCTATAGAACCCTTTCTAAGCCTTCCAAAGCCTTCCTAAGGCCTCTATAAATAGAGGGGAGCCTTTGCAACACAAAAACACATAAGAGACACTTAGAAATACACTTGGATACACTTAGCTACACACTTTCACACTCTTGTGTCCAAGAAGTTCTTGCTCTCCAAGCTCAAGCTCCATATCTTGAGAGCATCAAACAGTTTGCGCGCCCGCTCTCCCGCTGTTGTTCACGAGAGCTACGTAGCGCCATCGCGTGGCACACGCACCGCGTCATCGTCGACGCACTCCTTGCAAAGGGGAGTTTCCTATTTCCTATAGAAGCTAGGTTTAATTATTTTGTTGGCTCTATAGGACTATTGTTTATTTTATCTTTGTTATTTGGTTGGGTATTCGCTTTGCGAATTCCCGTCTCCTTCGTGGGACAAAATCCTTCTCGTGGAGAGAAGGGGTTGAGGAACGCTACCCTCGTACTTGTAGCGTGGTTGTATTGAGGTTGAATCACCCTCGTTCAAAGTGATTCGGTTAGTGGATTTGATCAACTAGGTTGATCGGAAAATCCTAACTCGAGAGGGTTAGGTGGTGGTTTTCACCCGGTTTGGGTTTCCACCTAAAAATACCTGTGTACATTTTGTGATTGCTTATTTTTTGTGAGATTGCTTTTTATATTTTATTTCTGCAATTATTTTTACGTCACCCCTCCTGGTAGGGAAGAACCTTCAATTGGTATCAGAGCAGGTCTTGCGAGATCGGAGTAACACCCGGCAAGAGATCAAATGGAGGGAAGCACATCAGCGATCAAAATTTCCGAGGGGCAGTCCACAACCCGTCCGCCCTACTTTGACGGGAACAACTACAGCTACTGGAAGCTGAGGATGAAGACGTGGCTCCAAGCCACTGAATTCGAGGTATGGGGATGTTGCGAAACCCCATACGAGATCCCGAAGCGACCCCAAGGAGGGTACTCGCAGGTGCAGATTCTAGAGCTCTCACTCAACGCAAAGGCAATGAATGCCTTGTACTGCGCTTTGAGTCTGAAGGAATTCGAACGAATCCAAGAGTGCACCACCGCCCACGAGATATGGAGGAGGTTGGAAGGCACTCATGAGGATTCCAGCTCGAAGGAAGAAGAAAAAGAAAAAGAAGAAGAAACCACTTGCTTTGGTTTCATGGCCAGAGGAACCAACAGCGACAGCGAAAGTGGAAGCGACGACAGCGACAACGAGGTAAATATCGATCTTCAAGAAGCATTTAATGAACTTTTTGAGATTAGTAAATCACTTAGGATAGAAAATAAAAGCATTAAAAAGAACCTTAGTTTTCTTAAAAATGAAAATGATAGGTTAGAAAAACAACTTAAGGACATAGAAACTAGTCCTAAGGATAATAACCTGCTTTTAGAAAATAAAAATTTAATCAATGAAAATACTAAATTGATTGAGGAAAATGATAGTCTAAAGTTAGAAATTTCTAATTTAAAGACTAAGATGCAAACTATAGAAAAAGAAATTGCATGTCTTAGGGAAAATTCTAACAAATTAATCAACAAAGTAGACAAGTTTTATAGCCCTAAGGTTGAGATAGGATCTCCGTCAAGGAGACCCACTAACAAATCCGGATCCAAGCTTACTTGGATACCGAAGAAAAATCTGGAATCTTGTTTTGTAGGATTCAGGGATAACTACAATACACAGGACTGGACCTACAAACTCAAGGCTGGTCAACTCGAGTTAGGAGAACTAAGGAGTAGACCAAGGAGGAGAACAAGAAGACCGACAAGACGGCGAACAAATGACGGACCCGCCGCACGTCGACCACCAGATTGGAGACCGGTGCCGATGCCCGGGCCTCCAAGCTACGGATGGGAGCCCCATCCGATGTGGCATCCACCACCACCATTCGGGCCATTTTATTGGCCATGGTAGGTGAGGTAAAAATTCTTAACCCTATCTTATTATCATAAGCATTTAGATAGGGGGAGTTAAAAAAAATGATGAGCTAATTGTCAATTTTTAAGGGGGAGAAATAAGGTAGCTAAATTTCCTTTAGTAAGGGGGAGAAAAATAATAGCTATCTTGTTGTTACAAAAAGGGGAGAATATTACCTTTGTTAAAATAAACTCATAGAAGAGCATGTTTTAAGGGGGAGTTATAGGAAATATAAAATCAATTAAACCTTTTTGATAATGTCAAAAAGGGGGAGGATTTTTATGCATTATTATTTACGGTTTTGTCATCATCAAAAAGGGGGAGATTGTTGGTGCTAGAGCACCACGATCATTTGTTTTGATGATAACAAAACACGTGTTATTTAACATTTGCAATTTGAGTCCTAGATTTCAGGTCAATTGCAAATGAAGACGTGTTTAGACGGAACTCGAGCTCGCATCCAGGACGGATTGGAGGAGCTTGACGGAAAACAGAGGAGGTTCGCGTGGAGCGACAGATTGAAAATAGAAGACAAGAAGAATAGGATAGATTCTTTTTAATCCTTTCATGTACTTTTATCTTTATTTTTCTTGCTCTTTATTTTCCTTAGAAATTATGTTAAAGAGCCTCAAAGAACCCTAACAGTAGTCCTAGGAACACCGGCACAACCCTAGGATACTTAGGTTTTCTGTAGAATACTTAGAAAACCAATATAGGGTTCAAACAACACTTCCAGACGTCTAATTCCCAAATCAGACGTCTGATAAAGCATTTTAAGACGTCTGACTGTTGTTTCAGACGTCTGATAACTGTTAGGC
Source organism: Thalassia testudinum (assembly GCA_037157565.1). NCBI lineage: Eukaryota > Viridiplantae > Streptophyta > Magnoliopsida > Alismatales > Hydrocharitaceae > Thalassia > Thalassia testudinum. The sequence continues at coordinate 12,536,243 of JAZHRO010000044.1, read as the reverse complement.
TGGACATAGTTAGTTCTGTCTGATGAAATCAGACGTCCAGACCTTAGACCAGACGTCTTAGAAGACGTCTGATGGATTTGCCAGACGTCCAATTAGTGGACCGTTGGCTGGCTTAGAAAACACTCAAGATTATGACCGTTAGAGCCTTATCAGACGTCCATAGGACTTTACAGACGTCTGATAAATGACCGTTTTTCCTCGGCTGACCCAAAATCTCTTCTCAGAGATTTTCTAGCCGTTGCAACGTTTGGAAATCAATTCCCACAGTAAAAGTAGGTTTCCATACGTCCATACTTAGTTCCAGACTTCCTGTATGTCGTCTGATGGACTTGCACAAATACCCTGTTTAGATCTGATTCAAGTCAGGGAGAAACCCGCATAGAATCAGACGTCTGACCTTGGAATCAGACGTCTTAAAGTGGCCTTCCAGACGTCTGATGCCATAGTTAGACGTCTGATAACCCTGTCAAATGTAATCATTGTCCTGATTTCGGCCTGATTCTCTTGGACTTTGTTCCCAACGGCTATAGAACCCTTTCTAAGCCTTCCAAAGCCTTCCTAAGGCCTCTATAAATAGAGGGGAGCCTTTGCAACACAAAAACACATAAGAGACACTTAGAAATACACTTGGATACACTTAGCTACACACTTTCACACTCTTGTGTCCAAGAAGTTCTTGCTCTCCAAGCTCAAGCTCCATATCTTGAGAGCATCAAACAGTTTGCGTGCCAGCTCTCCCGCTGTTGTTCACGAGAGCTACGTAGCGCCATCGCGTGGCACACGCACCGCATCATCGTCGACGCACTCCTTGCAAAGGGGAGTTTCCTATTTCCTATAGAAGCTAGGTTTAATTATTTTGTTGGCTCTATAGGACTATTGTTTATTTTATCTTTGTTATTTGGTTGGGTATTCGCTTTGCGAATTCCCGTCTCCTTCGTGGGACAAAATCCTTCTCGTGGAGAGAAGGGGTTGAGGAACGCTACCCTCGTACTTGTAGTGTGGTTGTATTGAGGTTGAATCACCCTCGTTCAAAGTGATTCGGTTAGTGGATTTGATCAACTAGGTTGATCGGAAAATCCTAACTCGAGAGGGTTAGGTGGTGGTTTTCACCCGGTTTGGGTTTCCACCTAAAAATACCTGTGTACATTTTGTGATTGCTTATTTTTTGTGAGATTGCTTTTTATATTTTATTTCCGCAATTATTTTTACGTCACCCCTCCTGGTAGGGAAGAACCTTCAAGTGTGTGCTGAGAACAGGGCTCAATTGGACTAAATGAGTCCAATTGAATAGGCTGATGGAATTGACTAAGATCCAAGTCAATTAGGTTTAGTGAGGACCTAATTAGGCCCTTAGGGAGGTCTAGAGGTGATGTAATAGGGTTAGGGCACCTTAATTTAGGTTCCTATGGGGTTGGAATTGGGTTTAGGGACCTAGAATCCAAGATCAAGGCTTAAATCTCAAAACAGGAATTGGAGAGCAGTATCAGACGTCTAATTATAGAATCAGACGTCTTATACTCAAAAATCAGAAGTCCAGACTTGTTGTCTGGACGTCCAATCAGAGTCAGGAAGGATTTCGGGTTCTGTTTTGGGTATTCTGCAGAAATTAGACGTCTAACAAAGTGTCTGGACGTCCAATAACACTGCAGAAGTGGGTTTGAACTGTGCGAGAGTTGGCTAAGGGTCCTGGACGTCTTAAAACTTATCTGGACATCCAGAGAAGGGTTGGAACTAGGGTTTTAGGGCTTCCTAGTTTGTTGTTACCTAATCTAAGGGTGGCTAAGGCTTGGGAAAGTCTCTAGGCTATCCTAGGGCTAGGATGGACCTAAGCTCTTCACATTTTACTGCTTTATTTCTACTTAATAGAATAGAAAACCTTTAACCCCCTTACATTATTATTCCTACATCTAAACTAGGCCTTCTGCTCCAGCTCTGCTCCAACTCCTGTTATTCCTGATCCAGATTCAGATCCAGCTCCTGATCAGCTTATTCCCTGCAATCGACATAATGCACTTAATCAGCACATTATAACATTATTTTATGCATAGCTAAAGGAAAGCAGTAAAGATGCAGATAATGCGTATGCATGCATGAATAACCCTAACTCATGCTAAGTCCTAGCCTAATTTAGGTCAATTAAGACCTATGATTGCTGCACAATCACTTACCACTACGGGTGGTCACAAAATTCAGTCCTGCCTGGTTGTGGTTAGGGGTTGATAGGATGGGTTCCTACTGATAACTCACATAAGAAGTTGAGGCCTCCATCCCATCAGGTGAAGGAACAGAGGGGGCCTGATAAACCATGTGTGCTTGTCCTGGGTTTGGGTTCATAACGCGCCGCTGGGTCGGCACGTTATTAGGGTTAGGAAGAGGTTGAGAAGGAAGTGTGCCTGGTTGGCGAGAATTTGCCAACTAGGCCAGTTGGCTTCGAACCTCTGTGATTTCATCCTTGTGTTGCTTTTGAATAGCCGCATTCGTTCTCTGAATGTCAGCCAGAGTCTGAAGGATGAGGGACATTTGGTCTTGGTTTGGCCCGGATGGATAAGTAGGGTTGGGCCGAGGCTGAGGCGGCTGGTAAGGACGAGGTGGTTGTGAACGAGGCTGAAAGGGTGGTCTTTAAGTTTGGGAATTTCCTACCCATTGGAAGTTGGGATGGTTTCGCCATCCAGGATTGTAGGTATTCGAAAATGGGTCATTCTGGATGGCGTTGAAGTCCTCGCAGGTCTGAGGAGCCTCAGAAAAGTCAGAAAATGGGGGAGTGGAATTCTCCCAGCTAATATAGAAAGGGTCGGAGGTTCCTCCGATCCGAGAGTCAGATGGGGGTGGATACGGGTCCATCCCAGGAGATGGTCGGTGGAAAACGTTTTGCATAGTCTCCCGTACGGAAGGAGGGTGTGCAAAGGAATTATGCACAGAGGTGGCTCGCTGCAAGTGCTGAGTCAGCTCATCCACCTTCTTCTCAATAATAGAGACCTTGTCCAATCGACTGGCCATCAATTCCAAGTCGACTGATGCGAACAGGCCCTGCGTCTCGTGTGCTCCCTTAAGGTTCATCGATGCGCGGGTATTTGTCCTGTCGAATAATCCCATGGAGTCATTATTGATGGAGTTCTCGCACATATTCTCGAGAATCTCCCACACGGTGTCCTCATGCTGACCCATGATATTCCCTCCGCAAGCTGCATTGACGAACAACCTATTATCCTCACGGAGTCCCTGGTAAAAAGATTGGACTTGTTCCCATTTAGGAACTCCGTGATGGGGGCACTTCCTCATGAGATCTTGAAAGCGATCCCATGCCTCATGGAGAGGTTCTCCCGTCTGTTGTGTGAAGTGGGTAATCTGATGGTGCAAGGCATTGGTCCGACCAACAGGGAAGAACTTCTTCAAGAACTCGGACTGAAGTTCCTCCCAATTATTGATCGGCCGGGTCCGTGTTTGGTACCAATGAGCGGCCTTGTCCATAATGCAGAAGGAGAACATCTTCATGAGGAGAATATCCCGATTTTGTGCATCTGATCCGAAAGTCTGGGCCAGATGCTTTAGCCGTTTAATGTGCTGGAAGGGGTCTTCAGAATTAAGCCCATGGAATTTAGGTATGGAGTGAATCATGTTGGGCTTCATTTCAGAATCAGGTCCTCCAGTCGGGATTCTGACTCGAGGCTCAATAGCCACCGCAGCAGGATTATAGTGATCCCGCATCATGGGACGTTGCGGTGGGTGCATGAAGTTCTGGAAGAGGTCATTGAGTCACTGGAGCTGGTGCTCCAGATTGTTCTCTTCCTCAATTGGCTGAGCCATTGTGGAAGAAGAAGGTGAGTTGGGTTCGGAATCGGAGGAGAGGTCTATGTGAAGTATTGGTTGCACATGCAAAGGCACCGAGGCTCGGCCTCGAGGAGAGTGAATTTCTAAAGGAGGTTTCAAGGACCTCCTACCAAACATACACTGATGGAGAGGATGAGTTTAGCAGGTGCTGGACCCAATCAAGACACCCAAAATGTTGGGTGACTATAGAGGTTCAGGGCGGATGGACCCCTTGATCAAAAGGTCGTCCACCTGAGAATTACCTGGGCAGCCAGAGAGGGTGAGTCTCGCGAAGACCCCTACACGGCAGAGCGCCCCCACAGGTTACAGGGTTTCCCCCAGTCGACCTCTCTTGTCACTGAGATTCCAGGTAGACCAGAATGGGGACCTTGACCTCTTAAGTCTACCACTTTGAGTTAGGATCAAGGTGCTTAGGTTTTCACTTGAACTTTAACCTTTTGAGTGCAAAGAGTGACCTAAGTTCAAGGTTGGTTGACCCAAGGGGTCAACTTCACCTACTAGTTCCTTTGAGAGCTTATTAGGTCTTGTCTTTTAGGGTTCAAGTGTTTTTAAGAGCCAAATTTCTTAGGGTTTCTCTTTAATAGGTGTTTTCAAACAATGGCTTGGGCACACTTCTTTTGGGAATTCTCAATTCATGCTTAGAAAGTATGTCTCTAAAACCCTAGTTTTGAATCTTATATTGGCTCTAATTGGTCCAGATAGTTGCCTCTATATTGGGTAATTAGGGCTCAAGCAAGAAGGTTTTAGCCCCAAATACCCTTAATGGATTTACAGATATATTGTGTTGAAATTGAAAATAGGCAGCTTTGGGGATTTACTAAGTATGGAAGACAGGTTATGCCTAAATTGCTTTTTCATTCTTTTTCTTCCTCTTTAGAATTTAGGGGTTAAAATGAGAGGATAGAAAATTACCTATCCTTGGTGTGGTTGTTGTGCGGCAGCTTGTTGTCCACTTGATTTCCTATGCTTGCACAACAAAAGAGAAGAGATTAGTCAATAGAAACTCAAAAATTGTGAATTAATAGCTTCTAGAATAGCCGTTGCTCCCCGGCAACGGCGCCAAAAACTGAAACGTCGTTTTTGTCGATGTGGTTATTATAATCGTTGTGGTATATAACAAAAATGGTTACCAGTCTAATATAATTTATTACTCGGAATGAAAAGTTTCCCGAGGTCGAACTCAGGGAGCAAACCAAAATTCCAGAAGCATATAAATTCACAATATATACAAGGTTTTACAAAAAATTAAGAGAGAGAGAGGGTAATTGGCTTTTTCTTCTTCTCTTTCTTTAGCTGGCTCTTCTCTTCAACTTGTTTTCTTCTTCATTCTTCTTTTCTTCTCTGCTTCTTCTTTCTTCTTCTTCAGCAGCTGTGATTCCTCTTCCTTCTTCTTTCTTTTGCTCTGCCCTCCTTCCTCTTTCTTTTCTTCTTCTCTTGCTCCTTTTTCTCCGACGTCTGATTCAGCGCTCAGACGACTTAACTGCTCGGTTGCTATAGTGCAGCTCCTCTTTTCCTTCAGCTTCTTTCTTTCCTTTCTTCTTCCTTCTCCTACTTCTTCTTTCTTCATCCTTCTTCCCTGCGGCTAAGTCTTGGCTACTGCTTCTCTTCTTCTTTCTTCTCTCCTATGCACACACGCAAACATCAGCACTAAACCTACCCTACCCCTTCCTCGCGTCTCTCTCTCTCTCTTTGGATCTCTATTTGGTAAGCTCTCCCAGAGCCGGGTAATCGGGTCGAGTCGCGTGCCCGGCTCCAGGAGCATCGGCGTGGGTGGTGCGCGAGGAGTGCACAGGAGGGGGTCAGGTCGAGTCAGATCCGCGTGGGTGAGCCGTGGACGAGACCCGGTGATAGGTGAGGGACCTCACCCCGTGTGTAATCGGAGGCGAAGAGCCTATACCACTTTTTCAATTTAAGTGGGGGCGCTCGCTCCTACACTTACGAGGTGGGACTAAAGTCCCACCTCCGCTCCGCTCCCCCGCAGGCGAGAAGCAGCTGTCAATTGGGCAGTAGTGAAGGCTTCGCGCTCCCAATTGAGAACCTGGGTGCCTTTGCAGACTTTCCTCGCGTTGCCTGGAGCACTCATTTGGCGTCGAAGAGACCTAGAGCTGCCTGCGAAGGAGCTCCTGCAGCTCATCAATGGCGGCGAGGAGGGTGAACCCTAAAATCACGAAGACGGCCTCACGACCACGTAAAACAACACAGGGAGCTTCGCCAGAGTGTGGCGAAGGCGATGCGAGGGGCGGCGTGCTGTGAGAGTGCATGTGGTCATGCACCTAGGGCAAACTGCGTGCATGGAAGTGGGTGTGTTCGGGGGGTGCTCAGAGTGTGCAGGGTGGTGAATGGAGTAGGGTAATCACTAGAGTGGAGTGAGGGGGAGCTTCTGGGCTTGTCTGCGAGAGGTGGAAAGGTCTCTGGAAGTGGGGCGATCTCGCTAGACATGGTGGCCGGAGGTGGAGCAGATGAAGGTGGTCATGGCAGTCGAGGGGTTTAAAAGACTAATTCAAGAAGGGAAAAGTGAGACGAGAGTAAGGAAAAAGTTCCTACCTACTTAATCGACGAAGAGGGAGAGGAAGACTGCCCGACGTGTGCCTGCCGAAGCTGAGGACGAAGGTGCCTAGAGGAGGAGTGACGACGGCGTGGAAAAGATCTGAGGATGCCAGCTGGTGCGGCCTAGCGTGGGATGACGAGGCAGAGTAGGCTCTGCTGTAGGTATGGCAGCAGAGCGATGAGGAGGAGAAGGAGAGTTCACCGGAAGCTAGGGCAGTCTGACCGGAGAGAGGGGAGACGAAAGAGAGAGGTTTTCTCCGCTAGAAATAGCTTGGAGTGGACGGCAGCCCTTGCCGCTCCTTATAAAGGTGCTGGCGAGGAGAGTGGCCCGAGGGAGTGACGTGCGGAGCTCGCCGAAGATGGCCGGAGATGGAGACCCATGCCTCTCGTGCGTTCGCACGAGAGGCATGGGCGGTCGTAGGTCACAGGGGAGGGTCCCTGCGACAGAGGACAACGTAGTGAACCCCCCGTTCATTCCTAAGAACGGGCGCCATACCCTGCGTGACGCCATCCTCCGCGCAAGGTCGCCGGAGGTATGGTGCCTGCGCAGAGTGGCAGGGAGGACCGTTCTGCAAAGAATGATGATAAAGATAGGGGCTATGTGTAATGGTTTCAAAAGATAAGGGTCAAAAAGTAATTCAAGAGAACCAATTTGTAAAGTCGGTCAAGATGATCTTTTCTTAGGCCCAAATTTTTATACCAGCCTAATTTGAACCTAAGAATTTTAATGGTGAAATTTTATGTTAGGTTTTACCACGTTTGACTAGTCAATTTGTGCAAAAACCCAAATTAGGTCATAAATTGGGCATAGTTCTTATTTTAGGTCAAAATAGGTTGCAAAGGCCAAATTGAAGGTTTTAAACCCTAGGAAATATTTTTCCATTAATTTTAGAGGGTTTAGTTGATTTTTATCTTACCTTGAACCTCATGGATTAAAGTGGGTTTGTTTTAGGGTTACAGAATGTCATTTAATTCCTAGAAGTTGCTATAACCCTTTTCAAATCAGATCGTCCCATTTCCTTCCTCATTAAGCTTGTTTGACCTGTGTTTAGACCCTTAAATATCCTGTTTGTGTACTGCATTGGTAAAATTATAGTTTTACCCCTCATGACTTATTTTATTCTTCAATTCAGACTTCTCTGAGTTAGGCTTTTCTTTAGGTTTTGTAGGAGCTTCTTCACACTTATTTAGATTAAATTATGCTAGTTAGGGTTCATCATGAAGCTCCCATCACTAATAAAATAAATTCTTCATCATTGGTACTTACCTCATCATCTGAAGTAGCTTCGAAGGCTAAAGTCTTCTTCTTTGGCTCCGATGAAATAGATTTTTTCTTTTGCTCCATTTTTTAGTCATAAGCCATAAGGTTCCCAAGTAGATTTTCCATGTCTAGATCCTCTACTTAGTTGGCTTCTTCTATTGCCGTTATTTTTTGCTCCCACTCGGGTCTAAGGGAGCGAAGGAGCTTCCGTTGAAGCTCCCCATTTATAAATGCCTTTCCTAGTGACTTGAGGTTATTCACGATTAAAGTGAATCGGGTGTACATGTCCCCAAGTATTTCATTTTCTTTGATAGAAAAGACTTCGAATTCCCACGATAATAAGTTAATCTTTAAGGATTTAACTCTAGACGTACCTTCGTGAGTTACTGATAACACCACACAAGGGGGTAGTAATTAGGTTGAATATGGCCCATCTTTAGAATAAAAGGCGCAACATAAAGTAGAATAGGAGCATTGCATGCATCAAGTACCAAGATTGCTTATAAACTGTATTAATGGCCATTTGTGTAAAGCATTTGTCAAAGCAGCCTCAGATGAGCAATCGGACCGCACGGATGGATTCAGAACGACGAACGGAGTCCAACGGACTCAAGATCGGCCAAATCCGACATCCGGAGCTCCCACAATGGGCCCAAGAAATTATGACTGTTGATCTGGAGATCAACGGCCCAGAGAGCACCACGTCGCCCCGCCCCCACCGCTCGCACACCCTCAAGCCAGCCAAAGACGAATCTCGACCGTTGATCTTCGATCGAACGGCCGAGATCTGCGCGCTCGCCTGCGGTCGCCGCGACAAAGCGCGGGCGTGGCGCAACGGTTAGCGCACACGCTGGCATCGCCGCGACGCGCGTTCGAGCCGCACGGAGCAGAAATCGAAGGCGAGCGAAGGGCGCGGCAAAATTGCGCCGCCCGATCAGCAGCGGGCGGCCAGGATAGCACCACGCGGCGCGACGAAAGCTCCCTAGCGCCCACGCGCGCACGCACGCCGGGCGGAAACGCGCGCACTCGCGTGCCCGAGGCACGATCTCAGCGCGGGCGCCGAAGGCTCTCAACCGTCCGATCTTCGATCGGACGACTCTCGATCAGTGGCCACGGATCGCGCGGAGAAGAAGACCAGGGCAGGCAGCTGACTAGCGACAAGAGGGCTTCACCGACGTTTATAGAAGTGGTTTTAGCGACGCTCTGGATGTCGCTAAAGCCCATTCTTCTTTTAGGAAGCCCTTAACTCTACTTAAACCCCCTTCTACCACCATTCAATGAATACTCTCCCACTTGCAACTACTCCACTCCTCTCCTAGCTAGTTTTAGGCACTCTTGTAATCGTCGGAGACGATGAGCCGCCGACGGAGCCTCCTCCACCACCGTGGCTGCCTCGTCGCTCTCCACTCTCTCTCTACCTCTCTCTCTCTCTTTTAAGCTTTCATTTACTCTTGTTAAAGCATGTATTTAATGTTATAAGCTATGAACTATGAATGCATGTTTAATGAAATTATTTTCCGTCAATCGCCATTTTAATTTCTGTTCAAAGTGCATGATAAAAACCAAGAGCTTTCTAACCCTAAACTCTCTCTCTATCTCTCGCTTTTCAAAACCGTCTCTTTCGCAAGCAAAACTCCTCCTTTTTCGTGACAAGTGGTAAACAAAATCCGATTTCCACGCCTCCCTGAGACCGACACTCGGACTCACCTCCGTTTACTTCTTTTAAAACCGACGTATCAAGTGCGACTATAACGACACCTCTTAACACATACGCACTACGGCACGTCAGTTTTTGGCGCCGTTACCAGGGAGGCAATGGATTTGTTTTATCACCTCAATTCCACACTCATTCTCACATCGTCTAATGGCCTATTTTCCTTTTTACTTGACGGTTGCAGGAATTCGGCGCATGGACGGCGAAGCAACGCATTCCACGATGGTAGCAAGGGAGTAGGCGCCTCGAGGACCGATAGTGAGCAATCTCTCTCTCATTGTTTGCTTGCGTGAAAAAGCTAAAAAAAATTGTAAAAAAAAATGAAAAAATTGGCATGGTGAATGATTGCTTGACCCACATTCTTAACACATCACCCTACAAAAAAATGTACACTCTAATATGCTGAATAAATTCTTGGAGTGTTCTTTTCTTTCTTGAGTGGTGTTTGCGAAGCCACCATGAGTTGACCTGGGCCGCACCACTCAACCCTAAAACTGACTCATCTAATAGAAGCCGCATAATCACTGGGATGAGTACACTAGGGTTTTTAGAGCCTCTACAAAATAAAAAGGAAATCTACTTTCATCGAATTGTGTGCAGAACTTGACGTGCCCACTGAAACTTGGCTGAAAACACTAAGACACGTCAACCCTAAAAAGTACTAAAGTAAGGATGAAACATTAAAAGACACCACATCTTAATAAATCCTTGCTTGAAAACCATGTTTTGCCAGAAGCACACATTTTGAAAGTAGAAAATTAAGAGGCACCACCCCAATCAACGCCTCATCACATCACCCTAAGCACAAGCACTATCCTAACCCTTTAAAACTGAGTAGACGTGCCCTATGCAGGACTAAGTTAAGCCTCAAAAGGCGAGGTTTTGTTTGCTAGGCACTTGGCTTTCATTCCCTTAGTAGAATCTGGTGACTAGGCTGCGGGGCAGTGTCAAACGGCCGCGGTTGTTGGGTCTATGGAACCGAAGGCGCAAGCCAAAGGAAGAACCTTCCCTGCAATCCCCTCGTAATCAACTTGGCAAGATTAGCCTTGGGAAGGGGAGTCCAGTGCTTACGGACTTAATCACCCTTTGTGAGATTTCTAGGTGTCCTAAGGAATACACCATAAGGATTAGGCTTGAGTGCTTGATTGAAACACATTTCTCGCATCTGTCGCCCTCCGCATCCCCTCCTATTCTTCTCTAGTGTATGCACGGGAGGCGCTCACTGCATCCCGAATTGTGTGTTTTGGGGCAGGAATCTAGGCGACGTAATTCTATTGAAAACATGGCTGAACCCAAGGTAGATAAGGCTAAAGATCAACCCCCACCAGATGCTATGGCATTCATCCAAGCTCAAATCAATGCTAACCATCGGCTTCAGCAACAACAAATCCACACCATCATGCAAGCCATACAACGATTACAGAACCCGCAAGAACAACCACCACCTTTCCACGACATACCAGAACAACCACCACCTGATTTAGCACCATTTCAGGACCAGCCAAGACCTCTCCGTGATTTCTATAATCCCTCTGCTATTAGAGTCGAGCCACACCTTAGGATCCCCGAGGGGGGAGATGATTTTGAGTTGAAACCAAACGTCTTAAGTTTGATCCAGAGCCACTTTCATGGAAGCTCAAATGAGGACCCCTTTCAATACCTAGAGGATCTCGACCGCATAGCACGAACGGTGAAACCTAGGAACATTAGCCTTAACATTGTTCTAATCAAGATGTTCCCTTTCTCATTAAGAGACAAGGCTTCTCATTGGCTTAGAACCCTAGGTAGACCCATCACCACCTGGGAAGAACTGAGGCATGCATTTTTAAAGAAATTCTTCCCCATAGGAAAGACCAATGCCCTCAGAAGAGCTATCACTACCTTCACACTCCAGGGAGGGGAACAATTTCATGAGGCGTGGGAAAGATTTAATGAACTTTTGAGGAAATGCCCACACCACGAAGTCCCAAGGTGGCAATTGGCCCAGATCTTTTACCACGGTCTGGACAGCAACCTACGGAACTTCGTCGATGCCTCATGCGGGGGAAACTTCCTAAACAAAGATGAGGAGAACGCGTTTGAGCTCTTTGACTCTATGAGCGAGAATTCGCTCAACAATGCCTCCATGAACCAGTTTAACAGGTCCAGTCAACCCCGTGGCAGGATTTATGAGGTGCAAGCAAATTCTGGAATGGTTGACATGGACATCATTGCCAAAAAGTTAGATCGAGTGGAATTGGTGGACAAAAAGATTGATGAGCTACTGAATCAGACCAGGAACCCCTTGCAGACTTTCACCCTAGCAAAGGGAGCACATAATGTTGACCTGGTCCAGCCCTTCACCCAACTGAACCTGGAACAACCCCCGACCATGTTCCAGGGAGGGACCTTTGCTCCCTCGACCCTTGATTACTCCCTTCCCTCTTCATCAACATCGGCTATCTTAGAAGATGTGCAAGCCGTCCAAGGTTATGCGAAACCTGACCCTTTCTCCAACACTTACAACACCGGCTGGCGTAATCACCCCAACTTTGGTTGGACAAACCAGAAACCACCGCAATTCCAAAACCAGCCCAGGACAAACCAGCAGCCACACTTGCCCCCTATCAGCAAGGACCACCAGTTAGACCCCAATATAACCAGAATAGGGTGGCCCCTCCCCCACAAAACCAAATGGATACCTTAATAAAGATGATGGCTGACATGACCAGAAACATCAGGAAGAAATGGCCTTGGTAAAGGGACAGTTAAGCCAACTTTTGGACTGTAAACAACAAGGATCTCTACCTTCCCAACCACAACCGAACCCGCGAAACATAATTAACAGAGGCCCCAATTCGCAAGGGTTCCAAGGCAATCCCGGGCAGGCTCACATGGTCCAGCCAGCCCCGCAAACACCTCCTGGGTTTGGCGCTTCTTCATCCTCGTCTTCTCAAGGATCACCCCATGGCCCCAATGCCTCTGCAAATGCTGTGACCTTGAGAAGCGGCACCAAAACCCAGGATCCCAAATGGCCGACTCTCCCCGAGACTTTACCTGTTGAAATACCCGACTCAGAAGAGGCACCAACCAAGGACCCAGACATGGAACCAGTCCACATTCAGACACCCTACCCTGAGGCCTTGGAAGCAATTAAGAAAAAGAAGAATGTTGTGGAAACTGAGGAGCTGTTGGAGATTTTTAAGCAAGTACAGATTAATATTCCGCTCCTAGAAGTCGTCAAACACATCCCCGCTTACGCCAAGTTCTTAAAGGATGCCTGTACACCCAAACATAAGCCGAGACCTCAAGCACCTAGGAAGGTTGTACTCTCTGAGCAAGCGAGTTCCGTGATATCAAGCAACCTTCCACTCAAACGAACTGACCCAGGAGCGCCCCTGATTTCCTGCAATATCAGGGACATGACATTTGATAGAGCGCTCCTGGACCTAGGTGCTTCTATCAATCTAATTCCAACAACCCTGTACCACCAATTTGATTTTGGGGAGCTGGCACCAACCCCTGTCACCATCCATCTGGCAGATAGATCAGTAAAAACCCCGAAGAGGGTTGTCGAGGACGTTATTGTACGGGTCAAGGACTTCTATTTCCCAGTCGACTTTTTGGTGCTCGACATGGAGGTCCCTGAAAAAGTACAGAACGCACCCATAATCTTAGGCAGACCTTTCTTGGCTACAGCTAAAGCAAACAACGACTGCGACACGGGATGTATGGAAATCGCCTTCGGAGACAGGAAAATGCAATTGGATATCTTCCGGGCGACAAAGTCTTTTGATTGTGATTACATTGAGGAACATGATCCCATGGAAACTTTAATCGAGGAATTCCTTACCCTCAGTTCTGTCTCAGACCACCAAACCCGTAGTTCTGACCCGTCACCATCATTACCCGTGGACCTCTGTAAGGCTGAGTATCATCACATGACACCATTTGAAGAGATCGATGTTGACCAACTACCGCCCTTTCCATTCCCATCGACTGTGGTCCCACCTGCACCTGAACTTAAACCATTGCCCGAGAATCTCAAGTACGTCTTCTTGGGACCTGACCAGACCTTCCTAGTGATTATTAATTCCCATCTAACCAAGGATCAGGAACTAAGGTTGACTGCAACTCTTTCAGAACATCGGGCCGCCATTGGTTGGACCATCTCGGATCTAAGAGGAATTAGCCCCACCTATTGCACCTACAAGATTTACCTGGAAGACGGGGCCCGACCTTCCCGCCAGATGCAGAGACGGTTAAACCCTAACATGCGGGAGGTCGATAAAAAGAAATTATCAAGTGGCTCGACGCCGATATCATCTACCCTATCTCTGATAGCCCTTGGGTGAGCCCCACTCAAGTGGTTCCAAAGAAGGCTGGGCTCACCGTTATCACTAATGATCATGGCGAATCCATCCCCACCCGCACCACCTCCGCATGGCGGGTGTGTATTGATTATAGGAAGCTTAATGAAGCCACTAAGAAGGACCACTTCCCCTTGCCATTCATTGACCAAATCCTTGAAAGATTGGCAGGGCAGAAGTATTTTTGCTTCCTGGATGGATATTCAGGATATAACCAAGTCGCAATTGCTCCGGAAGATCAGGAAAAGACCACATTCACTTGCCCGTATGGCACGTTTGCATTCCGTCGAACGCCGTTCGGGTTATGCAACGCACCTGCGACCTTCCAGCATTGCATGCTAGCCATTTTTTCAGAAATGGTGGGTGAATACTTGGAGGTCTTTATGGATGATTTCTCTGTATTCGGGAATTCATTCGACCATTGTTTGAGCAACTTGGAGAAAATCCTGAAACGATGTATCGAGGTTAACTTGGTGTTAAGTTGGGAAAAGAGCCATTTTATGGTTCAAGAAGGAATTGTCCTCGGACACATCGTTTCGCATAGGGGCATCGAGGTAGATCGAGCTAAGGCTGATTTAATTTCCAAACTTCCTCCACCTAGTTCGGTCCGGCAGATTTGCTCTTTCCTAGGACATGTTGGCTTCTACCGAAGGTTCATCAAAGACTTTTCCAAACTTTCCAAACCCTTGACCGACCTTCTAGCCAACGACGCCACTTTCCACATGTCTCCTGATTGCATCCAGGCTTATCATACCCTCCGGGACTTAGTCTCCACCGCACCTGTACTTCAACCCCCAGACTGGTCCCAGGATTTTGAGATTATGTGTGACGCATCAAATTTTGCCATAGGCGCTGTCCTAGGACAAAGGCAAGACAAGAAGCCCGTGGTGATCTACTACGCGAGCAAAACGTTGGACGAAACCCAACGTAATTATACGGTCACAGAAAAAGAGTTGCTCGCTGTAGTCTTTGGACTGGAAAAATTTCGATCATACTTGCTGGGATCCCACGTGACTATCTACATCGACCATTCAGCCATCCGGCACCTGTTGGCCAAAAAGGACGCAAAACCCAGGCTCATCAGATGGATCCTGCTTTTGCAGGAATTTGACCTGGAAATCAGAGACAAGGCCGGATCGAAAAATGTGGTGGCTGACCACCTGTCAAGACTTCATCCAGACCACATTGGACCCTCCCTACCTCTATCTGATACCTTCCCTGATGAACACATCCTAGCCGTGCAAGATAAGAAAATGCCATGGTATGCTGACTATGTCAACTACCTGGTTACAGGACAAACCCCGCACAGCTGGTCCAGACAGCAATGGGAAAGGTTCTTGGCTGAGGCCAAGCACTATTTCCGGGATGATCCCATGCTGTTTCGCCTCTGTGCTGATCAGATCATCAGGAAGTGCCTCCCCGAAGATGAAGTTCAGAGTGTGCCTTCCTTTTGTCATGACCAAGCATGTGGCGGCCATTTCTCTGGCAAGAAAACAGCTGCAAAAGTTTTGCAGTCTGGATTTTATTGGCCGTCCCTATTTACGGATGCACACATCTTTGCCAAGACTTGCGCGCGATGCCAAACACTGGGGACCATGACCAAGAAAGATATGATGCCCCTTCAGCCCATTTTGATTGTCGAAATCTTCGACGTTTGGGGTATCGATTTTATGGGCCCTTTCCACCATCCAACGACTTCGAGTACATCCTGGTCTCAGTAGACTATGTTTCCAAATGGATTGAAGCCGTCGCCACTCGACGATGCGATCACAAGACGGTCATGAACTTTGTGAAGAAGAACATCTTTTCCCGATTTGGAATACCCAAGGCCATGATCAGTGATGGTGGAAGCCATTTTATCCATTCCCAATTTCGTGCCCTACTTAGAAAATACGGGGTAAACCACCTCATTGCCACCCCGTATCATCCACAAACAAATGGGCAGACTGAGGTCTCAAACAGACAAATCAAGAATATTTTACAGAAGACTGTGAGACCTGACAGGAAAGACTGGTCCACACGACTTGATGATGCCCTGTGGGCATACAGGACCGCTTTTAAGACCCCGATAGGCATGTCGCCTTATCGCTTGGTCTTTGGCAAAGCTTGCCATCTCCCTATCGAATTGAAACACCGAGCTTACTGGGCTGTCAAGCAATGTAACATGGATCCCCAGTTAGCCAGTGCGCAAAGGACGCTTCAATTATCTGAGCTCGAAGAAATTCGTCAGGATGCCTTTGACAATAATCGGCTATATAAGGAGAAAATGAAAGCCGTTCACGACCGACTCATTCATAGAAAAACCTTTGAGCCGAACCAACAAGTCTGGCTATTTGATGCACGCCTGAAACTCTTCCCAGAGAAACTTAGGTCCAAATGGACGGGACCATTTCGGGTGGTCAAGCCCTATTCTAATGGGGCGGTTGAAATCGCTGATCTTAACACTGGGCACACTTTTACAGTTAATGGTCAAAGATTGAAGCATTTCCTGGCCCAGGTACCCCCCAAGGAAAGTGTCACTGATGAGAACCTCATCATGAGCCATAACTAGCTCATTTTGACCCAATACAAAGGATAAAAGCTCCTACATAACTCAAGGAAAGGCTTAACTCAGAGAATTCTGAGTTTAAGGAGAAAACAAGTCATAAGGGGTAAAAATGCAATTTCACCAGTATAATCTGCATACAGGGTAATTCAGGGCCCAAACATAGGTCAAAGCAGCTTAATAAGAATAAAAGTGGGATGAAATGATCTAGCAAGGGCTACAGCAATTCCAAGAAACTAAATGATAAATCTGTAACCCTAGAACAACCCACTTCAATTCACAAGGTTCGAGGCAAAGTAAAAATAGAATAAACCCTCTAAATTTCATAGAAAAATAATCTCTAGGGTTTAGAACCTTCAATTTGGCCTTTAGAACCCATTTTGACCTACATTGAGAACCATGCCCAATTAATAACTTAATTTGGGTTTTTGCGCAAATTGACCGGTCAAACAAGGTTTAATATGAAAATGAAATTCACCATCAGATTCCTTAGGTCCTAATTAGTCATGTATAAAAACTTGAGCCTAAGAAGAAACCTCCTTGACCGACTTTACACTTTGGTCCTCATATATTTACTCTTTGGCCCTCAACTTTTGAACCCTCGCATTTTGGCCCCTAACTCTCCTTCGTTCTTTGCAATCAGGTCCCTCTTGCAAAAACCTGCCAGCACCATGCTCCGGCGACCTTGCGCGGAGCATGGCGCCGCGCAGGGTGAGGTGGGAGACCTAGCAAGTAAACCGGGGGTGCCCTGCGTCGTCAGCCGTCGCAGGGGCACCCCCCTGGTCATTGTAGCCCACCATACCGGCCGTGCGAACGCACGGACGGTATGGGTTCGTGTTTCCGACCATTCTCCGGCGAGGGAGACACGTCGTCTCCCTCCGCCTTCCTCCCTGTTTCATCCCTATAAATACCCCCCGCTGCTCCACCGACCAGAGCAGCCTAGATCTGATGGAGAAAATCCCCAACTTCCTTCTCTTCTTTCTCCGGCAGACGCTCACCAGCTCCGGCGGTTTCCTCCCCCTCCACCTCTTCGCTCTGCCGCAATACCAGCAGCAGAGATTTCCTCCCCTGCTCTTCCCGCGCCACGCCGCACCCAGCTGGCGCCTCTCCGGCTCTCTGCTCGCCGCCGCCCCTTTCCCTGAGCATCGTCTTCTCCGGCGACAGTCGATACGACTGTCGCCCTGTTCCTCCCCCTTCGTCCCTGCAAGTAAGCTAGAGCTACTCCCCTTCTCCTCCTCTTTCTTTCCCCGCTTTCAATTTATTCAATTAAGCCCTCTACCGACCCTGACCACCTTCACCCCCTTCGCCTCCGACCACCCTCCGGCGAGCCGCTCCCATCACCTCAGCAACCCACACGGCCCGCCGACCCTCACCGAACCTCCGCCTCATCACACTGAGCACCCCCCACCCCTCCACTGCCACTCCACACCTCCGTAACATTCCCCCGAACAAACCCATTCCTCCGGTTGCAGTCCGACCCAGGGCTGCCGCCAGACACCTCCTTGCGGCCTGCCGCGCAGCTCCTCACCTTCGCCGTGCCACGGCGAAGGTTCCCCAGTGGTTTGATCAGGCCGCGAGGCCATATTCGTGTCCGACAGGTTTAGAGGTTCGACTGCCATTAACGCACATTGAAGCAGCTTCTCCCGCGCTCCAGGTCTCCAGCTGCTGCGGAGTACAGGGAGTATTGCGAAGGCAGCCAGCCAGCAACCTATGCAAATAGAAGCCGCAGCTGCAGAAGCCAGGCCGCGGTCTCCCAGCAGGCGCACGCGAGGAACAGTCTGCGTTTAGTCCCACATCGGTAAGCCTCACACCCGTTCCACTGTTTAAATTGATTTCGTGCACTGGCCTTATTGCCTCAGTACACGGGGTGAGGTCCCCTTACACCCGCCCGGTTACCCGGTCTCGTCCGCGCTCACGCCCCGCGGACCTGACCCGACCCGACTTAGACTGACCTGCACTCCTCGCCCACCACGCACGCCGGTGGGCCTGGACCCGGGCGTGACCCGAACCCGATTACCCGGTAGCTCTGGGAGAGCTTTCCTAAGAGTGGTTTCAGAGAGAAAGAGAGACGCGGGGGAGGGGGTAGAGTAGGTTTTGCCTCTGACGAAAAAAAAAAAAAAACTCTGAAGTGTGCAGGCACAGGCGAAGAAGAAGACCCGCGGAAGAAGAAGGAGCTGCACTGTAGCAAATGCGTAGTTAAGTCGTCTAAGTACCGGGTCAGACGACGGAAGGTCAGCAGCCAGAGCAGGAAAGAAGGCAGGCTGAAGAAGAAGGAAGAGCAACGGCCAAAGCAGAAGAAGAAGAAAGGAAGACTTAGTAGCTGAAGGCAGAAGCTCTGCAGCCATAAAGAGGAAAAGGGAACAGAGAAAGGGTCACCACAATTGCAGAAAAAGAAGAAGAGAGGTCAAGACAGAAACCAAGGAAGAAGAAGAAAGAGATCTGAAGAGGAGCATCACCTCTGCAGAACGAAGAAGAAGAACAAGGAGCTCTGAAGAAAGAAGATAACCACCAAAGCAGGAACAGCAGGAAGAAGCACCTCTGCAGAACAAAAAGAAAGAAAGAGATCTAAAGAAAGAGAGAAAGAAGAGCATCCCCTCTGCAGAACAAAGAGAAAACAACAAATTCTTTCCCTCTCTCTGTCTTTATTTTGTAAAAGAAACATGTATATCTCTAGAATACAACTTGCTCCCTGAGTTCGACCTCGGGAACTCTTTTATTTTCCGAGTAAAAAAATTTATATTTGAAGTGTTGGTCATAACCGGCTTTACTACAACGTTATAACAAAACAAAACCGACATTTCATTTTGGCGGGGAGCAACGGCTATTCTAGAGGTAAACATTCCTGTTTCTTTTAATTTCTGATAATCTCCTCTCTTTTGTGCAGCTACAGGAACTCAAGAAGACAAGCAACCACACGACAACCACTCCGAAGACAGGTAAAATTTTCCTCTCACTATTAACCCCTAAACTCTAAAGAGGAAGAAAAAAACAGAACAAGCAATATAGGGCTAACCTGCCTTCCATACTTAGTAACCATAAAGAGTTGCATGTTTTCAACTCATCACTCCTGCACACTATTAAGGGTATTTAAGGGCTAACACATTCTTGCTTGAGCCCTAATTGCCCAACAAAGAGTTAAATGGATCAAGTAGAGCCAACATAATGTCAAACATTAGGATTTCAGTAGAGACACACCCCTTAATCAAGAATTGAGGAAATCCAAAAGAGGTGTGCCCAAGCCATTGATTGAAAATAATTAACAAGAAAAATCCTAAAACAATTGGCTCTCTCTAAACACTTGAACCCTAAAAGACAGGACCTAAAAGCTCTTAAAGAAAACAATAGGTAAAGTTGACCCCTTGGGTCAACCAACCTTAAATTAGGTCACTCTTTGCACTTAAAAAGACTAAAGTTCAAGTGAAACCTTAAGCACCCTGATCTTAAAATTGGTAGACTTAAGAGGTCAAGATCCCCATTCTGGTCTACCTGGAACCGCAGTGACAAGAGAGGTCGGGTGGGGGAAACCCTGTAACCCGTGGGGACGCTCTACCGTGTAGGGGTCTTCGCGGGACTCTCCCTCTCTGGCTGCCCAGGTAATTCTCAGGTGGACGATCTTTCTGATCAAGGGGTCCATCTGCCCCGCACCTCTATAGTCACCCAACACATTTTTGGGTGTCTTGATTGGGTCTAGCACCTTCTAAACTTACCTCTCCCAACTGTGCATGTACGGAAGGAGGTCTCTAAGACCACCCTTAAGACCTCCATTAGAAATTCGCTCTCGTCAAGGCCAAGCCTCGACGCCCGTATTTGTGCAGCAACACCCTCACATTATTCTCTCTTCTGATTCAGAACCAAGGTCTTCTTCTTCCCCCATCATGGCTCAGCCAGTTGAGGAAGAAAATAATCTGGAACACCAGCTCCAGCGACTCAATGACCTCTTCCAAAACTTCGTGCACCCACCACAGCGTCCTATGATGCGGGACCACTACAATCCTGCTGCGGTGGCCATTGAGCCTCGAGTCAGAATCCCGATTGGAGGACCTGATTCCGAACTAAAGCCCAACATGATTCATGCTATACCTAAATTCCATGGGCTTAATTCTGAAGATCCCTTCCAGCACATCAAACAGCTAAAGCATCTGGCCCACACTTTTGGATCAGATGCGCAAAATCGGGATATTCTTCTCATGAAGATGTTCTCCTTTTCTCTTATGGACAAGGCCGCCCATTGGTATCAAACTCAGACCCGGCCGATCAACACTTGGGAAGAACTTCAATCTGAGTTTTTGAAAAAGTTCTTTCCCGTTGGTCGGACCAACGCCTTGCGCCATCAGATTACACACTTCACTCAACAATCAGGAGAACCTCTCCATGAGGCATGGGATCGTTTTCAGGATCTCATGAGAAAGTGCCCCCATCACGGAGTTCCTAAATGGGAACAAGTCCAATCTTTTTACCAGGGACTCCGTGAGGACATCCGCCTTTTCGTCAATGCAACTTGCGGAGGAAACATCATGGGTCAACATGAAGACACCGTATGGGAGATTCTCGAAAACATGTGCGAGAACTCCATCAACAATGACTCCATGGGATTATTCGACAGGACGAATACCCGCGCAGCGACGAATCTTAAGGGAGCACATGAGACGCAGGGCCTGTCCGCATCAGTCGACCTGGAATTAATGGCCAGTCGATTGGACAAGGTCTCAATCATTGAAAAGAAGGTGGATGAGCTGACTCAGCACTTGCAGCAAGCCACCTCTGCGCGTAACTCCTTTGCACAACCTCCTTCCACACAGGAGACTGTGCAAAATATCCTCCACCGATCCTCCCCTGGGATGGATCCATATCCATCCCCATCTGATTCTTGGACTGGAAGATCATCCGATCCTTTCTACACCAGCCGGGGGAACTCCATTCCTCCTTTCCCTGATTCTCAGGAGGTTCCTCAGACCTGCGAGGACCTCAACGCCATCCAGAACGACCCATTCTCCAACACTTACAACCCTGGATGGCGAAACCATCCCAATTTTCAGTGGGCGGGAAATTCCCAAACCCAAAGACCACCTTTTCAGTCCCGCCCACAGCCCTCTCATCACTACCAGCCGCCTCAGCCTCGGCCCAACCCTACTTATCCATCAGGGCCAAATCAAGATCAAATGTCCTTAATCCTTCAGACCCTGGCTGACATTCAAAAAACGAATGCGGCTATTCAAAAACAGCACAAGGACGAGCTTACTGAAGTTAAAACTCAGCTGGCCCAGTTGGCAAATTCTCGCCAGCCAGGCACACTCCCTTCCCAACCTCTTCCTAACCCAAATAACGTGCCAACCCAGAAGCGCGTTATGAATCCAAATTTAGGCCACGCTCAATGGATTTATCAGGCCCCCACTGCTCCATCTCCAGACGAGATGGAAGCCTCAACTTCTCGTGCGGGATTTCAGCAGCAGCCACCCCTCCTACCAAACCCAAACCAAAACCAGGCTGGATTAAATTCTGTAACAACACGTAGTGGTAAGACAACTCAAGACCCGCATTATCCAAACCACTCCCAGCCTGATAACCATGACCCTAGGATAGTTATCCAAGGTACCGCTGTTCCAGACCCATAACCTGGACCTATCCTAGAAGAACCAACCAAGATCCCGTTTCCCGAGGCCCTGACCAAGGGAAAGAAGACCACCAAACCCGTGGCCCCTGAGGAAGACCTGGTCAAGCTCTTTGAGCAGGTCCACATAAACATCCCCTTGATGGATGCAATCCGCCACGTACCAGCTTACGCACGATTTCTAAAGAATATATGTACACCCCAGCGTAAGCCGCGAACCAAGGGAGGGAGCCCAATTGTTCTGTCAGAGCAAGCCAGCTCTGTAATCCTTAGTAGACTCCCACCCAAGGCAAAAGATCCTGGAACTCCCCTGATCTCCTGTAAGATAGGTGGTACCCAATTTGATAGAGCATTGTTAGACTTAGGTGCATCTATAAATCTGATACCCACATCCTTACTTGACCATCTAGAAGAATCTGAGCTGAAACCAACCGAGGTGACATTACAATTAGCAGATCGATCTATAAAGTCACCAAAAGGGGTTCTCGAGGATGTTATCGTGAGAGTGCGGGATTTCTATTTTCCAGTGGACTTTATAGTCTTAGACATGGATGCACCTGAGAACCCTAGGGATACACCAATCATTCTAGGGAGACCTTTCTTGGCTACTGCTAGAGCCAACATCAGCTGTGAGGAGGGCCAAATAGAGCTTAAGTTTGGAGATCAAACACTGAAAATTGATATATTTAAGGCCCAACAAGGAATTAATTGCGGCGTCATCGAGCAAATTTGTGACATCAAGACTTTGGTTGATGAATCACACCTCCAGAATGACTTGAGTATGCCTCATCAACCACAGAAGGATCTTGACCCGCAAACAGAGGAGTCAAATCCAGATGTGAACAACCCAGTAACTCCCACCCTTGAACCTCACATCTATACTGAACCACCCGCTGCTGCTGAAAACCCCATCCTCGAACTGAAACCCCTTCCTGCTCACTTAAAATACGTCTTTTTGGGTTCTAATCAGACCCTTCCTGTGATCATCAATTCCAACCTCAGTCCTGAACAGGAATCCCGTCTGATTGTTGTCCTCCAGCAACATCGCAGAGCCATCGGATGGACTCTCGATGATTTGACTGGAATAAGTCCCTCTTATTGTACTCATCATATCTATTCAGAAGAGGGCACACGACCTTCTCGTGAAATGCAGAGATGCTTAAACCCCAATCTGCAGGAGGTCGTGAAAAAGGAGATCATCAAGTGGTTAGATGCCGGGATCATCTACCCGATCTCCGATAGTCGTTGGGTGAGCCCAATTCAGGTCGTGCCTAAGAAGGCAGGACTCACCACTATAACGACAGAGACCGGAGAAATCATTCCTACCCGATTAGCCAACTCGTGGAGAGTCTGTATAGGTTACCGTCGACTCAATTCCTCCACGAAGAAGGATCATTTCCCACTACCCTTCATTGATCAAATTCTCGAAAAATTAGCGGGAAATAGGTTCTTCTGCTTTCTTGACGGGTACTCCGGTTATAACCAGGTGGCAATCCATCCTGAGGACCAAGAAAAGACCACGTTCACCTGCCCCTTCGGAACATACGCTTTCCGAAGGATGCCTTTCGGTCTTTGCAATGCACCCGCTACTTTTCAGCGATGCATGCTTGCCATATTCTCAGATATGGTAGGTGATTATCTGGAAGTCTTCATGGATGACTTTTCAGTTTTCGGAGCATCATTCGACGATTGCCTCCAACACTTGGTCCAGATACTCAGGCGGTGCATCGATGTGAATTTGGTTCTTTCCTGGGAAAAGAGCCATTTCATGGTGCCTGAGGGAATTGTCCTGGGACACTCAATTTCGGAGAAAGGTATCCAAGTGGATCGAGCTAAGGTTAATCTGATTTCTCACCTTCCTATGCCTAGCTCAATCAGGGACATCCGATCCTTTTTAGGGCATGTCGGTTTTTATCGACGATTTATCCCTGATTTTTCAAAAATCGCACGCCCCCTGACCACTCTTCTCTCCAAGGATGTTCCCTTCGAAATCTCCAAGGAATGCACTCAAGCATTTGAAATCCTGCGTGACCGAGTCACCCAAGCCCCGATCCTACAGTCCCCTGATTGGTCTCAACCCTTTGAGATCATGTGTGATGCATCCGACTTCGCTGTAGGAGCGGTTTTGGGGCAGAAAAATGACAAGAAACCTGTGGTCATTTACTACGCCAGCAAAACACTCGATGAGGCTCAGCGTAACTATACAGTTACTGAGAAAGAGCTGCTAGCTGTAGTATTTGCCCTAGAGAAGTTCAGATCGTACCTTCTAGGTTCCCATGTCATCATATACTCGGATCACACGGCTGTGAGGCATCTCCTTGCAAAGAAGGACGCGAAACCTCGATTGATCCGATGGATCTTGCTGTTGCAAGAATTTGACCTTGAGATTCGCGACAAAGCGGGAAAACAAAACGTGGTAGCTGATCACTTGTCCCGTCTTCCTTCTGAAATAATTGACCCTTCCAGACCCATCACTGAGCATTTTCCCGATGAGCACCTGCTGACTATTGGTACTAACCTTCCATGGTTCGCTAATATTGTAAATTACTTGGCATCTCATCAGACCCCGTTCGATTGGCCGAAGGCCAAGAAAGACAAATTACGCACCGATGCCAAGTATTACATTTGGGAAGACCCGTACCTCTTCCGCATAGGTGCCGATCAGATCATCCGGAGATGTGTCCCGGAAGGGGAAGTCAACAATATCCTCTCTTTCTGCCATGACCAGGCATGCGGTGGCCATTTTGCCGGGCATAAAACCGCATCAAAAGTCCTCCAGTGCGGCTTTTACTGGCCCACACTGTTCAAAGACGCACACAGTCATTGCAAGGCATGCAGTCGTTGCCAGACTTTGGGCAACATGAGCCGTCGCGACATGATGCCTATGCAACCGATTCTAGTATGCGAAATCTTTGATGTTTGGGGGATTGATTTTATGGGCCCCTTTCCTGTTTCGGATGGTTTCGAATACATTCTGTTGGCTGTGGACTACGTGTCCAAATGGATTGAAGCCATACCGACCCGAACCTGTGATCACAAAATCGTTCTCAAATTCATTCATCAACACATTTTCTCAAGGTTCGGGATTCCTCGTGCAATAATTTCTGATGGGGGGACCCATTTCACAAATGCTCAGTTTAGGTCACTGATGACCAAATACGGGGTGTCTCACCGAATCTCTACTCCTTACCACCCCCAAACTAATGGTCTAGCTGAGCTGTCTAATCGGGAGATCAAGAAAATCCTGCAAGTCACTGTTCGACCTGACAGGAAGGACTGGTCGTCCCGACTTCCGGAAGCATTGTGGGCCTATAGGACCGCCCACAAGACCCAATTGGGCATGTCTCCCTTTAGATTGGTGTACGGAAAGGCATGCCACCTTCCCGTCGAACTGGAGCATAAAGCCTATTGGGCAGTACGGAACTGTAATCTAGATCTTTCCAAGGCTGGGACCCACAGAAAACTCCAAATAAGCGAGATCGATGAATTACGCATAGACGCGTACGAGAACTCGCAAATCTACAAGGAGCGGGTTAAAGCCTTCCACGACAAACACATCTCGAGAAAGATCTTTCATCCTGGTCAAAAGGTCCTACTCTTCGATGCCCGACTCAAACTCTTCCCAGGAAAACTGAGATCTAAGTGGGTCGGACCATATTTGGTCCGACAGGTTTTTGGAAATGGAGCAATCGAAATCAGTCCACTCAGCCACGATTCTGAACCTTTCATCGTGAACGGTCAGAGACTCAAGCCGTTCATTGATGTAACTTCTACTGATTTGGCTGAGGCATCTTATATCCTCCTTTCCCCTTGAGCTTATTGCGCCCAGCCGATGGCGTAAAACTCAGCGCTTAACGGGAGGCAGCCCGTCATTCTCTTTGAAAACCTGAAACTTGTTCTGACACCTTTCAGCACTCGAAGTTCACCCTTACAGACAGCCGACCCCAACTCAGATGTTCGCATCTGAGATTTGAAATCGTCCGCAAAAAAAAAAAAAAAAAAATTTTCAACCCGACCCATCCACTCACCCAAATTTCTGTCTTAAGGAATGAACTAAGACCCCCTAGATTACAATGAGGACATTGCAAATCTTAGGCATGGGGGGGTATGAAAGTACAAAAACTCGTAAGAAAAGGTTTCAAACAAAAAAAAAATTCACATATGCCAAAAACACCATAAAAATTAAAAAATTTTCGAAAAAGAACAAGAGGAAAAGAGGAGAAGGAAATTTTGCGAAGGAGAAAAGAAACAAAAGGAAAAAGGAGCACAAAATTATGAGAAAAAGTGATAGTCATTAGTAAGGAACTAAGGAATTAACCTAAGCTCTAGACCTCATTCAAGAAAAGTGCACAATAAGATTAGTAAAGAATGCAAACCTTAGGCATTCTTGAATAGACTCTTAGTACCCATTAAGATCTGGACACTCCTCAAGAGGTTGAGGAAAATGAAAAGCTGAAGTATTAGGTCTAAAGCTTAGGGAGTATTCGGCCTCGTTAACTAATTTTTGGTTTACGGGACTCAGTAACCTAAGCACCCGAATCTCACACACAGCCTGGTTCAGTAAGCGTAAAAATCAGAATCACGCAGAAGCGTTGCAAAAATCTGAAAAGAACACCTAGAATAGGAGCGGCCGATCAACACAAGTTGATTTGGACGAGTTCCCAGCGCAGAGAGGCGGGAAATCCCCTCGAAGATGCGTAACAAAATATCATCTCCTCGGTGCTTGTCTCTTAGGATATTTACATATCCTACTGGGGGCATGTAAGCACTCTGCTAGTTCAGATTCCATGGATGGCATTATCTCGAAGTGTCAATTGCCAGGGTCTGGATTCGGCCACGGAATACCATGGATGGGATTATCCCGAAATCTCAATAGCCAGGATTCCGGGGGTTGCCATGGGCGGTGCTATCTCGAAGCATCGATCGCCAGGAACCCTTGAGGATTGATGATGGGAGCAAGGAATCTGATACAGACCGTGTTGAAAAGCCAATCCTAGGCTAGAACTAAAAAGAAAAAGAGAGAGAAAACTCTCCAAACAGAAAAATTTTCTATCTCTCTCTTACAAAACGCACTGCGAACTGAGCCAGGGCTAAAATCATTTCAAGCACGGGTGCTTTAACCACGAAGTCCAATAAACCTTAGGTTAGTTCTTGTGGGCCTTAAAAACCTTTGCTAAAAGACTGAGGCTAAGGCTAGACAGATTTGGATCTTGATTGGTACTAGAGTACCTTTTAGGCCTATGGTCAGCATTCTAACCTAATCTATGCTCAAATAAAAAAGGCACTTATCTAAAACTATTAAAAACTTCATGGTCTAGAACAAGGGTTGAAACCTTAAGTTTTTGCTAAGGGACTAGCAAAAGCTAGGCATGGGGGTATGATGAGAACCTCATCATGAGCCATAACTAGCTCATTTTGACCCAATACAAAGGATAAAAGCTCCTACATAACTTAAGGAGAAAACAAGTCATAAGGGGTAAAAATGCAATTTCACCAGTATAATCTGCATACAGGGTAATTCAGGGCCCAAACATAGGTCAAAGCAGCTTAATAAGAATAAAAGTGGGATGAAATGATCTAGCAAGGGCTACAGCAATTCCAAGAAACTAAATGATAAATCTGTAACCCTAGAACAACCCACTTCAATTCACAAGGTTCGAGGCAAAGTAAAAATAGAATAAACCCTCTAAAATTCATAGAAAAATAATCTCTAGGGTTTAGAACCTTCAATTTGGCCTTTAGAACCCATTTTGACCTACATTGAGAACCATGCCCAATTAATAACTTAATTTGGGTTTTTGCGCAAATTGACCGGTCAAACAAGGTTTAATATGAAAATTAAATTCACCATCAGATTCCTTAGGTCCTAATTAGTCATGTATAAAAACTTGAGCCTAAGAAGAAACCTCCTTGACCGACTTTACACTTTGGTCCTCATATATTTACTCTTTGGCCCTCAACTTTTGAACCCACGCATTTTGGCCCCTAACTCTCCTTCGTTCTTTGCAATCAGGTCCCTCCTGCAAAAACCTGCCAGCACCATGCTCCGGCGACCTTGCGCGGAGCATGGCGCCGCGCAGGGTGAGGCGGGAGACCTAGCAAGTAAACCGGGGGTGCCCTGCGTCGTCAGCCGTCGCAGGGGCACCCCCCTGGTCATTGTAGCCCACCATACCGGCCGTGCGAACGCACGGACGGTATGGGTTCGTGTTTCCGACCATTCTCCGGCGAGGGAGACACGTCGTCTCCCTCCGCCTTCCTCCCTGTTTCATCCCTATAAATACCCCCCGCTGCTCCACCGACCAGAGCAGCCTGGATCTGACGGAGAAAATCCCCAACTTCCTTCTCTTCTTTCTCCGGCAGACGCTCACCAGCTCCGGCGGTTTCCTCCCCCTCCACCTCTTCGCTCTGCCGCAATACCAGCAGCAGAGATTTCCTCCCCTGCTCTTCCCGCGCCACGCCGCACCCAGCTGGCGCCTCTCCGGCTCTCTGCTCGCCGCCGCCCCTTTCCCTGAGCATCGTCTTCTCCGGCGACAGTCGATACGACTGTCGCCCTGTTCCTCCCCCTTCGTCCCTGCAAGTAAGCTAGAGCTACTCCCCTTCTCCTCCTCTTTCTTTCCCCGCTTTCAATTTATTCAATTAAGCCCTCTACCGACCCTGACCACCTTCACCCCCTTCGCCTCCGACCACCCTCCGGCGAGCCGCTCCCATCACCTCAGCAACCCACACGGCCCGCCGACCCTCACCGAACCTCCGCCTCATCACACTGAGCACCCCCCACCCCTCCACTGCCACTCCACACCTCCGTAACATTCCCCCGAACAAACCCATTCCTCCGGTTGCAGTCCGACCCAGGGCTGCCGCCAGACACCTCCTTGCGGCCTGCCGCGCAGCTCCTCACCTTCGCCGTGCCACGGCGAAGGTTCCCCAGTGGTTTGATCAGGCCGCGAGGCCATATTCGTGTCCGACAGGTTTAGAGGTTCGACTGCCATTAACGCACATTGAAGCAGCTTCTCCCGCGCTCCAGGTCTCCAGCTGCTGCGGAGTACAGGGAGTATTGCGAAGGCAGCCAGCCAGCAACCTATGCAAATAGAAGCCGCAGCTGCAGAAGCCAGGCCGCGGTCTCCCAGCAGGCGCACGCGAGGAACGGTCTGCGTTTAGTCCCACATCGGTAAGCCTCACACCCGTTCCACTGTTTAAATTGATTTCGTGCACTGGCCTTATTGCCTCAGTACACGGGGTGAGGTCCCCTTACACCCGCCCGGTTACCCGGTCTCGTCCGCGCTCACGCCCCGCGGACCTGACCCGACCCGACTTAGACTGACCTGCACTCCTCGCCCACCACGCACGCCGGTGGGCCTGGACCCGGGCGTGACCCGAACCCGATTACCCGGTAGCTCTGGGAGAGCTTTCCTAAGAGTGGTTTCAGAGAGAAAGAGAGACGCGGGGGAGGGGGTAGAGTAGGTTTTGCCTCTGACGAAAAAAAAAAAAAAACTCTGAAGTGTGCAGGCACAGGCGAAGAAGAAGACCCGCGGAAGAAGAAGGAGCTGCACTGTAGCAAATGCGTAGTTAAGTCGTCTAAGTACCGGGTCAGACGACGGAAGGTCAGCAGCCAGAGCAGGAAAGAAGGCAGGATGAAGAAGAAGGAAGAGCAACGGCCAAAGCAGAAGAAGAAGAAAGGAAGACTTAGTAGCTGAAGGCAGAAGCTCTGCAGCCATAAAGAGGAAAAGGGAACAGAGAAAGGGTCACCACAATTGCAGAAAAAGAAGAAGAGAGGTCAAGACAGAAACCAAGGAAGAAGAAGAAAGAGATCTGAAGAGGAGCATCACCTCTGCAGAACGAAGAAGAAGAACAAGGAGCTCTGAAGAAAGAAGATAACCACCAAAGCAGGAACAGCAGGAAGAAGCACCTCTGCAGAACAAAAAGAAAGAAAGAGATCTAAAGAAAGAGAGAAAGAAGAGCATCCCCTCTGCAGAGCAAAGAGAAAACAACAAATTCTTTCCCTCTCTCTGTCTTTATTTTGTAAAAGAAACATGTATATCTCTAGAATACAACTTGCTCCCTGAGTTCGACCTCGGGAACTCTTTTATTTTCCGAGTAAAAAAATTTATATTTGAAGTGTTGGTCATAACCGGCTTTACTACAACGTTATAACAAAACAAAACCGACGTTTCAGTCACCCTCGTTGAGGGCTGACACCAAGCACCGCCCAGCTGGAGGCGTTAAACTCAACGCTTCCTGGGAGACAACCTAGAGAATTCAGACTGATCTGGTAGTTTACGTCACTCAGGTACTATTTTTTTTGAACCCTTTTGCATCCATGTACTTGCCAATGAGGACATTGTCCAACTTAAGCATGGGGGATAGTAAATTGCATAATCCTGACCTTAATTAATCAGTCTGAATTAATTAATATATTTTAAAAAAAATGATGAATTTAGGAAGAAAACTTAAGCATTAGAAACTTGTCAATAGTGAGAAATAATACAAAAAGAATTTAAACACTTAGACTTTTCAGGCCTTCAGGCTTAATCAGCCCTGGTGTCCGTTAAAATATGGATTTAGCAGTGAATCCTTACAACTTTAAGCCATTCTAATCCACCTACTAAATAAGGTAATAAGTATACGACTTATCAACTCACCCTCTAACTCAAGAAAACTTTGAGTCTAAGCATCTGCACACATTTTTGCACAGACCCACTTCTCGAAGATTTTGACAGAAATTGGGTAGCTAATGAACTCTCTAGGGTGGTATGGCTGGCAAGTTATCATGGGTAACAGCCCATTGGCAGGTTGTCCAGAACCCAGCCACAGGCCATTTCCTTTTTGCTGCCTCTAGGTACACTTGAGATCAGGGAGGCCACCTACGGAAAAAAAGAAAAACAAGAAGAAAAGAAAACAAACCACACTTCACCGCACAAGTATGGCTGGCAAGTGATTGTGGGTAACAGCCCATTGGTCGGTTGTCCAGAGCCCAACTTAATAATTGCACAAAAAAGACCAAAACACCTAAGGAAGAAGCAGGGAAGTAGTATAAGCCGGGGAGATATACACTGGAAAATCCTTGTGTTGACCCCAAGTAAAACGAATGTAGGGAGAAAGCTACCAATCGAACAAATACACCTTCAGGCAAAAATATTTTCTTTTTCGATCACCCAGAGGCGTAGAAACTCGAAGTCTGTCTCAATTACCGTTAAGTGAGTCAATCACAACATTCACACCAAGATGCTTAGCACTTAGGGTTTTGACCGAGTTTTAGGTGGGTTGGGTAGCCGTAAAAAGTTACCAACCCACACTGAATTCCAAAAAAAATTCTAAGAAAAGATACAAACGTATACATATGCACATTAAAACAAGGATTCAAGCGATTCGTATTTTGGCAGACACTCGGGCGCTGCTTAGTCTTTGTAGATTAAGATCTTCGTATATTTCCTCTTATTGACAAGTAACGAAGTGCCTAAGCAACTACTTCTTGAATTCTCCAAGGAAATAAAGGCTAGAATAAACCTTACTAGGGACTAGCAAGGACTAAGCATGGGGGTATGATAACACCACACAAGGGGGTAGTAATTAGGTTGAATCTGGCCCATCTTTAGAATAAAAGGCGTAACATAAAGTAGAATAGGAGCATTGCATGCATCAAGTACCAAGATTGCTTATAAACTGTATTAATGGCAATTTGTGTAAAGCATTCGTCAAAGCAGGCCTCAGATGAGCAATCGGACCGCACGGATGGATTCAGAACGACGAACGGAGTCCAACGGACTTAACATCGACCAAATCCGACATCCGGAGCTCCCACAATGGGCCCAAGAAATTATGACCGTTGATCTGGAGATCAACGGCCCAGAGAGTGCCACGTCGCCCCGCCCCCACCGCTTGCACACCCTCAAGCCAGCCAAAGACGAACCTCGGCCGTTAATCTTCGATCGAACGGTCGAGATCTGTGCGCTCACCCGCAGTCGCCGCGACAAAGCGAAGGCGTGGTGCAACGGTTAGCGCGCACGCCGGCATCGCCGCGACGCGCATTCGAGCCACGCGGAGCAGAAATCGAAGGCGAGCGAAGGGCGCGGCAAAATTGGGCCGCCCGATCAGCAACGGGCGACCAGGATAGCGCCACGCGATGCGACGACAACTCCCTAGTTCCCACACCCGCGCGCAAGGGGGGAAACGCGCGTGCGCGCACGAGCCCGAGGCGCAATCTCAGCATGGGCGCCGAAGGCTCTCAACCGTCCGATCTTAGATCGGACGGCTCTCGATCAGCGGCCACGGATCGCGCGGAGAAGAAGACTGGGGCAGGCAGCTGACCGGCGACAAGAGGGCTTCACCGACGTTTATAGAAGCGATTTTAGCGACGCTCTAAATGTCTCTAAAGCCCATTCTTCTTTTAGGAAGCCCTTAACTCTATTTAAACCCCCTTCTACCACTATTCAATGAATACTCTCCCACTTGCAACTACTCCACTCCTCTCCTAGCTAGTTTTAGGCACTCTTGTAATCGTCGGAGACGACGAGCCACCGACGGAGCCTCCTCCACCGCCGTGGCTGCCTCGTCGCTCTCCACTCTCTCTCTACCTCTCTCTCTCTCTTTTAAGCTTTCATTTACTCTTGTTAAAGCATGTATTTAATGTTGTAAGTTATGAACTATGAATGCATGTTTAATGAAATTATTTTCCGTTCAATCGCCATTTTAATTTCTGTTCAAAGTGCATGATAAAAACCAAGAGCTTTCTAACCCTAAACTCTCTTTCTCTATCTCTCGCTTTTCAAAACCATCTCTTTCGCAAGGAAAACTCTGCCTTTTTCGTGACAACAAGTGGAAAACAAAATCCGATTTCCACGCCTCCCTGAGACCGACACTCAGACTCACCTCCGTTTACTTCTTTTAAAACTGACGTATCAAGTGCGACTATAACGACACCTCTTAACACATACGCACTACGGCACGTTAGTTACCTCTAAGGTTCTCCATATCTCGTGGGCAGTTTTGCATTAGCTAATGTGGTTGAATTCCTCTGAGGTGAGTGCGCAGTAGAGTGAGTTCATTGCCTTACCATTCAGTCCAAGGTGATGAATTTACCCCACTGTGTATCCCTTTTCTGGTTTCTCGGGAATGCCGTATGCAGATTCGCATTTCTCCCAAATGGAGAAATCGTTGGCTTGAAGCCACATCTTCATTCTCAGCTTCCATTAAGTGTAGTTTGTCCCTTCGAAGAGTGGTTGTCGGGTGGTGGATTGCCCCTCAGATCTACCAGTGGAAATGACTTTCCCCTCCATGTGATCTTTCTGATGATGTTACTCCTGAAAGCAGGAAACCTACTCTGGTACCAAATGAAATTGCACTAGAGGGGGGGTGGATAGTGAATTTATTAAATATTATAATAAAAAAAATTTAATCACAAAAAGAGGCACCAGATTTTAGGTGAAAACCCAAGACAGGTAAAAACCACCACCTAAACTAATCCCTTGACTTAGGATTTTCGATCACAAAGTGATCAATCCACTAACCACACTACTTAAACGAGGGTAATGTACCTCAATTACAAATCCCACCTCCGATCCCTAAATAAAGGTTTCTCCCTTCACAATGAAGAGACGGGGACTCGACAGGCCAGATATCCAAAACACAAAAGTAAGAATTAAACAGCACTTATAGAACATCCTAATAATTTGATTACTTCCTTATCTATTAAGCATAAAGAAAGCTCCCTGAGAATTTACATAATGAAGTGAACCGGGAGTGTGGGTTTGCTCTTTAATTAGAGTGTTGGCACAGCACAAGGGCAAGAGGAAGCTAAGAGTAGTGAGCAAGTGATTTTTCTAAGGGAATTAAATCTCAAGAGGTGTGTTTTTCGTAAGAGGGATTGTAGTCTACTTATAAGCAAGTTTGGAATCTTCAAGAACACTTAGAAGAGATCTCCTAGCCATTGGAGGCAAATCCCAAGAGATTTGGACGAAATCCACCACAAATCAGGGTAATGATGAGTCTGACAGCAATATCAGATGTCTTATATGATGTCTGATTACAATTATGGTCATCTAATACTATTAGCCAGGTTGTACTGGTTTCATTGGATCAAAACAAGGACGTCTGATAAAATTATTGGACGTCTAATTATGTGTGGATTCGTTCCTGTTTTGACCAGATCCAAACAGGGTTCTAGATCTGAAGGAATAGACGTCTGTATGGACGTCTGTGGGATTCCCTAGACGTCTGGAAACCTAAAAAGGACTTACCTACGATATTTGACAGAAGATCTTTGGTTCGTGATGAGATACGCATAGAAATAAATGAGCAATAGTCCAAAGGTAGATGTCTAGACGCATGTCCAGACGTCTGAAAATGTATTTTTCCCGTTATATATAGAAGGAAGATGGGTGCTTAGTCTAATGGTTGTTTTGAGGATTTCCAGGTAAAGTATCAGACGTCTGGATGAGGCTATGGACGTCTGATAAAAGATTGCTTCGACTGATTTTTTGAAGTAAGAAACTAAAGGTAGAGCTATAGGCAATTAGTTGTCCGAAAGACTTGTCAGTCGTCTTAAAGTTGAAAATCAGATGTCTGACAGTTGTTATGGACGTCTGATTTGAGTTTTAGTGTCAGGTTTCTGTTTCTAATTTATCCTAAGTGTAGAGAGCCTAAGTTAGCTATTTATAAGTTATGCTTGGGGATTCTTTACAACATCTCTAGACTCAAATAAAATGAAGATTACAACCTTTGAAAGTTCACATAAAAAGCCTATAACCTATGACAATACTTATGCTACTTAGGCTTCACGCTTTTAACCTTCCATCTTGGAAAACTCCATGAAACCTGTAATTGTGTTATTACAGGAAAAAATATGCTACGCTTATATTTTATTTCTTTTTCTTTATTTTGTAAAATCATCAAAATATTATATATGAGAGATTGAACTAACAAATAGTTGTTTGTTCCTACCACACCGATTGGCTCACTTTGTGACCTAATTTCAGGTGTTCGCCGTCATGTGTCGTTGACACTCAAGATTGTCGCTATGTGAGTTTTTGTCGAGATTTTTGGTAGGTAATCTTTTATGCTTTATTTCCATTGCAACTTCCTATTTAGCACATGTTTAATTTCTGCTTTTATTTATCAATTATGTGCCATCCTTCCCATGCTTTCTTCCATTTTATGTATTAAATGGAACTCTTTTATAGCTCACTTAGTTAGGTACAACCTGAATTACAAAAACCAACATTTCTTCTGTTGCCATTCCTTGAAACTCTGACCCTCATTTACGGGCCTGGGTTTTGGGGCGTGACAACATGACAACTGAGTAGGTGCTTATATAGGCGCGAGGTAGATCAGATGACCAGGCATAATGATGAGCTCCAATGACTGGGATGGGTTTAGATGAGCACGGGAAAGTTTTATAATAAAGGCCATCCATTGGATATGATCTAGGTTGAAGTGCAATGCTAAGCTCACCGGCGTAAGGCAATAGGAGAGAGATATGTCATTGGATGATAAGGTGTAGAACAAATGGCTACTGTGCTTCAAGTTCTTCGCCAGTGAGCAGTGTTGAGCAGTGAGCATAAGGTCTAACGAGCATTTTGCAAGAGAAGCCCTTGGGCGTGAATCGGTAGAACCATTGCATGGTGAACCCATTAGTGGACAAAAGTGTTATAAACAAGTCCCTAGAAGCTTGCAAAAGAGTCCCTAACGAGTTTTATGTGAATAAAATATAAAGGCTTGAGGACTTAAGTGTAGTGTATGTATTTCAAGGTCTAAATGATGTTCAAATGCAATGTAATTTTTATGTCATATGAATTGAACATATTAGAAAATAATCCCATAGTTGATTTGTGCATTTGTGTTCATTTTGTGTTCAATTGGCATGCAGATCATCCATTTATATTATAGGTAAAGAATCTCTTTAATATGACTTAATTATTCATTTTTAGCATAAATTGAGTGTTTTAAGTCTTTTTCCATAAATCCCACACTTAACCCACTTCTTGTATTAATTTGATAGTGTTTAACCTAGTTTCTAGCCTAATGTAGGCATTTTAGCTATAATGAGCCACACTTCATCATATCCCCATGCTTAGGTTTTACTAGTCCCTTAACAAACAACTCATTAAGTGCAAAGTAATGTAACATCAGCTAGGCAAGTGTGACAAGATTTCTATTTAACTCATTTTCAATGTTAAGTGTTTAAAGATGATCTTTAAGCTGAATTTTTTGTAGTAAAGCAACTGTGTTTATATAGTGATCATTATGAGAACCAGTTGCTTAAGAAGATTACTAGAACTCAAGTTTTACATGACATAGGCCATTTCTCGACCAACAAGGACTCTTGATATTTAAACTTTACGTGCGGTTTTTTGGATTCAGAAGCTTACCAAGCTCAAGAACTAAGAACTCATGGTTGTGCTCAGTGTATAATAAAGACTAACTAGATGAATGCTAAGACTCAAATCCAGGGTTTCACTTCTTTTTAAGTCCAAGTTGATCTCGGCTTTGGCTAATGTTTTTAGATTGACTCTAAAAATAACTGAGGACTCAAACTCAACACTTATTGTGTTTGTAGCTCAAAGAATATTTGGTAGAAACACAGGGTATTTGTAATGCACCCTAAAAACAACCATATTTCGTAGAAGTATAAATATTTACAACAGGAATTGGAGAACATACCGACTTATTCAAAATAATGTTTTTTTCTTTTCCTTTTGACTTTTCCCATTTTTTTATGATTTTATTCTTGATTTTTCTTCTATTTCTAAAAACAAATGTCAGTATGTCTCCTTCAACTTTATTTGGTGGGTGAGTATTTTGGTTGAAAAAGTTTCTCTTATACACAAGACTAAAGACTGAGATAAAGAATTTACCTATATGTACAGGTAAGGACTCCACCTTCCCCAATGAGCACTAGGGTTGAGACTTAAGTTCATCCGACCTTTTCCAAATCTGTGTAGGGTAAACCAAGGTTACTTAGACTCTTAAACAAAGGTAAACCAGTGAATCCTATTTTGATGACTCAGGTACAAGAATATGTCCTAAGTTAGAAGAGATCTTGGTCTATCTTGTCAAAGCTTAAGTGTATTAAGCTTAAGCCAGAGAGAATCAAGCTTATGTGGCTCAGAAAGTTTAACCAGAAAAGGTTGAATGTCCATAAGCACTTACTCTATTTTTTGTTCAGCTTTAAGATCATAATTAAATACTTATAAAACTTTTGTTCCTTATTCAAACTGTTATGGAGCTTCTCCCTAATAGTGAATGTAGATAAGGTCCCTTATTGTATTTTTAGAATTTTTGTTCACTTTTTTTTATTTTCAAGTTATTTTTCAAAGTTTTCAAAATTTTTCAATTTTTTTGAATTTTTGAATAATACTATCTATATACACTAAAGGATGTGCTTATAATTGCATTCCAATAAATGATTTCACCATTTACACCCTCTATGCTTAAATGATGAATTACCTTCATTGAATGATTAGGGTGTATGTAAATACATGCTCTGCTTTCTACTAACTTAGGCTAGGATAATGGAATGAAGTCAGAATGAGGAGATAAAATCTCTGTGTGGATGATTTCAAGTCTGATAAGAATCAGAGTGAAAAGTCGAGCTATGTAGTGAAATGTAGGATAAGGTGACTATGCATGCAGACTAAGAATGTAAGAATAGACACCTAAGAAAGAAACAAAAATAAAGAGATAAAATAATTATATACAACATAGGTACTAATTTTTGCGCCTGGGGTTGGGGGTTTGCTAAGATATGAACAGCCTGAGTAAGCTGTTGCACCTGTTATATAGTGTGTTCATTTGAAGTTGTATGTTAAATAGGTGTTGCCAGTTTGGTAGACCTCTCTCCAATTGAGGTTGATTAGGAAAGTTAAGGTACGGTGGAGGTGGAAAGTGTTGTGGAGATTGAGAGGGTGGGTGATGTGCGAAGTGAGGAGGATGATATTCAAAATCCTCATATTGTACCAAATCGTGGTCATCCTTGGGATGAACGGAGTGGTGGATAGGTGTTTAAGGCTCGAGAGGTAAAGGATTTGAAGTTGAAGGCATAATGGAAGTGGTGGCTTGGGCATCAGCACCCAAGGGAGGTACAGTGGTGGGTTTTGGGATCTCCTACCATCCATGAGTTCGATTTTTGAAAATCATCCTAAAATAGTCACAAAACTTACAATTGTATCTCAAATCTCAATCCCAATCAAATCAAAAATAGAAATCCCAATCTCCAACAATCTCACAAGACCAATCAATACAATCAAGCAAGAGAAATCCACAGAGTTTTCCTAAGGTTTGCTATGGAAAACAGATGTGCGTAAACAGATATCTCAAAGCAATGTAGGCATCCCATAAGAAACCTAGCGAACGGCAAACCTCTATAATCCACCCAAAATCTTAATAGGACCGGTGTGTGAATCTAAATCCTTGTGGGTGCATAAAAAGATGAGATAGAATCCGTGTATTATGTACCTTATGTGATCATGTAGTGTGTACACAATAATCAAGCAATAGATTGCGATGAAAATCTCAAACAAGGTATCAATCAAATTATTAAGTATCCTTTTTTATTTAGATTCGAATTCTTAGGAGTGTTTTGCAGGCAGATGGTCTCGCTTTTTAGTCTTTTGCAAGACAAGAGATGGTCTTGATTAACTTAAGTCAAATGCAAAGATGCCAAGAGCTAAGAAGGGATAGAAATGTGTACCTATCTCCAGCACTCTACAATAATGTAATTTTGACAAGAAAGATAAATCTAGTAGGAAATGTGAAAAAATAAGATGGAATGCCTATAGAAATGCTATTGCTGGATAAGAAGATGAGATATTTTTCAGTATTTTTTATTTTTCTAACTTTCTTGGATTTTCTAATGCAAGAAATAAAATCAAATTGAAAGGAAGACGAATCAGGAAATCGAATCGATGAGAGGTACAGAAAGAAATCACAAGTCCACAATCCAAATTATTACAACTGGTGTGTGAGAACAAGCTCTCACAACTTATGGCTAACAGCAAATCCTAAGTATACACCTAAGCCTAAACCTATTATCTATACTTCTCTAGAAAAGCAGTAAATAGTAGCTCCAGGTCGAGGATGACTCAGCCAGGAAGTCAAGTTGAAGCCGCAGCGTCTCCTTCGGGAAGCATAAACTCCTCTAGGAATGTGGTACTCCTCCTCAAGTGCTGTAAAAACAACAAATGATTAGTAAGAAAATTATATACAAAACAAATCAAAGAATATAATGAATCAAAGAATTTATATACAAGAAAGAATTTGAATAAAAGAATGAATATATACAAAGAAATCAAAAATATATACAAAAGAAAGAATAAATGATAGATTTTGGCGTATAGAGAGTTGCCTCCCCGGCAACTGATGCCAAAAGTTGCGTGATTTGTAAAAGTGGGTTTTTAATGTCGTTCTAACACGCGAATTCGCATACGCTTTTAAATTTATATTCTTAGATAGGGGAGTATCTAAGGTCGTCCAAGGAGGTAATATGTTTGCAAAATTCAGGTCTCTTGCTTGGAAATAGAAATCACCTTTCTTTTTTTGTCTTTTCAACTATATCATTTTTTTTAGGGTTTTGAAATAACGAGGGAAAACACGAGTTGCTAGCGAAAAAGTAAATAACAACTACGATCACTAAGCTAACACCTAAGTGACAAGTAATTCCTCCTCCTAAGCTCACTCTAGGCACGTGGAGGCCTAGAGTAATTAGGGAGAGGGAGTGAAGAGTGCTAGAATCACAGCAATCAAAATGCAACTAAAAAAAATTTCAAAGAAGGCAACTAGATTAATGAGAAAGTGTTTTACAGAAAAACCTAGTAGATGAATCCTTCTACTACTAGATAATTGCAATAAATAAAATAAAACACAAGTCCTCTTGAATTGTTGGTGAAGAGGGGAAACTCCTTGCTCCAAGCTTAGGGGCTCATAGGCTTGAAAAGGGCTCCTCTTTCTCCTTCCTTGAGATGCTCCTCCAAGGTGGAAGCCACCACCTTCAATGCTTCTCCTTCAAGGGTAGGCGTGCACCACCCTTGCTCCTCCTTGCCTGGCCGTCCTCCTAGTGGGCGTGGCACAAGGGAGAAGAAATGGGGAGAAGGCACCAAGGGGGCGGGTGATGTGCCCCCTTAATCTTCTTCTCTACTCCTTCTTGGCCATAGGTATAGGTGGATGTAGGTGGAAGTACACACTAATGGAGGATGCTCTAAAATGGTGGTAGGTGGTGGGTTTATATAGAGTAGGAAGGGGGCTAAGGTGACTCTTGAAATGGAGGGCTAAGATGTGAAGATGGAGGTGGTTGGGGATCCTATGGCTAAGGGCAATTGGCGCCAACCCAAGGGACAATAGGGGGTGGTTATGGGAGTGTTGGTGGCTTTTGGTGGTGGAGAGACACCACCATTTTGGCACCAACCTAGGGTCTTCTAGGAGGGGGGTTAGGTGGATGGTGGAGATGGATTTAAGGAGAGGTGTATGGTGGAGATGAAGGGGATTTTGGAGGGAAAGTTGGCGCCAAAAGGGAAGGGTTCTAGAAGGTTATTTTGGAGGGAAAATAGGTGACTTTTGGTAGTGGTGATGGGGTGAAGGGGTGTGATGGTGGTGGCGCCAACTTGGAGTAGGATAGCTAGCTTAGGTGAGCATAGTTGATGGAGCTAGCTTGGGTTGAGTTGAAGGTGGTGGATGGCCAAGGAGTTGGATGCTAGCTAGGCTAAACTAGCTTAGCTAGATATGGAGTAGAGGAGTAGGTAATGTGAGCTAAGGTTTGAAGAGAAGAGTTGAGGAGGAGAAGTCTGGAACTAGAACTGGAGCTGGCAGCTGCTGAAGAGGCTGGCATGGAGCTACTCTAGCTGGCTTAGCTTGCTAGTTCTTTGCTAGCTGCTAAGCCAAGCTAAAGTGAGCTGGCTTCTACCATAATGAGTTGAGGTGAGCTGGGTCTGGTGCTCCCAAGGAGGATCAAGCTGGTTGATGCAACTAAGGTAGCTTAGCTCAACTGAGTTGAGCTAAGCCGAGTCCCCGAGAGCTGGACTTGAGCTTCCTGAGCTGGAATGAAGTTATCTTCAGCTGGCTGGAGTTGAGTGGAGCTGGATCTGAGCTGGGGTGAACTCCAGTCAACGCAGCTGAGCTAGCTAGAGCTTCCTGTGGACTAGTGGGAGCTAAAATGAGCTAGACTCAACTAGGTTGAGCTGGATATAAGCTGACTTGAGCTAGGGTGAGCTAAGATGAACTCTCTTGAGCTGCCATTCAACTGAGATTAGCTGAATGGAGCTGGGATGAGCTAACCTAGTTCAAGTGAGCTAGATTCCAGCTGTGGTGAGCTGGATCAAGCTGAGTTCCAGTTAGTCTGAGCTCCTCCACCATTTGCCTTGTTGAGTGATAGGGTTTTAGGGATCTGTATATCTGTTAATCCCTAACACTCACAAAAACATATTAAAAACACAATAAAAAATGCAATGCATGCCTAACCTAATTTATGCCTAAATGCAGCCCAAAAACCCGTTTGCAGAGTAAAACTCTAAGAGCTAGGTTTGTTTTAATGCATAAGAATGATGATAAATTGTCGTTTATCAGCAACGACGTCAGAAATGATGTACCATATGAAAAGCATGTTAATTAGGGCTAATTAATCATGTCGTAGTATAGTGTCACAATCCAGACAGATATCATTTATTTCAAATGACTCTTCCTAACAGTCCCTATAAAATTTTTTAAACCTTTGGGGTGCTTCTCGATATTTACACACCCCTAACTATTGCTCGTAGGACCCACGTGGATATTTCCAAGGAACCTAGGATCTTTTTCATAATTTTTTCCCTACCCACCATGCCCCTACGAGCCCTAAAGACTCCCCTATAAAAACCCTCCAACACCCTTGTCTTACCCCATTTTTCCCCACTGCAAACAACGCTCCCCACTGATGACTCTATAATTATTAAAGTTAATTATATCAATTAAAGTCAATTTTGAGAGTTCATGCACATTAATATCACGATACAGTGGGTTTGGGAGCATTGCATGCACTCTACTTTATTTTATGTTAAGATTGCTTAAAATTAAGGTTTAGTGACCTACTGTACAAGTACATATTAAAGTAGGTCTCAGATGAGCAATTGGATCGCATAGACGAATCTGGATTGAAGAACGTAGTCCAACAAAGCAAAATCACCTCGATCGATGCCTCGTAGCATCCGGTACAAAGGAAAGGTAATGGACTGCCCATATAGCACCACGTGGCGCCATCCAGGCCACCCAATAGCCAACAACATCACACCACTCCCCTCAATCAAGCCTTCATCAAGTGATCTCAATTGTTGGATCTTGATCCAACGGCTAAGAGCGCGTGCACGTTAATTCAGAAACTTGAGAAAGTCGTGCCCATGGCGCAGCGGTCACGCCTCAACCCTATTTGCAGAGGATGCATGATCGAGCCTTTGCGAGGCTCAAATCAGTTCTGACTGAGTGGCGACGAAATTGGATCACTGGATCTCCATCAAGCGGTCTTGAAGTAGTGACGTGGCGTGATCTTGTGCGTTGAATTCGCTTGATGAGCGATGCATGATCTGAAGCTGCATCGCACACGCCAACCAACGTGCGCTTAAGGTGCGATTTTGGGTGTGCGCTCACGTGTGATCTTGGTCGTCAGATCATGATCGGACGGCTATGAGTGCGAGCCCACAGATCGTGTGTGCGAAGCATTGTGCGTGCGTGAGTGACCGGTGGGTAAGGGCAGGTCTTCTTTGACACTTATGGACTGGATATAGCGATGTTCTGGATGTCGCTAAAGGTCCTTACCTATTTTAGATGACTCTTCTCCACTATAAAAACCCCCACACACCCTCCATTTATGATCATCTCTTCCTCATTTCTTCCTAGCCTCTACCAAGCATACTTCCACATAGTTAGGAGTGCAAGCACCATCCCAGAGAATATCGAGTCGCCTACAAAAGTCCCTCCATTGCCATGGCTGCCTCACCTCTCCATTTTGTGCATTTATACTTTAGTTTCGTGTTCATGTTTATCTAAGTATTCATCTAGTATTATTGTAAAATAATTTTGCTTATGGAATGTATTAGCATATGTTATCATCTTGCTTCATCATATCTTGATTTCATGCATAGCTAATGACTTCAATTCTACTTACATTTTCTAACCCTACTCTCTCTCTCCCTCTTTCTCGTTCTCTTTTCGCAAGCAAACCAAACAAATATCATGTGGCAACTAAGCAACTAATTGATCTGACTTCACGCCTCCTCATGTTCGACACTTGGACTCACCTAATCATCATGTCATTAAAATTGATGTCGTAACGCACGCTACAACAAACGAATTACACTTACGCATTTTTCAACATCAGTTTTTGGCATCGTTGCTTGGGAGACAACAGATCTTTTTGTTGCTTTTATCCTTACATTGGGACTCACATTTTCTAACCCCTTTTCTCTCTCTTTATTCATTGGTTGCAAGAACTCGATGCATCGACAATAGAAGGAGAGAGACCCACATTGATAGAAATGGAGTAAAATGCAGGGAAGAACTTTTGTGAGTAGCACTTTACCTAGCATA
Organism: Thalassia testudinum; assembly: GCA_037157565.1. Lineage (NCBI taxonomy): Eukaryota > Viridiplantae > Streptophyta > Magnoliopsida > Alismatales > Hydrocharitaceae > Thalassia > Thalassia testudinum. Next base: position 12,492,851 of record JAZHRO010000044.1, on the reverse strand, counting down.
GTCTCATCTTTCCATTATCTAAAAAAAAAGAGAAAAAAATTACATTTAGGCTCATGCATAAACCTTAGGTTGATTGTTTGCTTGCTAAAATAGAAAAAGAGAAAAGAATCCAAAAAAATAAAAATAAAATTTTAAACAAAAAATAAAAAATTAAAAAAAAATGGCGTGGTAAATGATTATTTGACCCACATCTCAAATCTATCACCCAAAAAAAAAATTCTCTTTACACTCTAATATCCTTTGAAAATCCTTTTGAGTGTCTCTATTTGAGTGGTGTTTGCAAAGACACCAATGTTTTGTATTAGGTCGCACCACTCATCAAAAAAATTAAAATTGATTCACCTAATAGAATTGCATAAACCTTAGGGTGAATGCATTAGGATTGTTTTTCTAGGGCCATATATTTTGCTCAAAAAGAAAATTTACAATCACCCATGTGTGTAAAACTTTGTGTGCCAACTACAAACACTACTTGAATCCATTGAGAAATTCTAACCCTAAAAATCACTAAAAAAAGGAAGGAACATTAAAAAACACCATATAAAAAACCTTGCTTGAAAACAAAGTTTGGTTGAGTGCACACACACGCTCAACTGGATTAATTAAGAGACACTACCCCCAACAATGCCTCATCACATATCTTAACCTAGCCCCACATTAAAATTGAGCAGACGTGTCCTAGGTAGGACAAATCTAAGTCATGGAAGTGTAATTGGATTTGTTAAACACTTGGCCTTAATTCCTATTGTGAAATCTAGTGTTTAGGCTGCGGGAAGTGTCAAACAACTGCGGTTGGGGGTATCAAAGAACCGGCGATGCAAGCAAAAGGTCAAACCATCCCTTCAACCCCATCATATTCAACCTGGTTGATGTAAACACATTTATTGAGGGTAAAATGCCTATTCATGCATGTTCCTAGGCTTAGATTTGCATTTCATGTTATAAATATTGCATAGCATGCATCATTCTGCATTTAGAGTAGTTGTACATAATTTAGGTTAATTACGTCCTTTTTGTGGTTAGGAGAGAAGGATATTTATTCCGGAGCCTCGGATTGACGATCCGACCATACAGATCTGATCAAGACGACGATCGGAGTCCAACACCTCTGAAATCGCCTCAATCAGAGTTCCGTAGCACCATATACAGCCCGAGGAAGATCAACGGCCAAGGGGCTAAGAGACATAATTTGGAGCTTCAAATGATAAATTCGACCATGCGGATGGATTCGGGTCGACAATCGCAGCCTAACGACGCAAACATCGACTCAATCCGACCTCTGTAGCAGCCCCTACAACAAGAAGATGGACGGCCCAAACTGCACCACGTGGCGCAGCCTAGGCCGCCAGCGTACGCACGCAACACCGCACCCACGTAGCAGCGCAGGTGCGCGCGGGCACGTAGGCGCTCATGCACGCAGCGCCAGCGCGTGGGCCGTGTGCGTGTGGCAAGGCAGGAGCGGCACCAGCGCAGCATGAGGTGGACTACAGCGACGCATGAGCTGAACTTACACGACGCTTACAGCCATCGGTAATTCATCGCATGCCAGTAAAGCCAGCTGTGGGCACCAGCAGGCAAGAGCTGCCTACAGTGACATTTCCAGCGATGGCCTGGATGTCACTAATGGTCCCATATCGATTTTTGCCTCTTCTCCACCACTATAAAAGGACCTACACCCCCTCCCTTCCAAGCCATCTCTATCTACTCTATTCGCACCTACTCCAAAGCTCTAGCAAGCCTACCAACGCTCCATTGGAGCTTGTTCTCAAGCTCCCAAGGTGCCTATTAGTGTAGCGAACCTCTGCCCTACCAAATACTCCTACATCTTCCCAGCTCCCTTCATAGGTCGCCTTAGAGCTATGCTCCCACCTCCATTCCGGTAATAGATCAACTCCGTCTTCTCACCTCCATTCCAGAGCTATGATGAAGCTTTCCTTAACCCGACGTCCTCCATCATCTCACCTCCGTCGTCCCACTCCTCACCTCCTTCGTTTGAGCTTCTGCCAGGTGCTATTGTCTCGCCGAACAGCCAATTCGGGAGATTTTCTCTCACCTCCCTCTCTTTATATGCTTTCATAGTTTCTTGTAATTGACATTGGAAGCAATATATATCATATTTGTTCCACATCTCTATCTTGTGATACGTTTGCTTGTTTTCTTTTATTTCAAAAATACAAAAAAATAACAAAACCCCAAAATGCCAAAAAGAAACGAATCGAAGCATGGTTTTCAATAAAGTAAATATCGCCTCCCTGTGTTCAACCCGGGACTCCCTTGGAGTTTCGATATAAATTTTATCTGATCGACGTGTTTTGCAACTACGACGATAGGTTACTTGTAACTCCGATTTCTAACATACGAAACACGCACGACCACTGGCCAGATTAACTTTGGGAAAAGGGGCTTAAGTGCTTATAGATTCGATTATTCCATCCAAGGCTTTTAGGTCACCTAAGTCTACCCTATAAGGCCTAGAGTTGTTTGCCTGATTGTGCAGACACTATTTTTACACCTATCTCCCTTTGCATTCCTCCCTATTCTTCTTTAGTGTATTCACGAAAAACGATCACTTCATCCTAAATTGATTGCTTTAGAGAGAGCAATCAGGAGGAGACTTGATTTTTCAAGGGATAGGACCGAGGAAACAGCTAACCCAAGAATTGAGGAGATTGAAGACCAACCTCAACCCGATGCTATGGTCATTATTTAGGCTCAAATCACTACCAATCACCAACTCCAACAACAACAGATCCAAACCATCATGCAGGTCATACACCGGTTGCAGAACCCTCAAGGTCAACAACCACCACCCCCACCTAACCCACCACAACACCCTGAGGGCCAACCTAGGCCTCTCCATGATTTTTATGATCCATCTGCTATCTGGATCGAGCCACATCTTAGGGTCCCCGAATGGGGAGATGATTTTGAGCTAAAACCCAATGTCCTTAACTTAATTCAAAGTCACTTTCATGGGAGCTCAAATGACGACCCTTTCCAACACTTGGAGGGCCTAGACCAGATCGCCTGGATTGTGAAATCGAGGAACATCAGCTTGGATATTATTTTGATTAAGATGTTCCTTTTCTCCCTAAAAGACAGAGCTTCTCATTGGCTTAGAACCTTAGGGAGACCCATCTCCACTTGGGAGGAATTGAGGCATGCATTCTTGAATAAATTTTTCCCCATAGGAAAAACCAATGCCCTCAGAAGAGCCATTACCACATTCACCTTACAAACTGGGGAATAATTTCATGTGGCGTGGGAAAGATTGAATTAATTATTGAGGAAATGCCCACACCAAGAGGTTTCAAGGTGGCAATTGACCCGGATCTTCTACCATGGTCTGGACAACAACCTTAGGAATTTTGTTGACACCTTATTTGAAGGTAATTTTCTGAACAAAAATGAGGAAAGCGCATTTGAACTCTTTAAGTCCATGAGTGAGAACTCGCTTAATAACGTCTCCATGACTCAATTCAACAAGTCCAGTCAACCCCGTGGTGGGATTTACGAAGTACAAAATATTCAGGGAAGATTGACATGGACATCATAGCAAAGAAGCTGGATCGAGTTGAGATGGTGGACAAAAAAATTAACGAGCTTCTGAATCAATCCCGAACCCCACTGCAAATCTTCTCTCTAGCAAAAAGGGCTCACAATGTTGACTTGGTTAAGTCTATGAACCAAGTGCACTTGGAACAACCCTTGACTTTGTCCCAGGGAGGGACCTTTTTTTCCCTCATACCTTGACTATTCTTTCCCATCCCCTTCGGCACCTTCTACCTTTGAAGATGCCAATGCCATCCAAGGTTGCAATTAAGCCTGACCCTTTCTCCAACACTTACAACTCCGGATGGTGCAACCACCCAAATTTTGCATGGTCGGACCAAAAACCAAATCAATTTCAGAACCAACCTAGGCCAAACCCTCCCTCCTATCAGCAAGGTCCACCTGCACCTAAACTGAAACCTCTACCCAACAACCTTAAGTATGTCTTCCTAGGACCTAATCATACTTTCCCTATGATTATTAGTGCACACCTAACCAGGGACCAAGAACTTAGGTTGACTACAACTCTTTCTCAACATCGGATAGCAATTGAGTGGACAATTTCTGACCTAAGAGGCATTAGCTTTAGCTATTGTACACACAAAATCTATTTGGAAGACAAGGCTTGACTTTCTCGCCAGATGCAACGGCGACTGAACTCGACCATGCGAGAGATTGTTAAAAAAGAGATAATCATATGGCTCAATGCAGGAATCATCTACCTGATTTTCGATAGCCCCTTGGTGAGCCCTACTTGATAAACGTCAGTTTATCATCATTCTTATGCATTAAAATAAACCTAACTCTTAAGATTTTGCTCCGCAAATGGGTTGTTGGGCTGCATTTAGGCATACATTAGGTTAGGCGTGCATTACATTTGTTAGTGTATTTTTAATGTGTTTCATGGAGTGTTAGGGAAAAGCAGGTTGACAGATCCCTAAAACCCTAGCACTCTTGAAAGCAATTGATGAAGAAGATGCTCAATCAGGCTAGGATTCAGCTAATTCCAACTCATCATGGCTGGATACCAGCACCCTTGGACTAGGGTTAGCTTCATGCAGCTCCATTCAGCTTACCTTAGCTGAATGGTAGCTCAAGACAGCTCATCTCAACTCAACCCAGCTCAAGTCAGCTCAGATCCAACTCAACTTAGTTGAGTCAAGCTCATCTCAGCTCCCATTAGTTCACTAAGAGCTCTAGCTAGCTCAACTAAGTTGACAGGAGTCCATCTCAGCTCAACCCCAGCTCATTCCAACTCCACCCAACTCATGATAGTTCGACTCCAAGCTAGCTGAGCTAGTACTTGTCAACTAGTAGCTTAGCTAGCTCTAAAGTTCTCATCAGAGGTAGTTCCAGCTCAACCTAGCTCCAGCAAAGTTGAGGTCAGCTCAACTGAGCTCAAGTACCCAAGCTTGGCTACTTGCATAAGAACTAAGTAGTTGAGCTCCCTTTGAAGCCACCTCAGTAGACGCAACTCCAGCATAGCTTCCATCAGCTCCAGAGTCTTCTCTCCCAGCTCCTTCATGAAACCCTATCTCCTCCACCTCTATTTCACTAGCTAAGCTAGCTTAGCTAGCTTAGGTAAGCTCCAGCTCCACCTAAAAATCCATGGTTGTCCACTCCATCTTAACCCTAACTAAGCTTAACCTAACCCAACCCTTTTTGGCCCCAACCTATTATAACCACCACCCTAAACACCCCTTCATGTTAGCGCCAAAAAGCCCTAGACATCCCTTCAATTTGGCACCAACATGAACCCCCATCCTATCCCTACACCTCTCCCTCTATCCCCATCTAAACCCTACACCTAACCCCTTCTAGAAGCCCACTAGTGGCACCAACCCTAAGCCACCATAACCAACCCTAAACCACCACTATTTTGGCACCAAAACTCCACCCACACCCTTCCATCTTGGCGCCACCTATATCTACCCTTAATCCCATAACCACCACCATAAAAAGCCATCCTAGCCTTCCCTTATGTCCATGCCAACCTTACCCCTTTAACCACACTAAAGTTGGCACCAACTCTCCCCTAACCACACCTACTCATACCTCTTCAAGTGGCGCCAACACACCCTAGCCCTTAATCTCATAACCACCACCACATAACTCCATCTCCACCCTACAACACACCTAACCAAACCCTTAACCTTAGCAACCACCTAGGGTTGGCGCCAACAACCCTAGCCCTAGGATCCTATAACCACCATCTAACCCCCATCATAACTGTCCATACTATAACCAACCCTACCCCTCCTACTCCTATAAAAACCCCCTACCACCACCATTAAAATCCAACCTTGTCTACATTTTTTCTACCCATATTTCCACCAACATAGAAGGTCAAGAGAAGAAGCAGAAGAAGAAGATTAAGGGGTTACTCTATCCCCTTGGTGCCTTCCCCTCTTCTCTTCTCTCTTGACCCCATGCCAGCCAAGGGAAGAAGCCAGGCATTGGAAGGAAACCTAGGGTGCACGCCTACCCTAGGAGGAGGATTTAAGGGTGGTACACAACCATCCTTGGAGGAGGAATCAAAGGTGGTCCACGCCACCTTAGGAGGAGCCTTTGAAGGTGGCACATAACCACCCTTGGAGGAGGAATCAAAGGTGGTCCACACCACCTTAGGAAGAGCTTTTGAAGGTGGAATTCCATCCACCTTGGAGGAGATCAGGCATGCCCCCCTTGGGCTTGCTAGGAGTACATAAAATTGGAGGAGCTTGCCAGGTAAAGGAGAAGAAGGAACCATCTTTTCAAGCCAAGGAGCAACTTGGCTTGGAGCAAGAGGAGCTTCACCTTCATCATCATCAGCAATTAAAGGATTTTGTTTCTTCTTTATTTGTCTTTTCAAATTTTAGAAGCTTTCCTATACTTGTTCGCAATTTCCTTTAATATAGAAAAAGTTGCCTTCATTTCTTGTTGCATCTTTAATTGCACTACTTGCTTTATCTTAGTATAATCTCACTCTCTCTTTCTAATTAACCTAGGCCTTCATGTGCCTTGGTTGAGCTTTGAAAGAGGATAATTTTGTCACATAGATTTTAGCATATTAGTTGTGGTACATTTCCCCGTCAACAACTTCGTATTGGCCCCTTTATTTCAAAAACCCAAAAGAAAAATGACATTGAAAAACAACGATGATTTCTACTTTTCAAGCAAGAAATTGATTTCGCAAAATATTGCCTCCTTGGATGACCCTAGATACTTCCCTATCTAGGTTAGAAATTGTAAAAGCAAAACGATTTTACGCGTTGCAACAACTCATAAAAACCTAAAATTACTAACCGCGTAAAAACCCGATCACTTTTTGACACTGTTGCCGAGGAGGCATAGCTTTGCTTAAATTATTTCTCTTGCTTGTTAAGTGGATCTCATCCCCTTTTCTCTCTTCTCTTCGTGTGTGCAGGTATTGTAGAAAGAAGGCAGGATTTTGAAAGCGCAAGCTTAAGTACCTTTTCTTCCCGCGAACTAATTTAGGTTGGTAATCTTGAACTGATCACATAAACCTCTAAAAAGTTACCAAAAATACATTAAACTTGGCTTTCAGGATCTTAAACATTAAAATTAGGTAGAGTGGTGTCATTTAAAACTCATTGTTTGCTTGATTGTTCCATTAGACACCACTTTACTTTAAGTGCAGGTGCTTTGATTTTCGGGTCTAGACTTTTGTCCGGACTTCTAAAATCAATTCCCAACACCACAAACCTCCTAAAATCTTGAAATTTCACCCAGTGATTCCAATTCAAGTAAGGGAGATCTATTCCAAATTTTAGGCAATTGGATTTGTAATTAATTTTTAAAAATCCATAGACTGCATAAGGGTCACACCTTCTAATTTTCCTATTTTGCTACTATCCAGGAAGTTTTAGAATTTTTGTACTCATCAAATTTTTGTGAAATTTAGCTTTTTGGAATCCTTGGAAAATTCTACACATCACATAAAATCACCAAAATTTTCTGAGGTCGGGTGTGATCCTGAAAAGTCCAAAATACCCATGGGTATCATTTCTGGACTTTGACACTAGCACAAAGAAAAATTCAAAACAAATATCAAACAAATTCTTAAAATCCTAAAAAAATCTTTTCTGGAATCCTTATTTGATTTTCCTTAAAGTAGTGGTGTTGTTTGATTTGTTTGGACCACTACTTAATACAGAAAGCCTAAAACAAATTCATTGGTAGTAATTTTCTGTCTTACGACAAATTGGATTAAGGTTCTTTCCTTCTTTTTAGAGACCCACATTAAAGGAAATTAATCTTCACCAATACAACTTGTTTTCCTTTGATTGTGGAGCTTGAAACTTGTTTGAAAACTTAAGAAGGAAACCCTAAAACACACTAACTTAAATCCAATTCTAAAAAAGACAGAAATACATCAATTTGTGTGACTTTTTTGAAATTGGAACTACTTTCCAATTCTTGCACACACACTAAAAATTGAAATAACTGGGCATTACCCCAGTCAACGCCCTCCACATTCCGTATGCACTATAGTATCGTAGACCTAACTAAAATTGTAGCAATTTGACCCCTAAGGTTTCATCAACTTAGGCTTGTTATATAGGTCTTAATTTTTCTCTAATTAATACCAATTCTATCACTTATATCTGGTGTCAGGCTGAGGGGCTATGTCAAACGACAAGGCACGGGTTTGCACAAGCCCCTGGGGATTTTCCTGGGAAATCCTTGGGCCCAAACCTCCCCTTATGCAACTTGACCAGATTTATTCGTAAAATGGGTATTCACTACAGATCTCTTATTTCCTAAGTAGATCAAGTCTTAGGTTATTTTTTTTTAGGGAGACACATTTAAGTTAGGTGTAGAATTTTGTTGTTTGAATTGCACACTTTCTCTCATCTCTCTCTCATCTCCTCCCCTCCAATTCTTCCAAAAAAGTGCATGCACGGGGGAAGGTCCCAGAAACCACATCTTGAGAGACCATCTGATTTTGCCCTCCACATCAGAAAATCTTTATTTCCTTCTTCATCTTCTAACATTATGGAAAACCCAGGAAACCGACAAAAAAATTCTACTTCCGCTTCTAACTTGTTAGCCGACCTACAAGCTGACTTCTCCATCCCTCCTAACCTCCCTCATCTAGAGCAACCAGAAAATCCTGCAAGGCCACGTGGCCCTCAAATCCAAACTCAAAATACAAACCCCTTTGCCTTTATGGTCGACCATTTGGTTCGACTACAGCAAAACCAAGAAAGTTTGGCTATGACTGTGACGAACCTAGCCAACCAAGGGCAAAACCTGCCACCCCGCCAGCAGCCTGTCGTTCCTCTTAAGGACTTTTATGATCCTTCCAACTATGAGGAAAGACCTGGGGTGGTCATACTGCAAGGGGATTTTGAGATCAAACTAGCTATTCTGAACCTAATCAAACATTTCCATGATCTTCCAAGAGAGGACCCTTTTTGTCATCTTGAGGAATTAACTGTCCTCGCTCAAACCACTCGTTCAAACAATGTGCAGGAAGACGTGTGGTTAATGAGACTTTTTCCTCTCTCTTTAAAAGATAAAGCTTCACACTAGTTTAGAATGGTCGAGTGCCCTATCACCACCAGGCCCTAATTAAAAAGTTCTTTTCTTAAAAAAAAATTTCCTATCAGTAGAACTAACGCTTTAAGAAGATCCATAACGACCTTTCAAGAAAAAAATGGTGAACCCCTCCATGAATCTTGGGAAAGATTCCAAGAACATTCAAGAAGTTGTCCCCACCATGAAATTCCATAATGGCAGTTAGTGCAGATCTTCTATCATGGATTAGAAGATCAACTGAAGAGATTTATGGATGCTTCATGTGGGGGCAATTTCCTTAATAAAGATGCTGAAAGTGCCTACCTCCTTTTTGAAGAAATGAGTGAAAACTCATTTAATATGACTTCAATGGACACTTTCGGTAGAACTCAAAACCCCAGACACGGAGCCAATGAAATTGACTCCAAATCCACCTCTATTCCAGTCACTTAGGATGATCTATATATGTTAGCTCAACCACTGGATCAAATGTAAATTCACCAGAAAAAGATGGAAGAAAAGCTCACTCACAAACATGCTCCACACCTTAATTCTCCACACTTTAACTCTCCACACACTAACACTCCACAACTTCTCCGAAGAGAATTTGCACAACATAGATGCCACACCTGTTGATCAGCAATTTTCTGCTGATTTTACACAAGATTTTATTGGGAATTTTGATTATCTAAATTAGAATATTCTTGATCCCACCATGGAAAATATAAGGTCATCATGCCCACTTGGAAATGTGATTATAAGGTCATCATGGACTTTGTGAAGAGGAACATCTTTTCACGGTTTGGGATACCTAAGACCATGATCAACGATGGTGGGAGCCACTTTATCAATGCCCAGTTTCGTGCTTCACTCATGAAATACGAGGTTGCTCACCTCATTTGCCGCCTTGAATCACCCACAAACGAATGGGCAAATTGTGGTCTCAAATAAACAGATCAAGATTATTCTACAAAAGACCGTGAGACCTGATCGAAAGGATTGGTCCACATGATTAGATAATGCCCTTTGGGCATATAGGATCGCTTTTAAGACCCTGATCGGCATGTCACCATGCCGATTGGTCTTTGGCAAAGCTTGCCTCCTTCCGGTTGAGTTAGAGCACCAGTCATATTGGGCTGTCAAACAATGTAATATAGATTCCCATATGGCCGGAACTCAAAGGAAGCTCCAACTCTCCGAGCATGAAGTGATTTGTCAAGATGCATATGAGAATAGTAGACTTTATAAGGAGAAGATGAAAGTTGTCCACGACTGGCATATAAATAGAAAAACCTTCGAGCCAAATCAACAAGTCTGGTTATTTCATGTAAGACTCAAATGCTTACCCGGGAAGTTATGATCTATGTGGACGAGACCTTACCAAGTGGTCAAACAATTTTCGGATAAGGCGGTAGAAATTCCTAATCTCAAAATCAAGCAAACCTTTATAGTAAATGGTCAAAGATTAAAACATTTTCTTGCCCAAGTCCCCCCAAAGGAAGTTGTAACCCTCATTGAGGGTTAAACTGGATTTTCACTCAGTTGGAGGTAATAAACTCAATGCTTTCTGGGAGGTAACCCAGATTATTCAAGCTGACTGGATACACAACTAAAACTCAGGTGATTTCTTTCCTTACTCCCTTGCATATATTTATCTTCCAATGAGGACATTGTCCAACTTAGGCATGAGAAGCTCATCATGGTCTCTAATTACCTCTAATTAACTAGTCTTCCTAGTTAATTAGCTATAAATATGTGAATATATGGGTTAATTATTAAATAAAGGATAAATAGTAAAGGACCTTAAAATAAGTTAAAAATGTTATATTATCATCCAATTAATATTATTAATAATCTTAATAATAATTGGATTCAAAATATTATTAATAATTCACCTAATTAATGTGATAACTAACTTAAGCATAATACATACCTAAGTATGTAATAACTTAAGTAACATTAAATAAATTAATCTAAAGGTCAAAAATGTAAATTTAAGGTCTAAATATAATAATTGCCTCATTTACAATCATATATAAAAAGTTGAAAAAGATTTAAATTAAAATAAACCTTGAAACCTGAGTTTACATTTTGGTCCTTACATTTTATTTCAATCGGGTCCTTATTTTTTACCTAGGTCCTTAGGTTTCATCACGAACAAGTCCCTGGACTTCTTATCTTCTTCACCCATCTAAACGGCTGACGACTGAAGGTGCAGCCACCGCCTGATCACCGCTAATCCATCGTCATCCCTTCTTCTCCAAGCTTCTGGAGCTTGCGCTCATCATCCCCTTTTCATCCATTGGTTTGGATGATGCCTCAATCCCATTTTAGGGTTGGAGATAACCTCACCGGCATCGGTAAAGACGTCGATGGTTATCCCCCTCCTAGCCACAAATCCGTCCAGATTCCACCTCTTTCTCAGTCACCATCAACTATAAATACCCCCTCACACCCTCGATTTCCACCAAGTTGGCTCCCTTCCCTCTTCTTCACTGAAGCCGACCCAATTGGCTATTCTCTCCAAAACTTCGGCGAACTTCCTCCACCTCATCCGACTTCCTCCATCCATCTTCAATAGCTCTGGATCTCCGCCGAAGGTAGCCGCGTCTTTTGATAAGTGCTGACTAGGAGCTCTCCTCTGCTTTACCTCACAACCACCGCCAGAGATCTTTTGACAACCTCTGATTTCCTCCTCCGTTATGAGCCATCGATGGAGATCATCTATCCCCTTCGTCCAGGTAACAGTAGACTAGGTAGGTAGGTTAGTTTAGTTAGTTACTTAGGTAGGTTATGAAGGATCTTTAAAAGATAAGATATATGGCTATGAGCACAAAAACTCAAACACAAAATCAGTAATAACAAGAAAATTTGCACAATCAATCAAACCACAGAAATAGGCACAATATGTATAGTGGTTCCCCTCCCTTGGGTACTCCACTACCTAAGTCTCCCAGCTTAGGGTTTTTAACCCAATTCTCTCAACCCCGAGAGAATCAATTTACTAAACCGAGGTAATTAACGGGTTACCTCAACCCAAGTACAAAAATAGGTTTGTTACAACCCAACGAGCAAATGCTCAAAAACAAATGAAATACAATTGTAAAAAAGAAAGATCTTACAACTAAGTTCCTAAACCTCTCAATAAATGTAAATATAATGTTACCAATTTGAGAGCCTAGAATGAGTGTGAATGCCTTGACAATGCATGAAGAAATCACGTCGAAGTGTTTGTAAAAGCGTAGAGAAATCGATAGTAGCAAGCTATTCCTTCTTCAAAATATTGTGAGAATATGAAATATAGCTCTAGAATTTTTTGTCTCAATTTCTTATATATAAACTAAGGGTCCAAGGGTTTATTTATAGAGTTTAGGACCTCAAGGATTCGTCTACTAGACATTAGGGTTTAAATCCCAACGTTCATATAGCCAAAATTAATTTTCTAGCCGTTCAGTTTTGAGCCAACGGCTACCTAGTACCAGTACTAAAGTATGGGTACCGATACTCGTTGCTTCCAGATTTGGGTTTCAAACTTTTAACACAAATCTATAACCCACTTGTACCGGTACTGATCATTAGTACCGGTACTTGTGGGATAACAAGTACCTTTTTTAAGTGATTTAATCAATTACGTTTTTTGAAAATGATCGCAATATAAATCCTAATTTATCTCTAATTATTTTTACCATCTAAGTTATATTCCTTTGTTAAAAGGCATATACAATCTATAAATAAAAAATCTAGACTAGAAACACTAAAGGTCGAAGATGATCCCCTCCTCAATTCTTCCTTGTCATCTTGCCTCCTTCTTATCATGATCTTCTCATTTTCATCAAGCCTCCATCATTTCCTGTTTGCCTTGATATTCACCTAAATCTGAAAGAACTCAATTGCAAACATTAATCCATAATAATTTTGTTAATACCAAAACAAGATGTGGAACAAGATTCCAACAATCTCCCCCTTTCTGGTGTTGACAAAACTATCTTGCAAATAGATAATTATAAGAATAAATATAAACTTTAATAATGTTATATGAAGGAAAAAAAACTTTTAATTAAATCCTTCCCCTCAATATATGCTCCCCGAAAAATATTGCTATTTGCCCTCTATCTTTCTCCCCCTTTTTGTCAATCACAAAAAAATGAAGAGATATCATACCATAAAATTTACCAATAATAAAATGGAGCTTGTGGAAACCAAGCATCTCTCGTCCAACATTCTTGGTCTTCATTCAACCTATAGAAAGGTTGAAGTGTTCCGTTATGTGCCTTAAACACTCATTGATTACTTTAATCTACTCCTGCAAAATAAATATCTTTTCTAGGTACCCATTTTCTTGTGGGTTCTTTAGAGTTAGCACCTTTCAAATCCTGAGATTTATAGAACTTTTTAGTGTTAGATCTATAATTCTTGGGATTTTTAGCCTTTTGATACATCCATGCATGCCTAGGTACATGTGCTTTAGTATGTGTATTCTTGTCATTCTGAAAATTTGATGTTATAGCTTCACAAAATTCAGTATTTAACCTAGTTATTGTTTTGAGATTATTTAAAGTACCTTCAAAGTGCTCATAAATATTTTCTAATTCTACTATCTTTGCATGCAACTGATTGTTAGTCTCTTTTGACATTTCTAATTCCATTTCTAAACATGATTTATCTATTTCTAATGTTTGATAATTATTTTTTAAAACCTTATTTTCCTTTTTAAATAACCTAGCTTTATGATATAGTTCTTCATAAGCTTCCAATAATTCTTCAAAAGAAAAATCAGGGTTTACCTCTTCTTCTGTGTCTTCTGAAGTTGCAACAAGACAAAGGTGTGTGACCTCATCTTCATCCGATTCACTAAAGTCAGTGTCCATGTTAGAGTCACTATCATCCCATGTTGCTTTAAATGCTTTATTATTATTCTTCTTCTTGAGATCCTTTGTTTCTTTCCTATTGTCCTCCTTGTTTAAAGGGCAATCATTTTGCAAGTGGCCCTTCTTCTTGCACTCATAAAAAATAATATTAGAAGAAATTTTATTTACTTGCTTACCTTGTTTCTTGAGGAATTTCTGGAATTTCCTAGTGAGCATTTTCATCTCCTCGTCTTCGAATTCTAATGTTATTGAGTCTGAGTCCTCCTTGATTGCTCTAAAAGAAATGCTTTTCTTCTTACTTGTCGCCTTCTCCACGTTCTTCTTGATATTCTCCAATTGGACTTCATATGCCATGAAGCTTCCAATTAGATCATCCAAGGGGAGAGTGGATAGATCCTTTGCCTCTTGGATCGTTGTGGTCCTTGGAGACAAATCGCTTGTAAGTGATCTCAAGACCTTTCTTACAAGCTGCTCCTCTTTCAGCTTGACTCCTAGATTTTTCATTGGATTCACGATCTCTCCAAACCTTGTGTACATGTCCTTGATTGTTTCTCCATTTTCCATCCTGAAACACTCATAATTTTCTGTTAAAATAGAAATACGTGTTTCTTTTACCTTGCTTGTACCTTCATAGGTGATTTGCAAAGTATTCCGAATCTCGTAGGCGGACTTGCATGCGGAAATTCAATTGAACTCTTCCCTTGATAACGCATAATAGAGTGCGTTCATCGCCTTCGCGTTTCCCGCAATCTTTTTCTTTTGCTCAACTATCCATTCAACTCCTTCCAGCAGTTCTGGATCCATGTACCTCTCTTAAATGAGAGTCCACGAATCTTCATCCATGACTTTGAGGAAGACTTGCATCCTCCTCTTCCAATACCTATAGTTCGTCCCATCGAAATAGGGAGGACGGGTAGAAGACTGTCCTTCGGTGTGCCTTGAGAATGATGCCATCGCAAGTTGAGTTGTTACGTCTTCTTGTAACTTGGCTCTGATACCACTCGAAGGATCTTTGAAAGATAGGATATATGGCTATGCGCACAAAAACTCAAATACAAACTCAGCAATAACAAGACAATTTGCACAATCAATCAAACCACAGAAAATTGGCACAATATGTATAGTGGTTACCCTCCCTTGAGTACTCCACTACCTAAGCCTCCCAGCTTAGGGTTTTTAACCCGATTCTCTCAACCCCAAGAGAATCAATTTACTAAATCGAGGTAATTAACAAGTTACCTCAACCCAAGTACAAAAAAGGGTTTGTTACAACCCAATGAGCAAATGCTCAAGAACAAATGAAATACAGGTGTAAGAAAGAAAGATCTTATAACTAAGTTCCCAAGCCTCTCAACAAATGTAAATATAATGTTATCGATTTGAGAGCCTAGAATGAGCGTGAATGCCTTGACAATGCATGAAGAAATCACGTCGAAGTGTTTGCAAAAGCGTAGAGAAATTGATTACAGCAAACTATTCTTTCTTCAAAATATTGTGAGAATATGAAATATAGCTCTAGAATTTTTCTTCTCTATTTCTCATATATAAACTAAGGGTCCAATGGTTTATTTATAGAGTTTAAGACCTCAAGGATTCATCTACTAGACGTTGGGGTTTAAACCCCAATGTTCATATAGCCAAAATTAATTTTCTAACCATTCAGTTTTGAGCCAACGGCTACCTGGAACCGATATTAAAGTATTGGTACCGGTACTCGTTGCTTCCAAATTTAGGCTTGTAACCCACTTGTACCGGTATTGATCATTAGTATCGGTACTCGTTACCTCCAATACCGGTACTTGTAGGGTACAGGTTTGTTTCTTTAAAAAAGCCAAACCTGTAACTCACATGTACCGATACTAAACTTTAGTACCGGTACTTGTGGGCTAACAAGTACCTTTTTTAAGTGATTTAATCAATTACGTTCTTTGAAAATGATCGCAATATAAATCTTAATTTATCTCTAATTATTTTTACGATCTAAGTTATAATCCTTTGCTAAGAGGCATATACAATCTATAAATAAAAAATCTAAACTAGAAACACTAAAGGTCGAAAATGATTTTCCCCACCTCAATTCTTCCTTCTCATCTTGCCTCCTTATCATGATCTTCTCATTTTCATTAAGCCTCCATCATTTCCTGCTTGCCTTGATCTTCACCTAAATCTGAAAGAACTCAATTGCAAACATTAATCTACAATAATTTTATTAACACCAAAATAAGATGTGGAACAAGGTTCCAACAGGTTAGGTTGTGTAATGTTAGATTTAGCTTTCGTCTTCCTCAACTCCTGTGAGCTCCTTGAGCTTGTCAGGAGAATTTATTTTGTCTTTTTAAGTCATTGCCCACCTTCCATCTTCCACAATCATTTCTATCATCATTAATTACTAATTTGATCACTAAATCGCCTAAACCACTTCCACCTCCACCGACTACTTCTGTTGTCCATGGCAGCAGTAGTTGAGCTAATTCCACCTTCATTGGGTCCTCCATCACCTATTCATCTTCTAAGGATCCTAATCATCACTTTAATTCAAGTAAATACCACATATAACCTAAACGCCCAAATCTAATTAAGCTCTTGCACTCGCTGTCAATGGCAGCTTAAGAGTAGTTGAAATCATTAATTATATATATATTTATGATCGTAATCATCTATTGACTCGTTTTCTCCACTCAATTGAGTGGGAAAACAAGTCCTAAGACTTAACCAACTCAGACTTTTTAAAAATTGAATTCACTGTTAAATCTTTATTTTAATGATCAATTAATGGAATTAACTTGCTCATAAGGTTCCTCGTGACCTCAGGAACCTTTTCAAATCACTAATGGCATAATTCCACATTCTGTATACAATTTTGCCTTTTTTTGAACTCACCGGGGCTTTGGCGAGCTCCAGCAAGTCAAAACTAGTCTTCAACTTGTTGAATAGAGTGAGAAGCTCCAGATCAATGAATTGAGGTTTATTAATTATGTTGAGATTGTTTATTTGAGATTTTAGTGTCTAGAGATTGAATAGACCTTCATCTTTTCCAACTCCGGCAGAGTTGGAGAAGTCTGACAGTTAGTTTTAAGATGCATTTAAAGGGTCTAGAAGCTTCAGTGCTGTACACTGAATCCATTTTTGTGATCCAATCATTGTAACAACCTTTAGTTTGTTCTAACGAACAAACACCTTTTCATTATCAAGCAATGAGCCTAAAACCATAGAAACTTCAGTTAAAACACCTATCTAAAGGTCTAAGCATGTTCCTGAGACTGAAGGGACGTCATTTAAGGTGTCAATTTCCTGTGAAAAGGCCAAAATCAGAAAGTCAAAACTTGAGGTTTATCAGTCAAACCTGAGTCTAATTCTTAGATTCTGGATTCAATTTGACGAATTGATGAGTTCAAGTTGTTTCTGAGAAGCTTGTGAATGATTTTAAAGAGAATTGAGTGAGTTTTGATGGATAATTTGAGTGGATTTGATTTCTGCCAGTTTAGGTTGTTTTTGAACCCAAACTGATGGCAGAGGCTTTTCAATGAGATTTGAATGCAAATTCTGCATAGATGAATTGGTATCAACCTCCAGAAGTTGTTTCAATCAATTAAACAGGTCTTTAGTTATCTGTTAGGTCTTTTCAAAGTCTGATTCAAGGTTCTAAAGCTTCTAAAGAAGCTTTGAGCTCCTGCACATTTCCTGAAGCTCCTGAGAGCTTAACATCCACACCAGCATCTGCGGAAATAACTTTCTAATCCATTTAAAACTTCAACTGGAGGTGAAAGTCCAGTCTGTGGACTTTACTACCAATAATTCATTTTCCAAGCCAATATGAACGTAGATAGAATAGAATCTTCGCCCTACAAATCGAAGAGCATAACTTCCCCTTTGCATTAAATTGACACATCAATCTTGTAGAGCAACTCAAGAGCTTTCCAACAAGCTTTTATTCGCTTGGAATGGAGCTCTGAGCTAGGAGAAATCAACGCTTGAAGTTCGATCTAGGAGGGGATAAGATAGTCCCACCTCGGGTACTTCTGAACGGCCGCCTGGGAATAAAAGTCTTTTGTTGTATAGCCACTTCAGTCAACAAGCGCACAGCGCAAATGGAAATGATTGAGCATGTGTATGTGTGTGTGGGTGCGTATGTGCTTGCGAGTGTGTGCGCCTGTGTGGGCATGCGAGTGTGGGCCCTGGGAGGGCGTGTGCGAGGCCTGGGAGGCCATGAGCCAGTTTGGCTCGAATCTGTGAGTCGAAAATAAACCAAAGCTAATGAATCAAGCTTGGACATAGTATGGTCTGGTCCCACCCTGAGAGGGGTGCTATGTATCCCCGAATGGTCCAAGCCGCCAATAAATAAACCTAATTTTTGGTTGAAAAGAAAAAAAACCAGGAAGAAAGCTAAAGCTCAGTGCTAAGGAAAGGCTAAGGAAATATGCTAAGGGAAGATGCTAAGGTAAAAGAAGGAGCAAAGGAAAGGAAGACGAGAAGAGTTAGTAAGAAAAGAAGATTAACAAGCACTAAAGAAAGAGACAAGGTAGAGAAGAAAGAAAGAAAAGAGGAAGAAGAGAAGAGCTCGAGAAAATAAGCGAAAGAATTAAGAAAAAAATAAGGAAAGAATTAAGAGAAGAAAGAGAGAAAGATAAAAGAAGAGAGAGGCTGAAGATACAAAGATACAAAAAGAAGAGAAATGGCTTTTCTTGCATTATTTTTAATTCCTTTTTGCTTTTAATGTTGTAATAAGGCATATTTCAATTAGTAAAACTTTCTATTACCTAATATCTTTGAAATAAATAGAAATAAACATGTTATTAAAGAAGATCATTTGTGTAAATATGTTTTCCTATGAAATTTTGCATAGTCTTTTAATTTGAAATCATTAAAACAAAGTTCATGTTGTTAAAGTTAACTTAATTATACCTTTTATGAGTAACTTAGATTGATTGGTGAATTCTGAATAAGCTACACCTCCCAACGAACGACCTGGACTCAACCAGTTAAAAGAAATAAAATCTAAAATATTAGGTTAACTTGACCCTATACTACTCAATCGACACAAATTCAAGTTAACCTAAGTTACTTTCTTATACACTTAATTAAGCACAATTAACTTAATTAATTGTGCTGAGGAGGGAACACATCAGGGGGGTAGTAATTCGTATTTTCTGAGTACATACTGTCAGCTTGAATTATCCTAGGTTAAAAAAAAAAGGAATTAGAGAAAGAAAACTTAGGCATTAGTAGCTTGTCAATTCTAGAAAATGATACCTTAAAGACCTAAACACTTAGACACTTCAGGTCTTCGAGCTTAATCAGTCTGGGTGTCCACTAAAATGTGGATTTGTTCTCGAGTCCTCGCCACCTTAATTTATATTAATCTGGTCAATAAAGAAGGGTGATAAGTATACGACTTATCAACCTGCCCTCTGATTTAGGGGAACTTTTAGTCTAATCATCTAGACATGTTTTGCACTGACTCACTCCTCGGTGGTTCTAACGGAAATTGGGTAGCTAATGAACCCCTAGTGTGGTGTGGCTGGCAAGTTTTCATGGGTAACAGCCCATTGGCTAGTTGTCCATAACCTAGCCACAGGACCATTCTCTTTTACTATTGCCTTCAGGTAAATCTTAGATTAGGGAAGCCACCTACTTAAAAAAAAGGTGAAAAAAGAAATAGAAAAATAGAAAAAGGACAAAAATAAAAAAAGAAATAAGTTACACTTCACCACATGAGTATTGCTGGAAGGTTGTCGTGGGTAACAGCTCATTGGCCGTTTATCCAGATCCCAGCTCATAAAATGTACAAAAATTCCAAAACATTTAAAGAAGTGGGGAAGTATAATAATCTGGGGAGATATACACTGGTTTGCCCTTGTGTTAACCCTATAAAAATAAAAGTAGGGAAAAAGCTACCGGCCAGATAGATACACCTTTAAGCAGTATTTTCTTTTTCGGGTCACTTAGGGGAGTAGAAACCTGAAGCCCCGTTTTAATTGTCGAGTGAGTCTATCATAATTTTCACAACAAGACACTTAGCACTTAGAGTCCTTTTTGAGTCTTAGTTGGGTTGGATAGCCATAAAAAGTTACCCCAAAACTCTCAACTCCAAAATTCAAAAAATAATAAAAGATGAAAGAAAAAATGCTTCTATGTAGAATAATGCGAGGACTTATGGGATCTACATTTTGATAGACACTCGAGCGCTATTGAGTCTCTGTAAGTTAGGTTCTTAATAGAAATTTTCTTAGGTTAACAAGTAACTTCTACCTGAGTGGTCAATTTTGAATTCTAGTTATAGATAGCACTTAGGTTAATCTTGCTAGGGACTAGTAAGAGGTGGGAATGGGGTATGATTACTCTACAATTATTTGTGTTAATTATATCAATTAGAGTCAATTTCGATGTTACATGTGCATTAATATCATGATATAGTGGGTTTGGGAGCATTGCATGCACTCTACATTATTTTATGTTAAGATTGCTTAAAATTAAGGTTTAATGACCTGTTGTACAAGTGCATATTGAAGTATGTCTCTGGTTGCGTAGCAATCATAGGTCTTAAATGACCTAAATTAAGTAATATCTTAGCATAACTTAGTGTAATCCATGCAAACATGAGCATACTTTGCATCTTTCTTGCCTTATTTTACCTATGCATCAAATAATGTTATAATGTGCGGATTAAGTGCATTGTGTAGTTTGTAGGTAATAAGAGGATCTGAAGCTGGATCTGAAGCAAGATCTGAAGCTGGATCTGAAGAATGAAGAGAAGCTAGAGATGCAGTAGAGCTAAAGCATAAGACTTAGGAATAAATAGTAGATGAAATAATGTAGGGTTGAGATATGCTGCTCTACTAAGTAGAAATTAATGCTTAGATTAAATTATGAAGAACATTAGGACATTCCTACACTCATCCCTAGCATTAGGACAACCCTATCCCTATCCTTAGTCTCTAGGATAACCCTATCCATGTCCCTATCCCTAAGCCACCTCCCTATTAGGCTAATTTAGCTAAAAAACCAAAACATGGATAGTGCTATCCATGCTCATATCCACATTATCCCAACTCTTATCCCCCTTCCGGGATACCCTTATCCCTAAACCTCAATTTCCCCACTTCAGTCAAAACCTGGATAACACTATCCAGATTCCCACTATCCACTATCTCTATACTCAATCCTCCTATCCCTAACCCAATTCCCACCTTAGGATCCCATTTAGATTCCTTGATATCCTAATTAGCTCAATTGGAGGTAATTGGGTCAGCCTTGTTCTAGTTTGGTCCAATGAACTTGATTAGGCTAACCCCAATCTAATTAGGCTCAGACTAGTCTAATTAGACTCAACCCAAACCCAATTACCCAACCTACATCCAATTGGGTGCATTCCTACTTAATTAGGTGCACCTAAATCTAATTGGGTCTACCCAGGATCCAATTGATCCATCCCTACCTATTCAAGTCTAATTAGGCTCATTAGAACCTAATTAGGATTGGACCTGAATCTGATTGATTCAAATCAGCCCATGCAAGTCCAATTCGATCTACTTAGTCCAATTGGCTAACCCAAAACCTTCCTAAGAACCTAATTAGGTTCTCACTAAACTCAATTAAACTTAGCCAAGCTTAATTGATCAACCATCTAGTAATAGGCTACACTTAAACCTATTTACAGACACCTACATAGGACCAACCTAGACTTATTTAGAAGTGGACCAAGTGGTCCAGTTAACCACCTACCTGATGACAGCCTCATCATGAGCCATAACTAGCTCATTTTGACCTAATAAAGAAGATAAAAGCCCCTACATAACCTAGAAGAAGGCCTAAATGAAGGAATAAGTGCTCTGAGAAAAAAACATGAAATAAAGGTTAAAACTGCAATTTTACCATTACAGTACATAAATGGGATTTCTCAGAGGTAAAACATAGGTCAAAAGGTCTAAATAAGATAAAAAGTGGGTTGATTCAATTAGACATGGGTTTATGTGCAATCTAGGAATTAAATGACATTTGGTAACCCTAAAAAAGACCCGCTTAATTCAACAAGGTTCCGGTCAGGATAAAAATCAAGTGAACCCTCTAAAAATCTTGGAAAAATATCTTCTAGGGTTTAGAACATTCAATTTGGCCTTTGGAACCCAGTTTGACCTAGATTATGGTCCTAGCTCTTCAATTAACCTAATTTGGGTTTTTACACAAAATATCCAGTCAAACGTAGTCAAACCTAAAATCCAACTTCACCATTGGATTCCTTAGGTCCAAATTAGGTTTGTACCAAAATTTGGACCCAAGGGGAGGTCATCTTGACCTACTTTGCAATTTAGTACACCCAAATCACAATTTGGTCCCTATCTTTTGAAATCATCGCAGAGAGCCCCCTAACTTCCTCGCCACCTTTGCAATCAGGTCCTTCCACCATTAATGGGGCAGAATCCTTTTCCGATGAGGATTAGAAAGGGAATACTCTCTGATTCCTCAGAGATCCCCTCCCAGAAATGGAAGGGAGATTCTCTGAGGAATTCCCTTCCATCTAAGGCCAATCTTGATCCCTGGTGTGAACCCAATCTCTCGTGCGAACGCACGAGGGATTTGGGTATCCACCCTCTTTCCTTCTCCGGCGAGCCGTCGGAGAGGAAGGCATGCCCACCACGCTCTGAAAGCACGGCCTAATGCCTATAAAAGAACCTCCAAATCCGACCGCTCATTTTTAGCTTGACTTGGCCGGACTTCCACCTCAAATTCTTCTCTTTCTTCTCCGGCCAAGGGTCCAGCGAGCTCCGACGAGCCCCCCTCCCCTCCCTCTTCGCTCTGCCACAAAACCAGTGGCAGAGACATCTTCCTGATTCTCCTCCGCGTCGCGCAACACCCGCGCACGCTGCCTTAGCCCCGTCGTCGCCGCCGTCCTCCTCCACTGGGCAGCTTCTTCTCCGGCGACAGCAGGTACAGCTGTCCGCCTCTCCGTCCCCCTTCATCCCTGTAGTTAGGCTTAATACATTCTCCATCTTCCCCTCTCTCTTTTCTCCCTTTTATTTCATTTGATTGCCCCTCAACCGTCGCTGACCACCTCGATCTTCCTCCCCTCCGACCGACCTCCGGCGAGCCGCCCCTCCACACAACTCGCCAACCGTCTCATAAGCCCCGCCTCACCACAAGGAACAACCTCCGCCCATCCACCATCCCTCTACGCCTCCACCATAGTCCCCCGAACACACCCACACCCCCGGCCACAAGTTGACCTAGGCACGCACGCCTAGGCCATCCCACGGCCTACCGCATGGCTCACCACCTTCGCCGTGCCACGGCGAAGGTACCCAGCTGGTTTGATTAGGCCAATAGGCCGTATTGTGTTTGATAGGATTCCAGCCCCTGCCACCATTGACGGTTGGAGCAGCTCCAAGCTTCAGCAGCTCCAGGCGTCAGGTTCTCCAATCTTCAAGTGCAGCATATTCGGGACAGTAGTGCGAAGCATCTAAGTCCAGCAAGGAGCGCAGCAACGTCCGCAGCTGTGGCGATTGCACGAAGGCTCTGCGGGTGCGCGCGGGAGCGAGGCAGAACTAATAGTCCCACATCGGCGAAACGCGAAGCGCAGGTATACTTTAAATTGTTTTTGTGATATTGCCTCGTTGCCTCCGAACGCACAGGGGTGAGGTCCCTCACCTTATCCCACACTCGCCTCGTCTGCGGTTTCACCTCGCGGATCTGGTGTGCTCCGACCCGACCCAAGCTGAGCACTCCTCGCGCATCACCCACCTGCCGATGCGCCTGGTCCCGGGTGCGAAATCCGACCCGATTACCCGTGGCTCTGGGAGAGCGTCCTTAAGTGAATTTCACAGAGAGAGAGACGTGCGTGTAGAGGGAAAAGGGTAGGTTTTGCTCTATGTGCAGGTAGGCCGAGCGTTGAAGAGAAGAAACTTAGCCAAAGAAGCAAAGGCAGAGAAGAAGCCTTCGCAGAAGAGAGAAGACAAGGAGAGACTGCTGAGAAGAAGAAGATAGAAGAGAAAAGAAGCAAAGGCAGGAAGGAGAGATTGTAGAGAAGAGAAGAAAGAAGAGAGGCCAAGACAGAAACCAAAGAAGAAGACCAAGGAAGAAGAAGCCTTCGTAGAAAGAGAAGAGAACGAAGAAGAAGAAGTCTTCGCAGAAGAGAGAAAGAAGAAGAAAGGAAGAGAGACTGCAGAGAAAGAAGAAGAAAGCAAAAGAAAAAGGGAAAACATTTTTAAGACGTCTGATCACAAGATCAGACGTCTAATTTCATTCTTTTGTCATAATTACTTTTTAACCACATACATTCATATTAAAGTTTTGAGTAAATTAGAGTGTTCAATTACATTTGAGATTAGTAGTAAATTCCAATTGCTCCCTGTGTTCGACCTCGGATGCTCCGATTTTCGAGTAATAAAAACTCTTTATTTGTTTTGAACGCTTTTTCGGCTATATTACAACGTATTATCTTTTAACACCCGATCGAGCGTGATAAACACTACCCATGGCTACACTTAGCCACACATTCACGCACACACCCGTACACACACATTCATGCACCATCTAGAGTCTTCTCTAGATGGCGCCACCTTTGGCTGCCAAAAATGACAACCAAGGGAGTCCACTCTTAGATCCACAAAATGTGGATCTAAGAAGACCACTTCCCCTCCCATCTTGACGCCGAGATGGAGTTCTCTAGAGAGCCAAGCATCTATTTAAAGACCCCTTGTATGGCCATAAGCCTCCATCTAGCCATCTAGTCTCCCATTAGCTTGGCCACCATTCACCTTCACCTTCATGAGCACCTCCACTGCCACATCCACCATGGCTACTCCACCCCCACATAAAGGCTAGATCATCTCTCCTTCCTCCCTCCAGGGGCTGGCCTACCCACCATTGGCCTCCCCTCTTTCTTTTCCCTACCACCTCCATCTCAAAGGCCATTGGAGACCACCTCTGATGACCTTCCTTCTGCTAGCATAGATAACTACCTCGTCATGAGCTTTTTCTCTACAATTCTTTTCTACTTAGTAGTGTAGCTCTCTCTTCCCCCTCAATGATGCATGTGCAATCTCCCCGTAGATCCACACATGCACTCATTTTCTGCTAGCTAGTTGTTTTGTTTAAGCTTTCCTATACAAGCTTTCCTCAAGCTTCGCTTTGTAGCAACCACCCTGAACTTAATGAAAATCATCTTTATATATATATATATGTATATGTATATGTATGTGTTGCAAAAATCACCAAGAGCTTCACCATGATTGAAGTTGCTTGTTTTAATCTCGCATATCTGCAACAACAGCATGTCGTGCATTAATACATAAGCAATTATAAATCGACATGAGTTTTAGCAAGTAGATAGAGAAAGGATCATAATTAGATTTCGCATTTCCATAACACCTCCCTAAGTTCGACAAGGACTCACCGTCTTGTTAATTTACAAATATTTTTGACCAAGGGTTTCACGTGACTATACTACGAACTATGACATATTTCAAAACACACGTGTAAATGACTTTGTTAGTCTCACATGAGTAATTGGACGGCACAAATGAATCCGGATAGAAGAACACAGTCCAACAAAGCAAAAATCACCTCAATCAAAGACCTGTAGCATCCGGTACAAAGGAAAGATAATGGACAGATCATATGGTACCACGTGGTGTCATCTAGGCTGTCCAACGGCCAGCAGCATCCCACTATTCCCCTCAATCAACCCTTCATCAAGCGATCTTGGTCGTTGGAATTTGATCCAACGGCTGAGAACGCGTGCACGTTAATTCAGAAACTTAACAAAGTCGCACCTCAAGCCCATGTACGGAGGACACGTCATCGAGCCTTTGCGAGGCTCAAATCAGCTACACGTGAGCGGCAGTGAAATTGGACTACCAGATCTCCATCAAGCGGTCTTAAAGAGGCAACGTGGCGAGATCTTGCATGTCGGATGCGCTTAATGAGCGATGCGTGCACAGGTGGACTTTGAGGCGCCCAAATGTTGAGCAGATGTTCGGAGAGCCAGGAGGATGTCTGGGAGAGGTGCTGGACGCCTGGAGCAAGTCTTAGGCGGTTATGGCAGAAACCCGATGTCCTGGTGGCAAGTTCTGGTGGCATAAGACGTCTAAGGTGTATGCCAGACGTCTGATATGAGAACCATGCAAGTTCTCAATAGGTGGGCGATCTGTTCTGTCAGATCGAACCGACCCAGTCTAGTTCAAGTGAACCAGGGAAGTTTTTGGGCCAATTCGGGGCCCAAACAAAGTTCCCTTTCTGTGCGACAGGCATTGTTGAAAAGCTCTCGATTTTCCCTACCTTTCTAGATCATTTTTACACTATTTTAAGCCTGTATTAACACACTAAAAGTCTAGACAAAGTATTTAATGCTTCTTTTGGACATTGATTCAGTATAGGCTCTGAGCTCTGGGTGCAAGCAAGACATGTGGGGACGTCTGGGTCATTTCTTCATGCCCCCATATCTCCCGTGTACCAAGGTAGAGTGGCCCCTTCCTGATTCTACTATTTATTCCAAAAATTTATGCATGCTATAAATTGAATAGCTAATGTGTTATCAAGTTTGAAATGCTAAAGGTGAATGAGAAATGACCTAATACTTGTTTCAAAGATAAAAACAAACTTTAGCATTTGAGACAAGGACTGTTGCGTGTAATGTTTTATATTAATCTCCAACTTGATGGGACTTAAATAAATGTGTTGATGTTTGTATTTGCTTACGCCTAGAATAGAGTTATTTCAAGTTATGGATTATGCATGAACCTTAAGGTAATTCGAAATGTGCATTTATCTACCGTGATATGAAACCCTGATAGTGATGGAATAATTCGCTTACCGTGAGGCATGACGGTTGGTTGAGTTCTGGGTTGGGACTGAGCTGGCCCTCGTGTACGCACATACCGAGGAAAGCTAATCACCCCTTGTGTAGGGATAGAGCTAGCTTTCTCTCAAGTTAGGACCCATGGTAGGAATGGCCTTCCTACACCAACTCTTGTTAGGCCACGAGGTCATCCGAGATAGTCGACAAGGGTACATAGACTGGTGAGGGCGCGGCCTTGTTCTGTTCTCTATGTATGACTTAGAGCGTACCCATTAGCAGAAACAACTGACCATCTGCTAGTGCAGGGTAGCCCCCTGTGCATTTATCACACATGCCATAGTCACCATTATGTCGTGACTATGACCCTGGGGTGGTAGATCGGCCAGGAAAGCACGTCGTGCATGTTCTGCATCATGGGAAAACTACAGCAAGATCGTTCCGTTAGGGAACATGTGAACCAAGAGATAACTGGGCCCTTTAGTAGAATAACCGAAATCACAAATAGCTAGTACATCTAAATGGAAATAAATTATAGACATGCTTGTAACTTTTACTGTTGCCTGAACTGTTTATTGTTTTTCTCTTTAGCTGAAATTATGCTAGTTAAATGTACACTTGCCACTCTACTCAGCTTTTATTGACATCTATCACTTGTATCCAAGACAGGGAGCTGAGCAGCCAATTCCACCGACTGCGGAGGGAGTTGGGCCTTGCTAAGCTTAACCGTAGTTGTTCCTTTGCTTTTCTTATGTAGTGTGACACTCCCTTTGCAGTCATGAGTGTTTTATTTTGGGAGTACGGTCCAGTTTCCGTTTCTCTAGTATGTGGTGATGGTTATGATGTGAAAGTGCTACTCTCTTGTGATACTGCTTCCAGTTACTGTTACTTCTCAATTTTTTGTCTTTTAATCATGCTTCCAGTTATGGTGCATGTGTGGAAATTAGTACGTTTTGATTTATTATTCACTGGGTGACTAGATCTTGAGATAATTTAGGTGAACCGACCCGAGTTCCACGTAGAGCTCATTCAGGTCGTAACAAGATGGTATCAAGCCAAGGTCGTCTGAGTAATAAATCAAAATAATCTGGAAGTAGTCACTCATGCATATGTAGCTAGGATAGCCCTCACAATGTTATCTTGAGATCACTCTTTAGCCTTGTATTAGATTTGTGTTGTTAATAATCCTTGTTTCCTCTCATCTCCTTACTGGAGATGTCTTATTGTCTGGTTCGTGGCGTCGGTCGAAGATGTGATTGTGGGTGTGGTCGCAAGGATGGACGTGTTAGACCTGAGGTAGGGGTCGTCCCACCCCTCCTTCAGGGTGTTTAGGCCCAGGACCTCGCTTAGCAGATTCAGGAAATCATGCGAGAGGAGTTTCAGCACTCACCACCTCCACCACCTCCTCCTGAGGATGAGGAGCCTTTCATGAGACATGGGAGTGACCACAATGCCAAGAGAGCGGGAGCGGGAGGGGTTGACCCTCCACCATCCCCACTACCCTCAGACTGTACTAAGCGGGAGTCCTCTCTACCTGGGGGTGGACCTATACCCCTATTACGACTTCACCATGAACTATTCACGCAGTTTAGGAAACTGAAGGCCCCCTCCTTCAAGGGGGAGGAGAGCCCATCTGAGGTAGAGGATTGGCCGAAGCAGATGGAGATCTTTAACACCCTCCACCCCCTGCAGAGTGTTGCGTGGCCTTCACCACGTACCAGCTAAAGAGTGTCACCTACAAGTGGTGGCGGGTGATTCAAGGATAGGAGGGAGGAGAGCCATCTTGGGACCAGTTCATGGCTCTCTTCTGCGAGCCTTACTTTCCGTAGACATGGCAGGACCAAAGGAGGTGGGAGTTTCACACTCTCCGACAGGGGGCGATGACAGTTAGCACGTATCGCACATGTTTCCTGGAGTGGTCACGTTTCACCCCATCTACAGTGACTATAGAGGAGCATCTGTAGGGTTCAGTAAGGGTCTCTGGCCTACTATTCAGGGGTATGTGAAGCCCCTGAAGCTACCCACTTTCTTCCGCGTGGTTAAGGCAGCAATGACTTATGAGGAGACCAACCCGATCGCATGTGACACCAACGGAGGAGGTTAGAAGAGGCCCTACCCGCCCAACTACTCTCAGGGCTATTAGGAGAGGAGGCACTTCCTGCCCCAGCATACCGTACTTATGGGAGAGGCTTTCCATTCTGTGGGACCACCAGCAACCATTGGAGGCCCCAGGCAAGGGCCAATTGCCATCACTAAACCCTCGCCCAACTACCAGCAGGGATAGATCGAGGGAGGAGGTCGCAACCCTCTCTGTTACCAGTGTGGCCAGCTGGGTCACATGACGAGGGACTGCCCATCTATGGTAGGAGCATATCAGATGCTCCCCTCACCAAGCGTTGGAGGTCAAGCTGGCAGCCATGGCTACCAAGCTCGAGGAAGAGGGCAGCAGTCACGAGGCGGGTGCCGACCAGCTGCGACTCACTCGTCCCAGAGCGTGGCTGCCTCATCTACACCCTGGGCAGAGCAGCGTAACTTACAAAGTTGCTAGTGCTTCAGGTTTAGTTGTGGCAAGTATGGTTACAACTTAGGGCAGATTAGTTAGGTACTTTTTGATTCTGGTGCCACACACTTGTTTGTCTCCATGAGTTTTTCCATCAGTTTGAGACTGACTTGTACACTACTAGAGGATCCTTTCCTAATTTGTGGCCTAGGGGGACAGCTGTTTGTCGTAGAGGAGGTCTTTACTGAATGTGAGGTCACGATAGGGGGACACAGCCTTCCTATCGATCTGACAGTAATCCAGATGGAGGATTCGACATGATTCTACGGATGGATTGGCTATCTTCCAATCATGCAATGGTGGACCATTTTGGGAGGAAGATTATCTTCTTCATTCCTAAGTTGCCTCCTTTTGAGTTTCATGGTTAGCTAGTGGACAGAGGGTTTAGATGCATATCTGTGCTTCGGGTAGCGAAGCTACTGAGCTAGGGGTGTGAGGGCTTTTTGGCTTGTGTTGTGGCAGAGCCTAGCCCAGCAATTGACCTGCAGAGTGTCCTGATAGTCTGCGAGTACCTTGACATCTTTCCTGAGGAGCTACCAGGACTACCACCTAAGCGTAAGATCGAGTTTGAGATCTCATTGATAACAGAGACTAGTCCTATCTCTTCTACACCATACATGATGGACCCACTTGAATTGCGAGAGCTCAAGTCCCAACTACAGGATTTGTTGAAGGGCGTTGTGAGGCCCAGTGCATCCCCCTGGGAAACCCCCATTTTATTTGTGAAGAAAGATGGCACCCTTTGGCTTTGTGTTGATTACAGGCAGCTGAACTAAGTCACCATCAAGAACAAATATCCTTTACCCCACATTGACTACCTCTTTGACTAGCTATGAGATGCCATAGTGTTCTCCAAGATAGACTTGAGGTCAGGTTACCACAAGTTGAGGATCTAGGAGACAAACGTCTCCAAGATAGCTTTTCAGATGCAGTATGGATACTACGAGTTTTTAGTCATGCCGTTTGGGCTGACCAATGCCCTCGCGACTTTCATGGACCTGATGAATTACATCTTCAGGCCCTACGTGGACCAATTCGTGGTGGTTTTTATTGATGATGTGTTAGTATACTCCCG
Organism: Thalassia testudinum; assembly: GCA_037157565.1. Taxonomy (NCBI): domain Eukaryota; kingdom Viridiplantae; phylum Streptophyta; class Magnoliopsida; order Alismatales; family Hydrocharitaceae; genus Thalassia; species Thalassia testudinum. The sequence goes on along the minus strand of JAZHRO010000044.1, from coordinate 12,462,483 downwards.
TGATCAGTCCCAGCATGAGCAGCATCTGCACATGATTTTAGACAAATTGAGGCGACACAGACTGTATGCTAAGTATAGCAAGTGTGAGTTTTGGCTGAGGTATGTTACCATTTTGGGTCACGTAATCTCTGGAGACGAGATAGCTGATGGGAACACCATCATGGGTCCTGACTAGCTCATTCTGACCTAGAAAAGAGAACAAAAACTCCGACTAACTCAAGGAATAACCAGTTTGAAAGAAAAATAAGAAACAAGGGGTAAAATTACAATTTTACCATTGCAGTGCAACAATAGGATTTCTCAGGGGCTAAACATAGGTCAAATGATCTTAACAAGATAAAAAGTGGGTTGGTTTAAACAGAAAAGGGTTAATGTGAAATCTGGGAATTAAATGACTTCTTGTAACCCTAAAACAAATTCGTTTAATTTAACAAGGTTTTGGTCAGGATAAAATTCAACTAAATTCCCTAAAATTTATGAAAAAATATCTTCTAGGGTTTAGAAACTTTAATTTGGCCTTTAGAACCTATTTGACCTACATAGGGGTTCTAGTCAAATGTTTACCCTAAATTAGGTTTTTGTGTAAAATGCCCAGTCAAACGTGGTCAAACCTAAAATCCAACTTCACCATTGGATTCCTTAGGTCCAAATTAGGTTCATACCAAAATTTAGATCTAAGGGGAGTTCACCTTGACCTACTTTGCAAAACAGTCCAACCCAATTACATTTACACCCCTAGCTTTTGAAAACTCTTGCAGACACCCCATAGCTTCCTCGTCATTCTTTGCAATTAGGTCCCTCCGCCATTATAGCGGAGGAATCCTACTCCAACGAGGATTCAAGGGGATATCTCCTTGATTCCTCAGAGAATCCCTCTCAAATTCAAAAGGGAGATTCTCTAAGGAATTCCCATTCATGTGAACCCAATCTTGAGCTCCAATTTCCACCCAATCTTTCATGCAAATGCATGAGAGATTTGGGTATTTCCCAACCTTCCAAGTCTGGCAAGGTTTCCGTGCTTGGAAGCTTGCCTTCCAAGCACAAGGCCCTCTGCCTGAGACTATAAAAGCGACCCCAGATCCTCCTGTTCATCTCACACTTGTTTTGGCCTGAGAAAACCCCCAATCTTCCTCTCTTCCTCTCCAGCCAAAAAGCCCAGCAAGCTCCGACGACTCCTACCTCTTCTTCTCGTCACTCTGCCACCATACCAGTGGCAGAGTTGCCTTTGCCTCCTTCGTCCGCGTCGCGCCACACCTGTGCCTATGCCTATCTCCCTCTCGTCGTCACCATCTCTCTCTGTCTCTGGGTCTTCATCTCCGACAATGGCACATACAAGCCGTCCGCCTCCTCTGCTCCCCCTTCGTCTATCCCCTCATAGATAAGTCCTCTCCCTCTGCTCTTTATTTTCCCTTCATCTATTTCTATTTTCACGCCCCGATGCTCACATACCACCGTCACCTTCTCCACCTCCGGTAGACCACCGGCGAGGTGCTTCCACCATTTCACACAACCATCCACCTCGCCAGCCACCTCAAAAGCTTCGCCACATCCCACTGATCATCTTCCCCCTTTCCATTGTCCGCCACATAGTCCACACAATTCCCCCAAACACACCCATCTCCACAGCCACAGAACGACCTAGGCATGCACACCCAGGTCGTCCCACGCCACACCAACCAACTGGCCACCTTTGTCGTGTCACGACGAAGCTTTCCGTGTGATTTAAAGAGGCCGTGAGGCTATTTTGTTTGTGGACAGGTTCAGGTCTTTTCCGCCAATGGAGCAAGCTTGAAGAAGCTTGCAAGCATCATCCAAGGCTCCAGGCTTCAGGTTCCCAGGTCCTAGACACGCGTATTCCCTTTGTGAACAACTCACGCCCAGCAATTGGAAGCCAAAGCCCCTACCACCTCTGCAATCGAGTGACCACCTGCTCCGGGTGTGCGTGAGAAGAAGGTGGGACATTTAATCCCACCTCGAAAGTCTTCAAGCAAGTGAAGCGCGATAAGTTGAAAAAGTGACAGGGGCTTAGCGCCTCCTGACATGGGGTGAGGTCCCACTCATCCCCTACGCCTTGTCCGCGACCCACGCCTCCGTGGACCTGGTTCTCAACTCAACTACTCGTGCACTCCTCGCCCACCACGCACGCCGATGGGCCTGGTCCCGGGCGTGTTGACCCAACTCGTTTACCCGAGAAGGCTCTTGGAGAGCGAGTTTAAGAGAGAAAAGAGAGGAGAGTTCACGGGGAGGGTAGGGGGTAGGTTTTGCTCTCAAGAGAAAAAGAGGGTAAAGCCAAAGAAGATGGAGAAAGCCACAGCAGCAACTAAGGGTGAGGACGTAGAGAAAAAGAAGCATGAAGAGGAAGAAGAAGGAAGCCTCAGCAGAAGCCAAAGGAAGAAGGAGAAAGGCTGAAGTCTGAGAAGGCTCGGCTGAAGTCAGAAGCAAAGGAGAAAGAAGAAAGAAAGAAGAAGCCAAGGCCAGAGAAGAGAGAAGAAATCAGAGAAGGAAGGAGGAAGAAGAAGAAGAGCCAGAGAAAGAAAAAGATAGAGAACAAGAAGAGAGATTGAACCTTATTTCATTTTGAGCTTTTACATACATTGATATCATTTTCTTGCTTCATAACTTTGATTAGTCATTGCATTTTATAAAGTTGAAAGTTGTATTCTTGGTTTATAAATCCCAATTTGCTCCTTGTGTTCAACCTCGAATTTATATTTTTGGAGTAATAAACTTTCATTTGTTTTCAAAGCGAGTTTGGCTATGCTACGACGCATTTATTTTAAACCCGATCTCACTTTCTGCAAACATTTTGGCGTCGTTGCCGGGGAGCAACAGGCAATTTAGAAACCTTGATCACAACTTCTAATTCAATACTAACTTGATCTATTTCTTTTGTTGTGATTGTTTCAGGGGAGGAAAATTCAAAAAAGGACAGTCGCACAACAACCACACCAGGGGTAGGTAAATTTCTCATTAGCCCTTTCTCTTAAGCCCCTCAATTCTTAAAAGGAAAAACAAAGAAAAAAATCAATTTAGGGCTACCTACTTTCCATATCTAGTAATTCACCAAAGTTGCCTGATTTTGATTTTAACACATTTTGAATTGTGCATCCATTTAAGGTAAATAGGGCAACCACCGTCTTGATTGAGCCCTAGATACCATCTTTGTGGCAAGTAAATTGGACCAATTAGAGCCAACTTAAGGATTCCAAGCTAGGATTTTTAGAGACACATCTTCTCTAAGCAAGAATCAATTTTCCAAAAAGAGGTGCGCTTAAGCCTTGATTGAAAAGACTTATCCAAGAGAAACCTAAAAATTAAACTCTTAAGTTCACTTGAACCCTAAAAGAAAGGACCTAAAAGCTCTCAAAGGACAAATAAGTGAAGCTGACCCCTTGAGTCAATCAACCTTGAAATTAGGTCACTTTTGCACTCAAAATATCTAAAGTTCAAGTGGAACCCTAAGCACATTTGATCTTAATTAAAAGTGGTAGACTTAAGAGGTCAAGGTCCCCATTCAAGTCTACCTAGAATCTCAGTGACAAAAGAGGTCAGGTGGGGGAAACCCTGTAACTCATAGGGACACTCTACCGTGTAGGGGTCTTTGCAGGACTCTCCCTCTCTAGCTACCCAAGTATTTCTCAGGTGGACAGATTTTCTAACTAAGGGGTATCATCCACCCCGAACCTCTATAGTCATCCAATTTTCTTTTGGGTGCCTCGATTGGATCCAGCACATTCTAATCTTGTCTAATCCTTCAGTCCATGTTTGGTAGGTGGTCCTTTAGACCATCCTTAAGACCTTTAGAAATCCACTCCCGTCGAGGCCAAGCCTCGACGCCCGTGTTTGTGCAGCAACCCTGCCACATAGACCTCTCCTCTGATTCATCAAAACCAAGTTCTATGTCTTCCATCATGGCACAACCAACTGAAGAAGAGAACCTTGAACACCAACTCTAGCGCTTGAATGATCTATTCCAAAACTTTGTAAACCTGCCACAGTATCCTATGATGCGAGATCACTATAATCCCGCTACGGTGGCAATCAAGCCTCGAGTCCAAATCCTGGCTGGAGGTCCTAATTCTGAACTCAAACCCAACATGATGCATGCTATTCCAAAATTTCATGGGCTTAACTCCGAGGATCCCTTCCAGTACAGCAAACAACTCAAACATCTGGCCCAGACCTTCGGGTTAGATGTACAAAATCGGGATATTCTGCTTATGAAGATGTTTTCCTTCTCCATCATGGACAGGGCAGCTCATTGGTATCAAACTCAGATGCGTCCGATCAACATGTGGGTGGAATTCCAGTCTGAATTTTTGAAAAAGTTCTTCCCCGTTGGTTGGACGAATGCCCTGCGCCACCAGAGCACTCACTTCACTCAACAATCTGGAGAACCTCTTCATGAGGCATGGGACCGATTCTTGGATCTCATGTGAAAGTGCCCCCATCACGGAGTTCCTAAATGAGAACAAGTCCAACCTTTTTCCTAGGGACTCCGTGAAGACATTCAATTGTTTGTCAATGCAACCTACAGAGGAAACATCATGGGTCAACACGAAGACACGATGTGGGAGATTCTCGAGAATATGTGCGAGAACTCCATCAATAATGACTCTATGGGCTTATTCGACCAGACGAATGCCCGCGCATCGACAAATCCTAGGGGAGCACATGAGACGCAGCGCCTATCCGCAACCGTCGACTTAGAACTGATGGCCAGTCGGTTGGACAAGATCTCTATCATAGAGAAGAAGGTAGACGAGCTGACTCGACATCTACAGCAAGCCACCTCTGAATAGAACCCGTTTGCACAGTCGCCTCTTGTGAGGGAAACTATGCAGAACATCTATCACCGATCTTCTCAGGGGATGGACCCGTATCCACTCTCATCTGACTCCAGGATCGGAGGGAACTCCAATATGATCTACTCTAGTTGGGGGAACTCTGAACCCTCGTACTCTGATTTTCCTGAGGCTCCTCAGACCTGTGAGGACCTCAACGCCATCAAGAATGACCCATTCTCCAATACCTATAACCCTGGATGGAGGAATCATCCCAACTTCCTATGGGCGGGAAATACTCAGAATCAAAGACCACCTTATCAACCCCGTCCATAAGCTCCTCGTCCATATCAGCCACCTCAGCCTCGACCCAACCCCACCTATCAATCTGGGCCAAACCAAGCAGATCAAATGACTCTTATCCTTCAGACTCTGGCTGACATTCAGAAGACGAATGTAGCAATACAAAAATAGCACAAGGACAAGATCACAGAGGTTCGCAATCAACTCTCCTAGATGGCGAATTCCCGCCAACCTGGCACACTCCCTTAGCAACCGCTGCCAAATCCAAATAACATGCCGACCCAGAGGCGCATTTTGAACCCAAATCCGGGCCAACACCCACACGATTTATCAGGCTCCTTCTGTTCCATCACCCGACGGGATGGAAGCTTCGACATCTTATGCGGGATTTCAATAGCAGGCACCTATTTTACCAACCCCAAACCAAAACCAGGCAAGACTGAATTCCGTAACAACCCATTGTGGTAAAGCAACTCAAGACCCACCTTATCCAAACCACTCCAAGCCTGGTAGTAACCCAAGCCCTAGGATAGTTATCCAGGACACCCCCATCCCAGATCAAGAACCTAAACCTATTCTAGAGGAGCCAACCAAGGTTCCATTTCCCGAGGCCTTGACTAAGGGAAAGAGGATAACCAAACCCGTAGCTCCTGAGGAGGATCTGGTCAAGTTCTTTGAACAGGTCCATATAAACATCCCCTTGATGGATGCAATTCGCCACGTACCGCCTTACGCACAATTTCTAAAGGACGTGTGTACACCCAAGCGTAAGCTGCGAACCAAAAGTAGGAGTCCAATCGTACTATCAGAGCAAGCCAGCTCTGTAATTTTCAGCAAACTCCCACCTAAGGCAAAAGACCCAAGTACTCCCCTGATTTCATGTACTATTGGTGATACCCAATTCGACAGTGCCTTATTAGATCTAGGTGCCTCCATAAACCTAATAACTACATCCCTCCTTGACCACCTTGAAGAATTTGAGCTTAAACCGACAGAGGTGACATTGCAGTTAGCTGATCAATCCATTAAGTCACCTAAAGGAGTACTCGAGGATGTCATCGTCAGGGTACGGGACTTCTATTTCCCAATGAATTTTATAGTCTTGGATATGGATGCACCTGAAAACCCAAGGGATACACCGACTATACTAGGGAGACCTTTTCTGGCCACTGCTAGGGCCAATATAAACTGTGAGGAGGGCCAAATAGAACTGAAATTCGGTAACCAAAAACTAAAGATAGACATCTTTAAGGCTCAACAAGGGATTAATTGTGGAGTTATAAAACAAATATGTGATATCAAGGCCGTGGTTGATGAACCATATATCGAGGACAACCTGATTACCCCCAATTAATCACAAGAAGATCAAAACCTGCAAACAGAGTCTGACCCTGATCTAGATGCACCCATAACTCCTTCCCTTGCTCATGACACACCCCCTGAATCGTCCGCTCCTGCTAATAACCCCGTTCTGGAACTCAAGCCTCTTCCTGACCATCTGAAATACGTCTTTTTAGGTTCCAATCAGACGTTTCCTGTGATTATCAACTCCAGACTCACACCTGACCAGGAATCCCGCCTAATTACTGTTCTCCAGCAACATCATAGAGCCATTAGATGGACTCTTGACGATTTGACTGGTATTAGCCCCTCCTATTGCACACACCGTATCGACACCGAAGAGGGCACACAACCATCGCGGGAAATGCAGAGACGTTTGAATCCTAATCTGCAAGAGGTCATGAAAAAGGAGATCATTAACTGGTTAGATGCAGGGATCATCTACTCGATCTCCGACAGTCGGTGGGTGAGTCCTATCTAGGTAGTGCCTAAGAAGGCAGGACTCACCGTCATTATGATTGAAACTGGAGAAGTCATACGGACCCGTGTGGCTAACTCATGGAGAATTTGCATTGATTACAGAAGATTCAATTCCTCCACGAAGAAGGATCATTTCCCCCTACTGTTTATTGATCAGATTCTCAAGAAACTAGAGGGAAATAGGTTTTTCTGCTTTCTGGACGGGTACACCAATTATAACCAGGCAGCAAACTGTAAAGACACGTTCTATCCTGAGCCTTTTAAGACATCTGAACTATCGGTCAGACGTCTGGACCCCTTCCCAGACGTACAGAAATCAAAATTTTGGTACGAGCCTTCGCATCTGCGCACGGGCTGCACACAGACAGTACCTCTCTTCTCTCTCTTTCCCTCTTCTCTCCATCCAAACCCTAACGCACCTTATAAAAGGCCCTCTCACCCTTCCTCTCTTCCCCACTTCACCCCGGCCTCCTTCTTCCCTTCCTCTCCACCACAGCGAGAGGAGCGAGCGCAAGAGAGAGCACGAGAGTGGTGACGAAGAGAGGCGACATTAGGAGAGGAGGAAGAGCTTGAGCTTGCGAGCTCGTGGGGGCTCGTAGGAGGACGCACAGCCGGAGCGGCGCATGCGAGAGGAGGAACGCATCGGGGGAGACATCCCCGACACTTGCTGCAACCGGAGCTGCAGGCAAGGAGGCAAGAATGCGGCTGCGCGCAGCGAGGGAGAGCAGCAACTGGCTCTGATACTGGGATCTTTCCAAAATCAGACGTCTGGCGTGACGTTCAGATGACGGGGCAAACGTCCGGTGACGACACCGGACGTCTGAAAGCAGTATCCAGCGAAGGTACGTTCCTTTTGCGGATACGGCAATGCAGGCCGCACTACAGCCTCGATCTGCATGGCTAAAAGCGGTAGATTTTTCTTATCGCGTGTAGAGACAGCCTCGGGAGGGCACGAGGCACGCCCTCCCACGCGTTTCGAATGTCTAGACAGCTTACCAGACGACCGGAAGAACTCCCAGACGTCTTGAGGAGAGGTCAGACATCTGAAGCTGGGTCCAGACGGTCGACAAGAGGTTCTGGATGTCTGAGGTCGGCGCAGAACCTTAGGTGAGTTTCTGTTTACTTTTAAGACGTTTGGACCTTGTGCCAGACATCTGATTTAGGTCTGCAGTCTTGTTTTTTACTCGTTTAGGGTCCGTTTTACGCAAACAAGATATCGGTGTTTTCCTTTTGAGTTCCTCTACATGTAAGAAATCCTTATATACTGTTCTGAACATTCCATTGTGCTATGTTCCTTGGTATAGGACTTCGATCGGTTGCGGGTTCGGGACTTGCTGAGGAGCGTGAGTCTACTGTTCGAGCCCCCAGTACTCTTGGATTGTCTGGGAAAGTGGTTTCCCTTATTGCAAATTATAAAACATGAATGCGTATGAGAAACTGGATAACTAGAAACCTAGGATGTGGCATGAATCCTAGGATGAGAAGTACTTGTACTGTTTGTATGCGTGTTTGAGATTGCAGTCTTAAATAAATAGAATTATGAACAACTGTCTGTTAATAACCAGAGCTGCCTGTGAAACATGAAATGCTTGTGCTAATTAGACAGATATCTGTGACATTTATTATTGTATATGCAAATTACGGAAAGACGAGCTGCATATGTAAAATCTAAGAATGAAAATGTGAAATCTAAGAATAGAAATGTGAATGAGGAAACCTGGTATAGAATAACATGGGGAATACGAGCATGAACCCTACGGGGAATTAGGAGTAGAGCTCCTGCGGATAAATGGAAAGGTTTGGACATGTGAGTGGGAAGTGTGCTGGCCCTTGAGTACTTGCTACCAAGGCGGAACGACTGCTCCCTTTTTAGTGTAGAGTGGAGCTAGCCACCCTTGGGTTGGGAGCTGGGGTTAGGAATGGCCACTCTACACCGACTCCTGTTGGCCCTCGCGCACACAGTACTGGGGAGAGCTATTAGTGTAGGGAGGGAGCTAACTACCCCACGGGGCCCAGGGTTAAGCCAGCCAACCTACACCGACTTTCTTTGACCCTCTAGGCAAACCAAGCTAGTAAGATAAGGGTGCGCAGATTGTGGAGGGGCGAGACCCCTGTTTAGTTCTGAGGGGCTAGACCCCTATTGCTGAGAGGGCTAGGTCCTATACTATTCCGTGCTGTACTTTAGGCGTACCCGCTAGCAGAAATGACTGACCGTGTGCCAGTGCAGGGTAGCTACCCGTACGCTTATCGCGCATGCCGTAGACACCGCTACGTCTAGACAGTGACCTCGGAGTGGTTAACTGGGTGTAGGATCACTACGGGGGACTCTCCCGGCCAGGAGAGCACCACGTGTGCCTTCTACTCCTCAGAAAAAACTGCATTCAAGATCGTTCCAATGAAGAACATACAAGATCAAGAAAGAGATCTGAAAAATAAAATAATGGGTGAAAAGGAATAACTTGTCAAATAAAATAATTGGAAAAGATAAATTACCTGTTAACTTTTACTGCTTTAGTTAGCTGGTTACCACTCTACTCAGCGTTCACTGACTCCGTTTACTCATAACCCTTTTCAGGTCTAGGTGTTGAGCAGCCCGAGTCACCGGCTGCAGAAGGTGCTGGGCCCAATCGAGCCCAACCGTAGTTCCCATCGTTGCTGTATTTCCTTTTTGCTATTGAGTTAGACTCTTATTACCATTATATTTTTTTTGTGCCTTGTTTCCACTTTACTGTTGTGGTGGTAATATGTATTGTTGGCAGCTTTTACTTCCTTCATTACTGTACTAGTTTACTGTTAGTTACTTAGCATTATAATTATGATTTATTTTTCCTGCTTTTTGGTTATTTTTTGTTGGACGACTGGGTCTTACGATTAGTCAAGTCGAGCCGGTTTCATGTCCTGTAGGGATTCAGGAACGGGGTTGTAACAAGATGGTAGTAGAGCAAGGTCGTCTCGAGAAATGAACCAACTAGCTTGAGAATAACAATTCACGTGCATGTAACTATAGTAACCACCACAACATACCGCTTAACATCTGTTCTGAGTTTCTTTCGCTGAAATCAGTTAGCATTGACCTCTTTTGTTCTGTCTTCCACGTCTCCTTGCAGGAGATGCCTCGTCAGAGAGTTCCTAAGACAGGCCATGGACGTGGCTGTGGACGACGCCGGAGGGGCAGACTTGTTGGGCTTGGATTTCGTGCTACCCCATCTCTCCTCCTGAGCGTACAGCCCCAGGACCTCGTCCAGTTGATCCGAGAGGTCGTTCGACAAGAATTTCAGCTTCCGCCTACTTTCCCCCCCTCATCTTCCTCCCGAAGGTACAGATGGGGAGTCTTCCGTGGGACGGCAGTGTCACCGTAGCACCAGGCGTGTCAGAGGAGCTCAAAGGAGGCACACGGCACCCGTGGGAGTGTCGTCTCGTTTTGCGGGGCCGTCAGTGGCCTTTGGGGGCCCTTGACAGGGGCCAGCTGTCAGCACTGGACCCCCGCCCAATTGTCAACAGGAACGTACTGAGGGAGGGAGTCGAGTCCCCCTCTACTACCAGTGTAGCCAGCCAGGCCACTTCAGGAGGGACTGTCCGTCTAGGGCTGGAAAGTAGCAGATGCTTACCGCACTGAGTGCTGGAGGCTGAGCGGGTGGTCGCGATTCCCAGGCACATAGGGAAGGATAGGAGTCATGGGGAGGATACCAGCCAGCTGTCACTAGCTCTGCCCCGGGCTTGGCTACTTTGTCTGCACCCAGTACTGAGAGGCGACGCAACATCTTGACTCATTGAGGTGCCATGGCTTCAATTTCAGCAGTGACAGGTATGGTTATGATTTCTAGTACGTATTTCTTGTTTCTGGTACGACATACTTTCTTTCTCCACAAGTTTATCATTACTTAGGGGATCCGTTTGTGATCGGAGACCCAGGTGGCAAGCCGTTTTTAACTGGGGAGGTCTACACAGACTGTGAGGTCAGTGTTGGGGGACACAGCCTCCCCATTGACCTGATCGTGATACCAATGGAGGATTTTGGTGTGATTCTGGGGATGGATTGGTTGTCCGCCTGCCACACTTTGGTGGACTGTTTTGAGAGGAAGATTGTCTTCTCCATACCGAAGATGCCTTCTCTTGAGTTTCACGAACAGCCGGTGGACGAAGGTTTCAGGTGCATTTCTACACTTCTAGCGGCGAGACTTTTCGACCAGGGGTGTGAGGGCTTTCTAGCTTGTGTAGTGGTAGAGCCTAGCCTCGTGGCAGACTTTCAGAGCATCCCAATGGTCAGAGAGTACCCCGACGTGTTTCCAGAGGAGCTGTCAGGACTACCGCCTAAACATGAGATCGAGTTTGAGATCTCATCGGTACCAGGGACTAGCCCCATCTCTACGGCACCATAAAGGATGGCACCACTTGAGCTACGAGAGCTCAAGTGCCAGTTGCAGGACTTGTTGGAAAAGGGCTTTGTGAGGACCAGTGCGTCCTCATGGGGAGCCCCGGTGTTATTTGTGAAGAAGAAGGATGGTACCTGTTGGGACTCGAATAGGTTGTGTTAATATGGTGAAATTATCGTTGAAGTGAGTATAGTGGTTAACCTAAATGGCATGTAGCACAGTGTAGGTGGAGGTGGAGTATCGTTGAAATTATCGTTGAAGTGAGTATCGGGTGGAGGTGGAAATGGCATGTAGCACAGTGTCGAGTTGGTCCACGTCTAGGAAGATGCAACCAACAAGGCGAAGTGTCGCGTAGAGTATAGGATAGATGTGCGGGACTGTGTGCGGAGGCGCTTTCTTTACGCGGGTATCGGGGAATATCAGCAACTGGTGTAGATATTCCCGCGATATAACGCGTGGTGGAGTGACTAGTTCGTAAGGATACAGGTAGGAGATGTGTCCATATATATATATATATATATATATATATATATATATATGCATATATACAGACAGGGTTGTAACTATATAGGTGTATATGTAGTTATATATATATGTATATATAGATATATGGTAATGTGTATAGATATATTAGTATAAGTATCTATGTATATAGATATATCTATACATACATAGATATATATATATATATATATATATATGTATATATATGTATGTATATATGTATATATGTATAAATATATGTATATGTATATGTATAAATATATGTATATGTATATGTATATATATATATGTATATATACTTATATTTAGTTGTATAGGTATTAATATGTATGTATGTATATATATATATATGTATAAGTATGTATAAGGGTGTACAAGTGAGTGTGAGTGTACAAGTGTGTGTGTACAAGTGTGTGTGTGTGCAAGGGTGAGGGAGTGTCTGCTGGAGAGGGGTGTGAGAGAGAGCGGTGAGTTAAGACGTCTGGCAGCCGCAGGCGTCGTCTGGTGGCTATGTGCACAGGCGCAGGCGCGGAAGGATGCGCGCGGGCGCTGGAGAGGGCGTGGGTGCAGCCTTCGTGTGCGTGCGAGAGCGAAAGCGTGAGAGTGAGAGCACAACGCAACGCACTGCGTAGCGCAGCGCACTATGCTGCGGGCAGGAGTGAAGCAGGTGAAGACGAAGGCACGGGCGCAAACAGGCGAGGGCGCGGGCGCTAGAGCGGGCGACTGGCTAGAGGCGGAAGCGGTGAGGAGAGGGAGCGCGCGGTGACCGGGAAAGTGAGAAACTCTCCAGTCACCGCACTATAGCTACAGTGTCGCGCTGAGAAGTGTGAACAGTAGCTACAGTGCCGCAAAATGAGAACAACCGGTTGCGGCTGGTTCTGCGTGCGCGGGCGTGCTGGAAGGCGCCTGCGCGTGTGGAAGGAGGCTGCGGACAGTGCTGGCGTGCGCGCGGGCCGCTGCAGCTGCTGGTGTCGCGCTACTGCTACTGGAGCTCTGGAGCTTGGATCTTTGGCAATGGCTGGAAGGTGTTGAGCGGTGAAGACAGGGAGTGAAACCACCACGCCCACCAGCTCTTGGATGAGCTGGGTGGTGGTGGAACTCACAGTGGTGGTCGTGAGACCACTGTGAGCCTACTCCTGCCGCAGTGTATCTCTTCAGTGGGAAGAGGTACTACCTATGTAGGGGAGAGGGGAGGAAGATGGCCTAGACGAAAGTGGCTGCTGTGTTCTTTATTCCAAGCTCCCCCTCGCAAGGAAGAAGGTAGGGCTTTTTAAAGGACAGGGAGGCATGCCACGGCCATGCCCTAGGTGTGCATGACCAGCCATGCAGCTGGCAGAGAATGGCGCGAAGAAGAGCAAGCCCATGCCCTGAGCCGAGCGAGCGAGAAGAAATTCAAAGCAAAATAAAAGAATGATGGTGAAATTGCGAGGTAGCACTTGAAGAAGATGTTATTTACATGGCCAATTATTCACTCTCCACTCTCAAATAAATGCATGCATGTGTGAATTTTACAAATGCAACTATAGCTACCTAATATGCAATGGCAGTGCTAGGAAATAACACAAGATGGCATATTTGTCGGTGTATTTTTATTGTGCAATCATACCCACATGCATATCTTTTGCTAGTCCCTAGCAAAACATTTTGTATTGTATTTAGAAATAATCTTAAGCTGAAGATTTTCTTCTGAGGCGACATGTTGTGTTTATTTGTTGGATATTATGAGAACCAATTGCAGAGAAGACTACCAGTACTTTAAGTCTTATGTGACATAGACCATCTCTCGACTAAGCTGAACTCTTGATATTCAAACCTTAAGTACGATTTCCAAGAGTCAGAAGGTTTTTGCCATACCCGAGAGCTTAAGAGATTATGGCTTGTGATTAGTGAAGGATCAAGACTAACCAGATGAACATTATGACTCAAGCCCAGGGTTTCACGAATCTTTAAGTACAGGTTGATGCTTTTTTCCGCTCATGTTTTTGGATTGACCCTTAAAAAGATGACGAAAAACTCAACCTTCATTTGTTCTTTTTTTTTGTAGCTCAAAGAATATATGGTAGAAACAGGGTATTTGTAACTTTACCCTGAAACATTTTGAGGGAGAAGAATTTACAGACATTTGCGAGTTATACTAACTTATTTGCAAAGTTTTTTTTTTTGAAACACGTGTCTGTATATCTCTTACAACTTTATTTGAAGGAACACACTTTTCATTTGGTGGGAGAGTTCTTTTTTTGGTGGAAAGGGCTTCTCCAAGACACAAGACTAAAGCTTAGGATAAAAAGTCTACCTGCGCGCACGAGTAAGAACTCCACCTTCCCTAATGAACACTAAGATTGGATCTTATGTTCACCTGGTCTTTCTTGATATGTGTAGTGTGAACCAAGATTACTTAGGCTCTCGAGTAGAAGTAAACCAATGGATCCTGCACTGATGTCTCAGGTATAAGAATACGTCCTTGGTTAGGAGAGATTCTGGTCTATCTTGTCAATGCTCAAGTGAATTAAGCCGAACCTGAGCGAATCAAGTTTCTGTGGCCTCGAAAGTCTTCAAAACAGTGGTTGAATATCCGTAAACACTTATTATATTTTTTGTTTCAGCCTTCAGATCATTACTAAACACCATTTTTTTTTTATGCTACGTACATATTTATAGCTGAGTAAAAGCTACATGATACCATATAATACCCAGATCCTATAGATGCCTATCCACCCCCCCATGCCAAACGATGCTATGTCCTCATATGCATGCAGGGTAGAGTAGAGGAAGGTCCAAGGATCGGGGAACGAGAGCTGAGGTGCAGGGTATTTAGCAGGGTGGTAGGGTAAGTGGATGGTGGGTGGTGAAGTGAAAAGGTGCGAAGTGAAGTGTACGTGACAGTGGAGTGTTGCTGGGGTGCCTCCCAACGAGCGTTGAATTTAACATCCCCAGCTGAACTCAAAATGAGGCACGACATTCGTTGCCCTCCAGCAGAGCAACAATTTCTCCAACGGGGGTAGGTTCTTGAGTAAGATAAGGTTTTAAACGCTACTCATTGATTGGAAATTTATGCCCAGATTTGGGATCTTCAATGTCAACGGCCCCATTGGGAAATGGTCTTGAGACCAAGAAGGGACTAGTCCATTTGGACTTCAATTTCCCTAGAAAGAATTTGAGCCAGGCATTGTAAAGCCAAACTTGCTGGGATGGCTTAAATTCCCTCCGCCGAATTTAGCTGTCGTCAAAAGCCTTAGTGCGTTGCTTGAAAGTTAAGGCAGAATCATAGGCTTCACGATGGAGCTCTTCCAACTCTTGGAGTTGACGTTTCCTTTCTCGATCACACAGGTCTAAGTCGATGTTACATTGGCGAACCGCTCAATAAGCGCAGTGCTCCAGCTCCATGGGAAAATGACAAGGCTTCCCATAAACGATTCTACAAGGAGACATACCAAGGGGAGCCTTGAAGGTGGTCCGATACGCCCAAAGTGCATCAATCAGCTTGTCGGACCAATCCTTACGGTCAGGCCGAACCATTTTCTGAAGAATTTGCTTGATTTGTCGGTTCGACACCTCAGCCTAGCCGTTTGTCTGAGGATGATACGGAGATGCGATACGATGGTGGACTCCATATTTCCTTAGAAGTGCCTGAAAAGAAGTATGGGCAAAGTGGCTTCCTCCATCCGAGATAATGGCTCGAGGGATCCCAAAGCGTGCAAAAATGTAGTCTTCGACAAATCGAGTGGATATGACATGGTCAGCATGGCGTATGAGAATAGTCTCGATCCATTTCGAAACGTAATCAACAGCAACAAGGATGTATTCGAAGCCGTTGAAAGGAGGAAAGGGACCCATGAAATCGATTCCCCAAATGTCAAAAATTTCAGCAGCTAGGATGGGTTCTAAAGGTAACATGTCACGACGTGACATTGACCCTAACGATTAGCACCTAGTGCAATGTTTGGCATAATTGTGTGCATCCTGGTGAAGAGTGGGCCAAAAGAAACCCCACTGCAACACCTTACCTGCAGTTTTCCTCCCAGAGAAATGGCCTCTGCAGGCCTGATCGTGGCAGAAGGATAGCACACTGGGGAATTCGCTGTCAGGAATACGACGGATGATCTGATCAGCACCTATTCGAAAAAGAAGTGGATTATCCCAGAAATAACATTTTGCTTTTGCAATGAGATGCTCGCACTGGTTTTTAGGCCAGCCACGTGGAAGGGAACCAGAAGCAAGGTAAATGACAATGTCGGCATACCAAGGTCCACTTGCCACATTACTTGCCAATAGGTGCTCATCGGAGAAAATCTCGTTAATCGGCAGGGTAAGTCCAATGTGGTCAGGGTCCAACCTAAAGAGATGATCGGCTACAACATTCTGGGCTCCGGCCTTATCACGGATCTCAATGTCAAATTCTTGGAGCAGAAGGATCCAACGAATCAGTCTAGGCTTGACATCCTTCTTGTGCATGAGATGGCGAATGGCCGCATGATCAGTGAATACAATAACATGCGAGCCCAGAAGATAAGAGCGGAATTTCTCCAGCCCAAAGATGACCGCCAGTAGTTCTTTGTCAGTGGCACTATAATTACGCTAGGTCCCGTCCAACGTCTTACTGGTGTAGTACACCACAAAGGGGTGTCTATCACGTCTTTATCCCAGGATGGCTCCAACTACAAGGTTGGAAGCATCACACATGAGTTCAAAATCAAGGGACCAATCAGGTGGCTAGAGAACAGGGGCCTTGGTGACAGCATCACGCAGCTGCGTGAATGGTCGTATGCAGTCGGAACCCATATCGAAGGGTTCGTCAGTCGATAGGAGATGAGTTAAAGGCCGAGAAATCTTGGAGAAATCTTTGATGAATCTCCTATAGAAATCGACGTGTCCCAGGAAGGAGCGGATTTGTTTGACAGAGCCAGGCACAGGTAAATCAGTAAATACATCAAGCTTAGCTCTGTCAACCTCGATATCCCTGTTGAAGATGATATGCCGGAGAACAATTCCCTCATGTACCATAAAATGACTTTTTCCCAGGAAAGCACGAGGTTCACATTAATACATCTCTGAAGGATACGGGTCAGGTTGGAAAAACAGTCATCAAAAGAGGGTCCAAAGACCGAGAAATCATCCATGAAAACCTCGAGAAAGTCACCCACCATGTCATGGAAAATCGTTAGCATACATATCTGGAAAGTTGCTGGCACGTTACAAAATACAAATGGCCTCCTTCTAAATGCAAAGGTGCCGAAGGGGCAGGTAAAGGTGGTTTTCTCTTGGTCCCGAGGGTCAATTGCCACCTGGTTATATCCAGAGAATCCATCTAGGAAATAGAAAAATTTATTTCCCGCTTACCGCTCCAAGATTTGGTCAATGAAAGGTAGTGGAAAGTGATCTTTATTAGTTGCAGCATTCAGTTTTCTATAATCTACACACACTCTCCAAGACGTAGGAGTGCGTGTAGGGATGGATTCGCCCCTGTCATTGACACTGATGGTGAGTCCCGTCTTTTTGGGCACGACGTGAATCGGACTCACCCAGGGGCTATCGCTGATCGGGTAGATTATACCCACATCCAGCCACTTAATAATTTCCTTTTTAACAACCTCCCACATGTTAGGGTTGAAGGTCGAGCCTCCTCCTTCGTATATACACGGTGAGTGCAGTAAAAGGGGCTAATGCCAGTTAAGTCTGATAAGGACCATCCAATGGCTGCCTTGTGTTCCATAAAGACCTTTGTTAGTTTGCACTCTTGCTCCCTGGTCAATTTTGAATTAATGATTACGGGGAGTGTTTCATTTGGTTCCAAGAAAACATACTTAAGCGAATGAGGCAACTCTTTCAGCTCGGGAGTGGATGGTGAAAGATCTGGCATTCCTTGGGACGAGAGTGTCCCAAGCGGATCAAAAGAAAACAAGTCAGGAGGAAGAAGTTGGCCGTTAGTTTAGCAAAGAAGAGGGTCATCTTGGATAGATGGATCCAAAAAGAGATAGCCCCAGCGAGTAGTATGTGGGTACAAGGTCCCAGTGTGGTGTTGCAATTCCGCCTGATTTGGCGGGGAAGAAAGGGCAATCCGATTTTCAAGAGTGTTGATCGGCGATGAGTAGCCCGAGACTCAGGCCATGAGGTATGGGAAGCAGAGAAAACCTCGTCAGAAGTCTAGTCAGGAGAAGGTACGGGAATAGGGAGGGATGGGGGAAGTCGTCGGAGTTTAAAGGCAATCCACAACAGTCAGAATAGGTCCCAATTAGTCTGATACATGCGCTGACGGCCATGTCCTCATCAGATGTGTCATCCTTGATGCAATCGCAATCAAAGTTCTTGGCTGCCTTGAAGATGTTAAGTTTGAGCTTCTCAGATCCAACGACAATCTCAACATAGACCGACCCGCAGTCGATATGGGCGCAGGCTGTGGCGAAGAAAGGTCAACCAAGGATGATCGGACAATCAGAAGGTGAGCTAGGAACTTCCATATCCAAAACAAGAAAGTCAACAGGAAAACAGAGACTGTTGACCCTAACCACCACGTCTTCCACCACACCCTTTGGTATTTTGACAGAACGATCAGCCAACTGCAACGTGACAGGGGTGGGTTTCAGGTTTCCTATGGCAAATTTCTCATGCATGATGGTTGGTATAAGATTGATGGAAGATCCTACATCAAGCGGGGCACGATTAAAATTGCAACCTTAGATGTTACAGGAAATAAGCGGTGTGCCCGGATCTTTCTGCTTTGGTGGTAGATTTGATAGTATAGCACAACTCGCATGAGGCGAGAGAACCACTGGATCCTTTGTTTTCTTTGACTGTCGCCTGGGTGTAGTGCAGTCCTTGAAAAATTGGGCGACAGTAGGTATGTGGTCGATAGCCTCTAACAGGGGTACCTTGATTTCAACGTCCCTGAATAAATTGCGCAGGTTATCAAAGGCCTGCATATCCTTTTTCTTGCCTTTTGGCTCCCTCAGTAAAGCCCAGGGAATGGGACTAATTCTGACACTAATTTGGGTGTATCGTCCTCTCGCGAATGTAGTGCGCATCCCGAATGAGGGGCAATGAGAAAGATGGGCCAGGATCAGGTCGAGGAAGATCGACGATTTGCTTATTGCTCCTCGTAGTAATCGCATTGGACGTTGCGGGTCCAGTGGGATCATAAGGCGGAGGAGGGTTCACAATAAGGACATAAGAGTGAGGTGCTACAGTGGGATTAGCCTGAAATCCCGGTGGAATGCTCGGAGCCTGCAGAATCTGATGAACCTGCCCCTGAGAAGGTCATACCTATGGTTGAGGACCACGGGGTACGAAATCTCGTGGGTTGGAAACAGGTTGGGCTGGAAGAGTGCCCTGAGATCGAGTCGCCATACGTAGTTGACTGATCTAAACATTCTGCTGCGCCAATTGGTGCTGAAGAGAGGTCATGTTCTCTTCTTGGCACTTCGACATTTCCGTCATCATTCGCATCAGTTTATCAAGAGGACTTGATGCGTGTTCTATTTGCGGTATGCAAGGACCCGAGGGCGGATTCGCCAAAGGATTAGACTGGGCCCTTGGGATGACGGGTGCGGACGGTCGCATTGGCCCACTCGCAAGGTTTTGGCGCTGCGGGTTATTGGCCCATGCCAAGTTCGGATGATTTCGCCACCCTGGGTTATAAGTAGCAGAGAACGGGTTGTTCACCAGGGTACAAGCGTCTTCTAAGCCAGAAGACGAGTCCGCATGTAAATATGCATCCGAGCACACGGAGGCCTGGTCCACATGTCAAAATACTGGTTTGCAGAAGCCAGATCCACATGACTTACCGAATCGCTCGGTGCGACACTCGGTAAGGAAGATCTCATGGGGTTCTTGGGGATAAGCCTGGCATTGGAAGGATTGGGATTGTGACAAAGTGGTGAGGTGAGGGCGTTTGCCATAGAACGGGCGGGATTGGCCAGAAGCTCGTCCAGCTTCTTGCGCACGAGGGAGACTTCATCCAATTTTTGTGCGATGAGGTTAAGATCAATGGATGAATGGGAGGGTCCCGTGTCAACTTTGTGCGCATTACAGGACAGGCTGGTACGATTAAAGGCGACAATGGAGGCATTGTTCATTGAGTTTTCACTCACGTTTTCAAATAATTCGAATGCTCCATTCTCATCTTTATTCATGAAATTCCCTCCCCAGGAAGCGTCTGCAATCTGCTTCAAAGTCTCATTTAACCCATAATAGAAAATTTGGGCTATGTGCCACTTAGGTAGACCATGGTACAGACACTTCCAGAAGAGGTCATCATACCTCTCCCAAGTCCCATGAAACTATTCACCGTTTTGTTGCGTAGAGGAAGTTATAGCACGGCGAAGCGCATTGGTTCGCTCGATTAGGAAGAATTTCTTAAGAAATGATGTTCGCATCTCTTCCCAAGAATGGATGGTTCTCCTAAGGGTGCGAAACCATTGAGACGCTTTATCCCGCAACGAAAATGGGAACATTTTCATGAGGACAATTGGTAACCCAATGTTTCTTGGTTTAACCATTTCAGCCAATCAGGTTAGGTCTTCCAAATGGAGAAAAGGATCTTCACTTGCAAGACCATGGAAGTGGAAGTTTATCAGGCCAATTATATTTGGCTTCAGTTCAAAGTCGTCCCCGCCCATGGGGACCCGAATTTTTCCTATGGTCTCTGTAGCAGTGGGATTTTGATAAGAGCTAAGAGACCTAGGCTCCTCCCGTTCGAGAGGGTTCTGCATTTCCTCCAAGGTTTCCCTAATGCCTTCAATTTGTTCATTATACATTTCCATTTGTGCTTGGAGGCGGGTTATGTGGTCCATGGCTCCACCACCTGGTTGGTTTTGAGGGCGGTTTCCTCCCTCAGGATTTGGGGGTGGGCGTGCAGCCATGTTTGTGGAGGAGGATGACGATTCGACTTCTTTCCTAAAATTATCAGACAATTCAAACAATTCAGGGTTTTATGACCTCCCAAACATGCACTACCGCAGGAAGAATTGGGGGGATAAGAAGGGAAAAAGGGATGAGAGAAATGACACCGTAGAGGTACACTTGATGACAAGTCAAGGCAAACAAAGTCCTAACCTCTACAGTGTGCCCTTAGTCCTAAAGATCTAAGTTACCTACTATCACGACCTACGGAACCAAATGCAAGCACCGCGGAACCACTTGGCCAAATTGAAAGGTCGTTTGCCCCAGTCTTAGACACCCGATAGCATGCGGGAACCCTCACGAGCACGTAGGCGCTACACGCAGGTAGTTAGACCTCCAATCCTTAATACGGGTCAAGTTGCTACCAGTTTTAAATAGAGCCTTATAATCAAATGCTTTCAGGAATGTGAAGGGCGTTGTTTATGGGTAATGCCCAAGTGCGTTGATTTTCGAAAGTGTGTAAACCAAGCATGCAATGGGGAAATATCCTCAAATTGAAGTTTTAGTTGGTAAATGGTTTTTAGAATTTCAGCCTTAGGTAGTATGGATTTTAAGCTTTCGCTAGGTTACCAATTCAACCAACATTCAGGTTTTGAGAAAATACAAGTTTTTCTATGCCCAACAAACCCTTCTTCAATATGAGTTAGTTAATGCACGCTAAAAATGCAATGGGCTTCCCAAGGTGGAAATTTCTATGTGCCGATGCACAAGTCAATTTTAAGTCAGTGTGAAAGGGAGCCAAAGCACTTCAATTCAAGTGCTCCCAATCACCAGAATGATGTTCCACACACAAGGCTCAACCACAAGATAATGTAAAAAAAATCAAAGTGTTGGAGTTGAAGTATTCGGGATCAAATCTAAGGCATGTGAAAGGTCGTGGTGGGGTTGGAATCAACTCAAATCCAAGTCTCCTCACCAAAAATGTGATCCTGAATTGCGGATAAATGAGGCAAGGAGGGATGGCAATCAATCTATTTAATCTTTCCTCAAAGAATACTTCACACGGCGAAAGATTCAAGAATCAAGATTTTTGGATCTTCGCTATGCGAAGTTTAATGGGAAATCCTGGGGTGGTGGGAGTGATGTCAAACAATCAAACAAGTGATTTTTAATCCACTTGCCTCAAGAAATCCCAAGAAGTTTTTTTTTTTTATTAAGGTAACAAGTTGACCTAAGTTGCTTAGAGAGAGAGACCTAAATTTTCAGCAACGTGGGCGAAGCTCCATTGCGATGCCGACGACATCACGCTCTCGTTCCCGCCTTGGATATGCCCACGTCTCCGACTTCCTTTGCTTGCCTCCTCCTTGCAATGGGTTTACCTGCACACCAACAAACAAAAACACCCGTGAAGAGAAGGGTGTGAGAAGAGAAAATTAAAAGAATGGAGAAGAAACTTACCTCAGTGCGTACCTCCCCGGCAACGGTGCCAGAAAAAGACATGTCGGGACTCGAATAGGTTGTATTAATATGGTGAAATTATTATTGAAGTGAGTATAGTGGTTAACCTAAATCGAACCTAACCACCTTTTTACAAAATTTTTAACCTGGCCTACTTAATTTTATCTTGGTCACTTTTAGGCCAAGGGTCGATCCCAGGGAGGCGGGGATTAAGGGTGAATAAGTTTCTACGCCTTTCCTACAACGAATCACTTTTGTACGTTTAATATGTTGTTGATTTTTTTCTATTTAATATTTTTTTGTTAATAATTTTGTTCTTGAGGTACACCCTCAAAATCAGGTCCTCGGCTTCTAGCCAAATTGTTCTTGGCTTTGAGCCAAATTAGGGTCCCAAAAACTGGTCTTGCTATTCGCAAGATCGAGTATTTGCAAGACAAGAATTATCTTTTCTCTTTTACTCTTTTTTTTCTCTTTTTAATAGCATGATACAAAAGAGAAATAAAAACAAAATAGGTTACTTGTAAAGAAATAAATATAGTTTATAAATATATAGATATATATATTATATATATAGGGGTGGGGGTGGAGGTGGAAATGACGTATAGCACAGTGTCGAGTTGGTCCATGTCTAGGAAGACGCAACCAACGAGACGAAGTGCCGCGTAGAGTGTAGGATGGATGTGTGGGAGTGTGTGCAGAGGCGCATTCTTTACGCGGGTATCGGGAAATATCAGCAACTAATGCAAATATTCTAGCAATATAACATGTGGTGGACTAGTGCGTAGGGATACAGGTAGGAGATGTGTACATATATATATATGTAAATATATATTTATATATATATATATATAGATAGGGTTGTAACTATATAGCTGTATATATATATATAAATATATATATATATATATTTAACTATATAGATATATATATGTATATATGTATATAGATATATTAGTATAAGTATCTATGTATATAGATATATATGTATATGTATATGTATATCTATATATACGTATATATACTTATATTTAGTTGTATAGGTATTCATATGTATATATATATATATATATAAATAGAAATACATATGTATAAGTATGTATAAGCGTGTACAAGTGAGTGTGAGTGTACAAGTGTGTGTGTGTATGAGTGTGTGTGTGTGTAAGGGTGAGGGAGTGTCTGCCAGAGAGAAGTGTGAGAGAGAGCGGTGAGTTAAGACGTCTAGCAGCCGCAGGCGTCGTCTGGTGGCTGTGTGCACAGGTGCAGGCACGCAAGGCTGCGCGCGGGCGTGGGTGCAGCCATCGTGTGCGGGCGAGAGAGGAAGCGTGAGAGAGAGCGCACAACGCAGCACACAACGTAGCATAGCGCACAGTGCTTAGGACAGGAGTGAACACGGGCGAAGACGCAGGCGCGGGCGCAGACGGGTGTGGGCATGGGCGCTGAGCGGGCGACTAGCTGGAGGAGGTAGCGGCGAGGAGAGAGAGCGCACGGTGATCGAATAAGTGAGAAACTCTCCGGTCACTGCACTGTAGCTACAGTGTCACGCTGAGAAGCGTGAACAGTAGCTACAGTGCCGCGCGCAAAGAACAACCGGTTGCGGCCGATTCTGCGTGCGCGGGCACGCTGGAAGGCGCCTGCGCACGTAGGAGGCTGCGGATGGTGCTAGGGTGCGCGCGGGCTGCTGCTGGTGTCGTGCTGCTGCTGCTGGAGCTCTGGAGCTTGGATCTTCAGTAATGGCTGGAAGGTGTTGAGCGATGAAGACAGGGAGTGAAACCACCACGCCCACCTGCTCTTGGATGAGCTGGGTCGTGGTGGAATTCACAGTGGTGGTCATGAGACCGCTGTGAGCCTACTCCTGCCCGCAGTGTATCTCTTCAGTGGGAAGAGGTACTGCGTATGGAGGGGAGAGGGGAGGAAGATGGCCTGGACGAAAGTGGCTGCTGTGTTCTTTGTTCCAGGCTCCCCTCGCAAGGAAGAAGGTAGGGCTTTTTAAAGGAGAGGGAGGCATGCCACAACCATGCCCTAAGTGTGCATGACCAGCCATGCAGCTGGCAGAAAATGGCGCGAGGAAGAGCAAGCCAATGCCCTGAGCAACGTGACGGAGAAGAAATTCAAAGCAAAAGAAAAAAATGAGGATGGTGAAATTGTGAGGCAACACTTGAAGATGTTATTTACATGGTCAATTATTCACTCTCCTCCCCTCTCAAATAATTGCATGCATGAGTCAATTTTACAAATGCAACTATAGCTACCTTATATGCAATGGCAGTGCTAGGAAATAACACAAGATGGCATATTTGTTGGTGTATTTTTGCTATGCAATCAGTACCCTGCGCCTTTGTGTCGACTACAGACAGCTGAATAGGGTCACCATCAAGAACAAGTATCGGCTACCGAGGATTGATGACCGATTTGACCAGTTGCAAGGTGCCACGATTTTCTCCAAGATAGATTTGAGATCAGGTTACCATCAGTTGAGGATCAGGGAGACTGACGTCTCCAAGACAGCTTTCCGCGCCTGGTATGGACACTACGAGTTTTTGGTCATGCCGTTTGCGCTGATTAACGCCCCCACTACTTTCATGGATTTGATGAACCTGGTGTTCAGACCGTATCTGGATCAGTTCGTGGTGGTATTTGTTGATGATGTGCTCATTTACTCGTGGGCTCAGGTATAGCACGGACAGCGCTTGCGGATGGTTTTGGAAACGTTGAGATGACGCAGGCTGTATGCCAAATACAGCAAGTGCGAGTTTTGGTTGAGGCAAGTCACCTTCTTGGGTCATGTGATTTCAGGGGATGGCTTGGTTGTGAATCCAGCCAAGGTAGAGGCAGTACTCAGGAGGGAAAGGCCACATACAGTGACAAAGATATTCACTTTCTTGGGACTAACAGGTTACTACCGACGGTTTATTAGTGGTTTCTCACAGATTGCGTGTTCTATGACTCAGTTGACTCGGAAGGATGTGCCCTTTTACTTGAACAGATGCTTTTGAGGTGTGTTTTCAAGAGTTGAAGGAGAGGCTGACTTCGGCTTCTGTGTTTACCATCCTAGATAGTAGTGGCGGTTTCGTGGTCTTCACGGTTGCTTCGTTGCAGGGGTTAGGGGGTGTGCTCATGCAGCGGGGTCACGTTATCGCTTACACTTCGCGGCAATAGAAGCCCCATGAGCATAGAATCCTCACCCATAACTTAGAGCTGGCGCTGAAGACATGGAGGCACTAGCTTTGCGGTTAGACCTTTGAGATTTTCAAGGATCATAAGAACCTCAGGTATTTGTTTGATCAAAAGGAGCTTAACATGAGACAGAGACGTTGGTTAGAGCTCCTGAAGGACTATGACTGCAACATCTCCTACCATCCGGGAAGGCCAACGTGGTGGCTGACACCTTGAGTCAGAAGGCACCCACCCACTTGGCCAGTTTACAGGCACAGAGTTAGAGACTGATGGAGGAGTTAGGCAGTTGGCAACCTTTCGAGTTACATGGTCATTGTAGGGCAGTGACAGTGACACGACAGACGAAATCAGAGCTAATAGACCACATTATCACAGGACAAATGATAGATCCGTATCTGCAGTCGTTGCGATATAGAGTATTGTCAGGAGACCCAGGAGACTTACCTTTTACAGACGAGGTGCTACGCATGAGGGGACGTTTGTGCATTCCCAGGGACGAGGAGTTGTTGAGAGAGCTCTTGAATGAGCCGCACGGGTCTAGGTTCACCATAAATCATGGGAACACGAAGATGTATCATGATCTGAAACGTGACTTTTGGTGGAGAGGGATGAAGTGGGGTGTGGGTGAGTTCGTGCAGCAGTGTTTGGTGTGTCGGCAGGTGAAGGCCGAGAAACAGAGGTCTACAGGGCCGTTGCAGCCAATTCCTGCGCCAAAGTGGAACTGGGAGAGCACCACCATAGACTTGGTAGCGGGCTTGCCCGTTACCCAGTGAGGACACGGCGTAGTCTTAGTGATTATAGACAAAATGACAAAAACAGCACGTTTCTTGAAGATCTAAGTCACCTTGGGACTAGTGTAGTCGAGAGGTATATTCGTGACGTGGTACATCTGCATGGACTTCCGCATGAGATTGTATCCGATCGAGATACCCGTTTTACTTCCCAGTTTTGGGCTGAGTTTCAACAGGCCTTGGGGACACTGTTGAGGTTCAGTACGGCGTACCACCCCTAGACGGACGGACAGTTAGAGAGTACTATACAGACACTTGAGGACCTTTAAAGTGCCTGTGTACTGGACTGGAGGGGCTCTTAGGAGGAGCACATACCCCGGGCAGAGTTTGCATATAATAACAGTTATCACTCGAGTATCGACATGGCACCCTATGAGGCTCTATACGGACGGAGGTGTACTGCACCCTTAAGTTGGGTTAAGGTAGGGACCAAGTAGGAGGCTGGCCCTAGGCTAATCCGGCAGAGTCAGGAGGTGATAGAGCAGATTCACAGATGACTTCGCACTGTCGGGAGGAGACAGAAGAGTTATGCCGATCAGAAGCACAGAGAGGTGCAGTTCGAGGTTGGGGATCACGTCTTTCTTCGCGTTTCGTCCATGAAGGGCCTACAGCGTTTTGGGGTGAAAGGGAAGCTTACAATGAGGTTTGTAGGACCCTTTGAGGCTCTGGAGAGGGTAGGACCCATTGCTTATAGGCTTGCCCTTCCTCCCAAGCTTTCTGGTGTGCACGACGTGTTCCACATGTCCAACCTCAGGAAGTACGTCGCCGATCCCAGTCATGTTCTGAGCCACGAGAGAGTGTCGAGGAGGGTGACGACCCGACCTACCTCGAGCGACCCGCACAAATACTAGACAGAGCCATCCGGAGTTTGAGATGGAAGCAGGTACCCTGGTGAAGGTCTTGCGGAGAAGCCAAAGGTACGAGGAGGCTACCTGGGAGCCTGAGGCTGCGATGCGAGAGCGATACCTAGAGCTTTTTGAGGGTACGTCTTTTTCGATCGGCTTTGGTCCTCTTTAAGTTTGTTATGCGTATATAGTTCTTTTTCCGCACCTTAGCTAGCTCAAGTTGCAGGGACGAAACTTCCTTTAAGTTTGTTATGATGTAAAGTCCCATCCTGTCTTGAGCCTTTTAAGACGTCTGGACTGTCAGTCAAACATCTAGACCCCTTCCCAGACGTCTGGAAATCGAAATTTTGGTACGAGCCTTCGCGTCTGCCCGTGGGCTGCGCGTAGACAGTACCTCTCTTCTGTCTCTTTCCCTCTTCTCTCCTCCATCCAAAACCCTAACGCACCTTATAAAATGCCCTCTCCCCCTTCCTTTCTTCCCCACTTCACCCCAGCCACCTTCTTCCCTTCCTCTCCACCACAGCAAAAGGAGCGAGCGTGAGAGCGACGACAAAGAAGAGAGGCGGCATGAGGAGAGGAGGAAGAGCTTGAGCTCGCGAGCTAGTGGGGGCTCGTCGGAGGATGCATGGCCGGAGCGACGCATGCGGGAGGAGGAGCGCGTCGAGGGAGACATCCCTGACACTTGCTGCAGCCGAAGCTACGGGCGAGGAGGCGAGGCTGCGACTACGTGCAGCGAGGGAGCGTAGCAGGTCAGTCTGATTCTGGAATTTTTCCAAAATCAAATGTCTGGCGTGACATCGAGACGAAGGGGCGAACGTCTAGTGACGACACCGGACGTCTGAAAGCAGTATCCCACGAAGGTACGTTCCTTTTCCAGATACGGCCATGCAGGTCGCACTACAGCTTTGATCTGCATGGCTAAAAGTGGTAGATTTTGCCTGTCACATGTAGAGACAGCTTCAGGAAGGCACGGGCACGCCCTCCCATGCATTTCGGACGTCTGGACAGCTTACCAGACGATCTGAAGCACTCCCAGATGTCTAGAGGAGAGATCAGATGTCTGAAGCTGGGTCCAGATGGTCAAGAAGAGGTTTTAGACGTCTGAGGTTGACGCAGAACCTGAGGTGAGTTTCTAGTTACTTTTAAGTCGTCTGAACCTCATATGCCAGACATCTTATTTAGGTCTGCAGTCATGTTTTTGACCTGTTTAGGATCCGTTTGAGGTCCGTTTTATGCAAACAAGATATCGGTGTTTTCCTTTTGAGTTCCTCTACATGTAAGATATTCTTATATACTATTCTGAACGTTCCATTGTGGTATGTTCCTTGGTATAGGACTTCGATCAGTTGCGGGTTTGGGGCTTGCTAAGGCACTTGAGTCTGTCGTTCGAGCCCCCAGTACTCCCGGATTGTCTGATAGAATTGTTTCCCATGTTTTAAATTATAAAACATGAATGCGTATAAGAAACTGGATAACTAGAAACCTTGGATGTGGCATGAATCCTAGGACGAGTACTTGTACTGTTTGTACGCGTGTTTGAGATTGCAGTCTTAAATAAATAGAATTATGAACAATTGCCTGTTAATAAACAAGAGCTTCCTGTGAAACATGAAATTCCTGTGCTAGTTAAACAGATATCTGTGACATTTATTATTGTATATGCAAATTGTGGAAATACGAGCTGCATGTGTAAACTCTGAGAATGGAAATGTGAATAAAACAACCTAGTATGGAATAACATGGGGAATACGAGTATGAACCGTATGGAGAATTAGGAGTAGAGCTCCTGTAGATAAATGGAAAGGTCTGGACATGTGAGTGGGAAGTGTGCTGGACCTTGAGTACTTGGTACCAAGGGATTGCGACTGTTCCCTTTTTAGTGTAGAGCGAAGCTAGCCGCCCTTGGGTTAGGACCAGGGGTTAGGAATGGCCACTCTACACCGACTCCTGTTGGCCCTCACGTACACAGTATCGAGGAGAGCTATTAGAGTAGGGAGGGAGCTAGCTACCCCACGGGGCCCGGGGCTAAGCTAGCCAACCTACACCGACTTTCTTTGGCCCACTGGGCAAATCGAGGTAGTAACACAACGGTACGCGGATTGTGGAGGGGTGAGACCCCTATTTGGTTCTGAGGGGCTAAACCCCTGTTGCTGAGAGGGCTAGGCCCTATACTGTTTCGTACTGTACTTTGGGCGTACCTGCTAGCGGAAACGACTGACCGCATGCTAGTGCAGGGTAGCTACCAATGTGCTTATCACGTGTGCCATAGTCACCGCTATGTCTAAATAGTGACCTCGGGGTGGTTGACTAGGTGTAGGATCACCACAGGGCACTCTCCTGGCCAGGAGAGCACCACGTGTGCCTTCTACTCCTGGGAAAAGACTGCAATCAAGATCGTTCCCATGAGGAACGTACAAGATCAAGAAAGAGATCTGAAAAATAAAATAATGGGTGAAAAGGAATAACTTGTTAAATAAAATAATTGGAAAAGATAAATTACCTGTTAGCTTTTACTGCTTTAGTTAGCTGGTTACTACTCTACTCAGCACTTGCTGACTCCGTTTACTCATAACCCTTTTCAAGTCTAGGTGTTGAGCAGCCCGAGTCACCAGCTGCAGAGGGTGCTGGGCCCAGTTGAGTCCAGTAGTAGTTCCCGTCGTTGTATTTCCTATTTGCTAGAGAGTTAGACTCTTGTTACTGTTATGTTTTTTTGTACCATGTTTCCGCCTTACTGCTGTGGTGGTAATATTTACTGTTAGCAGCTTTTACTTCCTTCACTGTTGTACTATTTTATTGTTAGTTACTTAGCATACTGAATGTGGTTTATTTTTCCTACCTTGTGGTTATTACTTATTGGACGACTGAGTCTTGAGATTAGTCGAGTCGAGCCGATCTCGTGCCCTGTAGGGATTCAGGAACCGGGTCATAACACAATCCATCCTAAGGATCAAGAAAAGACCACTTTCACCTACCCCTTCGGGACGTACGCGTTCCGTAGGATGCCATTCGGTCTATGCAATTCACCCGTGACTTTTCAGCTGTGCATGCTTGCCATATTCTCAAATATGGTAGGTGATTACCTGGAAGTTTTCATGGATGACTTTCTAGTATTCGAAGCATCATTTGACAATTGCCTCCTACACTTGGTCCAAATCCTCAGGCGGTGCATTGACGTGAATCTGGTTCTTTCCTAGGAAAAGAGTGATTTCATGGTGCCTGAAGGAATTGTCTTGGGACATCTTATTTCAGACAAAGGCATCCAGGTCGATCGAGCCAAGGTGAACTTGATTTCGAAACTCCCGATGCCTAGCTTGATCAAAGACATCTGATCTTTCCTAGGGCACGTCGATTTCTACCATCGATTTATTCCTGATTTCTAAAAAATTGCACGCCCCCTGACCACTCTTCTCTTTAAGGATGTACCTTTCAAAATCTCCAAGGAAGGTCACCACTCTTCCTCCGTGATTGAGTTACGCAAGCCTCGATCCTACAGTCCCCTGATTGGTCTCAACCCTTTGAGATCATGTGCGATGCATCTGATTTCGTTGTAGGAGCGATACTGGGTCAAAAAATTGACGGGAAACCCACGGTCATTTACTACGCTAGCAAAACACTTGACGAGGGTCAGCGTAACTACACAGTTACTAAGAAAGAGCTGCTAGCCGTAGTATTTGCCCTGGAAAAATTCAGATCCTATCTCCTGGGTTCCCATGTTATCATTTACTCGAATCACACAGCTATGAGGCATCTCCTTGCAAAGAAGGATGCGAAACCTCGATTAATCTGCTAGATCTTGCTGTTGCAAGAATTTAACCTCGAGATTAGCGACAAAGCGGGAAAATAGAACATGGTAGCTGATCACTTGTCCCGCCTTCCTTCTGAGATCGTCGACCCTTCCGGACCCATCATGGAACATTTTCCTGATGAGCACCTTCTGACTATCAATACAGGGCTTCCATGGTTTGCTGATATAGTAAACTATTTGGCATCACATCAAATCTCGTCCGATTAGCCGAAGGCCAAGAAGGAAAAATTGCTTTCCGATGCCAAGTATTACTTCTAGGAAGACCCGTATCTTTTCCGCATCGGTGCTGATCAGATGATTAGACGATGTGTCACAGAAGCGGAAATCGAAGACATGCTCTCTTTCTGCCAGGACCAGGCATGCGGTGGACAATTTTCAAGTCATAAAATCGCAGCAAAAGTCCTCCAGTGCGGCTTCTATTAGCCCACAATTTTCAAAGATGCATACAATCACTGTAAGCCATGTACCCGTTGCCAGATCTTGGGCAACATGAGCCATTGTGATATGATGCCTTTACAGCCGATTCTGGTTTGCGAAATTTTTGACATTTGGGGGATTGATTTTATGGGACCCTTCTCTATCTCGGACGGCTTCGAGTACATTTTACTCACTATTGACTATGTGTCCAAATGGATCGAAGCCATTCCGACCCGAACCAATGACCATAAAGTTATCAAATTCATTCATCAGAACATCTTTTCACGGTTCAGGATTCCACGTGCTATAATTTTCGACGGAGGGACTCATTTCACCAACGCTCAATTCAGGTCACTGATGACCAAATACGAGGTGTCACACCGAATCTCTACTCCTTACCACCCCCAAACTAATGGTCTAGCTGAGCTATCAAATCGGGAGATCAAGAAAATCCTCCAGATTACTATTCAACTTGATAGGAAGGATTGGTCATCCCGGCTTCCGAAAGCTTTGTGGGCTTATAGGATCGCCCACAAAACACAATTAGGTATGTCTCCTTTTAGATTGGTGTACGGGAAGGCATGTCACCTCCCCGTCGAATTGAAGCATAAACCCTATTGGGCAGTACAAAACTACAACATAGATCTTTCTAAGGTTG
Organism: Thalassia testudinum; assembly: GCA_037157565.1. NCBI lineage: Eukaryota > Viridiplantae > Streptophyta > Magnoliopsida > Alismatales > Hydrocharitaceae > Thalassia > Thalassia testudinum. Next base: position 12,430,715 of record JAZHRO010000044.1, on the reverse strand, counting down.
GAACACATAGAAAGCTTCGAATGAGTGAGATCGATGAATTACGCCATGACACGTATGAGAGCTCATGAATTTACAAAGAGCGGGTTAAAGCCTTTCACGACAAGCACATATCTAAAAAGATCTTTCATCCTGGTTAAAATGTCCTACTCTTTGATGACAAACTTAAACTGTTCCCAGGAAAACTACAATAAAAAAGGATCGGACCCTACTTAGTCCGACAAATCTTTGGAAATTGAGACATTGAGATCAGTCCACTTAGCCACAATTCCGAACCTTTCATTGTGAACAGTCAGAAACTCAAACCACTCATTTACGTGACCGATACAAATTTGGATGAGATATCCTTTACCCTCCATTCTCCTTAAGCTCATTGCGCCCAGCCGATGGCGTAAAACTCAGCGCTTAAAGGGAGTCAACCCGTCATTTTTGAAAAATCCGAAACCTTTCTTGACATTCCAATACTGAATTCATATTGCACTTTAAGCTTCATCCATTAGAACAGCCGACTCCACCTCAGGTACCTGTACCAGAGTCTATAAATCGTTCGCAACAATCACCTCGACCCATTCACCCACCCAAAACCTGTCCTAATGAATGAACTAAGCTGAATTCGAACCTACCTAATTTATAATGGGGACAGTGTAAATCGTAGCCATGGGGGGTGTGAAAGTGCAAAACATTATGAAAGCTCATCTCACAAGAAAAGGTTTCAACAAAAAATCACATATCACAAAAAGCACCAAAAAAATAAAAAAATCTTGAAAAAAGAACAAAAAAAATTGAGGGGAGAGAAAATTTTTGAGGGCATACAAATCATGAGGAAAAGAGTAAAATGTTAAAAAAAAAAAGAGCACAAAATAAAAAAGAAAAAGAGAGTCATTAGTAAGAAATTAAGGGATTAACCGAGGTTCTATACCACATCAAGAAAGAGAAAAATGAATGAAAAGGTGCTAATGAGATACAAAAAGAGATTAGTAGGAACACTAATCCTTGGGCTAGACTCTTAGGCTTAAACATTCAAGTATCCGTTAAGATCTGGATAATCCTCAAGAGGTTGGGGAAAATGAGAAGCTTAAGTATTAGTTGTAAGGCTTAGGTATTATTCGGCCTCGTTAACTGACCTTTAGTTTGTGGGACTCAATAACCTAAGCACCCCAATCCACACATAGTCTAGTTCAGTGCGCATAACTATCAAACTCACGTAACAGCGTTTAAATGTTCTGAAAAAAGTTGCCTACATTAGGAGCGACCGATCAACACAAGTTGATTTTGACGAGTTCCCGATGTAGAGAGGTGAGAAATTCCCCTCGAAGATGTGTAACATATCGTCTCCTCGATGCTTATCTCCTAGGATATTTACATATCCTACCGGGGGCACATAAGCACCCTGCTAGTTTAAATGCCATGGGCAGCATTATCATGAAATGTCGATTGCCAGGGTCTGGATTTAGCTACAAAACACCATGGGCGTGATTATCTCAAAATCTCGAAAGCCAGGGTTCTGGGGGTTGCCATGGGTAGTGCTATCATGCAGCATCGATTGCTAGGAACCTTTTGAGCATTGTTGATGGGGTCGAGAAATTCAATACAGATCGTGTTAAGAAGCTAATCCGAAGCTACAAATAAAAAAAAAAGACAGAACTCTCCAAACAAAAAAATCCTCTATCTCTCTCTTAAAAAAAACGCACTGCAAATTGAGCCGTAGCCAAAATATGTCTCAAGCACGAGTGCTTTAACTGCGGAGTCCAACGAACCTTAGGATAGTTCCTTCGGGCCTTAAAAACCTTCGTGGAGGACCGAGGCTAAAGCTAGTCAGATCTGGATCTTGGTTAGTACTTGAGTACCTCTAGGCCTACTGTCAGCATTCTAACCTAATCAAAAAGAAAAAAGGAAAAAGCATTCACCAGAATATGTGAAAGGAACTCATTGTCTAGAATAGAAGTTAAAACCATGAAATTTTGGTAAGGGACTGGCAAAAGCTAGGCATGGGGGTATGATGGGAACACCATCATGAGTCCTAACTAGCTCATTTTGACCTAGAAAAGAGAACTAAAGCTCCTACAAAACCAAATGAAGGGCCTAACTTAAGGAATAAGCAATTTGGAAGAAAAATAAAAAATAAGGGGTAAAACTGTAATTTTACCATTGCATTGCAACAATGGGATTTCTCAGGGGCTAAACATAGGTCAAATGGTTTTAACAAGACAAAACGTGGTTTGGTTCAAACAAAAAAGGGTTAATGTGAAATCTGAGAATAAAATGACTTCTTGTAACGTTAAAACAGATCCACTTAATTTAACAAGGTTCTAGTTAGGATAAAATTTAAATAAACCCTCTAAAATTCATGGAAAAATATCCTCTAGGGTTTATAACCTTCAATTTGCCTTTAGAAACTATTTCGAGCTAAATAGCGGTCATAGTCAAATGTTTGCCTTACATTGGGTTTTTGTGTAAAATGCTTAGTCAAACGTGGTCAAACCTAAAATCTAACTTCACCATTGGATTCTTTTGGTCCAAATCAGATTTATACCAAAATTTGGACCTAAGGGGAGTTCACCTTGACCTACTTTGCAAAACAGTCCAACGCAATTACATTTACAACCCTAACTTTTGAAAACACTTGCAGACACCACCCTAGCTTCCTCTTCATTCTTTGCAATTAGGTCCCTCCACCATTATAGCGGAGGAATCCTACTCCGGCGAGAATTCCAGGGGGATATCTCCTTGATTCCTCAGAGAATCCCTCTCAAATTTAAAAGGGAGATTCTCTGAGGAATTCATGTTCATGTGAACCCAATCTTGAGCTCTAATTTCCACCCAATCTCTCATGCGAACGCATGAAAGATTTGGGTATTTCCCGACCTTCCAAGTCCGGCGAGGTTGCCATGCTTGGAAGCTTGCCTTCCAAGCACAAGGCCCTCCGCCTGAGACTACAAAAGGGACCCTAGCTCCTCCCGTTCATCTCACGCTTGCTTTGGCCTGAGAAAACCCCCAATCTTCCTCTCTTCCCCTCCAACCAAAAAGCCCAGCAAGCTCTGGCAACACCTACCTCTTCTTCTCGTTGCTCCGCCACCATACCAGTGGCAGAGTTCCCTCCGCCTCCTTCGTCCACGTCGCGCCACACCTGCGCCTGCGCCTATCTCCCTCTCATCGTTGCCATCTCTCTCACTGGGTCTTCGTCTCCAGCGACAGCACATACGAGTCGTCCACCTCCTATGCTCCCCCTTCATCTATCCCCTCGTAGATAAGTCCGCTCCCTCTGCTCTTTATTTTCCCCTTATCTATTTCTATTATCACGCCCCGACGCTCACACACCACTGTCACCTTCTCCACCTCCGGCAAACAACCGGCGAGGTGCATTCACCATTCCACGCACCCACCCACCTCGCCAGCCACCTCAAAAGCTTCACCACATCCCACTGATCATCCTCTCGCTTTCCATTGACTGCCACACACTCCAGACACTTCCCCCGAACATACCCATCTCCACATCCACAGAACGACCTAGGCACGCACGCCCAAGCCGTCCCGCGCCATACCGGCCATTGGGCCACCTTCGTCATGTCACGACAAAGCTTTGTGTGTGATTTAATGAGTCCATGAGGCCATTTTATTTCTGGACAGGTTCAGGTCTTTGATGCCATTGGAGCGAGCTTGAAGAAGTTTGCAAGCTTCAACCAAGGCTCCAAGCTTCAAGTTCCCAGGTCCCAGACATGCGGATTCCCTTTGTGAACAACTCACGCCTAGCAATTGGAAGCCAAAGCCCCTGCCGCCTCTGCAATCGAGTGACTAGCTGCTGCGGGCAGGCGCGAGAAGGTGGGACATTTAGTCCCACCTCAGAAGTCTTCGAGCGGTTGAAGCACTATAAGTTGAAAAAGTGACAAGGACCTAGCGCCTCCTGACATGGGGTGAGGTCCCACTCATCCCCTACGCCTAGTCCGCGACCCACGCCTCCGCGGACCTGGTTCTTGACCCGACTACCCGCGCACTCCTTACCCACCACACACGCTGGTGGGCCTAGTCCCGAGAGCGCTGACCCGACCTGTTTACCCGAGAAGACTCTGGGAGAGCTAGTTTAAGAGAGAAAAGAGAGGAGAGTTCACGGGGAGGGTAGGGGGTAGGTTTTTCTCTCAAGGGAAAAAGAGGGTGAAGCCAAACAAGAGGAAGGAGGAAGCCACAGCAGCAGCTAAGAGTGAAGTCGAAAAGAAAAAGAAGGCTGAAGAGGAAGCAGAAGATAGAAGCCTCAGCAGAAGCCAAAGGAAGAAGAAGGAGAAAGGTAGAAGTCTGAGAAGGCTCGGCTGTAGTCAGAAGCAAAGGAGAAAGAAGAAAGAAAGAAGAAGCCAAGGCCAGAGAAGAGAGAAGAAATTAGAGAAGGAAGAAGGAAGAAGAAGAAGAGCTAGAGAAAGAAAAAGACAGAGAACAACAAGTGAGATTGAACCTTATTTAATTTTGAGATCTTACATACATTGATATCATTTTCTTGCTTCATAACTTTGATTAGCCATTACATTTTATAAAGTTGAAAGTTGTATTCTTTGTTTATAAATCCCAATTAGCTCCCTATGTTCAACCTCAGATTTATATTTTTTGAGTAATAAAGTTTCATTTGTTTTCAAAGCGAGTTTGGCTATACTACGACGCATTTATTTTAAACCCGATCTCACTTTCTGCAAACATAGCTGTGGATCTGGCCAAGGTTGAGGCCATGCTCAGCTGGGAGAGGCCACGCATAGTCACTGAGATACGTAGTTTCTTGAGGCTAGCAGGCTACTGCAAGCAGTTTATCAAAGATTTCTCCCAGATTACACATCCTATGACACAATTGACTAGGAAGGACGTGTCCTTCACTTGGACCGAGCAGTGTGAGGTGTGTTTGCAAGAGTTGAAGGGGAAGTTGACTTTAACCCTTGTACTTACCATCCTAGACAATAGTGGTGGATTTGTGGTGTATACTGATGCCTCGTTATAGGGGCTAGGTGGTGCGCTCATGCAGCGGGGCCACATTGTCGCATACACATCGCAGCAACTAAAGCCCCATGAACATAATTACCCCACTCACGACTTGGAGTTGACAGCTGTCGTTTTCGCTTTAAAGATGTCAAGGCACAACCTGTATGGTGAGACCTTTCATATTTTCATGAATCATAAGAGTCTCAAGTACTTAATTGATCAAAAAGAGTTCAACATGAGACAGAGGCATTAGTTGGAGCTCCTGAAGGACTACGATTGCAACATCTCTTATCACCTAAGGTAAGGCAATGTGGTGGCTGACGCTTTAAGTTGGAAGGCTCCCGCCCACTTGGGCTAGTTTACAAGCATAGAGTTGGTAGCTCATGCTGGAGATTGGTGGATGGCAACCTCAGGAGCTACGAGGACACTGTGGGGCAGTTACGGTGACTAAACAGGCACAACCCAAGCCTGTAGACCACATCATCATTGGACAGATGACAAACCTACACTTGCAGACGTTGCGATATCGAGTACTGACAGGAGATCCTAGGGATTTCACCTATATTGCTGAGGTCCTACGCATGAGAGGGAGGCTATGTGTTCCTAGGGATGAGGAGCTACTGAGAGAGCTTCTGGTAGAGGTACACAAGTATAGGTTTACCATACATCCAGAGAAAACCAAGATGTATCATGATTTGAGACATGACTTCAAGTGGAGGGGGATTGATGGGAACACAATCATGAGCCAAAAGTAGCTCAATTTGGTCTGATAAAGTTGATAAAAGCTCCTACATAACCATCAGAGGGTCATAAAAGCATAATGATCTATTTTAAGATAAGAAGCAAGGGTTATTTCTGCAATTTTAACTACATTTCACAAATACAGAATAACCACGGGGTATTTCAAGGGATTATTAAATATCATATGATCATTAATGTCTAATAAGTAGGTACATGTAGAACGAAATGAGTTTTCACGGATTTAAAGAATTAATGAATATCTGAAACCCTAAAAAATAAATCCACTTAATTAATTGGGATTTGGTTTGGATAAAATTCATCTAAACCTTCTAAAAATCATAGAAAAATATTCTCTAAGGTTTGGTACCCTTGATTTGACCTTCTGAACCCCATTTGACCTAAAGCAGAGTCACAGATAGAAAGCTACCCTAATTTGGGTTTTTGTATAAATTCCCAGTCAAACTTGATCAAAACCTAAATCATACTTCACCATTAAATTCATTGGGTTTAAATTTGGTTTTTACCAAAATTTGGGCCCAATATGAGATTATTTCAACCTAATTTGCATTTTGGTCCAAGTCTGACTCTTATTATCTCAAATAGCCCCTCAGCTTTTGAAATCCTTACAAAATACCTCCTAACTTCTTCATCTCCTTTGCAAATTAGTTCTTGCCGCCATTGGAGGTCAACCGACCTCTAGGCAAGCTTTCATCGGGCTAAATCCTACCCTAATGGCAATCAAATCTCACTAAATTTGGTGAGATTGATGTTTACACCATGACAAACCTATTGGGACAGATCGTAACTCCTAAAACCCTTTAATTCATGCATGCGAATGCACGGAATCTATGGGTGCTTCTTGATTTCCTAAAGAGCAAATCAGAGTTCTTTCCTGATCTAGAGCCTTCTTTGGAGCTCTATTTAAGCTCTAGAACTCCTACCTTACCTCCTTAATGAGTTTTGGTCAGACAAAACCTCCTCTTCTCCATCTTCAACCACCTTTGAACTCAGCTCCCGTGACTCCCTTTCGCTCTCCTCTTCCAATCGTCCAACCATCAAATTGGACGGCCGACCATCTTCCTTTCTTCATCGCGATCGTTACTAGCCAAAGCACGACTGCCATCTCTACCTCCTGCTTTGTCACTGCCTCGTCGTCCTCTTTTCCTTCTTCGGCTCCAATCAAGCCACGACCGGTGCTCTCCATCCCTCTACCTCTCCTCAAATTCCCTCTACTTCTTCCTCTCCTCCTCTACATCATTTCCCATCTGCTCGCACATTGATTCGAACACTGCTCTGCCTTCCACGCCGTCATCTTCCTCTACTCCAACCGAGCTCCTGCAAAGCCTCCCGCACTCCACAATCCACCAAACTCCATACCACCACTTCCAGAAGCTTCATCTTGACTCCACCTACAAAATCCCTAAACCTATTTAAGGTTTTACCCACTCCATCGTACTCTGATGGGAACACCATCATGAGACATAACTATCTCATTTTGATCCAATTAAGTCAGAAAATGCTTCTACATAACTGTCAGAGAACCTTAAATCACTGCATAACCATTCTGAGGGAAAGAAAAGAAAATAAGCTTAAAACTGCAGTTTTACAATCAAATAATGAATGCAATACAATCACGATTTTTCGTAAGGGAAAATTAAGGGTCAAATGGTTCTAAAAGTTTAACAAGTGGGTTAAGACAAATAGAAAATGGTTTGCACGTGTTTTGAGAATTAAATGACTTTTAAAATCCTAAAAATAGACTTGCTTAATTAATTGAGTTTCTGATCAGGATAAAATTCACCTAAACCCTCTAAAATTTATAGAAAAATATTCTCTATGGTTGGGAACCTTCAATTTGACCATCAAAACCCGTCTTGACCCAAAATGGAGTCTCAGACAGACATTTGCCATAAGTTGGGTTTATGCATAAATTACCCAGTCAAACTTAGTCCAAAACCTAAATCTAACTTCACCATTGGATTCCTTGGGTCTAAATTAGAATTGTACTAAAATTTGGGCCCAATCTGATATCATCTTGACAAAGTTTGCATTTTGGTCCAGTCAAACTCCTTCTATCTCATTCAGACCCTTAACTTTTGAATTTTATTACAAATAGCCCCTCAACTTCTTTTTCTTCTTCATAAGTAGGTCCCTGTACGATTTTGGGAACGTGAAACCTTCACCATCGAGTTTTGAGCGAGGATTTCGCGCTCGATTCTCAATCAATCCTTCTCAAAATTGATACGAGGACTCCTTGGGAAGTTTCCTTCCATTTGAGACATTCCTTGGACTTTATGTCCTTCCCAAAAGGCCATGCAAACCTTTCAAGGTTTTGGGTATCCTTTGTCGCAACCACCTTCCAAGCTTGAAAGCTTCTTTCCAAGCTTGGAAGGTCTTCCAATGGCCTATAAAAGAGACCCCAGGGCACGGCTGTGCTCTTCAGCAAGTTTTGGCCTAAGAAACCCTCCTCTACTCCATCTCCGGTCACCTTCAGACTTAACTCTGGTGACCCCTCTCCGCTCTCCTCAAGCCGTCCAACCATCAAATTGGACGGCCGACTATCTTCCCCTCATCTTCACGAATCTCTCCTGCCAACGAGAGGTCGTGCCTCTACCTCAGTCGACGTCGCCGCCTCGCCGCACCATCCTCCTTCGACTATGATCAACCAACACCAGAGCCCTCCGCCTCCCTACTCTCTCACTAAGCCCTTCTTCTGCCCCCTCTCTTTCTATTTCGTTTTCCTACCCTCACAGACACACACCTGCCAACCGACGCCGCTCCCTCCGCCTTCCCCATCTCCAGCCACTCCTCTAGTGAGGCATATCCGCCACTACACTCCTCCATCTACCTCTCCAACCACCCCATAACCTTCGCCGTTCCACCACGAACAAAAGCCCACCCCTACTTCGCTCCACCACTCACCCAAACGCGCCTCTGCACAACCCACCTTCGCACGGCCGTCTCCGTCACCGTCACCGTCAGACCTTTACCCTCACTCTCACCACATGCTGCACCCACCACCACACTCGCCACTCCACGACGAACCTGCTGATCTATTTGACATAGCAGAGGCTCTTTTCTTGAGTTTCAGGTCTCCAGCCGTCACCGCCATTACGCAAAGCTTCGAAGGAAGCTTACAGCTTTGCTAGGCACCTAGAGTTCTAGGTGCCACCTCTAGGTGACGTGGATTAGCTTTAGGTATCCTCCTAGGTCCTTGATTGGGGGCGTGAACCTCAGCAGCTTCCTTGATTGGAAGGCAATCCAGCCGCAAACGCACGCAAAGAAGAGGCACTATCTTTAGTGCCACATCGTTAGCTGAAGCGCACACCGCAGCGCATAAATTGAATTTGTGTCTGGGGCTTATCGCCTCAGACATTTGGGGGGTGAGGTCCCCCGCTCGCTTGCACCTCGTTCATGACCCATCCCCCGCGGGCCTGGCGCAGACCCGACCCACCTAACCCGATTCCACTCCTCGGCTGCGATCACACCCACAGCCCTGGACCTGGGTGAGCTCTAGGTCCGAAACCCGAATACCCGGTATAGTGGAAGGCTCTGGGAGAGCGCAACCTTAGGAGAGAAAGAGAGGATCACGTGCGAGGGCAAGGGAGTTTTGCTACAGGGAGTAATGGCTGACACTTAGCCATTTGAAGAACCTTCCCCCTCTGGGTGAAGGAGAACTGAAAAGGAAGGCAAGAAGAGAAGACCAGAGCCAGAAGAAAAGGAATGGGAGCCGCACAGGAAGAGTAAACGAAGGAGAAGAGTAATAGAACAAAAGGAAGAACAGAAGACAAGGCAGGAGAAGCAGAGCACAGAAAGAAAGAAGAGAGACCCTTAAGTCTCTAAGAAGCACCGTAGCACCAGGCTGTTTAAGTCATCTGATACATCTGATTACCTATATTTGAGGCTTTGATTTAGTTGCTATTTGTGAGGAATAATTGGTGATTTAAATCACCATTTTACTCCATTATTTTTGCACATTGATACCTAACATTATTCTTATTTCAATCTCTTATATTTCTGATTCAAATTGTGATCTTGAGTTTTGAATTCCATATTATTTATTTTCAAAGCGATTTCGGCTACACTATAACGTAGTTTTTAAACCTCGATTTCGCTTGTGAACACACTCCCGAACACCACCACCTACGCACCACCTTCCCGATGTGGTCAGACCACTATAGGCACTTTCACACCACACCACTGCCACAACTGCACTCGTCAACGACCGACGATCCTTCTGAGCTGCTCTGACGTGGTCGAGAGACCGTATTCTCTATTTCAGGTGCTTCATTGAACCTCCGCCACTGCCTTGACTCCACCGAGTGAGTCCGCAATCATCCGACCATGTTCTTCCCCGCAAGCATCTCCTAAAGGTGTAGACGATTCCCACGTGTCTTCCCAAGCACCCAATTGCAGCTGCCAACGATTCTTTCACCATCAATTGGAAGCCCTTTCTGTTGATTCTTGACGCAAAGAAAGCAGTGGGATTAGTCCCACATCGGACAGCAAAGACGCACCCGCAACACATAAGAGGAATTAGCACCAGGGTGAGGTCCAGCTCGCACGCTCCACGCATGTGCACTCGCCTGCACTTAGCCACGCAGGTCTAGGCTCTGACCCGATTACCCGACTACCCGAGTCCGGGCTGGTCTACCTGTTCTGAGAGATAAAAGAGAGAGAGTGGGAGAGTTTTGCCCTTCGCACCTTCTGCTCTCTATACTTAGCCGATTTAAGGAGGCCCTTGCCTCTTCTGTGGAGCTGTGTTCGACTGGTTCTGAAGCTACTGTTACATCATTTAACTTGTTTGACGTGGAATATTGGTTGATAATCATTGTTGATACATTTGATATATTTAATGTTTAACAATAAAAGGGTTAATTGGGGATTCAAATCACCATTTTAACCTATCATTTTTACATATTGATACTTTAATTATTGATATATCATTCTTGAATAAGTTTTGGTTGCAATTGCTTATATTTTTTACTTAGAATTGTCATCTTGAGATTGATTTGCTGATTGCTACCAGCGTTCGACCTCAGATTTCCATTCGAGCATAAATTTTATTTGTTTCTGCACTTTATCGTCTATACTACAACGTATCATTTTTAAAACACCGATTCAAAGCGATAAACATTTTGGCACTGTTGTTGGGGAACAACACGCAATTTGATCTCTTGATTACGATTCCTGACTTGATACTAACTTGATTTATCACTTTTGATTGTAATTTGTGCAGGGAATTAGCCAAGGAGCAAGATCAACCGCACAACAGCCACTCCAAGGGCAGGTAAACCGCGAATCCATCTCCGTTAAGCCCATGATTCTAAAATGCTAAAAGAGGAAAGAAATCGATTAGGACCAACTTATATTCTATTTTTAGATTAATTATCACAGTTTCCTAATTTGATACATTTTTAGAAACTTTCCAAACCTAATTCTTGCACCTATTAAGGGATTTAAGACACCTAGGGCTACCACCTGCTTGATTGAGCCCTAGGTGCCAGATTTGGAATTAATTGATTGGACCGATTAGAGCCAATTAGGGTTTCCATTCGAGGGTTCTAGAGACACACTTAAAAAAAATTCAATCTTCCCAAACTGTGTGTCCTAAGCCTTGACTGAACTTACCTAAACAAGCAAGCCTGAAGAATCAAGTTCTAAATCTCACTTGAATCCTAAAAGCGGGACATAATAATCAAGGACAAATCAGGTGAACTTGACCCACCTTGCGGGGTCAACCAATCTTCAAATTAGGTCACCACTCATAAAAAACATCTTAAAGTTCAAGTAAAATCCTAAGCACCCATGATCTAAACTTAAAATTGGTAGACTTAAGAGGTTAAGTTATCCATTCTGGTCTACCTAGGCCCTCAGTGGCAAGGAAGGTCAGGTGAGGGAAACCCTATAACTTATGGGGACTCTCTACTGTGCAGGGGTCTTTGCGGGACTCTCCCTTCTTGGCTGTCTAGGTAATTTTCAGGGGAATGACTTTCTGATCTAGTGGTATCATCCACCCCAAACCTCTATAGTCATCCAAAAATCTTTAGGTATCTTGATTGGGTCCATCACACCTTTTATCCCTTGTCTTATCTACTAGTGCATGTTTGGGAGGAGGTCCTTGAGACCTCCAATAGTTATTCCCTCTCGTCGAGGCCAAGCCTCGACCTATGTGTTTATGCAACAACCCGACAATATTGACAAATCCTCTGATTCTGAGCCTACTTCCCCCTTATTAGCCATGGATCACCACGAAGAAGAACAGACTAACCACCAGAACCAGCTTCAGCACCTAAATGATCTCTTCCAAGCCTTATGAATCTACCACGGTGTCCTATGATGCGAGATCAACATAATCTCGCTATGGTGGCGATCAAACCTCAAGTCCAAATCCCAGCTGGAGGTCCCGATAATGAGTTCACGCCTAACATGATTCATGCTATTCCTAAATTTCATTGGCTTAATTCCGAAGATCCCTTCCAGCATATCAAGCAACTCAAGCATCTAGCCCAGACCTTCAGGTCAGAAGCTCAAAATCGGGATATCTTGCTCATGAAGATGTTCTCTCTCAAGGACAAAGCTTCTCACTGGTACCAAACCTTAACTCGTCCAATCAACACATGGGCTAAACTACAATTCGAGTTTTTGAAAAAGTTCTTCCCTGTTGGTCAGACAAATGCTCTGCGGCATCAGATCACACATTTCACGCAGCAGGCAAGAGAACTGCTTCATGAGGCATGGGATCGCTTTCTAGATCTCATGCAAAAGTGCCCCCACTACGGAGTTCCTAAATGGGAACAAGTCTGGTCTTCTTACAAGGGACTCCATGAGGATATTCGATTATTCATCAATGCGACCTGTGAAGGAAATATCATGGGTCAACACAAAGACATCTTGTGGGAGATTCTCAAGAACATGTGCGAAAACTTCATCAATAACGAATCCATGGGCATGTTCGACCGGACGAATGCTTGTTCATTGACGAATCCACAGGGAGCACATGAGACGCAGGGCCTGTCCTCTTCCGTCAACTTGGAGTTAATGGTCAGTCACCTGGACAAGGTCTCGATCATTGAGAAGGTGGATAAGCTAACTCGACATCTACAGCGAACCCCCTCTACACAAAACCAGTTCGCACAACCACCCTCTAGGAGGGAGGCTATGCATAGTATCTACCACCGATCTTCTCAGGCGATGGGTCCGTATCCACCATCAACTGATCTAAGGTTCGGAGGAAACTCCGGATCTGCCTACTCTAGTTGGGGGAACTCTGAACCCTCATCTGATTTCTCTGAGGTTCCTCAGACTTGCGAGGACCACAACGCCATCCAGAACGATCCTTTCTCAAACACCTACAGCCTTGGATGGCGTAATCATCCTAATTTCACATGGTCAAGGAGCAATCAAAATTAGAGACCTCAATATCAACTTCGACCATAACCTCTCGTCCATATCAGCCTTATCAGCTTAGGCCCAATCTGACTTAGCAATCTGGGTCAACTCGAGAAGATCAAATGCTTCAGACTCTGGCTAACATTCAAAAAACAAATGCAGCTATGCAAAAACAGCACGAAGATGAGATCACAGAGGTTCGCAATCAACTTGCCCAGATGCAAAACCCCACCAACCTAGTGCACTCCCTTCGCAACTTCTGCCCAATCCAAATAACGTGCCGAACCAAAGGCGCGTTATGAACCCGACTCAGGGCTAGGCTCACTACGTCTATCAGGCCCCTTCTGCTCCATCACCCGACGAGATGGAGGCTTCGACATCATACGTGGGTTAGTAGCAGCAAACACCTCTTTTGCCTACCCCAACCCAGAACAAAGCAGGGCTAAACTCTGTTACCACCTATAGTGGCAAAACAACTCATGACCCAACTTATCCGAGCCATTCTTAGCCTAGTAGTTCAAACCCAAACCCTAAGTTCGTCATCCATGATACCCCTATCCCAGATCAAGAACCTGGACCAATTCTAGAGGAACCTGCAGAGGTTCCATTTTCGGAGGCCTTGACCAAGGAAAAGATGAAACCCAAACCCGTGGCTCTTGAGGAGGGCTTGGTTAAGGTCTTTGCGCAGGTCCAAATAAACATCCCGTAAATGGATGCGATTCGCCACGTACCGGCTTACGCGAGATTTCTAAAGGATGTACGTACACCTAAGTGTAAGCCGCAAACCAAAGGCGAGAATGCAATCAAACTGTTGGAGAAAGACAACTCCATCATCTTAAGCAAACTCCTGCCTAAGGCAAAAGACCCTGGTACCCCTCCAATTTCATGCAAGATCGATGATTTAGAGTTTGACAGAGCCCTTTTAGACTTAGGAGCTTCCATCAATTTGATCCCTACGTCCCTACTAGATCATTTCGAGGAGACTGAACTAAAACCAACTGAGGTGACTTTACAGTTAGTTGACCGATCAATTAAGTCACCTAGAGGAGTTCTCGAGGATGTTCTGGTACAGATCCGCGATTTCTACTTTCCTATGGACTTCATTGTGTTGGATATGGAGACTCCTAAGAATCTGAAGAATACACCGATTATACTAGGTAGACCATTCTTAGCGACACCTAGAGCGAACATTAACTCGAAGAGGGCCAGATTGAATTGAAATTCAACAAGATGCTAAAAATTGATATATTTAAGGCCCAGAAAGGAATTAACTACGAGGAACTGGAACAAGTATGTGACATCAGTTCTGTGGTTGAGGACAAGTTTCTCGAGGATGACCCAATTATCCTTGATCCTCAACCCCAAGCAGATCATACCCCCCAAATAGAGGAGCCTGGCACCGATCTAGACCCACCCACAGCTCCCATCTTTTCCTCTAAGGCCCATCCCGACCCGCCTGTTGCTGCTGATAATCCCATTATGGAACTAAAGCCTCTTTGCGATCATCTGAAATGCATCTTTTTGGGTTCCGATCAGACATTTCCTGTGATTATCAATTCCCACCTCACCTTTGATTGGGAAACACATCTGATTTCTGCCCTCCAGCAGCATCAGAGAGCCATTGGTTGGACTCTCCATGATCTGACTGGCATTAGCCCTTCGTATTGTACACACCGCATTTATACCGAAGAGGACACATGACCATCCCGTGAAATGTAGAGACATCTGAATCCTAATCTGCAGGAGGTCGTGAAGGAGTTCATCAAGTGGTTAGATGTAGGGATCAACTACCCAATCTCCAACAGACGGTGGGTGAGTTCAATCCAGGTTGTGCCTAAGAAGGCAGGACCCACCGTGATCCCGACTGAAATCGGAGAGACCATACCAACCCATATAGAAACTCGTGGAGGGTCTACATTGATTACAGAAGACTAAATGCCTCCATGAAGAAGGATCATTTCCCACTACCGTTCATTGATCAGATCCTAGAGAAACTAGAGGGAAATCATTTCTTCTGCTTTTTGGACCGGTACTTCTGTTATAATCAGGTGGCAATCCATCTTGAGAACCAATAGAAGACCACCTTCACCTACCACTACAGGACATACATGTTCCGCAGGATGCCTTTTGGTCTCTGCAATGCGCCCGCTACCTTTCAGCGGTGTATGCTTGCCATATTCTCAGATATGGTAGGTGAATACCTTGAAGTCTTCATGGATGACTTCTTCATATTTGGGGAATCTTTTGATGATTGGCTCCTGCACTTGGTTCAAATCCTTAGGCGTTGCATCGACGTGAATTTGGTTCTTTCCTGGGAAAAGAGCCATTCCATGGTTCCTAAGGGAATTGTCCTGGGTCACCTTGTTTCTGAAAACAGCATCCAGGTTGATCGAGCTAAGGTTAATTTGATTTCTAAACTACCCATGCCTAGCTCAGTCAAGGATATCTGCTCTTTTCCGGGGCACGTTGGTTTTTACCGTCATTTCATTCTCAATTTCTCAAAAATTGCATGCCCCCTAACTAATCTTCTCTCAAAGGATGTCCCTTTCGAGATCACCAATGAGTGCACTCACGCATTTGAGAGACTATGTGGTCGAGTTACTCAAGCACCAATCCTGCAATCCGCTAATTGGTCTCTACCCCTTGAGATCATGTGCTATGTGTCTGACTACATAGTAGGGGTGGTGCTTGGGCAGAAAGTTGATGGGAAAAATATGGTCATCTACTACGCCAGCAAGACGCCAGATGAGGCTCAACGTAACTATACGGTTAATGAGAAAGAGCTGTTGGCAGTAGTATTTGTCTTGGAGAAATTCAGATCTTATCTTTTGGGTTCCCGTGTCATCATTTACTCAAATCACACCACTGTAAGGCACATACTCGTAAAGAAGGACGTGAAACCTCGATTAATCCGTTGGATCTTGCTGTTGCAAGAATTTAATCTCAAGATTCACGACAAGGCAAGAAAACAGAACGTGGTAGATGACCATTTGTCCCATCTTCCCTCTTCAGTCATCGACCCGTCTGGTCCGACCGAGCATTTTCTGGACGAGCATCTACTAGCCATTAACGGTCTCCCCTGGTTTGCTAATATAGTGAACTACATGGTTATGGGGAAAGTCCCGCTAGATTAGGCGACTTCCAAGCAGGACAAGCTGATCTTCGAGGCCAAGCACTATATTTGGGATGAACCATATCTCTTCCACATTGGCAATGATCAAGTAATCCAGAGATGCATTCCTAACGACAAGTTCAATGACGTGATCGCATTCTGTCACGACCAGGCCTGCAATGCCATTTCTCTGGACATAAAACCGCAGTGAAAATTCTCCAGTGTGGGTTCTTATGGCTTACGATGTTCAAAGACACACCAACGTATTGGAGGGCATGCGCTCGTTGTCAGACCCTCGGCAACATGGGCCCGTGGGATATGATGCCCTTAAACCCGATAATTGTGTGAGAAATCTTTGACATATGGGGAATCGATTTCATGGGACCCTTTTTCGAATCAACAGCTTCGAATACATCTTGCTCGCTGTTGATTACATCTCTAAATGGATCAAAGCCATCCCCACAAGAACTAGCGATCATAAAATTGTTCTCCGATTCATCCAGGAGAACATCTTTTCCAGATTTGGGGTTCCTAAGGCCATCGTCAGCAATGGCGGGTCTCATTTCAACAATGTGCACTTCCAATCCCTAATGAAGTACGGGGTGTCGCATCGAATCTCAACTCCTTACCACCCCCAGACAATGGACTAGCAGAATTGTCAAATCGAGAGATCAAGAAGATCCTTCAAGTCACTGTTCGACTTGACAGCAAGGACTAATCTACTCGCCTTCCGGAAGCTCTGTTGGCCTATAGGACCACCAACAAGACCCAATTAGGCATGTTTCCCTTTATATTAGTATATGGAAAGACATGTCACCTTCCCATAGAGATGGAGCATAAGGCCAATTGGGCAGTACGGAAGTGCAATCTGGATCTAATGAAGGTTGGAATACACCGCCGATTGCAAATGAACGAGATTGAGGAACTACGCAATGACGCGTACGAGAACTCGCATATCTACAAAGAGCGGGTCAAAGCCTTCCACGACAGAAACTTTGTATGAAAATCTTTCCACCCTGGTCAAAAAGTCCTACTCTTTGATGCCAAGCTCAAACTCTTCCTAGGCAAACTTAGATCTAAGTGGATCGGACCTTTCTTAGTAAGAAAAATCTTTGGAAATAGAGCCATTGAAATTAGTGAACTCAGCCATGATTTTGAACCTTTTGTCATGAACGGTCAGAGACTCAAACCGTTCGTCTAGCTCACTGACCTGAATGTGGCTAAATTATCCTTTGATCTCCATTCTCCCTGAGCTTATTGCGCCTAGCCGATGGCATTAAACTTAGTGCTTAACGGGAGGCAACCCGTCATCTTTTGAAAAAACCCGAAATTCTTTTGACATATCGCTTCGCTGAAATCATATTTCACTTTAGGGATCATCCATTAGAATAGCCGACTCCACCTCTGGTACACGTACCAGAACTTGAAATCGTCCGCAACAGTCTCCCCGACCCATCCACCCACCCATTGAACCTGTTCTAATGTACCATCTAAGCTGAACTTGAGCCCACCTAATTTACAATGAGGACATTGTAAATCGTAGGCATGGGGGAGGGGGGTATTAAAGTGCAAAAGGCTGTGAAAATTAAATCTCACAAAAAGGATTTCACACAAAAAAAAAATGGAGGTTGAAGAAGGTCCATTTGAGAGAAAAATGAGAAAAAGGAGGGAGGAAAATTTAAAAGAAAAGAGCAAAAAGATAAAAAAAAATTAGTCCCTTAAAAATAATATAGAACTTACCTAAGTTCTAGGTTGGATCAAATGATGAATTAAGACCTGGAAGGTTAAAACTTAACGGATTACGGACGAATACCAACCTTTGGACTCTTAGATATGTTCTGAGATTTAAACACTCATGTACCTGTCAAGATCTGGATTAGTCTTCAAGAGGTTAAGGAAAATGCAAAGCTTATGCATTAGTGATTGCGCAGCAAACATAGGTCTTAATTGACCTAAATAAGGCTAAGAATGAGCATAAGTTAGGGAAATTCATGCATGCATAAGCATTATCTGCATCTTTACTGCTTTCCTTTAGCTATGCATAAAATAATGCTAATGTGCTGATTAAGTGCATTATGTCAATGACAGCTAATAAGTTGGTTCTGAAGCTAGATTAGGAATAATCAGTGTTACAGCAAGACTGGAGCAGAAGACTTAGATTGGATATAGTGAATAATGATGTAAGGGAATTAAGGTATGCTATTCTATTAAGTAGGAATAAAACAATAAAATGTGAAGAACTTAGGTCCATCCTAGCCTTAGGATAGCCTAGAGACTTTCCCCAAGCCTTAGCCACCCTTAGATTAGGTCACCGCACCCTAGGAAACCTTAAAACCCTAGTCCAACCCTTATTTGGACATCCAGATAAGTTATAGGACGTCCAGAACCCTTAACCAACTCCCGCACACCTTAAACCCACTTCTGCAATGTTATTGGACGTCCAGACACTTTGTCAGACGTCCAATTTCTGTAGAATACCCAAGACAGAACCTTGAATTCTTCTTGACTCTGATTGGACATCCAGACAACAAGTCTGGATTTTTGATTTTTGATTGTCAGACATCTAATTCCATTTTTTGATGTCTGGAACTGCTCTCCAGTTCCTGTTTTGAGATTCAAGCCTTGATCTTCGATCTTTAGCTCCCTAGACCCAATTCCAACCCCATAGGAACCTAAATTAAGGTGCCCTAACCCTAGTACATCACCTCTCGAACTCCCTAAGGACCTAATTAGGTCTTCACCAAACCGAATTGTCTTAGATCGTAGTCAATTACCATTAACTAAGCCAATTGGACTCATTGAGTCCAAATGAACCCAGATCTCAACCCACACAAGTCCAATTGGACTTAGTGAGAGTCCAATTGACCTGAGCCCAACCTAATTGAGTTATTCCACTCTCAATTAGGTTCACACTCATTCAATTAAACTTGGGTTAAGTTTAATTGCAATTCCCCCTTAGCAATTAGGGTTTGCAACCCTAATTTCAAGACCTACACCTACCTAAACCCTTTAGGACCTAACCTAGACCACTCAGCCACCTAGGCCACGTCCACACACACACACACACACACTCATCTAGAGTTCTATAGAACTCTCTGGAAGTTGCGCCACACTTGGTTGCCAAATTTAGCAACCAAGAGTCATTCAATTCTTAGATCCACTTTTTACGGATCTAAGAACTACTCTCTCTCACTTGGCCGACCACTCATGGGACTCTCTCTAGAGAGTTCCACACTTCTCTAGAGAGACTCCCTTAGGTCTATAAAAAGACCTAAGGGGTGGCCATTTGCACCCATCCCATTCTTGGCACTCATCCACTTAGGCTAGCTACATCTCCACCTCCACTCTACATCCACGAGGAGCACCACCATGGAAGCCACCATCTCCACACCAGGATGCTGGATCACCTCTCCAACCTCTCTCCAAGAGTCGGCCTAAGCACCATTGGCCGCCCCTCCTCCTCTTAACCATTCAAAGGCCATCGGAGCCCACCTCCGAATGCCCTTCTTTTCTGCTAGATTAGTAACTTAGCTCTCGTAGTTTTACTACTTTCATTTACTGCTTAGTAGTGTAGCTCTTATTCTCCCCTAATGATGCATGCAAAATCCCCCCATAGATTCCTGTATGCGATCATTTTCTGTTAGCTAGTTTTATGCTTTCAAGCTTTCCTTTACAAGCTTTCCTCTACATTTCATGTTGCAAGCATCCTCTGAATGAATGAATAAAAGATATATATATATGTCTATATGTTGGAAATCACAATGAGCTTATTGGTTGCAATCTAATTTGTGTAATTCAAGTTGCCTGTTTTTCATTTATATATATACTCTGCACTAAGCATGTCGGTTCTGGAAAATGTAGAAGATCTAACTATAAATGCATTTTCTGTGAACAGCCACCACATCACTAGAATTGTGCGCACTGAAACTCATACTTTCACTTCCGTTATCTATCTGACACGCACATGTAATCAGAATTCATAACAGAAGTGACGAAACTTTAATCCAGAGATTGGAAACCAACGTGCGATTTTAAATAAAGTAGAGCGATAAAGGATCGATCTCAGATTTGAACAAATGCCTCCCAGAGACGAACAATCGGGACTCAAAGTCTAGTTATCTTTTTATAAATATTTTTGTTTGATCGTATTGCGCACTACACTATGACGCTTTTCCTATCAAAACGCACTCTACGCATCTGCAAACAAATGGCACCGTTGCCGGGGTAGCAACATCTTCGATCTTTTAAACTACCACTGACAAATCTTTCTCTACTTTGTTTTTGGATGTCCAGGACAACACAGGAAAATAATGGGATCTGCATACACGTCGAGCGCTGAAAAAGATATCAGGTGCACATCCCTTCTTAGGCTAGGCTTTATTTTGAACCCTAGGATTAGATTTGCTTCCACCAATTACTTTTGAAAAAGAAAAAAGAAAATTTTCATTCATTTTCGTGAAAAAGAAAAAAAATCAAAAAAAAATCTAGATTAGGTTTTTTTTAATCCTAGGTTAGTTTGAAAAAGCAATATATATATATATTTCGAAAATCCCGTTAAAAAAAAATCCTTTTTGAAAAAAAAATTCAAAAACTTCTTGAAAAAAATAAAATATTTTTGGTGGAAAGTTGGATTTCAAAACTCAAACACTCTTTAAAAGCTTCCCCACCATTATTTGACTTTCAGCCAAGGTTAAAAATATGTTTTAAAAATTCGAGTGCTGAAAAATTAGTGAAAAAAAATCTGAAATTCGGGGTGGACGTTCATTTTCAAACCATCTTTCAAACGGCACCATTCTTTTGAAAAACCTCCAAGTATAAAATTTCTAAAAATTCACGAAGTGCAAGGGGGTCAGACTAACCCAGATTTGAGATTTTTCAAAATTCAAAAAGCATTCCGAGCAATCCGTGAATCTGTTTTGACCAAAAATGGTAGGGTTTGAAAGCTGATTTCATTGGCTTTATTTTCCATATTTTTCATAAATTTTTTAGAGTCATTTGATACTATTTCAAAGCAAAAAATCAACCACGGGTGAAAATTCTAAATCTGACCCTCTAACATTCGAAAATCTCTAAAAATTCGGTTGAAATAGCAAAAATTAGAAAAAAATATTCTCTAAAAAAGCTAATTGAAAAAGGAATCTACTCGCCAAATTTCAAGTTAATTGGATTCTGATTTTTGTCAGAGAACTGATTGTAATTTTTGTGGTCTGCTGAAGAAGAAAAAAAAAACAAAACAACAAAACCCTAGAATTGCACGAACCTTAGGATACACCTTTTGGGTTACAATTTAGAGACCACATTTGGGCTAACCTAGACTTAGTCAAGTCTAGTACTTAGCCGGTGAGTTGGTCACCTTGTGGGCCACTCACCAAAAGAAAACCCCAACTAAGGAAAACAGGCTAAAAATCAAGTCTAAAACACGAAATAAACCTGAATTCGTTGTCGTACTACTGGGTGCTTTCAACCTCTTCGCTGGGTTAGCCGAGAGGCGGGAATCGCTTTCAATTGGTTGTAAGATGAATTTTCTTTAGGAATTAGAACTTAAAACGAAAAATCTGGTCATCTGATTCATAAGGACCATCTGATTGACAGGGCCTTAGCCTTGTCTGGCTTGGCTACACCAACCCAAGGGTTGGGTGGTGTATGCAAAGAAAGAGGTCACTTAGACCTCAATTGGTTGGACCTTGGGAGCCACTCCCAAGGAGGCGAGTCACCTCGCTAGGACCTACTTCTCCCCCCACTTCTACTCCCGTAGCCACAATGGCTAATCATGGACCTGGACCTAGACCGGGTCAGGATATTGACAATCTGGACCCGATGGCTCGTCTGGAAGCCTGAGTAGTGGAATCTAAGGAGCGGCATCAGCAGAGCATGGACCGCATTTTGACGGCACTTGACAGGATGCAGCATCCACCGCGAGGAGAACAGCGAGATTTCTACGATCCAGCAGCACCAATTATCGCACCTTTACTCAGAATTCCCATAGGCGGAGACGTGTTTGAGCTCAAGGAAAATGTGATCGGGTTGATCAACACTCACTTCTATGGAAACTCAAGCGAAGATCCGTTCCAGCACATAGACGACCTGAGTCGACTCGCAGAAATCATTTGACCTAGGAACATTGATCTTGGGATTGTTCTAATGAAGCTTTTCCCATTTTCTCTGAGGGACAAAGCTTCATACTGGTTAAAAACCATTAGTAAGCCAATTGGAACCTGGCTAGAATTACGACGTGAATTCCTACAAAAGTTCTTCCCAATCAGTCGAACAAATGCGATGAGGCGCACGATCATAACTTTCTCCCAAGGAGCTCGGGAAAAGTTGCACAAAGCCTAGGACTGATTTCACAACCTTCTCCAAAAATGCCCGCACCATGGTATGGCCAGATGGCACCAAGCTCAGATCTTTTACCATGGGCTGGATGACAGACATCGGTATCTGGCCGATGCATCTAGTGGCGGGAATTTCCTCGCAAAAGACAAGAACAGTGCATTCGAGTTGTTCGAATCTTTGTCTGAGAATTCGATGAATGCCGCTTCCATGAACCAGTTCCAGTGGCTTGGTCAGCAGCAGGTGGGTGTCCATGAGGCTCACACCGTGTCTATTCGAGTCGACATGAATATCATCGTCAAACAGCTGGATAGAATAAACCTAATTGAGAGAAATATTGACCAAATTAGTCAGGGTCAATCTGACATGAACTCTACCACTTCAAGACCCGCCTATGCACCCCGAGCCCCTCCTGCTCAAGTTAATCTACTCACTCGGGATGCATCTTCTCCTTATTTACAAGATTCCGCAAATCAAGATCCCGTAAACAATCCAGATCTGGTACCTTACGACCAGGGTTACGCACCACCTGCAAATTATAACACGTATCCCCTTGATGGATATACGTCTCAGACATCTTCTGCCTGCGAGGACGTCAGTGCTATCCAAGGATATGGGTGTAATAACCTGTATTCAGAGACGTATAACCCTGGTTGGCGCCAGCATCCGAATTTCTCTTGGTCTGGTAATTTACAGAGACCACATCAAGATCAACACTACTAGACCAGGAAATACGGGAATGCGCAAAACACGTATCCTAGGCAGCACCCATTCCCGCATCTCCAGCAACCCCGTTCTTTATACCAGCTGCTGCACCAAGCTGCTAGTCACCCTCCAAAGTGGGCTGACCCTTTAGAGGCACTGAAAGAGGAGTTACAAGAATCAATGAGGAAACCTACATAGGATAACTTGCATATTATGAAGGCGATGGCTGATTAGATACAGACTATACAGAACATGCAAAACTAGCTGTTGCAGGAGCATAGGACTCAGGGAGCCTTGCCCTCCCAACCTATCCCGAACCCGCGTTATGTTCAGAACCAAGGTACCCCGCCTAGGTTTGAAGCACCACAGGGACAGGCACACACCATAGTACAGGCACCTTCTGCACCACCAGGTTATGCTCAAGGCCAGCCGCCTTTACAGAACCCCGCATACTTTGCCCCTTCCGCTCCCCCACCACCTCATGGACAACAAGCCGATGCAAATGTTGTCTCTTTAAGGAGCAGAAGGAAGACATTTGACCCACCACAAAGGGAGGCTGGTCCTGATTTTTCCACCCTTCGCTGCAAGCAAGTTCGACTCCTTCATCTCAGTAGCCACCTACGGTAGGTAAGGGTAAGAGGCCACTCAACTCTGAGATTCCCATCCCTTTTCCTAAGGCTCTGACCCGAAATGTAGTACAGAACAAGGACATGCAAAATTTTGAGGATCTAAAATAAATGTTCAAGTATATATTCAGGTCCCCCTCCTCGAGGTAATCGATCACATTCCCGTTGTCGCTAGGTTCTTCAAGGACTATTGTGCCCCGAAGCAACAACCAAGAATTGGATGATAGGCGATACTATCAAAATAGGCCAGCACCGTCATTCTAGCCGACTTGCCGCCGAAAAAGAAAGACCCTGGTACCCCGCTTATATCCTGCTTCTTGCAGGATTCTCCATTTCATCAGGCCCTTCCAGATCTGGGTTCATCCATCAACCTAACTCCCACTGCCATATTTGATCGATTTCAATTTGGGGAGTTAAAGCCTACCTCGGTCACGATTCAGCTGGCTGATAGATCAGTCAAAACACTGAGGGGGGTGGTTGAGAATGTGATCGTGAAAGTCCGTGGATTCTGCTTTCCCGCAGACTTTTTCATTCTCGATATGAAAGTTCCTCCTAATCTCCGAGATGCACCAATTATTTTGGGTCACCCATTTCTAGCGACAGCCCGAGCGCACATTGATTGTGCATCTGGGTGTATGGAGATAGCCCTAGGTAATGAGCGACTTCCACTTGACATATTCAGGGCAACAAAGAATTTTGACTGTGATCACATAGAGGAGGATGGTGAAGACGAAGATTCGGCACACTATGGTAACATTAGGCTCCTTTGTGACGACCCAATGTCTCATTTGTCTACACTACCAAGTTTCTTGAGCCTCGATCCACACGGGACTGAAACCACTGTACTACAAATATCTCCCCCGAGAGATATAACTGTTTCCGCACCTCTGAATCTAGCTATCCTGATCCGCACATTACTGAAACGCCCCAGTTGTTGCAAGAAGACGTGACCTCAGCTAACGGGTTTCCCGTTAACGCAGTCACAACCGATTATTTCACAGGAAGCGAATCAGCGTGAATTCACGTGCATACGGATCAGCAGATTCCCACCCTCGAGTTTGCTCCTCCCACTCCCATTTCTGACCCCGACCCACTCGTCATTGAATTGAAGCCCTTACCTGACTCACTTAAGTATGTGTTCTGGGGCGAAAGTGAGACATACCCAATCATTATTAATACCCACTTAACCCAAGAACAGGAGCATCAATTGATTTCTACACTATAAGAACATAGGGCTGCTATAGGGTGGAATATTGCTGATCTCCGCAGTATTCGCCTCTCATATTGCACTCACCACATTTACACGGATGAGGGGGTGAAACCTTCGAGACAACCTCAAAGACAGCTAAAGTTGAATATGCTAGAGGTTGTTAAGAAGGAGATTATCAAATGGCTGGATGCAGGTATTGTATAACCAATCTCAGACAGCTAATGGGTGAATTCGATCCAGATAGTGCCCAAGAAAGCAGGACTCACCGTAGTAAAAACTGACAAGGGCGAATCCATCCCGACCCACTGACATACACTTGTGCGTGTGTATTAAGAAGTGTCGTTATAGTCGCACTTGCAACGCCGATTTTAAAGTAAAGAAACGGAGGTGAGTCCGAGTGTCAATCTCAGGGAGGTGTGAAAATCGGCTTTTGCATATCACTTGTTGTCACGGAAAGCATAGAGTTTTGCTTGCGAAAGGTACGGTTTGAAAAGCGAGAGAGAGATAGAGAGAGAGAGGGAGAGATTAGGGTTAGAGTTTCATGCTTGATCATGCAACTTAAACAGAAATTAAAATAAACAACTGAACGGAAAGTAACTTCATTAGTCATGCAGCTCTAGTTCACAAATTACAACATTGAATACATGCTTAAACATAAGTAAAGGAAAGCCTAAAAGAAAGGAAGAGAGAGAGAGGGGGGGCAAAGCGACGAGGAAGCCACGACGGTGAAGGGCGACTTCGTCGGTGGCTCGTCGTCTCCGGCGATTACAAAAGGGCCTAAAGCTAGCTAAGAAAGGAGTAGAGTAGTTGCAAGGGAAGTGAATGCCTTGAATGAGTGGTTGGAGGGAGTTTAAATAGGGAGAAGGGCTTTCTAAAAGAAGGGGCATTAGCGACGTCCGGGACGTCCCTAAAACCATTCCAAAAGCATCGGTGAAGCCCTCCAGCTCGCCGGTCATCCGCCTACACCGTTCTTCTTCGCGCACGATCCGCGGCCGCTGTGTGAGAGCCGTCCAATCGAAGATCGGACAGCTGAGATCTTCCCTTGGATGCGCCCGGATCGCGCCTCGAGCGTGCTTCTACACGGGCTCGTCGCCCGACGTGCACGCGTGCGTGGGCGCTCGTGATCTGAGGGCGCGCCGCGTGACGCGATCACGGCCGTCCGCTGCTAATCGGGCGACCCAATTTCGCCGCGCACTCCTTCGTCTTCAATTCTCTGACCGCGCAACTCGAACCCACGTCACGAGCGTGCAAGCATGCGCGCTAACCGTTGCGCCACGCCCGTGCTTTGTCGTGGCAACCCCGGGTGGGCACGCAGTTCTCGGCCGTCCGATCGAAGATCGACGGCCGAGATTTGATCACAGCTGAAGGAAGAGTGGCATGCAGTGGAACGAGGGCGACGTGGCACAACGAGGGTCGTTGATCATCAGATCAACGATCAGAACCTCTTGGGCCCATTGTAGGAGCTCCGGATGTTGGATTTGGCGAATCTTAAGTCCGTTGGACTCCGTTCGTCGTTCTGAATCCATCCGTGCGGTTCCATTGCTCATCTGAGGCCTACTTTGGCAAGTGCTTACACAAATGACCATTAATACAGTTTTATAAGCAATCTTGATATATGATGCATGGAATACTCCCTTTCTACTTATGTTGTGCCTTTTATTCTTAAGATGGGCCCTATTTAACAGAATTATCACCCCCATGTGCAGTGTTATCATAACCCCATGCTTACTCCTTGCTAGTCCCTAGCAAGGTTTATTCTGGCCTTTATTTTCTTTCAGAATTTAAGAAGCAATTGCTTATACACTTCGCTACTTGTCAATAGGAGGAAATATACCAAGATCTTAATCTAGAAAGACTAAGCAGCGCCCGGGTGTCTACCAAAATACGAATCGCCCGAATCATTGCTTTAATGTATATAACTATACATATGTATATGCATATATATTTTTTAGAATTTTTTCGAAATTCAGTGTGGGTTGGTAACTTTTTACGGCTACCCAACCCACCCAAAACTCGGTCAAAACCTAAGTGCTAAGCATCTTGGTGTGAAGATTGTGATATACTCACTTAACAGTAAATCAGACAGACTTCGGGTTTCCACACCCCTAGGTGATCGGAAGAGGAAATATATTTGCCTGAATGTGTATTTGTTCGATTGGTAGCTTTCTCCCTACGTTTGTTTTAATTGGGTTCAACACAAGGATTTTTCCAGTATATATCTCCCTGGTTTATACTATCTCCCCGCTTCTTCCTTTAAGTGTTTTGGTTCTTTTTGTGCAGTTATTTAGCTAGGCTCTAAACAACCGACCAATGAGCTGTTACCCACGATCACTTGCCAACCACACTCGTGCGATTAAGTGTGGTTTATTTTCTTTTCTTCTTTTTTTTTTCATAGGTGGCTTCCATGATCTCAAATGTGCCTAGAGACAATAAAGAAGAAATGGTCCCGTGGCTGGGTTCTGGACAACCTGCCAATGGGCTGTTACCCACGACAACTTGCCAACCATACCACCCTAGAGAGTTCATTAGCTACCCAATTTCTGTCAAAATCTCCGAGAAGTGAGTCTGTGCAAAAATGTGTGCAGATGCTTCAACTCAAAGTTTTTCTTTGTTAGAGGGTGAGTTGATAAGTCGTATACTTATCACCTTATTTAGTAGGTGATTAGAATAGCTTAAGGTTGCAAGGATTCGAAGCTAAATCCATATCTTAACGGACACCATGGCTGATTAAGCCTGAAGGCCTAAAAAGTCTAGGTGTTTAAGTTCTTCTCTATTATTTCCCACTATTGACAAGTTTCTAATGCCTAAGTTTTCTTCCTAAATTCTTTTTTTTTTTATTCAGACCGATTAAATGAGCTCAGGATTATGCAATTTACCACCGCCCTATGCTTAAGTTGGACAATGTCCTCATTGGCAAGTACATGGATGCATAAGGGTTCAAAAAGATAGTACCTGGGTGACGTAAAATACCGGATCAGTCTGAATCCTCTGGGTTGCCTCCCAGGAAGCACTGAGTTTAACGCCTCCAGCTGGGCGGTGCTTCATGTCATCCCTCAACGAGGGTGACACTCTCCTCTGGGGGAACCTGGGCCAAGAAGTGCTTTAATCTTTGACCATTAACTGTAAAAGTGTGCCCAGTCTTAGGATCAGCGATTTCAACCATCCCATTAGAGTAGGGCCTAACCTCCCGAAATGGTTCTATCCATTTAGACCTGAGTTTCCCCAGGAGGAGTTTTAGGTGGGCGTCAAACAGCCAGACTTGCTGGTTAGCCTCAAAGGTTTTTTAATGAATGAGTCGGTCATGGACGGCTTTCATTTTCTCCTTATACAGTCAAATATTGTCAAAGGCATCCCGACGAATTTCTTCGAGCTCAGGTAATTGGAGCATCCTCTCCGCACTGGCTAACTAGGAATCCATGTTATATTGCTTGACAGCCCAATAAGCCGATGTTCCAATTCGACAGGAAGATGGCAAGCTTTTTCAAAGACCAGGCGATAAGGCGACATGCCTATCGGGGTCTTGAAAGCAGTCTTGTATGCCCACAAGGCATCATCAAGTCGTGTGGACCAGTATTTCCTGTCAGGTCTCACAGTCTTCTGTAAAATGTCCTTGATTTGTCTATTTGAGACCTCGATCTGCCCATTTGTTTGCATATGATACGGGGTAGCAATGCGGTGGTTCACCCCGTATTTTCTAAGTAGGGCACGGAATTGGGAATGGATAAAATGGCTTCCACCATCACTGATCATGGCCTTGGGTATTCCAAATCGGGAAAAGATGTTATTCTTAACAAAGTCCATGACAGTCCTGTGATCGCAACGACGGGTGGCGACGGCTTCAATGCATTTGGAAACATAGTCTACCGAGACTAGGATGTACTCGAAGCCGTTGGATGGTGGAAAGGGGCCCATAAAATCGATACCCCAAATGTTGAAGATTTCGACAATCAAAATGGGCTGGAGGGGCATCATATCTTTCTTGGTCATGGTCCCCAGCGTTTTGCAGCGTGAGCAAGTCTTGGCAAAGTTGTGTACATCCTTGAATAGGGATAGCTAGTAAAATCCAGACTGCAGAACCTTTGCAGCTGTTTTCTTTCCAGAGAAGTGGCCACCACAAGCCTAGTCATGACAGAAGTAAAGCACACTCTGAACTTCATTTTCAGGGATACATCTCCTGATGATTTGGTCAACATAGAGGGAAAACAGCATGGGATCATCCCAGAAATAGTGCTTGGCCTTAGCCAAGAACCTGTCCCGTTGCTGTCTGGACCAACTGTGCGGGGTTTGTCCTACAACCAGGTAGTTGACGTAGTCAGCATACCATTGCATTCTCTTGTCTTGCACAGCCAGGATGTGTTCATCAGGGAAGGCGTCAGATAGAGGTAGGGAGGGTCCAATGTGGTTTGGATGAAGTCTAGAAAGGTGGTCAGCCACCACATTCTTTGATCCGACCTTCTCTCGGATTTCCAGGTCAAATTCCTACAAAAGCAGGATCCATCTGATGAGCCTGGGCTTTGCATCCTTCTTGGCCAACAGGTGCCGAATGGCTGAATGATCAGTGTAAATCGTCACGTGGGATCCCAGCAAGTACGATCGGAACATTTCAAGTCCAAAGACTACAGCGAGCAGTTCTTTCTCTGTGACCGTATAATTTCGTTGGGCCTTATCCAACATTCTGCACACGTAGTAGATCACTACGGGCTTCTTGTCTTGCCTTTGTCCCAGGATAGCGCTTATGGCAAAATCAGATGCATCACACATAATCTCAACGTCCTAGGACCAGTCTGGGGGTTGAAGTACAGGTGCGGTAGAGACTAAGTCCCGGAGGGTGTAATAAGCCTAAATGCAATCAGAAGACATGTGGAATATGGCGTCGTTGGCTAGAAGGTCGGTCAAGGTTTTGGAAAGCTTGGAAAGTTCTTTAATGAACCTTCGGTAGAAGCCAGCATGTCATAGGAATGAGCAAATCTATCGGACCGGGCTAGGTGGAGGAAGTTTGGAAATCAAATCAACCTTAGCACGATCTACCTCGATGCCCCTATGCGATACAATGTGACCGAGGACAATTCCTTCTTGAACCATAAAATGGCTCTTTTCCCAACTTAACACTAGATTAACCTCGATACATTGTTTCAGGATTTTCTCCAAGTTGCTCAGACAATGGTCGAATGAATTCCCAAATACAGAGAAATCATCAATAAAGACCTCTAAGTATTCACCCAAAATTTCTGAAAAAATGGCTAACATGCAACGCTGGAAGGCTGCAGGTGCATTGCATAACCCGAACAGCATTCGATAGAATGCAAATGTGCCATACAGGCAAGTGAATGTGGTCTTTTCTTGATCCTCCGGAGCAATTGCGACTTGGTTATATCCTGAATATCCATCCAGGAAGCAAAAATACTTCTGCCCTGCCAGTCTTTCAAGGATTTGGTCAATGAATGGCAAGGGGAAATGATCCTTCTTAGTGGCTTTATTGAGCTTCCTATAATCAATACACACCCGCCATGCGGTGGTGGTGCAGGTCAGGATGGATTCACCATGATCATTGGTGACAGCAGCGAGCCCAGCTTTCTTCGGAACCACTTAAGTGGGGCTCACCCAGGGGCTATCGGAGATAGAATAGATGATGTCGGCGTCAAGTCACTTGATAATTTATTTCTTAACGACCTCCCGCATGTTTGCGTTTAAACATCTCAGCATCTGGCGAGAGGGTCGTACCCCGTCTTCCAGGTAAATCTTATGGGTGCAATAGGTGGGGCTAATTCCTCTTAAGTCAGAAATGGTCCAACCAATGGCGGCCTGATGTTCTGAAAGGGTCGCAGTCAACCTGAGTTCTGAATCCTTGGTTAGATGAGAATTAATAATCAAGGGGAAGGTCTGGTTAGGTCCCAAGAAGACATACTTGAGATTCTCGGGCAATGGCTTAAGTTCAGGTGCGGGTGGAACCATAGTCGATGGGAAGGGAAAGGGCAGGAGTTGATCAACATCAATCTCCTCAAATGATGTTGTGTGATGATACTTAGCCTTACAGAGGTCCACGGGTAGTGTCGAGTCAGAACAGTCATTACAGGTCTGGTGGTCTGATACAAAAGTAAAGGTGAGGCATTCCTCGATCAGAGTTTCCACAGGATCATGTTCTTCAACGCAATCGCAATCAAAAGACTTTATTGCCCGGAAGATATTCAATTGCATTTTCCTGTCCCCGAAGGCATTTCCATACATCCCATGTCAC
The DNA here is from genome assembly GCA_037157565.1 of Thalassia testudinum. Classification (NCBI taxonomy): domain Eukaryota; kingdom Viridiplantae; phylum Streptophyta; class Magnoliopsida; order Alismatales; family Hydrocharitaceae; genus Thalassia; species Thalassia testudinum. The sequence continues at coordinate 12,399,414 of JAZHRO010000044.1, read as the reverse complement.
AATCAATGTTTGCCTTAGCCGTAGCTAAGAAAGGTCTCCCTAAGATTATGGCTGCGTTCTGTAATTTTTCAGGGACTTCCATGTCGAGCACCAAAAAGTCGACCGGGAAATAGAAGTCCTTGACCCATACAATCACGTCCTCAACAATCCCCTTCGGGGTTTTCACAGATCTATCAACCAGCTGGATGGTGACAAGGGTTGGTGTCAACTCTCCAAAACCAAATTGGTGGTACAGGGTTGTTGCAATCAGATTGATATAAGCACCTAAGTCCAGGAACGCTCTATCAAATGTCATGTCCCCGATATTGCAGGAAATCAAGAGTGCTGGGTCAATTCGCTTGAGCGGAAGGTTGCTTGATATCATGGAACTTGCTTGTTCAGAGAGCACAACCTTCCTAGGTGCTTGAGGTCTCCACTTACGCTTGGGTGTACAGGCATCCTTTAAAAACTTAGCGTAAGCCGGGATGTGCTTGACAGCTTCAAAGAGCGGAATATTAATCTGTACTTGCTTAAAGATTTCCAACAGCTCCTCAGTCTCCACAACATTCTTCTTTTTCTTCATTGTTTCCAAGGCCTCAAGGTAGGGTGTCTGAATGTGGATTGGTTCTATTTCTGGGTCCTTGGTTGGTGCCTCTTCTGAGTTGGGTATATCAGGAGGTGAAGTGATGTAAACACATTTACACTACTTAAAATGTCTATTTATGCATGTTTTTAAGTATAGGATTGCATTTCATGATATAAATATTGCATAACATGCATCATCTTGCATTTAAAGTAGTTTGAACAAACTGGAGGTTAATTGTCTCCTTTTATGTACTTGGACAGGGCAAAAATTTTATCGGGGCCTTGGATCAAAGATCCAACCATATGGATGTGATCAGGGCGACAATTGGAGTTCAACGACTCCACGGTCGCCCTAATCAGGCATCCATAGCATCAGATAGTGACTGGGGAACCCTAAAAGATCAAGGGCCAGGATGGTGAAAATCCGCAATTCAGATGACAAATCCGACCGTACGGATGAATTCGGATCGACGATCGCAGCTCAACGACACAAAAATCGAGTCAATTCGACATCCGTAGCACCATCTACAACTTCCAGAAGATGGACGGCCAAGATGGCACCACGTGGCGCCATCTCGGCCGCCCAAACGGCCACCTACATTCCATGAAGACCGCGCACCCGCCCCCTCTCTGCCGTTGGATCTCGATCCAACGGCTGTGGACACGGCGCTTTAAAACCATCCTCGCGACCTCAACGGCGTAACATAGCGGAGATGAAGCGGCGGGCTAAGCAGAGATCGCAGGATCGAGTCCCGCGAGCCTCAAATCAGGCGCAAGCGAGCGGCGCGTGGGGCGTCAGATTGCGATCAAATGGCTGCGCGTGCCCAATAGCACCGACGCACGATTGGACGCGCAGCGTCGACGCGCGATCACACGCGGGCAGGCGCACAGCGTAGCAGGCAAAGATGCGTTTTAAGCCGTCCGATGACGGCGTGCGTGCAATTGTGTTGGGCGCGCGGGCAGCTACAGCGGCGCACGTGGGCGCGGAAGCTACACCCACGTCAGGGCTTAAGTGACGAATTTATTCGTCACTAAAGACCCCTCATTTATTGTTTTGAAGTTGTAATGTCCATTTTGCCCCAACTCCTTACAACTATAAAAGGAGACCCCCTCCAGACGAAATTTTCATCCCTTCCTTCTCCTCTCTACCCCTCCAAAGCTCAAGAGAAGCTTGTCCCACATCCAGGATGCTTCTCCCAAGATAAAGTCCAATTTTCGTTCCCCTTCGGAAGTGAAACCCGCGACGACGACGGCATGCTGCTTCGTTCCCGTTCTTCTGCTTCGTCCTCCTTCGTCCTGCTTCGTTCCCCTTCGTCCAGGCATCGTCCCGTCCGACTCATCCTCCGAGCAATCCTCGAGGAGGATTTCTCTCTCCCTATTCTTTTTATTGCTTTCTAGTATAAATTTACTACTTTCTAGTGTAGTTTTGTTCATCCTTCAACTAATCGTCAAGGAAGACATTTCTCCCTCCATTCTTTTAATGCTTTTTATAGTAAATTTATCGTTTTCTAAAGTAATTGTTTTATGCCTTCTAGTTGTAATGAACAATCTCCTCAATAAAAAATTTCTTGTTTATTCTACATCTCATTTTAATTTCTCTGTGTAATATTCTCTTTCTCTCTTACTCTCTCTCTCTTCTATTTATTGTAAATAATTAAATAATTTTAAATTGAATTATTCTGAGACAAATAAAAAGAAACGCGTAATTTTTAAATCAAACGTCTGCCTCCCTGTGTTCGACCTGGAATTTTCATTTCGGTATAAATTTTATTTGTTGAACACGAATTCTTCGCTTTCGAAATACAACGACAGGTTTTCCAAAATCAAACATGTTAGCGTAGCATTGGTATCATTCAACATTTTGGCGTCGTTGCTGGGGAGGCGACCCTCTTTGGTTTCTCTTCGCGTTTTCTAACTTACAAATCAATTACCTCACTTTTCCCCTTTCTTATTGTGATTGCAGGTACTCTTTCGAGACAGGCAAAAGCAGTAGATCGGAGTAAAATGTTGTAGAAGGTTTTGTGAGTAATCCCCCACCCCCACCCAGTAGATTCATTCCACAATATAATAATTCAAACATCAATCAACCTAGGTGTTTTTTTAAACTCTAAGGTTAGATTGTTTGTTGTTTGACACCCATACTCACCCCAACCTCCATATTAAAAAAAAAAAGAAAAAAATTTAAAAATCTCGAAGAGGTACACAACCTCATCTGATTTTCAAACTCAGCCGGTAAACCGACATCAGGAACCGGTACACACCTTCAAACACATAATTGAGTAGAAATCAGATTAGGTCATTTGTGTGCCTAATTAAGTGGTGCATCAGGCTAATTGTTTGAGTTGATTGGGCCGCATGACTTCAAATAAAATAAACTCATCAAGTAGCTGCCAATTAGGTTCAACTCTGAGGGATTTATAAGGCACTCCACATTCTTTTCAAACTTTAAACGAAAACATCTTCACCTGTGCTTGCATAACCTGGTGTGCCAACGAAACCTGTTTGAAAACACCTAAAGTTGAATCCTAAAAGGTACTGAGCAAGATTTGAACTTTAAAATTCACCACATCAAAAATAACCTTCCTTGAAAACCACTGGTTGTGCACGCACACACAAGTCAATCAATCATTAAAGGCACAACCCATTTAAAGGGCCCATCACATTCCAAACTACATTCAAACCTAGCCCTAAATAAAACAGAGTAGACGTTGGCCTTAAGGATTGAACTCGCTCTTCAGAACTCAGAACGGGATTATTTTTTATTAGTCTGTTTCTACTATTAAATCTGATGTCTAGCTAGGGGAGCAGAGTCAAACGATCGCGGTCGGAGGATACACTAAGAACGAGAGGCGCAAGCCGAAGAAAGAACCTTCTCCCCAGTCCCTCCTTTTAACTGGTTGGATTGAACAGACAGAAGTAGATCAAATCGTTCCTTTATCTCAAGACGGGTTTTGGGAGTCTGTAGGTCTGTAGGCTAACTCATTTAAGGACAGGTTTGATTGTTTGTATTGCAGGGTACCTCGCTTCCTCCCGTGTCTCGCAAATCCTTCTACATATTTCACGCATTCCCGCTCTTTCCCTACTGTTGTCAATTATCCTCAACATGACGATTATCCCAACTCATTGTAATCAACCGTCAGTCAGTTGGGATAATTCGGATTGGGGATACAATTCCTGACCGCCATGTTTAGGGTCTAACCCTGAACACTATGATTGTGATTTCTATCCTTCTCAGAGCTACATCGATTATAGATCGTCTTCGTTTCATGCACAACCTAATACGATCTACAATCAAGAAGGATACACCGATCCTTACCCATCCTCTAATTTCACTGCCTTTAGGCCATCACCATCTTTTCAACAATCTGAAATGACCTATTATCAGGAAGGGTATAACAAATCATAATTCGTTAATTCCCTTGCATTGAGCCCAAACCCGCCCAATCCTGAACCAACTCATTTGGTTCAGGTTAACCAGGTTCAAGATAAGGTTCTGGCTAACTTGAGGAATATCATACAATCTTTAGAAGTTCAGCCAATACCTTGCATTGAGAGATTGGAGCCCCTGATTGAAATGATTGATGATTCAAACAGGTCTTTGTTGGATTGGCTCCAAGACGTCAAGGATAGGAACCCAGGTGAGTTTCTACTTGGGAAATTAGCGAAATTGAGGATGAGATTCGTGGTTGCTTTGATTCAATCTTGGAATAATTCCCAGGATGAACCCTCTTCAGGAAAGCCAATGACAGAACCCGCTCAGGCACCTGTTGGGGGGGACACGTGTTACGAGGCTGACCAAATTGAATTAAAGAAATCAATTAAGAATGATCTGATTTCTTCACCTAAGATCCCTAAGCCGAGTTACGAGGAAACCTATGTCTCTGGGGAACACAAAGTGACACCTGATTTTGAGACATACATTGATACGAATCCTGATGGTAAAGATTCAAGTTGCAAAGTCTCATGCAAGATTTCTGAACATGATTTCTATGAGACAATTGGGCCTGAGGAATCTGATATATCATTTGATAGCCCAATAACTGAGGAAACTGATCTTATTAGGGCACACATTACGGATCCAGAATCGTATTTTCTAGAGGAATCAATTCAATGCCCTAATTATCAGTTACATCCTATTGAGGTTATTAATGATTCTAATTCTGAGATAATTAGACCCAAGTCAATTTTAATTCTGCCACATCATTTAGACTTGGAGATTTCAAACGGGGCGATAAATATACAAGAGGTCCTGAAATTTGATATGCTGAATGAGGAGGATAGGAGCTGGGAAGTTTTGATTTGGGAAGTTAATTTTGAAAGAACTTCCCGTGTATCCACTAAAATGTGGATTTGTCTTTCGAGTCCTGCCATCTTAATTCTATTATAATTGAAATAAATAAGTTTAGGTGATAAGTACACGACTTATTAACCCACCCTCAGATTTGAGGGAATTTTTAGTCTTAAGCATCTACACACTTTCTTTGCACTGACTCGTTGTTCGGCGATTTTAACAGAAATTGGACAGCTAATGAACTTCTTAGGGAGATATGGCTGGCAAGTTATCGTGCCCATCGACCTTTCTCTTTTTCCTGCCTTTAGGTAAATCTTAGACCAGGAAGCCACCTACTTAGAAAAATAAAAAAATCAAAATGTCAAAAAAAAAAGGAGAAAAGAACAAAAATAAGCCACACTTCACCGCATGAGTATGGCCGGTAAGTTGTCGGTGGCAACAGCTCATCGACCGGTTGTCCAAATCCCAGCTCAGAAAATACACTAAAAATTCCCAAAACACTTACGAAGAAGCTGAGAAGTAGAATAAACAGGGGAGATATACACTGGATTTACCCTTGTGTTGACCCCGTAAAAAAATAAAAGTAGGGAGAATTACCAGTTGTAAAGATACACCTTTAGGCAGAATTCTTTTTGAGGTCACCTAGAGGCGTAGAAATCCGAAGTCCATTTTAATTACTGGTCAACGAGTTTATCACAATCACAATAAGATGCTTAAAACTTAGGGTTCTCATCAAATCTTTGGTGAGTTCAATGACCGTAGAAAGCCACTCTTAAACCCTAAAATTTGAAAATCCAAAAAAACAAAAATTAGAAAAGAGTAAAAAGAAAATGAAATTTTTCTTTTAATAAGGTGAGCACTTGAAGCGGTCTGCATTTTGACTGATACCCGAGCACTGTTGTGTCTTTGAAAGTTCAATTCCTAAGTAGACAATTTCTTAATGATTGAAAATAACATAGGTTCAAATAATCCAACCTAATTCTTTTGTAAATAGCATATAATTTTTGCTAGGGATTAGCAAAAGATAGACATGGGGGTATGATGTAAACACATTTACACTACTTAAAATGTCAATTTATGCATGTTCTTAAGCATAGGATTGCATTTCATGATATAAATATTGCATAACATTCATCATCTTCATTTAAAGTAGTTTGAATAAAATGGAGGTCAGTTGTCTCCTTTTATGTGATTGGACATGGCAAACATTCTATCAGGGCCTCGGATCAAACATCCAATCGTATGGATGTGATCAGGGCGGCATCCGTAGCATCCTCAGATCAAAGTTCAACGACTCCAAGATCGCCCTAATCAGGCATCCGTAGCATTAGATAGTGACTGGGGAACCCTACAAGATCAAGGGGCAGGATGGTGAAAATCCGCGCTTCAGATGACAAATCCGACCGCACGGATGAATTCGGATCGACGATCGCATCTCAACAACACAAAAATCAAGTCAATCTGACATCCGTGGCACCATCTACAACTTCCAGAAGATGGGCGGCGAAGATGGCACCACGTGCCGCCATCTCGGCCGCCCAAACGGCTGCCTACATTCCATTAAGACCGCGCACCCACCCCCTCTCCGCCGTTTGATCGAGATCCAACGGCTGTGGACGCAGCGCTTTAAAATCATCCTCGCGACCTTCTCGACGGCGTACCACAGCGGAGATGAAGCGGCGGGCGAAGCAGAAGTCGCGGGATCGAGTATCGCGAGCCTCAAATCAGGCGCAAGCGAGCGGCGCGTGGAGCGTCAGATTGCGATCCAACGACTGTGCGTGCCCAATAGCGCCGACGTGCGATTGGACGCGCAGCGTGGGCACGCGATCACATGCGAGCGAGCGCGCAGCGTAGCGGACGAAGGTGCGTTTTAAGCCGTTCGATCTCGCGATCGGACGGCTGAGACTCAATGTGCGTGCGATCGCGTTGGGCAGCTGAAGCAACGCGCGTGGGCGCCGAAGCTACGCCCACGTCGGGGCTTTAGTGACGGATTTATCCGTCACTAAAGACCCCTCATTTATTGTTTTGAAGTTGTAATGTCCATTTTGCCCCCACTCCTTGCAACTATAAAAGGAGACCCCCTCCATACGAAATTTTCATCCCTTCCTTCTCTCTACTCCTCCAAAGCTCAAGAGAAGCTTGTCCCACACCCGGGATGCTTCTCACGAGATAAAGTCAAATTTTCGTTCCCCTTCAGAAGTTGATCATGCGACAACGACGGCGTGCTGTTTCGTTCCCGTTCTTCTTCTTCGTCCTCCTTCGTCCTGCTTCGTTCCCCTTCGTCCAAACGTCGTCCCGTCCGGCTTGTCCTCCAAGCAACCGTCAAGGAGGATTTCTCTCTCCCTATTCTTTTTACTGCTTTCTAGTAAAAATTTACTGCCTTCTAGTGTAGTTTTATTCGTCCTCCAAGCAATCGTCGAGGACATTTCTCCCTCCATTCTTTTAATGCTTTCTAGAGTAAATTCATCGCTTTCTAGAGTAATTGTTTTATGCTTTCTAGTTGTAATGAATAATCTCCCCAATGAAAAATTCCTTGTTTATTATACATTTCATTTTGATTTCTCTGCGTAATATTCTCTTTCTCTCTTACACTCTCTCTCTTCTATTTATCATAAATAATTAGATAGTTTAAATTGAATTATTCTGTGACAAACAAAAAGAAACGCGTAGTTTTTAAATCAAACATCAACCTCCCCGTGTTCGACCCGGAATTTTCATTTCTGTATAAATTTTATTTGTTGAACACGAATTCTTCGCTTTCGAACTACAACGACAGGTTTTCCAAAACCGAACACGTTAGCGTAGCGTTCGTATCGTTCAACATGAAGTCTCGGGGAGAGTCGGCCATTTGGGATCCTGGTTTTGGTGCCGCTTCTCAAGGTCACCGCATTTGCAGAGGCATTGGGACCATGGGTTGAACCTTGCGAAGACGAGGATGAAGAGGCACCAAACCCAGGGGGTGTTTACGGGGCTGGCTGGACCATGTGAGCCTACCTGGGATTGCCTTGGAACCCTTGCAAATTGGGGCCTCTGTTAATTATGTTTCGTAGGTTCGATTGAGGCGGGGAAGGTATGTATCCTTGTTTACAGTTCAAGGGTTGGCTTAACTGTCCCTTCACCAAGGCCATTTCCTCCTGATTTTCTGGTTCATGTTAGCCGTCATCTTTGTTAGGGTGTTCATTTGGTTTTCTGGGGGAGGGGCTGCCCTATTCTGATTATATTGGGGTCTAACTGGTGGTCCTTGCTGATAGGGGGCAAGTGTGGCTACTGGTTTGGCCTAGGCTAGTTTTGGAATTGTGGTGGTTTTTTGTTTGTCCAACCAAAGTTGGGGTGTAACACCAGCCAGTGTTGTAGGTGTTCGAGAAAGGGTCCGGTCTCACATAACCTTGGACAGCTTGCACATCTTCAAGGATAACCGATGTTGATGAAGAGGGAAGGGAGTAATCAAGGGTTGAGGGAGCAAAGGTCCCTCCATGGAACGTGGCTAGGGGTTGTTCTGGGTTCAGTTGGGTTAAGGGCTGGACCAAGTCAACATTATGCGCTCCCGTTGCTAGGGAGAAAGTCTGTAAGGGGTTCCTGATCTGGTTCAGTAGCTGATCAATCTTTTTGTCCACCAATTCTACTCGATCTAGTTTCTTGGCAACGATATTCATGTCAACCATTCCAAATTTGCTTGTACCTCATAAAGCCCACCACAGGATTGACTAAACCTGTTGAACTGGGTCATGGAGGTATTGTGGAGCGAATTGTCGCTCATAGACTCAAAGAGCTCAAACGCGCTCTCTTCGTCCTTGTTCAAGAGGTTCCCCCCGCATGAGGCATCGACGAAGTTCCGTAGGTTGCTGTCCAGACCGTGGTAGAAAATCTGGGCCAATTGCCTCCTTGGTACTTCGTGGTGTGGGCATTTCCTTAAGAGTTCATTCAATCTTTCCCACGCCTAATGAAATTGTTCCCCACCCTGAAGTGTAAAGGTAGTGATAGCTCTTCTGAGGGCATTGGACTTTCCTATGAGGAAGAATTTCCTTAAAAATGCAAGCCTCAGTTCTTCCCAGGTGGTGATAGGTCTACCTAGGGTTCTAAGTTAATGAGATGCCTTGTCTCTTAATGAGAAGGAAAACATCTTGATTAGAACAATGTCAAGGCTAATGTTCCTAGCTTTCACAATTCGCGCTATGCGGTCGAGATCCTCTAGATGCTGGAAGGGGTCCTCATTTGAACTTCCATGAAAGTGGTTCTGGATCAGACTTAAGGCATTCGATTTCAGCACAAAATCATCTCCCCCTTCAGGGATCCAAAGGTGCGGCTCGACTCTAATAGCGGAGGGATTATAGAAATCGCGGAGGGGTCTCGCCTGATCCTGAAATGGTGGTATATTGAGTGGTGGTTGCTCTTGTACGCCATGGAAAGGTGGTGGTGGTTGTTCTTGTGGGTTCTGTAACAGATGTATGGCCTGCATGATGGTGTGGATTTGTTGTTGTTAAAGCCGATGGTTTGCATTAATTTGGGCTTGGATGATGGCCATTGCGTCTGGTGGGGGTTAATCCTCAGCCTCATCTACCCTAGGTTCAGCCATGTTTCTAACAGAATCACGCTGCCTAGATTCCTGCCCCAAAACACACAACTCAGGGTACAGTGAGTGTCTTCCATGCATACACTAGAGAAGAGCAGGAGAGGATGCAGAGGGCGACAAATGCGAGAAATGTGTTTCAATCAAGCAGACAAGCCTAGTCCTTATGGTGTATTCCTTAGGAAACCTAGAAATCTCACAACAGGTGATTAAGTCCGTAAACACTGGACTCCCCTTCAAAAGGCTAATCTGGCCAGGTTGATTGCGAGGGGATTGCAGGGAAGGTTCTTCCTTTGGCTTGCGCCTCCGGTTCCGTAGACCCCACAACCGCGGTCGTTTGACACTCCCCTCAGCCTAGTCACCAGATTCTACCAAGGGAATGAAAGCCAAGTGCCTAGCGAACAAAACCTTGCCTTTTGAGACTTAACTCAATCCTGCCTAGGGCACGTCTACTCAATTTTAAAGGGCTACGATAGTGCTTGTGCTAGGGTTATGTGATGAGGCGTTGATTGGGGAGGTGCCTCTTAATTTTTCACCTTCAAGGTGTGTGCTTCTATCAAAACATGGTTTCCAAGCAAGGATTTTTAAGATGTGTCTTTTAGTGTTTCATCCTCGCTTTAGTGCTTTTTAGGGTTGACATGTCTTAATGTTTTCAGACAAGTTTCAGTGGGCACGTCAAGTTCTGCACACAATTCGGTGAAAGTAAATTTCATTTTATTCTGTAGAGGCTCTAGAACCCTAACCTACTTATCCTAATAATCATGTAGCTTCTATCAGATGCCTCGATTTTAGGGTTGAGCGGTGTGGCCGAGGTCAACTCACGGTGACTTCGTAAACACCACTCAAAAAAAAAAGAAAAGATCACTCCAAGAATTTATTCAAAATGTTAGAGTGTATATTTTCTGTGGGGTGATGTGTTAAGGATGTGGGTCAAGCAATCATACACCACGCCAATTCTTTTTCAATTTTTACAATTTTTTTTAGTTTTTTCACGCAAGCATACAATCATGAGTGAAGAATTACTCACTATCGGTCCTTGTTGCGCCAACTCCCTTGTTATTGTCATGGGATGCGTCGCTTCCCCGTCCAAGCACCAAAATCCTGCAACCATCAAGTAAAAAGGAAACAAGGCATTAGACGATGTGAGAATGGATGTGGAATGGAGGGGACAAAACAAATCCGTTGCATCCCAGCAACGGCGCCAAAAACTGACATGCGCTTGTGTGTGTGTATTAAGAAGTGTCGTTATAGTCGCCCTTGCAACACCAGTTTTAAAGTAAAGAAACGGAGGTGAGTCCGAGTGTCGATCTCAGGGAGGCGTGAAAATCGGATTTGCCTTATCACTTGTCACGGAAAGCGTAGAATTTTGCTTGCGAAAGGTATGATTTGAAAAGTGAGACATAGAGAGAGAGACAGGGAGAGATTAGGGTTAGAGTTGTTTCTTTCTTGATCATGCAACTTAAACAGAAATTAAAATAAACAACTGAACAGAAAGTAACTTCATTAGTCATGCAGCTCTAGTTCACAAATTACAACATTGAATACATGCTTAAACATAAGTAAAGGAAAGCCTACAAGAAAGGAAGAGAGAGAGGGGGGGAGGGCAACGAGGCAGCCACGGTGGTGGAGGGGGGTTCCGTCGGTAGCACGTTGTCTCCGGCGATTACAAGAGGGCCTAAAGCTAGCTAAGATAGGGGTAGAATAGTTGCAAGGGAAGTGAATGCCTTGAATGAGTGGTTGGAGGGGATTTAAATAAGGAGAAGGGCTTGCGACATCCGGGACGTCGCTAAAACCATTCCAAAAGCGTCGGTGAAGCCCTCTAGCTCGCCGGTCATCCGCCCGCACCGTTCTTCGCGCACGATCTGCGGCCGCTGTGTGAGAGCCACCCGATCGAAGATCAGACGACTAAGATTTTCCCTTTGATGCGCTCGGATCACACCTTAGGTGCGCGTGTGCACGGGCGACGTTGCCCGACGTGCGCGCGCGCGTGGGCGCTCGTGATCTGAGGGCATGCCGCGTGGCGCGATCACGGCCGCCCGCTGCTGATCGAGCGACGCAATTTCTCCACGCACTCCATCTTCAATTTTCCGCACAGCGCAACTCGAACCCGCGTCGCGTGCATGCGAGCGTGCGCGCTAACTGTTGCGCCATGCCCACGCTTTGTCGCGGCAACTGCAGGCAAGCACATGGTTCTCGGCTGTCCGATCGAAGATCGACGACCGAGATTTGATCTCAGCTGAAGGAAGAGTGGCGTGCGATGGAATGGGGGCGACGTGGCGCAACGAGGGCCGTTGATAATCAGATCAACAGTCAAAACTTCTTGGGCCCATTGTAGGAGCTCTGGATGTCGGATTTGGCCGATCTTGAGTCTGTTGGACTCCGTTCGTCGTTCTGAACCCATCCATGTGATCCGATTGCACATCTAAGGCTTGTTTTGACAAGGGCTTACATAAATGGCCATTAATACAGTTTTATAAGCAATCTTAGTATATGATGCATGCAATGCTCCCATTCTACTTATGTTGTGCCTTTTATTTTTAAGATGAGCCCTATTTAACAAAATTATCACCCTCATGTGCAGTGTTATCACCCGCACTGTGACATCGTGGCGAGTCTACATCGACTATAGGAAACTGAACACGACTACCCAGAAGGATCACTTTCCTTTGCCTTTCATTGGTCAGATCTTGGAACGGTTAGCCAGACGAAGTTTCCTTTGCTTTCAGGATGGATACTTCGGGTATAATCAAGTAGCGATTAGCCCGGAAGATTAAGACAAGACCGCATTCACATGCCCCTTTGAAACATTCACTTTCAAGCAGACGCCCTGTGGCCTCTGCAACGCACCAGCGACATTTGAGCGTTGTATGATGGCCATCTTCTCTGACATGATTGGGGACTATGTGGAGGTATTCATGGATGATTTCTCCATTTTCGGAGATGATTTCGCATCGTCTTGATAACCTCACCAAGATCCTAAAACAGTGTATTGAGGTAAACCTAGTACTATCCTAGGAGAAAAGCCATTTCATGGTGAGGGATGGCATAGTAATAAGGCAAACGATCTCCAAAAATGGACCCAAAGTCGATCGAGCCAAAGCCACCTAGCTCGGTCAAGCATATCAGATCATTCTTGGGTCACATCGGCTTCTATCGGAGATTTATACATGATTTCTCAAAAATTGCACGACCTTTGACGAATCTCCTTGTTGTCGATGCCCTATTTGAATTTGACACATGTCTCAACGCCTTCGAGACTTTACGAAGCGCTGTCTCTGATTCCCCGATTCTCCAACCACCCGACTGGTCGCTCGATTTCGAGATGATGTGCGATGCTTCTAATTTTGTCGTCAGTGCTGTTTTAGGCCAGCGTTGGGAGAAACAACTTTTTGTCATATACTATGCTAGCAAGACGCTGAATGAGCCTCAATGCAATTACACTGTCACCGAAAAAGAACCGCTAGCAGTAGTATTCAGGTTGAAGAAATTCAGATCGTATTTGTTAGGGTGCAAAGTCATCATCTTCACTTACCACTCCGCCCTCAAACATTTGTTGGCAAAGAAAGATGCCAAACCACGGCTCATCAGATGGATCCTTCTATTACAAGAATTTGATATCGAAATTTGCAACCAAGCCAGAAAGCAAAATGTTGTGGTGGATCACCTATCCAGATTGGACCCAGACCACATTCCTTATTCCCTGCCTATCCACGAGCAATTTCCAGATGAATCTCTTTTGGCAGTTCATTCTGTTGAGTTCCCCTAGTACGCGGATATCGCAAACTAGCAAGATTCCTAAGAACCTATCCAAGGACCAGAAACTCAAATTCACTGCAGAGGCCAAATTCTACCTCTGGGATGACCCACTACTCTTCTGCATTGGAGCATATCAGATTATTCGAAGATGCATCCCAGATTCTGAGATCCCCAGTGTATTATCTTTTTGCCACAATGATGCTTGTGGTGCTCATTTCTTGGGACGGAAAATCGCTGCAAAACTTTTGCAGTCAGGATTTTTCTAGCCAACCGTTTTCAGAGATACACACGAATACACCCACCACTGCAAACGATGCCAGTCGATCGGTTCTATGACCAGGAGAGACATGATGCCACTCCAGCCCATCATGGTTGTAGATGTGTTTCACGTCTAGGGCATCGATTTTATGAGCCCTTTTCCAAACTTGCTTGGCTTCGAGTACATATTACTAGCCGTCGACTATGTCTCAAAGTGGGTCGAGGCCATCCCAACAAGAAGGGCTGACCATAAGACCATCATTTCTTTCGTACGGCAATACATCTTCGCAAGATTCAGAATACCCTACACTCTGATTAGCGATGGGGGAAGCCACTTCATCCATGCCCACTTCAGGTCATTATTAAAGAAATACGGGGTACATCACCGTATAGCCACCCCGTATCACTTGCAAACCAATGAGCAGGCTGAAGTATCTAACCGTCAGATCAAGCTGATTCTCCAGAAGACGGTTAGACCAGATAGGAAGGACTAGTTCGATAAATTAGTTGATGCACTCTAGGCATATCGGACCGCATACAAGGCCCCACTTAAAATATCACCATATCGCAAGGTATATGGCAAGGCCCGTCACCTTCCTGTAGAGCTGGAACACCGTGCCTTCTGGGCAGTGCGAAAATGTAACCTTGACCACGATGCAGGACCTCAAGAACGGAAACTCCAGCTCAGCGAATTAGAAGAGATCTAGCGAGAGGCCTATGAGAACGCATTGATATACAAGGACAAGACCAAGGCCTTTCATGACCACCACATCCGGAGAAAAACATTCACGCCCAACCAGCAAGTCTGGCTGTTTGATTCACGATTAAAACTATTCCCAGGGAAGCTCAAGTCCAAGTGGACTAGCCCATATATTGTGATTCATCCATATCCTAATGAGGCAGTCCAGATCAGGGACCCAAAATTTGGGCATATATCTACGGTAAATGGCCAGCGCCTCAAGCCATTTTTGGCCCAGGAACCTCCACCTGATGAGATTGTTCATCTTATTGAGGACGTGTGATTGAATTCTCGCTCACCTGGAGGTGTTAAACTCATCACATATAGATAGCATATTCCACATTCCACCATCATCTATAAATAACCATTTTTATATATGGCATATTTTTCTTTTAGCATATTTTCTTTCTGCATATTGCACACTAACAGGTTAGTTGGTGCTAAATGTATAATTTCAAGAGCAATTACAGGTGATTTTTACCTATTCTCTCCCTGTTGTATTTATTTTCTTTTATATTCATGCATGACGACATGCAAGAACTTAGGCATGGGAGGTAGATACAACAAAATTGAAAATTTTTATGCCAACATTTAGAAAAACCTCAGAGCTGCATGTCAAACATACTTTAGGATCCTAAATAAAAGAACAACCGACTCCACCTCCAAAGCTCGCATTGGAGCTATAAATCATCCGCAACTACCATTTCCGACTCACCTGCTTATCTCTTGATCTAAATTTAGGGTCAAGCTGAATGTAACCCGATACGGGAATTTCACGAAGTACAAATTATATAAGGTTCCTTATTTATAGCATATATACAAATTGCATTCATGAATAAGATTATTTTATTTGGAGAACGCATTAGGGATTTTATCCTCTAGTTGATTCCTATAATCTAGAATCTAGCACAACTTTTCACACACACATAGAATTTGCAATGGATTCACAGTGAAGGCTGATAAACGTCTTTAGTCTGTCGAGAAGAAGCAGTGCTTCTTTTCCTGAATCCCTGGACAGTGTTTTAGGAGTCAGGCAAAGTTTCTTTCAAAAATCCACCAAATAATGTAAGATGAGAGTAGAGTGTACTGGTGCTCTAAAATTAATACAAGGAATCCAAAGTCCTAGATAATTAGGTGATGATACTCAGAGAGTAGACATAGTTTTCGCTCTCGGTTCCTGCGTATACATTTTGTGTGAAATTTTGGGAGCCACCAAATAAGGCAAATACGCGGAGAGCGAGCTTTCATAAAACTAGGGCTAAGGTGGATGGTTACGACCATTCTTTATGGAATCCTCAGTTGAAGGAGGGTATTGATGTCAAGGTCAGAAATACACCGTCTTATCCGTCTCTCCTGGTGCTATGAGTAGGCACTTCCGCCAAATAAGCCATCCAATGTCTCTTGAATACCACCAATCCCTAATAATTCCTCCTCAATAAAGTTCATAGATGTGTGCTAGTTGTGTATATGTTGAAAAAAAAAATAGAGAACTAAAAAAAGAAAAAAATTAGAAAAAGAAAAAGCAAAGAAAAAAAGAGTGAATATTTAGTGTTTATTTCAATTGCATTCAGGCAATACCACCAAATATGGCCTTAACCTATTTTTCTGTGTTTCTGACCACCCGAATACTGGCTGAGGAATTCTGACTTAGTGTTAGAGTTATGAGAAATCAATTAAAGTGTTAATGCCAAGTGAGACCACCAAATACAGATCATATATGTGAATCTGGTGAGGTTGTGAGCTCTAAGAAAAAGAAAGAAAAGAAAAAGAAAAAGAGTAAGAGAGAATGAATACAACGGAATCAAAACATAGTATAGTTTTTCTTGTCTTTCTCTGAGTTGAGTTACTTAGTAATCCGGAAATCTAGATTCTGTACTACTAGTCTCCATATAGCACCAAGCGAAAGTGAGCCACCAAATATATAATCTTTTCCCTCAGAGATTCTCTACCTAAGCCAAAAGCCGAGGTGAAATTCATAAAATATCTTGAATACCCCGAGAGAAGAAGTCCGCCTATCCTGCTAGAATTTTTACTAGAGGTCAAGTACAGGCTTTAGAGATGTATTAGTTTTTCATTCGAATCCGTTGCACAAGCTACATAGCTGCACTTTCACGATTGTCTGAATTTCTAAAGCATAGGATGAAAGCAAAAAGGAGAAAAATCTCAATGCATACACTTGATAAAATAGTCAGTCACTTAGGGACCCTTGCTGTGAATAATTTACTCTTACATTTGCTAGGGACTAGCAAGATTTAGGCATGGGGGTACGATTGCGCAGCAATAATAGGTCTTAATTGACCTAAATTAGACTAGGACTTAGCATAAGTTAGGGAAATTCATGCATGCATAAGCATTATCTGCATCTTTACTACTTTCCTTTAGCTATGCATAAAATAATGTTATAATGTGCTGATTAAGTGCATTATGTCAATTACAGGTAATAAGCTAAATCAGAAGCTGGATCAGGAAAAATCAGTGTTGCAGCAAGATTGCAGCAGAAGACTTAGATTAGATATAGTGAATAATGATGTAAGGAAATTAAGGTATGCTATTCTATTAAGTAGGACTAAAGCAGTAAAATGTGAAGAGCTTAGGTCCATCCTAGCCTTAGGATAGCCTGGAAACTTTCCCCAAGCCTTAGCCACCCCTAGATTAGGTTACCACGCCCTAGGAAACCTTAAAACTATAGTCTAACCCTTATCTGGACGTCCACATAAGTTACAAGACATCCAGAACCCTTAGCCAACTCCCACACACCTTAAACCCACTTCTACAGTGTTATTGGACGTCCAGACACATTGTCAGACGTCCAATTTTTGCAGAATACCCAAGATAGAACCTTGAATTCTTCTTGACTATGATTGGACGTCCAGACAACAAGTCTAGATTTTTTATTTTCGAGTGTAAGACGTCTGATTCCATTTTTGGACGTCTGGAACTGCTCTCCAGTTCCTGTTTTGAGATTCAAGCCTTGATCTTGGATCTTTAGCTCCCTAGACCCAATTCCAACCCCATAGGAACCTAAGTTAAGGTACCCTAACCCTAGTACATCACCTCTGGAACTCCTTAAGGACCTAATTAGGTCTTCACCAAACCCAATTGTCTTAGATCATAGTCAATTACCATTACCTACGCCAATTGGGCTCATTAAGTCCAATTGAACCCAGATCTCAACCCACACAAGTCCAATTGGACTTAATGAGAATCCAATTGACCTGAGTCCAACCTAATTAAGTTATTGCATTCTCAATTAGGTTCACACTCATTCAATTAAACTTGGGTTACGTTTAATTACAATTCCCCCTTAGCAATTAGGATTTGCAATCCTAATTTAAGGCCTACACCTACCTAAACCCATTAGGACCTAACCTAGATCACTTCGCCACCTAGGGCACGACCACACACTCACACACACACACCCATTCACACACCCACACTCATCTAGAGTTCTCTAGAACTCTCATGAAGTGGCGCCACTCTTAGTTGCCAAATTTAGCAACCAAGTGTCATTCAACTCTTAGATCCATTTTTTAAGGATCTAAGAACTATTCTCTCTCTCACTTGGCCGACCACTTATGAGACTCCCTCCAGAGAGTTCCACACTTCTCTAGAGACTCCCTTAGGTCTATAAAAAGACCTAAGGTGTGGCCATTTGCACCCATCCCATTCTTGGCACTCATCCACTTAGGTTAGCTACATCTCCACCTCCACTCTACCTTCACGAGGAGCACCACCATGGAAGCCACCATCTCCATGCCTGGATGCTGGATCACCTCTCTAACCTCTCTCCAAGGGTCGACCTAAGTACCATTGGCCGCCCCTCCTCCTCTCAACCATTCAAAGGCCATCGGAGCCCACCTCCGAATGCCCTTCTTTTCTGCTAGATTAGTAACTTAGCTCTCGTAGTTTTACTGCTTTCATTTACTGCTTAGTAGTGTAGCTCTTATTCTCTTCCAATGATGCATGCAAAATCCCCCCATAGATTCCTGTATGTGATCATTTTCTGCTAGCTAGTTTTATGTTTTCAAGCTTTCCTTTACACGCTTTCCTCTACATTCCATGTTGCAAGCATCCTCTGAATGAATGAATAAAAGATATATATATATATCTATATATATATATATATCTATATATATATATATACATATATGTCTCTATGTTGGAAATCACCATGAGCTTATGGGTTGCAATCTAATTTGTGTGATTGAAGTTGCCCGTTTTTCACTTATATATATACTCTGCAATAAGCATGTCGGTTCCGGAAAATGTAGAAGATCGAACTATAAATGCATTTTCTATAAACAGCCACCACATCACTAGAGTTGTGCGCACTGAAACTCATACTTTCACTTCCGTTATCTATCTGACACACGCGCATGTAATCAGAATTCATAATAGAAGTGGCGAAACTTTAATCCGAAGATTGGAAACCAACGTGCGATTTTAAATAAAGTACAGCGATAAAGGATCAATTTCAGATTTGAACAAATGCCTCCCAGAAACGAACGATCGGGACTCGAAGTCTCGTTATCTTTTTATAAATATTTTTGTTTAATCATATCGCACACTATACTATGACGCTTTTCCTTTCAAAATGCGCTCTACGCATCCACAAACAATTAGGTCTAAAGCTTAGATAGTATTCGGTCGCATTAATTAAACTCTGGTTAGTGGGACTCGATAACTTAAGTACCCTAAATCACACACAATCTGGTTCAGTGCGCTTAAATATGAAATCTTGTCAAAAAGCATTTATGATGTTCTAAAAATGGTTCTAAGATGTAGATTAGGAATGGCTTAAAAACACAAGTTGATTTGGATGAGTTTCCGGTGGAGAGATGTGGGAAATTCCTCGCGAAGATGCGCAATAACATATCGTCTCCTCGGTACTTGTCTCCTAGGATATCTAAATATCTTACCGGGGGCACGAGAGCACCTTATGATGGTTCAAATGCCATGGGCACCATTATCACGAAATGTCGATTTCCAGGATCTGGATTTAGCTACAAAATGCCATGGGTGGCACTCCCGAAGTGTCGAAAGCAAGGGTTCTAGGGGTTCCCATGGGCAGTGCTATCTTGAAGCATCGATTGCCAAGGACCCTGCGTGGATTGATAGTGGGGACAAGGAATCCAATACAGAACGTGTTTAAGGCCAATCCGAGGTTGAATCTAAGGAAAATATAATGAAAAGAAAAGAGAGAGAAAGCTCTCCACAAATAAAAATCTTCTTCTATCCCTCTCTCTCTTACAAAAATGCAATGGCAAACTAAACCTGGGCTAACCATGTTACAAGCAAGGGTGCTTTAACCGCTGGGTCCAACAAACCTTACAATAGTTCCTACGGGCCTTAGAAACCTTGACGACAAACTGAGGCAAAATCTAGTTAGGTCTAGATCTGGGCGGGTACTTGAGTGCCTCTAGGCCTATTGTTGGTATTAAGATCTGATTTCTCGAGATGCGGCTTAGTAAGGCATCCTAACAGTTACATCCGACCTAAATATTTAGTTTGGTCCATAAAATTTTACTAAGGGACTAGCAAAATCTAGTAATGGGAGTTATGATGGGAACACCATCATAAGCCATAACTAGCTCAATTTGGTTTGATAAAGTTAATAAACGCTCTTACAAAACCATCAAAGGATCATATAAGCATAATTACCTCTTTTGAGAAGAAGATAAGAAACCAGGGTTATTTCTGTAATTTTAACCGCATTTCACAAATACAAAGTAACTACGGGGTATTTCAGCAGCTTGTTAAAGGTCATATGGTCATTAATAGACATCTAAAATCCAAAAATACAGACCCAGTTAAAAAACTGGGGATCTGGTTAAGATAAAATTCATTTAATCCATCTAAATATTATAAAAAATATTATCTAAGGTTTGGTAGCCTTGATTTGACCTTCTGAACCCAGTTTGACATAAAATAGTGTCACAAATAGAAAACTGCCCTAATTTGGATTTTTGCATAAATTACCCAGTCAAACTTGGTCAAAACCTAAATCTGACTTCACCATAAATTTCTTTAGTCCAAATTAGGTTTGAACGAAAATTTGGGCCCAATCTGAGAATATTTCAACCTAATTTGCATTTTGGTCCAAGTCCGACTCTTATTATCTCGAATAGCCCCTCAGCTTTTGAAATCCTTACAAAATACCCCCTAACTTCTTCATCTTCTTTTCAAATTAGTCCTTTCCGCCATTGGAGGTCAACTGGCCTCCAGGCGAGCTTTGACTGGGCTATATCCTACCCTAATGGCAATCAAATCCCACCAAATTTGGTGGGATTGATTGTCACACCTGGATAAACCTATTGGGACAGATCCTAACTCCTAAAACCCTTTGATTTGTGCGTGCGAATGCACGAAATAAATGGACACTTCTTGATTTTCTACGGAGCAAATCAGACCTCTTTCTGATCTAGAGCCTTCTTTGGAGCTCTATTTAAGCTCTGGAACTCCTACCTTACCTCCTAAGCGAGTTTTGGTTTGAGAAAACCTCCTCTTCTCCATCTCCGGCGACCTTCAAACTCAGCTCCAGCAACTCCCTCCACTCTCTTCCTCCGGCCATCCAACCAACGAATTGGATGGTCGGCCATCTTCCTCTCTTCATCGCAGTCGTTGCTAGACAAAACATGACTACCATCTTTGTCTCCTACTTCGTCGTCGCTCGCTGTCGTCTTCCCCTTCTCTAGCTCCAGTCAAGCCACAACCGGTGCTCTCCGTCCCTCTACCTCTCCTCAAATCCCCTCTACTTCTTGCTCTCCTCCTCTACATCATTTCCCCTCCGCTCACACATTTATTTGAACACCACTTCGCCTTCCATGCCATCATCTTCCCCTGCTCCGACTCAGCTCCAGCAAAGCCTCCCGCACTCCACTATCCACCAAACTCCATACCACCACTTCCAGAAGCTTCATCTCAACTACACCTACAAAAGCCTTAAACCTATTTAAGGTTTTACCCAATCCATCGCACTCCCGAACACCACCACCTACGCACCACCTTCCCGAGGTCGTAAGACCACCACAAGCACTTTCATGTCACACCACTACCACCATTGCACTCGTCAACGTTCGGCGATCCTTCTGAGCTACTCTAACATGGTTGAGAGATCATATTCTCTATTTCAAATGGTTCACCAGACCTCTGCCACCACCTCGACTCTACCAACCTCGTCCGCAGTCCTCCTACCATGTTCTTCCCTACAAGCATCTCTTGAAGGTGCAGACGATTCCCAGGTGTCTTACCAAGCACCCAATTATGGCTACCAGCAATTCTGTCACCATCAATTGGAAGCCCTTTCTGCTATTGCTTCACCTGAAGAAAGTAGTGGGATTAGTCCCACATCGAACAGCAAAGACGTGCCCGTAGCACATAAGAGGAATTTATGCCTTTACCTTATCAACTCCAAGAGCACCAGGGTGAGGTCCCGCTCGCACGCTCCATGCACGTGCCCTTGCCCAGGCTCACGCCACACGAGTTTAGGCTCTGATCCAATTACCCGGCTACCCAGGTCTGGTATGGTCTGCCTATTCTGAGAGAGAAAAGAAGAAAGAGAGAGAGAGAGTAGGGGTTTTGCCCTTCGCACCTTCTGTTCTCTATACTTAGCCTATTTAAGGAGGCCTTTGCCTCTTCTATGGAGCTGTGTTCGACTAGTTCTGAAGCTACTATTGCATCATTTGACTTGGTTGACGTGGAATATTGCTTGATAATCACTCTTCATATATTTGATATATTTCAAGCTTAACATTAAAAGGGTTAATTGGTGATTCAAATCACCATTTTAACCCATCAATTTTGCATATTGATACTTAAATTATTGATATATCATTTTTGAATAAGTTTTGGTTGCAATTACTTATATCTTTTACTTAGAATTGTGATCTTAAGATTGATTTGCTGATTGCTCCCTGTGTTCGTCCTCGAATCTTCATTCAAGCATAAATTTTATTTGTTCACTCTTTATCAACTATACTGCAACATATCATTTTTAAAACCCCGATTCAGGGCGGTAAACAGGGATGAAGAAGGATGTTGGAGAGTTAATACAACAATGTTTGGTATGCCGACAAGTGAGGGTCAAGCACTAGAGGCCTATAGGGCTGTTACAGGCAATTCCTATGCTAGAGTGGAAGTAGGAGAGTGTTACTATGGGCCTGATGGTGGGGTTACTAGTGACACAATGGGGACACAATTCCATTTGGTTCATAGTTGATAGATTGATGAAGATGGTGCAATTCTTTTCGATCCGAGTCACCTTTGGACCAATACAGTTGGTAGAACGGTACATCCGGGATGTAGTGCATCTTCATGGAATTCCCTACAAGATCATATCAGACAGAGACATCGGCTTCACTTCCCAGTTCTGGGGAGAGTTCCAGCAGTCATTGCGAACCCACTTGAGGTTTAGTACTGCTTATCACCCTCAGACCGATGGACAGTTAGAGTGCACCATTCAAACTCTCAAGGATCTTTTGTGTGCCTGTTTATTGGATTGAAGAGGCTCCTAGGAGGAGCATTTTCCCCTAGCGAAGTTTGCGTACAACAGCTATCATTCGAGATCGGCATGGTACCTTCTAAGGCATTATATGGGAAGTTGGTTCTGGGATGATTCGCCAGAGTCACGAGGTGATAGAGCAGATTCACAAACGACTCCGTACCGTCAGGAGTAGGCAGAAGAGCTACATAGACCGAAAGCATAAGGAGGTATAGTTTGAGGTGGGAGACCATGTTTTCCTCCGTGTTTCACCCATGAAGGGCTTATAGTGGTTTGGGATGAGGGAGAAGCTCACGCCGAGGTTCGTGGGACCTTTTGAGGTCTTTGAGTAGGTTGAATCTATTGCTTCCCGACTTACCCTTCCACCCGAATTGTTAAGTGTACACAAAATGTTCCATGTGTCCAACCTGAGGAGATACAATGCCAACCCCTACCACATATTGAGCCATGAGACCATCGAGGTGGGAGACATCCTAACCTATCCAGAGAGGCTAGTGCAGATTTTAGATAGAGCCGTCAAGAGATTGAGACCGAAAGAGGTGCCTCCAGTGAAGGTTCAATGGAGCCAGAAGCACGAGGAAAAGACGTGGGAGCCTAAGGCAGCAATGCGGCACCAATACCCAGAGCTCTTTGAGGGTACGAATTTCTGACTGACATTGATCCACTAAGTTTTTTATGCACTCATCTCGTTCCCTTTCGCTTCCTAATTTAACTTAAGTTTCGGAGGTGAACCATCCTTTAAGTTTGCTATGTTGAAATGACCCTTCCTAGAGGTCCCTATGAAATTTTTCGAACCTTCGGGGTGCCTCCTGTTTGCACAATAATCATAGGCCTTAATTCTCCCGAATTAAGGTAGAACCTAGCTTGACATGGGCATTCTGCATGCATACACATCATACTTTGCAACTTAGATGATTTATATGTTTTATACATAATAATGTGCTATTTGAGAGGTATTAATAATTGTAGGTAATCCAAGGCTATAGATGACCGATCCAACCTTATGTACCTATTTGGAACGACAACGGGAGTCCAACGCTTCCAAGAGCACATCAATCAGACTCCCGTAGCACCTTAGGGAGTCCGCGGAAGAAGTAGGAGCCAAGGGGAAATTCAAGAATATCCTAACCTCAGATGACAAATCCAGTTGCACGGATGGATTCGGACCAACGTTCGCAGTCCAATGGCGCAGAAATCAACTTAATCAGAGGCCTACCTCATCAAATACAAGAAAAAGATGGACGGCCACGATAGCGCCACGTGTCACCATCGCAGCTGCCCCTCACCACGCCCCAATTTGGAAAGGAGAACCATGGGCCATTGGATCATTATCCAATGGTCGCGATGCAGCCATGTCGCTGCCTCCAGTCGCCCCATCACGCACGGGCGAAGATCTAAACAATTGGATTCCCATCCAATGGTCGAGGGCGACCGCACAGAAAAAGGAAAGCACGACAATCCATGCACGTAGCACAATAGAGAGGGCGCTTAATAGATCACGCATGATGTGGGATCGAAGCGCAATCAGGAGGGGCGCACTCACCGATGAAATTCAACCATCGAATCAGCATCGGGCAGAGGAGGCACGAACACATGGCGAGCGCGGAGGCACTGGATCAAGAATGCGCGCAATGATGCGTGCGGAGACGCGCGTGCAGGCGCCTTACGATTTAAAGGCGTGTTTGTTGCGTGCATTTAAGCCATCCGATCGTAAGATTGGACAGCTAACAATCAGGCACTCAAAAGAGGCGAGCGGCGAAGGAGATGAAACGAAGGCGCGTGCGAGAAGATCTGCGGTCGTGCGATGGAGGATCAACGCTCGACAGGCTACCACATGGCAGCACCAGATTAAATTGAGGATAACAGAAGGATTTGGAAGGCTTAATCAGGGTCGTTGATCTCCCGATCAATGGATCTAATTAATCTGAAGCCTTTGCACGAATTTATGGGGCCAAATACCCCAAATGTCCTTCACTAAAGCTATAAAAAGATGCTTAAGGGCCCCCTTTTGAAAGGCATTCTCTTAGTTCTTCTTCATTCTTCTTCAACCACTCTTTCTTCTTCTTCCCGTCTTCTCTGCATCCGTCTCTGCACCTCCGTCTGAAGCATCCGTTGAACCACCCTGACGGATTGTTGTTGCTCTTCCCAACCTCTCCAAAAGGCCACCATGAACCACCCGTGATACCCTTATTCTATTACAGTAGTAGTGGTTTACATTCATGTTTTCAGTTTATTGCATATACATCAAATTCACCCTCTTTGTAATGTGGATATTGTGATTGACTATTTCTATTATTTAGTAATCATATTGAGAACAAACGTATGAAATCAAAAGTGTTTTCCACCGCCCTGTGATCGACTAGGACTCACCAGTTCCATTAAATATTTTCTCGAGACGTATTTTGCACTATATTACAACGTGCTCATCTTTTGCATGATCTACGCAATGAACAAATTGGCACCATTGCCGAGGAGGCATGGAAACTTTTGATTTTATCTCTAATACAATATTTTTGTGTGCAGGAACAACGATACGAAGCAGCGAACAAGGAAAAGTGGGCGCTGCAAAAATCAGGTGCACACATTCTTATTAGAAATTCAGCCAGAAAGTAGGTGTCACCTTTAAAATTCAAAGCTATGTTTCTGAAGCTCCAAAACTTCTGAAATTTGGACTGGAACTAGATGTTCAAATTATCTTTCCAACGCCACCTTTCTCAAAAAGAAATTTTTTCTATGAAATTTTTAAAAATTTATGGAGTACATAATGGTCAGATTACTTAAAAACAAAACTTTTATGAACTTCAGAAATCAATTCTGACTAACATAAAAATCGGATTTACTCATGATTTGTGAGGTTTGAAAGATAATCAAATTATCTTTCAATATCATATTTTTATAAAATATCTGGGGAATATTTGATATAATTTCCAACAGAAAAATCAACATGAGGTCCAAATCCCAGATTTGACCTCTAATTTGTTAAAAATTCATAACTAATTATTGAAAATAGAAAAAAAATTGGAAAAATATTCTCTATAAAGCTTATTGAAAAAGGAATCTTTTTGTAAAGTTTCAAATCATTTGGATTCCATCTTGCATTAGAGTATACATTTGAATTGTGGTCTTCAATTTGAAAAGGAACTTAGAAGCATGAGCCAATAGGACCACATAGACTAACTTGGACTCTGACGAGCCAAAAAGTTAGTCGGTGAGGCGAGTCACCATGTGGACAGCCCACCATCTACTAAATTGAAGAAATAGGTTAAAAATTCACAAAAATACATCAAATAACCTGCATTTGGCTTAAAACTACTTAGTAGTTCCAACCTCTCTTGCAAAACTTGGGGACTAAGCCTGCGGGGTAGCGCCAAACGACCGTGGTTGCGGGGAAACGAAACCAAAGGTGAAAGCCGAAGGAAGAAGCTTCCGCGTAGTGCACCCTCGTAATAAGACTGGCCGGGCAAGCCTGAGAGGTGGGAATTCCTTGCAGTCGGTCTCTGGTCGAATTTTTAATAGCGCAAACTTAAACAAAAAATCCAATCATCTAATCTAAAGTACCACTCTGATTAACAAGTCCTTAGCCTTGTTCTACTTGACTACACCAACCCTTTGAGTTGGTGTATGCAAGGAAGAAGGTCGTTATGACCTAAACTTGCGGGACCTTGGGAGCCGAACCCAAGGCGGCAAAGGCGATTTTCGCCTGACCTCACTTCTCAACCTTCTTCCACTCGATTAGCTAAGATGGCTAATCCCGGTCCTCGAGTTCGTCAGGACCCTGAGAATCAGGACCCAATGGCCTGTTTGGAATCTAGAGTCGAGGAAACGAAACAAAAATGAGTAGAGCATCGATCGGATTCTCACAACACTTGACAGGATGCAGCATCCACCATGCGAAGAACAACTGCGGGACTTCTACGATTCGGCGGCAACAATCATAGCACCTCAAGTCCGAATTCCCACTAGCGGAGATGCATTCGAGTTGAAGTCGAATGTCATAAGTCTGATTCAGACTCATTTTCATGGAAACTCGAATGAGGATCCCTTACAGCACATTGAAGATCTGAGTCAGATTGCAGAGTCAGTTTGACCTAAAAATATAAATATCGAAATTGTTCTCATGAAGTTTTTTCCTTTCTCTCTCAAGGATAAAGCTGCTTATTGGTTCAAGACCATCGGGAGGCCAATTGGAGCCTGGGAGGAATTACGTCGTGAATTCCTCCAAAAGTTCTCGATCGGTCAAACAAATGCTATGAGGCGCGTGATCACAACTTTTGCCAAGGCCCTGGAGAGAAGCTGCATGACACCTGGGACAAATTCCATGATCTCAGGAAGTGCCCACACCATGGTGTCCAAATGGCACCTCGCACAAATATTTTACCATGGGCAAGATGACACACATCGATACCTGGCCGATGCATCTAGCGATGAGAATTTTCTCACGAAGGACGAGGACAGCGCATTTGAACTGTTCGAGTCCTTAACAGAGAACTCGATGAACGCTACCTCAATGAACCAATTCCAGCGATCTGGATAGCAACAAGTTAATGTCCACAAAGCTCAAGCCGAATCTACTCGAGCCGACATGGACATTATCGCCAAAGAGCTGGATAAGGTGGATCTGCTCGATCAGAAGCTCAATGAATTAATGCAAGCGAGATCCAGATCTTCTGGTAGCACTGCTCCATCTTACTCCTCTCAAGCATCCCGAGCCTCCTCTACTCATACATATCCATTTACGTTGGACGTTCTCTCCATCTTCGCGGGACCCTGCATACCAGGAACCCATGAACAATATGGATCTGGCACAATACAATCAGGGTTATGCACCACATGACGATGCAAGTGCATATTCTTTTGATGAATTTGCATCTGAGACATCTTCGGCTTACGAAGATGTCAGTGCCATTCAAGGTTACGGGAGTAACAACCCATACTCTAAAACATATAACCCTGGTTGGCGCCAGCATCCCAATTTCTCTTGGTGGGATAACCCACAGAGACCAAGTCAATCTCCACACTACCAAACCAGACAATACGAGAATGCACAGAACACGTATCCTAGGAAGGAGCCATTCCCATCTCAGCAACAACAGACACGCTCTATCTATCAACCGCTGCACCAAGCTACCAACTACCCCTCCAAAGCGGACCGACCCTTTGGAGTCTCTGAAGGAGGAATTGCAGGCATCAATTCGGAAATCTACTCATGACAACCTGCAAATAATGAAGGCAATGGCTGACCAAATACAGAGCATACAGAACACGCAAAACCAGATGATGTAGGAGCATAGATTATAGGGAGCTTTGCCCTCCCAACCTGTCCCAAACCCGAGATATGTGTAGAATCAGGGTCCCCGCCTAGATTGCAAGCACCACAGGTTAGGCACACACTGTTATGCAAGCATCTCCTGCACCACTTGGTTATGGGCTCGGTTAGCCACCTCTGTTGCCGTACCCTATGTTTCCAGACCACCCCGCTCCTCTGCCCCTGCATGGACAGCACACCGATGCAAAGGCTGTCACCTTAAGGAGCGAAAAGAGTACATAGGACCCGCTACCTAGGCAAGCGGGCAATGATATTTCCTGCGCTCCACCACAAGATGGGTCACAACCCTCTTCCTCTCACAAGCCATCTTCATTAGATAACGGAAAGAAAACCATAGACCCTGAAATTCCCGACCCTTTTCCAACGGCCCTAATGCGAGATTCAGCATGGAAAAAGGACACCCGAAATTTCAAAGACCTAAAATCTATGTTCAAGGAAGTTCACATTCAAGTCCCTCTCCTTGAAGAAATAGATCACATCCCTGTTGTTGCTAGGTTCTTTAAGGACTACTGTACTCTGAAACGACAACAGAGAATCAGATGACAAGCGATACTATCTAAGGAATCCAGCGTAGTTATTTTAGTTGACTTACCGCCTAAAAAGGACCCAGGCACACCATTGATTTCCTGCTTTTTGTAGGATTTCCCTTTTGATAAGGCCCTTCTTGATTTGGGGTCGTCCATCAACCTAACTCCCACCGCAGTATTTGATCGATTTCGATTTGGGGAGTTAAAGCCCACCTCAGTTACTATATAGTTGGCTGACCAATCGATAAAAACCCCGAGGGGGGTGGTTGAAAATGTGCTGGTAAAAGTCCAAGGATTCTACTTTCAAGTGGACTTTTTTGTTCTCGATATAGAGGTTCTTCCTAAGCTCCGTGATGCACCGAATATTTTAGGTCGCCCATTTTTGGCAACCGCCCGCGCAAACATCGACTGTGCATCAGGGTGCATGGAGATTGCCCTGGGGAACAAAAAGATTAGACTGGACATTATTAGGGCATCAAAGAACTTTGATTGCGATTTGATCGAGGAGGATAGTGAAGACGAAGATCCATCTTTCTGTGGAAACATTGGGCTCCTCTGCAGCGACCCAATGGCACATTCATCTTCACTATCAAGTGTCTTAGTTCACGATCCACACGGGACTGAGACTAATGACATACACATTTCATCCCATGGATCTGGTTGTCATGGGTGTTCATCTGCTCCTAACACCCTTGATCCTGACTATACTGTCCCATCTAGTAGTGATATCTTAAGGCAGGATTACATGACCACTGCAGGAGGATTCTCCATTAGTCAAGGTCAACAAATTTCAGTTGTTGCTTCCTCTCCTCCCCTGCATAAACCCCCTTCCCACCCTCCATTACTAGAGTTACAGCCTGTAACGACCCGGTTCCCGAGTCCCTACGAGACACGAGAACCGGACCGACTCGACTAATCCCAAGACCCAGTCGTCCAACGAGGAAGTAACCAAAAGACAGTAAAATAAACCACATTCAGCATGAATATAACTAACAGTAAAAAGTACAGCAGTAAGGAAAGAAACTACTACAGTAGGCACCACCACAACAGTGAAACAACATTTATCATATAACAAAAACTGCAGGTAAAGAAGGTACAGCGGAAACAAAACTACTCACTAGAACAGAATCAAAAGAAGGTACAAAGCTGTGGCAACTCTACTGGACCCTACTCGGCCCAGCGTCCTCTGCAGCCGCCGACCCTGGCTGCTCAACACCTGGTCCTGAAAAAGGTAACGAGTGTAACACGTCAGCAAAACGCTGAGTAGAGTGGCAAACTAACTAAAGGCAACAGTAGAGTGTACAGTAGCTGTTATGTTCTATTACTTCCTTTATTTACATCTTTCAATTTTTCTCACTATTTCATTTACTTCTCAGATCCTTTACTTGATCTCGAATGTCCTCGTGGGACGATCTTGATTGCAGTCTTTTCCAACAGTAGAAGTAGCACGTGGTGCTCTCCTGGCCGGGAGAGTCCCCCGTGGTGATCCTACCCTCAGTCAACCACCCCAAGGTCACTGACAGATGTAACGGTGACTACGGCACGCGCGATAAACGCACAGGTAGCTAGCCCGTACTGGCACGCGGTCAGTCGTTTCCGTTAACGGGTGCGCCCAAAGCACAGCACGGAACCAGGGCAGAGCCCTCTCAGTAACAGGGGTCCAACCCCTCCACAGTAACCAAACCGGGGCCTTGCCCCTCCACAGTCCGCGCACCCTCGTCTGACTACCCTGGTTTGCCCTAGTGGGCCTAACAAGTCGGTGAAGGAGGCTAGCAGAACCCCGGGGCCCGTGGGGTAGCTAGTACTCTCCTAACACTACTAGCTCTCCTCGGTACTACGTACACGAGGGCCAACAAGTCGGTACAGAGCGGCCAAGCCTAACCCCGGGTCCCTGGGGCGGCTGGCCCCACTCTGCACTAAAACAGGTACAGGTACTTCCCT
Organism: Thalassia testudinum; assembly: GCA_037157565.1. NCBI lineage: Eukaryota > Viridiplantae > Streptophyta > Magnoliopsida > Alismatales > Hydrocharitaceae > Thalassia > Thalassia testudinum. The sequence goes on along the minus strand of JAZHRO010000044.1, from coordinate 12,368,945 downwards.
TGGTACTGCGTACCCAAGAGACAGTACAACTACATCTCAGTTCCATTCCTTTTCTTTCCAGGAGTTCCACTCCTAATTCCCCGTAGGGTTCCAGCCCTTTATCTCAGAACATCATATGTTTCACTTTCCAGATTCACGTTCTCAATTTCCATGATCTCAAACATGTTTCTTTGTTCATAACAGGCAGCTGTTAATTAATTTCACAGGCAGCTTATATATTCCTTTCCATTTTTCCAAGACTGCAGTAATATACATTCCACTAGTTTTTCCATCCTAGGATTCATGCCATATCCTAGGATCTATCATACAATCTAGTTTTCCGGCCCTAGGATTCATGCAACACCTAGGAGCTATCATTCCATACATTTCTCATTCCTAGGGTTCATGCAATGCCCTAGGTTCTAGTTATGGTTCCATACTTTAACAGATTTTATTAATGCTTAAAACCACTCTACCAGGTACAACGGAAGTAATGGGGGCGTGGTCGGGAATCCCGCGCGCCTCCGCGACTCTCAAGACGGCAACCGAACGAGGTCCTATCACAAGGATCAAACACAAGGAGTGTCTCAAAACAGTGTATAGCTACTGTAGGCGGGTAGAGGAATAAATTCTGAATCGAACGCAACTCGAATCATGGGAGACGGAGCCCAAACGGGCCCTAAACGGGTCGAGAAAGACAATACTGTGCAAAATCAGACGTCTGGAACTCCTTCCAGACGTCTTAAACGGTGGATCAGAGAATTACCTGTTCGGCTTGGTTCCCCGGACGTCCAGAAGTCTGTGGCGACGTCTCTCCTAGATCCCAGACGTCCGATGGTCTCTCCGGACGTCTGGAGGTCACTCCCGCCGTCTGGTACAACTTCCAGACGTCGGATTCGCAAAGGATGACGAATCCGAACACCTGCGCACAGCCAACCCTCCTCCTTCAGTACGGTCAGTCGACAAAAGAAGAAGGAGAAAGCGGAACTCACCTTTCAGACGTCTGTATGATCACACAGACGTCGACCTTGCCGTCTGGATATCAGTCCAGACGTCTGATTCTGGAGATTTTTCCAGAATCAGAACCTCGCTCGGCCTCCGCTCGCGACGCCGCCCGCGTCGCACCTCGCGCGTCCGCTGCTCCGCCCGCAGCAGGTCCCTCTTCGCGACGCTCTGCGCCCCCTGCGCCCTCCGCCGGCCGGCCAAGCCGCTCCCGGCGAGCTCGCCCTCACGGCAGAGTCCCGCCCTCGCACGCCGCAGCTCCTCCGCGCCTTTGCTGCGCCGCTGCCGCTGCGCCCTCGCGTCCGCTCGCTCCGCCCGCAGCAGGAGAGGAGGAAGATGGTGGAGACGGGAGGGGAGGCGCGCCCCCTCCCCCTTTTAACGTCGCGCGGAGAGGAGGAGAGAGACGGCCGCAGTCGCCTGCAGCTGCAGAGAAGATGCGGATCGCAGGTCTGCGCGCACAGGCGCGCAGACGAATATCCCGTGCGAGTATAACTGTTCGTCAGACGTCTGTAAACTATCCCGGACGTCTGGTCAGACGTCTGGATGTGATCCCAGACGTCTTGACAGACGTCTGGGCCACCTCCCAGACGTCTTAAAAGACGTCTGGGGTACGCGCTCGTTACAATATAACAAACTCAAAGGAAGTTTCGTCCCCGAAACTTGCGCCAACTAGGGTGCGGAAAAAGGATGTCCAAATAACCATAACAAACTCAAAGAGGACCGAAGCCGGTCCGAAAAGACGTACCCGCGAAAAGCTCTGGGTACCGCTCCCGCATTGCCGCCTCAGGCTCCCAGGTAGCCTCCTCGTACCGCTGGCTCCTCCACAAAACCTTTACCAGGGGTACTTGCTTTCGTCTCAACCTGCGGACGGCTCGGTCTAGGATCTGCACTGGCCGCTCGGGGTAGGTCAGGTCGTCGCTCACCTCGACGCTCTCGTGACTCAGTACGTGGCTGAGATCGGCTACGTACTTCCTGAGGTTGGACACGTGGAACACGTCGTGCACACCAGAAAGCTGCGGGGGAAGGGCAAGTCTGTAAGCAACGGGTCCAACCCGCTCCAGGACCTCGAAGGGCCCCACGAACCTCGGCGCGAGCTTCCCTCTCACCCCAAACCGCTGTAAGCCCTTCATGGGCGAAACACGAAGAAAGACGTGGTCCCCAACCTCGAACTGCACCTCTCTGCGTCTGCGATCTGCGTAGCTCTTCTGTCTGCTCCTGACAGTGCGGAGTCGTCTGTGGATCTGTTCAACTACCTCCTGACTCTGCCGGATCAACCTGGGGCCAACCTCCCACTTGGTCCCCACCTCAACCCAACTCAAGGGTGCCGTGCATTTCCGTCCGTACAGAGCCTCGTAGGGAGCCATGCCGATGCTCGAGTGATAACTGTTGTTGTATACAAACTCTGCCAGGGGCAGGTGTTCCTCCCAAGAGCCCCTCCAGTCTAGTACACAGGCACGCAAAAGATCCTCAAGTGTCTGTATCGTGCGTTCCGACTGTCCGTCCGTCTGGGGGTGGTAAGCCGTGCTAAACCTCAACCTCGTCCCCAAAGCCTGCTGAAACTCAGCCCAAAACTGGGACGTAAAGCGGGTATCCCGGTCGGATACGATCTCCCGCGGAACTCCGTGTAGTCGCACCACATCACGGATATACCTCTCTGCCAACTGTGCTGGTCCCAAAGTGACTCGGATCGGCAAGAATCGTGCCGTCTTCGTCAACCTATCCACTATTACCCAGACCGCGTCGTGTCGTCGCTGGGTAACAGGTAAACCCACCACCAAGTCCATGGTGATGCTCTCCCACTTCCACTCTGGCACTGGAAGCGGCTGAAGCGGCCCTGCAGGCCTCTGATGCTCGGCTTTCACCTGCTGGCACACTAAGCACTGCTGCACGAACTCACCCACATCCCGCTTCATCCCTCTCCACCAGAACTCGCGTCTCAAGTCATGGTACATTTTCGTGTTTCCGGGATGTATGGTGAATCTGGAACCGTGTGCCTCAGTCAGGAGCTCTCTCAACAGCTCCTCGTCTCTGGGGACGCACAGCCGTCCCCTCAAGCGTAACACCTGGTCTGTGAAAGAGAAGTCCCCTGGGTCCCCTGACAGTACTCTGTCGCGCAAAGACTGCAAGTACGGATCGGCCATCTGTCCCGTGATGATGCGGTCTATCAACTCTGGTCTGGTCTGCCGTGTCACCGTCACTGCCCCACAGTATCCTCGTAACTCTAGAGGTCGCCAACTGCCCACCTCCTCCAAAAGGCTCCAACTCTGTAACTGTAGACTGGCCAAGCGTGCGGGCGCCTTACGGCTCAAGGCGTCAGCCACCACATTGGCCTTTCCCGGGTGGTAGGAGATGCTGCAGTCGTAGTCCTTCAGGAGCTCCAACCAACGTCTCTGTCTCATGTTGAGCTCCTTCTGGTCAAAAAGATATCTGAGGCTCTTGTGATCTGTAAAAATCTCGAAGGTCTCACCGTACAAGTAGTGCCTCCATGTCTTCAGCGCGAAGACAACAGCTGCCAACTCTAGGTCATGGGTAGGGTAGGTATGCTCATGGGGCTTCAGTTGCCGCGAAGCGTAAGCGACCACGTGACCCCTCTGCATGAGCACACCTCCTAACCCCTGCAAGGAAGCGTCCGTGTACACGACGAACCCGCCACTACTGTCAGGAATGGTGAGCAGGGGAGCCGAGGTCAACCTCTCCTTCAGCTCCAGAAAACACGCCTCACAGGCGTCTGTCCAAGTGAAAGGCACATCCTTCCGAGTCAACTGTGTCATAGGACGTGCAATCTGCGAAAACCCTCTGATGAACCGTCTGTAGTAACCTGCCAGTCCCAGGAAACTGCGAATCTCAGTGACTGAACGCGGTCTCTCCCACCTGAGCACTGCCTCGACCTTGGCGGGATCCACCGCCAGGCCGTCTCCAGAGATCACATGACCCAAAAAGGTCACCTCCCTCAACCAGAACTCGCACTTGCTGTATTTGGCGTACAGCCTGCGTCGTCTCAGAGTGTCCAGAACCATCTGCAAGTGCTGTCCGTGCTGCGTCCGATCTCTAGAATAGATGAGTACATCATCTATGAAAACCACCACAAACTGGTCCAAGTACGGTCTGAACACCCGGTTCATCAGGTCCATGAAAGCAGCGGGGGCATTGGTCAGCCCAAACGGCATGACCAAAAACTCGTAGTGTCCGTACCGGGTGCGGAAAGCTGTCTTGGAGACGTCGGTCTCCCTGATCCTCAACTGGTGGTATCCAGACCTCAAGTCGATCTTGGAAAACACCGTGGCACCCCGCAACTGGTCAAACAAATCGTCAATCCTCGGCAGCGGATATCGGTTCTTGATGGTGACCCTATTCAGCTGTCTGTAGTCCACACAAAGGCGTAGGGTCCCATCCTTCTTCTTCACAAACAGTACCGGGGCTCCCCAGGGAGACGCACTGGGCCTCACGAAACCTTTCTCCAAAAGGTCCTGCAATTGAGACTTGAGCTCTCGCAGCTCAAGCGGTGCCATCCTGTATGGCGCGGTGGAGATGGGGTTGGTCCCTGGTACTAGTGAGATCTCAAACTCGATCTCACGCTCGGGCGGTAGTCCTGGTAACTCGTCTGGAAACACGTCGGGGTACTCTCTGACCACCGGGATGCTCTGGAAGTCTGCCATGGGGCTGTGCTCTGCCACCACACAAGCTAAGAAGCCCTCACACCCCTGGCTCAAAAGTCTCGCCGCCCGAAGTGCCGAAATGCACCTGAAACCTCCGTCCACTGGCTGCCCGTGAAACTCGAAGGAAGGCAACTCCGGAATGGAGAAGACAATCTTCCTCTCAAAGCAGTCTACCAATGCGTGGTAAGCGGACAGCCAATCCATCCCCAGGATCACCCCAAAGTCCTCTATCTGTATCATAATCAGGTCAGCTGGCAGGCTGTGTCCCCCGATGCTGACCCCGCAACCCGTGTATACCTCCTCAGCTACAAACAGCTGACCACTCGGACCTCTGATTACGAACGGGTTCTCTAACAATGTATAATCCTGGTCCAAACTAACTGCGAAACTGTCTGCGACAAACGAGTGCGTAGCGCCGGAATCGAAAAGCGTGTAAACGAGTCTGCCAGAAACTGAAACCATACCTGCTACCACAAATCCCGAAGCTCTGGCGTCCCTGTGTGTTAGGGCGTTGATACGCCCCTCAGCTCTAGGTGCGGACGAAGCAGCCACACTCTGCGTCGGACGGGTAGGTGCTGGCCGGTACCCTCCTCGCGACTGCGGTCCTCCTCCTCGCGCCTGGAAACCGCGGCCTCCTGCGCGCCCTCCAGTGCTCTGCGCGGGAAGTATCTGCTGACCTCCTGCCCTAGATGGGCAGTCCCTGTGTGTTAGGGCGTTGATACGCCCCTCAGCTCTAGGTGCGGACGAAGCAGCCACACTCTGCGTCGGACGGGTAGGTGCTGGCCGGTACCCTCCTCGCGACTGCGGTCCTCCTCCTCGCGCCTGGAAACCGCGGCCTCCTGCGCGCCCTCCAGTGCTCTGCGCGGGAAGTATCTGCTGACCTCCTGCCCTAGATGGGCAGTCCCTCCTGACGTGGCCCGGCTGGCCACATTGGTAGCAGAGGGGAACCCGACTCCCGCCCTCAGTGAGTCCCTGCTGTCGGCTAGGCGGGGGTCCGGTGCTGGCGACTGGCCCCTGTCGAGGGCCCCCAAAGGCCACTGATGGCCCCGCACAACGTGACGGCTCTCCTGCGGACGCCACGTGCCTCCGTTGAATTCTCCTAACACGCCTGGTGTGGCGGCGGAAATCTCGTTCCACCACTAACTCCCCTGTCGTACGCTCGGAAGGGGGAGGGGGTGGCGACGTGGGTGGAAGCTGAAATTCTTCTCGAACCACCTCTCGAATCAGTTGGACGAGGTCCCGAGACGGTATACTCAGGAGAAGAGGAGGGGTAGTATGTATTCCAAGCCCGACATATCTGTCCCCCGGGCCCTGACCTCGGCCGCGCCTGCGGCTCACCCTCCTAGCTCCACGACGCGGCATCTCCTACAATGGAGACGCGAAACAAAACGGAAACGTCAAAACAGACGGTACCTAACAACACTTCTAAGAGCTCATGTCAAGAGATATGTTGTGGTGGCTACTCTAGCTATAAACATGTGAATTGGTTATTTTCCAGTCAGTTGATTCACTTCTCGGGACGACCTTGCTCTGATACCATCTTGTAACGACCCGGTTCCCGAGTCCCTACGAGACACGAGAACCGGACCGACTCGACTAATCCCAAGACCCAGTCGTCCAACGAGGAAGTAACCAAAAGACAGTAAAATAAACCACATTCAGCATGAATATAACTAACAGTAAAAAGTACAGCAGTAAGGAAAGAAACTACTACAGTAGGCACCACCACAACAGTGAAACAACATTTATCATATAACAAAAACTGCAGGTAAAGAAGGTACAGCGGAAACAAAACTACTCACTAGAACAGAATCAAAAGAAGGTACAAAGCTGTGGCAACTCTACTGGACCCTACTCGGCCCAGCGTCCTCTGCAGCCGCCGACCCTGGCTGCTCAACACCTGGTCCTGAAAAAGATAACGAGTGTAACACGTCAGCAAAACGCTGAGTAGAGTGGCAAACTAACTAAAGGCAACAGTAGAGTGTACAATAGCTGTTATGTTCTATTACTTCCTTTATTTACATCTTTCAATTTTTCTCACTATTTCATTTACTTCTCAGATCCTTTACTTGATCTCGAATGTCCTCGTGGGACGATCTTGATTGCAGTCTTTTCCAACAGTAGAAGTAGCACGTGGTGCTCTCCTGGCCGGGAGAGTCCCCCGTGGTGATCCTACCCTCAGTCAACCACCCCAAGGTCACTGACAGACGTAACGGTGACTACGGCACGCGCGATAAACGCACAGGTAGCTAGCCCGTACTGGCACGCGGTCAGTCGTTTCCGTTAACGAGTGCGCCCAAAGCACAGCACGGAACCAGGGCAGAGCCCTCTCAGTAACAGGGGTCCAACCCCTCCACAGTAACCAAACCGGGGCCTTGCCCCTCCACAGTCCGCGCACCCTCGTCTGACTACCCTGGTTTGCCCTAGTGGGCCTAACAAGTCGGTGAAGGAGGCTAGCAGAACCCCGGGGCCCGTGGGGTAGCTAGTACTCTCCTAACACTACTAGCTCTCCTCGGTACTACGTACACGAGGGCCAACAAGTCGGTACAGAGCGGCCAAGCCTAACCCCGGGTCCCTGGGGCGGCTGGCCCCACTCTGCACTAAAACAGGTACAGGTACTTCCCTTGGTACTGCGTACCCAAGAGACAGTACAACTACATCTCAGTTCCATTCCTTTTCTTTCCAGGAGTTCCACTCCTAATTCCCCGTAGGGTTCCAGCCCTTTATCTCAGAACATCATATGTTTCACTTTCCAGATTCACGTTCTCAATTTCCATGATCTCAAACATGTTTCTTTGTTCATAACAGGCAGCTGTTAATTAATTTCACAGGCAGCTTATATATTCCTTTCCATTTTTCCAAGACTGCAGTAATATACATTCCACTAGTTTTTCCATCCTAGGATTCATGCCATATCCTAGGATCTATCATACAATCTAGTTTTCCGGCCCTAGGATTCATGCAACACCTAGGAGCTATCATTCCATACATTTCTCATTCCTAGGGTTCATGCAATGCCCTAGGTTCTAGTTATGGTTCCATACTTTAACAGATTTTATTAATGCTTAAAACCACTCTACCAGGTACAACGGAAGTAATGGGGGCGTGGTCGGGAATCCCGCGCGCCTCCGCGACTCTCAAGACGGCAACCGAACGAGGTCCTATCACAAGGATCAAACACAAGGAGTGTCTCAAAACAGTGTATAGCTACTGTAGGCGGGTAGAGGAATAAATTCTGAATCGAACGCAACTCGAATCGTGGGAGACGGAGCCCAAACGGGCCCTAAACGGGTCGAGAAAGACAATACTGTGCAAAATCAGACGTCTGGAACTCCTTCCAGATGTCTTAAACGGTGGATCAGAGAATTACCTGTTTGGCTTGGTTCCCCGGACGTCCAGAAGTCTGTGGCGACGTCTCTCCTAGATCCCAGACGTCCGATGGTCTCTCCGGACGTCTGGAGGTCACTCCCGCCGTCTGGTACAACTTCCATACGTCGGATTCGCAAAGGATGACGAATCCGAACACCTGCGCACAGCCAACCCTCCTCCTTCAGTACGGTCAGTCGACAAAAGAAGAAGGAGAAAGCGGAACTCACCTTTCAGACGTCTGTATGATCACACAGACGTCGACCTTGCCGTCTGGATATCAGTCCAGACGTCTGATTCTGGAGATTTTTCCAGAATCAGAACCTCGCTCGGCCTCCGCTCGCGACGCCGCCCGCGTCGCACCTCGCGCGTCCGCTGCTCCGCCCGCAGCAGGTCCCTCTTCGCGACGCTCTGCGCCCCCTGCGCCCTCCGCCGGCCGGCCAAGCCGCTCCCGGCGAGCTCGCCCTCACGGCAGAGTCCCGCCCTCGCACGCCGCAGCTCCTCCGCGCCTTTGCTGCGCCGTTGCCGCTGCGCCCTCGCGTCCGCTCGCTCCGCCCGCAGCAGGAGAGGAGGAAGATGGTGGAGACGGGAGGGGAGGCGCGCCCCCTCCCCCTTTTAACGTCGCGCGGAGAGGAGGAGAGAGACGGCCGCAGTCGCCTGCAGCCGCAGAGAAGATGCGGATCGCAGGTCTGCGCGCACAGGCGCGCAGACGAATATCCCGTGCGAGTATAACTGTTCGTCAGACGTCTGTAAACTATCCCGGACGTCTGGTCAGACGTCTGGATGTGATCCCAGACGTCTTGACAGACGTCTGGGCCACCTCCCAGACGTCTTAAAAGACGTCTGGGGTACGCGCTCGTTACACAGCCTTTACTTGATTCGCTAAAGTACATGTTTCTGGGAGAAAGTGAGACATATCCCGTGATTATCAATGCTCACTTGACTCTGGATCAGGAATACCCGTAGATCTCCGGTCTGCAAGCACATAGGGCTGCTATCGGGTGGGGCATTGCTGATCTCCACGAAATTCGCCCCTCATATTGCACTCACCATATCTAAACTGATGAAGGGGTGAGACCATCGAGACAACCTCAGAGACGCGTAAATCCAAATATGTTGGAGGTTGTCAAGAAGGAGATCATTAAATGGCAGGACGTAGGCATTATCTATCCCATTTTCGACAGCCAGTGGGTGATTCCTATTCAGATAGTGCCCAAAAGGGTAGGACTCACCATAATAAAAAAGGAATTGGGCGAATCCATCCCGACCAGCACCACGACTTCTTGGCAGGTCTACACTGATTATAGGAAACTAAACTCGACTACTAAAATGAATCATTTTCCTTTACCTTTTATTGATCAGATTCTAGAACGACTAGCCGAGCGTAGTTTCTTCTACATTCTTGATGGATACTCTGGGTACAATCAAGTTGCAATGAACCCGGAAGATCAAGACAAGATGACTCTTACGTGTCCCTTTGGAACATTCGCTTTTAAGCGGATGCCTTTCGACCTCTACAATGCACCAGCTACTTTTCAGTGATGCATGATGGCCATCTTTTCAAACATGATTGGGGACTACGTAGAAGTGTTCATGGATGACTTCTCCGTGTTTGGAGATAATTTCTCAACTTGTCTTGATAACCTCACAAAGATTCTAAGGAGATGTATAGAGGTTAACCTAGTACTTTCACGTGAAAAAAGCCATTTTATGGTGAGGGATGGCATCGTACTAGGTCACAGGATCTCCTCTAATGAACTCAAGGTCAACCAAGCTAAGTCTGAAATCATTTCGCGACTACCTCCGCCTAGCTTGGTCAGGCAAATCAGATCATTCTTAGGGCATGTCGGATTTTATCGAAGATTCATTTGAGATTTCTCGAAAATTTCTCATCCATTAACGAATCCTCTAGTAACCAATACTCCTTTTGATTTTGACTCCTCGTGTCTCAGTGCTTTTGAGACCTTGCGAAGCGCTGTATCAAGTGCACCTATTCTCCAACCCCTCGACTGGTCGCTCGACTTCGAGATGATGTGTAACGTCTCTGACTTCGCTGTCGGAGCCGTTCTTGGCCAGCGGCGGGAGCACCATCCATTTGTAATTTACTACGCATGCAAAACGATGAAAGAGGCTCAGCATAACTATTCAATCATTGAGAAAGAATTATTAGCCGTCGTATTCAGGTTGGAGAAATTTAGGTCATACTTACTCGGGTCGAAAGTTATCTACACTAACCATTCCACCTTCCGGCATTGGTTGGCAAAGAAGGATGCCAAACCCCACCTTATCAGATGGATCCTTGTTTTGCAAGAGTTTAATGTCGAAATCCGCGACAAAGTTGGAGCACATAATGTCGTGGCGGATCATTTGTCTCGACTAGACCCAGACTACATTCCATACACTCAACCAATATCAAACCAATTTCCAAATGAGTCTCTATTATCTATCAACTCTGTTGAGTTTCCTTGGCATGTTGATATAGTAAACTATCTTGTCACAGGCAAGCTACCTGCGGGATTATCCAAGGATCAAAAACTCAAATTTATATCAAAGGCTAAATTCTATTTTTGGGATGACCCATTACTCTTTCGCATTGGGGCTGATCTGATCATCCGTAGATGTGTCCCTGATTCTGAAATCTCTAGTGTCTTATCCTTCTACCACAACGATGCTTGTGGAGGTCATTTCTTGGGCCAAAAGACCTTTGCAAAGATTTTGCATCGAGATTTTTCTGGCCAACCATTTTCAGAGAAACACATGAATTTACCAAGTGCTGTAAGCGATGCTAGGCAATCGGTTCTATGACCCAGAGAGATATGACGCCTCTCCATTCTATTCTTGTCGTAGAAGTGTTTGACGTCTAGGGCATCGACTTTATGGGCCCCTTCCCGAACTTGCATGGCTTTAAGTACATAATCCTCGCAATAGACTATATCTCAAAGTAGGTAGAAGCTATCCCAACAAGATGAGATGATCGTAAGACTGTTATGTCCTTCATTCGGGAATTCATTTTTGCGAGATTCAAAGTTCCCCACGCCCTGATAAGTGATGGGGGAAGTCACTTCATCCATGCCCATTTCAGGGCATTATTGAAGAAATAAGAGGTGCAACACCACATGGCTACCTCGTATCACCCACAGACCAATGGGCAGGCTGAAGTATCAAACCATCAAATCAAGCTTATCTTCAAAAGACACTTAGAAATAAAAGGAAGGATTGATCCGATCATTTGATTGATGCACTATGAGCATATTGGACTGCATACAAGGCCTGCTCGGAATGTTGCCATACCACATTGTGTATGGAAAGGCCTGTCATCTTCTTGTGGAGCTGGAGGACCATGCCTTTTGGGCAATGCAGAAGTGTAATTTTAACCTCGAGGCCGGAGGTTATGAAAGGAAGCTCTAGCTCAGCGAGTTAGAAGAGATTAGGCAGGAAACCTACGAAAATGCAAAAATATACAAAGACAAGACAAAAGCTTTCCATGATAAACACATCCGAAGGAAGGAGTTCGCACCTAACCAGCAGGTTTGGTTATTCGACTCCCGACTCAAATTCTTTGTGGGAAAGCTCAAGTCGAAGTGGATTAGGCCATTTCTAGTGGTCCACCCGTATCCTAACAGGTAGTCCAAATTAGAGACCCAAAATCTGGGCACGTGTTTATGGTTAATGGCCAATGCCTCAAACCAATCATTGCCCTGGAACCTCCTCCTATTGACAAAACAATACATCTTCATGAGGACGTGTGACTGATGAGTGGCCCAGTTTGAGGCGTTAAACTCAGCACGTATACATATATACATACCACATATACATAGTATATTTCATTTTTGCATATTATTTTACATATTGTTTTGCATATTGTGTATGGCATTGCAGTGATGGCACGAGCTGAAAGACAAGTCAGAAGCAGTTTCAAGTGATTTCTATCCACATACACCCTACCTTATTTCTTTTATTCATGCATGAGGACATGCAAACACTTAAGCATAGGGGGTATTCCATAAAAACTAAAAATTTTCTGCCAACAAGTCGGGGATTAAATCATTTTATCAAGAGGTTTTATTAAAGATTTATTCTTTAGTAGATTCCTAAGCTTAGATCCAATATAACCACACACTTGCATGTAGAATTTGCAATGGATCCATTGTGAAAACCGATAGATATCTCCAGTTTGTCGAGAAAAAGCATTGCTTCTTCTCCTGAACCCTTGGACAGTAATTAGGGAGTCAGGTGAACCATCTTCTAGTAGATCCACCAAAACATGTGTGAGATGAGAGTAGAGAGTCTACTGGTGCTCTAAGGCTAGTGTAAGGAATCTTTAATCTTTTATAATTGAATAATACTTAGAGATGGGCATAGTTTTCGCTCTCAGTTCTTACGTACTAATTCTGTGAGAAATTCCATATGAGAGCCACCAAATAAGGCAAAATCGCAGAGAGTGGGTTCTAATAAAACTAGGACAGAGGTGAATGGTCAAAACCGTCCTCTATGGAATCCTCGGCAGAAGGAGGGTACTAATGTCAAGGTCAGAAATACGTCATCCTATCCGTTCCCAACTCGGTGCCGAGAGTAGGCACTTCCACCAAACAAGCCACTCGAGATCCTCTTGGTCATCCTCAAAAATCCCAAATAATGCCTCATAAATAAAAGTATGTATGTCGTGTGGAATTGTTGTGTTATGTTATGTTGGTAACAGCATTGTGCCAATAGATATATATATATAAATAAAAAAAAAATAGAAGAAGAAGAAAGCATACAAAAAAGGTATTTGCTTGAAAAAAAAAAGTGTTATGTTAAGAAGATTGATTTATGTAAGTCAAAGTGTTTTGAGGTAAAAACACCTACCATCCCCACAAACCACCAAATACAGCCGTAACCTATTTTTCTGTATTTCTGAGCACATGAATATGGGCTGAGGAGTCTGACTTAGTCATAGAGTTATTAGAACCTAATTAAAGTATAACGTCATGTAAGACCACCAAATACAGTTGAAAATCTAGTAAGATGTGAGCTCAAGAAGAAAAAGAAAAAAGAAAAAGAGAGAGAGAAAGAGAGAAAAGAAAACATACAAAAGATTAAAGAGAGCATAATTTCCCAGACCTTCTCTAAGTTAAGTTATTCAACAATCTAATAAGCTAGATTCTAAAATAGTAGTCTCTATGTAGCACCAGAAGAGAGTGAGCCACCAAATACAAATCCAGTTAACTTAGACATCTTCTACCTAAGCCAAAAGCTGGGGTTAAAATCTGAGAATAGTTCATATCCCTGAGAGAAAAGATTTGCCTATCCCAACAGAATTTTACGAGGGGTTAAGTACAAGCTTTAAATGTATATCCACTCTTCGCTTGGATCCATTGCAAAAGCTACAATAATATATATCCATGGTTATCTGGATTCTAAATTTGTGGATGAAACAACAAGAGATAAACCTTTTGTTAAATTCTTGATAAAATACATTTAGTCTTACACTTGCTAGGGACTAGCAAGATTTAAGCATAGGAGTATGATTGCATAGCAATCATAGGCCCTACTTCGCTTGAATTAAGATAGAACCTAGCTTAACATGGGCATTCTGCATGCATACACATTGTACATTGCATCTTAGATGATTTATATGCTTTATACATAATAATGTGCTATCTGAGAGGTATTAATAATTGCAGGTAATCCAAGGCTGCAGATGACTGATCCAACCTTATGGATTTGTTTGGAATGACAACAGGAGTCAAACGCTTCCAAGAGCGCATCAATCAGACTCCTGTAGCACCCTAGGGAGTCCGCAAAAGAAGCAGGAGCTAAGGAGAAATTGAAGAATATCTAAACCTCAGATGACAAATCCAACCGCACGAATGGATCTGGAATGACGTTCGCAATCCAACGGCACAAAAATCAACTTAATCAGAGGCCTACATCATCAGATACAAGGAGAAGAAGATGGACGGCCACGATGGTGCCACGTGGCACCATCGCAGCCGACCCTCACCACGCTCCAATTTGGAAAGGAGAATCGTGGGTCGTTGGATCATCATCCAATGGCCGTGATGCAGCCACGTTGCTGCCTCCAGCCGCCTCATCACCCACGGGTGAAGATCTCAACCGTTGGATTCCCATCCAACGGCCGAGAGCGACCGCACAGAAAATGGAAAGCGCGACAATCCGCGCATGTAGAGTAGCGAAGAGGGCGCTTAACAGATCGTGCATGACACGAGATCGAAGCGCAATCAGGAAGGGTACGCTCACAAATGAAATTCAACCATCGGACCAGCATCGGGCGGAGGAGGCACTGACGCATGGCGGGCGTAAAGGCGCTACATCAAGAACTCATGCGAGAATGCATGTGCGAGCACTTTAGGATTTAAAGGCACGTTTGTTGCGTGCGTTTAAGCCATCCGATCGTAAGATCGGACGGCCGACGATCAGGTGCTCAAAAGAGCCGAGCGGCGAAGGAGATGAAACGAAGGCACGTGCAAGGAGATCTACAGTCGTGCGATGGAGGATCGACGCTCGACAGGTTGCCAGGTAGAGCACCAGGTTAAACCGAGGATAAAAGGATTTACAAGGCTTAATCGGGGCCGTTAATCTCCTTATCAACAGATCTAATTAATTTGAAGCCTTTGCACGGATTTAAGGGGCTAAATACCCCAAATGCCCTTCACTAAATCTATAAAAAGAGGCTTAAGGACCCTCTTTTGAAAGCCATTCTCTTATTTCATCTTCTTCCTCCTTCAACCTCTCTCCCTTCTTCTTCCCGTCTTCTCTACATCCGTCTGTACAACTCCGCCTGAAGCATCCGTTGGGCCACCCCGATTAATTCTTACTGCTCTTCTTAGCCTCTCCAAAAAGCCACCACGAGTCACCCGTGGTGCCTTTATTCTGTTACAGTAGTAGTTGTTTGCATTCATGTTTTTAGTCTATTGCATATATATCAAATTCAATATCTTTGTAATGTGGATATTGTGATTGATTGTTTCTATTATTTAGTAATCATATTGAGAACAAACGTATGAAATCAAAAGTGGTTTCTGCCTCCCTGTGATCGATTTAGACTCACCAGTTTCGTTAATTATTTGCTTGAGACGTATTTCGCGCTATACTATAACGTGCTCATCCTTTACGCAATCTATGCAACAAACACTTCCCGATATTTACACGCCCCTAACTATTGCTTGTAGGACCAATGCGGATATTTTAAAGGAACCTAAGATCTTTTCCATAATTTTTCCCCTACCCACCATGCCCCTAGGAGCACCCAAGACTCCCCTATAAAAGCCCCCCAACACCCTCGTCTCACCCCATTTTTCACCACTGCAAACAGTGCTCCCCACCTTCGTCCAAGCCTAGCAAAGGAGGGAAGGAGACGAGTGGGGGATGGGCTCACGATCGAGCTTCGACGTCGCACAGTTGCGAGATAGCATGGCAGAGCTACGACCTCATGAAGGCATGAGGGAGAGGGGTGCATCTACGCATGAGCTCCTTGGGCTGCGCGTAGGAAGGAGCAACCGAGCAGAGTCGAGTGCAGAGTTGCTTCACAAAGAAGAAGGCGCATCGGACGTCCAGGAGTTGTGTCAGATGTCCCAACAAACCCTCAGATGATCGAGATGAACTCCAGATGACTGAGGGAAGCGCGAGGCAAGAGGTGCGGTCTGTCTAGGTGACAGCAGTGTGGGCACACTACATGAGGTGCATGCAGTCATTAAAGCTCGTAGGCCACGTTGGGCGCTGTGCGTGCAGGCAAACTTCGAGGCGTTCAGACGTCTAGCATATCGAGCAAACGTCCGGAGAGCCAGGCGGACATCCGGGAGAGGTGTCAGACACTCGAGGCAAGTCTTAGGTGGATAGGACAGACACCTGAAGTTCTAGCGAGAGGTTCTAATGGCATAAGACATCTGGAGTGTATGCCAGACATCTGATACGAGAACCAGGTGGGTTCTGAATAGGCAAGTGGTCCGTTCTATCAGACTGAACTGACCTAGTTTGGTTCAAGTGAACTAGGGAGATTTTTGGGCCAGTTCAAGGCCTAAACAGAGTTCGTTTTCTATGCGACAGGTATTGTTGAAAAGCTCTCGATTTTCCCCACCTTTCTAGATCATTTTTACACTATTTTAAGCTTGTATTAGCATGTTGAAAGTCTAGTCAAAATATTTAATGCTCCTTTTGGCCATTGATTTGGTATAGGCTCTGAGTCTGGGGTGCAAGCAGGACCTGCAAGGATGTTCGGGTCGATTCCTCGTGCCCCCATATCTCCCGTGTACTTAGGTAGAGTGGCCCCTTCCTGATTCTATTGTTTATTCCAGAAATTTATGCATGCTATAAATTGAATAGCTAATGTGTTATCAACTTTGAAATGGTAGAGGTGAATGAGAAATGACCTGATACTTGTTTCAAAGATTAAAACAAACTTTAGCGTTTAAGACAAGGACTATGGCCTGCAATGTTTTTTATTAATTTGCAACTTGATGGGACTTAAATAAATGTTTTCACATATGTATTTGCTTACGCCTGAAATAGAGTTATTTCAAGTTATGGATTATGCATGAACCTTAGCGTAATTTGAAATGTGCATTTATTTGTTGTGATATGAAACAATGATTGTGATGGAAAAATTTTCTTATCGTCAGGCACGAAGGTTGGTTGAGTTCTGGGTTGGGTGTGAGCTAGCCCTCGTGTACACATGTACCATGGAGAGCTAATCACCCCCAGTGTAGGGAGAGAGCTAACCTTCCCTTAGGTTGGGACCCAAGGTAGGAATGGCCTTCCTACGTCGACTCCTGTGAGGCCACAGAGCCAACTGAGATAGTTAGGAGAGGGTACGTACACTAGTAAGGGTGCGGCCTTGTTATGTTCTCTATTGCATGACTTAGAGCATATCCATTAGCGAAAACGACTGACCATGTGCTAGTCTTGTATGTTTATTGCACGTGCCGTAGTCTCTACTACATCGCAACTATGACCCTAGGGTGGTAGATGGAGTGTAGGACAAATGCATGGTGTTCCTCATCTAGGAGAGCACCACGTGCATGTTCTGCATCACGGGAAAATTGCATCAAGATCATTTCATTAGGGAACATGTGAACCAAGAGATAACTGGACCCTTTACTAGAATAACTGAAATCACAAATAACTAATACATATAAAGGGACACAAAATATAGACATGCTTGTAACTTTTACTGCTACTTGAACCATTTACTATTTTTCTCGTTAGTTGAAATTGTGCTAGTTGAATGTACACTTGCCACTCTACTCAGCTTTTGCTGACATCTACCGCTTGTATATAGGACAGGGAGCTGAGTAGCCAGTTCCACTACCTGGGGAAAGAGCTGGACCTAACCAAGCCCAGCTGTAGTTGTTCCTTTCCTTTTCTACTGTAGTGACACTCCTTTTATGGTCATGAGTGTTTTATTTTGGGACTAGTAGTCCAATTTCCATTTCTCTAGTATATGGTGGTGGCTATGATGTGAAAGTGCTACTCTCTTGTGATACTATTTCCACTTACTATTACTTCTCAACTTTCTGTCTTTTAATTATGCTTCTAGCTATGGTGCATGTGTGGAAATTATTACATTTTAATTTATTACTCGCTGGGCAATTAAATCATGGGATAGTTGAGGTGATCCGACCCAGGTACCACGAAGGGTCGGTTCGGGTCGCAACATATTTATATACAGTTTTTACTGATTTTATTTTAGGTCGTTCACATGGAGGTAGTTATTGATATACATTACTCCCTATTATCCAAAAATCATCCTTTATTCCGAAAATGTTAAATTTATTTACATCGGAATGGATAATGAATGAAAGAATC
Source organism: Thalassia testudinum (assembly GCA_037157565.1). NCBI lineage: Eukaryota > Viridiplantae > Streptophyta > Magnoliopsida > Alismatales > Hydrocharitaceae > Thalassia > Thalassia testudinum. The sequence continues at coordinate 12,351,135 of JAZHRO010000044.1, read as the reverse complement.
AAATAATGAACTAATCTAGGTTAATTATGTACAACAACGAATGAATTCATGTTAATGACAATACCTCAAGAATTTACACAGGTATAAAGGCATTAAAAATTAATTTAAATTATTCTAGGTTAATCATGTATACTAATATCTATGTAATGCCTTAATATAGACACCAAACGAGTATATATACACTATATATCCTACATACTTTATTAACATATGTATACTATGTACACTAAGATATATAAATGTCACTAAAAAGCCTTAAAAACAATTATATACAAAATAAGGTCAAAAAAAAATATCCAATTATATGCTATGTATTTACAATATATATATATACACATATGTTCTATACAAGTATATATGTTAACACACACTACACACAACACACTACACTTATAATAGCATCCAAACTTAACCCAAGTTTCACCTGAATCCAAAATTTGGAATTGGCGAGCCTAACTCTTCATGGAATCAATAACCCACTAGGGGCTGGATCGACCACAACTAAGCTAGGTCCTAATTTTTATTTAGTGTGTTTTTACGTAGTTTTGGGCCAATATCAACCCACATGAACCACGAGCTCCCAACCCACTCGCCCGTAGACCTCTCTCTCTTCTCTCTCTCTAAAGCAATGGGATTAAATGGTTAGATATGCTATGGTATCCAACCTTGTAGTGGACGGGTAGTACACCAACACGATTGCTTATACATTGCCGCAGCTACTCGCCCACTTACGATGTGGGACTAACAAGTAGGTGCCCAATTCAGTACACAAGCGTGATTTCTTACCGAATATAAAGGTTAATTTACGTGTAATTTATTAATTAATTTACAAATAAATTATATGGTTTTGTAGCTGTAGGGCTATTTATTATTATAGTTTATTTACAATAATTAAATATATAAATATATATATATATAAATTCATTAAAGTTAAAGAAAAATACATGTTGATTTCAAGTTTAATTCATTAATTAAAGTATAAATTAACAAATTAACGGTAAAATTGACTTATAAACTAATTAATATACATTATTAACTTATTATCAAATATTTTTAATTTATTTTTATTGATTTATTTCTATTTATACACATTTAAATACAGAGGTTATATATATACATATATATACACTATAAATACTATTCTACATTATAAATAAGTTATAAATATATTGAAAATACTTTAAACTACAATATACACATATACAACATAATTTATTTCAATAGTTTACTAATTTACTAATTTAAATTATATTAACCTAATAATGTACCTAATTAACTTATGAACATAAATATGTACAATATATAGGTAAATAAATAAATATAGGGGTATATTTCTGTACATATTAATTACTTTAAGTTATATCTACAATTATAAATACAATTCTAAGTATAAACATAACTATTTACAAATACATAAGTATTATGTACATATAATATGAATAAATAAATACATAATTGTATTATTATAATACATACTGTATAACTTAATATAAATACTTACTTAAGTAAATAAAATAGATAAATAAGTTATTTACATACTTTATATACATATAAGTTATTATATATACTTAACTTAGTGTTATTTACAAGTATAAATACTACATACAAAGGTATTTTTATATAATTTTTGGAATTTTTCTGATTTTTATTTTGTGCTTATGAGTTATAGGGATAGGGGAAGAGAAGGGAAAGATCCAAGGAAAAGAACTCTTTTTGGTGTTTTTGTTTTGTTTCTTTCATGTCATAACCAGAGAAGACCTAAACTTCTACAGGTATGTTCTCCTAACTAATGGACTCAAAACCTAAACCTAAACTCTCGCATACCTAAAACTAAACCTAATCTCACTCATGACGCATGTATTTTATTTATTTACAATTATTATTTATTTTTTTATGTATTTACAATTCGGGCAAAACAAGGCTTAATGGATGTTGAAACATGAAACCAAAGGCTAAAGAATTCATTCAAGGTGTTGAAAATAGTGAACATGGCATTAGAAACCTCCAGGAGTAGGTAGAAATCTAATTCAGACTCAAAACATGATTTTTTTGTCAAATTGCATCAAATCAGACATTTGGGCATATAAAATGCTCATCAATGCTAACAAAGCTTTCTAATAGTGTTTAAAAAATGCTTTAAGCTTAATTTAAATCAACCCAAGTACATGAACGCTTCATTCAGCTTGTTACAACATTACAGTCTCTCAGACAACTCAAAAGAACTTAGAACCAAGTCAAATTTAGAGCTGGACCTGATTACCATTCCAGCAAAACTAGCAGTTACTATTGTCAAGGAAGTAATCTGACCTTTTCAAATCTGATTAAATGCAATTTAGAACTCCTTAAACCATATATTATACAATATCCATCTAGCAATTCCATCACAATCCTCAAATTCTTCAAAACTGACTAAAATCCACAATTTAAATTCACTTGAAATCCATTCATAACTTCAGGCAAAAACCTCAGTAACCACTGTCTAATCTGTCAAAAACATTTTAGATCTTGATTTTGGAATTCAAGAGCTCAATGAAATCACACAAGTAAAATCTCAAAATGTGAAAAATCACTTTAGAACCCTATTAAAACCATCAAAACTCAAATTGAAATATCAAGTATCATATTACCCTTAGACCTGGGTTGTGTTGATGAACACTTAAAATCCCATTTAAATCATCAAAACTTCTTAATAAATCATTGTAAATACTTCTTTAAAGATTTGGAATCATGCAAAATAAAATCCAATACCTCAAAAGCTTCAGAAACCGTAATTGATCTCTTCCCTTTTGGTATAGACAGCATGAAGGAAAGAGATCAGAAGAAGGCACCTAAATCACTTAAAAACCTTATTCAGAGCTTCATTGAGACATCTGAAATTACATCCAATCTATGAACTGCAGATTAAAACAAATAAGATTGAAGGAGGCTATCGCCCAGGTGGGCATTTAATCTTGAATCGCCATGATGATTTGATCACCTAAAAGACTTGCACACCATAGATTGATGTATAAGTGTTTTCGGCAATCTTCTAAGATCAAACAGATCATCACAGAAACCTAAAATCCATGCTTGGATTTTCACAGGTCTTCACTCTCTCAGTGAAGAGAAAAAATAGTACCTAAGCTAAAATTTAGGCATGACTTAATCAGGCAATAAGACTCATGTTAAAGGAGCTCAGATCATTCGCATGAAATTCAATTTAACAAAAGTTGATAAAAACATGATTGCATAAAAAATTTCTAAATTAGATAAAAAATCCAATCAAACTCAATTAATCAAATTAGCACAATTCATGGGGAGGGCTATTGTAATCAGGTGAAGTGGATGAAATAGCCCTCAGGTGGATTTATTGCCCTATTAGGTCCGATAGCTACTGAGGTTCAGATCTAATAAGTGTCCTAATGGAGTGGGTGAATTGTAAATAAAAACGTTGAGTGAAAGAAGATGACTGTGAGATGATGGGGGAGGTTAATGAATTGAAGTGGGTGAATGAATCATTCTCTCTGATCGAAATTGATCAAAGGGTGGTCCAGTGAAGATCTAAAACTATACTAATCTACTCCTAATCTAACACAATTGAATAGTGCATTCTACTCTGAATGGTCAAACTAAACTACTCTGATTTAAGAAAGCAATAAATCTGACCTAAGAAAGTGATTAAAAATCCTAAACTACAAGGACGAAAGGGACATGGGCTGCAACTAGTCACTGCAGTGACGAAAGGGGAGGAAGACCTCCAGCGAAGTGAATGGGATCCCTGGATCCATAGTAGGTCGTTGTGGTGACGAAGAGGAAGAAGACACCATCGCTGTCACTAGTGGTTGAACAAGGGGAAGTAGACTTGGAGGGGTGGATGACTGACCAACTCAGGGGGAAAGGGAGCTGGTAGGGGTCGCAGGACACCTGAGGAGGTGCTTATATATTCACGAGGTGGATCAGATGACCAGGCATAGTGTTGAGCTCCAACAGCTGGGATGGGTTTGGATGAGCATGGGAAAGTTTTATAATGAAGGCCAACCGTTGGATGTAATCTAGGTTGAAGTGCGAAGCTAAGCTCACCGGTGTCAAACAATAGGACAAAGATTTGTTGTTGGATGATGAGGTGAACAACGAATGACTACTATGCTTCAAGTTCGCCGATGAACAGTGTTGAGAAGTGAGCATCAAGTCTAACAGGCATTTTGTAAGAGAAGCCCTCGGGTGCGAATTGGTAGAAAAATTGCATGGCGAACCCCTTAGTGGACAAAAGTGTTATAGATAGGTCCCTAGAAGCTTGCAAAAGAGTCGCTGACGAGTTTTATGTGAATAAAATATAAAGGCTTGAGGACCTAAGTGCAGTGCATGTATTTCAAGGTCCAAATGTAATGTAATTTCTATGTCATATGAATTAAACATTTTAGAAAATAATCCCATAGTTGATTTGTGAATTTTTACTCATTTGGTGTTCAACTGGCATGCAAAGCATCCATATATTATAGGTAAAGAATCTCTTTAATATGACTTAATTATGCATTTTTAGCACAAATGAAGTGTTTTAGATCTTTTTCCATAAATCCTACACTTATCCCATTTTTTGTATTAATTTGATAGTGTTTAACCTAATTTCTAACCTAACTTTGGCATTTTAGCTATGACAAGGCACACCACATCAGTTGGGCACAAGGAATGTCTCTAGGGTTTGGTACAGGTTGAGATGGTAGTGTTCCTTTAGCTCAATTTTCCTAACATAATTGATTGAGCTGTGCTGCTCAGGTCTATGTGATAGCCTTATATCTGTTATCCATTTGAAGTAAGGCCTTATGTAGGTTTTCCACAGGGTCTTTGTGATGGGTGATAGGTGTACTTCAGTGGACTAAATTAAAGCCTAAGTACATTATTATTATGATAAGAATTTAATTTAAAGCATGCATGGTGTTGATAAAATTAATTAAGTTATAAATTATCATTTCCAGCATTTCATTTGTATTTTTTACGTACTTTAAGTAACTACAAATTTTTGGATGCAAGATCATTTTTATTTGGAGAGTCATTACGCATTAATTTGAAAGGCCATCTTAAATGAGCATCAGGAATCATTAAAGATCGTTTCCTAAATCTCTATTATATTTCTTTTAGAAAGCCTCATATTTCTCCTCAATCAAACACCGCCATTTCCATACTTTCCTAATGTCAAGAATCCATGCACATCCCAAAAAAAGAAAAGCTCCCTTGTTAACTCCCACTCTATTTTTCCATCTCAGCCTTCTTGACGTTACTTTCTCTCCAACATATGCACACACACAAACACCCACACACGGACTCCACGGCACCACCTTCTTTCCTGCCTCTCCTCTCCGCTTCTTAATGAGAGACTCATCATGGCTACTAATTTACCCTAATTAGCTAGTTTCCCTAGTTAATTATCAGTGAATAGCATTCATTAATATAAGGTTAATTATACAATTAAAATAAAATATCAAGGACCTTGAAAATAAGTTAAAAGAGATTAATTAAGGCTTAATTAATGTTAACTTATGTTTAATTAAGTTTAAGGATTCAAAAAAGGCCTTAAAGCTATATATATAAAGCATTATATAAATAACTTTACTTATAGTCTTTAATTAACATAAAATGTATTTACTTTAATATATATAGCTAAAATGGGCAAAAATGTAATTATATGGCATAAACATGTAATTTACATTATTTATAATTATATATAAAAAGTTGAAATATAAATAAATTAAAATAAGCTATTAAATCCATTGTTTGCATTTATGCCCTTATCTTTCTTATTAATGAAGTCCTCTTCCCTTCAATCAAGTCCTTCACTATTTACACATAGGTCTCTGTGTATGCTCTCTTCTTCTATTCTTCATCATCTTCACTGACAGTCCACAACTTCCAGTGACAACACCTCCTCGATCATCATTGTATCAATGATTCATGGTCACCGTCGTTACCGCCATCCACATCCAGCGGTCCAAATGAGCTCTAAATCCTATTTTAGTAAGGTGAATAAGCTCACCATCATCGGAGATGACGACGGTGGTTATGTTGTTCCTAGACCATATTCTGTCCAGGTTCAAACTCCAAGAGCTCCGCTGAATCCTATAAATAGCCCCCTTACCCTCCGATTACAAAGGTCGACCCCTTAGCCCTCTTCCCCAAATAGTGGTTGACAATAGGCTATTCATCCATCTCTGGCAATTCTCGTTCCTCTTCTCAGAGCTTCTCCGGCAAAGAACTCGTCTCTCTCACCCCCTCTTCCTCTCCAGCGATCGTGATGGGACAAAGGAGCGCATCATCTCTTCTGCGCTTTGATCGCCACCAGAGCTTCCACAAATTAACTTCAGAGTTCTTCCTGTTCTCACCCTGCCACAGATCAAACCCTTACCCACTTCGTCTAGTAAGTAACTCTAGCTCTTAGGTGTAGCTTCTAGATTGGTTATAGGCGAGTAATTTTAGGAGTAGACCTAGTTTTAATTTACATTACTTCATCTCCTTCAACACTAGCGAGCCATCTCAAGCCTCGTTGGACTTCCAATCACCTTCTTGATCACCTAATCACTTTCCTCTCTCTTCAGCAATCACAATCAATTTCTTTAATCCCTTAATTGATCCTCTATTCACCTAATCCACCTCTACTCTTACCTGAAGCCTTCGCTGTCTATGGAGAAGCTTCAGAGCCAATTTCGCACCCAAATCGACTCTTCGTCACCGTCATAACACCATAAGCGCCATTTTGACCTATCCAATTGCTTCTATTAGTCCACACACAAAACACCTAATTCTCCTCAACCTCTTCAGCATGCTGTCAATGGTCGCTTAGGAGTTCTCTCACTAATTTCTTTCACTCACATCATTACAGATGTCCACTGGATGATTTGCCTCACTCAATTGAGTGAGGTGAATTCTCTTGAGTTCTATCGAACTCAAGAGACTTAGTTTGATAAATTCGATGTTAAATCCTGATTCTGATGATCAATTGAGTTAATTGATGTGGCACCATCTTTGGGCACCAATTTAGCACGCTTAACATGGATTATTGCAGACATCATGGCTCCGTTAAGATAGTTAATTATTAATTATTTTCAAATTAAATTATATGATTATTCAGCTGATAAATAGGCTACTTATTAGTATAATTTATTTACAATAATTAAATATATCAATATATTTAAAAAATCATTAAAGTTACGAATAAATACATATTGATTTTAGACTTAATTCCTTAATTAAAGTATAAATTAATAAATTAATGGTATAATTAACTTATAAATTAGTTATTTTACATTATTAATTTGTTATTATAGATTTTAAATTTATTCTTATTCATTTATTTGGATTTATTAACATTTAAATACATGATTAATACATATATACATATATATATAGTTTGAATAATGTTTTACTATATAAATAAGTTATAAATATACTAAAAATACTTTAAACTATAATATACAAATATACAATATAATTTATTTCAATAGTTTATTAAATTACTAATTCAAATTATATTAACATAACAATATACCCAATTAACTTATAAATATAATTATATACAATATATAGATAAATAGATAAATAAAGAGGTACATTGCTGTACAATATAATTACTTTAGGTTATATATACAGTTATAATTATGTTTATAAATATATACATAGCTATTTATAAATACTTAGGAATATGTACATATAATATAAATAAATAAATATATAATTACATTATTATAATACATGCTGTATAACTCAATATAAATATCTACCAAAGTAAATAGATAATTATATAAGTTATTTATGTACTTTAAATACAGATAAGTTATTATATACAATTAATTTAAGCTTATATACAAGTATAAATACTATATACGTAGATATTTTTATGGATTTTTGAAGCTTTTTAGATTTTTATTTTGTTTTTGTGTTTTATAGAGATAGGAGAAGAGGAAGGAAATGTGAGAAGAGAAGAAGACTCCTTTTGGTATTCTTTTGTTCTTGGTTCTTTTATTTCAAACCATAGAAGTCTAAGACTTCTACATGTATGTTCTCCTAACTATAAGACTCAAAACCTAACCTAACTCAATACACACCTAAAACTAATCCTAAGCTAACTCAAGACACTTTTATTTTATTTATTTATAATTATTTTTTATTTTTTTCTGGTATTTATAAGTTAGGCAAAGTGGGGGCTTAAAGGATGTCAACACTTGAAACCAAAGCCTAGCAAACTCATTCAAAAGCTCTGAAATGTGCTAGAATGGTACGATATAGCAATATAAACTTTCGGGAATCTATTGGAATTAGAATCAAACACAAACCATGATTTAAAAATTGAATTACATGAAACAACCATATTGGATAGAATTCAATAGTTTAAACTGTTGATAAAGTTTTTAAACATGGATTAGACATGCTTTTAATTCCATTAGGAACACATAAAAGGTAGATACATGATTCAATGTTCTTTTTCTTCAATAAATTAACTCAGAAAGCTTATTTGAACATTAAACATGTTAAGATTTGTTCAAATTCTCATATCAAATATGTGAACAGGTTCTATTAATTCTTTTATGTTGCTGCTAAAGATAAATTCATACCAAATAAGGCTTGATTCATGCATTCCAACACTTTCCCAACGTGAAAAGGAATGATTCTAAACAAGATATATTGCAGAAGTTCTATCACAAACTCAAGGACAATCCGAATACACCAACTACTAAAAACTTCCTTTAAAATCTCCATTCAGATAGAGAAGCTGTAACTGCTGGTATAAAGTCGTCAAGTTAAAACCCACACGTGGATTGTCTGAAAATTACTCTTTCTTAAGCTTCAAAAATCTTATAAAAACACTTCAAATCACCGATAATTGATTAGAAATCGCCATCCCTTCAGATAAACCTGCAACATGCAATTGATACTTGAAAATCTCATATCCTGCTTAGATCAATCAAACTTAAATATTAATGACCGTAAATATTCCCCAAAGAGTCTAGATTAATCTTATACGAACCAAATCAAGGATCAAAAGATCCTAAAACTCTAAACTGATCCCTCTTTTGTCCTATAAACAACACGAAGAGGAAGAGAGCAAATCAAGTATTCAAATCCCTTGTAAAGCATTCCTAAACCTTCCTTAAGGTGTAATAAGGCTCATTCAAATCTCGAGCAGCAGATTAAAACTAGATTGATCAAGAACTCATTCTCACCTACCTGTGTTGTCATTGTGTGATCACTATAATGATTTAATCACTTTGGATTCCTGCACACTATTAGTTAGTGCTTAGGGATCCATTGCGATCATACAAGAATGCTTAAGTCATCGTGAAGGTGTCAAAACCATGCATTGAAAAATCTCAACCCTCACTATCCAGAAAATAGTATCAACATCTAAAATAGGGTATAAACACAATTCTCAATCAAAATCCATCCACTATAGTTCATACCCATCGCAATCACTTCAATTCAACAAATATTAACTCAATTTGGCCAATTAAAATAGATTGGAACTCAATCTGTCTAGAAATTGTTCAATCATTCATGAAAATCAAATCTGATTCAATCAACCAAATTAAATCCAATTCAAGGTACTGGAAGGGCTTTTGTGAATCAGTGGATTGAATGAGAAGCCCTCAAGATGAATTGGAGTGCACTATCGATCTAGAAGCTAGAAAGCTTTAGATCCACAATGGCTCTGATGAGTGGAGTAATCAGTGAGTTAAAATGGTGAGGAAACTATGTGAAAATGGTCGTGAGATGAGGAAGATTAGATTAATACAATGGGTGAGTGGATCTTCCTCTCTGATTAGAATTGATCAGAGAGGGGGGAATCGGCATTACATTGATATACTCCTATCTAAACTAATTCAAATCAAAGGAAAAAGAAAAAAGAAAAATGGAAAAAATATTTAGAAACAGAAGAAAAAGCAAGAAAAAAAGTGTGAATATTTAGTATTTATTTCAGTTGCATTGAAGCAATACCACCAAATAAATTTGAGATCCACCAAATATGGCCTTAACCTATCTTTTTGTGTTTCTGACCACCCGAATAATGGCTAAGCAATTCCGACTTAGTGTTAGGGTTATGGAACTCAATTAAAGTGTTAATACCAAATGAGACCACCAAATACGGATCATACATAAGAATCTAGTGAGATTGTGAGCTCTAAGAAAAAAAAACAGAGAGAGTAAGAGAGAATGAATACAAAGGAATCAGAAAAGAGCATAGTTTTTCTCGTCTTTCGCTAAGTTGAGTTACTTGATAATCCGGAAATCTAGATTTTGAAGTACTAATCGCTATATAGCACCAACTGAGAGTGAACCACCAAATAAACACCCGTATCCCTCAGACATCCTCTACCCAAGCTTAAAATCGAGGAAGAATTCATAGAATATCTTGAATACCCCGAGGGAAGAAGTCCACCTATCCCAATAGAATTTTACTAAGGGTCAAGTACAGGCTTTAGAGGTGAATCAGGTCTTTCACTCGAATCAATTGCAAAAGCTACGTATCTACACTTTCACACTTGTCTGGATTTCTAGAGCATAGGATGAACATAAAAAGGAGAAAAATCTCTAGGCATACACTTGATAAAATAACCAATCCCTTAGAAACCCTTCTGTGAATAATTTAGTTTTGCATTTGATAGGGACTAGCAAGATTTAGGCATTGAGGTATAATTGCGCGGCAATCGTAGGTCTTAATTAACCTAAATTAGGCTAGGACTTAGCATAAGTTAGGGTAATTCATGTATGCATAAGCATTACTAGCACCTTTACTACTTTCTTTTAGTTATGCATAAAATAATTCTATAATGTACTGATTAGGAGCATTATGTCAATTGCAGGTAATAAGCTGATCAGAAAATAGATCTGAAGCTGGATCTAAAGCTGGGTCTGAGGAATAAAGAATAACTGGTGTTGCAGCAGAGCTGGAGCGAAAGACCTGAATTAGATGAGTAGATAATAATGTAAGGGAGTTAAGGTATGCTATTTTATTAAGTAGGAAAAAAGCAATAAATTGTGAAGAACTTAGGTCCATCCTAGTCCTAAGACAGCCTAGAAGCTTCCCCAAGCCTTAACCACCCTTAGATTAAATCACTGCACCTTAGGAAACCTTAAAACCCTAATTCCAGCATCTATCTGGACGCCCAAATGAGTTATAGAACGTCCAGAACCCTTAGCCAACTCCCGCACACCTTAAACCCACTTCTGCAAAGTTATTGGACATCCAGACACTTGGTCAGATGTCTAATTTCTACAGAATACCAAAGATAGAACCTATAATCCCTCCTGACTCTGATTGGAGGTCTAGACAATAAGTCTGAACTTCTAATTTTTCATTATAAGACATCTGATAACTTTATTGGACGTCCAAAACTGCCCTCCAAACCCTATTTTGAGATTCAAGCCTTGATCTTGGATCTTTAACTCCCTAAGCCCAATTCTAACCCCCTAGGAACCTAAATTAAGGTGTCCTAACCGAAGTAAATCACCTCTAAACCTCCCTAAGGACCTAATTAAGTCCTCACTAAACCTCATTGACTTGAATCATGGTCAATCTCTTCAATCTATTCAAGTAGACTCATTGAGTCCAATTGAGCCCTGATCTCAGCATACACAGTCCAATTGGACTCAATGAGAGTTCAATTGACCTAGACCTAAATTAATTGAGTTATTTTACTCTCAATTAAGTTTCCACACACCCAATTAAACTTGTATTAGGTTTAATTGCATTTTACCTTAGTGAATTAGGGTTTACAACCCTAATTTGAGACTTACTTTGACTTAAACCCACTAGAACCTAACCTAATCAACCTAACCACTTAGGTTTCGACCCACACACACCATCTACACAAAAATATTTAACCTAGAATTCTTTAGAACTATCTACCATGTGTTGTTGCCTTGGTTGCTAAAAATAGCAACCAAGATGCATTCAATTTTTAGATCCACATCTGGTGGATCTGAAAACCACCATCCATCCTCTCTCTCACTCTCCAACAAGCTCCCACCATAGGCCTCTCTAGAGAATTCCATAATTCTCTTGAGAGCTTCCCTTAGGTCTATAAAAAGACCTAAGTGGTGGCCATTTGGTCCATCTTGGTCTTTTAGCATAGCTCCACCTTCCATAAGCCATCACCACCTCCACCTCCATGTTCACGAGCTCCACCATGATGCCACCACCTCCATGCCAAGCCTAGACCAGGATCAACTTCTCCAACCTCAAGGCCAACCTAAGCACCATTGGCCACTCTCTTTCTCTTCTCACCCATTCAAAGGCCATCAGAGCTCACCTCTTAAAACCCTTAGTTTTGCTAGACTAGATTATAGTTCTTCATAGATGTAATGCTTTATTTACTACTTAGTAGTATAGCTCCTTTTCTCCCCCAATGATGCATGCATAATCCGCCCATAGATTCATGTATGCAACCGTTTTCTTTTAGCTAGATTTAAATTTCCCTGTACAAGCATTCCGCTACTTATGTTGTAACCACCATCATGCCTCAATGAAAACATTTATATATATTTATATGTTGATAATCACCATGTACCTAATTATCATCTTTTGATATGACTAAAGTCGCATGCTTTCAATTTCTAATATTCTGGCAACAGCATGTCGTGTATCAATACGTATTTAGTATAAATAGAGATGTGATTTAGAACAAGTAGAGCAAGCGAGATTGAATTTGAATTTGCATTTCCAAAATACCTCCCAGAGACAAACAATCAGGACTCAAGTCTTGTTATCTTAGAAATTATTTTTGTTGATCGTATTTCGCAACTGTAGTACAATGCATTTCTAATCAAATATGCACTCTACGATCGCAACAATAGGTGGGTTTGTTCTTATTTTAATTAGATCCAAAGAGGGTTCTAAATTTTAAGGTCTAGACGTTTGGAAAGAGATTAATATCTTACTTAGGAAGCCGAAAAGGCAAGATTTGATTTCTGACAAAACTTCGCAAAGGAAGGGGCTAACAGTCCACGACTAGACATCTAAAGACATGTCTAGATGTCTAAAAGTGTATCTAACCGTTAGAATTAAAGAATGATGAAGGAAAAATTACTTGGAGTCTAACGATTGAATTAAAGACGTCCGAGGTATGTGTTGGACGTCTATATAAGCTTATGGATGCCAGATTGAAGGTTGCATCGACTGGAGCCTAAATGTTCAGAATGTGAAGGCAAGACTACAGGAAATTGGATGTCTATAATGATGATTAAATATCTTAAAGTTGAATATCAGACATCTGACATGTGTGTTGGACGTCTAATATGTGTTTTGTGTTAGGTTTTTATTTTAAATTTGTCCTAAGTGTAGAGAGCCCAAGTTAGCTATGTATATGTTACCTCTAAGGGTTCTTTACAACATCTCTAGACTCAATAAAAAGAAGATTACAACCTTTTAAATGCGTACAAAAAAATACCTAAGACCTATAAACCCTATAAAAATGCCTAAGATGCATCTTCACGTTCCTAATCATCTACCTTCGAAAATCCACGAGACCTGCAATTATGTCATGACGGAGAAAAATATGTTATTTCTATAGTTTATTTCTTTTTCTCTATTTTGTAAAATCATTAAAATATTATTTATGAGGGGTTGAACTAACAAGCTTCTCCTTTTTTATGATTTTCAAAATATATCTTTAGAATCTTAGTTTCTCCTCCTGAATGTTATACTTAGTGATCTATGCTAAACTTGATCAATTTTTTTAGTTAATTTTCATGATCATAAGCTCTTCTCCCCCTTTTTGAATTTCATCAAGAAGGGTTCCTAAAGTGGTTGGACTAAACTAGAACTGTCATACTTTAAGTAAACCTATTTTAGCTAAACATATGTTAAAGCAGAATAGAGATCATGAGGACAATATGAATATAGAAAAATTGCATACTAAATATATAATCAAAGTGATTTGACAAAGCATGAAAGTAAACTAACTAGTTAAAATGTATGTATCCTAAGCATGAACTAGCTATTGTTCCCAGAGAAAATATAAGTATGGGTTCAAGGCCCCTTAATACATGCCAACATGGAAAGAAAGAAATAAATAAAAGAAGATACAACAGCTACAACTAAGAGTAGTCTAGTCTTCTTGATCGTGACAACAACGGCAGCGAGCAGGTCCTTGTCCCATCTGCAGATTGCAAACGTCGATGCGATGTTCATTGATGTCGAGGTGCATGTCACCCATGAAAGTGTACATTTCTTTGGTTCACCACATCAAAAGAGAGATGCCCGTAGAGATGGAATCTATGGCAGGATCCTAGGCCTCATCAAAGCTCGATCTAGGAGCTTCTATATGAAGAGGACACTTAGCATGGAAATTCGAAAAAGGTGTGAGTGGTTGCTCATTGGCTGGCTCTTCTTCTAGCTTGAAATGCTCCCTAAGAATGTGCATCTTGGAGGTTGTGACCCGATTGTAGGGCTCAGCCTTTTTATCCACTGCCTGATCATCTAGGAGAATCTAATGGCTTGCAATGATCATGGATAGTATGGACCCAAAAGGTAAAGAAGCCCCATGGTCCTCATTCATGACACGAACAATGACGCAGCAAAAGTTGGAGGGAATGTGATGCATGGCAGCAAAAAGAAACACCTTGTGTTGCCGCGAGATATAATCAAAACCACCTAATTTATTGAGAAGGTCCCAACCAAAAATGCGAGAAAGTAATCAGTGAACGGGTTTGAGATTCTTGCATGGTAGAGTACCAAGATTTTCTTCATATTTATCTGCTACTATTAATTCTTGGTTAATGACTTTTGAGTCATACTGCCCCAGAATGTCATTAAAATCGTTCCCCTCATTAAGGATGTCAAGAAGTGCGAAAATAGAATCAGAGGTAATATGAATTGCACGACGAAGCAAATAGGCATGTAACTCAAGTTCATGATGGGAACACTATCACAAGCCCTAACTGGCCACTTTTAGTTAGGTATAAAAGGTAAATGCTCCTATATAACCATCTGAGGGTTATAACTCCACTTCATTCTGTTTTGAGAAGAGAACAAGAAAGTAGGGTTAATTCTGTAATTTTAATAGCATATCATGAACATAAAATAACCACGGAGTTTTTCAAGGGTTAAATGAAGGTCAATTGAGCATTAAAGACTAATAAGTGGGTCCATGCAAACAAAAACAAGATTTCACGCATTTCAAGAACCAATACAGTACCCAAAAACCTAATTTCAGACCCGCTTGAATTACAGAGGTTTTGTTCAAGATAAAATTCATCTAAATCTCCTAAAATTCATATAAAAATATTTCTTGAAGTTTGGTATCCTTGATTTCTCGCATTGTGTGTCACCCAAGCCTTGTTTGAATTGATATAACCAAGAAGACCTTAAAAGAAGGCTCTAACATTCACGTGAATCCTTAAAACTTGGGACTTAATAGCCTGCTTGCAAACCCCTCAGGGTAATTTTGGATTCATTACCTATCCTCAACTTTAAGGCAGGTTAGGTGAAGTTGACCCATCTTGTGGGTTAACCAACCTTCAAATTAGGTCACAAATCACAATTAATTATAAAGTTTAAAGTGGATTTTCTTTTGCTTTTCAATGTAAAATCATTCATGCACGGGTCTTCTATAGGCTGAAGGATGGAGAGGAGCAAAGGAGCTAGGGTTTGGGAGGTCGACGATGGCTGGAGGGTCTGGAGATCTAGGAGACAGCGTCAGCGGAAGACGATGGAAGAGGCTTGGGCAACTCCACAGGCAGCCCAAAGGGTTGGTGAGATGTGGAGGCGAAGGCGAGGAGGGAATGCGGAGGTTGTGTGTTTCACTGTAGAAGGAGAGGGCACATGGCGACTATGTGCAGGTCACCGATCCTATGCTTGGCCTGTGGAGGGTGGGGGCAAAGGAAGGCTGAGTGTAGAATAATGGGGAGGATGGCACAGCGTGATGGTGGGTAGGTTAGGGCTCATGGAGCAAATGAGCCACCGCCGCCGCCATCATCGCCATCGCTGGAGGGGTTGGGGCAGGTGTATGATGTGGAAGTGCCTCAATCTAAGGAGACCAGGGCAGTGGAGATGGAGATCAGGGGGGTGCTTATCAGCAAGATTGTGATTGGCACCTATGCCTTCGAGAAGATCCAATGCCTGGTAAGGTCTCTCTCACTTTCTTCCTAGGGGTGGAAATTGGCTCACTTAGGGGGGCGAGATTTGTACTTTTTGATTTGGGCATGATGGATGTGGAAGGACTCCATTTTCGCACAACTACCTTCGATGGGGTGACGGTGGTATGGAGATTGGTATCTCCATTTGACAGTGCTCTTCGCAATCATCCACCGCAGAGGGTTGAGACTTGAAGGGGGGTCCTGGAGATCTGGGGTTTGCCATTGCATCTGAGAATAAGGGGGTGGTGGTAGGAGTGATTGCCAATTTTGCAACTGTGGCGGAGGATGCCATGGTCAGCCTTTGTAAGGGAGACGGGAGATCGATTAAGGTTGAGGTGAAGGTGACAAGGGGGGTCCAATCCCGGACAAGGTCATCCTTAGGTGTGGGGGCATTTCTTGGCTTCTCCAGTTGAAAGTGGCTTTATGTAGTGAGTTTAAGGTGCAAGAGGAGATCCCAACTGTGCAGGTTGAGGAGATGGACACCCAGACTAACACACAGGAGGATAGAACCAGGTGCTCTAGCATACAAGAGGCAAGAAAGAGGAAAGAGCTTCACTGGTCAGAGGTACAGGATGCTGAAATGAAGGAGATGAAGGAGCTGGACCAACCATTGTCGAAGGCGTTGGTGGAACAAGTGGAAGGTGGGGGAAAGGAGATTGTTGTGCATCCTAACGTTCAGAGGCAGCAAGAGGTCTATGAGGCCACCCCATAGACGCCATATATCCTGTATGTTTTGACACCAGGGGAGTTAAGCTATGAGGTGGGTTCGTCATCAAGGGGGAAGTCTATGAGGTTGCCATATAAATTAAGGGGAAGGAGTGTTGGTGGAGACCAATCTTACAGTGAAAGGAAGATAGCAAACATTCTGAAGGTCAAGAAGATAGCCGGGGGACAACAGGGGGCCTCGAAGTCTCAGGGATGAAGGTGCTCACTTGGAATGTGAGTGGGTTGCGCGATACTATGCGAAGGGCATCGTTGGCTCAATATCTTCACGAATGGGAGGTGGACTGTGCTTTGATTCAGAAGACACACACAGAAGGAGGGGATTCTCTCTGACAATCGCTGCTACAAGGAGGGTAAGCTGATTTTAGAGCTGTGAATGCGGTTGGAAGGGAAGGAGGGCTAGCTATGTGGTGGACGAAATCCAGTCTGAATTTGAAAGAGGTCTGGAGGGGTAACTTTGTGCTCTCGTGCAAATTTCAGGCAGTTGGGGATGCACAGGAGTTGGTTCTTTCATGTGTGTGTTGTCCTTGTGTGGATGGCTTGAGGAACCAACTATGGCAGGAGCTGCGTGTGATGGAAAGCAATACAAATGGGCTATCATGGCTTGTAGGTGGGGATTTCAACAATGTTATATCCGTAAATGATCATACGAATGGAAGGGTGGACAGGACTTTTCTTGGCTTTCAGTTAGTGGTGTCGGAGGTTGGTTTTAATGAATATCCCTCAGCGGGGGCTGAGTTCACTTGGTGTGGGGGTAATGGACTGGTGTCCAAGTTGGACAGGTTCTTTGGGAGTGTGGAGCTGTTAGAGCGATTTCAACCCTCTGTGGTCAACGGGTTGGCTCGCCCTTTTTCGAACCACACCCCATTACTTTGAGACAGTGGGGAGGAATCTCGTGTGGGCACTTACTTCAAATTCAAGAAGTCTTGGTTGAGGGAGGAAGGCTTCAAGGAGATGCTTGGCCGCTGGTGGGTGCAGAAGAAGGTGGAAGGTTCAACCACATATCATCTGGCTATGAAATTGAAGGACCTGAAAGTGATGTTAAGGGAGTATAGGCGAACAGTAGAGATCATGAGAAATCAGAGGAGGTCTAAAGCTATGTCTAGGGTGCATTTGCTGGATGAGAAGGAGAACAGCGAGCAGCTGACAATGGATGAGAACAAGAAGCATTGGCAAGGAGTGATTCAAGCTGAGGACAAGACTAAGGAGATGGACTGGCGTGAAAAGTCTAGGCAATTATGGTTGAAAGAGGGGGATGCAAACACGAAGCTCTTTCATATGGAAGTGAGTGCCAAAGGAGAGTGAACTTCATCTATTTTGAGAGAGGGGATTCGATGCTCACTTCCTCGGATGAAATTAGAAGAGAGACGACTAGGTACTTCAAGGAAGTTTTGAGAACGAGAGGGAGAGGGGGGTTGCGAATGACAGCATTGAACTTTCCCCGGGTAGGAAGTTCAACTGCTGATAAGTTGACTGAAGATATTTCAGAACAGGAGGTGGTGGAGGCTATGGCTAGGTTGAATGCAGAAGGTTCTCCGGTCCCAGATGGATTTCAGGTCCTGTTCTACAGGGAACCATGGCCAGTGGTCAAAGGAGATGTGATGGAGGTTATTAGAGAATTCCAAAGGGGTAATTCAGGCATGCAGAGAATTAACAAATATTACCTCTTTCTATTACCTAAGTGCAATGGGGCAGAGACTAGCTAATTTTAGACCCATTGCATTGTCGAACTCAATTTACCTTATCATTAGCAAGATTTTGGCAAATCGGCTGAAGTGTGTGCTTTCTGACTTGATCAGTCCAGTGCAAGCGGCTTTTCTCCCGAATAGATCCTTACAAGAGTCTTTCATTGTGGCACAAGCGGTGATCTCTGGATGGAAGAGGAGAAAGATCAGAGCTTTCATGTGGAAGGTTGACTTTAGCAAAGGTTACGATTCGGTAAAATGGCCATATCTGTGGGAGATTTTTAAGAGGGGTTTCCCTCTCTTGTGGATTCAGTGGATGAAGAGATGTATTGTCACGTCTTCTCTCCTCTTGTGAATGGGAAGCCATGTGCAGTATTGATTCAGCCACAATGCGGGGTGCGGCAGGGATGCCCTTTGGCCCCACTTGTGTTTAACTTGGCAATGGACACCATTGCATAGTTTAGCTTCAAGTTGGCAGATGTGGGTGCAGTTAGGGGATACTCATTGACAAATTCTCGAGCTCTGGCACCCGTTCTACAATACGCTGATGACACCGTGTTTTTTGTAGAAGGCGGGCTCAGTGAGGCAAAGTCACTTTTTATTATGATTAGTATTTTCGGTGAGATTTCGGGCTTGCGATTCAATGGCACAAAGTCTTCTTTGAAACCTTTTGGTGTGACAGGTAGGGAGACTGAAGCAATGTCAGCCATCTTGCATACTTCTTCATCCACACTGTCGGTGAGATACTTGGGCTTACCCTTGATAGACAAGAAGTTGAAGAAGAATGATTGGGCCCCTCTCTTTCAGAAGGAAAATGCAAGATTAGAGTCGTGGAGCAGTAGGTTTTTGTCAAAGGGTGGACGGCTGATCTTGATAAACTCAGTTATCACTTCAATTCCAATTTTTTTCTTCTCGGTATTCAAGTCTCCGAAGTTTATTTGGAAGAGGTTGGATGTGTTGCGAAAATGCTTCTTCTGGAAGGGTGTGAAGATGGTAGGCAGGATCCTACATCTGGTGAAATGGCAGCACCTCTATAGGCCACGGTCAAAGGGAGGGTTGGGCTTTCGTTCATTGCAAGAGTTCAATGACGCTTTGCTTCTCAAATGGTAAATCAAATTAACTGTGGAAGACGGCAAGCTGTGGTCCCAGCTAATTAAAGAGTCATATGGACCTACACAGGTGGAGCTGTGAAGTAAGACCCCTTACAGACCTTCACCGTTCTCGCAATCAGTGCGGAGGGCTATCTGCGATCACTGGTCAGAGTTTGCACCTGCATTGGGGGATGGCAGAAACTTTGCATTCTGGGAAAATGTGTGGTTAAATCTAGGCAGGATTAGTGAGAAATATCCAAGGATATTTGCTGCTACAGCAGATAACAAGGCATCGGTCAGGGAGTGCTAGGATGAGGCATCTGGTAGGTGGGTTCTGAATGCAGCTGCTAAGCGTGAGGGGTAGGACTAGAACAGAACAAGAGCGGCTGCTTGCTGATCTGGCTGCTTTCCAGCCAATGGAAGGCGAGGATGGCTATCGGTGGATACATGTCAATTCACATCTGCCAAGGCATACAAGGGGCTGGTGGTTAACATGGTTGGTGCTCCCACATCTGCATATTCTGATTGCGCCATGGTGTGGAAACTGAGAATTCCTCTCAAGCTTAAAATCTTCCTTTGGTTGTGTAGGCAGGATGGGCTTGTAACCGGCAAGCTGAGAAGTAGGAGGTTGGGCGCTCCACAGCAGAATTGTCCATTGTGTGTGTTTGATACGGATAACAGGATGCATCTTTTCACCTCTTGTTTGGTGACGGATCAAATATGGAGGGGAGTGTGTGGGGAACCTTTACCCACATGGGACGACCTTTGGAGGAAAGTGTTGACAACGGGGAACTTGCAGACAAAGATGGTGGTTGTTATGTGGTGTACTTAGCGTGCTTGTAATGATTGTCTGTTTAGGGGGGGTTCTTAAAATATGGGAGCTATTGTAAGGGATTGCTGGGCGCATGTGAATGAGTGGAATGAATCCTTGTAATGGCTCTTTTTGCTTATGAATAAAAGATTTTCGATCTGCTATCATTTCAGTAACATTCCTCATCCTTTCAAAAAAAAAAATTCTAAAGTTCAAAGTGAAATTCAAAACACCATAATTCAGAACTAAAATTGGTAGACTTGAGGGTTTAGGTTGCTCATTCCGATCTACTTGGATTCTCAATGACAAGGAAGGTCATGTGGGGGAAACCCTATAACCCGTAGGGATGCTCTACCGTGTAGGGGTCTTTGCGGGGCTCTCCCTTCCTAGCTACCCAAGTATTTCTCATGTGAGTGATTTTTTGATCAAGAGGTATCATCTGCCCCGAACCTCCTCAGTCATCCAAGGATTTTTGGGTGCCTCGATTGGGTCCATTACACATTCTATTCCTCATCTGGCCCACTAGTGCATGTTTGGGAGGAGGTCCTTAAGACCTCCATTAGCAGTTCATTCCCGTGAGGCCAAACTTCAACTCACTTGTTTGTGCTACCTTCCAACCATATTGATATCTCTTCCAACTCTTCTGAGCCTAGATCTCCTTCAACTACATCCATGGAAAATCAAGAAAAACCCAATCTCCAGAATCAGCTACAGCACCTCAACGATCTATTTTAGGCATTCATGAACCGACCACAGCGTCGTTTGATGCGAGATCATTACAATTTCATTGCGGTAGCAATCCAACCTAGAGTTCAAATCTCGATTGGAGGACCTGATACTGAACTCAAGCCCAATATGCTTCATGCTATCCCCAAATTCCATGGGCTAAATGCTGATACGCGATGAATCGGTATTTTAAAAGTCGTTGCGCTATAGTATAGCCAATAAATCGCGAAAACAGCAAATACAATTTATTACTCGAATTGAAGTCCAAGATCGAACACAGGGAGCAAATATGGAATTCACACACTAATCTCAACAAATAATATAAATGAGCATAATTAATTACTCAAAACTAATATTCAATGTAGCACATGAGTATATGAAGGATCTAATGAGGCAAAAAGACATCTAGAGCAAAATAATGGTGATTTGAATCACCAATTATTAGCTTAGATACACATATAATAATTACTTAATGATCTAAATAAATGAACAATATCAATCACTCTAAATGCATGTAAGCATTAGTGCACAGTGCACTATCAGACAACTTAGGTATCCACTGCTACAGTGCCAAGAGGGCACTATACTTCTTCAGCCTCCTCCTCTCTTGGCTTCTTTTGTCTGTCTTCTTCAGCCTCCTCCTCTCTGCCTTTTTCTCTTCTCTTTCTTCAGGCCTTCTTCTTCAACCTCCTCTTCTTCACTTCACACGTAGGGGAAAGGGCTCGAATTTTGGCTAAGTGTTAGCCAATGCATAGAAGAACAAAACCCCCCTTCCCCTACTCTCTCTCTCTCTCTCTCTCTCTCTCTCTCTCTCTCTCTCTTAGTGTCGGATCATATGCTCGAGTAATCAGGTGTCAGGGATCTGCATACCTGGGACCAGGGCTATCGACGTGGATAGTAGCCGAGGTGTGGGATATGGGTTAGGCGGGTCGGGTAGTGTGGGTAAGGGGGACCTCACCCTCGTGTTAGGAGGCAATAAGGATGTGGGACCTTTTCAATTTATGCCGCTGCAACTACCCTTTCCTATCCAAGGTGGGACTATCCCACAGAGGTTTAAGTGTGAACATCCGCAAATGGAATCCCCGTCGATTGCAGCTGCTGCTGATGGTATCTCCCCAAATCAGAGACCTAGGAATGATTCTGGAAATGGAATGTACAAACCTAATGTTAGTTTGTACCAAGTTGAACTCATCCAAATTGCTAAATCGGTGTTTTAAAAAGTGTCGCGTTGCAGTATAGCCGAAATAGCATTCAAACAAATACAGTTTTATTACTTGAAAAGATTCCAAGGTCGAACACAGGGAGCAATATGGAATTCAGAAATCAAGATCGCAATTTAAACAAAAAGAACTTACAATAATATCAGGTATCAATGTGCAAAAAAATGGGAGTAAAATGGTGGTTTAAATCACCATATACTCCTACAATATTAGCTAAGGAACTCAATGTATATGTATGAAATGAAAGCTCAAATCTGTTGTCCAATTTGGAAATCAGACGGCTTAAAGTCGTCTGCTGATGTGCTACAACTCTTCTTCTTCTTCCTATCTCTGACTTTGTCTTTCCTCTTCAGCTTCTTCTCTTTCTTCAGCTACAGCTTTCTCCTTTTTCTTCTCTATCTCTACTTTGCTCCTTCTGCTCAGGCCTTCACCTCTTCTTCTTTCTCTAACTCTTTTGCTTTTAGCTCTGCGACTCTTCTCTTCTTTTCTTCGTCCTTCTCTGGCTCTCCTCTTCGAAATTCAGCTAAGTGTCAGCCAAACTTCCCTGTGGCAAAAACCCCCCTGCCCTTGTGTAACTCTCCTCTTCTCTCTTTCTATTTTGGTCTTACTCTCCCGGAGCCACAGTCGGGTAATTGGACCTAGCGAACCCAAGTCCAAGCTCACCGACGTGCGGTGGTGAGAGATGAGAGCAGGTCGAGTTATCAAGTCGAACCACGTCTGCGTGTTCGTGTCACGGACGGGGTCAGGTGAGCGGGTGAGAGGGACCTCACACCGTGTTATGAGGCGAATAGCCTCTAACACAAATTCAATTTATGCGGGCGCACTGCTTCAGCACTTTCCAATGTAGGACTATCTGCGTCCCTCTCCTTCGCGCGTCTACAGTAGGGGGTCTTCTCCTCAATTGCCTCAGTTTGTGAGGCAGAGGTGTCCAATTGACTGCCTGGACTTGTTCGCAAGAGGCTTCCGTGCAGCCTAGAGCTTTGACCTTGGCGTAGCAGGACCTAGAGCGAGCTTCAAGCAAGCTCGAAGCTTGCTCCTCAATGGCGGCAAGGTCAAGTACCTGAAATCAATAAAACAGCCTCTTGGCTCTGTCAAAATGTTCAGGGAGTATCGCCGAACGACGGTGAGTGCAGAGAGAGTGTTTGTGTGATGTTTCATGGTCTGTAAGTGCGTAGTGAGGTCAGACTGTGTACGTGAGAGTGGGTGTGTTTGAGGGAGTGCATGGGTGAGTGGAGTAGTGAATAAAGAGAGGGGAAATGAGTAGAGAGGTAAGGCAGATGAGGTGGTCAACGAGGGATTTGGTGGTCTGTGGAGGTGAGATGGTCTCACCGGAGGGGATGGCCGGAGATGGAAGGGATGAAGTTGCAAAGGGTCGTCGGTGGTTAATTCAAAGTGGAGCAGACATGAAAATAAAGTGCAGGAGATGAGGAACCTAGCTAGGAGGTAGGTGGACAAAGTGAGGCAAAGATGGCGTTAGATGCGGTGTTGCCGACGCCGGAGACGAAGGTGGCTCCGGTGAGGTAGAAACGGTGAGGACGAAGGGAATCAAGGCATCAGCTGGTATGGCTTGACGTGGAAAGAAGTGGGGAAGAGAAATCCACCACTGGTATTGTGGAAGAACGAGGAAGAACGAAGGAGGTCACCGGACGTCGAGGAGCCTTCGACTGTGAAAGAGAGAGAAGAATTATGGGAAATCACAGCCGATATCGAGCATAAGAAGTTCGGGAGGAACTGGCAGTTCTTTTATAGGGATCCAGAAGCAAGGAAAGCTTGGAAATCAAGATTTCCAAGCTCGGAAACATTTGCCGAATTTGGGTTTCTTGATACCCAAATCTATTATGCGTTCACATGAGAGATTGGGAAAGATTCGGAGCACAAGCACGGGTTCATATTAGAGATAATTTCTCAAGGAGTTTCCCTTCCAATTTTGGAAGGGATTCGCTAAGAAATCAAGGAAAAATCTCCTGTCAAAGATCGCCGAAGTAGGTTTCCTCCGTAATAATGGTGGGGGGACCTAATTGTGAAGACAATGAGGAAGTTAGAGGGTTGAATGCAATGATTTTTTAAAGTTGGGGGTATAAATGTAATGAGACAGGACCATTTTGCAAACTAGGTCAAGACAAGCTCGTCTTGGGTCCAAATTTTCATACAAACCTAATTTGGACCAAAGGAATCCAATGATGAAGTTAGATATTGGTTTTTACCATGTTTGACTAGGTAATTTATGCAAAAATCCAAATTAGGGTAAATATCTATCTGAGACTCCATTTTGGGTCAAGATGGGTTCTGATGGTCAAATTGAAGATACTAAACCTTAGAGAATATTTTTCTATTATTTTTAGAGGATTTAGGTGAATTTTATCCTAACCAGAACCTTGATTGATTAAGTGAATCTATTTTTATGATTTCAAAAGTCATTTAATTCTCAGAACACGTGTAAACCCGTTTCTGTCTGATCTAACCCACTTGTTACCTTTCTAGGACCTTTTGACCCTTAATGAACCCCTTGGAAAACCTGTGGTTGCACTTCATTGAAGATGAGCTGGTAAAATTTACAATTTTAGCCCTAATTTCGTATTTTTCTTCCAGAATGAATATGAAATGACTTGTGACTCTCTGACGGTCATGTACGAGCATTTATTGACTTAATTGAGTCAAAATGAGCTAGTTATGGCTCATGATGGTATTCCCATTAGAGACCACCAAATATATTTACAAATCTAGTGAGATGTGAACTCAAGAAGAGAAAGGCAAAAAAATAAAAGAAAAAAAGAGAAGAAAAGAAAAAGAAAAAGAAAAAAAGAGAGGGAGGAAAAGGTACAAAACACTTAAGAGAGCACAATTTTTCAGCCTCTCTCTATGTTGATTTATTTAATAATCTGGAAATTTAGATTCTGAAATACTAGTCTCTATGTAGCTCCAGAAGAAAGTGAGCCACCAAATACAAAACCAGTTAACTCAGGCATCTTCTACCTAAGTGGAAAAGCTGGGACTAAAACAAAAGGATATTCTGTCCCCGAGAGAAGAGGTTTGCCTATCCTAACAAAATTTTACTGAGGATCAAGTACGAACTTTAGATGTATGTTGACTTTTCACTTGGATTCGTTGCAGAAGATATAATACTACATGTTCACGATTATCTGGATTCTAAATTTTTGATGAAACAAAAAGAAATAAATCTCTAGATAAACTCTTGATAAAATGCATTTAGTCTTGTAGTTGCTAGGGACTAGCAAGATTTAGGCATGGGGATATGATTGCATAGCAATCATAGGCCCTAATCCACCTGAATTAAGTTAGAACCTAGCCTAATTTAAACATTTTGCATGCATACACATCATACTTTGCATCGTAGCTTATTTTTTAGTTTTGTAAATAATAATGCCGTATTATGTTCTAATTGAGAGATATTAATAATCGTAGAAATTTGGGGCTACGAATGACCGATCCAACATTATGGATCTACTCAGAACGACGATGGGAGTCCAATGCTTTCAAGATCACATCAATCAGACTCCCGTAGCACCCTATGGAGTCCATAGAAGAGAAAGAGCCAAGAGGCAAATAGGTGAAAATCTGGACCTCAGATTATAAATCTAACCATGCGAATGGATCTGGATCAACGATTGTAGGCCAACAACGCAAAAATCATCTCAATCGGACGCCTATAGCACTGTCTATCAAGAAGTGAAGATGGACAGCCACGATAGCCCCACGTGGAGCCATCGCAGCCAACCAGCGTCACCGCCCCAACTCCTGAAGGCCTCTCCTCATGCTTTGTGGGCCATTGGATTATCATCCAACGGTCACAAAGCGGCCACGTCACTGCTCCAAGCATGCCTCATCAATGAAGGAAGACACTCAGCCGTTGGATCTCCATCTAACGACTGAGGGCACGTGAGCAGGAAATGGCAGCTGAAACAATATGCACCTCCAGCCCGTTGGATAGCATGCTCAAATGCAAGCCAAGGGTGAGCATTCGAGGCGCGATCTGCAAGAGATCAAGGCAACAGCGCACGTGGGTAAATCTCAAGCATCCAATCGACATCGAGCGACTAAGGCGCAACTGCGTGGTTTGCTGGCAGGAGTTGGATGAAGATGCGTGAGTAAATGCGTGTGGGTGCAAAGTGGGAATTCAAAGGCAGTGTTGTGGCTTGTTTTAAGCCATCCGATCGTGAGATTGGACCATTGTGATCTGCTGAAGTGCGTTAGGTGCGATAAAAGGGTGAGTAGGTGCGTGAGGAGAGAGAAAGTCAGAGCAACGTTGAAGGAGGAGCGCGCGAGCCATGCGATGAAGATCCAACCTACGAGAGGCCACCACGTGTCAGTCTGAGAGCAAATCCAAGCGTACAAAGTGCAAATGAAGGCCTATTAAGGTGCGATCTAATCCATTGATCGACAGATCTAATCACCAAAGGGTTGTACGATTTTAGGGGAAGAAATGCCCTCTATGCCCCCCAATGAAGCTATAAAGAAGGCCCAGGGCCTCCCAATTGAAGGCAACTCTTCCAACTCTTCCTGACTCCTAACAACTCCTCCAAACCCTCGCCAACTCTTTAGAGCTTCTTTACCATCTCTCTCCATCTACGACTATCTTCTGAAGTGCCCACCAAGCCATCTTGGCCAACCACCGTTGCTCTCCCCAACCTCTCCAAGAAGCCACCAGGGACCACCCATGGTGCCCTTATTTTACTAGATTAGATAGTGATATTATAGTTTCTTTCTCCAATTCAATTGCTCTTGTTCTAGCATTACAAAGATATAATTCTAGAATTATTTGATCAAACTCATGGCTAGGCTTAGATCTACATTTCATGTTATAAATATTGCATGGCATGCATCATCCTGCATTTAGAGTAGTTGTGTATATTTTAGGTTAATTACGTCCCTTTTATGGCCAAGAGGGAAGGAGATTTATTTCGAGGTCTCGAATTGACGATCCGAATGTACGAATCTGATCAGGATGATGATCAAAGCCCAACACCTCCGGGATCATCCTAATTGGAATCTCGTATCACCTTATGCAATCCAAGGAAGATCAACATCCAGGAGGGTAATGCGACACCCTTACTGGCTTTAAATAAAAAATCCAACCGTATAGATGGATCTGAAGCAACGATCGTAGTCCTGTAGCCTAAAAATCACCTCGATCCAAGCATCGTGGCACCCTCTGCAACAGAAAGATGGACGGCCCAGATGGCACCACGTGGAGCCATCTAGGCCACCCGACATCAGCTATCAACGACTACTGGAGCCCCCTCATCATCTTCACCTTCTAATCCTAACCATTTGATCATCATCCAACGGTTAGGAAGCCTCCTCGTCGTGACATCAAGAACTTCTCCTTGTGACAATCCCCGGTCGTAGCACATTAGTTGGGATGTTGGCCTCCAAGGGAGGGGCGTGGGTTCGAATCCCTGCGGCCCCCCCAATTCTCTAATTAATGATGGTCGCGCACACATATAAGGGCGCAGCGCACAGTTGCACGTGCGCACAAGGCCGCCGTGCACAGCACAGCTGCACGCAACAGCAGTCAATGAATGCCAGCGCATGCGTCCGACACGACCGCGTGATGTGCTTTCCAGTAGCTGTGAGTGGGCATGTGCATGGTTGGCGCCGACCTTCAACAACAGCCTGGGCGGGCCTTTAGTGACGCTTGCAGCCGTCACTAATTGCATACAAGCACTAAGATAACTGCAAGCATGAGTGATGGGGGCGCAATCCTTAGTGACAGCTATAGGGGTCTTTAGTGATGTTTGCAGCTGTCACTACAGCCCTCTACATGAAGTTCTTCCTCTTCCCTCCACCATAAAAGGACCTTCATTCTTCACCATCTCTACCTACTCTACTCCCACCTACTCCTAAGCACTAGTAGCATACCAAAGCTCCATTAGAGCTTACTCTCAAGCTCCAAAGGCCTCCTATTAGTTTAATCTTCCTATTTCCAACCAAATATTCATCCTTCATCCCACCACCTTCATAGGTTGCCTTGGAGCCATCCTCCCACCCCCATTCCGGCAGAAGATCGCCTTCATCTCGTCACCTCCATTCCAAAGCCTCGGTGAAGCATTCCTCTACCCGACGTCCTTCTGCATCTCACCTCTGTCGTCCCGCATCTCACCTCCTTCATTCAAGCTTTCGCCAGGCACCATCGTCTTGTGGAACAACCGATTCGAAAGATTCCTTCTCACCCCAATCTCTTTTATGCTTTCGTATATTATTGCAATAAACATTGCAACGATATATCATATTTGTTCCATCTCATTTTGTGAACTTATCTTGCTTACCTTTTTATTTCAAAAACATAAAAATAACAAAACTTCAAAATACCAAAAAGAAACAAAAACGAAGTGCGGTTTTCAAACAAAGTAAACGTCGCCTCCCCGTGTTCGACCTAGGACTCCCTTGGAGTTTCGATCATAAATTATATTCGATCGATGTGTTTTGCAAGCTATGACGACGGGTTCTCCAAACCTCAATTTTAATATGTGAAACACGACTCATCAGTGAGGCTTCAAATTCCTGCGATAAAATATTAATCTTAGAGGATTTAACTCGAGATGTACCTTCGTGAGTTACCTCTATGGTTCTCCATATTTCATGTGCAGTTATGAATTGGCTAATGCGGTTGAACTCCTCCAAGCTAACTGCATAGTAGAGTGAGTTCATCGCCTTTGCATTCAACCCAAGGTGGTGAATCTGCTCCACCGTGTATCCCATCTCTGGTTTGTCAGGAAAGTTGTATGCGGATTCGCATTTCTCCCAAGCGGAGAAATCGTTGGCTTGAAGCCACATCTTTATTCGTAGCTTCCAATATGTGTAGTTGGTTCCTTCGAAGAGAGGTGGTCAGGTAGTGGATTGCTCCTCCAATCTACCAATGGATACTACTCTTTCCTCCATAGGATCTTCCACAAATGTTACTCCAAAGAGTAGAAACCTACTCTGATACCAAATGAAATTGCACTAGAGGGGGGTAAATAATGAATTTAGAAAAATAATTACAAGATGAAATACAATCAAAAAGGAGGCACAAGATTTTTTAGGTGGAAATCCAAATCGGGTGAAAGCCACCATCTAAGTCAATCCCTTGAGTTAGGATTTAAGATCACAAAGTGATTAATTCACTAGCTACACTACTTTAACGAGGTAGTGCACCTCAAATACAAATCCCACCTCTGATCCCTAAACGGAGGTTTCTCCCTTCACATTGAAGAGATGGGGATTCGATAAGCCGGATACCCAACTATAACAAGTAAAATGAAAAGTAAAATTCACCCTATAGAACATCCCAAAATATGAATACTTTGCTTATCTACTAAGGGTGAATGAAACTCCTTGAAAATGAAAATGCGTAGCAAAGTGGGAGTGTTGGCTTGCCCCGAACAGAATGATTACATAGCACAAAGGCAAAGGAAGCAATGAGCAAGTCGGCAAGTGATAATCTAAGTGAATTATTATCTCAAGAGGTGCGTATTGCCTAAAAGGGGTTATAATGTATTTATAAGCAAGTGAAGGCTTAGGAGAGGGATCCTAGCCATTGGAGACAAGTCTCAAGAGATTGGGATGAAATCCAACTCAGATCAAGGTAATTATGATTCTAACAGCAAAATCAGATGTCTGATTTTTAGGTCAAATGCTGACTACAATTATAGACGTCTGATTTTATGGGTCAGACTTACTACTTTCATTGGATCGAAATAGGGTTCTAGGTGGACGTCTAATATGCTATTATAAGACATCTGGTGATAAAATTAGATGTCTAATTATAGGTGAGTTTATTCCTGTTTTAATCAAATCCAAACAGAGTTTTAGATTTTAAGCATCAAACGTCAGTTTGGATGTCTGGCCAGTGGTCTAGACGTCTGGAAAGAGATTAATATCTTACTTAGGAAGTCTACAAGGTGAGATTTGATTTTTAATAAATCTTAGCAGAGGAAGGGGCTAACGGTCCATGACTGGATGTCTGGAGATATGTCTAGACGTCTAAAAGTGTATCTAACCATTAGAATTAAAGAATGACGAAGGAAAAATTAATTAGAGTCTAACAGTTGGCTTAAGGACGTCCGAGGTATGTATTGGACATTTGTATAAGCTTATGGACGTCTGATTGAAGGTTGCATCGACTGGAGCCTAAATGTTTAGAATTCCAAAGCAAGACTATAGGAAATTGGACGTCTGTAATGATGATCAGATGTCTCAATTTGAATATCAGACGTCTTAAATTTGAATATCAGACGTCTGACATGTGTGTTGGATGTCTGATATGTGTTTTGTGTTGGGTTTTTTTTTCTAATTTTTCCTAAGTATAGAAAGCCCAAGCTAGCTATGTATATGTTATCTTTAGAGGCCCTTTACAACATCTCTAGACTCAATAAAAAGAAGATTACAACCTTCTAAATGCGTACATAAAAATGCCTAAGACCTATAAACCCTATAAAAATGCCTAAGATGCATCTTCACGTTCCTAATCATCTGCCTTCGAAAATCCACGAGACCTGCAATTATGTCATGACGAAGAAAAATATGTTATTTCTATATTTTCTTTCTTTTTCTATATTTTGTAAAATCATTAATATATTATTTATGAGGGGTTGAACTAACATCTATTTCTAATGCACGCTCTCTTTTGCTCTATTTCTCTTGCTCTCTCTATGCTCCCCCCCTCTTATTGGTTTCCTATGTGAAATAATTCCCTTAATATCTATGTGGGACCTTATATGTAGGGTAATAATTTTTTAGTTTTATCTAGTTTGTTCCTCCATGTGATAACTAATTGCGCTGCAATCATAGGATAATTATCCTAAATTAAGATAGATCCCAACTTAACTTAGGAATAATACATGCATAAGTTGCAAATTTGCATTCTAGCTTTTCTAGTTAGTTGTTTAGAGAATAAGGCTATTTTTCTTTATTAATTGGTGAATAATTATATTTTCAGATAATAAAGAGCTTAGGAGATATATTAAGACTGAATAAAAGTGGCATAAAAGCTAGAGCTGCAACTGAGCTGGAGTAGGAGCTTGGAATAATGAGAAGATAGAGTAAGAGAGAGATAAACTAGGTTACTTGTGTGAATAAATGAAGGAAAAGAGGAAAAGAACTTAGGATAACCCTAACCCTATCCATAGTTTCCTAGGATAGCCTTATCTCTGCTCCTATCCCTAAGCCACCCTCCTATCAGGTAAACTTAGCCTAGAACCCAAAACATGGATACTGCTATCCATGTTCCTATCCACATTGTCTTTATCCCCACTCTCCACCTGGGATATCTCTATCCTTAAACCTGAATTTCCCCCACTTTGGCCAAAACCTAGATAGTGTTATCTAGAGTCCTATTATCCACAAACCCAATCCACTATCCCTATTCTTAATCCATACCTTAAAATCCTATTTAGGTCCATAGAATCCTCAATTGACTCAATCTGAGTCAATTGGGTCAACCACATTCTAATTGGGTCCAATTAGACCTGGTTAGGCTAACCCTAGGCTTATTAGGCTCATGGTAGCCTAATTAGACTCCACCCAAACCCAATTGACTAACCCACACCCAATTGGGTGCATCCCTGTTTGATTGGGTGCACCTGAACCCAATTGATTCACCTAGGATCTAATTGATTCATCCTTACCCATACAAGTCTAATTAGGCTCAGTAGAACCGAATTAGACTCAAGCTAGACCTATTAGATCACACCTACACACCTATATATTAGGATCACCTTGGCCTAATCACACACACATCTAATTAGACCTAGACCTACCCAAGTAGACTCTACCTAAACCTAACTAGGCAAACCCAACCTAATTAAACCCAACACAACACATCCTAAACCTACAAAAACCCTTACCAAAACCCCCTCAATTCTTCCCTAAAACCTAGTCCTTACGCCCCTTGTTAATGCACTTTTGTGTAGTTTTTAAGAAATTTGTTGTAGTATAGCGAAGAAAGCGAATAAACACTTAAAATTTATAATATCAAATGTGAGTCTGAGGTCGTCTCAGGGAGCAAATAATTTCCAATTAAAACCACTGATCACATGAATAAAATTGAAGCTTAATAGTTTGATGCAAAATAGAATAGAATTATGCAAATGTTAATACAATCAATCTCAAAAGGAGTTGACTAATTGTAAAGGCAAAAAATTATGTTTTTCAACCAAGGAGAATTGGCCTCAACACTTATCCAAATAAGCCCTTTAAGACCTCTATTTTGATGAAACAAAATTATAATTTATTGTGAACTAATCTTTCAGGATCACACTCTGTGTAGATCAAAGTGAAGATTATCTTTAGTTAATGTAATTCTTTTATATTTCTTAAGTCTAGAATTACTATAAGGAACCTAAAGATTAAAGACAAACCTTTCGAAGTCGTAAAATAAATATTTAGATAATATTGATTAACCAAAATATTAAAATTGATTGATAAAAATAGGAAGATTGATAGACCAAATTACCCTAACGGTTAAATCCGATTTTCTCGCAATTGATCAACCAATTAAATCTTTGATTGACCATCAATTGATCGATCAATTAAGAAAATTGATCGATCAAAATAATAAATTGATTGATCAATTTGATTCGAATGATTTTTTCTAAGATTCTGAAAATGCTCCATTTTCACCTATAAATAGGGCTCCATACCCCTCTTTTCAAAACACACATTGAAAAATATTTCAAAGAGAAAAAAGCACTTCTACTTTGATTCTTCCTCATGCTTTTGTGCTTATTCTTTTACATTCTTTTACTTCAACTCGGTTTGTATACTTTAATTCCTTGAGGTTCCATAGGATTCTATTGTATTTATCTTTATCTATAGCTTTGATTTCAGGTTCCAAGTTGTTGGGAAGACCAGTTGTCGTGCTTCTCTTCAGGTTGAAAAGAGTAGTTTATAAGAGGTTGTGCCACCCTTGTTCAAGTGGTACGTGATAGTGGATTGACTAGCGTTGCTTAGTTGGGAAAATCTAAGCTAGGAGGCTTAGGTAGTGATTTTTACCGTAGGAGTTTCCACTATAAACCTTTGTGTATATTGTGGGATTGTTTTTATTGTGCCATATTTTTTACATTCAATATCATTCTTGATCCTGTGTTTGTGGCCAAGTAAGATTCGTGTAGGTAGGTTGCACACGTGCCACACACTTTCAAAGCCAACAAGAGAGCCTTCAACCCAAGCCAAAATCTGGTCTAGAATTCCTAGCATAGCCAGTCCAAAATCAGCCCAACTCAGGCTAGGTGCACTCGCGTGTATGCAGGCGTGCGCACATGTGATGATGGATGGGGACCCGACCCCCTGCATCTTGGGTGAGCAACAAGGGGGCGAAATCCCTTATAAATCCACTTCCAATTCCTTCCCGAACAAGGTGGGACTATTGAGTCCCCCTCTCCTTCGACTTCATTGTCTCAGTCGTGGAGGTGTTGAGGTCGATTGTTAGCCAATTGGCCGTGGGATTGGAAATCCACGACTGGCATTGAGGAAGAAGAGAGGGAAGTTTGACAAATTGGGCACACTTTTTACTTGATGAAGTGAAGACCAAGTGGAGACAGTTGAGCCAAAATATGCAAGTTTAGCTTGCAAACTTTGTTGACTTTGAGGTCACAAAATTCGAGCATGCCGACGAGGATTCCAGCCAAATTTGGTATCATGGAGATGCTCAATTGATTGGGAATGATCTCAAGATCAATCCCACCAAATTTGGTGGGATTTCATTGAGATTTGAGTGTTCAATTTATCAATCCAATCTTGCCAAGTTTGGGTTCTACTACTGTTGCAGTTGGTGTTCTTGGATGAAGAAGATGAAGGCGGGGGCCTTTATGGAATAGAAATTCGAAACCTAAGGATAATTTTGTAATAAATAGAGACAAATGGGCTAAATTGCATATTATTTCAAGATGGACTTTGATTAGGGTCAAAATTTAGGGTTAACTTAATTTAGACCAAAGAAATCTAATGGTGACCTCAAGTTTAAGTTTTTATGAGGTTTGACTAGATAATTTACACTATACCCAAAATAAAGTAATTTCCCACTTAAGTTTGTTTTCGACCCAAATGGGTTCCATTAATCAAAGTAAAGGTTCCAAGCCTCATAGAATATTTTTTATTGACTTTTAGGAGGTTTAGATTACATTTATTTACACCAAAACCTATTCAATTGAAGTGAGGCTATAATTAGGATTTTTATTATTAAAATAATCTTCAAATCTTAAAAAACCTTAATTCAGTCAGTTGAAGCCCACTTCTTGAGAATTTAAGTTCATTTGATCTTCGATTAGGACTGATTAACCCCTTAGTTAATCTGCATTTGTGATTTCTCGATAAATAGTAGAATTAACATAATTTCCGTTCTCGCATTCAACTCAGAACAAAATTATGACCTTTTGATGGTTATTAAGGAGCATTTAACCTTATAATTAGAATAAATTATCCTATTTATGGTATACGATGGTATTTCCATCATAACCCCATCCCTAACATTTGCTAGTCCCTAGTAAAATCCCATAGAGCAAACTAGATCTCTCAGCTAGATTTTACCATCAAGATGCCTTATCGTACAACACCTTTAAAGAGTAATTCAAAATACCAACTCTAAGACTAAAGGTGCTCAAGTACTAGCCAAAATACATAGCTGACCAGCCTTAGCCTTGGGTCTTAAACAAAGGTTTCTAAAGCCCCAAATCTGCCTAGAGGTTCATTAACCCCAGCGGTTAAAGCATCCGTGTGTTTGTGCAGCAAGGTCCAGGTTTAACTTGCTAGTGTATTTTTCAGAAGGTAGAGAGATGTATTTGAGAATTTTCTTTTTGTAATTTTTTTGTGATTTTCATAAATTTAACATCGGATTGGCCCTTAACACGATCTGTATCAGATTCCTCATCCCCATCATCAATCCTTGAAGGGTTCCTGACAATCGATGCTTTAGGATAGCATCGCCCATTGCAACCCCCAAAACCCTGGCAATTGACACTTCTTGATAGTGTCGTCCATGGCATTCTATAGCTTAACACATGCCTTGGCAATCTACATTTCATGATAATGCCGTTTATGGCACCTGAACTAGCATAAGGCGCTTACATGCCCCCAATAGAATATTTAGATATCCTACGAGATAAGCACTGAGGAAACGATATGTTATAACGCGTCTTCAAGGGGAGTATTTACTCCTCTCAACGGCAAGAACTCTGATGAACTTGTGTTTTCGAGGCGCTCCTAAGCCAGATCTTTGAGAAATCATTTTCTTTTTCGGAACAGAACACATTTTAGCATTTTTCTTCGTTAAACTCATTGAACCAGATCAGTGTGTGAGGTGTAGATGCCTAGGTTACCAAGTCCCACAAACCAAAGGGCAAACAACGAGGTTGAATAGTCCCTAAGCCTTAGACTTAATACATCAGCTTCGCAACTCTCTCAACTTCTTGAGGAATAGTCTAGATCTTAACAAATACATGAATGTTTAAGTCCAAACAAGCACAAGGGGCCTAAAGTCAGTATCCCTTACTTATCTCCTTTTTTTTAGCACTTCAGGACTTAATTCATCATCTGATCTTGCCCAGAAGTTAGGTATGTTCCATAGTCAACTACTGGGGCTAACACAATTTTCTTTTGCACCTTTTCTTTTTGTATTTCACCTCTTTTTCCTCCTTATGGATTTGCAATTTAGCTCAAAAGTTTCCTCCCCTTTCATCCTCTCTCTGTTTTTTTTTTGTGAGAACCCCTAAAAAGAATTGAATTTCGAGATATTTTGCACTTTAATGCCCCCATGCCTAAGTTTAACAATGCCCTAAATGCAAACCAGGTGGGTTTGAATTTAGCTTAGTTCATATTTTAGAACAGGTTTGGGACAGCTGTTGCAAACGATTTCAAGCTCCAATAGGAGTATCAGAGGTGGAGTCGACTTGTTTTAAAGTACGAACCCTAAAGTGTAATAGGAATTTAGCTCAAGAAGGGTAAGAAGGGTCTTAGCTTTTTAAATGACAGATTGCCTCCTGTTAAGTGGTATGTTTAAAGCCATCAGCTGGGTGCAATGTAGCTCATGGGGAATGGAGATTAAAAGATTAAGCAGCCAGATTTGAATCGGTAAGCTTGAAGAATGGCTTTAGTCTTTGTCCATTCACTACGAAAGGGTTCGAGTCGTGGCCAAGTTCACTGATTTTAATCTCTCCATTTCCAAAGAACTAGAAATCAGCGAGCTCGGCCGAACTAGAAAAGGTCTGGTCCATTTTGATCTTAGCTTTCCTTGGAAGAGCTTGAGTAGGGCATCGAATAGAAGCACTTTTTGACAAGGATAAAAAGTCTTTCATGAAATGTGCTTGTCATGAAGGGCCTTAATCCATTCCTTGTAGATATACGAGTTCTCATGCACATCGTTGCGTAGTTCCTTGATCTCGCTCATTTGTAAATGGTGGTGGATTCCGACCTTTCTAAGATCTAAAGTACACTTTCGTACTACCTAGTAGGCATTGTGCTCCATCTCTACAGGAAGGTGACATGCCTAGCCGTAAAATAATTTGAATGGAGACATCCCTAGCTGGGTTTTATAGGCGTCCTATAAGCCCATAATGCTTCTGGAAGCTAGGTCGACCAATCCTTTCTATCGGGTCTGACAGTGGTCTGAAGAATTTTCTCGATCTCCCGATTAGAGAGTTCAACTAGTCTATTGGTTTGAGAGTGATATGGAGTCGAAATTCGATGTGACAGCCCATATTTCTTCAACAGGAATTGGAAGTGCACATTCACAAAGTGGGTTCCCCTGTCAGAGATGATTGCGCACGGGACACCGAACTGAGAAAAGATGTGCCCATGAATGAATTTGATTGCTACTTTATGGTCATTAGTTCAAGTTGGAATAGCTTCGACTTATTTGGCATATAATCCACAGCCAGAAGGATGTATTCGAAACTATTCGAATTTTGAAAGTACCCATGAAATCAATCCCCCAAATGTCAAAAATCTTGCACACAAGAATCGGGTTCAAGGGCATCATGTTACGATGGCTCATTGGTAAACATCAGTTTATCATCATTCTTATGCCCTAAAATAAATCTAGCTCTTAGGGTTTTAACTCTACAAACAGGTTTTCGACCTGCATTTAGGCATTCCAGTAGGTTAAGCATGCATTACATTCTTTTGTGTTTTTAATATGTTTATTTTCAGTGTCAGAGATAAGTAGAGTCAGATCCCACAAACCTTAACATTTTGGAAGGCAGAAGATGAAAAGGAAGCCCAAATTCAATTGGATCCTAGCTGAATCCAGCTCATCACAACTGGATTCCAACTCCACTTAGAACTCATTTCAGCTCATTTCAGCTAGATGGTAGCTCAAGTTAGCTAAACTTAGTAGACTTCAGCTCAATTCCAGCTCAACCTAGTTGTGGTTAGCTCATCTTAGCTCCATTCAGTTCACCTTACATGAATGGGAGCTCAGGTTAGATCAACTTAGTTGATCCTAGCTCCTCTCAACTCCATCCAACTCTTGGAAGTACCATCTGACTAGGATTAGCTACTGCCATCAACTATCTAAGCCTAGTCGACTGAAGAAGTTCTCAACCAGCTCAAGTCAGCTCAACTCCAGCTCCCGAAGACTCAGCTCAGCTCAACTTAGTTGAGCTGAGCTACTTGACCTGAGCTAGCTATCTCAGCTAGCTGGGTAGCCTTCAGGAGGACCAGCTCCAGCTCACCTAAGCTCTAGACTAGAAAAAGCCAGCTTAGATTAGCTTAGCTTAACTGCTAGCTAAGCTAGCTTTTGAGTTCTCAGATACCTCTGCTTTAGCTACTATCAGCTCCAGGAAGATCATGCAACTCCAACTTCAGCTCCTCAACCAAACCCTAACTACTCCTCCACTATTCTACTTGCTAAGTCAACTTAGCCTAGCTCAACCTAGCTCTACTTCATGGCCTACTACCCTACTACCTAAGCTCCACCAAAAAGACCACCTACTCCTACTTCATTTTTTGCCAACTATCCCTTCCATCACCACCCTACATCCACCATCAAAACCTATCTCCACCTTCCATTTTTTCCCTCCAAAATCAACACCTTCTAGAAGGAATTTTTGGAGGGAAAACCAAGGCACCTCATCATTTCCCTCCCATTTTTCCCTCCAAAAATATCCTAGTACCCCTTCCTTTCCCTCCAAAAAATACCATAACCACCCCCCTTCCCATCATATAAATACCCTACCCTACCACCATATAATTCCCATCCTTGGTTGCCACATTTCTCTACCTGTATCCACTATACCCACGGCCAAGGAAGGAGAAGAAGAGAAGAAGATTAAGGGGGCCCCTACCAGCCCCCTTGGTGTCTTCTTCCTTTTCTCTCTTCTTCCTTGTGCCATGCCAAGCAGGAGGAAGCTTTCATCTAGGAGGGGCAGCCAAGCAAGTGGAGGAGCAAGGTGGTTGATGCCCACCTTGGAGGAAAGCTTGGAGGAGTATTAACTTAGAGGCAAGGAGATGATCTTTTCAAGCATAGGAGTTGCTATGCTTGGAGCAAGACCTACCTCCTCCTTCATCATCTTTGGAGGACATTTTTCTTCTCATTTATTTTCTTTGTATTAACTAGTGTAGTTTCTCTTTTTTATTGTAAGAAGAATTCAGCTACCTGTTGTCAACTTGCAGTAATACAAAGTTTTAATTATTGCCTTCCAATTTCCTGTTTCTACTTAGTGTGTTTTCATGTTCCTGTAGTTGTAGTGCATATCACACTCTTCTAATTGCCCTAAGTGCACTTGCCCAGGGTGATCTTAGAAGAGAGGATTTATTCTTATCACTTAAGTTTAGTGATAGGCATAGTTTTTATCATAGTTCACTTTCAATTGTCTGATTGTTTTGAAAACCATAAAAACAACGTAAACGAAAAACACAAAAATGCAAGCATTGATTTTAGAGGCGAGAGAGAAAATCATCTTGTTGACTAACAATTTGGCCTCCATGGATGACCCTAAACACTCACCCTATCTAGGTTTTATAACTTTATGAATCAATTGGTTTTACATGTTTCAATGACAAAAACCTGCATTTATAAAATTGAGTAAAATTCCTATCACTCATGTTGCCTAAGGTCTGGCAATGAGCACATTCCCTATTG
This sequence comes from Thalassia testudinum, assembly GCA_037157565.1. Lineage (NCBI taxonomy): Eukaryota > Viridiplantae > Streptophyta > Magnoliopsida > Alismatales > Hydrocharitaceae > Thalassia > Thalassia testudinum. The sequence continues at coordinate 12,311,704 of JAZHRO010000044.1, read as the reverse complement.
ATGGTAACACCATCATTCGTCTTAACTAACTAAAATTAGTCAGAATTAAGTGTTAAATGCTCCTAAATGATCGTCTGAGGATCGCAATTCCATACTGAATTGATCTGAGAAGAAGCTAGGAAAATATGGTTAATTCTGTTGTTTTAACATTCAGTCAAAAATGCAAATTAACCAAGGGGTTGATGAAGGGTTAATTCAAGGTCAGATGAACTTAAATATCCAAGAAGTGGGCTCACATTGACTAAATCAGGATTTCGCACATTTTGAGGATTAAAATATCACTCAAAACCCTAATTGTCAACCTCACTCAAATTGAAAGGATTCTGATAGAAATAAATGCAATCTAAACCTCTTAAAAAATATTTAAAATATTTTAAAAGGTTTGGTACCTTCGTTTTGACCATCGGAACCTGTCTTGACTAAAAACATAGACTTAAGCAAGAATTTATTCTATTTTGGGCTTCTATGTAAATTAACCAATCAAATTATGTCAAAACCCAAATCCAAGTTTACCACTAAATTCCTTAGGTCCAAGTTAGATTAACCCCAAATTTTAAGCCTAATTGGAGTCCATTTCGACTTAATTTGCATTTGAGATTATTTGCCCATGATTATTGCATAATTTCCCTAAGTCCTTAATCAAATTAATCCCCACCACCAGCATCTCCTCCAAAACACAGCAGCAATGGGTCTCAAAACCCAAACCTACAAATTTCATTCGTTGATTTCTTACTCATTTCAAGATCAAATCCCTCCAAATTTGGAGGGATTGATCTTCAAGGGATCGCCTTGCAAATGCACCATCTCATGAGAGCTAAGAATGACCCAAGAGCTCCAGCGAGCTCTCCAAAAAATCATGGATTGGTTGCAGAAATCATGAGGAATTCGCGATGATTCTTGGCAATTGAGGGCCAAAACCTCTTCTATTTAAGCTTCTCCAACTTCCCATGCGTTTCTCAGTTGAGTTTAGGCCAAAAATCATGTCTTCCCTCCCTCATCGGCCACCTCTGACTCAGCTCCGGCGACCCAACTTGATCTCCCTCTTCCAGGTACTCAACGGACAAATTGGGTGCCCCATCTTCTTCCCCAAGTTCCTCTGATGCTAGCCAACCATAGCTAGGTCACTTCTAACCCCTTCTTCGTCGCCATTTCTCCCACCCGAGTGTTCATCTTCTCCATGTCCAGTGAGGCAAGCCGAGCGTGGAACTCTCTCCTTTTGTCCAATTAACTAGGTGAACTTCCTCCCCTCGCTTCCTAGAGTAGTTTCATGCCCTTAGATTCTAGTTTAGACCTCTACCTTCATCGTTCTTCTTCCTTCTTCTCTAACTCTGGCGACGCTTTGGCGAGCTTACTCCACCTCCACACTCCACGAAACTCTATGCCATAATACCACTTTAGGGAGCAAAAGCCCTCAACAAATTGTGGCTTTTGACTCCCCAAAGACGTGGACAAACAAACCCACCATTACCATTGCCGACCACCTTTGTCCCACCTCCACGACACTCCAAACACCACCACACGACCACCACCACACTCTCCTCTTCATAAGGAAGCTTATGAGCAAGTCTCCATGTCGAAACTGCCGTCCACGCCATCGACGTGCTTCATCCGACCAACGTAGCGCCACGGGACAACCCCCTCTTGGTGTCGCGTGATCCCAAGAGTCCATCCATGCCCTCGGATTGAAGATCCAATGGTTGGATCTTTGCAACAAAGCTTGACATCTTCCACATTTTGTGCAGCTGCGACTCATGCTGAGAACAAAGATGGGCATCTTCCAAAGTTTCGCATTGTGAAGTTTTGTTTCAAAACTTGCCATAAATTAGTTTCTTCACATTGGCTATTTACCCAAATTGCAACGGGTTGGGTCCCCACTCACACACATGCACGCACACACCCCAACGTGTGCTCACACGCACATGTGAAAGCAGGTTTTGGTTTCTTGGGAAGTATGCTAGCAATTGGGCTTGATTTTGGCTTAAAAGTTACAACTTGGACTTTGATATTTAAGTTGTCTGGTAACTTAGGTTGGACATCTGATTTGGAGTGGGCTTGAGTTGAAATGGGGTGGTGGTGTGTTAGGGTGGCTTTTGGTGGTGTTAATGGGGTGAAGGGGTGTGTTAGGGTTGGCGCCAAAATGGGTAGGAGTAGGGGTAGCTTAGGTGAAGCTAAGTAGGGTTACTTGGTGGAGTTAGTTAGGTGGGTTTTAGGGTTAGGTTGGGGTGACATGGAGGTGGACTAGCTAAGTGTAACGACCCGGTTCCCGAGTCCCTACGAGACACGAGAACCAGACCGACTCGACTAATCCCAAGACCTAGTCGTCCAACGAGGAAGTAACCAAAAGACAGTAAAATAAACCACATTCAGCATGAATATAACTAACAGTAAGAAAGTACAGCAGTAAGGAAAGAAACTACTGCAGTAGATACCACCACAACAATAGAACAACATTTATCATATAACAAGAACTGCAGGTAAAGAAAGTACAGCGGAAACAAGAACTACTCACTAGAACAGAAACAAAAGAGGTACAAGAGACTGTGGTAAACTCTATTGGACCCTACTCGGCCCAGCGTCCTCTGCAGCCGCCGACCCTGGCTGCTCAACACCTGGTCCTGAAAAAGGTAACGAGTGTAACACGTCAGCAAAACGCTGAGTAGAGTGGCAAACTAACTAAAGGCAACAGTAGAGTGTACAGTAGCTGTTATGTTCTATTACTTCCTTTATTCACATCTTTCAATTTTTCTCACTATTTCATTTATTTCTCAGATCCTTTACTTGATCTCGAATGTCCTCGTGGGAATGATCTTGATTGCAGTCTTTTCCAAAAGTAGAAGTAGCACGTGGTGCTCTCCTGGCCGGGAGAGTCCCCCGTGGTGATCCTACCCTCAGTCAACCACCCCAAGGTCACTGACAGACGTAACGGTGACTACGGCACGCGCGATAAACGCACAGGTAGCTAGCCCGCACTGGCACGCGGTCAGTCGTTTCCGTTAACGGGTGCGCCCAAAGCACAGCACGGAACCAGGGCAGAGCCCTCTCAGTAACAGGGGTCCACCCCTCCACAGTAACCAAACCGGGGCCTTGCCCCTCCACAGTCCGCGCACCCTCGCCTGACTAACCTGGTTTGCCCTAGTGGGCCTAACAAGTTGGTGAAGGAGGCTAGCAGAACCCCGGGGCCCGTGGGGTAGCTAGTACTCTCCTAACACTAGTAGCTCTCCTCGGTACTACGTACACGAGGGCCAACAAGTCGGTACAGAGCGGCCAATCCTAACCCCGGGTCCTTGGGGTGGCTGGCCCCACTCGGCACTAAATAGGTACAGGTACTTCCCTTGGTACTGCGTACCCAAGACACAGTACAAACTACATCTCAGTTCCATTCCTTTTTCTTTCCAGGAGTTCCACTCCTAATTCCCCGTAGGGTTCCAGCTCTTTATCTCAGAACATCATATGTTTCACTTTCCAGTTTCACGTTCTCACAATCCATGATCTCAATCATGTTTCTTTATTCATAACAGGCAGCTGTTAATTCAATTTACAGGCAGCTTTATATTCCTTTCCATTTTTCCAAGACTGCAGTATTATACATTCCACTAGTTTTTCCATCCTAGGGTTCATGCCACATCCTAGGATCTAGCATACAACTAGTTTTCCAGCCCTAGGATTCATGCATCACCTAGGAGCTATCATTCCATACATTTCTCATTCCTAGGATTCATGCAATGTCCTAGATTCTAGTTATGGTTCCATACTTTAACAGATTTTAATAATAAACTTAAGCCACTCTACCAGGTACAACGGGAGTAATGGGGGCGTGATCGGGAATCCCGCGTGCCTCCGCGACTCTCAAGACTGCAACTGAACGAGGTCCTATCACAAGGATCAAACACAAGGAGTGTCTCAAAACAGTGTATAGCTACTGTAGACGGGTAGAGGAATTAATTCTGAAAGGAATGCAACTCGAATCGCGGAAAACGGAGCCCGAACGGGCCCTAAACGGGTCGAAAAAGACGATACTGTGCAAAATCAGACGTCTGGAACTTCTTCAGACGTCTTAAACAGTGCATCAGAGAATTACCTATTCAGTGTGGTTTCCCAGACGTCCAGAAGACTGCGGGGACGTCTGTCCTAGCTCCCAGACGTCCGATGGTCACCCCGGACGTCTGGAGGTCACTCCCGCCGTCTGGTACAATTTCCAGACGTCTGATTCGCAAAGGATGGCGAATCAGCGAACCTGCGCACAGCCAACTGCCTCCCTCAGTACGGTCAGTCGACAGGAAGGAAGAAGAAGGGGAATACTCACCTTTCAGACGTCTGTATGGGCTACCAGACGTCGTCCTCGCCGTCTGCCTATCAACCCAGACGTCTGATTCTGGAAATTTTTCCAGAATCAGGGCGCTACTCGACCTCCACCCGCGACGTCGCCCGCGTCGCACCTCGCGCGCCTGCTGCTCAGACTGCAGCAGGTCCCTCTCCGCGTCGTTCCGCGCCCCCTGCGCCCTCCGCCGGCCGGCCAAGCCGCTCCGGCGAGCTCGCCCTCACGGCAGAGCTCCGCTCTCGCACACCGCACCTCCTCCGCGCTCACTGCGGCCGCCGTTGCCGCCCTCGCGCTCGCGCTCACGCTCACGCTCACTGGCTGAGGGAGGAGAAGGAGGAGACGGTGGAGACGGGAGGGGAGGCGTGCCCTTTTAAGGCCGCGCGGAGAGGAGAGAGAAGGATTTGCGGCAGGGGAATCCTGCAGCCGCAGGAGGGAAGAAGGCGAATATGCGGTCTGCGCGCTCAGGCGCGCAGACGACTCGCGTGTGTCGAAAATAACGGATTTCCAGACATCTGGAAACTATCCCAGACGTCTGGTCAGACGTCTGGACAACCCTCCAGACGTCTTAAAAGACGTCTGCGCCACACGCTCGTTACACTAAGCTAAGCTAAGCTAGCTACAAGATGAATGGGAGAGAGGGAGTGGAATTAGGGTTTTAGAGGAGAGGAGTTGGAGGGAGCTGCAAAGAACTACACTATAGCTGATGTCTGTTGAAGGGAGTTGAAGTAGAGCTCAGTAGCTAGCTTAGCTTGTTAGTTTTTCTGCTGGCAGCTAAGCCAAGCTAATCTGAGCTGGCTTTCTTCTATTCTGAGTTGAGGTGAGCTAGGTCTGGTCTTCCCGGAGATTACCTAACTAGCTGGAGTAGCTAGCTTAGGTCAAGTAGCTCAGCTAAACTAAGTTGAGCTAAGTTGAACCTCCGGGAGCTAGACTTGAGTTGCCTTGAGCTAGTTGATGACTTATTTAGCTGACTGGGTCTAGCTAGTTGATGGTAGTAGGTAATCCTAGTCAGGTTAAGCTTCCAGTGAACTATTCTGAGCTGGAGCTGGAATGGAGCTGGGATCAACTATTATGAGCTAGTTTGAACTGCCATCCAGCTGAGGTGAGCTGAATGGAGTTGAGGTGAACTAGCCTGAGCTACCATTCAACTGAGATGAGCTGAATGGAGCTAAGGATGAGTTGATCCAGCTAAGATCCAGCTAATAGGTGCTTCTCCTTCCTCTTCTGCCTTTCTGAATACCAAGGTATGTGGGATCTCACTTTCTACCTATCCCTAATACTCAGATTAACACATAAAAAATACAAATAAAATACAATGCATGCCTAACCTAGGTGAATGCCTAAATGCAGCCCGAAAATCCATTTGCGGAGTTAAAACCCTAAGAGCTAGATCGATTGTAGGGCATAAGAATGATGATAAATTGCCGTTTATCATATACCAAGAGAAAAATCATTGAAGATGGCCACAAGGTGTGGGTCCTTCGACTATGAAGAAGAGAGAACATGGTGAGGGGTTCGATTGATGAGAGGGAGAGGTTTGAAATGAGAGAAAATAGGGAAAAAGAAATAAATGAGAGGGAAAACAAAAAAGTAAGAGAGAGAATGAGAGAGGGAGAGCCCAACCATTTGAAATTCAAACGTGAGGGGGTACTAACAACCGTCAAACCTTTTCCCAAAAGATGGAACCACTAGTCCCCTTTTTAAAATAAAAGGAAATTGTCCACTAAACAAATTGCAAATAGAATTGAAAATTAATTGATTAGCTAATTGATTAATTTCAATGATCAACATCAAACATAAATAAAAAGCCATCATTTCTATCAAACCAAACAACTAATAAATAAATGTAGATAAAACATGTTGTTGCTACAGACTTAATACATGTTCAAATGTTCTCAAAATCATAGAAAACACAATATTAAAAGCATAATAAAGATCTATTTCTTCTTCAAGTCTTCGATTGCATTCTTTATGTCTTCAATATTCTGCTCCAAACTTAAGAATCTATCATCCACAAATGACTTGAACTTCATGAAATGATCTTGAAAGTTTGCAATGATCTTTGCCATTTGTTCGCGATCATCTTCCATCCTTCTCATAATATTTGTAATCCCATTCAAGCAAGTAGGATTAGTTTTGTCAACCCCCATGAAATCCCAATCATACTAAGGATTTTGTGGATCATTATCAGGAATGGTATAGGATACAAGAATAGATGACATCACATTATGTAAATTATTTGAAGAATAGGGAGTATCCACTTCATTTGGAGAACCATCTTTAATAGGAGGATTATTTTGATGAAAATTGTCCAAGAAAGAGTGAGTAATGAGATGCATGGACTTGTTAACATGATGACATGCTAACGTTACATGATGAAAAATAAAGAAATGGGACAACAATGTTCCAAATGATAAAAAGCCATCATGAGAATCAATCATATGGTTAAAGATCATCAAGGGCTAGTCTAATTTAATATTATGAAGAATGAAAAAGACAATGTAAGCAATTCTCTTAGAACAAATACTTAGATTGGAATTATTACCAAAGAAGTTCCAATCAATAATGAATGCAAGAAATTGTGCAACAAGAGAAAGATTCTTTGTTGGAAGCACTTTATTAGAAACATCACAAGGGGTAATCAAAAGAGAATGACAAACAACTTCAAATGAGATTCCATTTTCAATATCATCCCATGTTTGTCCTTTCATTGTTAGTTTTACAAATATAGGCAATAGCTTGGACATTGACCAACATTTGGCAATTGAGAACAATCGATCTAAGAGCAAGAATTTTGTCTTTTGACATTTTATGTATGAGTTTAATGTAGGCATGAAAGATTTTTACCAAAGAAGGATAAATTCTGCAAAATGAATTACTAGAGAAGTTTGGACCAAAGAAGTGAAGCATCTTTTGAAAACTAAAAGGAGATTTGATATTGTGTTGATTAATATTCTTAAAATCATCAAATAAAATGGGGCGTTGATGAGGAATTTGGGAGTAATAAATAGAAGACCATAATTTGACTATAGAGGAGATGTAATCAACATCACGAAGAGATCTTATTAAATGCGTATTGGGACTCATGATGCCAAATTTATGAAAAACAAGATAAGAATAACAAGTAATCAGGAAAACAATTATTTGATTACAAAGAAAGAAAGTTTTTAAGAATTAGAAAGTACCTATAGGTTGCAACAAGATGAGATTTCTCTTAGGAGTATTCATAGCCAAGAAAGAGTGAAAAGAATAAGAGAAAGTCTCTTATAAAGGATTTGGTAACCATCCAAAAAGAGAGATGTTGGGCAGTTGCAAAAAGTTTTGAATTAGAAATTAATCGATTAATTTAGATAATCGAAAAAGATCTTACTGATTTATCAAATCAAGATAATTGATTTTGATCTAAAAACATTAATCAAGATAGAGTAGATAATCAAGAGTGATAAACAGATCTTTTAACACAATCCATTAATAAAAAGAAAATCAAATAATTAATCAATACATTTAAACATCATTCAAAGTACATATACATAATTTTCTTCTTATTACAGAGAATCTTTCTAAGGGTAAAGGTTTAGTTAATATATCAGCCAATTGATTTGTTGTAGAAATAAATTCTAAATTAATGGTACCCTTTAATACATTAACTCTTAAGAAATGATGTCTAACATCAATATGTTTAGTTCTTGCATGATGAATTGAATTCTTTGATAGATTAATTACACTTGTATTATCACAAAAGATTTTCATATTTGAAAAAGTTAATCCTAAATCATTTAATGTTTGTTTCATCCATAACATTTGTGAACATGTTATAGCAGCTAAAATGTATTTAGCTTCTGTGGTAGATAGCGCAACACAATTTTGTTTCTTTGAAAACCAAGAAATAAGAGATTTTCCAAAGAAGTAACATGTTCCACTTTTACTTTTATGGTTAGTTCTGCTTCCTACATAGTCTACATCATTGAATGCATAAATATCAAGTGAAGGTTTTCTAGGATAAAATAAAACAAAGTTGTATGTATCTTTTAAATATCTAAAAATTCTCCTTACAACATTCAAATGTGATTCTTTAGGTTTTGATTGATATCTTGCACATAAACATGTGGAAAACATTATGTTAGGACAACTTGCTGTTAAATAGAGTAAAGTTCTGATCATATAAAGAGTTTGATCAACATCCTTACCACTTTCATCCATATCCAGACTTACATATGCAACCATTGGAGTACTCTTGCCTTTGGAATTCTCCATTCCAAATTTCTTTAATCTATCCAAGATGTATTTTAATTGATTTATAAAGATGCTATCTTGAAGTTGATAAATTTGAAGTTCAAGAAATAACTTCAATTCTCTAATAAGACTCATGTCGGATTCAGCCTGCATAATCTTAGCAAAATCTTGACATAATAGATCATTAGTAGCATAAAAAATAATCATCTACATATATTTGAACAATAAGTATTTTTGAATTTTACATTGTAATGAAGAGTACCGTAGTGTCAACTTTTCCCATTTCAAAATTTGATTTAATTAAATAGTCTTATAATCTTTCATACGAAGCTCTTGGAGCTTATTTTAAGCCATATAAACCCTTTTTAAGTTTAAATGTATATTCAAGATGATTTTTGTCAATAAATCCTGGTGGTTGTTTTACATAAACATATTCTTTTATAAATCCACTTTAAAAAGCTAATTTTACATTCGTTTGATAATGTTTAATATTAAAGTGTGATACAAAGGCTATAAGCATATTGAAATGACCTACCGCTTTTTGGTTGGATAAGACATCTGGAGTGTTCGCCAGACGTCTGGATTGATGGCAGGATGTCTAAAAGGAAGGAAAACAGTATGTTCTTTTGCTTTTCGAGTGCATGCGACACGCATGCACTTCCCCCCCTCCGACCTCCTCACCTAAAACCCTAATAACCATCTACTTAAACCCCCACACACCCACGCCACCCTCTCCATCACCACCAACCACCGCCACCTCCATCTTCTTCCCCTTGCCGGCGACCATCTTCGTCATCGCCCCCTGCCGTGAGCAAACGAGCGGAGAAGAAGGAGAGAGGGAGAGAGTGTGAGTGAGGGTGTGAGAAAGAGGGAGAGACCTTGAGCAGCTCATGTGCGAGGGGTGCTCTGCTGTGGGTGCGGCAACACGAGCTCGGTGGAGCTCAGCAGGGAGTCGCGGGAGCTCAAAGGAGCTCGTACGGGAGGAGTCGAGGACGCGTGCGCTCGCGGGCAGAAGCCTCGGCCTTCTTCAGCTGCTGGAGGCATTGCTGCAGCTTCTGTGGGCGAGCTCGTGGAAGAGACAGCGTCGCGAGGAGTTCTGCATACTGGATCTTTTCCAGTATCAGACGTCTGGAGCATCTACCAGATGTATGGAGCAGCAGTGGGACGTTTGAAGCTGAGCCGGCATCTACCATAATAAAGCACGTTTAGTATTGAGGTATGTGTTTTTACATAGGTTTCGACCATGCAAACGGGACCCTTATCTAATTTTGGGTCTGTGCATTTGTACGCAGGCGCAGAGCGTTGGAAAGGCACGCAGTGCGCCCTTTGAGGTACTTTGGATGTTTGAGCACATCGCCAGACATCTGACTATACTCCAGATGACCGGAAGGAGAATCCGACATTTGGGACTCCCCTCAGATGATCGTGGAAGGATCCGGACGTCTGAGGAAGCCGCAGGAAATACAGGGTGAGTTCTGACATCTTTTAAGACATCTGGGCTTAGTCCTAAATGTTTGATTTTGGGCAGTATACACATTTTTGGCCCATTTAGGACCCAAACGGAATTGGATTTTTGCAAACGAAGTACCGTTGTTTTCCGCTCGAGTTTCTCTATGTGTTAGTGTCGAGTTTATATTGTTTTGAACTTGTTTGATGTGACTTAATCACTAGTACAGGTCACCAGCCTGTAGCATGTTCGGGACCCGCGGAGATGACAGGACCTACGGCTCTGGCCCCCATTCCTCCCGTGTTTCCAGGTAGAGTGGTTTGCTTTAATATCAAGGTTTAAGCAAACAAAGTGTATGCTTAGAATAACTTAATTGAACCCTTGGACGTGAAATGAACCCTAGGGCAGAAATGAAAGAATATTGCTTGAGCTACACTGTTTCCTTGAGATGCATGTTAACCAATTTGCTAGCAATGTATTAGTTTATTGATGTAATGCTTTCTCAGTTAGTAAAACATGAGTTGCCTGTTATACAAATAAAACCCGTAATGTGAATAGTGAGATCTGAGTGTTCGAAAAAGGGAGTGAAACGAATACGAGCATGAACCCTACAAGGAAATAGGAGGACTCTTGTATATTGAAAGAACTTAGTAAGTAGACGGGAAGTGAATTGGCCCTTGTGTACGTAGTACCAAGTGTTGGAACCTTGTTCCACATCTTATTTTGGTGTTAACAAAATTATTATAAATTAATGTTTGCAATTGAGTTCTTTTCAGATTTAGGTGAAGATTAAGGCAAACAGGAAATGATGGAGGCTTGATGAAAAGGAGAAGATCATGATAAGAAGGAGGCAAGATGACAAGGAAGAATTGAGGAGGAGAAGATCATCTTCAACTTTTAGTGTTTCTAGTTTAGATTTTTTATTTGTAGATTGGATATGCCTCTTAACAAAGGAATATGACTTAGATTGTAAAAATAATTAGAGATAAATTAGAATTTATATTGTAATCATTTTCAAAGAACGTAATTGATTAAATCACTTAAAAGAGGTACTTATTAACCCACAAGTACCGGTACTAAAGTTTAGTACCGGTACATGTGAGTTACAGGTTTGGGTTTTATCAAGAAACAAACCTGTACCCTGCAAGTATCTGACGAGTCGATTTTCCGCTACGCGTTGTAGTATTTAAGTGGTGGAAAAATCGACTAATCAACAATAAAAATAACCACTCACAGAAGAGTGGGTCGTGTCCACAGGGAGGCAATTATGCAATAAACTCTTGATTATTTCGTATTCTTTCGGTTAAGTGCGAAATCCCTAGTCAAATCCGACATAAAATGTGATGTAAAGAAGATTCACAATAACTAAAAAATATAAGGGTATATGTGCAATTTTCCCTCACTGAAATCTTCAATAAATATATGATAATTTTATGTAATTTTCAATTGACATATACTAGAGAAAATTGGTGCACATGTTAATCCCAAAATCAATCTTGAAACAGGTGAATAACAATAATGTGCAATTATCAGAAAGTATGAGTGGGCATTCGCAATTTTGCCATAATAAAATAATAATAAATCAAAAATCAAGTGTTGGCAATGGCAGCAAATGTAATATCTAATTGAAGGGAAAACAGAGCTTTCACTCTCTCCTCCTCGCGTGGCAGATGGAGCACCAGTGACGGAGCTGCTATGGGGGAAGGTTGCCCAACGTGTGGGGATCACGATGACGGTGACAAAACGGTGAGAGGTGGCCAACGGGCGGAGGAGGACCACCGGCCTGTTGAAGGAGAAGGCGACAGCCGCAGCCGCGCGTTTGGCTGTGCGCCTGCAGGGCGTTGGTGGCGAGGGCGAGCACCTGCGGGAGGGGGCGTGCCCGCATACGGGGAGTACTGGTGAAGCGAGGGCGCGTGCTTGCGCGGGTGAGTGAGCGGTGCCTGCAGGGGCGGCTGCTGGCGATGGAGAGAGGTGCGGTGTGGTGCTTGCTGGCCTGGCAGGGGTGCGGGTGAGCGATGCGGGTGACAAGGCAGAGCGGCTGCTAGCGCTGGAGAGGGGTGCGGTGCCTGCGGGCCTGGCAGGGGTACGGGTGAACGTGCGCCTGAAGGCGGGAGCTGGTGGCAGGTAGAGTGCCTGCGTGCGTGGGTGGCGAGGGCGGAGCTGTGCTTGCAGGTGCGGCTAGAGAGGAAAGCTTGGTGTGCAGTGCTTGCAGAGGGGGGGTTGTGCGGTGGAGAGGGTGCGGCACCCGCTGTTGGAAGGTGATTTGGCGTGGACACGTGAGGGCGGTGTGGCTGTGCAGCGCTTGCAGAGGGGGGGGCGCTATGGGCGGTGTGGCTGTGCAGCGCTTGCGGGCTGGTTGGAGGGCACGGTGGGCGGTGTGCGCCTGTAGTGGAAGGATGATGGAAGATGAAGCAACTGCAGGTGCGGGCACAGGCTGAAGGGCAGGATGGGGTGCTTGGTGCACAGTGCACGCGATGGAGCAGTTCCCCACAGGGGGGAAGATGCAGATCCTCCAGAAGAACCGACGATCCTCTCTTTTTATCTCCTCCCCGGCGCAAGTCAAGGGATTTTCAAATCCCTTACTAAACATGGCTGGCACTGTTGGTGAGGTTGTTGATGGCTGGCCATAGATTGAGAAATTTGTGGAGAAAATATCTTTTCTCCCCATGTTCTTTTCCCCCATTGATCCTCCTCCATCTTCTTCTCGATTATTAGCCGGATGGATAGATTAAGTGGAGAAGATGTAACGAGTGCACTGTTGCGGGACCTGCATGAAACATAAACTAATTACATACTATGTTATAGAATGCGATAAAATAGATGTAAACTTAAATAATGATGCATGCAATCATTCTACAACTTAATGTAGTTATTAACAAACATACAATGTTAAAAGAGAATTACTTAGGTGTAACAATAGTCCATTAGAATGGACTCATCAGTACTGGTACTCATGATCAGTACCGGCATTGGAGGTAACAAGTACCGATACTAATGATCAGTACTAATACAAGTGGGTTACAGATTTGTGTTAATAGTTTGAACCCAGATCTGGAAGCAACGAGTACCGGTACCCATACTTTAGTACCGGTACCAAGTAGCCGTTGGCTCAAAACTGAACGGCTAGAAAATTAATTTTAGCTATATGAACGTTGGGATTTAAACCCCAATGTCCAGTAGACGAATCCTTGAGGTCCTAAACTCTATAAATAAACCCTTGGACCCTTAGTTTGTATATGAGAAATAGAGAAGAAAAATTCTAGAGCTATATTTCATATTCTCACAATATTTTGAAGAAGGAATAGTTTGCTGCTATCAATTTCTCTACGCTTTTGCAAACACTTCGACATGATTTCTTCACGCATTTTCAAGGCACTCACGCTCATTCTAGGCTCTCAAATCGGTAACATTACATTTACATTTGTTGAGAGGCTTAGGAACTTAGTTGTAAAATCTTTCTTTCTTACACCTGTATTTCATTTGCTCTTGAGCATTTGCTCGTTGAGTTGTAACAAACCCGTTTTTGTACTTGGGTTGAGGTAACCCGTTAATTACCTCAGTTTAGTAAATTGATTCTCTCAAGGTTGAGAGAATTGGGTTAAAAACCCTAAGCTGGGAGGCTTAGATAGTGGAGTACCCAAGGGAGGGGAACCACTATACATATTATGCCAATTTTCTGTGGTTTGATTAATTGTGCAAATTGTCTTGTTATTACTGATTTTGTGTTTGAGTTTTTTTGTGCGCATATATATATTCCATATTTTAGATCCTACAAGTGGTATCAGAGCCAAGTTGCAAGAAGATGTAACAACTCGACTTGCAATGGCATCATTCTCAAGGTGCACCGAAGGACAGTCTTCTACCCATCCTCCCTATTTTGATGGGACGGACTATGGGTATTGGAAGAGGAGGATGCAAGTCTTCCTCAAAGCCATGGATGAAGATTCGTGAACTGGCATTCAAGAGAGGTACATGGATCCGGAACTGCTGGAAGGAGTTGAATGGACAGTTGAGCAAAAGAAAAAGATTGCAGGAAACGCGAAGGTGATGAACGCACTCTATTGTGCATTATCAAGGGAAGAGTTCAACCGAATTTCCGTATGTGAGTCCGCCTACGAGATTTAGAATACTTTGCAAATCACCTATGAAGGTACGAGTAAGGTAAAAGAAACACGTATTTCTATTTTAACAGAAAATTGTGAGTGTTTCAGGATGGAAAAAGGAGAAACAATCAAGGACATGTACACAAGGTTTGGAGAGATCGTGAATCCAATGAAAAATCTAAGAGTCAAGCTGAAAGAAGAGTAGCTTGTAAGAAAGGTCTTGAGATCACTTACAAGCGATTGGTCTCCAAAGACCACAGCGATCCAAGAGACAAAGGATCTATTCACTCTCCCCTTGAATGATCTGATTGGAAGCCTCATGGCGTATGAAGTTCAATTAGAGAACATAAAGAAGAACGAGGAGAAGGCAACAAGCAGGAAGAAAAGCATTGCTTTTAGAGCAATCAAGGAGGACTTAGACTCAACAACAGAATCCGAAGACAAGGAGGTGGAAATGCTCATTAGGAAATTCCAGATATTCCTCAAGAAACAAGGTAAGCAAGTAAATAAAATTTCTTCTAATATTATTTGTTATGAGTGTAAGAAGAAGGGCCACTTGCGAAAGGATTGCCCCTTAAACAAGAAGGAGGACAATAGGAAAGAAACAAAGGAGCTCAAGAAGAAGAAGAAGAAAGCATTTAAAGCGACATGGGATGATAGCGACTCTAACATGGACACTGACTTTAGTGAATCGGATGAAGATGAGGTCGCACACCTTTGTCTTGTTGCAACTTCAGAAGACACAGAAGAAGAGGTAAACCCTGATTTTTCTTTTGAAGAATTATTATAAGCTTATGAAGAACTATATCATAAAGCTAGGTTATTTAAAAAGGAAAATAAGGTTTTAAAAAATAATTATCAAACATTAGAAATAGATAAATCGTGTTTAGAAATAGAATTAGAAATGTCAAAAGAAACTAATAATCAACTGCATGCAAAGATATTATAACTAGAAGATATTTATGAGCACTTTGAAGGTACTTTAAATAATCTCAAAATAGCAACTAGGTTAAATACTGAATTTTGTGAAGCTATAAAATTAAAATTTCAAAGTAAAAAGAATATACAAAATAAATCACATGCACTTAGGCATGCATGGTTGTATCAAAAGGCTAAAAATCCCAAGAATTATAGATCTAACACAAAAAGTTCTATAAATCTCAGGATTTGAAAGGTGCTAATTCTAAAGGACCCACAAGAAAATGGGTACCTAAAAAAGATATTTGTTTTGGAGGAGTCGATCAAAGTAATCAATGGGTGTTTAAGGTACATAACGGAACACTTCAACCTTTCTATAGGTTGAATGAAGACAAAAAATGTTGGACGAGAGATGCTTGGTATCCACAAGCTTCATTTTACTATTGATAAATTTTATGGTATGATATTTCTTCATTTTTTTTGTGATTGACAAAAAGGGGGAGAAAGATAGAGGGCAAACAGTAATATTTTTAGGGGAAGCATATATTGAGGGGGAGGATTTAATTAAAAGTTTTTTTTTCCTTTATATAACATTGTTAAAAATTATTTTTATTCTTATAATTATCTATTTGCAAGATAGTTTTGTCAACACCAAAAAGGGGGAGATTGTTGGAACCTTGTTCAACATCTTGTTTTGGTGTTAACAAAATTATTATAAATTAATGTTTGCAATTGAGTTCTTTTCAAATTTAGGTGAAGAAGATTAAGGCAAACAGGAAATGATGGAGGCTTGATGAAAAGGAGAAGATCATGATAAGAATGAGGCAAGATGACATGGAAGAATTGAGGAGAAGATCATCTTCTGCCTTTAGTGTTTTTAGTTTAGATTTTTTATTTATAGATTGTATATGCCTCTTAACAAAGGAATATAACTTAGATCGTAAAAATAATTAGAGATAAATTAGGATTTATATTGGATTCATTTTCAAAGAACGTAATTGATTAAATCACTTAAAAAAGGTACTTATTAACCCACAAGTACCGGTACTAAAGTTTAGTACCGGTACATGTGAGTTACAGGTTTGGGTTTTGTCAAGAAACAAACCTGTACCCTGCAAGTACGGGTACTCATAATTAGTATCGATACTGGAGGTAACGAGTACCGGTACTAATGATCAGTACCGGTACAAGTGGGTTACAGATTTGTGTTAGGAGTTTGAAACCCAAATCTGGAAACAATGAGTACCGGTACCAGGTAGCCGTTGGCTCAAAACTGAATGGCTAGAAAATTAATTTTGGCTATATGAACGTTGGGATTTAAACCACAACATCTAGTAGACGAATCCTTGAGGTCTTAAACTCTATAAATAAACCCTTGGACCCTTAGTTTGTATATGAGAAATAGAGAAGAAAAATTCTAGAACTATATTTCATATTCTCACAATATTTTGAAGAAGGAATAGTTTGCTGCTATCAATTTCTCTATGCTTTTGCAAATACTTCGACATGATTTCTTCACGCATTGTCAAGGCATTTACGCTCATTCTAGGCTCTCAAATCGGTAACATTACATTTACATTTGTTGAGAGGCTTAGGAACTTAGTTGTAAGATCTTTCTTTCTTACACTTGTATTTCATTTGTTCTTGTGCATTTGCTCGTTGGGTTGTAACAGACCCGTTTTTGTACTTGGGTTAAGGTAACCCATTAATTACCTCAGTTTAGTAAATTGATTCTCTCGGCGTTGAGAGAATCGGATTAAAAACCCCAAGCTAGGAGACTTAGGTAGTGGAGTACCTAAGGGAGGGGAACCACTATACATATTGTGCTAATTTTCTGTGGTTTGATTGATTGTGCAAATTGTCTTGTTATTACTGATTTTGTGTTTGAGTTTTTTTGTGCGCATATATATATATTCCATATTTTAGATCCTACACCAAGGAGAGCAACTGTCTCTTTAGTGTAGAAGGGAGTAGCCGCCCCTATGGATCGAGACCCAGGGTTAGGTCTAGTCACTCTACACCGACTTCTGTTTGGCCCTCGTGTACATGGACCAAGGTGAGCTACTTAGTGTAGGGAGAGAGCTAGCCACCCCACAGGGCCTGGGGTTAGGACTAGCTACCTTACATCGACTCTTGTTAGGCCCACTGGGTAAACCGGGATAGTTGGACGAGGGTATGCGGACTGTGGAGGGGCGAGACCCCTGTTATGTTCTGAGGGGCGGACCCCTATTCTGAGAGGGCAAGGCCCCGTGCTATTCCATGTTGTACTTTTAGAGTACCCACTAGCGGAAACGACTGACCACGTGCTAGTGCGGGGTAGTTACCCGTGAGCTTATTTCACGTGCCGTAGTTACCGCTATGTCGCGACTGTGACCACGGGGGACTCTCCCAGCCAGGAGAGCACCACATGTACATCCTACATCATGGGAAAGACTGCAATCAAGATTGTTCCCTTGAGGAACAGGCCCGATCAAGAAATAACCAGATAAATAAAAGAACAAGCAAATTAGAACTACTTGGTTGAGCTAAATGAAAATGAAAAATTAATTAGTTGCTTGTCTTAATTACATGAAATGGCTTAATTACTACTCTATTCAGTGTTAGCTGACTACAGAATTTTATAATCTTGTTCAGGTCAAGGAGTTGAGCAGCCAGCACCACCGGCTACAGAGGAAGCTGGGCCCAGTCAAGCCCAGCCTTAGCTGTTGTCGTTTCTATTCCAGCACGTTCTTTTGTTGTAGTAGTGAGTATTTGTCATATGTAATACTTTTTCTGTTATATTTCCACTTTATTTTCCACTATAGTAGTTGTGATGGCTTGTACTATTATGAGACATTTCATTTTGTTTCCCTTATTGTCTCTGTATTATTTTCTACTTAGTTACATTGTACTTGTAGTTGTGGAATACTTTCTGCTTTTGGTTATTTCTAGTTGGATAACTAGGTCTTGGGATTAGTCGAGGCGGGCCGGTCTTGGGTCCTGTAGGGATTTGGGATCAGGTTGTAACACATACAAATTGATTTTATTCTTGTAACTGGTGCATAGGTTTCATCATAATCAATACCTTCTTCTTGATTCTAACCTTGTGCAACAAGTCTTGCTTTAGTTTTAGTTATTATTTCTTTTACATCTGTTTTATTTCTGAATACCCATTTGGTTCCAATTAATGATGAATTCTCAGGTTGTGGAACTAAGTTCCATACTTCATTTCTTTTGAATTGATTTAATTCCTCTTCCATAGCAAATATCCATGATTCATCCTTAAGAGCTTCTTCAATATTTTTAGGTTCCACTTGATATACAAATGTGTAAAAAGCAAAACTATTCAGTTGACTACGAGTTTTAACTATGTTTTTTATTCCTCAAATTACAAGATCTTTTAGATGAGTTTTATCAAATTTCCACTCTTTAGGAAGATTATGTATATTATTGTCTTTTACATTTGATACATCAAGAAAATGATTTTCATCTTCTTCATTATCACTTATATTTTCTTTATTAAGAATTGGTGGATCTTCATTAAATTTTACATGAAGAGTTTCTTCCACAGTTCATGTATTCTTATTAAATATACGATATGCCTTACTTCTAGTAGAATATCCAATGAATATGCATTCTTCTCCTTTAGGATCAAACTTATCTAAATTTAATTTAGTGTTAAGAAATAGCATTTACTTCCAAACACTTTAAAGTAATTTATTTTAGGCCTGTTATCATAGTATAATTCATGAGAAGTTTTATCTTTTAACGATCTAATAAGCGCCCCATTTAATACATAATATGTTGTGTTTGTTGCATTTGCTGAAAAGTATCTACGTAATCCAGATTCTATAAGTAGAGTTCGAGCACATTCTTGTAAGGTTCTAATTTTACGTTCCACTACTCCATTTGTTGTGGTGCTCTTGGAAAAGAAAATTCATGTTTAATTCCATGTTCTTTACAAAAATTAGTAAATAGTTGATTTTCAAGTTCTCCTCCATGATCTGATCTTATTCGAGTTATCAAATAACCTTTTTCATTTTGTACCTTTTAGAAAATATTTTAAAATATTCAAAGACTTAATCTTTATCTTTTAAGAAATAAACCCAAGTAAACCTAGAATAATCATCACTTAATACTAAGCAATACCTACAATTATTTAAATTACCAACTTTAGTTGGACCAAATAAATCTAAATGAATTAGTTGTAGTGCTTTAATAGTTGAAATTTCATTCTTATTTTTAAATGAACTTTTATGAATTTTGCCTAATGTACATGCATCACATAAAGAGTGTGTTTTATACCTTTTGTGTTAAGACATGTGTTATTAAGCCTTTTTAATACGTTCGTACTTTAGGTAAGACGTCTGGATTGAGGGTCAGACGTCTGGACTCATACCCAAACATCTGAAAATTGAAATTTTCGTGTACGAGCTTGCGTCTACGCGCGTGCTGTGCGCAGATAGTACATGTCCCTCATTTCTTCCTCTCTCTCCTTCTACCCGACGAAAACCCTAACCCCACACCCTTATATCAACCCCCCTCCTCTCCCTCATTTCACCCCACTTCCCAGCCACCTTCCTCTACCCTCCAGCGAGAGCAACCGAGCGAGAACGGCGGAGAGAAGGAGCGGCGTGAGAGGAGAGGAGGAGCAGCGTGAGAAGGAGAGGACAGAAGGCTTGCGAGCTCACCGGTGAGCTCACGGTCGGAGCGGCGTGTGCGCAAGACGGAGGAGTGTGTCGGAGAGGTCCTCCTCGACATTGCTGCAGCCGGAGCAGCAGGCGAGAGGGTGCGGCGCGAGAAGGCGGAAGCAGGTTCTAGTTCTGGGATTTTCCCAGAATCAGACGTCTGGAGTGATTGCCAGACGACGGTGTGGACGTCTGGAGGTGGTGCCAGACGTCTGAGGAGGAGGCTTCGCGAAGGTACGTCTCCTTTGCGGATACGGCCATGCAGGCCGCTCAGCCGAGACACTGTTTCTTGCCTTTTTGATGGAGATTCGGTTGATTTGCGCAGGAGTTGCTTCGGGAAGGCACGGGCCACGCCCTCCCATGTACTTCGGACGTCTGGGCGAGGCACCAGACGACGGGAGGCGTTTCCAGATGTCCGGAGAGGTGGTCGAACATCTGAAACTGGGTCCAGATGGTCCAACGGAGTTTCTGGACGTCTGAGGAGTAGTGCAGGACTTGAGGTATGGCTCTGAACTCTTTTAAGACGTCTGGAAGTTATTCCAGACGTCTGATTTGAGTCAGAATCGCTGTTTTTGACCCGTTTAGGGTTTGTTTGAGGTCTGATTTCCGCAATTAAGATACTGATGTTTTCCGTATGAATTCCCCTACTTGTTGGAATACTTTCTATACCATTCTGAGTATTCTTTTGTGATTGATCCTTGTGATAGGACTGGTTTCCGTTGCGAGTTCGGGGCTTACTGAGGCAGATGAGCCTGCCGTTCAAGCCCCCATTACTCCTGGGTTTACTGGTAGAGTGGCTTCCCCTCAATTTAATTACAACCTAATTGCATGTGTGGAATGAATGATTATAACCTAGGATATGGCATGAATCCTAGGACTAGAAATACTGGATTATCTGTATTGAATGAATGAATTGCAGTCTTGAATGAGTAGATAGAATGATAACAATTGCCTGTAAATAAATAGCAGTTGCCTGCGAAATATATAGTATTTGTGTTAGTTAACTGTTGAATGTAACCTTTCTGTCTACACGTTAAATGACGTGATATGAGCTGCATGTATATAAATTGGGAAATGGAAAGGTGAATGTTGGAAACACGACCTATCTGTGAATAAACTAAATATGGAATAGACTTACAAATTGCATGTGTATAACTTGAGAATGGAAATAGAAATGATGAAACCTGGTATGGCTTGGACTGAGAAATATGAGCATGAACCCTACGGGGAATTAGGAGTAGAGCTCCTGGAAATAAATGGAATGGAACTGGGAATGTGAGTGGGGAAGTGAGCTAGCCCTTGAGTACGGAGTACCAAGGAGAGTGACTATCCCCATGTTTAGTGCAGAGCGGAGCTAGCCGCCCTTGGGTTGGGACCCGAGGTTAGGATTGGCCACTCTGTACCGACTTCTTGGCCCTCGCGTACACAGTACTGGGGAGAGCTACTAGTGTAGGGAGAGAGCTAGCCACCCCACGGGGCCTGGGGTTCAGCTAGCCACCCTACACCGACTTGTTAGGCCCACTGGGCAAACTAGGGTAGTCAGGCGAGGGTGCGCGGACTGTGGAGGGGCGAGACCCCTGTTTGGTTCTTAGGGGCTAGACCCTTGTTACTGAGAGGGCTATGCCCTATACTAGTTCCGTGCTGTGCTTTGGGCGCACCCGCTAACGGAAACGACTGACCGCGTGCCAGTGCGGGGTAGCTACCCATGCGCTTATCGCGCTTGTTGTAGTCACCGTTACATCTGTCCGTGACCTTGGGGTGGTTGACTGGGTGTAGGACCACCATGGGGGACTCTCCCGGCCAAGAGAGCACCATGTGCTACTTCTACTGTTTGGAAAAGATTGCAATCAAGATCGTTCCCACGAGGAACATTCGAGATCAAGAAAAAGACCTAATAATTAAACCAAGTGCTGAAAGAAAGAATAATTAGTTAAAGAAAGAAAGAAATTGAAAAACAATAGCTACCTGTCCACCTTTACTGCTTTAGTAGTTGGTTTCCAGCCTACTCAGCGTTCGCTGATTTCGTGTACTCATAACCCTTTTCAGGTCCATGTGTTTAGCAGCCAAAGCCTACGGCTGCAGAGGGTGCTGGGCCCAATAGAGCCCAGTAGTTGTAGCTCTTTTTGTACTCGTAGTAGTGAGTAGCTTATTGTACCTTTATATTTTGTACTCTTTCATTCTGCACATTATATTCCTGTACCCGTTTACTTTTCTACTGTTGTGGTGGTGTGTACTGTAGTAGCTTTATTTCTTTATTGCTGTACTTTTGTTACTGTTAATTGCTTAGCATAGTGAATGTGGAATGTGGTTTACTTTCCTGCTTTTTGGTTACTTTCTCGTTGGACGACTGGGTCTTGGGATCAGTCGAGTCAGTCCGATCTCGTGTCCTATAAGGATTCAGGAACCGGGTCGTAACAAAATGGTATCAGAGCAAGGTCGTCCCGAGAAGTGAACCAACTAGCTGGAAAGTAACCAATTCACGTGCTTGTAACTAGAGTAACCACCACAACGTACCTTTTGATATCTGTTATGAGGTTCTGTTGTTGAATGTCTGTTGGAATTGACATCTTCCTATTTTATGTTCGCATCTCCTTATAGGAGATACCTTGACGTGGAGTCATTGAGGCGGACCACGGACGCGGCCGAGGTCGAGGTAGAGGTCGAAGGGGCAGACGTGTTGAGCCCGACATCTTAGTGGACCAGCCACTACTTCCGGGTTTTCAGGCCCATGACCTCACCTAGCTGATACAAGAGATCGTACGAGAGGAGCTCCACCCGCCTCCATGGGCGCCTCTCCTTAGGGCTGCAGAGGGGGAGTCCTCTGTGGGATCGCGAGACAAACACAGCTCTGGACGTGGGGGAGGGGGTGGCCCTCCACCGCCCCCACCATCATTTGACACTTTCGAGCACGAGCCCTCTTTGCCTAGAGGCGTCCCAGTTTCCCCACTTTAGCGCCATTACGAGCTTTTCAGACAGTTGCGGAAGTTAAAGCCCCCCTCCTTCAAAGGGGATGAGGACCCGAACGAGGCGGAGGACTGGCTCGAGCAGATTGAGAAGGTGTTTGACACCCTTCGCCCCCTGTGGACTACCGCATGGCCTTTGCCATGTACCAGCTGGAGAGCATAGCACACAGGTGGTGGAGGGCGGTCAGAGGTCAGGAGAGGGCCGAGCCGACTTGGGACTAGTTTGTCACCCTCTTCTATGAGTAGTACTTTCCCCAAACGTGGCAGGATTAGAGGTGGCAAGAGTTCCACACTCTCCGCCAGGGGACAATGACCGTGACTGCATATCGCATGCATTTTCTGGAGCTTTCTCGTTTCGCCGCGATTGTTGTAGCTACTGAGGAGGAGCACCTGTGGAGGTTCACCAAGGGGCTCCGGCCTGCTATTCGGGGGTATTTCAAACCCTTGAAGCTGCCTACGTTCTCGAGGGTGGTGGCGGCAGCTATGACATATGAGGAGACCAACCCGGCCGCACGTGACACTAACCGTGGACAGAAGAGGCCCTACTAGCCAGAGTACTCACAGGGCCGACGAGAGAGGAGGCATGTGGTGCCCATAGAAGAGCCGTCACGCTTTGCGGGGCTGTCAGTGGCCTTTGGGGGCCCCCGACAGGGGCCAGTCGCCAGCACTGGGCTCCCTCCCAGTCGTCAGTAGGGACCTATCTAGGGTGGGAGTCGAGTTCCCCTTTGCTACTAGTGTGGCCAGCCGGGCCACATCAGGAGGGACTGCCCGTTTAGGGCTGGAGGTCAGCAGATGCTCCCCGCACTGAGTGTTGGAGGACAAGCAGGAGGCCGTAATTCCCAGATGCGTGGGGAGGTCAGCAGCCACGGGGAGGGTACCGGCCAGCGGCTACCTATCTGACGCAGAGTGTGGCTGCTTTGTCCGCACCTAGAGCCGAGGGACGTATTAACGCCCTGACACACAGAGACGCCAGAGCTTCAGGTTCAGTGGTGGCAGGTATGGTTACAGTTTCTGGCAGACTAGTTTACACACTTTTTGATTTCGACGCCACACACTCTTTTGTTGTTGCTAGTTTTGCTGTCAGTTTGGGACAAGACTGTGTGTTGTTAAAGGATCCGTTTGTGATTAGAGGTTCGGGTGGTCAGCTTTTTGTAGCTGAGGAGGTTTACATAGGCTGTGAGGTTAGTGTTGGGGGGCACAGCCTCCCCGCTGATCTGATTGTGATATCGATGGAGGACTTTAGCATGATTCTGGGGATGGACTGGCTGTTCGCTTACCATGCGTTGATGGATTGTTTTGAGAGGAAGATCGTCTTCTCCATATCGGAGATGCCTTCTTTTGAGTTTCATGGACAACTAGTGGACGGAGGCTTCAGGTGCATTTCTGCATTTCGGGTGGCTAGACTTTTGGGCCAGGGGTGTAAGGGCTTTCTGGCTTGTGTAGTGGCAGAGCCCAGCCTCGTGGTAGACTTTCAGAGTATCCCGATGGTCAGAGAGTACGCCGACGTGTTCCCAGAGGAGCTGCCAGGACTACCACTTGAGCGTGAGATCGAGTTTAAGATCTCACTGATACCGGGGACTAGCCCCATTTCTGCAGCACCTTACAGGATGGCACCACTTGAGCTGCAAGAGCTCATGTCCCAGTTGTAGGACCTTCTGGAAAAGGGCTTTGTGAGGCCTAGTGCGTCTCCGTGGGGAGCCCCGGTATTATTTGTGAAGAAGAAGGATGGTACCCTACGCCTTTGTGTGGACTATAGACAGCTGAATAGGGTTACCATCAAGAACAGGTATCCGCTGTCGAGGATTGATGACTTGTTTGACCAGTTGCGAGGTGCCACGGTATTCTCCAAGATAGACTTGAGATCTGGCTACCACTAGTTGAGGATCAAGGAGATCGACGTCTCCAAGATAGCTTTTCGCAACCGGTACGGACACTGAGTTTTTGGTCATGCCATTTGGGCTAACCAACGCCCGTGCAACTTTTATGGATTTGATGAACTGGGTGTTCAAACCATACCTAGATCAGTTCGTGGTGGTATTTATCGATGATGTGCTCATCTACTCTCAAGATCAGGCGTAGCATGGACAGCACTTGGGGATGGTTTTGGACACATTGAGATGACGTAGACTCTACACCAAATATAGCAAGTGCGAGTTCTGGTTGAGGGAGGTGACCTTTCTAGGTCATGTGATATCAGGGGATGGCTTGGCTATGGATCTAGCCAAGGTTGAGGTAGTGCTCAGGTGGGAGAGACCACGTACAGTGACAGAGATCCGTAGTTTCTTGGGACTGGCAGGCTACTACCGACGGTTTATCAGGGGTTTCTCATAGATTGCACATTATATGACACAGTTGACCCGGAAGGACGTGCCCTTTTCTTGGACGGACGCTTGTGAGGTGTGTTTTCAAGAGCTGAAGGAGAGGCTGACTTCGACTCCTGTGCTTACCATTCCGGACAGCAGTGGCAGGTTCGTTGTGTACACAGACACCTCTTTGCAGGGGTTAAGGGGTGTACTCATGCAGCGGGGTCACGTTGTCGCTTACGCTTTGCGGCAATTGAAGTCCCATGAGCATATCTACCCTACCCACGACCTGGAGCTAGCAGCTGTCATCTTCGCGCTGAAGACATGGTGGCACTACCTGTACGATGAGACTTTTGAGATATTCACAGATCATAAGAGCCTCTGGTACTTATTTGATCAAAAGGAGATCAACATGAGACAGAGACGTTGGTTAGAGCTCCTGAAGGACTATGACTGCAGCATTTCCTACCATTCAGGGAAGGCCAACGTGGTGGTTGACGCCTTAAGCCGAAAGGCGCCCACCCTCTTGGCCAGTTTACAGGCAAAGAGTTGGAGACTCATGGAGGAGATGGGTAGTTGGCGACCCCTAGAGTTACTGGGGCACTGTGGGGCAGTGACTGCGACACGACAGATGAGGCCAGAGCTTGACTGGTGGCGACCTTCCTCTATAGTTTTATTATTTCGTCGTAGTATAGTATAGAGAGGTGATTACCAGTTTAATACAATTTGTTACTCGGAAATAAAGAGTTCCCGAGGTCGAACTCAGGGAGCAAACTGTATTCTAGAGATACAAATTCTTATTACAAAAATAAAGAGAGAGAGAGAATTTGTTGGCTTTTCTTCTTTTCTCTTTGCTTCTCCTCTTCTTCCTTCTCAGATCTTATGCTCTCTTCCTTTGTTCTTCTTCTTTATCTGCAGTGGTGATGTTCTTCCTTTTTCTGCTCGTCTCTTCCTTTTTCTTCTGCAGAGCGATCCTGTTCTTCTTCTTCTTTCTTTCTTCTTTTCCTTTCTTCAGATCTTCTTGTGCTCTTCTTCTTCTTTCAGTTCTTCCCTTGGCCTCTCTGTGTTCTCCTCTGCCTCGCCTTCCTTCTCCTTCTTTGCCTTCAGGACGTCGTCTGATTTTCCAATCAGACGACTTAAACCGCCGCTGCTACAGTGCTCCTCCTTCCTTCAGCTTTCGTCGTCCTTCTTCTCTTTCGCCTGTGCCTGCACACTTCAAAGCTCTCGTCAGCGGGCAAAAACCTATTCTACCCTCCCCCCCCCCCCCGCGTTTCTCTCTTACAGAAGTCGCTCTTAAGGAAAGCTCTCCCAGAGCTGCCGGGTAGTCGGGTACGGGTCGCACCCGGGTCCAGGCCCACCGGCGTGCGTGGTGGGCGAGGAGTACAGGTCAGTCTAAGTCGGGTCGGGCTAGGTCCGCGGGGCGTGGTCGCGGACGAGGCCGGGTCGAGCGAGTGAGTGAGAGGGACCTCACCCCGTGCTCAGGAGGTAACAAGCATAAGGCACTTTTTGCCTTTATGCGGGCGCGCTCCTCTGAAAGGTTACGAGGTGGGACTAAATGTCCCACCCCAATTTGGGTGCCTGCGCGGAGGAAGCAGCGGCAGTCGAGGCGAAGCGCGGCGGCTTCGCGCGAGAGCTTCGACTCGACTGCAGCCTGGTACTTCGCGAAGATGCCTCGCACTGTCTGGGAGCGTGACCTGGGCGTGGCGCACCTGGGGCAGCAGGTGAAGAAGCTGCTTCGCTTCAACAATGGCGGCGGTGAGCGCAGGTACCTGCCCACAGAGAAACGGCCTCTCGGCCCAATCAGAAACGCGGAGGACCTTCGCCGTGGCACGGCGAAGGTGGTCGGGGGGTGTGTAGGCGGCGGGGCGGAGCCTAAGGGCTGCCCTAGGTCGGACTGTGGGTCGGGAGATGGGTTTGTTCGGTGGAGTTGCAGAGGGTGATTTGGGGGAAGTGGAAGGGCGGAGGTTGATCAGGGTGAGGAGGCGGAGGTTCTGCGGTGGTCGGCGAGCCGTGTGGGTTGCTGGAGTGATGGGAGCGGGTCGCCGGAGCAGGGGCCGGAGGTGGAGAAGGTGAGGGAGATTGGTCGGATCGGGGTAACAGTAAAGATGTAAAATGAGGAAAAGGAAGAGGGGAGAAAGAGGAGGAGTTCTACCTACTTAGCAGGACGAGGAGGGGCCGGAGCGGGCGACAGTCGTATCGACTGTCGCCGGAGAAGAAGATACCCGGGGGAAGGGGCGGCGGCGAGCAGAGGGCCGGAGAGGTGCCAGCTGGGTGCGGCGTGGCGCGGGAAGAGCGAGGGAGAGCAACCCTGCAGCTGGTAGTGCGGCAGAGCGACGAGGAGGAAGAGGGGAGGCCGCCGGAGCTGGAGGGCTTCCTGTCGGAGTGGGAAGAGAGGAAGTGGGGGTCTTTCTCCGTCAGGACCGAGCTCCCCTGAACGGCGGAGCGACGGGGGGTATTTATAGGGGCTGAACCAGAGAGGAGGGCGGAGGGAGACGACGTGTCTCCCTCGCCGGAGGACGTCGGAGTAAGGTTACCCATACCGTCCGTGCGTTCGCACGGCCGGTATGGTGGGTTGCAGCGACCAGGGGGGTGTTCCTGCGACGGCTGACGACGTAGGGCACCCCCGGTTGACTTGCCAGACCCTCTCCCTTACCCTGCACGGCGCCATGCTCCGCGCAAGGTCGCCGGAGCATGGTGCTGGCAGGTTTTGCAGGGAGGACCTGAACGCAAAGAACGAAGCAGAGTTAGGGGCCAAAATGCGAGGGTTCAAAAGTTGAGGGCCAAAAAGTAAATAGATGAGGACCAAAATGTAAAGTTGGTCAAGAAGGTTTCTTCTTAGGCTCAAGTTTTTATACATGACTAATTAGGACCTAAGGAATCTGATGGTGAAGTTTATTTCTAGATTAAACCTTGTTTGACTGGTCAATTTACGCAAAAACCCAAATTAAGTTATTAATTGGGTATAGTTCTCAATGTAGGTCAAGATGGGTTCCTAAGGTCAAATTGAAGGTTTTAAACCCTAGAGATTATTTTTCTATGAATTTTAGAGGGTTTATTCCATTTTTGCTTTGCCTTGAACCTCGTGAATTGAAGTGGATTTGTTTTAGGGTTACAAATTATCATTTAGTTCCTTGGAATTGCTGTAACCCTTATCAGATCATCCCACTTTCCTTCTTATTTGGTTTGTTTGACCTATGTTTGGACCTGTATGCAGATTATACTGGTAAAATCGCATTTTTACCCCTTTTGACTTGTTTTCTCCTTAAACTCAGAATTCTCTGAGTTAAGCCTTTCCTTGAGTTATGTAGGAGCTTTTATCATTTGTATTAGGTCAAAATGAGCTAGTTATGGCTCATGATGAGGTTCTCATCATACCCCCATGCCTAGCTTTTGCTAGTCCCTTAGCAAAAACTTAAGGTTTCAACCCTTGTTCTAGACCATGAAGTTCTTAATAGCTTCAGATAAGTGCTTTTTCATTTGAGCTTAGATTAGGTTAGAATGCTGACCATAGGCCTAAAAGGTACTCTAGTACCAATCAAGATCCAAATCTGTCTAGCCTTAGCCTCAGTCCTTAGCAAAGGTTTTTAAGGCCCACGAGAACTAACCTAAGATTTATTGGACTTTGTGGTTAAAGCACCCGTGCTTGAAATGATTTTAGCCCTAGCTCAGTTCGTAGTGCGTTTTATAAGAGAGAGATAGAAAGTTTTTCTGTTTGGAGAGTTTTCTCTCTCTTTTTCTTTTTAGTTCTAGCCTAGGATTGGCTTTTCAACATGGTCTGTATCAGATTCCTTGCTCCCATCATCAATCCTCAAGGGTTCCTGGCGATCGATGCTTCGAGATAGCACCGCCCATGGCAACCCCCGGAACCCTGGCTATTGAGATTTCGAGATAATCCCATCCATGGTGTTCCGTGGCCGAATCCAGACCCTGGCAATTGACACTTCGAGATAATGCCATCCATGGAATCTGAACCAGCAGAGTGCTTACATGCCCCCAGTAGGATATGTGAATATCCTAAGAGACAAGCACCGAGGAGATGATATTTTGTTACGCATCTTCGAGGGGATTTCCCGCCTCTCCGCGCTGGGAACTCGTCCAAATCAACTTGTGTTGATCGGCCGCTCCTATTCTAGGTGTTCTTTTCAGAATTTTGCGACGCTTCTGCGTGATTTTGATTTTTACGCTTACTGAACCAGGCTGTGTGTGAGGTTAGGGTGCTTAGGTTACTGAGTCCCGTAAACCAAAAATTAGTTAATGAGGCCAAATACTCCCTAAGCCTTAGACCTAATACTTCAGCTTTTCATTTTCCTCAACCTCTTGAGGAGTGTCCAGATCGTAATGGGTACTAAGAGTCTATTCAAGAATGCCTAAGGTTTACGTTCTTACTAATCTCATTATGCACTTTTCAGTTATTTT
The DNA here is from genome assembly GCA_037157565.1 of Thalassia testudinum. Lineage (NCBI taxonomy): Eukaryota > Viridiplantae > Streptophyta > Magnoliopsida > Alismatales > Hydrocharitaceae > Thalassia > Thalassia testudinum. Next base: position 12,282,339 of record JAZHRO010000044.1, on the reverse strand, counting down.
CTTGAATGAGGTCTAGAACTGAGGTTAATTCCTTAGTTCCTCACTAATGACTATCACCTTTTTCTCATAATTTTGTGCTCCTTTTTTCCTTTTGTTTCTTTTCTCCTCCTTCACAAAATTTCCTTCCCCTCTTTTCCTCTTATTCTTTTTCGAATTTTTTTTTTAATTTTTTTTTTAATTTTTATGGTGTTTTTGGCATATGTGAATTTTTTGTTTGAAACCTTTTCTTACAAGTTTTTGCACTTTCATACCCCCCCATGCCTAAGATTTGCAATGTCCTCATTGTAACCTAAGGGGTTGTTTTTTTTTTTTTTAGTTCATTCCTCAAGACAGAAATTTGGATGAGTGAATGGGTCAGGTTGAATTTTGCGAACGATTTCTAATTCCAGATGCAAGCATCTGAGGTGGGGTCGGCTGTCTACAAGGGTGAACCTTAAGTGCAAAAAGGTGTCAGAAAAAGGTTTTGGATTTTTAGGAAAATGACGGGTTGCCTCCCGTTAAGCGCTGAGTTTTACGCCATCGGCTGGGCGCAATAAGCTCAAGGGGAATGGAGGATATAAGATGCTTCAGCCAAATCAGTAGAAGTTACATCAATGAACGGCTTGAGTCTCTGACCGTTCACGATGAAAGGTTCAGAATCGTGGCTGAGTGGACTGATTTCGATTGCTCCATTTCCAAAAACCTGTCAGACCAAATATGGTCCGACCCACTTGGATCTCAGTTTTCTTGGGAAAAGTTTGAGTCGGGCATCAAAGAGTAGGACCTTCTGACCAGGATGAAAGATTTTTCTCGACATATGCTTGTCGTGGAAGGCTTTAACCCGCTCCTTGTAGATTCGCGAGCTCTCATACGCGTCTAAGCGTAATTCATCGATCTCGCTGATTTGAAGTTTTCTGTGGGTTCCAGCCTTCGAAAAAGCTAGATTACAGTTCCGTACTGCCCAATAGGCTTTATGCTCCAGTTCTACGGGAAGGTGACACGCCTTTCCATATACCAGTCTAAAGGGAGACATGCCTAATTGGGTTTTGTGGGCGGTCCTATAGGCCCACAATGCTTCCGGAAGTCGGGACGACCAGTCCTTCCTGTCAGGTCGAACAGTGACTTGCAGGATTTTCTTGGTCTCCCGATTAGACAGCTCAGCTAGACCATTAGTTTGGGGGTGGTAAGGAGTAGAGATTCGGTGAGACACCCCGTATTTGGTCATCAGTGACCTAAACTGAGCATTTGTGAAATGGGTCCCCCCATCAGAGATTATTGCACGAGGAATCCCGAACCTTGAGAAAATGTTTTGACGAATGAATTTGAGAACGATTTTGTGATCACAGGTTCGGGTCGGTATGGCTTCGATCCATTTGGACACGTAGTCCACAGCCAACAGAATGTATTCGAAACCATCCGAAACAGGAAAGGGGCCCATAAAATCAATCCCTCAAACATCAAAGATTTCGCATACTAGAATCGGTTGCATAGGCATCATGTCGCGATGGCTCATGTTGCCCAAAGTCTGGCAACGACTGCATGCCTTGCAGTGACTGTATGCGTCTTTGAACAGTGTGGGCCAGTAAAAGCCGCACTGGAGGACTTTTGATGCGGTTTTATGCCCTGCGAAATGGCCACCGCATGCCTGGTCATGGCAGAAAGAGAGGATATTGTTGAATTCCTCTTCCGGGACACATCTCCGGATGATCTGATCGGCACCTATGCGGAAGAGGTACGGGTCTTCCCAAATGTAATACTTGGCATCGGAGCGTAATTTGTCCTTCTTGGCCTTCGGCCAATCGGACGGGATCTGATGAGATGCCAAGTAATTTACTACATTAGCAAACCATGGAAGGCTAGTACCAATAGTCAGCAGGTGCTCATCGGGAAAATGCTCAGTGATGGGTCCGGAAGGGTCAATTATTTCAGAAGGAAGACGGGACAAGTGATCAGCTACCACATTTTGCTTTCCCGCTTTGTCGCGAATCTCAAGGTCAAATTCTTGCAACAGCAAGATCCATCGGATTAATCGAGGTTTCGCGTCCTTCTTTGCAAGGAGATGCCTCACAGCTGTGTGATCCGAGTATATGATGACACGGGAACCCAGAAGGTACGATCTGAATTTTTCTAGGGCAAATACTACAGCTAGCAGCTCTTTCTCAGTAACCGTATAGTTACGTTGAGCCTCATCGAGTGTTTTGCTGGCGTAGTAAATGACCACAGGTTTCCCGTCAATTTTCTGCCCCAAAACCGCTCCTACAGCGAAGTCGGATGCATCGCACATGATCTCAAAGGGTTGAGACCAATTAGGGGACTGTAGGATCGGGGCTTGGGTGACTCGGTCACGCAGGATTTCAAATGCTTGAGTGCATTCCTTGAAAATTTTGAAAGGTACATCCTTGGAGAGAAGAGTGGTCAGGGGGCGTGCAATTTTTGACAAATCAGGGATAAATCGTCGGTAAAAACCGACATGCCCCAAAAAAGATCGGATGTCCTTGATCGAGCTAGGTATAGGAAGGTGAGAAATCAGATCAACCTTAGCTCGGTCCACTTGGATGCCTTTTTCCGAAATTGAGTGCCCCAGGACAATTCCCTTAGGCACCATGAAATGGCTCTTTTCCCAGGAAAGAACCAAATTCACATCGATGCACCGCCTGAGTATCTGGACCAAGTGTTGGAGGCAATCGTCAAATGATGCTCCGAAAACTGAAAAGTCATCCATGAAGACTTCCAGATAATCACCTACCATATCTGAGAATATGGCAAGCATGCATCGCTGAAAAGTAGCGGGTGCATTGCAAAGACCGAAAGGCATCCTTCGGAAAGCGTATGTTCCGAAGGGGCAGGTGAACGTGGTCTTTTCTTGGTCCTCAGGATGGATTGCCACCTGGTTGTAACCGGAGTACCCGTCAAGAAAGCAGAAGAACCTATTTCCCGCTAGTTTCTCGAGAATCTGATCAATGAAAGGCAGTGGGAAATGATCCTTCTTCGTGGAGGAATTGAGTCGGCGGTAATCTATACAGATTCTCCACGAATTGGCTAATCGGGTAGGAATGATTTCTCCGGTCTCAGTCGTTATAGTGGTGAGTCCTGCCTTCTTGGGCACGACCTGAATTGGGCTCACCCAACGACTATCGGAGATCGGGTAGATGATTCCGGCATCTAACCACTTGATGATCTCCTTTTTCACGACCTCCTGCAGATTGGGGTTTAAGCGTCTCTGCATTTCACGAGAAGGTCGTGTGCCCTCTTCTGAATAGATATGATGAGTACAAAAAGAGGGACTTATTCCAGTCAAATCATCGAGAGTCCACCCGATGGCTCTGCGATGTTGCTGGAGGACAACAATCAGACGGGATTCCTGTTCAAGACTGAGGTTGGAATTAATAATCACAGGAAGGGTCTGATTAGAACCTAAAAAGATGTATTTCAAGTGAGCAGGAAGGGGCTTCAGTTCGAGGATGGGGTTATCAGCAGCAGCTGGTGGTTCAGTATAGATGTGAGGTTCAAGGGTGGGAGTTACTGGGTTGTTCATATCTGGATTTGATTCCTCAGTTTGCGGATCAAGATCTTTCTGCGGTTGATGAGGTATAATCAGATCATTCTTGAAGTATGTTTCATCAACCAAAGTCCTAATGTCACAAATCTATTCGATGACACCGCAATTGATTCCTTGTTGGGCCTTAAATATATCAATTTTCAGTGTTTGATTCCCAAATTTGAGCTCTATTTGGCCCTCCTCACAGCTAATGTTGGCTCTAGCAGTAGCCAAGAAAGGTCTCCCTAAAATGATTGGTGTATCCCTAGGGTTCTCAGGTGCGTCCATATCTAAGACTATGAAGTCTACAGGAAAGTAGAAATCCCGCACTCTCACAATAACATCCTCGAGAATCCCTTTTGGTGACTTTATAGATCGATCTGCTAATTGTAATGTCACCTCAGTTGGTTTTAGCTCAGATTCTTCTAGATGGTTAAGTAAGGATGTGGGTATCAGATTTATGGAAGCACCCAAGTCTAGCAATGCTCTGTCAAATTGTGTATCACCTATCTTGCAGGAAATCAGGGGAGTACCAGGATCTTTAGCCTTAGGTGGGAGTCTGCTTAGGATTATAGAGCTGGCTTGCTCTGATAGAACAATTGGACTCCCACTCTTGGTTCGCGGCTTACGCTGGGGTGTACACACATTCTTTAAAAATCGTGCATAAGACGGTACGTGGTGGATTGCATCCATCAAGGGGATGTTTATGTGGACCTGCTCAAAGAGCTTGACTAGGTCCTCCTCAGGTGCCACGGGCTTGGTTCTTCTCTTTTCTTTGATTAAGGCTTCAGGGAATGGGACCTTGGTTGGTTCTTCTAGGATAGGTCCGGGTTCTTGATCTGGGATAGTGGTATCTTGGATAACTATCCCAGGGTCATGGTTATCAGGCTTGGAGTGGTTTGGATAATGCGGGTCTTGAGTTGTTTCACCACTACGTGTTGTTACAGAATTTAATCCGGCCTGATTTTGGTTTGGGTTTGGTAAGAGGGGTGGCTGCTGCTGAAATCCCGCATAAGAAGTTGAAGTTTCCATCTCGTCTGGAGATGGAGCAGTGGGGGCCTGATAAATCCATTGTGCGTGGCCTAAATTTGGATTCATAACGCGCTTCTGGGTCGGCACGTTATTCGGGTTAGGAAGAGGTTGGGAAGGGAGTGTGCCTGGCTGGCGAGAATTTGCCAACTGGGCCAGTTGAGTTTTAACCTCTGTAAGTTCGTCCTTGTGCTGTTTTTGAATAGCCGCATTTGTTTTTTGAATGTCAGCCAGAGTCTGAAGGATTAGGGACATTTGATCTTGATTTGGCCCTGATGGATAAGTAGGGTTGGGCCGAGGCTGAGGCGGCTGGTAATGACGAGAGGGCTGTGGGCGGGACTAAAAAGGTGGTCTTTGGGTTTGGGAATTTCCCGCCCACTGAAAATTGGGATGGTTTCGCCATCCAGGGTTGTAAGTGTTGGAGAATGGGTCGTTCTGGATGGCGTTGAGGTCCTCGCAGGTCTGAGGAACCTCTTGAGAATCAGGGAAAGGGGGAATGGAGTTCCCCGGGCTGGCGTAGAAAGGATCGGATGATCCTCCGATCCGAGAATCAGATGGGGATGGATATGGATCCATCCTAGGGGAAGATCGGTGGAGGATGTTTTGCACAGTCTCCTGTGTGGAAGGAGGTTGTGCAAAGGAGTTACGCGCAGAGGTGGCTCGCTGCAAGTGCTGAGTCAGCTCATCCACCTTCTTCTCAATGATTGAAGCCTTGTCCAATCGACTGGCCATTAATTCCAGGTCGACTGATGCGGACAGGCCCTGCGTCTCATGTGTTCCCCTAAGATTCGTCGCTGCGCGGGTATTCGTCCTGTCGAATAATCCCATGGAGTCATTGTTGATGGAGTTCTCGCACATGTTTTCGAGAATCTCCCACACGGTGTCTTCATGTTGACTCATGATATTTCCTCCGCAAGTTGCATTGACGAAAAGGGGGATGTCCTCACGGAGTCCCTGGTAAAAAGATTGGACTTGTTCCCATTTAGGAACTCCGTGATGGGGGCACTTTCTCATGAGATCCTGAAAAGGATCCCATGCCTCATGGAGAGGTTCTCCTGATTGTTGAGTGAAGTGTGTAATCTGATGGCACAAGGCATTGGTCCGACCAACGGGAAAAATTTTTTTCAAAAACTCGGATTGAAGTTCTTCCCAAGTGTTGATCGGCCGGGTCTGAGTTTGATACCAATGGGCGGCCTTGTCCATAAGAGAAAAGGAGAACATCTTCATGAGAAGAATATCCCGATTTTGCGCATCTGACCCAAAAGTTTGGGCCAGATGCTTTAGCTGTTTGATGTGCTGGAAGGGATCTTCAGAATTAAGCCCATGGAATTTAGGTATAGCATGAATCATGTTGGGCTTTAATTCAGAATCAGGTCCTCCAGTCGGGATTCTGACTCGAGGCTCAATGGCCACCGCAGCAGGATTGTAGTGGTCCCGCATCATAGGATGCTGTGGTGGGTGCACGAAGTTTTGGAAGAGGCCATTGAGTCGCTGGAGCTGGTGCTCCAGATTATTTTCTTCCTCAACTGGCTGAGCCATGATGGGGGAAGAAGAAGAACTTGGTTCTGAATCAGAAGAGAGAATAATGTGAGGGTGTTGCTGCACAAACACGGGCGTCGAGGCTTGGCCTTGACGAGAGCGAATTTCTAAAGGAGGTCTTAAGGGTGGTCTTAAGGACCTCCTTCCGTACATGCACTGTTGGAAGAGGTGAGTTTAGAAGGTGCTGGACCCAATCAAGACACCCAAAAAATGTGTTGGGTGACTATAGAGGTGCGGGGCAGATGTACCCCTTGATCAGAAAGATCGTCCACCTGAGAATTACCTGGGCAGCCAGAGAGGGAGAGTCCCGCGAAGACCCCTACACGGTAGAGCGTCCCCACGGGTTACAGGGTTTCCCCCACCCGACCTCTCTTGTCACTGCGGTTCCAGGTAGACCAGGATGGGGATCTTGACCTCTTAAGTCTACCAATTTTAGTTTAAGATCAGGGTGCTTAAAGTTACACTTGAACTCTTAGGTATTTTGAGTGAGAAAGTGACCTAATTTTAAGGTTGGTTGACCCAAGGGGTCAACTTTACCTCTTGTTTCCTTTGAGAGCTTTTGGGTCTTGTCTTTTAGGGTTCAAGTGTTTAGAGAGCCAATTGTTTTAGGTTTTCTTTGAATAGGTATTTTCAGACAAGGGTTTGGGCACACTTCATTTGGTTTTCTCAATTCTTGCTTAAGGAGTGTGTCTCTAAATCCCTAGTGTTGGATCCTAGGTTGGCTCTACTTGGTCCAGTTAGTTCTTTGTTGGGTAATTAAGGCTCAAGCAAGAATGTGTTAGCCCCTAAATACCCTTAATAGTGTGCAGGAATAATGGGTTGAAAACATGCAACTTTTTATGGTTACTAAGTATGGAAGACAGGTTAGCTCTATATTGCTTGTTCTTTTCTTTTCTTCCTCTTTAGAGTTTAGGGGTTAATAGCGAGAGGAAAAATTTACCTGTCCTCGGAGTGGTTGTCGTGCGGTTGCTTGTCTTCTTGATTTCCTGTAGCTGCACAAAAGAGAGGAGATTATCAGAAATTAAAAAGAAACAGGAATGTTTACCTCTAGAATAGCCGTTGCTCCCCGGCAACGGCGCCAATTGACTGGTGGCGACCTTCCTCTATAGTTTTATTATTTCATCGTAGTATAGTATAGAGAGGTGATTACTAGTTTAATACAATTTGTTACTCGGAAATAAAGAGTTCCCGAGGTCGAACTCAGGGAGCAAACTGTATTCTAGAGATACAAATTCTTATTACAAAAATAAAGAGAGAGAGAGAATTTGTTGGCTTTTCTTCTTTTCTCTTTGCTTCTCCTCTTCTTCCTTCTCAGATCTTATGCTCTCTTCCTTTGTTCTTCTTCTTTATCTGCAGTGGTGATGTTCTTCCTTTTTCTGCTCGTCTCTTCCTTTTTCTTCTGCAGAGCGATCCTGTTCTTCTTCTTCTTTCTTTCTTCTTTTCCTTTCTTCAGATCTTCTCGTGCTCTTCTTCTTCTTTCAGTTCTTCCCTTGGCCTCTCTGTGTTCTCCTCTGCCTCGCCTTCCTTCTTCTTCTTTGCCTTCAGGACGACGTCTGATTTTCCAATCAGACGACTTAAACCGCCGCTGCTACAGTGCTCCTCCTTCCTTCAGCTTTCGTCATCCTTCTTCTCTTTCGCCTGTGCCTGCACACTTCAAAGCTCTCGTCAGCGGGCAAAAACCTATTCTACCCTCCCCCCCCCCCCCCCATGTTTCTCTCTCACAGAAGTCGCCCTTAAGGAAAGCTCTCCCAGAGCTGCCGGGTAGTCGGGTACGGGTCGCGCCCGGGTCCAGGCCCACCGGCATGTGTGGTGGGCGAGGAGTACAGGTCAGTCTAAGCCGGGTCGGGCCAGGTCCGCGGGGCGTGGTCGCGGACGAGGCCGGGTGGAGCGAGTGAGTGAGAGGGACCTCACCCCGTGCTCAAGAGGCAACAAGCATAAGGCACTTTTTGCCTTTATGCGGGCGCGCTCCTCTGAAAGGTTACGAGGTGGGACTAAATGTCCCACCCCAATTTGGGTGCCTGCGCGGAGGAAGCAGCGGCAGTCGAGGCGAAGCGCGGCGGCTTCGCGCGAGAGCTTCGACTCGACTGCAGCCTGGTACTTCGCGAAGACGCCTCGCACTGTCTGGGAGCGTGACCTGGGCGTGGCGCACCTGGGGCAGCAGGTGAAGAAGCTGCTTCGCTTCAACAATGGCGGCGGCGAGCGCAGGTACCTGCCCACAGAGAAACGGCCTCTCGGCCCAATCAGAAACGCGGAGGACCTTCGCCGTGGCACAGCGAAGGTGGTCGGGGGGTGTGTAGGCGGCGGGGCGGAGCCTAAGGGCTGCCCTAGGTCGGACTGTGGGTCGGGAGATGGGTTTGTTCGGTGGAGTTGCAGAGGGTGATTTGGGGGAAGTGGAAGGGCGGAGGTTGATCAGGGTGAGGAGGTGTAACGACCCGGTTCCCGAGTCCCTACGAGACACGAGAACCGGACGGACTCGACTAATCCCAAGACCTAGTCGTCCAACGAGGAAGTAACCAAAAGACAGTAAAATAAACCACATTCAGCATGAAAATAACTAACAGTAAGAAAGTACAGTAGTAAGGAAAGAAACTACTACAGTAGGTACCACCACAACAGCAAAACAACATTTATCATATAACAAGAACTGCAGGTAAAGAAAGTACAGCGGAAACAAAAAAGCTACTCACTAAAACAGAAACAAAAGAGGTACAAGGACTGTGGTAAACTCTACTGGACCCTACTTGGCCCAGCGTCCTCTGCAGCCGCCGACCCTGGCTGCTCAACACCTGGTCCTGAAAAAGGTAACGAGTGTAACACGTCAGCAAAACGCTGAGTAGAGTGGCAAACTAACTAAAGGCAACAGTAGAGTGTACAGTAGCTGTTATGTTCTATTACTTCCTTTATTCACATCTTTCAATTTTTCTCACTATTTCATTTATTTCTCAGATCCTTTACTTGATCTCGAATGTCCTCGTGGGAATGATCTTGATTGCAGTATTTTCCAAAAGTAGAAGTAGCACGTGGTGCTCTCCTGGCCGGGAGAGTCCCCCGTGGTGATCCTACCCTCAGTCAACCACCCCAAGGTCACTGACAGACGTAACGGTGACTACGGCACGCGCGATAAACGCACAGGTAGCTAGCCCGCACTGGCACGCGGTCAGTCGTTTCCGTTAACGGGTGCGCCCAAAGCACAGCACGGAACCAGGGCAGAGCCCTCTCAGTAACAGGGGTCCAACCCCTCCACAGTAACCAAACCGGGGCCTTGCCCCTCCACAGTCCGCGCACCCTCGCCTGACTACCCTGGTTTGCCCTAGTGGGCCTAACAAGTCGGTGAAGGAGGCTAGCAGAACCCCGGGGCCCGTGGGGTAGCTAGTACTCTCCTAACACTACTAGCTCTCCTCGGTACTACGTACACGAGGGCTAACAAGTCGGTACAGAGTGGCCAATCCTAACCCCCGGGTCCCTGGGGTGGCTAGCTCAGCTCTGCACTAAACAGGGGGACAGTCGCTCTCCTTGGTACTCCGTACTCAAGGGCCAGCTCACTTCCCCAATTCTATTCCATTCGCTTTCCAGGAGTTCTACTCCTACTTCCCCGTAGGGTTCCAGAACATCTCATGTCTTACTTTCCAGTTTCACGTTCTTACCAACCATGATCCCAATCATGTTTCTTTATTCATAACAGGCAGCTGTGAATTCAATTTACAGGCAGCTTCATATATTCCTTTCCATTTTTCCAAGACTGCATTATTATATATTCCACTAGTTTTTCCATCCTAGGATTCATGCCATATCCTAGGGTCTATCATACAATCTAGTTTTCCGACCCTAGGATTCATGCAACACCTAGGAACTATCATTCCATATATTTCTCATTCCTAGGATTCATGCAATGTCCTAGGTTCTAGTTATGGTTCCATACTTTAACAAATTTTATTAATACTTAAAGCCACTCTACCAGATACAACGGGAGTAATGGGGGCGTGATCGGGAATCCCGCGTGCCTCCGCGACTCTCAAGACTGCAACCGAACGAGGTCCTATCACAAGGATCAAACACAAGGAGTGTCTCAAAATAGTGTATAGCTACTATAGACGGGTAGAGGAATTAATTCTGAAAAGAACGCAACTGGAATCGCAGAAAACGGAGCCCGAACGGGCCCTAAACGGGTCGAAAAAGACGATACTATGCAAAATCAGACGTCTGGAACTTCTTCCAGACGTCTTACAAAGTGGATCAGAGAATTACCTGTTCAGCGTGGTTTCCCAGACGTCCAGAAGTCTGCGGGGAGGTTTGGCCTAGCTCCTAGACGTCCGGTGGTCACTCAGGACGTCTGGAGGTCACTCCCGCCGTCTGGTACAACTTCCAGACGTCTGATTCGCAAGGGATGGCGAGTCAGCGAACCTGCGCACAGCCAACTCCCTCCCTCAGTACGGTCAGTCGACAGGAAGGAAGGAGAAGGCGGTAAACTCACCTTTCAGACGTCTGTATGATCTTCCAGACGTCTACCTCGCCGTCTGGCTGTCAACCCAGACGTCTGATTCTGGAAATTTTTCCAGAATCAGGACGCTGCTCGGCCTCCGCTTACGACGTCGCCCACGTCGCACCTCGCGCTCCTGCTGCTCAGACCGCAGCAGGTCCCTCTCCGCGTCGCTCCGCGCCCCCTGCGCCCTCCGCCAGCCGGCCAAGCCGCTCCAACGAGCTCGCCCTCACGGCAGAGCTCCGCCCTCGCACGCCGCACCTCCGCGCTCACTGCGGCCGTCGCTGCCGCCCTCGCGTCCGCTCGCTCTCGCACACAGGAAGGAGAAGAAGGAGGAGACTGTGGAGACGGGAGGGGAGGCGTGGCCCTTTTAAGGCCGCGCGAGGAGGAGAGAGGGGGTGGCAGGCCGCCTGCAGCCGCAGAGAGAGAGAGGGAAAAAGAGAGAGAGAGAGGAATCGCGGGTCTGCGCGCACAGGCGCGCAGACGACTCTCCCGTGCGAAAATAACTATTTTCTAGACGTCTGGAAACGATCCCAGACGTCTGTTCAGACGTCTGGATGTGATCCCAGACGTCTTGACCGACGTCTGGGCCTCCTCCCAGACGTCTTAAAAGACGTCTGGGGCACGCATTCGTTACAGGAGGCGGAGGTTCTGCGGTGGTCGGCGAGCCGTGTGGGTTGCTGGAGTGATGGGAGCGGGTCGCCGGAGCAGGGGCCGGAGGTGGAGAAGGTGAGGGCGATTGGTCGGATCGGGGTAACAGTAAAGATGTAAAATGAGGAAAAGGAAGAGGGGAGAAAGAGGAGGAGTTCTACCTACTTAGCAGGACGAGGAGGGGCCGGAGCGGGCGACAGTCGTATCGACTGTTGCCGGAGAAGAAGATGCCCGGGGGAAGGGGCGGCGGCGAGCAGAGGGTCGGAGAGGCGCCAGCTGGGTGTGGCGTGGCGCGGGAAGAGCAAGGGAGGGCAACCCTGCAGCTGGTAGTGCGGCAGAGCGACGAGGAGGAAGAGGGGAGGCCGCCGGAGCTGGAGGGCTTCCTGTCGGAGTGGGAAGAGAGGAAGTGGGGGTCTTTCTCCGTCAGGACCGAGCTCCCTTGAACGGCGGAGCGACGGGGGGTATTTATAGGGGCTGAACCAGAGAGGAGGGCGGAGGGAGACGACGTGTCTCCCTCGCCGGAGGACGCCGGAGTAAGGTTACCCATACCGTCCGTGCATTCGCACGGCCGGTATGGTGGGTTGCAGCGACCAGGGGGGTGTTCCTGCGACGGCTGATGACGCAGGGCACCCCCGGTTGACTTGCCAGACCCTCTCCCTTACCCTGCGCGGCGCCATGCTCCGCGCAAGGTCGCCGGAGCATGGTGCTGGCAGGTTTTGCAGGGAGGACCTGAACGCAAAGAACGAAGGAGAGTTAGGGGCCAAAATGCGAGGGTTCAAAAGTTGAGGGCCAAAAAGTAAATAGATGAGGACCAAAATGTAAAGTTGGTCAAGAAGGTTTCTTCTTAGGCTCAAGTTTTTATACATGACTAATTAGGACCTAAGGAATCTGATGGTGAATTTTATTTCTAGATTAAACCTTGTTTGACTGGTTAATTTACGCAAAAACCCAAATTAAGTTATTAATTGGGTATGGTTCTCAATGTAGGTCAAGATGGGTTCCTAAGGTCAAATTGAAGGTTCTAAACCCTAGAGATTATTTTTCTATGAATTTTAGAGGGTTTATTCCATTTTTTCTTTGCCTTGAACCTTGTGAATTGAAGTGAGTTTGTTTTAGGGTTACAGATTATCATTTAGTTCCTTGGAATTGTTGTAACCCTTATCAGATCATCCCACTTTCCTTCTTATTTGGTTTGTTTGACCTATGTTTGGACCTGTATGCAGATTATACTGGTAAAATCGCATTTTTACCCCTTTTGACTTGTTTTCTCCTTAAACTCAGAATTCTCTGAGTTAAGCCTTTCTTTGAGTTATGTAGGAGCTTTTATCATTTGTATTAGGTCAAAATGAGCTAGTTATGGCTCATGATGAGGTTCTCATCAGAGCTGATAGACCGCATCATCACAGGACAGATGGCAGACCCGTACCTGCAGTCGTTGCGTGACAGAGTACTTTTAGGGGACCCTGGAGACTTCTCCTTTACCGATAAGGTGCTGCGCATGAGGGGACGTTTGTGCGTTCCCCGGGATGAGGAGCTGTTGAGAGAGCTCCTGACTGAGGCACACGATTCCAGGTTCACCATACATCATGGGAACACAAAGATGTATCATGATCTGAGACGCGACTTTTGGTGGAGGGGAATGAAGCGGGATGTAGGTGAATTCGTACAGTAGTGTTTGGTGTGCCAGCAGGTGAAGGCCGAGCATCAAAGGCCTGTAGGGCCGTTGCAGCCACTTCCAGTGCCAGAGTGGAAGTGGGAGAGCATCACCATGGACTTGGTGGTGGGCTTGCCCGTTACCCAGCGAGGACACAACCCAGTCTGGGTGATTGTAGACAGATTGACGAAGACGACACATTTCTTGCCGATCCGAGTCACTTTGGGACCAGCACAGTTGGTAGAGAGGTACATCCGTGACGTGGTACATCTACACGGAGTTCTGCGGGAGATTGTATTCGATCGGGATACCCGTTTTATGTCCCAGTTTTGGGCTGAGTTTTAGTACGCTTTGGGGACACGGTCGAGGTTCAGTATGGCAAACCACCCCCAGACGGACGGACAGTCGGAGCGCACGATACAGATGCTTGAGGACCTTTTGCGTGCCTGTGTACTGGACTGGAGGGGCTTTTGCGAGGAGCACTTGCCCCTGGCGGAGTTTGCATATAATAACAACTATCACTCGAGCATTGGCATGGCACCTTACGAGGTTCTGTACGGACGGAGGTGTACTGCACCCTTAAGTTGGGTTGAGGTGGGGACCAAGTGGGAGGTTGGCCCCATGCTGATCCGACGGAGTCAGGAGGTGATTGAGCAGATTCACAGGTGACTCCGCACTGTCAGGAGCAGATAGAAGAGCTATGCCGATCGGAAGCGCAGAGAGGTGTAGTTTGAGGTTGGGGATCACATCTTCCTTCGCGTTTCGCCCATGAAGGGCCTGCAGCATTTTGGGGTGAAAGGGAAGCTCGTGCTGAGGTTTGTGGGTCCTTTTGAGGTCCTGGAGCGGGTTGGACTCGTTGCTTACAAGCTTGCCCTTCCTCCCTAGCTTTCTGGTGTGCACGACGTGTTCCACGTGTCCAACCTTAGGAAGTACGTCACCGATCCCAGTCACGTTCTGAGCCACAAGAGTGTCGAGGTGGGTGACGACTTGACCTACCCTGAGCGACCAGTGCAGATACTAGACAGAGCCATTCGGAGTTTGAGACGGAAGCAGGTACCCTTGGTAAAGGTCTTGTGGAGGAGCCAGAGGTACGAGGAGGCTACCTGGGAGCCTGAGGCGGCAATGCGAGAGCGATACCCGAAGCTCTTTGAGGGTACGTCTTTTTGGACCGACTTTGTTCCTCTTTGAGTTTGTTTTGCGTATGTTATTCTTTTTCCACACCCTAGCTAGCTCAAGTTTCGGGGATGAAACTTCCGTTGAGTTTGTTATTATGTTAAGACCTGTGTTATTAAGCATTTTTAAGACGTCCGTACTTTAGGTCAGACGTCTGGACTTATACCCAGACGTCTGAAAATCAAAATTTTCGTGTAGAGCTCGCGTCTGCGCCCGTGCTGCGCGAAGATAGTACACGTCCCTCGTTTCTTCTTCTTCTTCTCTCTCCTTCCGCCCTACGAAAACCCTAACCCCACACCCTTATATAAACCCCCCTCCTCTCCCTCGTTTCACCCCACTTCCCAGCCACCTTCCTCTACCCTCCAGCGAGAGCAGCCGAGCGAGAACAGCGGAGAGAAGGAGCGGCATGAGAGGAGAGGAGGAGCAGCGTGAGAAGGAGAGGAGAGAAGGCTTGCGAGCTCATGTGGGAGCTCGCTGGTGAGCTCACGGCCGGAGCAGTGCGTGCGCAAGACGGAGGAGTGCATCGGAGAGGTCCTCCCCGACACTGCTGTAGCCGGAGCAGCAGGCGAGAGGGTGCAGCGCGAGAAGGCAGAAGTAGGTTCTGGTTCTGGGATTTTCCCAGAATTAGACGTCTGGAGTGACTGCCAGACGACGGTGTGGACGTCTGGAGGTGGTGCCAGACGTCTAAAGAGGAGGCTTCGCGAAGGTACGTCTCCTTTGCGGATACGACCATGCAGGCCACTCTGCCGAGACACTTTTTCTTGCCTTTTTGATGGAGATTTGGTTGATTCGTGTGGGAGTTACTTCGAGAAGGCACGGGGCACGCCCTCCCATGTACTTCGGACGTCTGGGCGAGGCACCGGACAATGGGAGGCGTTTCCAGACGTCCGGAGTGGTGGTCGGACGTCTGAAACTGGGTCCAGACGGTCCAGCGGAGTTTCTGGACTTCTGAGAAGTAGTGCAGGACTTGAGGTATGGCTCTGAACTCTTTTAAGACGATTGGTAGTTGTTCCAGACGTCTAATTTGAGTTAGAATCGCTGTTTTTGACCCATTTAGGATCCGTTTGAGGTCCGATTTCCGCAATTAAGATACCGATGTTTTCCGTATGAATTCCCCTACTTGTTGGAATACTTTCTATACTGATCTGAGTATTCTCTTATGATTGATCCTTGTGATAGGACTGGTTTCCGTTGCTAGTTCGGGGCTTGCTGAGGCACATGAGTCTGTCGTTCAAGCCCCCATTACTCCTAGGTTTACTGGTAGAGTGGCTTCCCCTCAATTTAATTACAACCTAATTGCATGTGTGGAAGGAATGATTATAACCTAGGATATGGCATCAATCCTAGGACTAGAAATACTAGATTGTCTGTATTAAATGAATGAATTGCAGTCTTGAATGAGTAGATAGAATGATAACAATTGCCTGTAAATGAATAACAGTTGCCTGTGAAATATATAGTATTTGTGTTAGTTAACTGTTGAATGTAACCTTTCTGTTTACTCGTGAAATGACGTAATATGAGCTTCATGTATATAAATTGGGAAATGGAAAGGTGAATGTTGGAAATACGAGCTATCTGTGAATAAACTAAATATGGAATAGACTTACAAATTGCATGTGTATAACCTGAGAATGGAAATAGAAATGATGAAACCTGGTATGGCTTGGCCTGAGAAATATGAGCATGAACCCTACGGGGAATTAGGAGTAGAGCTCCTGGAAATAAATGGAATGGAACTGGGAATGTGAGTGGGGAAGTGAGTTGGCCCTTGAGTACAGAGTACCAAGGAGAGCGACTGTCCCCCTGTTTAGTGCAGAGCGGAGCTAGCCGCCCTTGGGTTGGGACCCGAGGTTAGGATTGGCCACTCTGTATCGACTTCTTGACCCTCGCGTACATAGTACCGAGGAGAGCTACTAGTGTAGGGAGAGAGCTAGCCCCCCCACGGGGCCCGGGGTTCAGCTAGCTGTGTACACTGACTTGTTAGGCCCACTGGGAAAACCAGGGTAGTCAGGCGAGGGTGCGCAGACTGTGGAGGGGTGGGACCCCTGTTTAGTTCTTAGGGGCTAGACCCCTGTTACTAAGAGGGCTATGCCCTATAATGGTTCTATGCTGTGCTTTGGGTGCACCCGCTAATGGAAATGACTGACTGCGTGCCAGTGAGAGGTAGCTACCCTACGCTTATCGCACGTGCCGTAGTCATCGTTACATCTGTCCGTGACCTTGGAGTGGTTGATTGGGTGTAGGACCACCACGGGGGACTCTCCTGGCTAGGAGAGCACCACGTGCTACTTCTACTCTTCGAAAAAGACTGCAATCAAGATCGTTCCCACAAGGAGCATTCGAGATCAAGAAAGAGACCTGATAATTAAACCAAGTGCTAAAAGAAAGAATAATTAGTTAAAGAAAGAAAGAAATTGAAAAACAATAGCTACCTGTCCACCTTTATTGCTTTAGTAGTTGGTTGCCAGTTTACTCAGCGTTCGCTGATTTCGTGTACTCATAACCCTTTTCAGGTCCAGGTGTTGGGCAGCCAAAACCTACGGCTGCAGAGGGTGCTGGGCCCCGTAGAGCCCAGTAATCGTAGCTCTTTTTGTACTCGTTGTAGTAGTGAGTAGCTTCTTGTACCTTTATATTCTGTACTCTTTCATTCTGCACATTATATTCCTATACTCGTTTACTTTTCTGCTGTTGTGGTGGTGTGTACTGTAGTAGCTTTATTTCTTTACTGCTGTACTTTTGTTACTGTTAGTTGCTTAGCATAGTGAATGTGGCTTACTTCCTACTTTTTGGTTACTTTCTCATTGGATGACTGGGTCTTGGGATCAGTCGAGTCGGTCCGATCTTGTGTCCTGTAGGAATTCGGGAATCGGGTCGTATCATTTTGTTTGGTAATCCTTAACAAGATTAAACTTAGCTAATTTATTCATATATTTATAATGAAGATGTCCTAATCTTCTGTATAATAAGAAAGTTTCATCATTTAATGTAATTAAACAATCAAAAGTATTATTTTTATCTATTACAATAATATAAATATCTTTGTATCTTTTTTCTTCTAATAATACTTCTTTAGTGATTTCATCAATAATTTTAATAATTTTGGAATTAAATATGACTTCAAATCCTTTATCACATACTTGACTTACACTTAATAAATTATGCTGTGACCTTTAATTAATACAACATTACAAAAAGAAGATTTACCTTTTCTAATGGTTTTAGTATCAATAATTTCACCTTTATGATTGTTTCCAAATGTAACCATACCTCCATCCTTGTGTTCCAGATGTTGTCAGTCATATGTTTTGAACATTCGCTGTCTGTGACCCATTTGCCTTTTGAATCTACAAAAATTTAAGTAGTCATTTTCTTTAACACTTGGAATCCATCTTTTGATTTGTGATAAATCCATTCCTTGTAATCAACATCTTTTCTTCATACAAAACAAAATTTCAAAATATTCTTTGGTACCCATATTTTCTTGGGTCTAGATTTGTTAGTTTCCTTCCATTCCTTTTGTGGAATGAAAGAAATTCCTTTCTTTCCATTTTGACTAAGAAAGTGATCATTACTAGATGAATATGAGAAATGAGAAAAACCAAGACTACTTTTATCATTTTTAGGTTTTCCAAAGCAAGTAATTTATCAAGATTTTCTGGGCCCTTTGTAAAGTTTCTAAGATCATTTACAAGTTGCTTAGATTTATTTTTTAACATAACAATGTCATTTTCTAGAACAAAAATCTTATATTTTAAAGAATGTATCTCACATTTTAGAATAGAATTTTCGTCACTAAGATTTTTATTTTTAATAATGCATCCTTTATTCTTAGATTTGAGCACTTTATAGGAATCATAAAGAACATAAAATGCTTCCAGTAATTCTTCAAAAGAAAAATCATACACTCCATTTTCCAATGCCATCAAGCCAAAATATGATGTTTCTTCATTTGTTGAAGTATCATCTTCATCTTCATTTGAGCTTGATTCAAAATCATCTCAAGTTGCTTGCAAAGCTTTCTTTTTCTTGAACTTCTATGGAAACTTCTTTGAGAATGCCTCTTTCTTCTTTTTAAAGCTTTCTTTCTTGAGAAGAGGGTAATCCTTTTTCACATGTCCATCCTTTTTATAATTGTAGCAAGTAATAGAATCTTCTTGCTTTTCTTCCTTTCTCTTCTTGAAATTCTTTTTGTTTCTCAAGAATTTCCTAAATTTCTCAGATAACAAACCAATATCTTCTTCACCATCATTTGATGAGTCTCCACTTTTATCATCAACTTGAAAAGCTAATTTCTTTCTTTTTGGCTCTTCTGACTTTTCGTTTTGCATGATTTTACTCTCATAAGCTGTCAAATTTCAAATGAGTTGCTTCATATTTAAATTTCCAGCTTCATTTGCCTCCTCAATAGCCGCCACTTTACATTCAAAGACATTTGTAAGTAAACGTAAGATTTTACCTTCTAATTCACATCTTACAAAGTTTTTTCCCAATGCTTTAAGATTGTTGACAATATCGGTGAAGTGAGAATACATAGCCTTAATATTTTCTCCTTCCTACATCTTAAACTTTTCAAATTCATTAGTAAGCAAAATAATTTTTGATTTTTTCACCTTGCTTGTTCATTCATGAGTAACATGGAGTGTCCTCCAAATTTCGTAAGCTGTAGTGCATTGAGAAATCCTGTTAAATTTTTTAGGACTGAGAGAGTAATCAAGTACATTCATAGCCTTAGAATTTAGCACTAGTTGTTTCTTTTGGTCATTAGCATACTATCCATTTTTTGGCTTTGCTGGTTGAAGGAATTTTCAACCATATCTCAAATGGCATAATTGCCAAATTGCAAAAATATTTCCATGCGTTGTCTTTAGTATGCATAGTTTCTTCCATCAAATAGAGGTGGCTTCAAAATAAAAAATTCGTTATTGCTAGAAGTACCCACAATTTCTCTAGTTGCCATGGATCTTTTTCACCTGAAAGTTACTTCAGAAAATTGTGGAACACATGCTCTGATATCAAATGATAATTATACAAGAGGGGGGCTGAATTGTATAATTCAAATATTCAAGGAAAATAATGCCAACCACAAAAGTTCAATCCAAAAAATAGCATTAAGATTTATATAGGAAACCCAAATCGAGAAAAACCTCTACCTAGTTGATCCCCAACTAGGATTTTCCTCCTGCTCTTCAAGCAAGAAATCCACTAAACTTTACTACTTCAACCAAAGGTAGTGACCCTTGATAGGTCTACTTTAGTAGACATTAATTTGGCCTAAGAACGATCAAGTCTAAGATTAAATGGGATTTCAGATATAATTACACTAGAAAATCAGTAGAGTCATGATTTAGTATTCCTGCATAATTCCTTGATGTAATGCATGTTGCATTTAATTAAGTGTACTGATTGTAGGAGATAATTCGGAATAACATTTTACAAGGAACATTAAAAGTATAAGAGGTTTTGTTGAGAAAGAAAATCAATGAGGGAATCTTGCTAAAATAAGAAACAAAAGAGTGGTTTCATCAATTTCTAATCTTGTGGGATCTCTCTTTTTCTATGATTTCCTCTTGCCTTGTTAACCTCTCTCTTTCTTTTTTTGGTCACATGAAATCATGTTAATTATTCTCTCTGATTCTCTTTCTCTATTTATAACAGGACATGAAGAGCAACCCCTAGATCATCATCCCCCCTGCCCCCACGGCACCCAAGAAAACCATCTTCCTTCCACCACTGTGCACCCTCCACGACACCATGATTGCCACTGTGACCATATCTTCCTCAACATATCAACTACGCTCACCACCGTGCCACCACAACGTCCACCACTGCGACTCCATCCTCAATGCACCTCCTCACTATGTTGGCCTCCAGCGACCATGACACCATCACTCACCACAGCCACACCCACCGACACTACACTCCTCGTCGACAGCGACCACTGACCATGATCGCATCATTGATGTAGACACATCTATTTAGGATAAAATGCCTATTTATGCATATTCCTAAACTTATAGATGCATTCCATATTATAAATATTGCATAACATGCATCATTCAGCATTTAGAATAGTTTGCATAAATTTTAGATTAATCCATGTCCTTTTGTGGTTAGGAGAGAAGGAGATTTATCTCGGGGCCTCGGATTGACAATTCAACTGTATGGATCTGATCAGGATGACGATTGGAGTCCAACACCTTCGAAATCGTCTTGATCGGAGTCCCGTAGCACATTATGCAATCTAAGGAAGATCAAAGGCCAATGGGCAAGGTGGCGCCAATTCCAACCTCCAATGCCAAATCCGACCATACAGATGGATTTGGATTGATGATTGCAACTCAACAGCGCGAAAATCGACCCAATCTGACGTCCGTGGCACCACTTACAAGCATCTAAAGATGAACAGTCTAGATGGTGCCACATGGCACCATCTGAATTGCCTAAAGTCGGCCAAGACCCATGCTCCATTCCTAAGGTGCATCCACCGCGAGATTAGGACTGTTGCATCCAATGACCCTAATTTCTCCACATCGCCTGTCTCCACCCTCTCATCAAGGCAGCCTAAATCTCGACCATTAGATTTCCATCCAACGGCTGAGATCAACTCTTCGTCGCAGTTGTAAGAACTTCTTTTGGACTCAAATGCGCTCGTAGCACATTGGTCGATGAGCATACTCCCAAAGAGAGGGTACGGGTTCGAAATTCGACGCACCTCCTCTTAGCATAGCACATGCTGAGCAGCCAAATGGAGCCGCTTGATCCTCATCAAATGGTGCCAACTATGCCACGTGGATGCACAGATCTTCTTGGTAATGGCCGCGCGAGAACGTGCGACCGAACGCGTGATCCCATGCTCCATCTGACGTGCGATTTGAGAGCACGATCTTCACGTAATCTTGACCGTTCATCAATGATCAGACAACGAGCGAGCGAGGCAGCTAGAAGCACGCGAGAACAGTTACTAGCGGGCATGATCTGGACGTTTAGTGACATTTGCGACGGAGCTACAACGACGTCTTTGATGTCGCTATTGACCCATGAACGACCAAGCCCCTTTTCCTCCACTATAAAAGGACCCTTATGATAAATGCCAGTTTATCATCTTTCTTATGTCCTAAAACAGATCTAGCTCTTAGGGTTTTAACTTCGGAAATCGAATTTCAGACTGCATTTAGGCATTTACCTAGGATAGGCATGCATTGCATTTTAGTTGTATTTTTTATATGTATACTTGAGTGTCAAGGATAAATAGAAAGTCAGATCCTGCATACCTTGCCATCGAGGAAGATAGAAGATGAAGAAGAAGCTCAATTCAGTTGGATCCCAGCTAGATCCAGCTCATCCCAACGGGATCCTAGCTCATTCTAGCTGGATCAACTTATCTTTAGCTCTATTCAACTCATCTAAGTTGAATGGTAGCTCTAGCTAGTTCACTTCAGCTCCATTCAACTCACCTTAGCTGGATGGCAGCTTAAACTAGCTCAAGACAGTTGATCCTAGCTCCATTCCTACTACTCCAACCCAGAATAGTTTACTGGAAGCTCAACCTGACTAGGATTAGATACTAGCTAGACTTGGTCAGCTAAAGATGACCTCAACCAGCTCAGTCTAGCTCAAGTCCAGCACCCGGAGGCTCAACTCAACTCAACTTGGTTGAGCTGAGCTACTTGACCTAAGCTAGCTACTCCAGCTAGCTAGGTATTCTCCAAGAAGACTAGACCTAGCTCACCTCAGCTCATTTTAGCATAATCCAGCTCATCTTATCTTGGCTTAGCAGGTAACAAAAAACTAGCAAGCTAAGCCAACTAAGGTAGCTCCCTGCAGTTCTCTTTAACAATCACCAACTCCAATGTAGCTCAAGATAGCTTCCTCCAGCTTTGCTCCCTCAAAACCCTAGCTCCCTCTGCCTCTTACCCTACTCATCTACTAACTAAGCAAGCTTAGCTAGCTTAGCTTAGCTAGTCACCTCCTTGGCAGCCCTACATAACCCTAAAACCTACCTACCTAAGCTCCACCAAATAACCCTAAACCTAGTCCATGTAAGCTACCCTACTCCCATTCTAATTTGGCACCAAAACTAGGCACCCCTTGGCCCCTCAACCACCACAAAAAGAAACCTATTTTTGGTGCCAAAACAAGCTTCTAAAACCACCTATTGTTGGCGCCAAAACACCCCTCATCACCACCTTACACCTACCCCCTCAACCCATCTCAAACCTACACCTACCCACCTTCTAGAATCCAACAAAGTTGACGCCACCTTTAGGTGTCCCTTAACCACCCATAACCACCCCCATAGCAACCCTTTAGGTGGCGTCAAAAAGCCTACACCCTAGGATCCCCATAACCACTCATAAGCACCCTTAGAATCAATCCTGGCCCTACACATATCCACTCCAACCATACCCCCTATCCCTTCCTATATATACCCCCCTTAACCACTACCATAAGAGCATCTTCTCCCTTTGTATATACCACCATTACACCACCTACACCTAAGGCCAAGGAAGAAGAAGAAGAGAATAAGAATAATGGAGCATCCTACCTACCCCCTTAGTGCCTTCTTCCTCATTCTTCTTCTCCCTTGTGACATGCCAATGAGGAAGCCTTCATCTAGGGGGATGGCCAGGAAAGAGGAGGAACAAGGGTGGAGGGAGTCCACCCTTGGAGGAGGCTTGGAGGAGGACCATTTGAACGAAGAAGCCAAAGAAAAGTTCTTTTCAACTGCAAGCTTCTACTGGAGGATACTTCTCTTCTTCTATCTTCCATTTCATCTTTTGTATTAGCTAGTAGTTTGTTGTTTTGTAAGAAGCATTCCTCTACATGTACTTCACTTTCTAGCAATATAAGTTCATATTTGCCTTCCAAGTTCATGTTTCAATTTTAGTGTGTTTTTCTTGCTTTTAAGTAGCTTAGTGCACCACATCCCTTCTCTTGTAATTACCTTAGGCACACTTGCCGAGGGTGAGCTTAGAGGAGAAGGCTTCATTATTGTCACTTAGGATTGGTTGATAGGTCTAGTATGATCATCTCATATTCCATTGCTTGATTATTTTGAAAATTATAAAAACAACAAAAATCAAAATCACAAAAAGAAAGTGTGGATTTGAGAGGCCAGGGAGAGAACCAACTTTGTGACTAGCAGATTGGCCTCCTCCACTATCTAGGTTTTATAAATTGTAAAAGTTGATTGCAAAGATACGCATTGCAACGACATCAAAACCTATTTTTAACAAAATGCGTATTTTTCGCTATCACCTTACCCCTCCCATTTCTCATCATCTCTTACTTTCTCTCCCTCACCACCTCTAAGGCTCTAGAGAGAGCTTGTCCCAAGCCTGGGATGCTCCTCTAGAGTAGTAAAGAAATATTTTTTTCTGCTCTCACCAAGCTTTGTAGAGCATCTTGTGGCCATCCTCTCACCACATTTAGGAAGTAGATCCTTGCCGCGATGCTGTCCTGTCCCCCCTCCGTCCTTCAACTTTGTTCTTCTTCGTCCAACTTCCCAACACCTTTATCCAGGTGCCATTAGAGCAAGTTGTCCTCCAAGCAATTGTTGAGGGGGATTCTTCTCAATCCATTATATCTTTTATTGCTTTCTAGTGTAGTTTCAATTAGTTGTAATAGACATTGCTTGATTTTATGAAATATTTCTCTCTCTCTCTCTCATTCTGTTAGAGTATATTAGAATAGTTAACAAATATTTCACTTGATATTCTATCTTATAAAAATACCAAAAAAATCTCAAAAGATAAAAATAACAAAAACAAATAAAATCGAAAATGTGGATTTCACAAACAAACCAAATGTTCTCCTCCCCGCGTTCGATAGAGACTCCCTTTGAGTTTTGGTAATTTTTATCTGGTAGCGATATTTTGCGACTACGACGACAAGTTCTCTAAAACCCTAATTTTCCTCACAAAACTATCTCTCATCAATCATCCTCCACTGCATCTGCCAACCAATAGGGGGCATGTGCACTCCTCTCCCCTTCATTTAGGCAATCCAAAAGCCTTCCCAAACGTTCAGATTGCATCAGCCCTCTCTTGCTTTGACGCACGGGGAACAACCATGCGTGCCTACAACCAACCTCCTCCTCTACCTTAGCCACCTCCCACCGACGCTGTCCACCTCTGCTCAACCACAGCTTGCACACTGCAACCCCTGGTGCTGTCTACCTTCGTGTAGCCACAGTCGTGACACCGTCAAGTGCACCACCCTCCAACGTGCCTGCCTGCACATGCAACACCTCCACCTTCGCTCACCAATAGCACCTGCAACCATTGAGTGCGCCACCCTTGTGCACACCCTCACCCCACGCAGCTAGTCCCTCGCATGGACATGCAGACCATACTCGGCCTCTTCTTCTTCTCCACCGTTAGAAAAGAACCCATGACCGCTGACCTCCTCCACATGTAGTTGTTAACTCCGGCCATGAAGCTTCACGCCGTCGACGTCATTGTGCTCGCCTCAACACCACCAACACAACCACTCGCTCCGTTGCGGCTTCCACGGCCTACGCACATGCGTACAACCACCCACCGCTGGCGAGCCCCTCTACTCCGGCTGGCCGCTTTTGGCCACCTCTAGCCGTGGGACCATCGCCATCGGAACTCTCTCGTCGCAGACAACCTCCATTGAGCTCCTTAATAGTGAAAATACACGGTTTTATAAAAGGGGATTTTAATGTTGTTGCAACGTGTAAATCCGCTTTCGCTTTTAAAATTTATAACCTAGATAGTGGGGTATCTAGGGTCGTCTAAGGAGGCCAAATTATTTGCAAATCAAATACCTTGCTTGGAAAATGGAAATCAACTTTCTTTTTAGTCTTTTAAATATATAATATATGTTTTTTGAAACAGAGAGAAAGCTATCGAATCGCCGATAGCAATCCGGGAGAGCTTTTATTTATATAAAAGAAAATGTTACAAAATCGAACCCCACATATGTATGAGAGTCCAGCACATATTTACAATATTATCCACCCTCACTGGTCTCTCTTGAAATAATTTCTCATTTCTAGCTCTCCAAACTGACTGATGAGAGCCTCATTATAAACCCTAACTGGCATAATTTAATCTAAATAAGTGTGAAGAAGCTCCTACAAAACCTAAAGAGAGGCTTAACTCAGAGAATTCTGAGTTAAAGAATAAGACAAATCATAAGGGGTAAAACTTCAATTTCACCAATGCAGTGCACAAACATGATAATTAAGGGTCTAAATGAAGGTCAAATGAACTTAATAAGGAGAGAAGTGGGATGATCTGATCTGAAAAGGGTTATAATAACTTCTAGGAATTAAATGACATTCTGTAACCCTAAAACAAACCCACTTTAATTCACGAGGTTTGAGGCAGGATAAAAATCAACTAAACCCTCTAAAATTCATGGAAAAATATTTCCTAGGGTTTAGAACCTTCAATTTGGCCTTTGCAACCTATTTTGACGTAAAATGAGAACCATGCCCAATTTATGACCTAGTTTGGGTTTTTGTGCAAATTAATTGGTCAAACATGATCCAACCTAAAATCAAATTTACCATTAAAATCCTTAGGTTCAAATTAGGCTGGTATAAAAATTTGGGCTTAAGAAAAGACCATCTTGACCGACTTTACAAATTGGTCCTCTTGAATTACTTTCTGACCCTTATCTTTTGAAACCCTTGCAAATGGCCCCCTATCTTTCTCGTTGTTCTTTGCAGAATGGTCCTCCCTGCCATTTCTGAGCAGCGCCATACCTCCGGCGACCTTGCGATTAGGTTGGCGCTGCGCAGGGCATGGCGCCCGTTCTCAGGAACGAGCGGGAGGTTCCCTGCGTCGTCCTCTGTCGTAGGGACCCTCCCCTGACCCCTACAACCGGCCATGCCTCTCATGCGAACGCACGAAAGGCATGGATCTCCTTCTCCGGCCATCTCCGGCGTGCGCAGCACGTCTTTCCCTCGGGCCACTCTCCTCGCCAGCGCCTTTATAAGGAGCGGCAGCGGCGTCCGACCAAGGCAAGCTAGTTTTGGCCGAGAAAAACCCTCGATTTCGTCTCTCCCCTCTATGGTCAGATAGCCCAATCTTCCAGCAATCTTTCTTCCTCCTCCTCGTCGCTCTACTGCCATACCTGCAGCAGAGCCCACTCTGCCCCGTCTTCCCACGCCAGGCTGCACCAGCTGGCGTCTTCGGATCCCCTCCTCGTCGCCGTTACTCCTCCTCTAGGCACCTTCGTCCCTAGCTCCGGCAGGCATGAGCCGGACGTATTCCTCTCCCTCTTCGTTGACTAAGTAGGTAGGAACCTTCCCCTTACCCTCCTCTCACTTTTCCCTTATTCAATTAGCATTTCAGACCTGTCGACTGCCACTACCACCCCCATCTGCTTCACCTCCGGTCGCCATCTTCGGCGAGGTCGCTCCACCTCCACAGGCCATTTCACCCCTCGCTGACAAGCCCAGAAGCTCCCCCTCACTCCACTCAAGCGTTTCCCCTACTCCATTCACCGCCCTTCACCTCCCGACCACCCCCTGAACACACCCACTTCCGCACACACAGTCTGCCCTAGGCACACGGACACAGGCGCTCTTGCGCCTTGCCGACCCTCGCACTGCCTTCTCCACACTCCGGCGAAGCTCCCTGTGCTGTCTAACATGGCCGGGAGGTCGTCTTCATGATTTCAGGGTTCAACCTCCTCGCCGCCATTGACGAGCTGCTGGAGCTTCTTCACAGGCAGCTCCAGGTCTCCTCCTCTCCAGGTGTGAGCTCCAGGTGATGCGGGGCAAGCTAGTGAAGGCGCCCAGGTTCTCGATTGGGAGCACGAAACCTTCGCTGCTGCCTAAATCGACAGCTGCTTCTCGCCTGCGGGCATGCGGAGTAGAGGTGGGACTTTAGTCCCACCTCGTAAGTGTGTGGCCTCGTGCCCACACTTAAATTGAAAAAGTGACATTAGCCGTTTGCCTCCAGTCACACAGGGGTGAGGTCCCTCACCTATTCACACGCCTCGTCCGCGGCACTGCCCACGCGGACCTGGTGACCTGACTCAACTATCCTGCCTGTGCACTCCTCGCGCACCACCCACGCCGGTGCGCCTGGATCCGAGGCGGGCAACCTGACCGGATTACCCGGCTCTGGGAGAGCTTTCCAAAGAGAGATCTAGAGAGAGAGACGCGGGGAAGGGGTAGGGGTAGGTTTTGCATTGATCTGTGTATGTGTGCGCAGGAAAGAAGGAAGAAGTAGGCGAAGAAGAAGAAAGGAAGGAAAGGAGCCGAAGGAAGAAAAGAGGAGCCGCACTATAGAAAACGCACAGTTAAGCCATCTGAGCATCGAGTCAGACGTTGGAGGGTCAGCAGCCAGAGCAAAGAAAAACTGCAGTTGCTGAAGATGAAGAAAGAAGACGTAGAGAAGAAAAAGAAGAAGATAGGAGAGAAAGAAAGAAAGAAGAGGAATGGCCAGAGCAGAAGAAAAGAAGAAGAAGAAAAGAAGAAAGAAGAAAACCAGAGATGAAGAAAGGAGGAAGACTTAGCAGCTGAAGGAAATCAAAGAGAAGGCAGAAGCCTCTGTAGCTGCAAGGAAGAAGAAGAGAAGAAAATCAGAGAGGGAGAAAGGAGAAAAGGAAAGAGGAACCACAGAAGCAGAGAAGAAAGAAAAAGAAGACAGGAAGAAGTAAAGAAGAATACAGGAAGAAGAAAAGAAAGAAGAGAAAGCAAAGAAGAAGACAGAAAGAGAAGAAAAAGCCAATTCTTTCTCTCTCTCTTAATTTTTGTAAAACCTTATATTGAGAATTTATAGGCTTCTAGAATTATAGTTGCTCCCTGAGTTCGACCTTGGGAAATTTGTCATTCGGAGTAATAAATTATATTAAACTGGTAACTGTTTTGTTATATACCACAACAACTATAATAACTATACAGACAAACGTAGAGTCAGTTTTTGGCGCCGTTGCCAGGGAGCAACGGCTATTCTAGAAGCTATTAATTCACAATTTTTGAGTCTCTATTGATCTCTTTTCTTTTGTTGTGCAGGCACAGGAAATCAAGAGGACAACAAGCAACCGCACAACAACCACACCTGGGACAGGTAATTTTCTATCCTCTCATTTTAACCCCTAAATTCTAAAGAGGAAGAAAAAAGAAAGAAAAAGCAATTTAGGCATAACCTGTCTTCCATACTTAGTAAATCATCAAAGCTGCCTGTTTTCAATTTCAACACAGTATATCTGTACATCCATTAAGGGTATTTTAGGGCTAACACCTTCTTGCTTGAGCCCTAATTACCCAATCTAAAGGAGGCTAACTGGACCAAGTAGAGCCACTATAAGATTCAAGATTAGGGTTTTAGAGACATACTTTCTAAGCAAGAATTGAGAATTCCCAAAAGAAGTGTGCCCAAGCCATTGTTTGAAAGCACCTATTTAGAGAAATCCTAAGAAATTTGGCTCTTAAAAAACACTTGAACCCTAAAGACAAAGACCTAATAAGCTCTCAAAGGAACTAGTAGGTGAAGTTGAACCCTTGGGTCAACCAACCTTAAACTTAGGTCACTCTTTGCACTCAAAAGGCTAAAGTTCAAGTGAAAACCAAAGCACCTTGATCCTAACTAAAAAAGGGTAGACTTAAGAGGTCAAGGTCCCCATTCTAGTATACCTAGAATCTCAGTGACAAGAGAGGCCGGGTGGGGGAAACCCTGTAACCTGTGGGGGCGCTCTACTGTGTAGGGGTCCATCTGCCCCGAACCTCTATAGTCACCCAACATTCTGGGTGTCTTGTTTGGGTCCAGCACCTGCTAAACTCATCCTCTCCATCAGTGTATGTTTGGTAGGAGGTCCTTGAAACCTCCTTTAGAAATTCACTCTCCTCGAGGCTTAGCCTTGGTGCCCTTGTTTGTGCAACCAACACTTCACATAGACCTCTCCTCTGACTCTGAACCCAACTCACCTTCTTCTTCCATAATGGCTCAGCCAGTTGAGGAAGAGAACAATCTGGAGCACCAGCTCCAGCAACTCAATGACCTCTTCCAGAACTTCATGCACCCACTGCAGCGTCCCATGATGCAAGATCATTATAATCCTGCTACGGTGGCTGTTGAGCCTCGAGTCAGAATCCCGACTGGAGGACCTGATTCTGAACTAAAGCCCAACATGATTCATGCAATACCTAAATTTCATGGGCTTAATTGTGAAAACCCCTTCCAGTACATTAAACAATTAAAGCATCTGGCCCAGACTTTTGGGTCAGATGCACAAAATCGGGATATTCTCCTCATGAAGATGTTCTCCTTCTCCGTTATGGACAAGGCCGCCCATTGGTACCAAACACAGTTCAGCCGATCAACAATTGGGAGGAACTTCAGTCCGAGTTCTTGAAAAAGTTCTTTCCCGTTGGTCGGACCAATGCCTTGCGCCATCAGATTACCCACTTCAGGCAACAAACAGGAGAACCTCTCCATGAGGCATGGGATCGTTTTCAGGATCTCATGAGGAAGTGCCCCCATCACAGAGTTCCTAAATGGGAACAAGTCCAGTCTTTTTACCAGGGACTCCATGAAGATATTAGGCTTTTCGTCAATGCAATTTGTGGAGGGAATATCATGGGTTAGCATGAGGACACCGTGTGGGAGATTCTCGAAAATATGTGCAAGAACTCCATCAATAATGACTCCATGGGATTATTCGACAGGACGAATACCCGCGCATCGACGAACCTTAGGGGTGCACACGAGACATAGGGTCTGTCCGCATTAGTCGATCTGGAATTAATGGTCAGTCGATTGGACAAGGTCTCTATTATTGAGAAGAAGGTGGATGAGCTGACTCAGCATTTGCAGCGAGCCACCTCTGCGCATAATTCCTTTGCACATCCTCCTTCCACATGGGAGACTATGTAGAACATCCTCCACTGACCTTCTCCTGGGATGGATCCGTATCCACCCCTATCTGATTCTCGGATTGGAGGACCCTCTGACCCTTTCTATACTAGCCACGGGAATTCCACTCCCCCATTCTCTGACTCTTTGGAGTTTCCTCAGACCTGGGAGGACCTTAACGCCATCCAGAATGATTCATTTTCCAATACCTACAATCCTGGATAGCGAAACCATCCCAACTTCCAGTGGGTGGGAAATTTCCAAACTCAAAGACCACCCTTTCAGTCCCGTCCACAACCACCTCATCCTTACCAGCCGCCTCAGCCTCGGCCCAACCCTACTTATCCATCAGGGCCAAACCAAGACCAAATGTCCCTCATCCTTCAGACTCTGGCTGACATTTAAAGAACGAATGCGGCTATTCAGAAGCAACACAAGGACGAAATCACAGAGGTTCGAAACCAACTGGCCAAGTTGGCAAATTCTCGCCAACCAGGCACACTTCCTTCTCAGCCTCTTCCTAACCCTAATAACGTGCCGACCTAGTGGCGCGTTATGAACCCAAACCTGGGCCAAGCACACATGATTTATCAGGCCCCCTCTGTTCCTTCACCTGACGGGATGGAGGCTTCAACTTCTTATGCGAGTTATCAGCAGCAACCCATCCTATCAAATCCTAACCAGAACCAGGCAGGACTGAATTCTGTGACCACCTATAGTGGTAAGGAGACCCAAGATCCACCTTATCCAGACCACTCCAAGCCTGGTAGTGATCCAAACCCTAAGACAGTAATCCAGGACATTCCTATCCCTGTCCCAGATCAAAGACCTAGACCTATCCTAGAAGAACCAACTAAGGTTCCATTTCCCGAGGCCTTGACCAAGGGAAAGTAGACAACCAAACCCGTGGCTCCTGAGGATTACCTGGTCAAGCTCTTTGAGCAGGTCCAAATAAACATCCCCTTGATGGATGCGCTTAGCCACGTACCGGCTTACGCACGATTCCTGAAGAATGTATGTACACCTCAACGTGAGCCGCGAACCAAGAGTGGGAGTCCAATTGTACTGTCAGAGCAAGCCAGCTCTGTAATCCTGAGCAGACTCCCACCCAAGGCAAAAGATCCAGGTACTCCCCTGATTTCATGCAAAATAGGTGAAACCCAGTTCGATAGAGCATTGCTAGACTTGGGTGCTTCCATAAATTTGATACCCACATCCTTACTTAACCACCTAGAAGAATTTGAGCTAAAACCGACTGAGGTGACACTCCAGTTAGCAGATCGATCTATAAAATCACCTAAAGGGATTCTTGAGTATGTTATTGTAAGAGTGCGGGATTTCTATTTCCCTGTAGACTTCATAGTCTTAGACATGGATGCACCTGAAAACCCTAGGGATACACCGATCATTCTAGGGAGACCTTTCCTGGCCACTGCTAGGGCCAACATTAGTTGTGAGGAGGGCCAGATATAGCTGAAATTTGGGAATCAAACCCTCAAAATTGATATCTTTAAGGCCCAACAAGGAATCAATGGCGGTGTCATTGAACAAATCTGTGATATCAGAGCTTTGGTTGATGAAACACAATTTGAGAATAACCTGATATGCCTCATCAACCACAGAAAGATCTTGAATCGCAATTAGAGGAGACAGGCTCTGATTTAGACAAATCCATATCCTTGAACCTCACACTTACCCTGAACCACCCGCTGCTGCTGATAACCCCATTCTTGAACTAAAACCCCTTCCTGACCATTTGAAATACATCTTTTTTGGGTTCTAATCAGACTTTTCCTGTGATTATAATTCCAAGCTCACTCCTGATCAGGAATCCCATCTGATTGCTGTTCTCCAGCAACATCGCAGAGCCATTGGTTGGACTCTCGATGACTTGACTGGAATAAGTCCCTCTTATTGCACACACCGTATTTATTCTGAAGAGGGCGCACAACCTTCCCGTGAGATGCAGAGACGTTTGAATCCCAATCTGCAGGAGGTCGTGAAAAAGGAGATCATTAAGTGGTTAGATGCAGGGATCATCTACCCGATCTCCGACAGTCGTTGGGTGAGCCCAATTCAGGTCGTGCCTAAAAAGGCAGGGCTCACCACCATTACAACTGAAACCAGAGAAATCATACCTACCTGAATAGCCAACTCGTGGAGAGTCTGCATAGATTACTAATAACGGATTGTTAATGATGTGATATGATGTGGATAATGTGTAATGGTGTTGGTTGTTGAGATAATGATGTGTTGTAGTATGTTGTGATTTGAAACATCATGAGTGTCATTGTGGTGAGTTGTATGGAATATCAGTCATTACAACCATTATTATTTACTTATCTAATTTTTACTGGTTTTATTCCAAGTCGTTCACTGGGAGGCAATTATTGAATTACATTGCTCTTTGATCTCAAAATTATCCTCTAATTCCAAAAAGAAGCTTTACATCTTATTAAAGAATGAATGAATGTGGACATGGTTTGACTACTTACTAATAATTAATTGTAATGCTTGCACAAACTACTATAAACAAGCACCAAACAATTTATCACTATACTTTAAACTATGTCTTTACAAGTTATAGTATTAATACTTACATGAAAGTGCACAATAGACTAAGATTACATAGTATATTAATTTAACTTACTAGTCTGATATCTACAGTAACACATACAACAGTTATAGTGACAGACGTAAGTGTCGCTAAATCCCAGAAAACACTATATACAAACTTAAGGAGGGAAACTGGGGTCTATAGCGACGATTATGGTGACGTTTTGTTAAGTTAGTAAATGTATGAGTTAATTTACATAAAAGTAATTGGCTATATTACGTATACATATATATATTTATATATTTTTATTGTAGGTGTATTTACTTACGTATGTACATCGTCTCTCTCTCTTCTCCTTCACACAAATCTTCATCAGATGTTCTTCTTCTTCTGTGTTTTCATTTTGCCTTAGTGACTTTAACACCGTGGCTGAGAGGCGTTTAACAATCGTCATTAACTCTCTTTAATTAATTAAAAATGTGTTTAATTTACGAGTGCGCTTTTCGAGGAGTACACAGCGCCCAGAGGGTGGGACCAAACCTCTACTAAGCGTGCCCTAATTCTCATTAGGCCGCTTAATTATGTCTTTCATAACTCAGCACAGGGCCTTCTCAGCCCCACGCACACACGCCTCTCTTCGGGCCCCCGGCCCCACACAGATCATGCTCAGTATGCTCAAAGGTA
The DNA here is from genome assembly GCA_037157565.1 of Thalassia testudinum. NCBI lineage: Eukaryota > Viridiplantae > Streptophyta > Magnoliopsida > Alismatales > Hydrocharitaceae > Thalassia > Thalassia testudinum. The sequence goes on along the minus strand of JAZHRO010000044.1, from coordinate 12,249,216 downwards.
TGCTCAGAAGTATGCTCAGTATGTGTTGTTTCGGGCGCCTGGCGCCTGTGACGACAAAATGGCATAAACACGAATTCAATAAAAACCGTTGCGCGCGTTTTGCTGCGCACGATGTGATACTATTCGAGCGCCACATCTGCGCTAAAAAAATGCGTACAGCTCTGGGCTGGAAGAGATTTTGGCCCTCAATTTGAGGGCCATAATTTATTTAAAAATAAAAAGAAATTTTGGAAAATAAAGTATTTACATAATACTATATAATTGTTCAATTAATTTGAAATTTTAATTATATTTACTATATAAATAAATTCACTAAAGTAGACTGTTTTTACACACTGATTTTGGTGTTTTCTTGGTTAATTGCTTATAAATTAGTTGGTGAATGGTCTAATTGACCTCATACAGAGTTAGAATACATACATAAGTATTTTATACACATTTTTATTATATTTTTCCAAATTAATGTATGTGTTAGTTACATTTAAATAGCATTTTTAATTGTTCTGCTTATAAATTAAGTTAAACTTAATATAATCAGGTAGAAATATACTTAAATTAGCTTAAATTACTTAAAGTATATTAGTCTTAGTATATAGGTTCAAATAACTTAATTATAATTCTAAATTACTAATTTAACTGATTTAATTTAACAACTTAGCTATAAACTTAATAAATTCATTATTTATTATGTATAAAGGATTAAATTAAGATAAAATATTTTATTTACTTGTAATCTACATATACATAGATATATATACGGTTTTATAGTTTAACTTTCTTAATTATACTATTTACTGATCTAGTTAGTTTAATAATACATATAAATTAGTTCAATTTATATATAGTTATATAGTTATTGTATTTATTGTCTAAACTAGATCTAAAACCTAAATTACAGTATTCATTATATTTACATAGTTAAGTATATAGTATATATATAGTTACACTACCTATTTACATATGTAGCCTAATATATAGCTTATGTCTATATAAGTATACTTAATATGCAAAGTAATATAAATATGTATATATATAAATATATAAATATTTTTATTTCTGGTCCTTTTGGGTGTTTCTTTTTAATTTTTTTTTTTTACTGTTGTTGCAGATCTGAAAGAGTTAGGAGAGAAGAAGGGAAGAATTAACTGAGAGAAAGAGGCTTGTTTCACTGTCTTTTAAAGTTTTTAACCCTTTTCATCCTGTTTATGATTACCTTCTTTCTATATAGCATGAAATTTAGGATGTATTTACCCATCTTAATCCTATCCTCAGTTAGGTTTCCAATTTTAAAACATGTTTGGGTGGTGATTTTTGACTAAACTAGCTGACACAATTGAGAAATATAACACAAGCATGCACAGAAATTAGAGTTCAAGTATTGAAACAAGAAAGTTTGTTTACATAAGAAATGAAACACAATCTACTGTCACCTATGATCAAATTAGAGTCTACAGGGTTTAACACTAGAACCTATCTGTTACAACTTATAATAACTAGACAGTAGCAGCAACAAGACCTTCCAGACTTTGCAGCAACTCAAGTCACTGTCCAAATGGTCTAACTGTTGCTGCAGTTAGCCCATTTGAGATGAAATGTGAGTTGGAAGAGAAAAACATGTAGCTGCAAGATGCAGCACTTTGCTTTTGTCTACTGGGATCAGAGTCAAAAAAATCCAAACTGAAAAGAAAATCTCTCAATCCCCAATCTGACAAGGGTTTAATTTCTCACTAAAATCACTAAGTACCCCAATTCAAATGCCAAAAACCTTTATAAAAAAAAAACTTCATTTCAGATTAAATCCACAAACATCACTGATTTAACTCTTCCTAATGCTATAGACAGCATGAAGGGAGAATTAATTCAGTCAGTTAAAGCCCTTAAGTCAAATCCCAGTTTCTAAAACCTTAAGGAGTATTGAGCACTCCTTAGGTTAGGAAATCACCAAACAGCCTTTCAAAAAACACTTATGAATGCGAGATCAAACTTCAAATTACTACAGTAATATCCTCAGATCTGACTTGCATTCAATGCATTCAAGAAATTATCAAATCAGATCTATGTATGGCTCTTCTGAGATGATTTCTGTCACTAGAAAACCTCTCAGATTCCTTGCCAACAAGGAATTCAAATCAACTTCATTCAATTTGTCAGATCAAGCAGTAAAACCAAATTGAAAGAAAAATCCTTAAAATCCAAATTGAGGAGAAATCTGACAAACTGAAAATTTCGACCCAAAATCAGGGGCTTTTGTGACCAAGAGTGAGGTGAGTGGGAAGCCCCTTAAGGAAGGGCTTGTTGACGCCAATTTTAGATCTGAGGTTGAAAACCAATCAGATCTGAAATTGAGTCAGAGTGTATGGGTGGAAAGCGAGAAAACATGTCGTGGAAAATCAGAACTGGATATGACAATATGGAGAGGTAGAGAATTTGAAAACATGGTTATATGAAATCTTCCCCTCTGATCTGGAATGATCAGAGGAGGTGAGGGGGGGGGGATTTAAAGCCTAATTCTACTACTACAGCTACTTTATCCTACAACGAAATTAAACATTACCAATTACGTTAATTCTACTCTAAACTACTTAACTAAACCTATTCTAACAGGAAGAATGGGACCTATGGGTCCTTAGCCGGTGGTTAAGGAGGAAGAAAGGAGGAAGATGACTCCAGCGGAGGGAAGAGTCTGCTAGTGAGGCTCCAGGGTTGTCCTCAAGTACTACGAAGTCCTTAGCGATGAGGAGGTCGAGAGAAGGTGATGATTTCACAGCCGATGGCTGTGAAATCAGAGGCTGGATGGGGAGGAGGAACTGGAGTGGACGAATGATCGCTAAGAGGTGTAGGAGGGAGCGATCCCTTGCGCGCGACACCACTGAGGTGCTTAAGTAGCATGCTCAGTGGTTGAGATCACCGCGCAGGTGAGGATAATCAAGATGCAACCGGCGGCGAGGATGAGAGGAGCGGAGCGCGCAGCGAGTTAAGCACAAAATCTGACCGTCAAATGAGATCTGGGGAGAGGGGTGATCGCACGCGTCGAATCACGCGAAGCTTCCATTCAAATCTAACTGCAGATCAGGATCATGAAGAGCGACGGACGGCTGAGATTGGCCGTGTTCTTCGCGTGCTACAGTGCGTGCGAAGAGCAGCAGGCTTCTCTCTGAAATAAAGGAAAATTGCAGATAGACCCTTGAACGAAGGGGTAGAAGAATTATGTGCAGGCCCATAAGTGAAAAGAACTACAACCGGAAGGGCCCTGTAGCCTTTCAAAAGGGTCCCTGCAGCTTACAAGTAGGTCCAAAGAGGAGTTTTTAAGGGCAAGAGTGTAATGCATGAAGGACCTAAGTGTAAACTACCTATTTCATAACCTAAATGATGTCCAATTGCCTTCAAATTTTTATATGTGCTCAATTGAACATTTAAGACATTGATTATACTTCTGATTTGGCCTTTCAAAGTTATTTATGTGTTCAATTGACGCATGGATCATCATTTGTGCTTTGCTTTTAGAACATCTCGTTTTGTGACCTAATTATGAAGTTTTAACACAGAGTAAAGGTTTTAGGTCTTTTTCTTTAATTCCCACACTTAACCCTTTTTATTTGTTAATTTGATGTTGTTTTACTCAGTGTCTATCTTAACTTCAACTTTTTAGCCATGATGAGTAGCCACTTATCAATTACCGAAGACTCAATTCCTCCACGAAGAAGGATCATTTCCCACTACCTTTCATTGATCAGATTCTTGAGAAATTAGCGGGAAATCGATTCTTCTACTTTCTTGATGGGTACTCCGGTTATAACCAAGTAGCTATTCATCCTGAGGACCAAGAGAAGACCACGTTCACCTGCCCGTTCGGAACGTACGTATTCCGAAGGATGCCTTTCGGTCTCTGCAATGCACCCGTGACTTTCCAGCGGTGCATGCTTGCCATATTCTTTGATATGGTAGGTGATTATCTGGAAGCCTTCATGGATGACTTCTCAGTTTTCGGGGCATCATTTGATGATTGCCTCTAGCACTTGGTTCATATACTCAGGCGTTGCATCGATGCTAATTTGGTTCTTTCCTGGGAAAAGAGCCATTTTATGGTGCTTGAGGGGATCGTCCTAGGACATCTAATTTCTGAGAAAGGCATCCAAGTGGATTAAGCCAAGGATGATCTAATTTCTCGGCTTCCTATGCCTAGCTCGATCAGGGACATCCGTTATTTTCTAGGGCACATCGATTTTTACCGTCGTTTCATTCCTGATTTTTCGAAAATCGCACGTTCCCTGACTACTCTTCTCTCTAAGGATGTACCCTTTGAGATCTCCAAGGAATGAACTCAAGCCTTTGAGAACCTTCGTGACCGAGTCACCCAGGCCCCGATCCTACAATCCCCTGATTGGTCTCAACCCTTTGAGATCATGTGCGATGCATCTAATTTCACTGTAGAAGCGGTTCTGGGGCAGAAAGTTGACGGGAAACCCGTGGTCATCAACTACGCTAGCAAGACACTTGACAAGGCTCAGCGTAACTATACAGTTACGGAGAAAGAGCTGCTAGCCATAGTATTTGCCCTTGAAAATTTTCGATCTTATCTCCTGGGTTCCCACGTCATCATCTACTTGGATCATACAGCTGTGAGGCCTCTCCTTGCCAAGAAGGACGCGAAGCCCTGACTAATCCGATGGATCTTGTTGTTGCAAGAATTTGACCTCGAGATTCACGACAAGGTGGGAAGACAAAATGTGGTAGCTGACCATTTGTCTCGCCTTCCTTCTAAAATCATCAACCCTTCTGGACCCATCACGGAGCATTTCCCTGATGAGCACCTACTGACTATTGGTACTAGACTTCCATGGTTTGCTAATATAGTAAACTACTTGGCATCTCATCAGATCCCATCTGATTGGCCGAAGGCCAAGAAAGACAAATTGCGCTCTGATGCCAAGTACTACATTTGGGAAGATTCGTACCTCTTTCGCACAGGTGCTGACCAAATCATCCGGCAATGTGTCCCGGAAGGTGAAATCAATGATATTCTCTCCTTCTGCCATGACCAGGCATGCAGTGGCCACTTCTCTGGGCACAAAATCGCATCAAAAATCCTCCAGTGTGGCTTTTATTGTCCCACTTTATTCAAGGACGCATACAATCACTGCAAGGCATGCAATCATTGCCAAGCTTTGGGCAACATGAGCCATCGCGACATGATGCCTTTGCAGCTGATTCTCGTATGCGAAATCTTTGATATTTGGGGGATTGATTTTATGGGCCCCTTTCCTGTTTCGGATGGCTTCGAGTACATCCTGCTGGCTGTGGACTACGTGTCCAAATGGATCAAAGCCATACCGACCTGAACATGCGATCATAAAATCATTATCAAATTCATTCATCACAATATCTTCTCACAGTTCGGGATTCCTCGTGCAATCATCTCTGACGGGGGGACCCATTTTACGAATGCTCAGTTCAGGTCACTGATGACCAAATACGGGGTGTCTCACCGAATCTCCACTCCGTATCACCCCCAGACTAATGGTCTAGCTGAGCTATCCAATCGGGAGATCAAGAAAATCCTACAGGTCACTGTTCGGCCTGACAGGAAGGACTGGTCATCCCGACTTCCGGAAGCTTTGTGGGCTTATAGGACCGCCCACAAAACCCAATTAGGTATGTTTCCTTTTAGACTGGTGCATGGGAAGGCATGCCACCTTCCCGTCTAACTGGAGCATAAAGCCTATTGGGTAGTACGGAGCTGTAATTTAGATCTTTCTAAGGCTGGAACCCACAGAAAGCTTCAGATAAGCGAGATCGATGAATTACGCCTTGATGTGTATGAGAACTCGTGAATCTACAAAGAGCGGGTTAAAGCCTTCCATGACAAGTACATATCTAGAAAGATCTTTCATCCTGGTCAAAAGGTCCTACTCTTTGATGCCCGACTCAAACTCTTCCCTGGGAAACTGCTGGTGCTGGCAACCGCTTTGGCTGTTTTTACATCTTTATGTTTATTATAATACAGTCATTATAGTATAAGATGAGACAGCCATGGTTGTCATTACCATACAATTTTTTTTTTTTACTCGGAAATAGTTTTCCCGAGGTCGAACTCAGGGAGCTACTAGAATTCTAGAAGTACAAAGTTTTCTTTATTACAAAAATAAGAGAGAGAGGGGGAGAGCTAGATTTCGATTTTTGGCTTCTTCTTCTCTTCTTTCTCTCTTTACTTGTCTTCTTCTCTTCTTTTTCTTCAGCTGCAGTGTCTCTACGAGTCTTCTTCTTCCTTTTGCCTTCAATTCCTCTTCTTCTTCTTCTGCTTGTCTTCTATTTCTTTTCTTCTTCAGTTCTTCTTCTTTCTCTTTTCCTGTGCGAAGTCTTCTTCTGCTTCTTTCTTCCTTCTTCTCTTTTCTTTCTCTTCAGCTACGGAGCCTTCTCTTTTCTTCTTCTTCCTCTCTGCTTTATCTCCTCTGAAGCTTCATCTGTCGTCTGATATCGCAGTCAGACGACTTAAACGGCAGTCTGCTACAGTGCCTCCTTTTCTTCCTTCACTGCTTCTTCTTCTCTTCTTTGGCGAGCCTTCTTCTTCCTCTGCTTCTTTTCTTCTTTGGTCTCCTGCCTTGCTCAGCTGCAAGGCTTCTTCAAGGTTTCTTCTTCTTCAGCTCCTTCTCTGCCTTGCCTTTTCCTCTGCTCAGCCTCTCTTCAGATCTTCTTCCTTCTCCTTCCTGCGGCTAAGCACTTAGCCATTCTCCTTCGCGCCCTGTTCCTGCACACAAGGCACAGCAAAACCTAGCCCCTTCCCTCTACCCGCACGTCTCTCTCTCTGTAAACCACTCACAGGAAGCTCTCCCAGAGCCGAGTTAACGGGTCGGATAGCGTACCCGTGACCAGGTGCACCGACGTGGGTGGTGCGGAGGAGTGCAGGGTAGTGTCGGGTAGGATCCTCCAGGTCCACGAGGTGAATCTGCGGACAAGGCGGGTGTGATGGGCGAGGGACCTCACCCAATGTGCATTCGGAGGCGATAAGCCGTATGCATAAAGTCAATTTAAATCAGTGCGGTGCTTCGAGAACTTACGATGTGGGACTAAACGGTTGCCTCTCCTCGCGCGTGCTCGTAGGAAGATCGCAGCCTTGCTTCAACAGCTGTAGCCTCGATTCCCCTCGCTCGCCGGCTGCCTGCCTTCACACGACTCGCCCGCCTTCGCAGCAACTGATAGCCTGGAGCTCTGAAGCCTGGAGCACGCTTGGGAGCTTCTCAAGTTGTCGCTAATGGCGGCCGGGGCAGCAGACCTGTCTAGCACAAAAAGGGCCTCTCGACTTAATCAAACCACTGGGGGACCTTCGCCGTGGCAAGGCGAAGGTAGTGCGGGGTGCAGTAGGTTGCGGGGCGGTGTATGGCGGCAGCCCTAGGTCGGACTGCAACCGGAAAAATGGGTTTGATCGGGGGTGTGTTGTGGAGGTGTGGAGTGGCAGTGGAGGGGCGGAGGGTGTTTGGTGAAGTGAGGCGGAGCTTTTGGGATAGTTGGCGAGTCGTATGGGGTTGTGGGATGACGGGGATGACTCGCTGGAGAGTGACCGGAGGTGGGGAAGACGAGGGTGGTCAGGCGTGGTCGTAGGGTAATCGAGCAAATTAAGTTGGGGAAAAGAAAGAGGGGAGGAAGGGAAGTAACTGTAACCTACCTATGGGGATGAAGGGGAGCCCGAGCGGCGGGCAGCTGTACCAACTGTCGCCGAAGAAGAAACACCCAGAGGGAGAGAGCGGCGGCGAGGAAGAGGGCAGGGAGGCGCGCGCTTGGTGCGGCGCGACGCGGGGAGATCAGGAGAAGGTGGTTCTGCTGCTAGTATTGCAGCATAGCGATGAGAAGGAGGAGGAGGAGCCACCAGAGCTGGTGGGTTCCTGTCGGAGTGGAGAGAGAGGAAGGGTTGAGGGATTCTCTGTCAAGATCGAGCTGGGAGAAACGGCTGGCGACGCTGGTCTTTATAAAGGCGGTGGCGGAGGGGCAGACGCACGCTGGCGATGTGCGTCCCTCGCCGGAGTATGGTCGGAGATGAGACCCATACCTTCCGCGCATTCGCACGGAAGGTGTGGGCGTCGTCAGGTGGCATGGTCGAGTCCCTGCGATAGCAGACATCGCAGGGAACTCTGCGTTCTCTTGGCAGGATGCCCCCTTACCCTGCGCGGCGCCATGCTCCGCGCAAAGTCGCCGGAGCATGGTGCTACGCAGAGACTTACAGGAGAGACCAAAATGCGAAGAATGAAGATGAAATTAGGGGCTAAAATGCAAGGATTTCGAAAGTTGAGGGTCAAAAAGTAAATGATGAGGACCAAATTGCAAAGTCGGTCAAGGAGGTCTCTTCTTAGGCTCAAGTTTTTATACATGACTAAGTTGGACCTAAGGATTTTAATGGTGAATTTTTTTTCTAGGTCATACCATGTTTGACCGACCAATTTACATAAAAACCCAAATTAAATCATTAATTGGGCGTGGTTCTCAATGTAGGTCAAAATGGGTTTCTAAGGCCAAATTGAAGGTTCTAAACCCTAGAGATTATTTTTCTATGAATTTTAGAGGGTTTATTTAATTTTTACCCTACCTCGAACCACGTGAATTGAAGTAGGTTTATTTTCGGGTTACAGAATGCCATTTAATCCCCTGGAGATGCTGTAGCCCTTGTTGGATCAGATCATCCCACTTTCCTTCTTATTAGGTTAGTTTGACCTGTGTTTGGACCTTGAGTTACCTTGTTTGCAGATTGTGTTGGTGAAATTGCATTTTTACCCCTTATGACTTATTTTCTTCTTAAACTCAGAATTCTCTGAGTTAAGCCTTTCTTTGAGTTATGTAGGAGCTTTTTCTTGCATACCTAGGTTAGATTGTGCTAGTTAGGGTTCATGATGAGGTTCTCATCAACTGCGATCCAAGTAGGTCGGACCATACCTTGTCCGACAAGTTTTTGGAAATGGAGCCGTAGAAATCAGTCTGCTCAGCCATGATTCCGAACCTTTCATTGTGAACGGTCAGAGACTCAAACCGTTCATTGATGTAACCCCTACATATTTGGCTGAATCATCATTTATCCTCCATTTTCCTTGAGCATATTGCGCCTAGCCGATGGCGTAAAACTCAGCGCTCAACGGGAGGCAGCCCGTCATTCTTTTTGAAAAAACCCGAAACCTTTTCTGACACCTCTTCGCACTTGAGGTTCACCCTTTAGGACAGCTGACTCCACCTCAGGTGCTTGCATCTGAGATTAGAAATCGTCCGCAACAGTCACCCCGACCCATTCACTCATCAAAACATCTGTCTTAATGTATGAACTAAGTTACAATGAGGACATTGCAAATCTTAGGCATGGGGGGCATGGAAGTACAAAAACTCACAAGAAAAGGTTTAAACAAAAAAATTCACATATGCCAAAAACACCAAAAAAAAAAAAGAGAGGAGGAAAGAAATTTTGTGGACTCTACAAAGGAGGAGGAGAAAAAGAACAAAATGATCAAAAGGAGCACAAAATGAAAGAAAAGAGATAGTCATTAGTAAGAAATTAAGGAGTTAACTTAAGTTCTAGACCTCATTCAGGAAAAGAAATGGAAAGTGCATAGTGAGATTAGTAAGAACGCAAACCTTAGGCATTCTTGGATAGACTCTTAGTACCCATTAAGATCTAGACATTCCTCAAGAGGTTGAGGAAAATGAAAAGCTTAAGTATTAGGTCCAAGGCTTAGGGAGTATTTGGCCTCGTTAACTAACTTTTGGTTTACGGGACTCAGTAACCTAAGCATCCTAACTTCACACACAGCCTGGTTCAGTAAGCATAAAAATCAAAATCGCGCAGAAGCGTTGCAAAAATTCTGAAAATGACACCTAGAGTAGGAGCGGCCGATCAACACAAGTTGATTTGGACGAGTTCCCAGCTCAGAGAGGTGGGAAATTTCCCTCGAAGATGCATAACAAAATAACATCTCCTCAGTGCTTGTCTCTTAGGATATTTACATATCCTACTAGGGGCATGTAAGCACTCTGCTGGTTTAGATTCCATGGATGGCATTATCACGAAGTGTCAATTGCCAAGGTCTGAATTTGGCCACGGAACACCATGGATGGGATTATCTTGAAATCTCAAAAGCCAAGGTTTTGGGGGTTACCATGGGCGGTGCTATCTCGAAGCATCGACTGCCAGGAACCCTTGAGGATTGATGATGGGGATAAGGAATCTGATACAGACCGTGCTGAGAAGCCAATCCTAAGCTAGAATTAAAAAGAAAAAGAGAGAGAAAACTTTCCAAACATATAAATCTTTTACCTCTCTTTCTTACAAAACGCACTGCGAACTGAACTAGGGCTAAAATTATCTCAAGCACGGGTGCTTTAACCACAAAGTCCAATAAGCCTTAGGTTAGCTCTTGTAGGCCTTAAAAACCTTTGCTAAGGATTGAGGCTAAGGCTAGATAGATCTAGATATTGGTTGGTACTAGAGTACCTTGTAGACCTATGGATGGCATTCTGACCAAATCAAGGTTACAAAAGAAAAAGCACTTATCTAGACTCATTAAGAACTTCATGGTCTAGAATAATGGTTGAAACCTTAAAATTTTGATAAGGGACTAGCAAAAGCTAGACATGGGGGTATGATGAGAGCCTCATCATAAGCCCTAACTGGTATAATTTAATCTAAATAAGTGTGAAGAAGCTCCTACAAAACCTAAAGAGAGGCTTAACTCAGAGAATTCTGAGTTAAAGAATAAGACAAATCATAAGGGGTAAAACTGTAATTTCACCAATGCAGTGCACAAATAGGGTAATTAAGGGTCTAAACGAAGGTCAAATGAGCTTAATAAGGAGGGAAGTGGGATGATCTGATCTGAAAAGGGTTATAGCAACTTCTAGGAATTAAATGACATTCTGTAACCCTAAAATAAATCCACTTTAATTCACGAGGTTTGAGGAAGGATAAAAATCAACTAAACCCTCTAAAATTCATGGAAAAATATTCCCTAGGATTTAGAACCTTCAATTTGGCCTTTGCAACCTATTTTAACCTAAAATGAGAACCATGCCCAATTTATGACCTAGTTTGGGTTTTTGTGCAAATTAATCGGTCAAACATAGTCCAACCTAAAATCAAATTTCACCATTAAAATCCTTAGGTTCAAATTAGGCTGGTATAAAAATTTTGGCTTAAGAAAAGACCATCTTGACCGACTTTACAAATTGATCCTCTTGAATTACTTTTTGACCCTTATCTTTTGAAATCCTTGCAAATGGCCCCCTATCTTTCTCATCATTCTTTGCAGAATGGTCCTCCCTTCCATTTCTGAGCAGCGCCATACCTCCGGCAACCTTGCGTGGAGGTTGGCGCTGCGCAGGGCATGGCGCCCGTTCTCAGGAACGAGCGGGAGGTTCCCTGCGTCGTCCTCTGTCGCAGGGACCCTCCCCTGACCCCTGCAACTGGCCATGCCTCTCGTGCGAACGCACGAAAGGCATGGGTCTCCTTCTTCGGCCACCTCCGACGTGCGTAGCACGTCTTTCCCTCGGGCCGCTCTCCTCGCCAGCACCTTTATAAGGAGCGGCAGGGGCGTCTGACCAAGGCAAACTAGTTTTGGCCGAGAAAAACCCTCGATTTCGTCTCTCCCCTCTCCGGTCAGACAGCCCAAGCTTCCAGCGATCTTTCTTCCTCCTTCTCATCGCTCCGCTGCCATACCTGCAGCAGAGCCCATTCTGCCCCATCTTCCCACGCCAGGCTGCACCAGCTGGCGTCTTCGGATCCCTTCCTCGTCGCCGTTACTCCTCCTCTAGGCACCTTCGTCCCCAGCTCCGACAGGCATGAGCCGGACGTATTCCTCTCCCTCTTCATCGACTAAGTAGGTAGGAACCTTCCCCTTATCCTCCTCTCACTTTTCCCTTATTCAATTAGCATTTCAGACCCCTCGACTGGCACTACCACCCCCATCTGCTTCACCTCCGGTCGCCATCTCCAGCGAGGTCGCTCCACCTCCACAGGCCATTTCACCCCTCACCGACAAGCCTAGAAGCTCCCCCTCACTCCACTCAAGCATTTCCCCCACTCCATTCACCGCCCTTCACCTCCCGACCACCCCTCAAACACACCCACTTCCGCACACACAGTCTGCCCTAGGCACACGGACACAGGCGCTCTTGTGCCTTGCCGACCCTCACACTGCCTTTGCCACACTCCGGCGAAGCTCCCTGTGTTGTCTAACATGGCTGGGAGGTCGTCTTCGTGATTTCAGGGTTCAACCTCCTCGCCGCCATTGACGAGTGTTGGAGCTTCTTCGCAGGCAGCTCCAGGTCTCCTCCTCTCCAGGTGTGAGCTCCAGGTGACACGGGGCAGGCCAGTGAAGGCACTTAGGTTCTCGATTGGGAGCGCGAAACCTTCGCTGCTGCCCAAATCGACAGCTACTTCTCGCCTGCGGGCGTGCGGAGTAGAGGTGGGATTTTAGTCCCACCTCGTAAGTGTGTGGCCTCATGCCCACACTTAAATTGAAAAAGTGACATTAGCCGTTTGCCTCCAATCACACAGGGGTGAGGTCCCTCACCTATTCACGCGCCTCGTCCGCGGCACTGCCCACGCGGACCTGGTGACCCGACTCGACTATCCTGCCTGTGCACTCCTCGCGCACCACCCACGCCAGTGTGCCTGGACCTGGGGTGCACAACCCGACCCGATTACCCGGCTCTGGGAGAGCTTTCCAAAGAGAGATTCAGAGAGAGAGAGATGCGGGGAAGGGGTAGGGGTTGGTTTTGCATTTATCTGTGTATGTGTGCGTAGGAAAGAAGGAAGAAGTAGGCGAAGAAGAAGAAGAAAGGAAGGAAAGGAGCCGAAGGAAGAAAGAGGAGCTGCACTATAGTAAACGCACAGTTAAGCCGTCTGAGCACTGAGTCAGACGTCAGAGGGTCAGCAGCCAGAGCAATGAAAAACTACAGCTGCTGAAGAAGAAGAAAGAAGACGCAGAGAAGAAAAAGAAGACATGAGAGAAAGAAAGAAAGAAGAGGAATGGCCAAAGCAGAAGAAAAGAAGAAGAAGAAGAAAAGAAGAAAGAAGAAAACCAGAGATGAAGAAAGGAGGAAGACTTAGCAGCTGAAGGAAATCAGAGAGAAGGTAGAAGCCTGTGCAGCCGCAAGGAAGAAGAGAAGAAAATCAGAGAGGAAGAAAGGAGAAAGAGAAAGAGGAACCACAGAAGTAGAGAAGAAGAAAGAAAAAGAAGAAGACAGGAAGAAGCAAAGAAGAATACAGGAAGAAGAAAAGAAAGAAGAGAAAGCAAAGAAGACAGAAAGAGAAGAAGAAAAAGCCAATTCTTTCTCTCTCTCTTAATTTTTGTAAAACCTTATATTGAGAATTTATAGGCTTCTAGAATTATAGTTGCTCCCTGAGTTTGACCTCGGGAAACTTGTCATTCCGAGTAATAAATTGTATTAAACTGGTTACTGTTTTGTTATATACCACAACGACTATAATAACTATACAGACAAACGCAGAGCCACCGACCATAGCACTGCCACCATGGCCACATAGGACTTATTTGTAACTAAGAAGGAGTTCCAAAGATTTTCCCACTTGGGGATCGAACCCTTGCAAACCTTTCTCCAAACACAATCTGTAACCATGCAAGAAGAGAAGATGTGGCGGCTACAGTCAGTATGTAACCCACATAGCTGGCAAAATTGAGCGGGGGTGCCCATCCTCCTATGCTGCATGTCACCTGTAATCAGGCCATCCCTTCTGCATAGCCACAAAAAAATTTGCACCATTAATGGGACTCTCAACTTTCGTAAGTTCCTCCCAATCTCATCCACCTCTGCCAAACTGGACGATCTAATGAGCCTTTTATATGCCGTCGCTGGGGAAAAAATCCATTCCCATCTGTAAGTATCACACTCTTCTGGCTTGGGTTTGAAAGCATTCAGTTCTTTTAGGAGGTGTTGATTCTCCATCCACGTCTTGGTTTCATAGCCATTCCCCTCGTCTATATTTATCTTCCACTTTTCTGATTCTATATCCCAATAATCACCCACCACCACATTTTTATCCGAAGCAGCCGAGTATGCAAGAGGATATCTATCCTTTAACACCCCATTTGGCATCCATTTTTCACTCCAAAATTTGAAGCTTCTTCCATCCCCCAAGACTGGCTGGAACAGATTCCAATTTTCAGCCATAGCACGCACCACAGAGTTCCAGAAAGGAGAAGGCTTGGTCGGATTTAGACAACTTTTCTCATCATGTGCCACACCGTAGCTGTCAAGCACAATCTCTGTCCAAGGCTTTTGTTCCCCTTGCAACAACCTAACCACCCATTTTAAGAGCAAGGCATCATTAAATTCTTGAAGAGATCTTATTCCCATGCCACCATACTTTGGAGAGCACATTGTATCCCATTTAACAGGATGTAAAAATTTACCTTGGTGAGAGGCTCCTTTCCAAAAAAATCTTTTATGCGTAACATCAAGTTTCTTTCAGATTGACTTTGGCGCTCTGAGGATGGCAAAGAAGAAGACTGGGATTGATGTAATCACAGAATTCAGTAATATAAGCCTCCCCCCTTTTGATAGGTACCTACTACTCTAGCCTTCTAACTTCGTAGCCACCTTCTCAAAGAGAAAGTTCCAATCAATCTTCTTCATCTTTGTACACTTCAGTGGTAGACCCAAGTATCTGATTGGCAATGGAACCACAGGCGTGCCTAAGATAGAAGAGATATCACTCTGATCATTACCATTCATGCCAAAAAAACCAAAGAAGATTTACTTCCATTTAGCTTTAGACCTAAAATTTCTCCAAAGACGCTAACCATATAAGAGAGTGTTTGCGCTTCCCTTTTCCCTTCTATAAAAAAAACTGTGTCATTTGCATATTGAAGAATGGGGGCCAAAGTCCTTCTATTTGTCATCGAGTAGCCCCTAATCAAGCCATCTTCTGCCAACTTGCATGCATATCTGGCTAAAGTATCCATAGCAAAATTAAAAATCAATGGAGCAAGAGGATAGCCTTGCCTCACCCCACATTGAGGTTGAATCCAAGCTTTATAGGGTTTCCCATTTATCAATGGGGAGTAGGAGGCAGTCGTGATACACTGTTTCATCCACTGGATCCATAGGGTGGGAAACTTTCTTCTTTTAAGAATTTCCCATAGGTATGGCCACAAAATTGAATTGTAAGCTTTAGAGAAATCTACCTTCCATAGGAATGCCTTATACTTCTATGCCAACCTGTCACCATTTCTTGAGCCATAATAAAAGATTCCTGTAGAGACCTCCCAGGTAAGAAAGCAGACGGAGTAGGCATAATCAGCCCTTGCAGAACACCACGGATTCTATTGGCGACGATTTTGCTAATGATTAAGTATATGGAATTCGACAGCGTAATAGGCCTATAGTCGGAGAAACATTCCGCTCCTGATTTCTTTGGTAACAAGAAGAGGTATGATTTGTTTAGCCGTTCGAATCTAGAATTTCCCTTTTCAAATTCATGTATAACCCCCATCACTTCCTCTTTAAGAACACTCCACACCTCTTTGTAAAAAAAGACTTGAACCCCATCTAGCCCTGGACCTCCCTCATTGTTTAAGTCTTTGATGGCATCCATAGCCTCCTATGCAGTAATAGGCGCAACCAGCATTTTAGTTTGCTCATCACTGACACATGGGAATGCAGTCGCAACCATCCTCCACATACCTCTAGGCACCACCTTTGATTTTTCCTTGAAGTATAGCACAACTTCCTGCCTGATTTCATGAGTGGAAGAGATGTTTCTCTCACCAATTTTAACAGTAGCAATGAGTTGAATCTCCTTCGAGTACTGGCTGCAAGGTGAAAAAAGGTCATATTTGCATCCCCTTTCTTGAGCCATAGTTGTCTAGACCTCTCACGCCAATCCATCTCTTTCTTTAAATCCCCCTCAGTGATGATCTGCTGCCAATATTTCCTATCTTCCTGATCTTGAGCATTCAGACCCCCTGTGCTTTCCTTTATGTCAAGCTATTGTACCTCAGCCAATGCCTCGAGCCTCTTCTACTCTCTAATAGCTGTTATAGTCTGCCAAAACTCCCTTAGCAGTATGCGCATGTCTGCCAACTTCAGAGCCAACCTTTGAGTGGCAGAGCCTGCAGTCTTCCTATTCTTTCACCAGCTAGTCAGCATATCTTTAAACCCCTCTTCTCTAAACCAGGATTTTTTGAATTTGAAGTATGACCCAACATCCGCATTTACCCTACTATCCCACACAATTGGAGTATGGTCATAAAAGGGCATATCAAGGCTCATGGCTGAGGACAAATGAAATTTCTCCAAGAGACTAGAGTTACCAAAGAATCTATCCAATTTGGACATGAGCCCACTGCCATTTCTCCAAGTAAACTCAATACCACTGACCAGATATTCACTGATGCCAAGATTCTGCACAACCAGTTGGAAGCCTGCCTCTGCACTATTTGTGTTGTCCCCAGGAAGGTCCCTACTTGATAAGGTACAATTGAAGTCTCCACCCACGAGACAAGGTAGCTCTTGGACCTTCAGATGTGCTGCTGATAAATCCTCCCATAACTCCAGCCTACTAGCTGTTGTATAGGGGCCATACACACATGATACAAAGCACTTCAAGTCCCCCTGGTGACACTGGCATCTACATGTAAGTATATGCCTGGCTCGATGAACTTCAATCACTTTAAAGCTGGACTTTCTCCACCAAATAGCCAGCCCATCAGATCTGCCATTTGCAGCCAACCCCACACAATCAGCTCTCCTAGATTGCCTCAGGGTGTCGCAGGCAGGAATATTTTCTTCCTCTAGATGTGTCTCTTGAATGAGAGCACAATCAATATCCCACTCCATAAGATATCTGATGAGAGAAGCTCTTCTCACCTTATTGCGTAACCCACGCACATTCCACGTTAGAATTCGCATCCCTTAAAGAGGATGATCCCCCTGCGTCTAGCTGGCCACATATTCAACCATGATGGATTTTGTAATGGTTTCTTCCTCAATGGGGCTCATATTTTCTTTTCTCCGTCTCCTAAGCATATAAGGGGGACGCCCAACCCCTTTCTTTTGACCAGATTCTTTCCCAAATTTCAGATCTTCAGGAGCAGGGAGTGCCAATTGATTTGCATCCCTGAGAATACTTATCCCACTGCTGCCTTCTAATCTTTCCTCTGTATAGTTATGGATGATAACAGGGTCCTCATGCCTTTCTTTATCACCCCTCATGGCAGTGTTGCTCACCACCACCATCATACTCCCCTCTGAGTCATCCTCATGGCATTCTTTCCTCTTCTTTGGCCCTGGAGCATCCTCTGATGGCTTACGACCCTCCATTTCCACCTGTTGCACCTCCATAGGATTTTCTTTAGATATCTTAACCGGTCCCGATTATGAAATTGTGCCTTCCTGCCCAATCACTGACATGTGAATAAGCTAAGAACTTCCTCCACATCTAAGGATAATTCTATCAGGCAAGGACCCACTACTGAAGATTTCGGCCCCAATTTTCAGTATCCGTGCATTTCCTTCCTCAATTGCAACCACTGTGCCATCAAGGATAGAAGCAACCCCACAATCATCTTCGAGATCCCCCCTTTCGATCTCAGGTGTAGTGGCAGCCCCTTGATGGCTAAGGTCACACGTCTAGTACCCGTCCTCTAGGGTGGGCAATCAGGAAGTGCCCCATCAAAGGGGGAGACCAGCCTCCAAAGCACATTTATGTTTTCAAAAATACTCGATCGAAATCTTAGCCTCTCAACATCTATCATCCCCAGACCGAAGACAAGAAAATGGGTTTGGGATAACACAGCAATCTTCTAGCCCGACGAGACAAGTGATAGGGAACTCACCAGTTGATAGAGTCTTTCAACAAACGGGCTTCCAGTGATGACTTCACCAATCAAAGTGCCTCTCAACATCATCTCTGCAGAGAGGATATCCTCAGAGAAAGGAATTGCCACATCGATCATGTGGCCAGCCTGAGCTGGTGGAGGGGGTAGCCATGGTTTAGGCACCTCTATTTTCCGGCGCTGAGGGATCTTCCTCACATACTGAAGCTATGTCCTACTACACGAGTTGCGCCTGTGCCCTTCTCCTCCACACGCAAGACACACAAGGGGGTTCCTGCATATCGCCGCCATATGCCCTCTTCTTTTGCATCTATAGCATTGGACCTCTTCGTTCGTCCTTTTCCATCCTGCCCTTGACCCAACTCTGAAAGTTTCGCCCACATGAGATGGCTGTCTCCTCTCCATTCTCCTCCAATTCTTCGATCTCCATGTCTTCCAGTCACCATCATCCCCAACCCTAGCTGCGCCCTCGCCATTGCCACTCACCGCCCTTCACCTCTCTCTCTCCATCATCTCCATTTTTCCTTCTATCTCTTCTATGACCACCTTGTTAAATAGACCCCACCGCAATGGTTATATAATTTTTTTTTTTTTGAAATAATGGAAACACTTGAATTTTGTTGGAGGAAAAGACTAACACCTATAATTACTAAGCTAACACCTAGGTGACAATTAATACCTCTCCCTAAGCTTACTTTAGGCACGTGGAGGCCTAGAGTAATTAGGGAGAGGGAGTAAAAATTGCAAGAAAACAAAGCAATTAAATGCGACAAATATTGCAAAGAAGGCAACTTTAAATTAGGACTCACAAAAATGTTTTACAAAAAACCCTAATAGAGGAAAGCTTTTCCTACAACTATCAAGGTACAAAGTAAAAGAAAACTAATGGTCCTGATGATGATGATGGTGAAGAAGAGGTGGAGGCTTCTTGATTCGATCCTGGTAGCTCCCAGACTTGAAAAGATCTCCAACTCCTTCCTTCTACAACACCGCCAGAATGGTGTCCTCCAAGGCAAGCCCTAGGGGGGGCATGCCTTAAACCTCTCCTCAAGGGTGGACGTCCACCCTAAGTGCTTCTCCCTTGCCTGGCCGTCCTCCTTGATGAAGAATTTCTCCTCGTCCTTAGTGTGGCACAAGGTGAAGGAATGAGAAGAAGGCACGAAGGGGGCGGGTGATGTGCCCCCTTAATCTTCTTCTTTCTTCCTTCTCCTTAGCCGTGGGCTATGGTGGATGTAAGGTGGAATTAGACTAAATGGGGGATGGGAATTATGTGGTGGTAGGGTAGGGTATTTATAGGGTTTAGGAGGGAAGGGGTTGGCGTGGACACATGTAGGGTTAGGATGGACTTATAAGGTGGTTAGGAGTGGTTATCATGATCCAATGGAGGGGCTATTTGGCGCCACCTAAAGGGCATGATGGGTGGTGGTTATGGTGGCCAAAGGGCACCTAAAAGTGGCACCAACCATGGAATGGTGCCATGGGTTGGCACCAACTTGAAGGCTTCTAGAAGGAAGGTGAGGTGTAGGGTGGATAGGGCTTGGAAGGGGTAGGTGTAGGGTTGAGATCAAAGGAGAGTTGGCGCCACTTTTATGGGTGGTTAAGGGTGGTTTTGGCACCAACTTGGAGGTGCCTTTTGGTGGTTGTTGAGGGGTGAAGAGATGGCTAAGGTTGGTGCCAACTTAGGGTGGACTAGGTGGAGCTTAGGTGTAGCTTAGGTGGGCATGAGGTAGAGGTAGTTAGGTTGGACTTTAGGGTGATGGATGGCCCAAGGAGCTGGGGCTTAGCTAAGATAAGCTAAGCTAGCTTAGCTAGTAATGGAGTAGAGGAGGAGGCAATGGGAGCTAGGGTTTAAGGAGAGGAGCTGGACAGAGGAAGTCTGGAGCTGAACTGGAGCTGGCAGCTACTGAAGAGGGTGGCATGGAGCTACTTTAGTTGGCTTAGCTTGCTAGTTCTTTGCTAGTTGCTAAGCCAAGCTAAAGTAAGCTGGCTTCTACCAAAAGGAGCTGAGGTGAGTTGGGTCTGGTGCTCCCAGGGAGGATCAAGCCGATTGAAGTAGCTAAGGTATCTTTGCTCAACTGAGTTGAGTTAAGCTGAGTCCCTGGGAGCTGGACTTGAGCTTCCTGAGCTAAGATGAAGCCATCTTTAGCTGGCTAGAGTTGAGTGGAGCTGGATGTAGCTGGACTTGAGCTGAGGTGAACTCCAGTCAACTCAGTTGAGCTAGCTAGAGCTCCCTGTGAACTAATGGGAGATGAGATGAGCTAGACTCAACTAAGTTGAGCTAGATCTGAGCTGACCTGAGCTAGGGTGAGCTAAGATGATCTCTCTTGAGCTGCCATTCAATTGAGATGAGTTGAATGGAGCTAGGATGAGCTGACCCTAGTTCAAGTGAGCTGGATTACAGCTATGGTGAGCTGGGTCAAGCTAAGCTCCAGTTGGTTTGAGCTTCTCCTTCACCAATTGCCTTCCCGAGTGCTAGGATTCTAGGGATCTAACAATCTGTTTATCCCTAACACTTACAAACACATGTAAAAAAGACAATAAAAGGTATAATGCATGCCTAGCCTAATTTATGCCTAAATGCAACCCAAAAACCCATTTGAAGAGCAAAAACCTAAGAGTTAGGTTGGTTTTAATGCATAAGAATGATGATAAACTATTGTTTATCACTCCCCTCCTCGCATGAGCACAATAAAGCAAGTGCACTATTTTGCAACCCATTAATATTTTCATATTTTTCCATTGCTGGTTCATTATTCATTTATTTTGATGCATTAATATATATTGAGGTGAATTTGCGACATTACACTTATGCTTTCTCGTAATTGTTCAACTCATGTTGATTACTTTTGATTGCATTAAATTGTGACTCAGATTTGCACTCTAATACACATGCAAGTGAAAATTACATGGGATGCCACTGCACATGCACTATTCACATATTTGGAGCTTTGATTTCTTACATGAAATTTGCATAAACAACCCTTAACCTCCCTATAAATTGGGGTCCACATTCAGAGCAGCATATTCATTGATTGATTTGATGAATATTTCTATGAAGCCATCTTTCATCTCTGTGAACATGATTGTTACACATCTGTGAGCTTATTGGTCAGTTCCTTCCTGTGGATGACACCTAATCCACCGTGGTTAGTTTTCACTGATACATTTTTTGATCTGGGATTTTTCCACCATGATTTACCTTACTACGACGACATATTTTTCTGACATCACTTGACAAGAAAAAATTTCCTGTTCAACCCTCTATCACAAACCCCTTCTTGTACAACCCACAAGAAGGTATTTTGTTCTTCACTCACCAGAAGAACGAGAATCCAACAACCTTGGCACCTAAATTACAAGCAGAGGATAACAAAATTGATACAAGTCTTATTGAGCCAATGTGCAAGTATTTAACAAAAGTAACATGACTTAGAAAAATTCTTTTTCATTTCCCTTTGGATATGATTATAACTTTTGTTCAAGGGAAACACAATTTTATACAATTGATATTTGTGTAGAACAAACTTTTAGAAATATTTTCTTGCAACTTCCTTTCGATAGAAACATAAATTTTGTGCTTAGGAAGGGTATTAGAAAATGTTTAGACTCAAAAATTTATTTAAAGATCTAAGTACTTGATTCTAATAGAGAGAAACTTAATTGATCAAAATTGCTTTCAAGGATAACAAGATGGATATATGAAGAAATATCAATTAATCAAAATACTCCCTTGCACTTCCCTTTCAAATATAATAAGTTGGCATGAAGGAAGTAGAGAAGGAGTCCCCCTTCTAGAATCACCACGTTGGCGCAATTAAGGGATGAAGAGACTTGAAGCCTTTTCTTAAAGCACTAAGTTGGCGTGGATGTATGCTTTTATGAAGGCATAAAATTGGCGTGTGGAGGCTAGATTGAAAGTAACTTCTCAAGAATGTATTTTGCAAGTAGAATGTAGAAGAATGTTGTATCAAAATGTATTTTTGTGTGTTTTAATGAAGGGACCCATGTAGGGTATTTATACAATAAAAATAGGAAGTTATGATCTTATGAAAGGTTGTGAATCCAAATGATGTCAACTAATTAACAGCTTGCACATGTTAAAATTCAATTATAACTATTGGAAGTCTGCATAATTGATTAGTTTATTAATTAATAAACTCAGAAGTTCTCTTTGAGAAAAATGCAGAAAACTAACCAGCAAAATTAATCGATTAACTAATCAATTAATTCTACAGCTGATAGAATATAATAGAGGTGGTTATTGAGTAATTTTTGTTTATGAAAAGGTGCAAATACAGTTGTAACCTATCCTATGAAGGGGTGCTTTGTTTGAAATTGGTAACCACCCATTCTAGAAGAATAATTTTTATTTTAAGATATATTTAAAAAGCATTTTACACATTTTTTAGTAATGAGAATATCTTAAGGCTTATAACTACCATTCTAGAAGCTTAATTTTGTTTTATAATATATTTTAGAGTATTTTACATGCATGGGATTTATTATAAGTATTTTAGAGTTTATTTATTTATTTTATGTGCATGTAGAACATTAGAAATATTATAGTTAGGTGCTTAAACTAATTTGTGCATGTGAATAAGTGTGATTGGCTCTTAACAAAAAATTATGAGAATAATGCATTAAATTAAATGTAGAACAAGCTTAAAACCATTAAATTGAATCTTCTTTAAATCTTCTTTTGCTACAATCAACATATTTTAATAACATGTGAGCTTCCTTTCATTGTTACTGTGATCTTCAAATCTAAATCTGCAAAATAACTTTATAACAACATATAACTTTGCATGAAACATCAAAATTAGTATCGTAGTCCTAACAATATTTGCATCCAATTGAAATGGCATCGTTTATGTTCCTTTAAACGTTGTTTTATAAATTGACAGCAAATATAATAGTTTTTTTTTATTTGTAAATAATGGGAAACACCTGCTTTTTCAAATATGAAATATTTAAAATTTACATAATACAAGTATGATGTATGAAATACCTACTTTTATTTGGCATATCAAACTGATAACAAGTTTGATGCTTGAAATATAGAAAATAAGGTATACAAAACAAGTTCCATAATGAAATATTTACATATGATGAGGAACATGTAATATGATAAGACAAAAGAAATAAAATATCAAAATGCTATCACGCTAATGCCACTAGCTCCACCAGCCCCACCCATATTGTCATCATCTCATCTGTAAATGGTGTGATCAGATGAAGACAGATGCTCTGACTGACCCTTCTTCAGAAGAGGTAGAAGCTGCTGAAGTTTATCATCTATCTTACTCATCTAAGATTGCATGGCATCCATTTGATTCTTCATCTGTCTTTCTCTTCTCTCTATCCACTTCTCATCTCTATACTGTGTTGATCTTTTTATTTAGCTAATCGACGACACTAGATGACACGGCTCCTTTCCTCCTATTCCAGCTAGACAAGGTGTGCGCCCTCCATGCGCTATGAATGAGACCACCATGGTCCAATGGCATCGCAGTCCTAAATGCTTCCTCTAGATCTAGAGGTTGCTAGATTCTATTAGAGTTCTCATCGAAGGGGGGATGCATCAAGTTGACCATTTTCTCCTAAACTTATTTAAAATTATTAGTATAATATATATAGAAAGTTATAATTTTTTTTTTAATTTAGGAAACTTACGTCTTTACTGGTATGACTCATGAATCCACTTACAAGCACCCTTACTTGTAGCCTTACTATGGGTGACCTCGTAGACCTCCATCCTATTCATCTCTTTCTCATCATTCAAAGAGGATTGAAAATATGATAATGATAAAATTTTATGGAGATTGATGGTAACACCATCATCTATCATAACTAGCTTAACTTAACCAAAAGCAAGTGTTAAATGCTCCCGAATAATCATCCTAAGGTTGTAATTCTACTTTGAGCTAAATGGGAGAAGATAGGAAATTGGGTTAATTATGTCATTTTAAAGAGAAATCACTAATGCAGATTAACTAAAGGGTTAATTAGGGCTTAATCTAAGGTCAAATGAGCTTAATTTTCTAAGAAGTGGGCCTGAGCTGTCTGATCAGGATTTTCTGGAATTTGAGAATTAATTTATTGAGAAAAACCCTAATTACAACATCACTTAAATGGAAAGCATTTTGGTGGAAACAAATTCAATCTAAACCTCCTAAAAATCATTGAAAAATTTTCTATGAGATTTTAACCTTCACTTTGACCAAAGGAACCCATTTTGACCAAAAATAGAGACTTAAGTGGGAATTTATTCTATTTTGGGCTTCTGTATAATTTACCTATTCAAAATGAACCATAACCTAAATCTAAGGTCACCACTAGATTCCTTGAGTTAAAATTAGGTTAACCCTAAATTTTGAGCCCAATTGGGTTCATCTTGACTCAGTTTGCATTTTAGCCCATCTATCTCTATTTATGACACAATTACCCCTATGCTTCAATTCTTTCTTGCATTCAAGTCCTCTCTTCTTTGTCTTCTCCTTCTTCCAAAAAAGGAAACCAGCAACACGAACAACCCAAAGCCACTGAACATCACAAGAGGAAATCTCCCTCAAATCTCGTTCAAATCCCTCTAAATTTGAAGGGATTGATCCTCAGATCTTCCCCTAGCAATTAGAATTGATCTCAAGATCTAATTTTGAGTCTAGAACTGTCGACGAGGTTGAGATCCATGGCCTTTGAACTTGCCAAATCCGCGAGCAATCTCACAAAATTTAGGGAATTCAAGGTCGCAACATCATCTATTTAAGTTCTAGATGGATTCCAAGTGCATTTGAGTCGAAATTGGCCACAAAATCCCTCAAATTTGTCCTCGCCCGTCATGGGCTCCATGACTCCGGGACATCCTCCCTCCTCCCTCTTCCATGCATCCAACAACCAAATTGGACGCACCATCTTCTTGCCCAAGTTCTTCTGACTCTAGCCAACCATAACTACGTCATCTCTTTCCCTTCCTTGTCACTGTTCTCCCCTACTGAAGTAGTCTTCTTCCTTACATTTGGGCAGCCATGCCAAATGTGGTCCTCCCTCCATTCTTCCCATAGACTAGATCCACTTCTTCCTCTTCCTTCCTAGGTTAGTTTTATGTCCTTAGATCTAGGTTTTAGCTTCTCTTCTCACCATTCGAACTCCTTCTTCCTCATCTCCAGAGTGAGCTCCGCTGAGCTCGCACCACCATCACATGCCTCCATTCACCAAAACGACCACCTCACAAGCATCCTCACACCTTGGGGAGCAAAAGCCCTCAAGAGATTTGGGCTTTTGACTCCCCGACCATTCAGCCAGACAACCCATCACACCGTCATCTCCTCCACCTCCATCTGGCCACCATGCACACTCAAACGCTAAACCAACACCACCACCACATTCTTCACCTCACGGTGAAGCTTCCTATACTTCTAATTGGGGCCAATAGCCCATATTTTCGATTCAGGCATCTCCACATTGTCGGCATCTTCTCTGTGGTCGACAACGTTCCTTTGGCAAGCAAACTTCAAGAGAAGCACCTCAATAGGTGCAGTTCCTCTTGTGGATCACACCTGGGTCTGTCTTGCAACCATTCAAAGCTAATGAGTGCTAATTTCTCTCACACAAGCTGCAGGTCCTTCACACTGAAACAACGAAGAAGGAGGCACATTTTGTGCCACCTTGTGGAAGGCTAAAATGGAATTGTAAATAAAAGGGAAAGTGTTCATTGGTTTATTGCCCATGAACATAGGGGGTCAGGTCCCCCAAACCCTTCTAATGTGCATGCACACACGAACGCATGCTCACATGCATGTGAGTGCGTGCCCAGGCGAGAGCCTGGGTGAGGTTTTGACCTCAGGAATCATGCACTCTTTGGGGCAAATTTTGGCTCAAATTGAGTAGGCTTTGGGCTTGAAATTTAATCTGTCTGATGAGCTTACAAGGATGTATGAATTTGCTTAAGTTGTGCCTAAGTGTTAAGGCTTTGTGTTCTTAGTTAAGACCAATTTTTTTAACCTTAAACTTGTTTTTTTTTTACTCTTGAGAACTTGAATTTTTATCTATTTTGAGAGTTATATTCATTGCATATTATATTTAGTGTTGAATCAAATTATTATGCTCATTTTTATACTCAATTAGTGGTTGAATTGCAATTGATTTGCTCCTTGAGACAACTTCAAAACTCACATTTTGATTTAAATGTTAATTCTCTTTTGTTGACTATACTATGATGCATTATTAATCTTCAATGAAAGTGCCTTAGCATTTTGGCGCCGTTGCTGGGAAGCAACGCATAGTTTGACCACTATTCATACTCACTCTAACTTGGTTCTAACTTGCTTTATTTGTTTTTTTGTGTTGTTTCGAGGTGAATCATCATTGAAGATCATTAAGCTCAGATCAGCCACACCACGTGTAGGTAATCATTCTGACTTCTTCCCTAATCCCCTCTCTATCTTGGGAAGATAAAAGGAAACAAACGAAATTAGGATCCAACCCTGCCTTATTGATTGCGTAGCAATCATGAGTCCTAATCAACCTAAATAATGTCTGAACCTACCTTAAATTATGGATATTGCACTCATATCTTGCATATCATGCATTGCATCAATCTATTTAGAATAAGATGAGATATCCTGCTAGTTAATGGTTTTTTATTGCTATTTGCAGATAATAAAGTGATCCAGGATGGAGATAGTGGAATAAAGCAATAAAGGAAGAAGAAGACTGATTCAGATAAGAGGAGTGAGGAGGATAGCCTTATCCCTACCCTTAGAAACCCTAGGACAGCCTTCCCAAACCCAAAACAACCTCCATTAGGGCACCTTAGCCTAAAAAACCCAAACATGGATAGCACTATCCATGTTCTTATCCACCCTATCCCTCTCCCAAACACTTAGGAACCAAAACCAACCTTAGAAAACCTAAAACCCACTCTCCAGCACATTTTAGGACATCCAGACATCGGCTGGACGTCTGATTTCTACAGAATAACAATCCAGGAAGCCAAAACTCATACTGACATAGAATTGGACGTCTAATTTAATGTCCAGACGTCCAATTTTGTAGTATAAGACGTCTGACCACTATTTTGGACGTCTGATATTGTTGTCTAGTTCCTGATTTTGGTGTTGGAAACCTTAGCTTGCTTATTTTGACCTAGGAACCCCACCGGACACCCTAGAAAACCTAAGTAGAGACCTCTTAAGCCTAATCCACTATCCATAGCCCTACTTGTCCTATCCCTAACCCAATTGAACCATCCCATACCTAATTGGGTGCATCTACAGTTGATTGGGTGCACCCGAGCCTAATTAGATCCACCCAGGATCTAATTAACTCACACCTATTAGGGTTACCCTAGCCTAATCACATGCACACATCTAATTAGACTTGACCTAGACCTAATTAGGTTCACTCCTACCCAATTAGACTTTCCTAAGCTTAATTAGGTCCATACCCACTTAATCTAGATTGACCCAACCTATTTAGCACCTAATCCTACCAAAACCCACAACCTAGCCCTACGAAAAATACACACCCACACACACACGCACACCTTTCCATTTTACTCCCACCAAACCCATGCACACTCTCTTGGAAACCCTAAAAACTTGTGTCAAACCTAGATCCAAAAAATGTGGCATTGGCTATTTTTGGAGCCACCAAAAGTGGCAACCAAATGGAGCCTTCCATAAGGGCAAAGAGAGAGCCACGAAATTGGACTATCTCCATACACTCTCCCATCCATACTCTCCACTCTAAACTTGCTTCCGCCCTCCAAAACCTTAAGGCCGTCCTCTTTATCCTCCTCCAAGGCTCCATGGACGGCTAGCTAGAGAAGCTTCTCTCCAAAGCTTCAAGGACGGCCATTGGTAGAGAAATGGTGCAACACCCTCCTTTCTCCACTTGGGTGCACTCACCCCCATCTTCTTTTCTTCTTGGACGACCATGAAGGCTCACCCATAGCCTCTTGTGGCTAGCCATCTCTTTTGGTAGGCGTGTAGATGGGTTTGCATATCCAAAGTCTAGCCTACACCCTCACACAAGGCCGATGGCCCTAGTGGCAATTTTCCAGCGTGAGGGATTTCTTCTATTTATTTGCTTTCTACTGTAGATGATATGTGGTAATCTTTTATGCATAAATAATTTCATGATGTTTCTATGATTGATATTGTACTCATGTTTGCTTGCATATATGATACTTAGGTTTGATCACACCATGCACGGCCACCATGGCCTTATTTAGATGCACATAGTCACTAGGTTTTTGCTAGTTTGTCTAGATCTAGGTTTCATTTTGCTTTTCAAAATAAAGATCAAAAACACAAAAAAAAGTGCAAAAGACAAAAAGACAAAAAATATTAGGTTAGATTTAGGTTATAAAAGCCGATTCAAATCTCGATTCATTTTCACGCCTCCAAGAGACGAACGACCGGGATTCAGTTCTAAAAATAATAAAATCTACGCGAGTTTCGTTATCACAAATACCTTTGATGAGTGGTTTTTGTGACTATACTACGATTCCCAATGATTTCAAAATACGCAATTACCACACTCGTCACTTATTTTTCTAGTAAAATCATTCAAGCCGAAAGTTTCCTGATTTATGCGATTTGATTGCAATCAGATTTGAAAGTAATTCAATTTAATTAGAGATACCCAATTCATACTTCCTGTGCCTATTAGAGACTCACTAATTTTCTCAACACCTTGGACTACTCACTTTCTTGTTTGAGTCCAAGGTTTCATATTTGGAATCAAATTGGACTTGGAAGTAGAGGCAAGTAGGGCTTCACATTAGGGTTGAAGTGTTAATACACATTTGCTTGTTAAAAAGGAAACAATCTTCTCGCATTTGTGTGCTGCCCAAGCCCTGGTTTGAACTGATTTAATCAATAAAACCCTAAAATCAAGGCTCTATCTTCACTTGAATCATAAAACTTGAGGCCTAATAACCTATTGAGAACCAAAATAGGGTGGTTTGGGTGTCTTGACCCGAACTTCATCCTTAACTTTATGACAGGTCAGGTAAAGTTGGTTCACTTTGTAAATCAACCAACCTTCAAATTAGGTCACAATATGAATCAACTTCTAATTCAAGTGAAATTCAAGGCACAATTAGGTCTAAAATTGGTAGACTTAAGGACTCAATTCGCACATACCAGTCTACTTGGAATTGCGGTGTCAAGGAAGGTTAGGTGGGGGAAACCCTGTAACCCATGGGAACACTATACCGAGTAGGAGTCTTTGCAGGGCTCTCTTTTCCTGGCTGCCCAAGTAATTCTCGGGTGTGTGAATTTCTAATCCAAAGGTCCATCAGCCTCAATTTGCCACAGTCATCCAATTCTATTAGGTTCCTTGATTGGGTCCAATTCATATCCATTTGCTCATTTATTCTACTGTGCACATACACGGGAAGAGGTCCCTGGGTCTAACCTAAAGGCTTCCATTAGAGTCCGATCCAAATTAGGGTCAAACCCTGATCATTTTGGGTAAAATCTAATCTGATCTAATCTTTTCAAATCTGAACTTGAATTTGATTCTTCATCCCAATCCACTAGTTGATTTTGAGTTTCAACCTGACAAATTAGGAAGGATGGCCACTAACCCTGAACCTCGTAAGAGTATGAAAGATCGTATGATTGAGGATGATATCAAATACAATGAAAAATTTTACAGAACTTCAGTCCCCATTAACAGAGTTCAGGATAGTGAACCAAAGATGACAAACCTCATTATGGACCACATCGAGATGATTGCAACACAACTAGCATGTGGTTCAACTTGGGAAACCGTCTTAGAATAGATTATTGTGGTGAGAAGATTACATAGAAACAAGGGTTTACAATACTTGTCAAATGCACCACTTTGGGAAAAATACCAGGATATCATTACACAACGTGGGGATCTATTACACCATCTGGAAGAATTGATCATTGAAAGATACGCAGATCCCCACTCGAAAGTCGATTATGAATCTTGGG
This sequence comes from Thalassia testudinum, assembly GCA_037157565.1. NCBI lineage: Eukaryota > Viridiplantae > Streptophyta > Magnoliopsida > Alismatales > Hydrocharitaceae > Thalassia > Thalassia testudinum. Next base: position 12,219,416 of record JAZHRO010000044.1, on the reverse strand, counting down.
GTAATTTTGAGGATCAATATGATTTCCCAGAGTCCAGGTTTGAAAATACAACTTTATATGTTGATCACCGACCCATATGGAACCAGATTATGATTTTGTGCAGAATGAAATACCTGATCAATTCATGGGTTGGTCGGATTCCATTATAGGTGTTCTCGATGATGAGCCAGCTATCGAAATGTTGAGGCTAGTTCATTGCAAATGGATTTTCAAACACTTGTGATGAATTTGATTCAGAACTCCTCGAGGATGTAACTCTCGCACCTTATTTGTACGTGCATAAGCAATTAGGCACCACATTAGCCTTTAATGATGGTTTTGATGATAGCAAGCATATCAAGTGGTTAAGATTAAAATTGTAACTTATGCATAGATATTGCAAGATTAATTTTCAGGTTGAAGCTCTCTTGACAAAATACAAAGTCAAGAAGAACTAGGAGATCAAAGTTAGATCCCTTTGTAATTTTAGGAATTGAGTTGTAATTTTATATTCTTTAGAATGTAAGGAAAGCCTCAATTAGATTAGCATTAGTTTACATTATTAGGGCACCACTTGCATAAGTCTAATTTGGTCAAAAATATGATAAAACATATCGTTAGGTGTTAGTGGATCATCCTAGAACCCCATAGTATCAACAAGATTGATTTGGACTGTTGGAGGACTTTTTATAGTCCATCTAACATTAGGTAGTAGATACCTAACGTTAGGTAGTAAGGTTGAAGTCAGTTTGAGAGATCTAGGGAATAACAAACTTTCCATAGAACTGAGCATCTAACGCTAGGTAGTTGACCTAAATTAGACAAGGTATACCTAACGTTAGGTAGGCTTTTTTAGGCAAACTTAAGAGATTCCTGGAGATAGCGAACTTTGCACCTAATTGAGTACCTAACATTAGATAGTTCACCTAATGTTATATTACTTGTAATTAACGTTAGGCAAAGTGCTTTTTGACCAAACTCATTAGCCATTGGAAAATCAAATTGGGAAACTCATTAGCCTTATGTACACCTAAATTAGTCTAAACACCCCTTTATATATATGAGAGCATTTCCCACTCTTTGGTAGTTACAGAACACCCTAAAACACACTCTAAAGCACATTCAAGTCTACATTCAGTTAAAGCTTAGACTTGGTGTTCATTGGAGGTGATTTGAGCCCTTGTTTGTGAAGACCACCTTCCTTGGAACTTAATCACCTCAACTTCTTGCCATGTCACCTTCATACATGCACTAAAGGAGTTCACCCTAGTCTCCTAGATATCTATTTCATACAATTGATTGCATATCTTTTTGGGGCTATCCATATGAGCTAAATTCTATTTTCACTACAAGAAATCAACCTTTTTGCGGAGGTTCAAAACCGTCAACAAATGGTATAAAACCATCGCTAAGAACTGACGGCGAATCCCCATCAGCAAAGATCTTTGCCATCAGTTCCGACAAGAACTACCAACGTATATTGAAAACTGTCGCGAAGATGAACTTCCGACAAATGTTTACCTTTGCCAACGGTTTTGTTACCCGCCGATTAATGTAACCTTGTACTAAGGGTTGACAACTGTTGGTAAATGTAACCTATTACCATGGGTTATATAATTACCGGTATAACTTATGGTAATAGTTTTAAATCCATTGGTAAAAAGTTTAGCGACAATGATAAAAATCACTGGTAAAGATGTTGAACGTCAAATTTCTTTTCATGACAGTTGCATAACTGTCGACGTAGATCTTATAACATAACCTATATACAATCATATAATATAACATTCACTTAATAACCTGTATACCAATCATGTACATGCAAATCTATAGCATTCACATAATAACATGAAACTCACATAGCATTCACATAATAACCTATATAGCAAGAATGTATTCCATCACATAGCATTCACATAATAACATACAAACAATATAATCCAACAAAATAAAATTTAGAACACATAAAAGTTGAACATATGAAAGTATAGCATATATAAAAGTTTTAGAACATAAGTTTCTCAACATAGTTTCCAAATAGTCTAACATAGTTTCCAACATAATTTCCAACATAGGTAAATCAATTTAAGGATCTACCGAACCATGTCAAGGGGACACATCATTATCGTCACGACGACGAAAAAATTGTGATGGTGTATGCTCAACAAATGTAGTAACAAGATCGAATAGGCAGTCAATCTTCTGATTTTGTTTTTCGATTAATTCTTTATGCTCCTTCCTATCTTCACGAAGTTCCTCCACCTGAGTCGCAAGATTTTCCACCTGAGTCTTGAGATTGTTAAGCTGCTCTTGTGACGCTCCTTCATCTTTTCTACCATACCAACTACTAATGGTGGTACTTGCTCCACCACATAGGACATGACCTGGATGCTCTTTTGGATGTATTATCCTAAATGCATCCTCTGTAGTCATTGGTGTTGATAAGCATTCACTACCACTCTCTACTGAAGTCATGAGTTGTGTCATTCGGTCCTAATTAAAAAAATATTAGTCTATATATTATTTAATATAACTTTGGAGCAAAATTATAATATCAGAAACAAGACATTATAACTCCTGCATGTGGACTTGGTTTTTGTAGCACAAACCGTAAAGTTTAGAGGCAAGAAATAAGGTGTGGAGGTAAGAAATAAGGTGTGGGGTTGAGCCCATCTGGATGTCTATTTTTGGTTTTTGATTCCTCATAATTTATTGCAACAAACTACAAGTTTTCAGTCTTTTGCCTTTTTTCTCACAAAGGGATATATTTAATGGCGAATGACAAGGTTTGATAACAATTATTCAGCATATAATGAAAGAAATAATTCGACCAAAATACATTTACAAGAATTTTTTTAGAAAAAATACAAAATAAGAAATTCTAATAAGATTTTGGAAGGTTTAAATGAGTACTGGTAGGAAAAGTTTTGAATAAGAAAGTTCTGATAAAAAATAAATGTCTGAAGATGCTCAATTAGTTATCAAAAGTCAGAGGCTATGCAAAAGGGGGAGAGTCAAGCATAGAGAGCAGTTAAGATGCTAAACACAGGGAAAATCTAAGGTTTGGAGATTCTAAATATGGAGGTGATGGTGGAGATTTTGAATATGAAAAGGAGGGAGAAGGAGGAGGAGGAGGGGGAGTGCTTGTTGGTGGTGGTGATGAGGAGGCAATGGTTGGTGGTGGTAAATTTGGTGATGGTTGTGGATTAGGAAGAGGTGGAGGAGGACTTCTTTCTGCTACTACTGCTGATTGTAAAGGAGGTGGAGGACTACTTGCTACTTGTGGTGGTGGTTATAAAGGAGGAGGTGGAGGAGGACTGCTTGCTACTTGTGGTGGTGGTTATAAAGGAGGAGGTCAAGGAGGACTGCTTGTTGCTGCTGGTGGTGATCGTAAAGAAGGAGGTGGAGGTGCGTGTCGTTGGTGGAGGGGAATCATTAGCCATGTGGTTAATGAAATGGGTGCTTTCCCTACCAGAAATGGGTGAAGCATTGCTGGATCCTAATTTCCATTATACGGCTATTGGAACATGCATGTTTCAAGAATGACAAATAGCAGTATATACGTTTTTATATGAAGGATACTAGATGGAGAATAGAAAGACATTACCGATATCTTTTTAGATTTTCATAGATTAAAAACACAAATATTCAATAAATCCAAGTTCCATTTTTCTATAGACATGTAAAGGGTAGACAAAATGGATGTGGTAGAAAATATGATGTCTTTGATTTTGTATTGGAAGGGGGAGATAATTCCTGTGATTGAGGAACTTCATGTTGGGAAGGAGCTGATGAAATGTTGGCTTCCTTTGTGGAGGAGGATAGAGTTCTAGACGACAAAGGAACTTCTTGGGAAGAAGATAGGAATTTATCCACTTTTGAAATGGTGAAGGAGGAATCCAATGCTTGTGGCTTAGTAGCAGTTTCTAGTAGTTGTGGTTCACCCTTGGGATCTGATGAATAGAGGTCAACATTTGAGATGGGAGGAAAGGATGATTCATGTGGAACTGGATCCTTGGATGGTGGAATTGTGGTTGGATTTGGTTGCATAGTGGAGCTAGAAGGTGTTTCAGATGGTTGAGGCAATATTGTCTCCGATTTTCTACTTAAAGGAAGTAGGGATCTTGTGATTGAGGAGCTTCTAGCTGGGAACGAGACAACGAGATGTTGGTTTCCCATGTGGAAGAGGATAGAGATGTAGAGAATAGAGGAACCTCTTGGTGAGAAGGTAATAATGTGTCCTCTTTTGAGGTGGTGGAAGGGGAATCCGATGATTGTGGCTTAGGAGCAGTTTCTGGTTGTTGAGAAGGCAACGATGTCTCTATTTCTATCAGAAAAGGTAGAGATTCATCAGATGGTTGTGGAGCATTGGGTTGGGAACTTGGAAGAGTGCATCTATGTTTGTGGTGGAAGGCAAAAGAAATTTAAATTCCTTTTGAGGAGGTTCATGTAGGGCATCTGGCTTTGTGATGGGAGGAAGAGATAGTTTAGGTGGTTTAGGAGCATCCATTTCATGAGGAGGTGTTGAAGGGGTAGGTGATTCAGATGGTTGGAGAACTTCTTCTTGGTTGGTACATATGTATATGTGCAGCCTATGTATTAAAATTCACCTTGGAAATATGCACATTATCCACATCACCAATAGATAGGAATGAAGAAAATCTTGCAATTCTACAACGTGCCAAATTAACTGACAGAAGCATGCCCATTTTTCTATAAGAAAACCAATCATTTCCACTAGGGAAAGAAAAATCATCCACTTATTCATGTCACAACATGTGCATTTTCTTTCTCACATATACATGCACATGTACAAACACTAAACCAATTTAGAACTAAAACAGAGTATCTATCCATGATAAACAACCAAATTGAAGAAGCACACACGTACAAACACAGCAAAATCATGCACCAAAGCTCAAATCATGTTCACTAATTAGTAACTAGACAGAACAACAACAACAACAAAAAGCTAACAAAGTTATTGAAGTTTAGATTTTAGGAGCACATACAGAGAGCTCCAAAATGTCAAAGAATGTCAAAGAAGAGCTTGTCTTCCTTCGTTTTTGGAACCAAGAGCAGAATCAAATAAATGGAGATCGCTATAGGAGACCCCAACAAGACGGCCAAATGCTAGCTAGAGGAAGGAACAATGGAAGGCAAATAAATAGAGATCGCTAGGAAAATAAATGGAAGGCAAAACCTAGGTAGTTCACTTGTCAGTTTGCTATTTAAGGAAAATAAATGGAGATCTGTGATGCTTAAATTCAATATATGTTTCCAGTTCCTTTCAAAAAAAAAATGTTGCTAGTTTGGAATGTTTTATCTTATCATGTCAACTACTAGACTTGGGTAATGTATACAGGGCTTATTAGTGTGGTTCTTGGTTATAAATGTGAATGTGGGAAAAAGTTGAAGAGGATGCCCCCTCGGACTATCATCTTTGGTGAGGAGCTAGAAGAGAGACTGATTTCATCTCCTTTTGGTGTAAAATTGAGAAACAAGTAGATTAAAAAATAAGTTCCATAGATGATATTCCATGTAGCAGCTTTTCATAGAAATTTTATGGTGCTTTTTGTAGCTCATAATTCACAGTCCTTGCTAGTAACAATCTGAACTTTTGGATTAACACCAAAGAAAGGTGAGGCTACTTTGCGCTAAGTAGAGAGAGCTCAAAACATCTATTATTAAATGAAAAATCAACTAGGACCCTATAGATTGAATGTTAATACTTACGTGATTTTGTTGATATGTCGAATAACACCAGGATTGAGAGCCATCTCAAGCAACTTTAGTTCTTAAATATTCATATCTCCTGACCCGATCAAGTGTATCAGCATTATGACTTTTAGATTGAAAAGAAAGAAGATAACTTTGTTATTATAATCCTTAATCAAATGGAAATGTGTTTAGTTAATAAACTCACATAATCATGTTTCATTTGATCTATACTCTTTCTTCCCTGAATATGTGTAGGACCAAGAGCTTTGGCACTATTTGCCTTATTCCTTTCCAATTGCTCCTGAACAATACCACAATAAAATTTAACTATTTGTAAGGATAGAATGCATGTATAAATGATGGTTATAAAAATTTACCGTCACTTACGGCGTCGTCCAATGTTCACATGTTGATCTTTATCGATGCCTTCAGGTACATCAGCCACTACCTCCTCCCATGTTTCATGTGTGTCATAATGATATTTTTCAAATGTAAAACTACTTAGTAATTACTTTCAAAGTTATATACTTGAAGATGTAAATGTATCTTTACCTTTTCTTTCATTTTTGCCCTCCACTTATTATGCATCTTCCCTTCTCTTTTGAGTATGGCTGCTTTCACAATTGGGCAATTTCGCCAATAAAAAATCCCCTACATAATAAACATCATGTTGTAATATGCAAATTAAACATAAATTTAAATGAGAGATTAACTAATTATCGCTAGCTCTCGTAAAAGATTGTCCTTATAGCATTGCTCCACTTTCCTCCAATCAAATGAGGCAAATGGAATGTGTGCATGAACAAGGTACCCAAGTCTACTAATGAAGCCTAGTTTATTCATTTCCTGACCGCCATTACAAATATCAACTTTAATCCTTTCTCCTGGATTTGCATTTTGAAAATCCTTGCATTGAGTGCACCCTCTAACACGTCTTGCTGTAACATATTGAAATATTTTGTGTTATTTTAAATGGAGAACAAGTGAAATACAAAGAATGGTAGCAGCCACTGTGCACCAAAAGAATCAAAGAGAAATACAAAGGATGGTATTAAATGGTCCGCTGGGCATTAAAATGGTAGCAGCCACTTTTACTTGGTACCTATTAACTTTGCAACTATAATATGGGCAACATGATCTTAGCATAATGATATAGCTGATTTTGGCAGCAATAGGTGTTAATGGATTAGAAAGTAATTCTCCCTTAATCAAGAGCTAAAGTCACTCAATTCCATAGAATAGTTGTGCAACTAAAATTGCTTATTGGTACAACTTAGTTTGAGGTTTAACATCCATGGGGTGGAGGAATCCTATAAATTACCTCCTTCCATTCTAAACCAGATTGTTAGCCTTTTCTTTTAGACTAATCAAAAGTGAGATGCAAATTTTGAATTAAATAGAAGATCATGGTAAACTTACAGATCACAATTTTAGGTAGATTATTGTGGTCAGTATGGATGATTAAACACCTACGGTCGGTATGGATGATTAAACATGGCTTTTCCAACTATATTAATCCATTGAAATGAACTCAACTAAGTTAATATGAGTTAAAATTATAATTTTGGCATTTCTGCTTTGTTCTTTACCTGTAGCAAATAAATAGGCAATGCAACAATTAAAGTTATATACAAGTTAATATGTGCTTTGTTATTTTTGTCATCCTTGAGTGTTGATGGTCTTGAAAAATCAAGGGGCTTAGATCATATGAAAACAAACTACGTTTATGCCTTACTACTTGAAAAATAGGTACTGAGGATAGCTGCTCTAGGAAAAGATTTTCAAAAACTCAATCAACAGCTTCCAGATGGTAAAGATTGACGGGAATCCCATAAACCTTGTATTATAATGATCCTTCCAACAAAAACATGATGTTACATCAATTACAAACTGCAAAATTTCATATGAATGAAGATTTTCAACTGGTAAACAACAAAATAAGCAAGGTGCAATCTATCCACCATGTACTGATGCTTGCTCCCACAGTTAAAAGGTCAGTACTCAAGTGAGCCAAGTTAAAATATTTCCTCGTTCTTCCTTTCATCCTTTGTATTTTGTATGGGAAGTTTCCCTTGGGTTTAAAAATCAAAGTGAAATCCTCCTGGGAATCCACCAGGAAATCCCCCTCCACCAAATCTGCCAGTGGCTATCAAGGAAATCCCTCTGTTAAAGATGGCTGCCAAGGTAATTATCTATCAACCAAACTTGCTTGTACTCTCTTTTTCCATGCACTCCTAATTATTATTACCTTTATTTTCTCATTCCTTATTTTATTTAGTGAGTGTCCACCATCCTTAATTAACCCTAATATTGGTTAATCTTTCATTTGATTTTCAGATATAGATGAGTACAAAGATCCAAAAGCTTACCCGTGCATGTTTCGTAAGCATGCCATTCCCATCAAGACCAAATGGAATGGGAGCTGGTTCGTAAACATTACATTAGATTATTTGAAATCGCTACTAGGACAAGGAAATTGATCTTCCAAGAGCAAGATAAATAATCAAAACTAGTTGGCTGAAGTAGAGATGCACATTTTAACTTGTCCCTTTTCAATTTCAAAATCAATAGATGTGGTGGTATTTCTGAAGACGCTCCCTCATGTCTATATAAACATGTTTTGAATTTAACTTGTTCAGAAATATAAACATGGTGGTATTTTAACTTGTTCTGAATTTGGCCTTGCATCATCAGATACAATAATTATAAACAGGGTGTCCTTAACAAGTCCAATCAATCCCCAGATTGGTCTATATGCAGTTCATGTCTTCTAATTCCAGAGAAAGGTGGGGCATCAAACCAAGTCATTGAGAGCCGACAACTTATGCACTTAGGGTGTTGAGGGAAAAAAGGAGGGATATGAGATTTTGGGCTATAGGATTTAGGATGGGGTTCCCAAATCAGTGGTTAACAATGGTATTTGTGTATATCTATGTTTATATCATATATGAAATTTCAATTACTTTTAGACTTAAGAAATGGTCAAGCTCAGAACTTCCAAGCTTGAACCTATATTGAACCAAACCTAACCTAAATAATTGAATGAACACAAATGCAAGCACAAACCAACCCAAACATACACGACAATATGCACGTCCAACTTGATATTTGTTGTTTCACCTGACATCTCAGAGCAACCCCCAACTATATAATTAGATTTAGTCTATAAAAGAGGTTGATTTAGAGCATGCTGGCTAATGATTTAAAGTAATCATGTCCTTGCTAACCAACAGAGTGTACTCAGTATAGAAACAGAGTGTACAAATAGCACAGACTTTTGCAGAACCATATTCCTATTGAGTCCATAACCTACTCTCTGAAATTGAACTGCATGTTATAACTTAAAAAAGTTGATTGCTATTTGATAGGAAACTTATCAAAAAACCATAAATCATACCTTAGAAAAAAAGGAAGAAGAAATCATGCCTATAGTCGACTGCTTCTTTTCTTTTTTGTTACTTAGTAAACAGTCACATTCATAGTCTTTAATTAGTTGACTTTTTCTAAAGGTTTGGGAGACATGAAAGATAAGATTATTATGTGCTTTTGATTTATCCCCAAGGAAACAGTTAGTGCTCCTATCTATTGAACTTTTCTCTTTGCTCCTCTTATCTTTTTTCTTTTTTCTAGCGGTGGGGGTGGGGGGGGGGCTCCACTTAGGTGCTTGCAAAGTACTTCTAAAGTCTTTTTATTTATTGGAACCTTTTCCTGATATCCATGTTAAGGCTCTATGTGTTAGTGATCCTGACAATAATTTTTTTCCATCCAGTCTTTTCACAGTAGGCATGGGAAAGCTTATCTATTCAATAAGGTGTAAGTTTCCTGATCAGTAAGTCCTTTTCATAGTATATTCTATACTGAGTACACCCTTTTTTTGGAAATCTATTTGTGAATGAAATACCCAATTTCTATGGTTATTATTGACAACTACAAGTTGCCTCCATTAGCAGCGAAGACACCTTTAAGACCATGTCAACAAAAAGCTTATGGTCCTAAGAGGGAAGCCCATTCCTACTATGGGAATTATCCCAATCTCTGGTAAAAAAATGCTGCAATCATATCCTATGGTCAATCATGGAAAGACCCCATGCTATTGGCCAGATGGCTAATTTGAATTAGCCTGCTTAATTTGGTGGCAGATTTGCTATCTGTAATGGAAGGATGTTTTGGACAATTTCATGCAGGGAAAATTTTCAGCAATAGGGCCAACTCTTTTGTCTTCCCAATTCCTTGACCTAGTTGGGATGGGAAAAAGATATGATCATATGAATCCACAAGAGAGAAATATCTATCAATTTTTTGATTCCCAAAAGTAGCCAAAATTGCAGTAATGATGGGTGCTCTTCAAACAAGCATCTCAATCGAATGCTTTTTCCTAGGGGTAAAGTGGAAGATCAGGATCTAGGTTCATCTTTGCCTCCAAACATCTATGAATTAATCAACCATAAGTGGCAGGCTTGGGAGGGAGTGTGATTCTACACTTCAAGGTCTTGTTCAACTCTAGGCTTGGAACCAAGTAAGTAGGGCAGTTTCGACTTTCAAGCTTAAACATGATTTGCATTTCCTACATATTATCTATTAATGCTTTGCCTCTACTTTTTTGTGCTATGTCTATCTTTTATGGTCAACTGATGTGAACTGCCTGCAGCTTCTACTGGATATAATAGATTCTGAGTTGAATATTTTGGACATAGTTGAAGATTTCGAATATGAAAGGAGACGTGCTTACCAATAGCTAATTTGAGATAAAGTATTATTCACAAACACAAAAAATGAGATTAGGAACTCTGTTCTAAGAAGCTTTAGCAAAGGAAAAACATTGAGGCAAAATTTTTAAATTCATGTTATACAAAAATTTTGCATGTTATTACACTTACTTCTGCATGCTATCAATTCATATCCTAAGTTGATATGGGAAATAATATATGATTTAATAATAGTATACCATTAGATGTCTCGACCTGCGTAGGATTTTCGGATATCTGAGGATCCTGATCCTCTATCTCCTGACCCTCATGTCCTAGAGGAGTCAGGTGAGTAGTCCCAAGGTCAGCAATATCCTCGATAGGCTCTAGCTCTGGTAACCTTCTCTTAAATTGCGTCCTTGGCATCTGCAATGTTATAACAAAATGTTATTAGCATTTATATAAAAAAGAAACTGTAAATGAAAAAATAATAACATTTATAAATATTTACAATGTACAAAAATGCTAAGTAGAAGTGATTACCTTTCAATGTAACAGTGTGTCTTTATATATCCATATCTACTACATTGGGACCCACTACACCTTCATTGAAAACCTATTGATACGCATCTGAATCCATTATAGGCTCATCATCATTTTGAACATCGTAGTAATCTCTTGGCATTGCTTTAATAGGTATGATCCATCTACTTCTTGCATTGTCATCAACATAAAAGACTTGCTCCACTTGAATGGCAAGTGCAAATGGTTCTCTTGTTTATAAAATCTTTCTATTCTTATTCAAACTGATGAAACCATGACGTGGATCCAATAGAAAACATGTATTTTCTTTGAACACATCAAACTAATCACATTTAAAAAGGACAACTCAACGATCATGAGTGAAGTTGATCTCAACAATGTCAGTAATTTGTCCATAATAACCATCGCAACTAGATTGTAGGTTGAATTTAACTATAAAACCAGAAAGTTGTGTTGATTTCACGTCATCAATAACTTTCTTTCGAAATCTAAATCCATTAGTTGTATATCCTAAATGATAATGAACATGTCTCAATGGGCTCTGCACTAATATGTCAAAATCTTCTATCCATCGAGGGCCATTGGTTTGCTTTAATTGTTGCACACGTAATGTAAACCATTCAATGAATTCTGTGTGACGACGAGCCGAATTTGAACTCTGCCTAAACTCATTATAAAAATGATCAACTTTGGGGATTTGCTTCAATATGTATAAGTGCACAAGAAAAAGTTCATTTTCAGGCATTAATTCAAATGTTGTCTTTAAGATTGCCCTTCCTTGAATATCAAAGATAGAAAGGCGTTCATCAGTGTACTCATTGTACTAACCTTGATCATTTCTTTCAATACGGTTAAAATGATTATCTGGCCCATCCATGTACATCAAACAGAAATTAACGCATTCCTCAAGGAGATATCCTTCGACGATTGACCCTTTAGGTTTGCCTTATTCAGCACATAATCCTTAAGCTTCTTTGAGAAACATTCAACTGGATACATCCATTGAAATTGTATAGGCTCAGCCATCCTTAGTTCGTTAGCTAAATGAAGCGTGAGATGTACCCATGATATCAAAAAATGCAGGCGGAAAAATCTGTTCCATTTTGCACAACGTAATTACAATTTTTCTATCCCAATAATCTAACATTTTGCAATCTAGGTTCCTTGAACACACAACTTTAAAGAAGTTACTCATCTCCGTTATCGTGTCGAGTACTGGTTGAGGTAGTACTCCTTGAACTACTAACGGAAATAATACTTGTAGGTAGACATGACAGTTGTGACTTTTGAGACCGCTAATCTTTTTTTGTGCTTCATTTACACACCTGGAAAGGTTAGAAGAATATCCATCTAGAACCCTAATTTCCTTTAAGAATGTAAATATTTCCTGTCTTTGCTCTTGATTTAGTGTATATAATGCATCAGGGAAGTCAACTCTACCACCATCATTCCGTTTAACATGTAACTCAAGGTGAATTCCCATTTGCATTAAATCATTTTGTGTCTTTAAAGTATCTTTTGGATTATTAGTTAGATTCAACATATCCAAAATATTATCTATCACGTTCTTCTCTATATGCATGACATCAAGATTGTGACAAATTTTCAGATCCTGCTAATAGGGTAACTCCATGAAGAAAATGCTCTTCTTTTTAAACCCACACAAGCGATTGACGTCACGCTTAAATGTATGTCTGAAACGAACATTACCAAGTTCATGCAACTTAACCATTATTTTTTTCCCTAGCAACCTAATTTTATCTATCCGCAATAAGTTTTTCAGATTTCTTGTTGAGTAACGACATGATTTACCATCAAATCGATCCTTAAAATCACTACTCCATTTGTGTTCAACTGGAAAAAACCTACGATGCCCCAAGTAAGAAAATTTGTTCTATCCCGCAGTAGTAGATGGTGTGTATCTTCCTTACAAACATGACAAGCATATTTCCCTTTTGTGCTCCAACCAGACAAGTTAGCATATGCAAGAAAGTCATTTATCATCCACAGCAACGTAGCTCGCTTTTGAAAGAATTATTTTTTGTGTGCATCATAAGTTTCGACATCAACGTTCCATAAGATTTTCAACTCATCTACAAGTGGCTGCAAATAAACATCAATAGCATTTCCAGGGGCCTTTGGCCCGGGTATGAGTATGCTCAACATCATAAATGCTAATTTCATACACATCCAAGGAGGCATGTTATACGTAACTATCACAACAGGCCATATAGAGTATGGAGGATATATGTTTTTAAATTGATTAAATCCATCACTTGCGTGGCCTAAACGTATATTCCATGCCTCTAATGCAAAATCTGGATACCTGTTATTAAATGCAATCCACTCATCAGCATCTGCAGGATGATGTATCATTCCATCACATGACTTATTTTCATGGTGCCATGTCATCTACTTTACAGTCATATTAGACATGAATAGGTGTTGTAGTCTTGGAATCAGTGGAAAGTAACGCAATACCTTCTGAGGTTGTCTTTTCCCTTTTCTTTTCTCACTTTTATATGTCGACTTGCCACATTCTGGACAACTTTCTAAGCTGCTGTCATCATGTCTATACAGGACGCAATTGTTAGGGCATGCATTTATCTTCTCACTTTTTAGCCCTAAGACACGAAACTATTTCTTAGTGTCATACCATGACTGTGGAAAATCTTTTGGAGTATTTAACAATTCTCTAATAAATTTGAGAACATTTGACATTAACTTAGAAGTCGCTCTATTCATCACCTTAATTTGAAACATCTTAAGAAGGAACAATAATCTAGAAATTGAGTTAATCCTTGGAGCAATAGGTTCTTCCGCTACTTTTAATGCATCCCAAAACTTACTGTAATCATGGAACATACTTTCATCGTCCATTAGATTTTCCTGACCATCTACCATCTCTTTCAACATTGTCATAACATTGTCACAACCTACATAATTAGAATATTCAAGAGTGGTGCGTCGTTCTGAACTCTCCGCAGGCTCCTCCCCATGAGCGGTCCATACTGTGTAATAAAGTCACCATCCATCACATATGAGATGCTCAAATACAATATCTCATTCGAATGATAATCCATTCATACAATTCTTGCACAGGCATAAGATCTTACTATACAATCTTCCTTTTCTAAGTAGTTTCCTATCATCATGAAATGCCCAATCCAAAAACTGTATCACTCCACTCTTATAGCGAATGTAGTCGATGCTTCTCAAAGTTATCCGAGACTTGTCCATATCAACCTAAATATGAAAATGACAGCCACAAATTGAAGTAAGTTGCATAAAGGAGTGCATAACTACTTTGATCATAACTTTGGTGTTATTTGTCACATGTAACACATGTTCAAAGAAATTTCAGCAACATCTCCCTACACTTCTCTGGCATACCCCCGAGACTGACATTAACTTGATTCCTAAAACACCCAATGAATGGTGCTTAAATCAGTTGGTATAAAGACCACTTCTGCATTAAGGGAAGTGGTCCGAACCCTCCTTAATTCGGACCACTTACGAATTGAGGACAATCAAGACTTGTGTCATGGTATAAAGACAATGCATTATGCATATATGTGTAGTATATATACATTGACTCATTATCCTTGTAACATGATTACATGTCTTAAACAGGCAAGTATTTTGACATATTATCGAACCACTCTAACAAAAAACCTTCTAATAACATGCACCTAAGTTGTGATGATGCATGTATCTACTTGTAACAATTATAGCAAGCTTTCCTACAATATATGATTTTAAAAAAAATTAGCAAAGTTTCCCGTGTAATCTAGTATATTTCTCAAAATTACTTCTTTAGCATCACGATTATATATAGAAATAAACTTATTTTATAATTTAAACATGGGCACACCCCATTGCATCACATGCATACAATTATTTATAAGATCACAACCCACTACAACACTCGCATGCATATACCTACCTATTAACCCTAAGGTTCATGATTAACCTAAAATCTATAATAATAAGATTAGGTGTTACCTTCAAATTCGAGTAGAGCCTATTGTAAAACCTTGGATGCGTGAAAAGTTTTGAGGATCAAACCTTAAACATAAAGAGAATACAAGAATATGAAAAGGTATCAATCAAAAGACATTAGAATTAAAAATCTTTAATAAAAGAGTCTTCACTATACAAAAGGCATAAGATACTAGCTATTAATTTGGTTTATAGCTACGGTACATAAATGCAAAAATAAAGGTTTCGGTGGTGCCTACAGTATAGAATGCATTAAAATTGGCAATCAAAAGTAATTGTCATAGAACTTTTCTGCTCTAATTTCTTTTCAATGAAAAAAAGTCCAAGTGGTATGCATAGATAGATAAATTTCATTAAAGATAAAGGAGCACAACCAAATTCCATTTCTTTTAAATGAAAAAAATAAGGAAAAAAAACAAAATACGCAACACCCTAAGTTTGAAATCTGCTCATTGGAGACAAGAATATATAGTTATTTGTGCAAACTCTCTAGTAACATGGCAAAGAATCCAACACTGAACAACTGAGTTAACTAAAATAAATTAGAAATTTCTAAGGTGCCTCAAACATTCTTTTGTGATGTAAAGGGATCTCAAACCTGACATAAGACCTTTTCTACTTTTAAATAACAACAACAAGCCTGATGCTTTTAAATTATTGAAATTCTTGTTGCAATGTTGACAACATTCTACTTCTTATCTATTGGTTGGGCCAATAGATAAGTAGCACAAATACCATAAATGCTAAATTTCTCAACTAAGCACAGAATATGCAAAACTTTTAACTCATCATGCAAACCTTTTAATATGCACAATATATGGAATGGATGAATTTTAAAATAAAAAGATGTACTGGCTTGAACCTTGCTTGAGATGAAGTTCGAGAGCTTAGATTCAACTTTTAACTCATTATGTCCCTCATAATACCTGGAAGATCAGAGAATTGCACAAAAATGAGAACGTTCACGAGTGAAAAATGAGAGAGAGAGAGGGCGAGAGAGTGATCGGTGTCGGGCGGCAGGCGGTGGTGTGGCGGAGCCATCTAGGGCTGGAGAAGGAGGCGAGTGGAGGACATGGAGATCGAGGGCTTGGAGTAGAAGGGAGCGGGTCTGGCAAGAGGGGTTTGTAGGATGTCTGAAAATGTTCCAAGAAGACCCTGGAGGAGGTTGAATGGCGACGTTCTTTGTTTCAGATGCAGACAAAGGGGACATGTGGCGGCGATTTGCAAAAACCCTCTGATCTGCTTGGCGTGCAGGGGAGAAGGACACAAACGTGAGTCATGCCCTAGGAGGGTTCCTCTGCAGACAAAGAGGGTATTCTCGCACCCTGTCTGGAGGGTGAAGAAAGAAGCCTGACCGCCGCTACTGCCGGCTTTGGGCAGGCACTCAATCGAAGTTTAGATCCCAATTTCTGAAGAGATCTCGTCTGCAGAGATCATGCTGAGGGGTGCTTTGATTGGTGAGATCATGGTAGGCAAACCATCGATAGATAGGCTTCAAAACCTGGTATGTTCCTTAAATCTCTTGTCTGCAGGCTGGAAGGTAGCCATGCTCTCCCATTCTCGATTCCTGGTATATGGTTTGGGTATGATGGATGTTGAACGACTGAGATTTCATTCGAGCTCTTTTGAAGAATTTATTGTGATTTGGAGAATGGTGTCTCCTTTTGATGGGGCTCTCCCTGATCGGCCTCCGCAAAGAGTGGGCTCTAGGAGGATTCTTCTCGAGATTTCTGGCCTGTCGTTACATCTGAGATATAAGGGGGTCGTTTCTAAGATGCTAGCAGGCTTTGCATCCATCTGTGATGGGTTTGAAATTTTGATTGGAGAGGGGGATATAAGATCTCTTAGAATTGAGGCTGATGTCTTCAGTGCTGGCTCAATTCCTGATATGGTTACAATCAGATGTGGGGGCACTTCTTGGCTTATTCGGCTAGCAGTACTTGGACAGGTGCCTGGGCAGGTTGAACAAGGGCAGGATAAGATGTCTAGAGCTAGCACTGAGGTGAGGAAACAAAATGAAGGCATGGCCGAACTCCTCCTGTTGATGCTCCTGAGTCTAAAAAGAGGAAGGACTGACACTAGGTCTATGCTGAGGAGGACCAGATGGAAGAGGTTGATACAGCTGGTGATTGCAGACAAGCCATGGTAGTCAAAGAGGATGGTTATCTGGAGGTTGCTGAGAATTCAGTGACAGATTCAGAGATGCTTAGCAGTAAAGAGGAGGGCAGGATAGGAAGGGAACTGGTGCTCAGAAATGATAGTAGTGTGCTCAAAGAGGCAAACCAGATGCAGCTCTCAATTCCTACTGATATGAAATATGGCAGTGGATCCAATCAGAAAAGAGGTGTGGGTAGATCTCCTTACATGTTGAGAAGGAGAAGGAAGGATAACTTGCCCCCTATTGAGGAGCAGGATATTGCAAATTCTATTATGGTCGAATTTGTGGGTTGTATGGCCCAAGGGAGCCACTCTAATAAGGAATGAGAGTGATGACTTGGAATGTGAGTGGGTTGCGCAATAAGATGAGAAGGACTTCCTTGTGTAGATATCTCTCTGAGTGGGAGATTGATTGTGCTCTCATTTAAGAGACACATTTGGAGATGGAGAATGGTCAGGAATGGGATTGCTTTAAGCAATCTGGTCGCAGTGATGTTGTGGTTAAGGGTGCCTCTGGAAGGTCTGGGGGAATGGCCTTTTGGTGGAGAAAGTCTTGCCTTTCAGTAACTGAAGTTATTCGTGATAGGTACATGCTTTCTTGCAGATGTCAGTCTCCCCAAGGAGATATGGAATGGTTTATGTCTTGCATTTATGGTCCTTGTGTGGCTGTAGACAGGGCTGGCATGTGGGAGGAGCTCTCTGCAATGCATCAAAGAGTGCAAGAGGTCCCATGGCTGTTAGGGGGTGATTTTAACTGTTATCTCTCAGGTGATGACAACCCAGATGGGAGAGTGGATAGCTCAATGGTAGGCCTTCAAATGGCTGTGTAGAACATGGGACTGACTGAATACCCCATTAGTGGTGTGGAGTTTACTTGGAGAAATGGCAGTGGACAGGTTTCCAAATTGGATAGGGTTTTTGGCAGTCCTACCTTGTTGGAGAGGCATCAATTATCAGCAGTTTTGAGCCTTGATGGGCCTTTCTCTGATCACACTCCACTTGTATGGGATAGTGGGATGAGTTCAGACATTGGATCATATTTCAAACTCAAGAGATCTTGGTTTAGGGAGGAAGGTTTTCTGCAAATGGTGTCCCAATGGTGGCAGAACAAGGCTATGCAAGGTATTGCTACACAGTAGCTGACTGCAAAATTGTCAAGCCTGCGTGATATGCTTAAAGAATATGGGCAGGCTGTGACTCTGATCATAGAGCAGAAGAGGAGGGAGGCTCCAGCAGTAATCAGGGACTTGGATCTGAAAGAATGCAGGCAGTCCTTGAACGAACAAGAACAACAGCTGAGGTAGCAGATGCAATTTGCAGTGGGGGAAGAGGATCTGAAAACAGAAATGGACTGGCGTGAAAGATCAAGGCAGCTATGGCTCAAAGAGGGTGATGTGAACACGAAGTTTTTCCATCTTGCGGCCAGTGCTAGGAGGAGATTCAATCTTATCTCATCAGTTAAAGTGGAAGAGAAAACTATTACCTCTGTTAGTGAAATCAGAATTGAAGTAGGTAAATATTTTAAAGAAATATCCAAGGCTGCTCCAAGAGGTTCTTGGAGGATGGCAGGTGGATTTCCCTTGTGTTAGTTATGATCAGAGAGACATGCTTGTCACCCCTATATCTGAACAAGAAGTACTAAAAGCTATTAAAGATTTAAATAATGAAGGTGCTCCTGGTCCGGATGGATTTCAGGTGTTCTTTTACAGAGAGATGTGGAGTGTTGTCAAGGTGGATGCATTAAATGTTATTCATGAATTTGAACTGGGAAACTCTGGTTTTGAGAGGTTGAACAAATCCTATCTGTTTCTGCTTCCTAAGAAATCAGGTGCGGAGAGATTTTCTGATTACAGACCCATTGCACTATCTAATTCCATCTATCTTATTATTAGTAAGGTTATAGCCAACAGATTGCGGGAGGTTTTCAAGGACTTAATAATGCTTGTCCAGTCAGCTTTTCTTCCTGGGAGATCACTACAAGAGTCCTTCATTGTTGCGCAGGAGATGGTAATGGGTTGGCACAGGAGAAAACCAAGGCCTTTTTATGGAAAGTAGATTTTTCCAAAGCCTATGATTCAGTGTCCTGGTCATACTTGTGGGAGAATGATTCAGTCTCCTGGTCATACTTGTGGGAGATTCTTAAAAGAAGGAAGTTTCCACCTTTATTGATACAATGGGTGAAGAGGTGCATTACGACAACCTCTTTTTCCCCATTGATAAATGGGAAACCATGCCACTCTTGGATTCAGCCCCAGTGTGGAGTTAGACAAGGCTGCCCAATTGCTCCTCTGATTTTCAACCTTGCTGTGGATACTTTGGCAAGATATGCCTGCAAACTGGCAGTGGATGGTTTTATAAGGGGTCTAATCATAGGGCTCTAACCCCTATACTCCAATATGCAGATGATACTATTTTTTTTGTGGAAGGGGGGAAGAGGGAAGTGCAAGCACTTATACATATGGTAAAGATTTTTGGGGAGATTTCTGGTCTCAGACTAAATGGAAATAAATCCTCCCTGGTCTGCTTTGGGATGAATGGTGTGTTACAGAATGACATCTCTACCATTCTGGGTACACCTATGGTTTCATTGCCTATTAAATATCTGGGTCTGCCTTTAAAATGTTCTAAGATGAAGAAAGCAGATTGGTCTTTCCTTTATGAAAAGGTAGCTACGAAATTGGAGGGCTGGAGCAGTGGATACCTATCAAAAGGGGGGAGGTATATATTACTGAATTCTGTCATCACTTCAATTCCAGTATTCTTCTTCTCTATTCTTAAAGCCCTGAACTCTGTTTGGAAAAAACTAGATGTGATGCGCAAAAGATTCTTTTGGAAAGGGGCCTCTCCTCAAGGGGCTTTTTTTCAACCTTTGAAGTGGGACTCAATTTGCAAGCCAAAAAAGATGGGAGGTATGGGTGTTAGATCCCTTAAGGAATTCAATGAAGCTTTGCTATTGAAGTGGGCTGTTTGGTTGCTGCAGGGAGAAAAAAAAATCTGGATAGAAATTATTCAGGACAGTTATGGGACTGCCAATGATGAGAATAATCGTCTAAACCCCTGTAAACCTTCCCCTTCCCCCTTTTGGCCTTCAGTGGTACGTGCCCTGAGGGACAATTGGAATTTTTTCAAATCTGTATTAGGTGATTGGAAAAGCTTCAAGTTTTGGCTAGAAAATTGGGTACCTGGGGGGGTGTTTAAAGACGGGTTCCCCCTTGCTTATGTAGCGGCTTCGGATAAAAATGCTGTGGTGTCCGATTATTGGGATGCGGAATCTGAGCAATGGTCTTTCAATAATGTTGGGTGGAATAATCATGAAACAAGAACACGAGTAGAGAATGAACGTCTCATGCAAGAACTTGCTACCTTCAAACCCATGCCTCATGAATATGTGCGGCTGCTTATGACAGATTGATAATGTCTTCCAAGATGGCGGAATTTGATGAGATGGGGAAGAAGCTATGGAATTTAAAAATACCATTGAAGATACAAATTTTTTTGTGGCTCTGCAGAAGGGACGGCTTGATTACTAGAGATCTGAGGCACAGGAGGATGGGTACCCCCACCCAGTTTTGTCACCTATGTGGGATGCATAATGATTCTAGCATTCATATCTTTTCTTCATGTATGATCACTGATTATGTATGGAGGAGAGTATGTAATGAGTCTCTACCCACATGGGAGAATTTGTGGCATTGTCTTGTGGATGGGAATAAGCCATGTTTACATATGGTGGCAGTGTTATGGGCTGTATGGAGGGCTAGAAATGAGTGTGTTTTTTAGGAGACCCCAGTGTATGTGGATAATATTGTAAATTTTTGCTGGAGTCTCATATAGCATTGGGGTTCAATCATATAATTATTTCATTTTTATTAATAATAGCTCTCTTGGTTTGCTATCGGTGATTCGATAGCATTCCTTTCTTTCTCAAAAAAAAAAAAAAAAACCTGGAAGATCAATAGAGATGCGGCACTTTAGATTGCTATGCATTAGAGAGGTGAGGTAAGATTAAGGAGCAGTTGTGTCTAGTGTAACAATGTTCTAGGAAAAATTTGCCAAAGGCGAGTGCATCGGATTATTTAAAATCACAATCCAGGTTATAGATATAAAACACAAGAACTAAATTTAATCTGGTACAAATTGAAACTACAAAACACACATCTAAAAGCAGACAACCAATATCATTCATGTGAGGATCGTGATGCCTAACATATTGGCTACAAAATTTGGGTCAAACCAGCTACAAATGCAACAAAGAAAAATGTATAGGGGCAAAAAAATGAACTTCCGCTGTTTAAACTCTGGATTGTGGAAATGGTGCACATGCCTATATTAGAAGTAACTTTCAAATAATTAGGCAAAAAAAAAAGTCGATGTGGGCAAAGGGGATACTACATAATTTCTTGAAAAATCTAGCTAGGAAAGATGTGGGTGGCCAAGGAGTAGAGTAATAATTTCAGTTAACACATTTTTTTCTAAATAGAACATGCACTAGAGGTCATAGGCACTAGCTAAGTGGCACCACATTCCCCTTCCTCGCAACCTCCACGAATAGGAACACCGCCGCTGCCGCCACCACCTCCTCCCCTCTATACACAGTTGTAATGGCATCCTATACTACATCAACCATAAATCCATGAAGATGAAGAAGGAACACGGATCTTACGTGGTTGATCAGTGACTTTCACTGCTCTTGGGCGGAGGTCGTGTGGGAGTTAAACTCGAGGCCAAGGAAAGGGAGCAACAATTGATGAGGGGGATTTGTGGATGGAGGATGACAAGGTCAAGGAGAAAGTGCTGTCATCGTCGTGGTGAGGAAGAAGCAATGAGGACGGCTGAGGGTTTGGGGCTGTGATCGGGTGAGGGCTGTGGTCAGGTGAGGGAGAAGTATTCTCGATGATGGTCAGGTGAGGGCTATGGTCGGGTGAGGGAGAAGTGTTCTCGATGATGGTCAGATGAGGGTTTGGGGTGTCAGTTTGCTTTAGGGTGGGGTGCTTTTTATTTTTTATTTTTAATTTTTGGCTTAAGTGTTATTTAGCGTGAGGTTTTATCTTGACGACACTTAGCTTATGCCGAAGGTTTAAAACCGTCGACAATAGAAATAATTTAGGTATACTGACAATTCCAACATAACTATTGCTAAGGTGTTAGAATTACCATCAGTTTTGTAAAATCGCCGGTAAGTATTTGTCGCCAAAAGCCTAATTTTTTGTAGTGTTTAATTCAGTTTTATTCTTTCATCTACTTGTAATTTGAGAGCCTAGTTTGTGGGTTCCTCTCCTCTTGAGTAAGAGGGGTTTGCTCTTGATTGGAATATCAAGAGGGTTTGTAAAAGGGTTTGGTACCCCATAAGTACCAGTTAGTTTTCTGAGTTCGACTCGGGGCAAAATCTTAGATTGAGAGATCTAGGTAGTGGTTTTTACCTGGATTTGGGTTTCCACTATACATGCTTATGTTGTGACTGATGTTATATTTGTGGATTGCTTGAGTATATCTTAAATTTGTATTAATTTCAATTAGCAATTTATTTACTACCTTTAGCACTGATCACCCCCTCTCTAGTGCTTTCGTTTGGATCAAAGCATAGGTTGGTGAATTTTGGAGTAAAATCCATCACCCATGACAATAGTGGAATTGAGCAACTCAAGGACTGAGAGATTGTTGACCTATCGACCTTCGTATTGTGATGGGAATGGCTACATGCATTGGAAGAGGAAGATGGCAATATACCTCGAATAAGCCACCAGAGATCTCTCACTATGGAAAATGGTAGAAAAGGAATTCAAGATGGCAGAGGTAGATGCACCACCGAAGACTATAAGCTGGAAGATGAGAAGAAGATATCAATCAATTGTAAGGCTATAAGCATACTATATTGTGCCCTCTCTAGTGATGAGTTTAATAGAATTTCGTAGTTAGAGACAGCACATAAAATTTGGAAATGCCTTGAAGTGACCCATGAAGGAATCTCAAGGGTGAAGGAGACAAAAATTAGTTTCTTAACCCAAGAGTATGAGATGTTCAAGATGAATTCAGGTGAAAGCATAAAAGGATTGAGCACAAGATTCACTAACATCATCAACCCACTCAAGGGGCTTGGGAAGAGTTATCCCTCAAATAAGATGGTATCTAAATTCTTGAGGGCTTTGACTAAGGAATGGGAACCAAAGTTCACTGCAATTGAGGAAGCAAAGGATTTGAAGAACATTAGCATGAATGAGATACTTGGAAGTCTAATGGCTCATGAAGTAAAGCTTGAGCTATCCAAGAAGGAGGAAAATGAAGCTTCTAGCTCCAAGAAGAAGAATTTGGCATTTAAAGCCAAAATTGAGAGTGATTCTAATCTCGATGACAAAGATAAAAATGAAGAGGATGAAGAGATGGCCATACTCTCTAGAAGATCTGAAAAATATGTGAGAATGAGGAAACAATTCAAAAGGAGAAAAGATGATGAGACCCCCACTTGCCATGGATGTAAGAAGAAATGCCACATAAGGAAGGATTGTCCTCTACTCAATGAGGATAAGAAAGATAAGAAGGAAAGAAAAGAAAGGAAAGAAAAGAAGGAGAGGACGGATGACAAATCAAGAAGGAAGTTCTTCAAGAAGAAGAAGAAGGCATTCATGGCAACTTAGGATGACTTGGATCAAAGTGCAAGCGATAGCACCAACTTCAACTTCGACTTCGACTCTGACTCAAGCAAGGAGGAGGTTGCACATGTATGTCTCATGGGAAATGAGATGGAGGTACTCGATTCTACTTCTTTTGATGAGCTACTTGATGTATATGATGAACTTTTTCATGAATGTAAGAAAATTAAACATGAAAATAGAGCCTTGAAAAAGCTTAGAGTAGAAGAAAATGACTTGCTAAACAAATATGAGCTTCTTGTCAGTGAGAATTTGGATCTAGAAAAGGAAAATGCAAATCTGAAAATTGAATGTTGAACTTAACTAAATTGAATGAAAATCTTATTGCTTCTAACACTAGCATGCTTATTGAAAAAGATATATTGATGGAAGAGACTATTGAATTGAAAAATAAAATTGCTTGCTTAAAGAAAGATGTGGTTGAGCTTAGAATAAAAACAAGTAGGTTGATCAATGACTTGGCTTAGTTTACTAATGGTAGCAAGAACTTACAAAAGATGCTTGCAAGTCAATTGCCATCTACCTCTAGGCATGATCTTGGTTATGTTGAATCTTCATCTACAACCAAGAAGCCAATGAACTTTGTGAAGCCTAAAGGCAAAAACACCTTTGTGCCATCCAAGGCTCAAAAACCAATCTATCATGCATACTTATATAGCCATAAGGTTCAAAAACAATCTTATAATGCATATGCTTTTAGCCATAAGTCGTAAAAATAATTTTACAATGCACATGCTTCCAGCCATAAGACTAATAAATAACCCCATCATGCATATGCCTTTAGTCAAAAGGCCAAGAATAAGTGGATTCCCAAAATGAACTATTTTTAGAAAAGGTATTCCAACACTCAAAGACCCAAGAAGGCATGGGTACCAAAAAGTGTTCTCAATTCTTATTTTATAGGCCTCAAAGAAGATGAACAAGTGGATTATGGACAATGGTTGTAAGGCATATGATGGGAGACTCCGTGCAATTCCTAAGCTCAAGAAAGCTGACGAAGAACACGTGGCTATGGGCAACAACTAGAAATGTCGTATTATTGGTAAGGGTATAGTAGGTAATTCTTTCAAGCAAGTTAGAAATTTTGCTTTAGTTGATGGCTTAAAACATAATTTTCTTAGTGTTAGTCAAATTTGTGATAGAGGATGTAAGGTTGTGTTTGATAAAGATGGTTTTGAAATTATTGATAAAGAAACTTTAGAAGTTCTTTTGATAGGAAGAAGAGAAAAAGATATCTATGTTTTTGAATTTGATAAGGAAGAAATGGTTGATTGTTTCTTGCCTCTAATGAAGAAAATAACTTATAGCGTAGGAGATTAGGCCATGTCAATATGAGATTAATTGATAAAATAGTTAGAAAGGAACTTGATTTTAGTTCCTAGTACTCTAGCTTCAGCATTTAATCTACTTGTAAGAACTTGGGCTACACAAATATCTTTAGCTAATTTTTATTGTTTGTAATAGCTAGTTTTCTTATTTCTTCAAAACTATTGCTTTTTCTATTTCGATGAATCTTGTTGAACTTATGATGCTTTTGTTGAGCTATATGTGTGACCTTCATGTTAAATCATGCAAGTCTATGATATGAGCTATATAATGTTTGGATTGTTACATGCTAAACCTCTCTCTATTTTTTTAATGATGTCAAAAGGGGGAGGATGATATGAGGTTGAAATGTGTATAGCATGTCCTTCTTGCATTACTTCATTGATATGGCTTTCATTGTTATATCTTCAAATGTTTGAAAGAGTGCACTTAGTGAGGGGGAGTTCTCCAACCTCCTCATTGAATGTTTGCCATCATCAAAAAGGGGGAGAATGTAGGTGCATAAGAAATTAGGCACCACATTAGCCTTTTGACGGAGAGAGTTTCGCTTAGTTGTGATAGCAATAGAATGATGTGTCGTTGTGTTTTATGTGGTGGAAAATCTCTCAATCAAAATTAAATATCAATTTTAACCACAATAAAGATGTCGTATCCACAGGGAGGAAGAGACCAATAAATTCACGAGAAGAGGAATATAATGTTCGCAGACACTTTCGCGACTTTAATGAGAGGAATATGCTATTTTAAATGGAGCTTGCAATATCTTTGAAAGTTCAGGGTTAGTTATGCAATTTTCATGTCAGGAATTAAGCTCCAAAAATATGAATATGATGCATGTGTAATGGCATATCATATAAATTCAACTTGCATGCAAATTTGATTTGAAATTCAATGTAGAATCATGCACATAACACAAGTGAAATAATTTCAGGAAAGTCTGAGTGCATCAATGCAATGTGGCCTGAATAAAATATGAATATATAATTGGAAATGGCATTGAATGTAATTATTAATTGGGAAGAAAATAGAGGATTCTCCTCTCTCTTCCTCGCATGGGCGGCCATGCATGGTTGGCGGCGAGAGTCGATGTGGAAGTGCACTTCGACGAGGGCTACACAACGGCAGTGACGCGACGGTCGGAGGTGGCCGGTAGCGGTCGGACGGAGGAGGATGGCCGTCAGCCTGTTGGCTATTGGAAGAGAACAGCCACACGTGGATGCGCGGGCACCCTGCTGCTGCAGGGCGCTGGGCACGCGCGTGCGCAAGGCATGCAGGGCGATCGCGGCTAGAGTGGCCTGCGGGTGTGGTGCCTGTGGGTGGTTGCGGTGCAGTACTTGCGGGCTTGGTGCAGGGCGTGGTGGATGCAGCGCTGGAGGGTGCGCGAAGGCGGTGAGTGCCTGCGGACGTGCCTGCAGGGTGCACTGGAGAGGCCTGCGGGCGTGGTGCCTGTGGTGCAGCGCCTGCGGGCGTGGGGTCATCTACAGGCTTGAAGGGGCACTTGCGGGCACTGGCATGGTGGAGGGGCTTGGTGCAGCTGGAGAGAGTGCTTGGTGTAGTGCGCGGTGGGGCAGGTGCAGTAGCGGTGATGGTGCTGGAGGGAGCGCGCCTGTGGGGGTGTGCCTGTGTGATGCGCAAGGGCAGGCAGTGGAGGGCACTTGGTGAGGGCGTTGTAGCAGTTTCAGGATGGTGCGGCGAGGGCAGTGCTTGGTGCAGGCTGGTGTAGCACTTATAGTGAGAGGATGGTGTGGCACGGCTGTGGCTTGCAAAGGCACACACATGCAGGCAGTGGAAGGTGCACCTGCAGGCTTCTTGGGCTGATGAGGGCGTGGGTGTGAACAGGGCACGCTTGGTTCATAGTGTCTGCCCTCTCCACGGTGGAGAAGGTGGAGATAATTCCCTACCAGGGGGAGAAGAAGATGAATCGAAGATGAAGATCCCCTCCTCTCCTGTGCAAGTCCTGTTATCTCCTCTCTCCGCCTCTCAAGGGATTTTCAAAAATCCTTTTCTAATTTTGGCCGACGACTGTTTTCATTTGTTGAGGGAGGTGTTGATCCCGGTCGGAGGATGAGGAAGGTGTTGAGCCGGCCGTTTGTTGGGGAAATTTACCCCCCCCTTTTTGTTCTTTTCCAATATCATTCCTGCAACAAAACATAAAATAATTACATATTAAGTTATAAAATGTGATAAAATAGATAAAAACTCAAGTAATGATGCATGCAGTTATTTAATGACCTAATGTGATTATTAACAAATATACTATGTTAGAATTGAAGTACTTAGGCATAACAATAGTCCATTAAAATGGACTCATCAAATACCCCCATGCCTAAGATTTTCTAGTCCCTAGCAAAAAATGAAAAATAATAGAAGTAATCAGAAGATTTCTTCTTTTCTTATTTCAAAACTTTAGAGATCCAGACAAATGTGACGTGATAATAGCCTAAATAACAGATCCAAGTGAAAAAGCCAATTCGCATTGGAAGTTCGTACTTCACCCTTGGTAAACATTACTCTCGGGATAGGCAACTACTTCCCTCGGGGATAAAGCAGAAGATAATCTGTAATTTGACCCCGACGTTTGGCTTAGGTAAGAGATATTGAGTTGAATGGATTTGTGGTGGCACACACTCATCTGGTGCTACATGTGGTCTAGTACTACAGACTCTAGATCTCTAGACTATTAGACAAGTCAACTCAGAGAGAGGCTAAACAACTGTGCTCTCTTGATGTTCCTGGGCGCTGACTCTTTTCTTTCTTTTCTTTCTGAGATCACAAATCTCGCCAGATTTAGTAATTGTACTCACTGTTTGGTGGCCTCACATGGCATTCACACTTCAATTAAAGTCCCAATAACTCTACAACTAAGTTATAGTCCTCAACCAGTATTCGGGCGATCAGAAATACTAAAAGGTAGATATGGGTCATATTTAGTGGAACGCAATAGATGTTTTGTTGCCTTAGAAGCAATGTTACAACGATAAAATTATAATCCTAGACTCTTTTTTTTTCTTTTTTTTCTCTTTTTTTTTCTTCACTCTTTTTTTTTTTGTTTCTTCTTCTCTTTCTTTTTCTTTTTCTTTTTCTTTTTCTTTTCTTTATTAATCAACACAACACGATATAGACTTTTATTTATGAGGCATTATTAGGGATGACGATGGTCAAGAGGATATTGTGTGGCTTATTTGGTGGAAGTGCCTATTCTCGGCACCGGGAAGGAATGGATAGGACAGGTGTATTTCTGACCTTTGATACTATTACCCTCCTTCAGCTGAGGACTCTATGAAGGATGGTCATAACCATCCACCATAGTCATAGCTTTATTAAGATTCAATCTCTATGTATCTGCCTTATTTGGTAACTCTCAGGAATTCACACAAAGTACGCACACAGGAACAGAGAGCGAAAACTACACCTAACTCTAAAGTATCATCATCTAATTGTCCAGAACTTAAGAGTCCTTGCACTAGACTTAGCGCATTAGTAATCTCCCTACTTTCATCTCACAAATATGAGGTGGATCTATTAGAAGATAGTATGCCTGACTCCCTATTAACCGTCCAAGGGTTCAGTAGACTACAAATGCTTATTGGTTTTCCTCAAGGATCCATTACCAAGTCTATGTGCACGTGAAATAAATGTACTGGATTCTAAACTTAAGAAATAATTCAAGAAGAAAAACCTCCAATGACAAAGATATTTTGCTAGGGACTAACCCATTCAGCTCAAGAAAAGATAATTTTTTTTTTATATGCTAACCTAAATGCATGAATACTTCTTACAATGCAAAATGCATCCTCCCATGCCTAAATCCTACAATGTCCCCATTGTAAAATTAAAACAGGAGGAGAAAAGAAAGAAATCACTTGGTGACGGTGTTATTCAGACCGCTAGGTTGCCTCCCAACAAGCGCTACATTTTCTGTCAGCAGCTAGACTTATAAGGAACCTGCAAGTCTGGTTCTAGACAGAAAATGTTAGGCCCTAAAAATATGCGTAACAGCGTGGGCCTAGAAAATAGGTAGCCACGGATGTTGGCGAGCTGATGATGCAACGTAATCCCAAATGCTCGCCAGAAGATATGAAAGCGAAGAACCTCGCTGGCTACCTTGGGAGGTCTAGAAATAACAAAGGAATATGAAAAGGGACCTCCTGAAACGAAATAAGTGGAGGATAACAAGGATCCTCCAAAGCAGGACGGGTTTTAAAAGATATAGACATTATTAGTTCAAACCCTTGAATGGCGAGAGTAAAAGTACAAGCATCAATCCACACTCGCCATTCTACCCGAGGATGTACTGGCCTGATATGTTCTCTAGAAAGAATGTACATGAGCAGAGATCTGAGCCAAGGATCGGTTAGGGAGTATAAGCGTTGTTTGTAGTGTTGGAAGGTAATGGTTAAGTCCAATGAGGGCTTAGTCGGTGTTAGGTCTAATTCCAACAATGATTCAGATTGTTTATACTCCCTAACAGTTGTAGACATTTGCACATTACCCTGCCTAGCTTTAATGATCGGAGTCATATTTGAATCAAGGGTAGACTCCAAATTACAACTCTTTGATGGCAGGGTCAAAATATCTGAATCATTATCATTAAGCTCATCCCCGGATTCATTTGGTTCACTCAAATTTTTGTCGGGGTGTATATGTTATTCATTAGTGAAGACAGGAGTTGGATTAGTATCCTTAATTATTTCTAACGGAGGATCAGTCATAATATTTTGGAGCAAGCCTATATCATTGAATTCGTTATTCTTCTCGGGGTATAAATCCTCAATTGACATGTTTTGTCCCCGAGGGTCTCCTATAGGCTTCTCACTATTTTGTTTGTCCTCCTCTAATATCAACTCCTGTTTTGATGGAAGATGATTGTCAAAAGAAGGGAGGAATCTGGATTTGACCATATTGTTTATATCCTTTGGAGGTAAATCCTCAAATGATAAATAATTCCCCTGTGATTCACTCCAGATTTTCAGTCCAGGTTCCTCTATTGGGGCATCATCATCCTCTGAAATAGACTCTTCATATCCCTGAGACCAAAATTGATCTAATTCATCCTCCATTCCCTTAGGGTCACCTTCATTGGGTGCATTTAAATCCTCAGGATACTGAATGATAGGTGTTGATTTCCTAAGTGGAGGGTTAGGAGTTGGCTCACTAAGGATAGAATGGGATTCCACCAGATAATCAATAGGGGAAGTGATAGGAATAATGCAACCTTGACCCAGGAAAGTAGAGGTAAGGAGAATACTGTCATTGGGGTCAAGGTCCTCAAGAGGTACCATCTCCCCTTGCTTTTGACTCCAATATAGCTCAGGTGGATAATCACTATGATCATTCTCCTCTAGTGGCCATGTCTCATTGGGAGAGTCTAAGTGATAGCTACATAAAACTGGATCCCTACTGTCATTGGGTTCCTCAGAATTATTTTCATGATCATGGTCGTATGGGTAGGGATCAGAATTACTGGGAAGTGTGTAGCTAAGCTGTCTTATTTCTTCATTTAACTGTTGACTATTCCTCAACATCTCTCCCATGGATTCCATCATTTCCTTTTGCTGTTTTTACCTTTCTATCATAAAAGAGGAGAGGCTACTATTATCAGGTTGGGGAGGATAGTCAATTTCAAGCTCTGGTTGCCTAGGGGTATCGGTCCAACCTTGATACGAAAATCATGAAGGGTGGGAGGGTTGGGTGTTTGCATAGAAGTAGGGATTTCAAGGTTGAAAAATCCCGCTCCTAGGCTCTGCTCAAAAGTGGGAGTTATCAGGCCAGTACTCCCAGGATAAGAATATGAATGATCCCATGAATTATCAATGTACCCATCAAAGGATGAATACGCTCGGGGCATGGGATCCTGATTAAAAGATGGAAAGTATTGACTCTAATAATCTAAATGATAGGAATAAGAGTGATCCATTTCTTTAAGCCAAACAGTTTTAACTCTCTTAGGATTTAGAAGAATTCAGAACACAAGCAGAAACTTCCTAGAGAGTTCTACTCTCAAAGCAAACGCAAATTCGGTGGGATCTATTTTTAGTAGATTGTAGGTCTTAGAATTAAATGTTCAGTTGGTGGCCAAACAAGTTTTGCACAAATTACGCTTCCTAGGCCAACCTTTGCTGGTGCCTATAACCTACTCGCAAGGGATGAAAGTCTCGAATTGAGCCCACACACGAGGAACCGAAGTAACTTGGCAGATAGACTTGTTGATTTCCGACTAACTTCCCTTGTGGTGCAAAAGAGGAGAGGTAGAAATTTATCTAGTGACCTTATGTGTGAGGTGCACAGTGTCTCAGGTGTGCAAACATACGATCGTGTTTTGAGTTTTGAAATATCGCAAACAAGATCCTTTTGCACACAATTTTAAGTCACAAATTTTAAGGTCCAACCTCTTAACAGTCCCAATTTTTAAAGTGACCACTGAATTAATTTGATTCAATCACTTTAGTGGTCTTAGATTTAGGTTTAATGCAGATGCATGACAGGTAATTGATGCTCAAGAGAAGGCATACCTTACTCCAGCTTTCTTCGTGCAATAATGTATGTAATGTAGGAAACATAAACTAGATGCTGCTCATTCAGTCCTAGATGATCATCCTATAGATATGCAGCTTCTAGCAGGCAGTTCGAATATATATATAATAATAATAAGCAAACATACCTAATCTACTAACTAACAAACATACAGTTCAAATAATGCAAATAATCCTATAATCTAAATAAATGGGAACACGCTCTCGAAAATACGTTCCCGCATACAAGATCGATAAGAAATAAAGAAGCACTGGGAACATGTTTCCAAAAATACCCGACAAGGGTCCAAAAGATAGTAATTAAATTCTAATGTATATCTAAACTAAATCTAAACTAAGCTCTACTGACTAAATCAAAAACAAGCTCCTCCGTAAGCCTATGTGCGTGGGATCAAGGCCACGTGTTCCTGTTGCTGGCCTCTAGTTGGCGTCAAGTTCCACCAAAAAGATCGTCTTTGCTATGCGTGTCGTTCAAATTCAATGTCATCGCTCTGCTGTGCCTATCGCCGTGTCAGATTCCTCGCATAATAAAAAAATGATCAGATAACTGCGTAACTTAGAATATTAAAAAATAATAACGTGAATCTATTGCGTCTGTTGCCTCCCCGGCAACAACGCCAATTGACATAGAGAGTTTTGCTTAGTTGTGATAGCAATAGCATGATGTATCGTTGTGTTTTATGTGGTGGAAAATCTCTCAATCAAAACTAAATATCAATTTTAACCACAGTAAAGATGTCGTATTCACAGGGAGGAATAGACCAATGAATTCATGAGAAGAGGAATATAATGTTCGCAGACACTTTCGCAACTTTAATGAGAGGAATATGCTATTTTAAATGGAGCTTGCAATATCTTTAAAAGTTCAGGGTTAGTTATGCAATTTTCATGTCAAGAATTATGCTCCAAAAATATGAATATGATGCATGTGTAATGACATATCATATAAATTTAACTTGCATGCAAATTTGATTTGAAATTCAATGTAGAATCATGCACATAACACAAGTGAAATAATTTCAGGAAAGTCGGAGTGCATCAATGCAATGTGGCCTGAATAAAATATGAATATATAATTGGAAATGGCATTGAATGTAATTATTAATTGGGAAGAAAATAGATGATTTCTCCTCTCTCTTCCTCGTGTGGGCGGTTGTGCACGGTTGGCGGTGAGAGTCGACGGGGAGGTACACCTCGACGTGGGCTACACAATTGCGGTGATGCAACGGTCGGACGGGGGAGGATGGCTGCCGGCTTGTTGGCTGCTGGAAGAGAATAGGCGCGCGTGGATGCGCGGGCACCCTACTGCTGCAGCGCGTTGGGCGCGCGCATACGCAAGGCATGCAAGCCGATCACGGCTGGAGTGGCTTGCGGGCATGGTGCCTGCGGGCGCCTGCAGGTGGCTGCGGTGCAGTGCCTGTGGGCTTGGTGTAGGGCATGGTGGATGCAGCGCTGGAGGGTGCGCAAGGGCGATGAGCGCCTATGGGCGTGCTTGCAAGGTGCACTGGAGAGGCCTGTGGGCGAGGGGTCGCCTGCAGGCTTGAAGGGGCACCTGCAGGCGCTGGCGTGGAGGAGGGGCTTGGTGCGACTGGAGAGGGCGCTTGTTGCAGCGTGCGGTGTGGTAGGTGTAGTAGCAGTGATGGCGCTGGAGGGGGTGCGCTTGTGGGATGCGCATGGGCAGGTTGTGGAGGGCGCTTGGTGAGCGCACTGTAGCAGTTGCAGGATGGTGCGGTGAGGGCAGTGCTTGGTGCGGGCTGGTGTAGTGCTTGCAGTGGAGAGGATGGTGCGGCACGGCTGTGGCTTGTAAGGGCGCACGCGCGTAGGTGGTGGAAGGTGGCATCTGCAGGCTTCTTGGGCTGATGAGGGAGTGGGTGTGCACAGGGCACTCTTGGTTCACAATATCCGCCCTCTCCACGGTGGAGAAGGTGGAGATAATTCCCCGCCAGGGGGAGAAGAAGATGAATCGAAGATGAAGATCCCCTCCTCTCCTGCGCAAGTCCCTCTTTTATCTCCTCTCTCCGCCTCTCAAGGGATTTTCAAAAATCCTTTTCTAATTTTGGCCAGCGACTGTTTTCATTTGTTGAGGGAGGTGTTGATCCCAGCCGGAGGATGAGGAAGGTGTTGAGCCGGTTGTTTGTTGGGGAAATTTATCCCCCCCTCCTTGTTCTTCTCCAATATCATTCCTGCAACAAAACATAAAATAATTACATACTAAGTTATAAAATGTGATAAAATAGATAAAAACTCAAGTAATGATGCATGCACTTATTTAATGACCTAATGTGATTATTAACAAACATACTATGTTAGAATTGAAGTACTTAGGCGTAACAATAATTCATTAAAATGGACTCATCACCTTTAATGATGGTTTTGATGATAACAAGCATATCTAGTGGTTAAGATTAAAATTGCATCTTATGCATAGATATTTCAAGATTAATTTTTAGGTTGATGCTCTCTTTACGAAATACGAAGTCAAGAAGGAGGAGATCAAAGTTAGGTCTCTTTGTAATTTTAAGAATTAAGTTGTAATTTTATATTCTTTAGAATGTAAGGAAAGCTCCAATTAGATTAGGATCAATTTACATTATTAGGGCATTACCTGCATAAGTCTAATTTGGACAAAAATATGATAAAGCATATCCTTAGGAGTTAGCGGATCATCCTAGAACCCCATAGGATCAACAAGACTGATTTGGACAATTTGAGGACCTTTTACAGTCCATCTAACATTAGGTAGTAGATACCTAACGTTAGGTATTAAGGTTGAATTCAGTTTGAGAGATCTAGGGAATAACAAACTTTTTATTGAACTGAGCATCTAATGTTAGATAGGCTTTTTTAGGTGGAGTTAAGAGATTCTAGAAGAAAGCGTACCTAACGTTATAAACTTTTAACTAACGTTAGGTAAAGTACTTTTTGACCAAACTTGTTAGCCATTGGTAAATCAAATTGGAAAACCTTTTAGCTGTTGAAGAGGGTCCTTATGCAAACCTAAATTAGTCCAAACACCCCTCTATATATATGAGAGTATTTCCCACCCCTTGGTATTTAGAAAACACCCTAAAACAAACTCTAAAGCACATTCAAGTCTACATTCAGCTAAAGCTTACACTTGGTGTTCATTGGAGGTGATTTGAGCTCTTGTTCATGAAGACCACCTTCCTTGGAGCTCAAGCACCTCAACTCCCTACTGTGTCACCTTACATTCATTAAGGGAGTTCACTCTAGTCTCCTAGATAGCTATTTTATACAATTGATTACTTTTTTTTTTGGGGCTATCCATTGGAGCTAAATTATGTTTTAATTAAATTTTATTCCTTCATCTACTTGTAATCTAAGAACCTGGGTTGTGGGTTCCTCTCCTCTTGAGTAAGAGGGGTTTGCTCTTGATTGGAATATCAAGAGGGTTTGTAATAGGTTTGGTACCCCATAAGTACCGATTAGTTTTCCGAGTTCTACTCAGGGCAAAATTCTAGATTTGGAGATCTAGATAGTGATTTTTGCCCGAATTTTGGTTTCCACTATACATGCTTGTGTTGTGATTGATGTTATATTTGTCAATTTCTTGAGTATATCTTAAATCTGCATTAATTTCAATTAGCAATTTATTTAGCGCCTTTAGCACTAATCACCCCCTCTAGTGCTTTCATTATCTTGGTAAGGTATTCCTCGAGAATAGTTCTGACATCCCTATTGACCTGAATTCAGATTCTAGTGACCCAATACCTACACCTAACCTAAAATATTGATTTGAACCTATTTGGGATGATTACGAAGCTCAATATGATGAAGATGGAATCCCATATTCAAAATACAATTTTGAGCCTAGGTTTGATGAAGACATCTCTCCAGACTCCTCAGAAGAGAAGATTGATTTGTTTAAAGTAAAATCAATTTACGACATAGAATTAGAGGAATCTAGAGAGTCGGGAATAAATTGGATCTATGCTAGATGCCCTGAAATCGAGCCTATACCTAATAAGGATATCCCTATTAGCTTGGAATTTGAAGCTAGGTTAGACCAAAGTCAAGTTGTAACTCCATGCATCTTGATTCTTATTATGGTGGAGATCTCAATCTTGAATCAGGTTCAGAAAATGATTTTCTCAGATTCTCCTCTGCTGACTTTGAACCATATTTTGATTCAAGAGAATCTTTATTTCCAGATGATTACGAGCTAATTTATGAGCCCGATATCTACGATCTATTCTTCGATTCTGATTTTGAGGTTACTGATTTAGAGCTTGAAGCAGGCACACAACCTAATTTGGAACCCAAGACCTTCAGAGACAGGCTCCTGCCACATTACTCCACTGGAATTTGTCTCGTCAATCGTTCGCTTTAAAGTAGTTTGCAGTTTAATGTGGTGGAAAAATCGACTAATCAATATTTAAGAAGAAATAACCACTCGTAGAGGAGCGGGTCGTATCCACAGGGAGGCAATGACGTATTAAAATTCGCACTAGATAAAAACGTTTGTTCGCAGTTAGTTTGGACAAGAATCAAGCCAAGATTGCCTTCAGATTAAGGTTTAAGCAAGAAACAATGCTGAAATAGCAATTCTGAGAAACTAGAGGATATTTTCCGCAATGCAGAATCAATAAAATATGATTAAAAAGTGACAATGGCAGAAAATGTAATTTCTAATTGGCAGGTTACTGTAGCAAAATAGGGGAATTTTTCCCCTTTGTCTTGTGCGACGAGGAGTGGATGGCCGGGCACGGGAAGCTCGGAGGAAGTCCCTTGGACTGAGGGCTTCGAAGCGGTGGTGGCGGCGTGTCCCGCGGCGGCCGGAGGTGGCCGGACGACCTCCGGCGGAGGTGCTGCAGCCGGTGAGCGCGCGCGGCCTGTTGGCGTGAAGACTGCCGGGTGCTGCTGTTGCATGGGTGGCTGCTGTTGTGCGGGTCTACAGGCGTGG
Organism: Thalassia testudinum; assembly: GCA_037157565.1. Classification (NCBI taxonomy): domain Eukaryota; kingdom Viridiplantae; phylum Streptophyta; class Magnoliopsida; order Alismatales; family Hydrocharitaceae; genus Thalassia; species Thalassia testudinum. Next base: position 12,182,899 of record JAZHRO010000044.1, on the reverse strand, counting down.
GAGAAGGGCGCTGTAGGCGGTGAGCGCGGTTGTGCAGGTCTGCAGGCGCGGGAGGAGGGCGCTGTAGGCTGAGGAGGGCGCGGTTGGAGATGAACGGGTGCGGGCGCGTGGTTGGAGGTGAGCGGGTGGCTCTGTTGGCTCGGGAAGAAGTGTGTGCGGTTGTGCGGGTCTGCAGGCGTGGGAGAAGGGTGCTGCAGGCGGTGAGCGCGCGTGGCCGCTGGTCTCGCAAAGGCTGGAGGGGGCGTGCGGGCAAAGGCAGCAGGTGTGAGGAAGGTGCGCGGGCGTAGGAGAGCGCGCGTGAGGTTGGCGTGGGCTGCAGGCGCCGGGAACGTTCTGCAGACGTGGAAGGTTGCGGGTGACTTCAGACGTGTGCTGTGGAAGTGAAGTGGGAGGACGGAGATTGCTCTGGATTGGGAGGTGGACTTCAAACGTCCGGGAAATTTCCCGGACATCTTAAGTGACTGAAAGGGTGGTTGACGGTTGTTGCGGCAGTGGTGGTTTGTGACGACGGCAAGGGAGATGCATGCTAAGGTGCTCACGGTAATGCAGGCGAGCTCCGGATGGCGGTGTGGCCTGTCACACCACACGCCCATGGTGGTGGAGACTCGCCGCCACAGTAGAGGCCGGCAGTATGGAATGGAAGAGAGAAGGTCTCTCTGCACAGTGGTGGGTCGGTGGTGGAGGCCTCCCGAGCTCGGCTGCCTCCCTCCTCCTTTTGTAGTGGCCTGCACAAATTTGAAATCAGCCGCCCGACCAGATCCACCACATCCGCTCCCCCTTGAATGGGTTCTTCACTGCGGCAGCTGGACGTTGGAGCGGCAGCCAGCCGTTCTTGCAAGAAGAAGAATAAAGAAAATAATGTTAAAATATTAGGGCCATTTATATACAAAACCCTCAACTTTTATGTTAATAAAAATAATGTACCTAATTGGTTATCTAATTAGATGAATGCCATTCTAAGCTAATTCTAAATGCACTTAAAATATGAATGCAATGCATGGATTATGTAATTAAATTAAAACTATGAATTAATCTATTTACATCCTAATTTATACTAAATAAATGTTAGAATTGACCTAATGTGTAGGCACTTAAATAATTAAATAGCCCACAACTATGGGCTAATCAGAATTCATTTCTACTCTAACTCTCCTCAAAATGATCTAGTCGGAGCTGATTTCCTACCAAAGTTTGACAATGAATGGGACATTGATCAAACTGACAATCCACACTTGCTTACTTTTGATCCCATAAGTAGGGTTCCTACATTCTTCAATACTTCACTATCTTTGGAGGATCCCTACTCTGATCTGACTGAACCAATATAGGAAAACCCTCAATTTACATTTCCACATCTATTTGAGGCAAAATTCATCTGGTGGGCTCCACACTTACTGATCTACATTTTTCAACCCACCAGACTGATTGGGTTTGGTTTGCATAATCAGTCAGTTAATCTGAACAAGCACCTAGTTGGACCAACCAAGCTAATTATCAAGGTGCTTATTCTACAAAATTCCTTCAATCTGATCACCCCTTCTCCTTGACCATTTTCTACTTGGCTGATGGCATTGAATTTAGTGCTTACCGAGAGTTAACCCATCATTTCAAAAACTCGAGACCGTTCTATTCTTCTGAAGTTGCATGTCTTTTGCATTTTAGGATTCAAACTTTAGAATAGTCAACTGCACCTCTGATATTCATATCGGAGCTTAAAATCATTCACAATAGTCATCTCGACCTGTTCACCCACCCTTTGTACTTGTTCTAACCTCTGAACTAAGCTGAATTCAAACCCACCTAGTTTGTAATGAGGGCATTCCAAAACTTAGGCATGGGGGGTATTAAAGTGTAAAACAACTAGAAGTTCAATTCTGTGAAGGGTTCTCACAAAATAATAATAAATGGAGAAAAGGGGAGGAAACTTTTTGAGCTAAATTGAAAAATCTTTATTAAGGAGGAAAAAGAGGAGGGAAAAAGAAAGAAAAGGAGAAAAAATAGAATAAAATCGTGTTAGTCCTAGCAGTTGATTATGGAACGTATCTAAGTTCTAGACCAAATCAAATAATGAATTAAGTCTTGAAATGCTAGAGAAAAGGAGATTAGTGAGAGACATCGACTTTAGGTCTCTTGGGCCTATTTTGGGCTTAAACACTCATGTATTTGTTAAGATCTAGACTATTCCTCAAGAGGTTAAGGAAGTTACGAGGCTGATGTATTAAGTTTAAGTCTTAGGGATTATTCAACCTTCTTGTCTGCCCTTTGGTTTGCAGAACTTGGTAACCTAGCCACCTAAAATTCATACACTAGTCTGTTTAGTGCGTTTAATGAAAATAATTTCATAAAGTGTTCTATTCTAAGAAATATGTTTTCTCGAAAATTTAACTTAGGAGCAGTTCAAAAACATAAATTGATTGGAAGAGTTCTCGATGCAAAGAGGAGTAAATACTCCCCTTGAGGATACATTATAACCTATCGTCTCCTCGACGCTTGTCTCCTAGGATATCTAAATATCTTATTGAGGACATATAAGCACCTTGTGCTAATTTAGGTGCCATGGGCAGCATTATCCCAAAATGTTGTTTGGCAAGACCTGGATTTAGCTACAGAACACCATGAGCGACACTATCACGAAGTGTCGAAAGTCAAGGTTCTGGGGGTTGCCATGGGAGGTGCTATCACGAAGCATTGATTGCCAGGGACCCTTCGAGGATTGATGATGGGGACAAGGAATTTGATACAGACCATGTCTAGAGCCAATCTGATGTTGGATTTAGGGGAAGCTAAAAACAAAAGAGAGAAAACTCTCAAAAACAAATATCTCTCTCTCTTCTAAAAAAATGTTGGAAAATTGAAACTAGACCTTTCTACACGTACGCACAGGTGCTTTAACTGCTAGGGTCAACGAACCTCTGGGTAGATTCTAGGGACTTAGAAACCTTTGTTGCGGACCTAAAGCTGAGCTTGGTCAGGTATAGATCTTGGCTAGTACTTGAGTACCTCTATGACTATAGTTGGTATTCCAATCAATTTCTAGAGAGACAGCACGATCAGGCATCCTAACAGTAAAAAGATGGTCTAGAGATCTAGTTCAGTTCCATAAGATTTTGCTAGAGACCAGCAAAAGTTAGGCATGGGGGTATGATGGTAACATCATCATCCATCATAACTAACTTAACTTAGCCAAAATCAAATGTTAAATGCTCCTGTATAACCATCCAGTGGTCGTAATTCTGTTCTGAGCCAAATGTGAGAAGATAGAAAATTGGGTTAATTCTATTGTTTTAAAGAGAAATCACTAATGTTGATTAACTATGAGGTCAATCAGGTCTTAATCTAAGGTTAAATGAGCTTAATTTCCTAGGAAGTGAGCCTAAGCTGATGTTGAGGTGGAGAATCATCGCAAAAAGATTGAGTTTTGAAAACCTGTCATTGTAGCGTAATTTGAGAGAAAAAATCTATCAACATATAATTTTAATAGAAACTCAAAAGCAATTCGAGGTTGAACACAGGGAGGCAAACTTTTGATCAAAAACCTTATTTGATTTGTTGTTACAAAGTAGATTAGCTGGTTGAATTGAATTTACACTAGCTATCTACTTAAAGAATAAAGAATAGAAGAGAGAGAAAGAATAATACAAATAATGACAAAATAGAGAGAATGAATAGGTATTTCATAATCATTGAATCAAGTTCATTACATCTAATGACTACACTAGAAAGCGGGAAATCTATACTAGAAAGCAATAAAAGAGAAGGTGGAGAGAAGTTATCCTCCTCGATGGCTGCTTGGAGGATGAGCCGCATTGACGGAGCTCTCGAAAGAACGTGATGAGATGCGGGATGAGGGAGAACAAAGATGGACGACGGAGGATGGGGCAGGGCGACGTCGTAGCTGGATTCGCTTCTCGAACGGCGGTGAGAAGACAACAGCAGGCGCTCCACGAAAGGGGATGAGAAGGTGGAAAAAATTCTAATTTTAACTTTAATGGAGCAGCCCGGGTTTAGGACAAGCTCGTAGAGCTTTGGAGGGGGTGAGAGAAGAGAGGAAGGGATCATAAAATGGAAGGAATATGGGCTCCTTTTATAGGCTTTTGGATGGGGATATTTTGGTAAAAATACAAAGAAAAACGTAGGTCTTGATAGCACCCATGTTCCCATGTTTTTCTTGGTTGCACGTTCCCACGTCATGCACTTCTTCCTGCATGAATGGCGTGGACAATCAGCAGCCTTTGGCTTATCTTACAATAGTAGATACCTTTTCATAAGGCATGCTCCATCTCCATTAGACGACGGCAAGAGACTTCAGACGTCTTAAAATGCCGCTGGATCTTCTCGCACAAAGGCTTACCTCCTTCAGCCATTGAATCATTGCTTAGACGCTTCAGATCACTCACGATTGCATGCTGGGAAGTGCATACGATCGCACGTGCAGCTAGGAGCCTACCACGCGTGCATTTGATGGCTTAATCTGAGGCGTTGATATCTGATTGGATGGCCTAATTCCTTTTGCGCACACGAGGAGGGGGCACGGAGCAGAGAATCGAACTCGCGACCTATGGCTATGGAGGATTTTATCCACTGTGCTATGTGTGTTGATAGGCGAGGAGATCATTCTTGTGCTATTTGATCTCGACCGTTGGGTCTTGATTCAACGGTTGAGATCAAATGTGTGGTTCTTCTCACATGAGGCGTGGCTTGAGGGAGGCAACCTGATCAATTCTCAACCATTGGATGAGAAAGCGGGGCAGCGAGTGATTTGGAGGGTCTGGATGGTGCCACATGGCATCATTTGGACCATCCATCTTCTCTTGCTTGTAAGTGGTGCCATGAATGTCAGATTGGACCGATTTTCACGTCGTTGGGTTGCGATCGTCGATCTGAACCCATCCGTACGGTCGGATTTGTCATAGGAAGTATGAATTTACACCACTTGGCCCCTTAACCTCTGATCTTTCTCAGACTGCATCTGATGCTATGGAAGTCCAATTTGGGTGATCTTGGAGTCGTTGAACTCCAATCATCATCCTAATCAGATCCGTACGGTTAGTTCTTCATTTCGTGGTCCCCATAAAATATCACCCTGTTCCCTGAAGATGGGAACACCATCATGAGCGATAACTAGCTCATTTTTGACCCAATTAAATTAATAAATGCTCCTACACAACTGCCAGAGAGTCACAAGTCATTGCATATTCATTCTAGAAGAAAAATAAGAAATTAGGGCTAAAACTATAATTTTACCATCTCATCATGAATGTAGTACCACCAAGGGTTTTCCTTAGGGGTTGAATGAAGGTCAATTGGTCTTAATAAGATAACAAGTGGGAGAAGATAGACGGAAAAGGGTTTGCACGTGTTCTGAGAATTAAATGACTTTTGAAATCCTAAAAATAGACCTGCTTAATTAACTGAGGTTTTGATCAGGATAAAATTCACCTAAACCCTCTAAAATTTATAGAAAAATATTCTCCAGGGTTTAGAACTTTCAATTTGACCATCAGAACCCATTTTGACTCAAAACAGAACCGTAGACAGACATTTGCCCTAATTTGGGTTTTTTCATAAATTATCTAGTCAAACATGGTCAAAACCAAAATCCAACTTCACCATTGGATTCCTTAGGTCTAAATTAGGTTTTTATCAAAATTTAGACCCAAGATGAATTTGTCTTGACCTAGTTTTCAAATTGGTCCTATCTAATTTCATTTCTATCCTTAACTTTCAAAATCCTTTCAAACAAACCCATAACTTTGTCGTCATTCTCACAAAAAGGTCCCTACTACCATTAATCCTATTCCTACTTGCTCTGACAACCTTAAAATGGAAAGAACGCCTTGATATCTTGACGAATCCCTTTCAAAATTGAAAGGAAAGTTCGTCAAGAAATTCCCTTCCTATTGGACCCAATCCTAAGCCCTAGAACTTACCCAATCTCTCATGCGAATGCATGAGAGATTTGGGTCTCAAGAAATTTCTATTTCCGACGAAGCTTTCCAAGCTTGGGAAGCTTCATTCCCAAGCCCAGGCAGTCTCTAAAGGGCTATAAAAGGACCCTCAGACCTCACCGAACTTCCTATGCTCAAAATTGGCCAAGATTCCTCATAATTCCTCTCTCTTTTTCACGACTGAGGGTTCCTCAATGTCCGACGACCTCCTCTGCCTTTTCTCGTAGTCTGTCCGCAATATCAGCAGCGGATCTATCTTCCTCCCCTCCTTCCGCGTCTCACCATACCAGCAGACGCCTCCTTCTCCGTCATCATTGCCGTTTCTTCCCCATCGGAGCCACCTTCGTCTCCGGCATCGGCTGCACCTCAACCGATGCTATCTCTACCTCGTTTCGTCCACTACCAACCTAGCTAAGTCCCCCATTCCCTTTACTTTATTTTTGCATTCACCCCACCTCGTTTCGACCACCGACGACCCTTCGCGACTTCATCTTCTCCATCTCTGGCAACTCCTCCGGTAAGCCCATCTCACCACCACAGACCACCAAACTCCTTGCTGACTACCTAAAAACCTCTGCCTCACCTCTTCGCTCATTTCCCCTCTCCTTATTCACCACTTCACTCACTCACGCACACCCCCAAACACACCCACTTTCACGCACATAGACCGACCTCGACACGCACGCACAAACCATGAGACGCCACACAAAACCCCCGTTGCACTTGCTGTAGTCTGGTGATCCTCCCTGAGCATTCTGACATAGCCGAGAGGCCATTTTTTTGTTTTCAGGTGTCGAGCTCCTTCTCGCCATTAACAGCGAGTTCGAACAAGCTCTAGAGCAAGATCGTTAAGGCACTGCTCCAGGTACCTATCCTAGCCGAAGCGGATTCTCTCCAGGAGCGCAAGTGGACCAGCAATTGCGGGTGTCGACCACAGATTTGATCGAAATCACAACAAGCTGCTGGTTCTGCTGTGTGAAAGATATGTAGGATTAGTCCCACATCGGATACAGACGAAGCGGCAGAGGCACATAAATTGAAAATGTGTTAGGGGCTATTCGCCTCATAACATGGGGTGAGGTCCCACTCACCCATGCACACCTACACCTCATCCGCAACTCTGTCCCCCGTGGATCTGGTTGACCCGTTTACCTGCCTAGATTGACCTGCACTCCTCGCTCACTACCGCACACCGGTGAGCCTGGACCCGAGTGCGTACGATCCGATAACCCGATTACCCGTGGCTCTAGGAGAGTGGATCATAAAGAGAGAAGGAGAGGATGTTGTGCGGGTTGGGGAGGGTATTGCTCCAATGGGACTTAGACACTTAGCCAGATTTAGAAGAAGAAAAGGAGCAGTAGAGAAAGAAAGAAGAAGCAGCAGAAAGGAAGGAACAGAGAACGAAGAAGAAATCCAAGCACTGTAGAATCAGATGTTTAAGATGTCTGACCCTACCATAGACGACACATTTGAGCATTATTTCATATATTGATATTTGAGTTCCTTAGCTATTATTGTAAGGAGTATATGGTGGTTTAAACCGCCATTTTACTCCATTATTTTTGTAAATTGATACTTGATCCTAGTGCTACATTATTTTGAAATAATTCTTGATTTCAATTCTATAGCTTTCTTGTCTTATATTGCAATTCTTGAGATTTAAATTCCCATATTGCTCCCTGTGTTCAACCTTGGAACTTTTTCAAGTAACAAAATCTATTTGTTTTCAAAGCGATTTCGATTATACTCCAACGTGCATTTTAAAATGATGATATCACCTTGTTAACAATCGACCACAAAAAGAGAAAATTAACCTAAACTTTATACAATCTAACCTAAATGCAAGATGATACATGTTATGTAATATTTATAATTTATGATGCAACTATACGTCTAAGAACATGCAAAAATAGATGGTTTATGTGATATAAACGTGTTTACATCACACCCCCATGCCTATCTTTTGCTAGTCCCTAGCAAAACTACATGCTATTTATAGATGAATTAGAATCAGATTTCTTGGGCAAAAGTTATTTTTCAACTCTTAGGAATTTCAACTAAAACTTGAACTACAAAAACACAACAGTGCTTGGGTGTCTGCCAAAATGCAAACCACCTTAAGCCCTTGCCTTATTCAAAGAAGGATCTTTTTCTTTTTCTTCTTTTCTAATTTTTTTGGATTTTTGAGTTTAGGGTTTCGAAGAAGCTTTCTATGGTCACTCAACCCACCCAAGACTTGATGAGAACTCTAAGTTCTAAGCATCTTTTTATGTGAAGTGCTAGACTCATTGATAATCAAAACGGACTTCGGGTTTTTACACCCCTAGGTGGCCTTAAAAGAAATTCTGCCTAAAGGTGAATCATACGATTGGTAGCTTTCTCCCTACTTTTATTTTTATGGGGTCAACACAAGGGTGAACCCAGTATATATCTCTCCGATTTATTCTACTTCTCCTCTTCTTCCTAAGTGTTTGGAATTAAACATGCATTTTTGTGAGTTGGGTTCTGGACAATCGACCAATAGGCTATTACCCATGATAACTTGCTTTCCATACTCGTGCAGTGAAGTGTGGCTTATTTCTTTTTTTTTTTTCCTTTCTTTTCTCCATTTCTATTTCTTTCCTTTTCTTTCTCTCTTTTCTTTTTTCTTTTTTAAAGTAAGTTGCTTCTCTGATCTAAGATTTACCTAAAGGCAGCAAGAAGAGAATGGTTGTGTAGCTGGGCTCTAGACAACCGACCAATGGACTATTATCCAAGATAACTTGCCAACCATACTACCCTAGAAGGTTCATTAGCTACCCAATTTCCGTAAAAATTGTCGAAAAGCAAGTCAGTGCAAATAGGGTGTAGATGCTTAGACTTAAAGTCCCCTCAAATCAGAGGGCAGGTTGATAAGTTGTGCATTTATCACCATAACTTATTAATCAATTAAAATTTGAATTTAGAATGGCGAGGACTCGAGAAACAAGTCCACTAGTGGACACTCGGGTTGCTTAAGCTCGAAGACCTGAAGGGTCTAAGTGTTCAGGTCATATCGTATCATTCCTACGGTTGACAAATTTCTAAGAGCCCAAGTTCCCTTTTCTTAATTCAATTTTTTTTTTCAAAAATAAAGAGAAAATAAAAAGAATCTATGAAGCTAACAAAATGATTCAGAGATGAATATCCACCCCCCCCATTCCTATCTAATCAATGCCCTCATTGTATTAAAAAGACATGAAATAGAGTGGAGTAGAGTGGAAAGCACCTAAATTTCGTGATTACCTGGTCAACTTTGAGATAAAAAAATAGATGTATACATGCTAAATTGAGTGCTATTAGCTTGGCACACTATACAAATAAAGAAGAAATAAAGAATTCACAGGTGCAGGTCAGAATCAAAATAAGAAAATCTAGTTTTGGACTTGCCAGGAGAAGATGTTCACAGATGTGGACCAGATTGTGGTGCAGATCCATACCCCATGGTTGAGTATATCTATGGTTTTTGATAAAAATTATCCAAAACCTAAGATCAACATGCAAGCGGGGTCAGGCTTGTGATTTGTGAGGATACAACCTAAGTCCAAAAATTTGGATAACAGAGAAATCAAGCTCAAAAGGATAATCAATGAACTTGTGGTTGGGTTGCACATCCTCAGAATAAAAAATGTCATAAGGGTCCTGAAATAGCGATCTTTGTTTTCGATAAAAACTTTAACATAAAATGATGTGCCATATTTAATCGCGTGGTAGAAAATCGCTTTTCAAAACCTTCTAATTCTCAAAATCTAACCAAGAAGAGTTAGGTCATCTCCATAGGGAGGAAATAACCTATTGGACTAGTAAGTAGTGCTTTGTTTATTCGGGAATCTCAACAGGCATGCATACTAATTATTGCAATTCATTTTCAACATAAGTTAGCATTTATGTAATTACTCAAGAATATAGGGAGGTTACATGCAAATCACCACTATGGAATACGTGAATCGTAATCTTAGTACTAACAAATATCATCAATATAAATAAAAACCAAACCTGTTCCCTATAACCAATATCCCATACTTTATTATTTAAGAGATAAATGCAACTATTCATAATTCAAATAAACATAAGAGATATTCATGCAAATCTGTCTGAATATAATAATTAGATAAATAAATGAACAGTGCATCTCCAATGGCATTATTTGTAAATTTTAATTGGGATGTTACTGTAGCGAAATAGGGGAAACGAATCCTTTGCTTACACGTGAGGAGGAGAGCTTTGTCGGAGGAGATGCTCTGGGGGAAGGTCAACCGGAGCGAGGCCTTCGCGATGGTGTAGGAGGCGTGGCCGGAGGTGGCTGGCAACGGAGGATGGTGGCGGAGAATGGCGATTGTGTGCATGGGCTCTACAGGCGATAGTGGCTGTGTGCGTGGGCCACGTGTGGTTTGGGTGCTCGGCAAGGATGCTCTAATGCGCTTGGAGTCGAGGTTGAAGGTCGGTTGAGGTGGATGCGTGCGTGGAGGTTTGGGTTACTTTGGGTGGAAGTTGCAGGTGGTGCGGTGAAATAGGGAAGGAGAAGAAGGAAGAAGAAGAAGAAAACGAAGGGGAAGATGATGGGTGGACGTGGGTGGTAGTGAGAAGAGATGGGCTACGTGGAGTTGGTGTTGGCAGGTTTGGGCATGTTTGCGGTGGTGTTGATGGCGGTGGTGGGATTGCTAGTGGTGAGGAGAGGACAGGCAGCGGTGGATGGTGGTGGGTTCTTTTTGAGGAAGAAGAAAGTGAATAGGAAATCAAAGAAGAAGAAGAGAAGGGAAAGTAGAGGCAGTGGTACTCTCACAGTGAGGGGCGGTGGCATGCACGCACTATTACTGCATGCATGAGCAGGGATGAGGGCGAGGTCAGAGCACACGATGGTCTATGGTGTTCGTTGGATTCACAGTGCACGCTTGAAGTTCACGGTGTATGCTCCGGCCACAGGGTGCGTGCCTCCTTCACGGTGGAGAGGATGAAGAAGTCCCCGCCAGGGGGAGAAGGCAGATGAAGATCTCTCTTCCGCGACCCAACCTCTCCTCTTTTGTAGATGTTCCCTATTAGTCTTTCCTCCATCGAAATCTCAGCCAACAAACTTGACGAGGATATTAAGGTGGTTGTTGGGGAATCGTGGGAGAAGCCCAGTTGGTGGTGGGAAGTGGTGGCGGCGTCATTGGACGTCCAGACCAAGTTCTGGACGTCTTAAAAGTGGAACTTGCCTTACTTTAAACCCCTGTAATCACAGAAATGCATATAATTATTAATAATGCAAGATAAATCTTGTAAATCTAAATTATAATACATGCATTATATAAAAAAATGTAAGTATTAGTACACTTATAAATGTAGGAACTAACCAACTTAGGCTAAAAATTAGTCCAATAAATTAGACTCATCAGGTCCTGGTAGAAGGTTGGGGGTTTCAAGCAAATAGGAACCCTTAGACTCAGTCTCCTGCTTCCTCTAAAATTGGCTTCCCATATAATCATTTCCCAATTCCCATCCTCCATAATTAGAATTTTGAATTCCGAGACCTCCTGCATATTAATCACCCCATTTGAAATTTCCAAGTCTAAGAGTTGTGACTGAATCACAATTAGCTTGGGTCAAATGATCTCAAGAACAGAATCTCATTATGCTCAACGGGGTGTGATTGAGGAATGGGGCTTTGAATTGAATCCTTCATGAAATGAGGATCTGAATCCACCTTGCGAGCCACAACAGAATCAAGTTCCTCAATTTCAAGGTCATCAAATGATTCATCGAATTCCTTAGACCTAATTGTCTCACTGAAATCATGTGCTGTAAACTCAGGTGAAAGTTCGCATAGTAATTCTTCACCTTCAGAATCAAAGAATTCTAAATCTACATTAATGTATGTCTCAAAATCATCAATCACTTTTTGTTCCATGGAGACATACTTTTCCTCGTACCCCAACTCAGGGATCTCAGGTGAAGAAATCAGTTCATCCTTATTTGATTGCTCTAGAACAACCTGGTCAACCCTAGTCTTGTAAAATGTGTCCCCCCTACAGGTGTTTGAGCATATTTTGACATTAGCTCTCCTAACAGGGGTTCATCCTAGGAATCATCCCAAGATTGGACTAGAGCAATCATAAATCTCATCCTCAATGTCGATAACTTCTCAAGTAAAAACTCACCCGAGTCCTTATCCTTAACATCTTGGAGCTAATCCAACAAATACTTGTTAAGATAGTCAATCATTTCAATCAGAGGCTCCAATTCTTCAAGGCAAGGTGTTGGCTGAGCTTCTAAAGATTGTATGGTATTCCTTAAGCTAGCCAACACCTTGTCTTGGACTTGGTTAACCCGAACCAAATGGTTTGGTTCAGGGTTGAGCAGGTTTGGGTTCAATGCAAGGGAGTCAACAAATTGAGGTTCGTGATACCCTCCCTGATACTAGGTCATTCTAGGTTGCCCATAAGGGGGTGATGACCTATATGCAGTGTAATCTAAGGAAGGGTGAGGATCAGCATATCCTTCTTGATTGTAGATCATATTAGGTTGTCCACATAAGGGCAGTGATCTATAATCGATGTAGCTCAGAGAAGGATAAAAATCAAGATCATGGTGTCCAAGGTTAGACCTTGAACATGGAGGTCCATAACTATATCCCCAATCAGGATTATCCCAACTAGAAGATGGATGAGAATAAGTCTGGTTGGAATAATAATCATTTTAGGAATAAGTAGTGGTAGGAGGGTAGGAGTGGGAGTGCGAATAGGATGTGGAAGGATCCATGACAGAACGAGAGGAAGAAAGGTGCTTGTAATACAAATAATCAAACCTGTCCTTAAGTGGGCTAGCCTAAATACCTACAGACTCTCAAAACCCGTATTGAGACAAAGAAATGACTTGATCTACTTTCTGATCAATCCAACTAGTTAGAGGGAGGGGCTGGGGAGAAGGTTCTTCCCTTGGCTTTCGCCTCAGGTTCCTTTGATACCCCCTAACCATGAACTTTTGATTCTACTCCTCTAGCTAGACATCATATTGAACGGTAGAAGCAGACTAATAAAAAATAATCTCGATCTGGGCTTTGAAGAGCGAGTCCAATCCTTAAGGCCAACATCTACTCTGTTTTAATTAGGGTTAGGTTTGAATATGCTTTGAAATGTGATAGGCCCTTTTATCTGGGTTGTGCCCTTAATGATCAGTTAATATGTGTGTGCGTGCACAACCATTGGTTTTCAAGCAAGATTATTTTTTGGATGTGGTGAATTTTAGGATTTAAATCTTGCTTAGTAGCTTTTAGAAATCAACCTTAAGTATATTCAATTAAGTTCAATTGGCACACCAGGTTTTGAAAGCACAAGTGAAGATGTTTTCCTTTGAAATCAAACTAAAAGTGTGGAGTGTTTAGTTTAGTCCTCAAAGTTGAACCTATTTGGCAGCTACTTGATGAGTTATTTCTAGTTGAAGTGGTGCGGCCCAAACAACTCAAACAATTGACCTGATGCACCACTTAATTAGGCACACAAGTGATTACTTGATCAAATTTCTACTCAATTATGTGTTGATGAGTGTACCAGTCCCAAAGATCGGGTTACTGGTTGAGTATGAAGAATCAGAAGAGGTTATGTACCTTTATGAGATTTTTAAAAATTTTTTCTTTTATATGGGGAGGGTGAGGCAGGTGGAGGTGTCAAACAAACAATCAAAACTAACCTTAGAGTTTATGCAAGCTCCTAGGTTAATTAGGGTTTGTGTTATTAGATGCTGGAATGAAATCTAGTGGGTGGGGAGGTGAGATTACTTACAGACCCTTCAACAACACTTTGCTCCAATCTACTGCTTTCGCTTGCCTCGTGAGAGTGCCTGCAATCACAATAAGAAAGGAGAGAAGTAAGGTAAATGATTAGTAAGTCAGAAAATGTGAAAAATCAAAGAATGTTGCCTCCTCGGCAACGGTGCCAATGTTGAGGCAAGAATCATCGCAAAAAGATTGAGTTTTGAAAATCTGTTGTCGTAGCGTAATTTGCGAGAAAAATCCATCAACAAATAATTTTAACCGAAACTCAAAAGGAATTCTGGGTCAAACATAGTGAGGCAGATGTTTAATCAAAAATCACATTTGATTTACTGTCACGAAGCTGATTAGTTGGTTGAATTGAATCTACATTAGCTATCTACTTAAAGAATAAAGAATAGAAGAGAAAGAAATAGTAATACAAATAAAGACAAAATAGAGAGAATGAACAGGTATTACATAATCATTGAATCAAGTTCATTACATCTAATGACTACACTAGAAAGTGGGAGATCTATACTAGAAAGCAATAAAAGAGAAGGTGGAGAGAAGTTATCCTCCTTGACGGCTGCTTGGAGGACGAGCCGCGTTGATGGAGCGTCTAGAAGAACGCGGTGAGATGTGGGATGAGGGAGAATGAAGAAGGATGACAGAAGATGGGGCAAGGCGATGTCGCAACGGGATCTGCTTCCCGAATGGCAATGAGAAGACAACCGTGGACACTCCACGAACGGGGATGAGAAGGTGGAAAAAATTCTAATTTTAACTCTAATGGAGCATCTTAGGTTTGAGACAAGCTCTTAGAGCTTTGGAGGGGGTGAGAGAAGAAAGGAAGGGATGATAAAATGGAGGGAATATGGGCTCCTTTTATAGGATTTTTGATAAACACACATAAATTCATCATAAAATGCTTATTTACGATAGTTCCTAGGCCTAGCATTGCATATCATGATATAAATATTGCATAAACATCCATTGCATTGCATTTAGGATAGTTGTATATTATGTATATTAATTCCATCATTTTACATGGCCAGGAGGCAGTGTGACATCCTTACGGGCTTCGGATGAATAATTCGACCATACTGATGGATTCAGAGCGACAATCGTAGTTCATTAACGTGAGAATCACCTCGATTAGAGCACTGTAGTACCCTCCACAAGAAGAAGACATATGACCCAAATGGTGCCACGTGGCGCCATCCAGGCTACCCTACCTGAGCCGATGCATCCCCAAGCCCACAGTAAGATAAGCTCTTAGTCATGAGATCTCAATCCAACGGCTGACGGGTGCCCTAATCGCACGGCTACACCAATTCTCCACTCGACAAACCGAGGCCGTGGTGCATTGGTGAAGACACGCGCTCGCAAACTGCGAGCGTGAGTTTGAGCCGTGGTGTGCGGGGGAAATCTCGCGAAGAGCGGGCATGATTCGATTGCTCCCATTGGATGTCATTGAGCGGCGGAGGTGTCACCATGTGGCACTGCTCGATGGGCGATGATGGCACATGCGGCCGTCGATGCACCTCGAGAACGCGCGAGCCCACATGCCCACAGGCGTGTGCTTGGTTGGCGCCAACCTTCAGCGACAGCCTAGCGGACATTTAGTGATGCTTATAGCCATCACTAATTACTTGTAGGTGCAAGGCCAACTGCGTCATGAGCTGGCTACAATGACACTTACAGCGATGTTATGAAGGTCGCTATTGGTCTTATGCCTATTCTAGCCTCCTCTCATCCCCTATATAAGGACCTACACACCTTCCTGTTCAAACGCTAGATCGATGTTTTAAGAATGTCGCGTTGTAGTATAACCAAAATAGCATTTAAACAATTAAAATTTTATTACTCGAAAAAGTTTTAAGGTCGAACACAGGGAGTAATTTGAAATTTAAATCTTAAGAATTGCAATTAAAATGCAATCTAAGCAATTTGTAATAAAACTCTAAACAATAATGATATAGAAGTGAAAACAAATGTCAATAGTGCAAAAATAATGAGGTAAAATGGTGATTTGAATCACCAAATACCCCTCACAAAAGCAGTAAATTTCTTAATAGTATCAATCAAATAAAGCTTAGCAATATCAGATGGCTGAATGGTTAATCAGACGGCTTAAATGTCTGATGCTACAGTGCACAACCTTCTTTCTCTTCTCTCAGTCTCTTCTTCTTTCTCTTCTTTCTCTGTTGCTGCTCCCTCTTCTCTTCTTCTTCTTCTTCTTCCTTCTCCTTCTTCTCACAGGGGAGGGGAACTTCTCAAATTGGCTAAGTGTCAGGCAATGTCTTCAGCAACAAAACCCTCCCCCTACCTCGCTCAATCTCTCTTTCTCTCTCTGGGTCACACTCTCCCAGAGCCTTCAACAGTACCGAGTATACGGGTAATCGGACCTAGAGTGTACCTGGGACCAGGGTTGCGGGCGTGGGTCGTAGCCGAGGAGTGGAGGGATTAGGTAGGCTATCGGGTGCACTAGATCCGCAGGGGAGATGTCGCAGACAAGGCACGTGAGGGGGGCGTGAGGGGACCTCACCCCCTGTGTGTGCTAAGACGATAAGCCTAAAGCACAAATATAATTTATACAATGGCGGGCGCTCCTCAGCAACTAATGTGGGACTATTTGCTCTCACTTCTTCGCGTGCACCTGCAGCTAATGCCTTTGTCTAATTCTCATGCAGGGAACGGTCAACAGCTCCAATTGACCAAGCGAGAGTGTTCCTGGAAGTGTTCCGCAATGCTTGGAACCTTGCCTGGGGTATGTAGGTGTTTGAAGTGAGCTTCGAGCTTCACTCGAAGCTCTGATAATGGCGGTGAGACCTGGGACCTGCAAACACAAAAATAGGCTAAAAGCCTTAGTTCAAACAATTCATAAGCTTCACCGTGAGGTGGGGAATTGAACGGCAGTGTTCGTGAGGTGGCCGGACGGTGATGTAATGTGAGGTGCGATAGTGTGGTGTTCGATGGAGAAGTGGGGAAGCCAATAGCCTCGAAGACCAAAGGGCTTTTACTCTCCGGACTGGTGGAGATGAACGGTGGCCGGACTGGTGGAGTGTAGTGGCCGTGCGAGCTCGCCGAAGGTACGCTGGCGAGGTGGAAGACGGAGGGCGATGAGGCAAGTCGGTGGTCGAAGCAAGGCGACAAGGGTCTGAAAACAAAGAGGGGAAGTCGAGGAGTTATTTAGGAGGGGAGGCAGACGAAGGGGAGCGGAGTTGGCGCCAGTTGAGGTGTGGCTGGCACTGGAAACGATGCTGCTCAAAGAGAGGTGATCGGTGAGGATGAAGGGGGGTAGGCGTGTCGGCGAGTGCTGTGGAATGCGGAAGAAGTCAAGGAGGAAGAGTCTGCCACTTGTTTTGTGGTCAGACATTGAGGGAAAGTAGGGAAAATCACCGGAGCTTGAAGAGCAAATTGGCTGAAGGAGGGGAGAGGAATTAGAGGGAATCTCTGGCCGAATTCAAGCTTGGGAAATCCATTGTGATCTGGGGAGTCTTTTATAGGTCATCAGAGGTCGGTTAGAGCTTGGGAAGCAAGCTTCCCAAGATTGGAAAGCTCGCCGGAGTTGGAAGTTTCTTGATACCCAAATCTCTTATGCCTTTGCATGCGAGATTGGGCAGGTTTCAAGGCTTAGGATTAGGTCCAAAAGGAAGGGAATTTCTTGACGAACTTCCCTTTCAAATTTGAATGGGATTCGTCAAGAAATCAGGGAGTTCTTTCCGTTTTAAGGTCCCCGGAGCAAGTAGGAATAGGTTTAATGGCGGTAGGGACATATTTGTGAGAACAATGACAAAGTTAGGGGCCTTTTTGAAAGGATTTTGAAAGTTAAAAGCAGAAATGAAATTAGACAGAACCAATTTGCAAACTAGGTCAAGAAAAATTCATCTTGCGTCCAAATTTTGACATAAACCTAATTTAGACCTAAGGAATCCAATGATATAGTTGGATTTTGGTTTTGACCATGTTTTACTAGGTAATTTATGCAAAAACCCAAATTAGGGCAAATATCTGTCTGTGGTTCTGTTTTGGGTCAAAACGGGTTCTGATGGTGAAATTGAAAGTTCTAAATCCTGGAGAATATTTTTTTATGAATTTTAGAGGATTTATGTCAATTTTATCCTGATCAGAACCTCAGTTAATTAAGTGGGTCTATTTTTAGGGTTTCAATAGTCATTTAATTATCAAAACACGTGCAAATCCTTTTCTGTCTGTCTTATCCCATTTGTTATCTTTTTAAGACCAATTGACCTTCATTCAACCCATGAGAAAATCTGTGGTTGTACTGCACTCATGATGAGCTGGTAAAATTACAGTTTTAACCCTAGTTTCTTATTTTTCTTTTAGAATGATTATGCAATGACTCTTGACTATCTGGCAGTTATGTAGGAGAATTTATTGACTTAATTGTGTCAAAATGAGCTAGTTATGGCTCATGATGGTGTTCCCATCATACCCCCATGCCTTGCTTTTGCTAGTCCCTTGGCAAAATTTCAAGGTATTAACTTTGATTCTAGACCATAAAACCTTTTGATGCTTAAAAACTTTGCAGTGTGCTTCCTTTTGTAGATTAGGTTAGAATGCTGATAGTAAGCCTAGAGGTACTCAAGTACCAACCAAGATCCGAACCTGACCAGCTCTAGCCTCAATCTGTCGCGAAGGTTTCTAAGGCCCACAAGAACCATCCTAAGGTTCGTTGAGCTCCGCGGTTAAAGCACCCATGCTTATAACATGTTTGAGCCCAGGTTCAGTTTGTAGTGCATTTTTGTCAGAGAGAGATAGAGGAATTTTTCTTTATTTTTGGAGAGTTTTCTCTCTTTTCTTTTTATTTCTAGCTTTGGATTAGCTTTACAACACGGTCTGTATCGGATTCCTAGTACCCATCATAAATCCTTGCAGGGTCCTGGCAATCGATGCTTTGAGATAGCACCACCCATGGCAACCCCAAAACCCTGGCTTTCGAGATTTCGAGATAATCTTGGCCATGGCGCTCTGTAGCTAAATCCAGGCCCTGGCAATCGACATTTCGAGATAATGCCGCCCATGGCATCTGAACTAGCACAGGGTGCTTACATGCCCCCGGTAGGATATGTAGATATCCTAGGAGACAAGCACCGAGGAGACGATATGTTATTGCGCATCTTTGAGGGGAATTTCCTACCTCTCCGCGCTAGAAACTTGTCCAAATCAATTTGTGTTGATCAGCCGCTCCTAATCTAGGTGACTTTTTTAGAACAAGTTAAACGTATTTGTGTGATTTTGATACTTAGGCGCACCGAACCAGACTATGTGTGGATTAGGGTGCTTAGGTTACCGAGTCCTGCAAATCAGAGGTCAATTAATGAGGCTGAATAATCCCTAAGCCTTAGACCTAATACTTAAGCTTTGCATTTTCCCCAACCTCTTGAGGATTATCCAGATCTTAGCGGGTACTTGAATTTTTTAAGCTTAGGATTATATCCCAAGAGGCTTAAAATCAGCATTCCTACTAATCTCTTCTCTGTTTTATTAGCACTTTTTTGCCTTTCATTTTCTTTCTTTTGATATGGTCTAGAACTAAGTCAATTTCTTAATCTTTTACTAATACTACCTTTTTTCTTTTCTTTTCAAATTATGCTCCTTTTTGACCTTTTTTCCTCCCTTTTTCTCCTCAAAATCTGATATGCTATCAAAACTTCCTCTCCTCTCATATTTTTGTTTTTTTTCAAGAATTTTTTATTTTTTTGGTATTTTTTGGAATATGTGATTTTTTTTTTATGAAACCCTTTCTTATGAAATGATTTTCACAGCGTTTTGCACCTTAATACCCCCCCATGCCTACAATTTGCAATGTACTCATTATAAATTAGGTGGGTTCGTGTTCAGCTTAGATCATTCATTAGAACAGGTGTTGGGTGGGTGAATGGGTCGGGGTGACTATTGCGAACAATTTCAAGCTCGGGTATGGGTACCAGAGGTGGAGTCAACTGTTCTAATGGATGAACCCTAAAGTGAAATATGAGTTTAGCATAAGATGTGTCAAGAAGGGTTTCGGGTTTTTTCAAAATGACGGGCTGCCTCCCGTTAAGCGTTGAGTTTAACGCCATCAGCCAAGCGTAATGAGCTCAAGGAGAATGGAGGGTAAAAGATATCTCAGCCAAATTTGTATCGGTGAGTTCAATGAACGGTTTGAGTTTGTGACCATTCACGATAAAAGGTTTTGAATCATGGCTGAGTTGATTGATTTTGACAGCTCCATTTCCAAAGATTCGTCGGACACAGTATGGTCCAATCCATTTTGATCTGAGTTTTCCTGGAAACAATTTGAGTTTGGCATCAAAGAGTAGAACTTTTTGACTAGGGAAAAGGATCTTTCTGGATATGTGCTTGTCGTGAAAGGCCTTAACTCACTCTTTGTAACTCCCGAGTTCTCATATGCGTCGTGGCGTAATTCATCAATCTTGCTCATTTGAAGCTTTCTATGATTTCTACCTTAGAAAGATCAAGATTGCAGTACCGTACTGCCTAATAGGCTTTGTGCTCCAATTTGATGGGGAGGTGACATGCCTTCCCGTACACTAATATGAAGGGAGGCATGCCTAATTGGGTTTTGTGGGCGATCCTATAAGCCCACAAAGCTTCCGGAAGTTAGGATGACCAGTCTTTCCTGTCAGGTCGAACAGTGACCTGGAGGATTTTCTTGATCTCTTGATTCGATAGCTCAGCTAGACTGTTGGTTTGGGGGTGATAAGGAGTAGAGATTTGGCGTGACACCTCGTATTTGGTCATCAGTGATCTGAACTGAGCATTCGTGAAATGGGTCCCTCCATCAGAGATTATGGCACGTGGAATCCTGAATCGAGAAAAGATGTTCTATGAATGAATTTGACAAACACCTTATGATCGTTGGTTCGGGTCAGAATGGCTTCGATCCATTTGGACATGTAGTCAATAGCGAGAAGAATGTATTCGAAGCCATTCGAAACAGGGAAGGGTCCCATAAAATCAATCCCCCAGACATCGAAGATTTCGCATATGAGAATCAGCTGTAAGGGCATCATATCACGGTGGCTCATGTTGCCTAAGGTCTGGCAATGAGTGCATGCCTTGCAGTGATTGTATGCGTCTTTGAAAATCGTGGGCCAATAGAAGCTGCACTAGAGGACTTTTGTTGCGATTTTATGACCAGAGAAGTGTCCACCGCATGCTTGGTCATGGTAGAAGGACAAAATGTCCTAAATTTCCGCTTCCGGAACACATCATCGGATGATTTGATCAGCACCAATACGGAAGAGATATGGGTTTTCCCAAAAGTAGTATTTGGCATCGGAAAGTAATTTGTCCATCTTGGCTTTTGGCCAATTGGATGGTATCTAATGTGATGCTAAGTAGTTTACTAGATCAACAAACCATAGAAGTCCTGTACTGATAGTCAAGAGGTGCTCATCGAGAAAATATTTAGTAATAGGTCTGGAAGGGTTGATAATATCAGAAGGAAGGCGGGATAAGTGATTAGTTACCACATTCTGTTTCCTCACCTTGTCACGAATCTCGAGATCAAATTCTTGCAACAGCAAGATCCAGCGGATTAGTCGAGGTTTCATGTCCTTTTTCATAAGGAGATGCCTCACAGTAGTGTGATCGGAGTAAATGATAATACGGGACCCCAAAAGATACGATCTAAATTTTTCCAGGGCAAATACTACGACTAGCAGCTCTTTCTCGGTAACTGTGTAGTTACGCTGAGCCTCGTCAAGTGTCTTGCTAGTGTAGTAAATGACCACAAGTTTCCCGTCTATTTTCTGCCCAAGTATCGCCCTTACAGCGTAATAAAATGCATTGCACATGATCTCAAAGGGTTGAGACCAATCATGAGGCTGTAGGATAGGTGCTTGGGTAACTCGATCATGCAGGACTTCAAATGTCTGAGTTCACTCGGTGATTTCAAAAGGGACATCCTTAGATAGAAGATTAGTCAGGGGGCACGCGATTTTCGAGAACTCGGGAATGAATCAATGGTAAAAATTGACGTGCTCTAGGAAGGATCTGTTGGTGCTAGAGCACCACGATCATTTGTTTTGATGATAACAAAACACGTGTTATTTAACATTTGCACTTGGAGTCTTAGATTTCAGGTCAATTGCAAATGTAGATGTGATTAGACGGAATTCGAGCTCGCATCCAGGACGGATTGGAGGAGCTTGATGGAGAACAGAGGAGATTCGCGAGGAGCGATAGATTGAAGATGGAAGGACAAGAAGAATAGGATAGAATTCTATTTATTCCTTTCATGTACTTTTATCTTTATTTTCTTACTCTTTATTTCCTTAGAACATTATGTTAAAGAGCCTCAAAGTACCCTAACAGTAGTCCTAGGAACACCGGCACAACCCTAGGATACTTAGGTTTTCTGTAGAGAACTTAGAAAACCAATATAGGGTTCAAACAGAATTTCCAGTCGTCTAATTCCTAAATCAGACGTCTGATAATGTGTTTTAAGACGTCTGACTGTTGATTCAGACGTCTGATAACATTTAGGCTGGACATAGTTAGTTCTGTTTGATGAAATCAGACGTTCAGACCTTAGACCAGATGTCTTAGGAGACATCTGATGACTTTGCCAGACGTCCAATTAGTGGACCGTTGGCTGTCTTAGCATACACTCAAGATATGACCGTTAGAGCCTTATCAGGCGTCCTTAAGCCTTTCCAGACGTCTGATAAATGACCGTTTTGCCTCGGCTGACCCAAAATCTCTTCTCAGAGATTTTCTAGCCGTTGCACTCTCTTGGAAATCCATTCCCACAAAAAAATAGGTTTCCAGACGTCCAGACATAGTGCCAGACGTCCTGTATGTCGTCTGATGGACTTGCGCTAGAACCCTGTTTAGATCTGATTCAAGTCAGGAAGAGACCCGCCCAAAATCAGACGTCTGACCTTATTTTCAGACGTCTTAAAGTGGTCTTCTAGACGTCTGATGCCATAATTAGACGTCTGATAACCCTGTCAATGCAATCATTGTCCCTAATTTCGGCCTGATTCTCTTAGGCTTTGCACCCAACGGCTATGGAACCTTTCCTAAGCCTTCTAAAGCCTTCCTAAGGCCTCTATAAATAGAGGGGAGCCTTTGCACACCAACACACACCTAAGCAACATACTTTCCACTCTTTTGTGTCCAAAAAGAAGCCCTTGCTCTCCAAGCTCAAGTTCTCCATCTAGAGAGCATTAAGCTTTTGCGCATCCGCTCTCCCGCCATAGTTCATGAGAGCAACGTTGCGCCATCGCGTGGCTCACACACCCGCGTCATTGACTTGACGCACTCCTTGCAAAGGGGAGTTTCTTAATTCCTATAGAAGCTTAGGTTTGAAATTACTTTGTTGGCTCCATAGGATTGCTGTTTATTTTATCTTTGTTATTTGGTTGGGTATTCGCTTTGCGAATTCCCGTCTCCTTCGTGGGACAAAATCCTTCTCGTGAAGAGAAGGGGTTGAGGAACGCTACCCTCGCACTTGTAGCGTGGTTGTAATTGAGGTTGAATCACCCTCGTTTAAAGTGATTCGTTTAGTGGATTTGATCAACTTGGTTGATCGAAAAATCCTAACTCGAGAGGGTTAGGTGGTGGTTTTCACCCGGTTTGGGCTTCCACCTAAAAATTATTGTGTACTCGTGTGATTGATATTTTGTGAGATTGTTTATATTTTATTTCCGCAATTATTACGTCACCCCTCCTGGTAGGGACGAAATCTACAGGATCGAATGTCTTTGACTGAGCTAGGCATAGGGAGTTTGGAAATCAAATTCACCTTGGCTTGATCAACCTGGATGCCCTTTTCAGAGATAAGATGTCCCAGGATTATTCCCTTAGGTACCATGAAGTGGCTCTTTTCCCAAGAAAGAACCAAATTCACGTCGATGCACCGCCTGAGGATCTGGACCAAGTGCAGGAGGCAATCGTCAAATGGTTCACCAAATACTGAGAAGTCGTCCATGAAGACTTCAAGGTACTCACCTACCATATCTAAGAATATGGCAAGCATGCATCGCTGAAAAGTAGCGAGTGCATTGCAGAGACCGAACGGCATCCTTCGGAATGCGTAAGTTCCGAAGGGGCAGGTGAAGGTGGTCTTTTCTTGGTCCTCGGGATGGATTGTGACCTGGTTATAACCGGAGTACCCGTCCAGAAAGTAGAAGAATCGATTTCTCGCTAGTTTCTCGAGAATCTAATCAATGAACGGTAGTGGGAAATGATCCTTCTTCGTAGAGGAATTGAGTCCTCTGTAATCAATGTAGACTCTCCACGAGTTTGCTATACGGGTCGGTATGGCTTCCCCGATTTTAGTCGTGGTGACGGTGAGCCCAGCCTTTTTAGGCATAACCTGGATTGGACTCACCCACCGACTGTCGGAGATTGGGTAGATGATCCCTGCATCTAACCACTTGATAATCTCCTTTTTCACGACATCCTGCAGATTGGGATTCAGGCGTCTCTGCATTTCACAGGATGGTTGTGAGCCCTCTTCAGTGTAGATGTGGTGTGTCCAGTATGAGGGGCTGATACCGGTGAGATCGTCGAGAGTCCATCCAAGGGCTCTTCAATGTTGTTGGAGAATAGAAATTAGGCGTGTTTCCTGATCAGGTGTGAGTCAGGAGTTGATAATCATAGGAAATGTCTGATTGGAACCCAAAAAGACGTATTTAAGATGATCGGGAAGAGGCTTTAATTCCAAAATCGGGTTTTCAGCAGCAGTGGGTAATTCAGGATGGATGTCTAGAGCAAAGGAAGGAGCTATGGGTGTGTCTAGGTTGAGTTCGGGCTCCTCTAATTGCAGGTTTTGATCCTCTTGTGGTTGATTAAAAATAGTAGGGTTTTCTATGAAGTCATCAACCACTGCTTCAATATCGCAAATTTGTTCTATGACTCTGAAATTAATTCCTTGTTGTGCCTTAAAGATGTTGATCTTTAGTGTCTTGCTCCCAAATTTCAATTCAATTTGGCCTCCTCACAATTGATATTGGCCCTAGTAGTGGTCATAAAGGGTCTCCCTAATATGATCGATGTATTCTTCACATTCTCAGGAGCATCCATGTCTAAAATAATGAAATCCACTGGGAAATAGAAATCATGCACCCTTACTATGACATCCTTGAGAATACCTTTCGGTGACTTAATTGATCAGTCTGCTAGTTGTAAGGTCATTTCAGTTGGTTTAAGCTCAGATTCCTCGAAGTAGTCTAGTAGGAATGTGGGTATCAAATTTATGGAGGCTCCTAAGTCTAATAAAGCTCGTTCAAATCGTATATCACCGATTTCACAGGAGATCAAAGGGGTGCCTGGGTCTTTTGCCTTAGGCGAGAGTTTGCTCAAAATGACAAAGCTAGCTTGCTTTGACAGTACAATTGGATTCCCATCTTTGGTTTGCGACTTACGTTTTGGTGTACATACGTCTTTCGAAAATCGTGTGTAAGCCGGTACGTGGCGTATCGCATCCATCAAGGGGATGTTTATATGGACTTGCTCAAAGAGCTTAACCAGGTCCTCCTCAGGTGCCATGGTTTTGGTTATCCTTTTTCCCTTGGTCAAGGCCTCAGGAAATGGAACCTTAGATGGTTCCTCTAGAATGGGTCCAGGTTTTTGATCTAGGATAGAGGTGTTCTAGACGACTATCCTTGGGTTAGGGTTTGTATTACTAGGCTTGGTTTGGCTTGGATAAGGTGGTTCTTGTGTTGTTTTGCCAGTGCGGGTAGTAACAGAATTTAATCCTGCCTGGTTTTGGTTTGGAGTGGGTAGAAGAGGTGCTTGCTGTTGGTAACTCGTATATGATGTTGAAGCCTCCATCCCGTCGGGTGATGGAGTAGAAGGGGTCCGATAAACAAAGTGGGATTGGCCCAGATTTGGGTTCATAACACGCCTCTAGTTCAACACGTTATTTGGATTAGGCAGAGGTTGTGAAGGAACTGCACCAGGTTGGTGAGGATTTGCCATCTGGGCAAGCTGATTGTGAACCTCTGTGATCTCGTCTCTGTGCTGTTTTTGCATCGCCGCATTCATCTTCTGAATGTCAGCCAGAGTTTGAAGGATATGAGTCATTTGATCTGTCTGAGTCGGCCCAGATTGATAAGTTGGGTTAGGCTGAGGCTTAGGCAGCTGATATGGACGAGGAGTTTGTGGTCGGGGTGGATATTGAGGTCTCTGATTTTGATTATTGCCTGACCACATGAAGTTGGCATGATTACTCCATCCAGGGTTGTAGGTGTTTGAGAATGGGTCATTTTGAATGGTGTTGAGGTCCTCGCAGGTCTGAGGAACCTCGGGAAAATCAAAATATGAGGGTTCAGAGTTGCCCCAACTAGAGTAGGTGGATCCAGAGTTTCCTCTGTAGCCAGAATTAGACGGGGGTAGATATGGGTCAATTCCTGGAGGTCGGTGATAGATGTTATGCACGACCTCCCTGCCAGAGGGTGGTTGTGTGTACGGGTTTTGCGCAGAGGTGGCTTGCTGTAAATGTCGAGTTAGCTCATCCACCTTCTTCTCAATAATAGAGACCTTGTCCAGATGACTGGCCATTAGTTCCAAGTCGACGGAAGAGGGTAGGCCTTGCGTCTCATGTGCTCCCTTTGGATTCGTCAATGCATGGGCATTCGTTCGGTCGAACATGCCCATGGATTCATTATTGATGGAGTTCTTGCACATATTCTCGAGAATCTCCCACATGGTGTCTTCTTGTTGACCCATGATGTTTCCTCCGCAAGTTGCATTGACGAATAATCTAATATCCTCATGGAGTCCCTGGTAAAAAGACTGGACTTGTTCCCATTTAAGAACTTCGTGATGGGGGCACTTTCACATGAGATCCAGAAAATGATCCCATGCTTCGTGAAGTGGTTCTCTTGCTTGTTGTGTGAAATGTGTGATCTGGTGCCGTAAAGCATTTGTCCGACCAACAGGGAAGAACTTTCTCATAAACTCGGATTGAAGTTCCGTCCAGGTGTTGATCAGACGCGTTTGAGTTTGGTACCAATGAGTAGCTTTATCCATGAGAGAGAACATTTTCATGAGTAGAATATCTCGATTTTGAGCTTCTGACCCGAAGGTCTGGGCCAGATGCTTGAGTTGTTTGATATGCTAGAAAGGATCTTCAGAATTACGCCCATGGAATTTGGGAATGGCATGAATCATGTTGGGCTTGAGTTTAGTGTCAGGACCTCCAACGGGGATTTGTACTTGGGGTTCGATTACTACCGCAGCGGGATTGTAGTGATCTTGCATCATTGGACGCTGTGGTGGGTTCATAAAGGCTTGGAACAGATCATTGAGGCACTGGAGTTGATTTTCGAGATTTTTTTCTTCTGCAGGTTATTCCATGATGATGAATGAAGGAGCATCAAGTACAGATGAATCAGAAGAGATATCAATCAGATTGGGTTGTTGCACAAACAAGGAGGTCGAGGCTTGGGCTCGACGTGAATGAGTGACTAAAGGAGGCCTCAAGGATGGGCTTAGAGACCTCCTCCTGAACATGCACCGATAGAGTGGATGAGAGGTAGAATGTGATGGACCCAATCAAGACACCCAAAAATTTTGGATGACTATAGAGGTTCGGGGCAGATGATACCCCTTAGTCAGAAAGTCATCAACTTGAGAATTACCTGGGCAGCCAAAGAGGGAGAGTCCCAAAAAGACCCCTACATGGTAGAACACCCTCACGGGTTACAGGGTTTCCCCCACCCGACCTCTCTTGTCATTTATGTTCTAGGTAGGCCAGAATGGGGGCTTGACCTCTTAAGTCTACCAATTTTAATTAAGAGCAAGGGTGCTTAGAATTTCACTTGAACTTTAAGATGTGTTGAGTGCAAAAAGTGATCTAATTTGAAGATTGGTTGACCCAACAAGGTGGGTCAACTTCACCTGTATTGTCCTTGAAAGTTTAGGTCCCTCTTTTAGTGTTCAAATGACTTTAAGAGCCTGATTTTAGGGTTTTGCTTGAATAGATCAGTTCAATCAAGGTCTAGGCACACATTGTTTAGGAAGATGATTTCTTGATTAAGCAAGTGTGTCTCTAAAAACCCTAAACTGGAATCCTTAATTGGCTCTAATTTGGTCCACTATAATTTGTCCAAATGTGGTACCTAGGGCTTAAACAAGAATGTGATAGCCCTAGATACCTTAAGCTTTTAAGTGGGTGCACAAATCAGGATTTGTTGTCCAAATAAAATGTATCAACTCAAGAAACTCAATGAATTACCTATGGAAAGAATGCAAGTATCCCTAATTGATTTTTTTCCTTTTATGCTTTTCGGAATGAGGGGCTTAAGAGAGAGTGGTTAGAACTTACCTGCCCTGGTGTGTTTACTGTGCAGTTGATCTTCCTTGAATGTATCTTCTCTTGAAACAACCAGAGCAAAAGAGATATAGCAAGTTAGAATCTGAATCGAGAATTGCAATCAAGAGTTCTAAATTACCCATTGCTCCCTGGTAACGGCACCAAAATGTTGGAATGCTAGATCAATGTTTTAAGAATGTTGCATTGCAGTATAGCCAAAATAGCATTTAAACAAATACATTTTATTACTCGAAAAAGTTTTGAGGTCGAACACAGGGAGCAATATGGAATTTAAATCTCAAGAATTGCAATTAAAATGCAATATAAGAAATTTGTAATAAAACTCTAAATAATAATGATATTGAAGTGAAAACAGATGTCAATAGTGCAAAAATAATGAGGTAAAATGGTGATTTGAATCACCAAATAACCCTCACAATAACAGTAAATTTCTCAATAGTATCAATCAAATAAAGCTTAGCAACATCAGACGGTTGAATGGTTAATCAGACGGCTTAAATGTCTGATGCTATAGTGCACAGCCTTCTTTCTCTTCTCTCAGTCTCTTCTTCTTCTTTCTCTTCTTTCGCTACTGCTGCTCCCTCTTCTCTTCTTCTTCTTCTGCTTCCTTCTCCTTCTTCTCACAGGGGAGGGGAACTTCTCAAATTGGCTAAGTGTCAAGCAATGTCTTCAGCAGCAAAACCCTCCCCCTATCCCACGTAATCTCTCTTTCTCTCTCTGGGTCACTCTCTCCCAGTGCCTTCAACAGTACCGGGTATACAGGTAATCGAACCTAGAGTGTACCTGGGACCAGGTTTGGGGCGTGGGTCGCAGCCGAGGAGTGCAGGGATTAGGCAGGTTATCGGACGCACCAGATCCGCGGGGGAGATGTCACGGACGAGGTGCGTGAGGGGGGCATGCGGGGACCTCACCCCCTGTGCGTGCTGAGGCGATAAGCCTAAAGAACAAATACAATTTATACGATGGCGGGTGCTCCTCAGCAACCGATGTGGGACTATCTACTCCCTCTTCTTCGCGTGCACCTGCAGCTGATGCCTTCATCTAATTATCATGCAGGGAACGGTCAACAGCTCCAATTGACCAGGCGAGAGTGTTCCTAGAAGTGTTTCGCAACGCTTGGAACCTTGCCTGGGGTCTATAGGTGCTTGAAGCGAGCTTCGAGCTTCGCTCGAAGCTTCAATAATGGCAGCGGAGATTTGGGACCTGCAAACACAAAAATGGGCTAAAAGCCCCAGTTAAAACAATTCATAAGCTTTGCTGTGAGGTGGGGAATTGAACGGCAGTGTTCGTGAGGTGTGAGGGTGCGTGAGGTGGCTGGACGGTGACGGAATATGAGGTGCGATAGTGTGGTGTTCGGTGGAGCAGTGGGGAAGCCAATAGCCTAGAAGACCAGAGGGCTTTTGCTCTCTGGAACATGGTGGAGGTGTGGAGATGAATGACAGCCGGATTGGTGGAGTGTAGTGGCCATGCGAGCTCGCCGGAGGTACGCCGGTGAGGTGGAAGACGAAGGGCGACGGGGCGAGTCAACGGTTGAAACATGGTGGCGAGGGTCTGAAAATGAAGAGGGGAAGTTGAGGAGTTATTTAGGAGGGAAGGCAGATGAAGAGAAGTGGAGTTTGCACTGGTTGAGGTGTGGCTGGCACCGGAGACAAAGCTGCTTAGAGAGAGGTGATCGGCGAGGATGAAGGGGGGTAGGCGTGTCGGCGAGTGCTGCGCGATGCGGAAGAACACAAGGAAGAAGAGTTTGCCATTGGTATTATGGTCAAATGACGAGGGAAAGTAGGGAAAGTTGTCAGAGCTTGAAGAGCAAATCGGCCGGAGGAGGGGAGAGGAATTAGAGGGAATCTCTAGCCAAATTCAAGCTTGGAAAATCCGTTGTGATTTGGGCAGTCTTTTATAGGTCATCGGAGGTTGGTTGGAGCTTGGGAAGCAAGCTTCCCAAGATTGGAAAGCTTGCCGGAGTTGGAAGTTTCTTGATACCCAAATCTCTCATGCATTCACATGAGAGATTGGGTAGGTTCAAGGCTTAGGATTAGGTCCAACAGGAAGGGAATTTTTTGACGAACTTCCCTTTCAAATTTGAAAGGGATTCGTCAAGAAATCAGGGAGTTCTTTCCTTTTTAATCTCATTGGAGCAAGTTGGAATAGGTTTAATGGCGGTAGGGGCCTGGTTGTCAGAATGACGATAAAGTTAGGGGCCTGTTTGAAAGGATTTTGAAAGTTAAGAGCAAAAATGAAATTAGACAGGACCAATTTGCAAACTAGGTCAAGAGAAATTCATCTTGGGTCCAAATTTTGATATAAACCTAATTTGGACCTAAGGAACCCAATGGTGAAGTTGGATTTTGGTTTTGATCATGTTTGGTTGGGTAATTTATGCAAAAACCCAAATTAGGGCAAATGTCTGTCTGTGGTTCTGTTTTGGGTCAAAACGGGTTCTGATGGTGAAAATGAAAGTTCTAAACCCTGAAGAATATTTTTCTATGAATTTTATAGGGTTTAGGTGAATTTTATCCTGATCATAACCTCAGTTAATTAAGCGGGTCTATTTTTAGGGTTTCAAAAGTCATTTAATTCTCAACATGTGCAAACCCTTTTCTGTCTGTCTTATCCCACTTGTTATCTTTTTAAGACCAATTGACCTTCATTCAACCCCTGAGAAAACCCGTGGTTATACTACATTCATGATGAGCTGGTTCAATTGCAGTTTTAACCCTAGTTTCTTATTTTTCTTTCAGAATGATTATGTAATGACTTGCGACTCTTTGGCGTTTATGTAGGAGCATTTATTGACTTAATTAGGTCAAAATGAGCTAGTTATGGCTCATGATGGTGTTCCCATCACTTCCCTTCCAAGCCATCTCTACCTACTCTTAGGCTCTAGCAAGCCTACCAACGCTCTGTTAGAGCTTACTCTCAAGCTCCTAAGGCTCCTATTAGTGTAATGAAACTCTGCCCCACCAAATATTCCTCCATCTTCCCATCCCCATTCATAGGTCACCTTGGAGTCGTCCTCCCACCTCCATTCTAGTAGCAAATCATCTCCACCTTATCACCTCCATTCCAAAGCCACGCTGAAGCTTTCCTCTACCTGACGTCCTCCTACATCTCACCCCCATCATCCTGCTTCCCAAATCCTTCGTCCGAGCTTCCGCCAGGTGCCGTCGTCTCACCGAATATCCGCTTCGAGAGATTTCTTATCACCCCTTTCTCTTTTATGCTTTCATAGTTTATTGTAGTTGACATTCATGCAATACATCATATTTGATTCCATCTCTCTCTTGTGATTGCATGTCATTTTATTTCAAAAACAAAAAAATAAAAAAACCCTAAAACACCAAAAAGAAACAAAACAAAGTGCGATTTTCAATTAAAGTAAACATCGCCTTCCTGTGTTGGACCCGGGACTCCCTTGGAGCTTCGGTAAAATTATATTAGATTACTAGTTTTGTGACTACGCCAACGGGTTACTCGTAACCCCGATTTCAAATATGCGAAACCCGTGTGATCACTTTTGGATGGGGTATTTTGGTAAAAATACAAAGAAAAACATGGGTCTTGATAGCACCCACGTTCCCACATTTTTCTTGGTTGCACCTTCCCATGTCGTGCACTTCTTCCCACATGAATGGCGTGGAAAATCAGTATCCTTTGGATCCTTATCTCACGGCCGTGGATACCTTTTTATAAGGCGTGTTCCACCTCCATTAGACGACGGCAAGAGACTTCAGACATCTTAAAATGTTGCTAGATCTTCTCGTACGAAGGCTCACCTCCTTTAGCCATTGAATCATTGCTTGGACGCTTCAGATTGCTCGTGACTGCATGCTGGGAAGCGAGTACGATCGCATGTGCAACCAGGAGCCTACTTGTGCGTGCATTCGATGGCTTGATTTGAGGCATTGGTATTTGATCAGACAGCCTAATTCCTTTTGCGTACGCGAGGAGAGGGCACGGAGCAGAGAATCGAATTCGCGATGTACGGCTATGGAGGATTTTATCCACTGCACTATGTGCATGGATAGGCGAGGAAAGCATCCTTATGCTATTTGATCTCGACTGTTGGATCTTGATTCAACAGTTGAAATCAAATGTGTGGTTCTTCTCACATGAGGTGTGGCTTAAGGGAGGCAACCTGATCAATTCTTAGCTGTTGGATGAGAAAGCGGGGCAGCAAGCGATTTGGAGGGTCTGGATGCCACCACGTGGCATCATCTGGACTATCTATCTTCTCTTGCTTATAAGTGGTGCCATGGATGTCAGATTGGACTGATTTTTGCATTGTTAGGGTACGATCGTCAATCTGAACCCATCTGTGTGATCGGATTTGTCATCTGAAGTACAGATTTACACCACCTAGCCCCTTGACCTCTGATCTTTCTCGGTCTACATTTGATGCTATGGAAGTCTGATCAAGGCAATCTTGGAGTCGTTGAACTCCAATCATCATCCTAATCAAATCTGTATGGTTAGATATTCAATCTAAGGCCCCAATAAAATATTACCCTGTTCCTTGACTACAAAAAGAGAAAATTAATCTAAACTTTATACAATTTAAACTAAATGCAAGATGATACATGCTATGAAATATTTATAATTTATGATGCAACTATACGTTTAAGAACATGCAAAAATAGATGGTTTATGTGATATAAACGTGTTTACATCAGCTGACTAAATTAGGGTTTTCTGGAATTTGAGAACTAATTTATTGAGAGACCCTAATTACAGCCTTACTTAAATAGAAAGGGTTTTGGTGGAATTAAATTCAATCTAAACCTCCTAAAAATCATTGGAAAATATTCTATGAGGTTTAGAACATTTACTTTGACCAAAGGAACCCCTTTTGACAAAGAATCGAGACTTAGGCGAGAATTTATTTTGCTTTGGGTTTCTATGTAATTTACCCAGTCAAATTGAAGTAAAATCCAAATCTAAGGTCACCACTAGATTCCTTGGGTCAAAATTACGTTAACCCTAAATTTTTAGCCCAATCAAGGTTCATCTTTACTTAATTTGTATTTTAGCCTATCTATCTCTATTTATTACACAATTACCCCTATCTTTCAATTCCTTCTTGCATTCAAGTCCTCTCTTCTTCTTCTCCTTCGTCCAAAATAGGAAACTAGCAGCACGAACAACCCAAAGCCACTGAACATTACAAGAGGAAATCTTCGTCAAATCTCGATCAAATCCCTCTAAATTTGGAGGGATTGATCCTTAGATCTTCCTATATCAATTAGAATTGATCTCAAGCTCTGATTTTGACTTTAGAAGCACCAACGAGCTCGAGATCGACGGCCTTTGAACTTGCCAAATCTGTAAGCGAACTCATGAAATTTAGGCAATTCAAGGTTGCAACATCATCTATTTAAGCTCTAGATGGATTCCAAGTGCATTTGAGTTGAAATTGGTCGCAAAATCCCTCAAATTCATCCTCGTCAGCCACGAGCTTCACGACTTTGGCAACATCCTCCATCCTCCCTCTTCCACGCATTCAATGACCAAATTGGATGTGCCATCTTCTTCCCCAAGTTCTTCTGATGCTAGCTAACCATAGCTACATCATCTCTTTCCCTTCTTCGTCGTCGTTCTCCCCCACCAGCATAGTTTTCTTACCCATGTCTGGTCAGCCACGCCATATGTGGTCCTTCCTCCATTCATCCTATAGACTAGCTCCTCTTCTTCCTCTTCCTTCCTAGGTTAGTTTTAGGTCCTTAGATCTAGGTTTTAGCCACTCTTCTCACCCTTCGAACTCCTTCCTAGTCTTTGGCATGAGCTCTGGCGAGCTCGCACTACCACCACATGCCTCCATTCACCAATACGACCACCTTACAAGCACCCTTACACCTTAGGGAGCAAAAGCCCTCAAGAAATTTGGGCTTTTCACTCCTCGATCATTCAGTCGGACAACCCATCACACCATCATCTCCTCCGCCGCCGTTTGGCCACCACGTGCATTCAAACACCAAACAACACCACCACCACATTCTTTACCTCACGGTGAAGCTTCCTATACTTCTAATTGGGGACAATAGCCCATATTTTTGTTTCAGGCATCCCCACATCACCGGCATCTTCTTCATGGTTGACAACCTTCCTTTGATGAGCAAACTTCAAGGGAAGCACCTCAATATGTGCGGTTCCTCTTGTGGATCACACCTAGGTCGGTCTTGCAGCCATCCTAAGCTAAACGAGGGCTAATTGCCCTCGCACAAGTTGCAAGTACTTCACCCTGAAACAACGAATAAGAAGGAGGTGCATTTTGTGCCACCTTGTGGAAGGCTAAAATGGAATTGGAAATAAAAGGGAAAGTGTTCATCGGCTTATTGCCCATGAACATAGGAGGTTGTGTCCCCTAAACCTTCCCCATATGCACATACACACGCACGCACGTGAGCGCATGCCTGGACATGAGCCTGGATGAGGTTTTGACCTTGGGAATTTGATGAGGTGTGGCTCATCATAGCTAAAATGCTAAAGTTAAGCTAGGAACTAGGTTAAACACTACATTATTAACATTATAAAAGTGTTAAGTGTGAGAATTAGCAGAGATGACCAAAAATAGCAAATTGGTGCTAAAAATGCATAATTAGGTCAATTAATGAGATATTATATTCATAAATGCAAAATGATGATCCATTTGCAAATTAAACACATTTCTGAGTTCAAAATTACAAATCAAGGATTGAATTAACTTTTTAAATGTTCAATTGTGCTCCAATAAAATCTCATGGTAGTTGAACATCAATAGAACCCCACATTCATTACATTACATATAGGTCCTCATGCATAACATTTCATTCACGCATAAAACACATAAGGACTTATTTGAAAAGCTACAAGGGCTTCTTTGTAAATTGTCAAGGACACTTAGTCATGGTTCTTTTCACCTATGGGTTCCATTGTAAATTTCATACCATTTTGTCCTTAAGGGCCTACGTGCAATTTATTTAATATGCCTGATGCCGCAGTCTACTGTTCATGCGAAGAATATGCGTAGTAGAGACTGTCGAACCTCTTCGTTATCCATCGAACAGTTGATTGTGATCCTCTGATCCTGCACTTTTGCGCGAAGGATCATAGCGAACCTCGGATCTGATCTGACGGTGGGCTTTGACATGGAGCTTCCCACCTTCCCATCTTCCTCTCATCCACCGTCCGCCTTAATTGAGATTAATCACACCTAATGGTGCTAAGATCTGTGCACCTATTTAGGAAGCACCTCAGACCCCTGTGTGCAAGTATTAGCTCCCTCCCCTCTAGTTGGTCCTTTCAATCCATCCTCTCTACTCTCCTCCGTCACTTCCTCACTTGCGGTGATAGAGTAGGTCCTCTCCCTCCTTCAATCGCCTCCAGTCGCCGGCTCCAGGCTCGTGGACACCTCCTTCATCTAAGGGTCTCCTCCCTTTCATCGCCACTGATCGATGACTGGTGTACCTTAGACACCACCTTTTTCTGTTAGATAGATTTATCACTTTCGTAGATGGATTTACTGATTTCTAGGTACTTTGAAGGCTTTCTAGAATAGTTAGAAGTAGTGTTAGTATAGATTAGAATTCAATTCTTGATTAGTGTAGGTTAGGAGTAGAGTTAGCTTAGATCGACTTCGCCCTCTCTAATCAATTCAGATCAGAGGGTGTCTTTCCACCTTCGTTTCAATGCATTAATCCCCTCAACACTCCACAATTCACTTTCTAATTTTCCCTTGCATTTTTATTCTTCATTCACCCCATCATCAAGGCTGAATTTAGATCTGAAGTATTAGCTTCTAGATCTGAATTCACGCCTAAAATTCACCTGGGGGGTCTCCCATTCAATCCATAAATTCACAAAGACCCCTCGATCTGGTTTTAATTGGATAGATTCGCTCGATTCTTTCAAATTTGGTTTTCACACCCAATCTCACGATTTGGAGTTCATTTGATTTTAAATGAATTCAATCGAGTGATTCGAGTTCAGATTTGCTCAATTAGGTGTATTGCGATGAGTTTAAGATGTTTTGATTGAAGTTTTATTTTTAAATGAGAAAATACTCACATTTAGCCTTATTTTGAGTAGTTTTGCCAAAGAATCTCAGATTCAATAAGATGAGGCTTAACCATGACTCAATTCGCTTCTATAGGATTTCTTGAACCCTTAAATACTGATCTCTAGTGTTTGGGAGATTCTAGTTGATAAGTCTAATATATTGGACATTTAATTAGCCTAAGTATATTTTACATACATTCCCTTAGAATGTAACTATGTAGAATTAGGCATTAATTTATCTTATTAGAGAGATATAATTTATCACATATTTTAAATGTAGGTATATCCCCTAAATATTCGTGTGCCACCACTACTCGCTGCCGTCAATCGAGAGTCTCGCAATAATTCCCCCTGAGGTTTGCGACCACCTCTCAATCGCATCAATATTTTTTGGTCGTTGGAGAAGGCTTCGGAAAGAAACAGAGCAAGGGAGAGTCGGCGGAAACTTATACAAAATAAGACGCTCGTGCACAGGAGGGGGGATCATCTCCTTCCTGGGATCTCTTAGAGGAGGGGGAAAAATAGAAAGGCCTGCATTGTGAATCTGGTGAACACCATGAACCACAGCGTGCTCCATCTCCACTCACCCTCCCTCTCGTCGGTCGCATGATGACAGTGTGTGGCCATAACACCATCAACCCACTCCTACCTTCCCTTTCCTCTTCATCTTCAACCTCCTACCACCGCCCCTCTCCCCTGCCACCCATAAGAAGAACCCAGCACCTCCCCTTCGCCGCAGACCACCTTCAGCAGCAGGCACACACATCACCGCGAACAACACCTTCAACCACAACACCATCACCCCTCACCACCACCTACACCCCCGGTCCCCCAATCATCTTCCTCCTTGTTTTCTTCTTCCTCTTCTTCTACCTGCCACCATCCACTATTCACGAAGGAGAACCCAAAACAGCCATCGCACATAGCAACTCGAATCAACCTCCTTCAAA
Source organism: Thalassia testudinum (assembly GCA_037157565.1). NCBI lineage: Eukaryota > Viridiplantae > Streptophyta > Magnoliopsida > Alismatales > Hydrocharitaceae > Thalassia > Thalassia testudinum. The sequence goes on along the minus strand of JAZHRO010000044.1, from coordinate 12,145,900 downwards.
CTCCAACCTCGATGCTAACACCATCGACTCTCTTCTCAAGTCCCGCCGCACCCTCATAGACATTTCTCGCATCGCCCAAATGTCCCATGCTCCATGCCGATAGACAACTCATCATTAGCTACCTCCACTCCGGTGCTTCGATCGCCGTCACTGACCGCCTCCGACCGTGCCTCCTACATCATCACGAAGCCCTCATCGAGACGTATCTTCCCCTCGATCCTCGCAGCTGACCACAGCTCCTCACACGAGCACGGAGAGCAAATGCTCTGTTTTATAGCGGATTAAAAATTATGGGTTATGCCATTGTAGGATTACTATTCATTTATTTAAATGATATTATATTTAGATGATTTTGCATGAGAACCCTTCTTGATCTTATTAATTGCTTAAAGGATTGAGTTGTGGGAAATAATGTTGCAAGAGTTCGAATAAGCATCCATTGATAAATCATGATTAAGTCATCATTAATCATTTCAATAGGCTAATTCCTTCCTGTGGAAATGACCTAACTATTTTCGTGGTTAGATTTTGAGTATTAAAAATTTTGAAAAGTGATTTTCTACCACGTGACTAGGTATAACGACTTTACATTTTATGTTCAAAATTTCATCGAAAACGAAAATCGCTCTTTCAAATGGCACCATTGCTAGGGAGGAAACATGCCTATTAATTTTTTCAGGGAATTTATATTATTTTTATGATATTTCTTAACCTTTCCTAAATTATTGACATTGGTTCATTTTGTGTGCAAAAACCAACAAACGAACTCGACGGGCACGTACGATGGAGGCGATACTTTTGGTGGACCTTGACACTACCTGGAGGACAACAACGGGAGCCTATGGGCCTTGATCCCATGCATGTGAAGGCATACGGAGGAGACTTTCCTGATTTAGTCATTAGGTTTTAGTTTAGATTTAGACTGATAGAATTAGTTTAGTATATGTTTTCTCGCCCTTGTAATCTAGGGCTTGTTTTCGGGGGAGTGTCCCCACTTCTTTAGATTGTAGGTTTATTTTGTTTGTAGTAGTTAGTTTCTTTTGATTACGAATTTATTTATTTAAAAAAAATATCCGAGCTACCTGATAGAAGTTGCATATCCATAGGTCGATCATCTAGGAGTGCTTGAGCAGCATCTAGATTTTTCTTATTGCATTGCGCGCATCTATGCATCGTAGAGTGCTGGAGCAAGGTATGTACTTCCTATCTTTCTGCATCAGTTATTTGCACACGCATTGCATTTGGAATAATTAAAGAAGACCACTTAAGTTGATTTGAAAATATTAATCAAGTGGTCACATTACTTCTTGAAAGAAAAGTAAAATATACAGGAAGTGTTTGAATAACTTGATTGTGATTTTCAAAACAAAAATCAAATTTTCGAGTGTGATGCACACTTCATGCACTGAGCACGCACTGTAGGCACCACATTAGGACTTGGATGTTGATATTATTGTATTTTTTGATAATGACAAATAAGTTATTGCTTGGAAGAGACTAACATGATGCAAGAAGGGTTTAACGAAAAGGATCAAGGAAAAGGAAGGGAAAAAGCTTCGTTTAGGAAGGGTTTAATGAAAAGGATCAAGGAAAAGGAAGGGCAAAAGCTTCATTTTATTTCTTATTTAGTTTATTTTATTAGAGTGTAAAAGCCTTGAATTATCCTTAGATTTCCTTAGGTTGTCTCCAGCTTTTCTTCTAATTCTGTTGGATTTTTCAGATGTCTTTCTTTTCTTTCAGACTTCTAAATATGATTTTTAAGACGTCTAATTATCTTTTCAGACGTCCACGATCTCATCCAGAACCTATTCTCTTCACTAGATCTTAAACCTTTTGTCATTTGATTTTTTTTAGATGTCTACACTTATCTTAGACATCTGGTTTAGTGTTTCGGATGCCTCCTTGATTTTCAGAAGCCATCTTGAGTTTTTGAGCAACGGTCACTTTTTTTTGAGTCATTCAGACGTTCGACTCTGTCTTCAGATGTCCGTATCCCTCCAATGTTCATTTTCTCCCAATGTTCACTTTGACCCTAGTAAAAGTGCTTCCATTTCATTTTAATGTTTTCAATGTTGAAGGCCTTCAGACATCCTTAACTTGTTTCAGACGTCTTCTGGTCTCTTTTAAGACATCTGACCACATTTGTCTAGATCTTTGTTTGGGTCTAATCTCATTCCAGTAACAAGCATTCTTTTCCTGTTATCTTTTCAGACGTCCCATTTAATAATTAGACGTCTGAACCTTTATGATCAGATATCTATTTCTTTTTCAGACGTCCCTGTATTTAGTCTAGTAACCACTTGATTTATTCTAGAGACTTGATAGATGTCCTATTTTATTCTCAGACGTCTAAAATAGTCTTTTGAGACGTCTGTCATGATTCTTCGGATGTCTGATATGAACAGAATTTGAGTTAATGCTTTATAGCCGTTCTTGCTCAATTCATTTCAATCCAATTCAAACTCCAATGACTATATCTGACCCCCTACACCTATATATACTCCCATATAGGTGGCCTTATGTTTTTACACACACACATATACAAAGGAAATATACATCATTGTAAAGCTCTTGATCTTGTTGTGCTCTTTTCTCTCTCTTGCTTCTTTGTGCTGCTGTTCATTTGAGAGCAAATCTCCCAATTGTTTATAGGTTTGATAAGGGAGTATTCTTATTCTTTTTCAAGGCTTATAGTTCTATATTGCTTTTTGATAGTTTATTTGGGTACCTGATTTGTGGGTTTCCCGTTTCCTCTTAGTAAAGGAGCAAAACTCTTCTTGGGGTTTGTCTAGGAAGAGGGGATTTATAATATTACTTGTTGTTAGTAATTCCTACTTGGTTTGGGGCAAAATTCTTGATTGAGAGATCCAGGTAGAGATTTTTCCCGCAAGGGTTTCCTCTCTAAATACTTGTGTGTTGTTGCAATTGTTTCAAATTTTTATTTTCACAATTCAACCCCCTTTCTTATGCTACTTACATTTGGTATCAAAGCCTTGTTTTACTCTTGTGTGTAGGTGTCAAAACTTGAGCAAGAAGATCCGATGGCATCAAGGGTGTTCGCAACCAGCAACAATTGTGGATTTTCAATATCAAAGCCTCCTTATTTTGATGTTACGAACTATTCATATTGGAAGCAGAGAATGGAAATGTTCCTACAATCTGGAGATTACACTATTTGGGAAATGGTGGAAACACCATTTGAAAGACTAGTGAAATCTGAAGATGTAGTCTTGACGGACGACAACAAGAAGAAACTTTCACTCAATTCCAAGGCTATGAATGCCTTGTACTATGTACTCAGCCCTAATGAGTTTAATCGAATTTCACAATGCACAAGTGAATATAAAATCTGGAAAACTCTTGAGGTGACTCATGAGAGAACAAATAAGGTAAAGAATTCCAAAGTTGTTTTACTAACTCAAGAATTCGAGAAATTTGAAATGCAAGAAAATGAAAGTGTGAAGGATATGTACATCTGTTTCACCTTCATAGTCAACAATCTGAAGGCACTCGAAAAAACTTTCATAAGAGGTGAGCTTGAAGGTAAGATTTTACCTTCTTTAACAAATATTTTTGAGCCTAAAGTGACAACTATGGAAGAAGCCAATGAAGTTGAAAACTTGAATATGGACCAACCTCTTGGAAATCTCATGGCTTATGAGACCAAGCTCAACCAAAAGAAGAAAGCGACAGAGGAAGGGAAGAAAAAGCAATTAGCCTTCAAAGCATTTTCAGAATCTGAAGAGAGTGATGAAGAATATGAAGATCTCGCCATGCTTACTCGTAAGTTTAGGAAATTTTTAAGATATAACAAGAATTTCAGGAAAAAGGGGACAAGAGAAGATTCAAAGGTGGATCTGATTATTTTCTATCAATGCAAAAAGAAGGGACATATTCGAAAGGATTGTCCACTTCTTAAGAAGGATGGAGAAAGGAGCAAAAAGAAACAAGAGAAGGATTCAAAGAGGTCTTTCAACAAGTACAAGAAAAAGAAGGCTATGCAAGCTACATGGGATGATTCAGATTCAAACGAAAGTGAATCTGAGATTGATTCAACCAAGGAAGAAGCCGCGTGTCTTGGATTTATGTCTTTAGAAGAGGACAAAAGAAAAGGAACTTGGATTATGGATAGCGGATGTTCCAAGCATATGATGGGCGACAAGGAACTCTTTATGGAAGTAACTTACAAGGAAGGAGGTTTCGTTACATTCGGGAACAACCACAAAAGATAGATTATTGGTACAGGTATTATTGGTAAAGGTAATGCATCTTTTAGTCACGTTGCATTGGTAAAAGGATTAAAACATAATCTCTTAAGTGTAAGCCAGATTTGTGACAAAGGATATGATATTCTATTTAGTGCTAAGTTTTTCAAGATATTTGATAGTATAACAAATGAAATTCTTCTTATTGGAAAAAGATATAAGGATATATATATTGTTGAAATAGATAACAATGGAACATATGATTGTTTAGTAGCTTCAAATGATGAAATGTTTACTTGGCATAAATGATTAGGTCATTTGCACTTCAAATACTTGGATAAATTGGTCAAATATGAATTAGTTAAAGGATTGCCTTAGAAAAAGTTTAATTCAAATATTTTTTGTGATGCATATACACTTGGAAAAATGAATAAAAATTCTTTCAAGCGTAAAAATATTGTCTCTACATCTAGACCTTTAGAACTCTTACATTTAGATTTGTTTAGACCAACTAGAACTAGTAGTTTAAATGATAGTAGATATTGTCTTGTAATTGTAGATGATTATTCAAGATTTACATGGGTATATTTTCTTAAACTTAAAGACCAAACCCTAGAAACTTTTATCAAGTATTTAAAACTTGTTCAAAATGAGAAAGGATATATGATTTCTCGAATTCGATCCGATAATGGATGAGAATTTGAAATCAACATTTTTCTCATTTTTGTGAAGAACTAGGAATAAAACATGAGTTTTCATTTCCTAGAGATCCACAACAAAATGGTGTAGTAGAACGGAAAAATCAGACTCTTCAAGAATGTGCTCACACACTTCTTATAGAATTTGGTCTTCCAAAATATTTTTGGGCCGAAGCCACTAACATAGCTTGCTATGTACTTAATAGAGTCTTGATTAGGCCTATACTTAATAAAACAAGTTATGAACTTTATTACAATAGAATTCCTAAACTTAGTTATTTAAAAATATTTGGAAGTGAGTGCTATATGCTTATTACTAAAGAAAATCTTGATAAGTTTGATGCTAAAGGAGATGAATGCATATTCATAGGATATTCATTACGAAGTAAAGCTTATCGTGTATTCAATAAGAGAACTTTAGCAGTAGAAAAATCACTTCATATCAAATTTGATGAAAATTCCTCTGTAGATATTAAACAAAGTAAAGTAATAGATACTGATGATGAGGACACAACCTTTATAGATGTATCTCACATTAAAGATCATAATACACATAATCTTCCTAAAGAATGGAGCTTTCATAAAGATCATCCAAAAGAACAAATAATATGAGAAATTAATGATAAAGTCAAAAGTAGATCACAAGTTAATTTTGTTCTAAATGCTTTTGTATCACAACTTGAACCTACAACTATTGATCAAGCTTGTTTAGATTCTTCATGGATACTTGCTATGCAAGAAGAACTAAATTAGTTTGAAAGAAATCAAATATGGGAATTAGTTCCTAAACCAAGTGATAGTTCTATTATAGGAACCAAATGGATTTTTAGAAATAAAACTAATGAAGAAGGTCAAGTAGTAAGAAATAAGGCAAAACTTGTTGCACAAGGTTATAATCAACAAGAGGGAATAGATTATGAAGAAGCTTATGCTCCAGTAGCTAGGCTTGAATCAATTCGAATGCTTCTTGCATTTGCATCGCATCTAGGCATAAAGTAATATCCAATGGGTGTAAAATCAGCCTTTCTAAATGGATTCATAAAAGTACATGTAGCCCAGCCCCTGATGAGAACCTCATCATGAGCCATAACTAGCTCATTTTGACCTAATACAAAGGATAAAAGCTCCTACATAACTCAAGGAAAGGCTTAACTCAGAGAATTCTGAGTTTAAGGAGAAAACAAGTCATAAGGGGTAAAAATGCAATTTTACCAGTATAATTTGCATACAGGGTAATTCAGGGTCCAAACATAGGTCAAACAAACCGAATAAGAAGGAAAGTGGGATGATCTGATAAGGGCTACAGCAATTCTAAGGAACTAAATGATAATCTGTAACCTTAAAACAAATCCACTTCAATTCATGAGGTTCAAGGCAAAGTAAAAATAGAATAAACCCTCTAAAATTCATAGAAAAATAATCTCTAGGGTTTAGAACCTTCAATTTGGCCTTCGGAACCCATTTTGACCTACATTGAGAACCATGCCCAATTAATAACTTAATTTGAGTTTTTGCGTAAATTGACCGGTCAAACAAGGTTTTATCTAGAAATAAAATTCACCATTAGAATCCTTAGGTCCTAATTAGTCACGTATAAAAACTTGAGCCTAAGAAGAAGCCTTCTTGACCAACTTTACATTTTGGTCCTCATCTATTTACTTTTTGGCCCTCAACTTTTGAACCCTCGCATTTTGGCCCCTAACTCTTCTTCGTTCTTTACATTCAGGTCCTCCCTGCAAAACCTGCCAGCACCACACTCCGGCGACCTTGCGCGGAGCATGGCGCCGCGCAGGGTAAGGGGGAGGGCCTGCCAGGTCAAATGGGGGTGCCCTACGTCGTCAGCCGTCGCAGGAACACCCCCCTGGTCGTTGCAACCCACCATACCAGCCGTACGAATGCACGGACGGTATCGGTCTCCTTCTTCCGGCGTCCTCCGGCGAGGGAGACACGTCGTCTCCCTCCGCCCTCCTCTCTGATTCCGCCCCTATAAATAACCCTGTCGCACCGCCGTTCTTGTCAGCTCGGTCCTGACGGAGAAACACCCTCTTTTCACTCTCTTCCCACTTCGACAGGAAGCCCTCCAGCTCCGGCGGTTTTTCCCTCCTCCTCCTCGTCGTTCTGCTGCACTACCAGCAGCAGAGCTGCCTTCCCCTGCTCTTCCCGCGCCGCGCCGCACCCAGCGCGCGCCTCTCTAGCCCTCTCCTCGCCGTCGCTCCTTCCTCTGGGCAGCTTCTTCTCCGGCGACAGTCGATACGACTGTCGCCTGTTCCGGCCCCTCCTCGTCCTGCTAAGTAGGGAGAACTCCTCCTCTTCCTCCCCTCTTCTTTTCCTCACTTTACATCTTTACTGTTGCCCCGATCCGACCAATCGCCCTCACCTTCTCCACCTCCGGCCCCTGCTCCGGCGACCCGCTCCCATCACTCCAGCAACCCACACGGCTCGCCGACCACCGCAGAACCTCCGCCCTTCCACTTCCCCCAAATCACCCTCTGCAACTCCACCGAACAAACTCATCTCCCAACCTGCAGTTTGACCTAGGGCGGCCCTTAGGCTCCGCCCCGCCGCCTGCACACCCCCCGACCACCTTCGCCGTGCCACGGCGAAGGTCCTCCGCGTTTCTGATTGGGCCGAGAGGCCGTTTCTCTGTGGGCAGGTACCTGCGCTCGCCGCCGCCATTGTTGAAGCGAAGCAGCTTCTTCACCTGCTGCCCCAGGTGCGCCACGCCCAGGTCACGCTCCCAGGCAGTGCGAGGCGTCTTCGCGAAGTGCCAGGCTGCAGTTGAGGCGAATCTCTCGCGTGAATCCCCCGCGCTTCGCCTCGACTGCCGCTGCTTCCTCCGCGCAGGCATCCAAATTGGGGTGGGACATTTAGTCCCACCTCGGAAAGCCATTGAGGCGAACGGGCGCTTAAAGGCAAAAAGTGCCTTAAGCTGTTCGCCTCAGTTCACGGGGTGAGGTCCCCTTCACCCGCCCGACTACCCGGCCTCGTCCGCACGCACGCCTCGCGGACCTGGCCCGACCCGACTAAGCCCGACCTGCACTCCTCGCCCACCACCGCACGCAGGTGGGCCTGGACCCGGGCGCGACCCGCGTACCCGATTACCCGGTTGCTCTGGGAGAGATTTCCTAAGAGCAGCTTCTGTGAGAGAGAAATGCGGGTGGGGGAGGGTAGAGTAGGTTTTGCCATCTCTGATTGGAACTTTGAGTGTGCAAGCACAGGTGCAGGGACTGCGGAAGGGCTGAAGAGAAAAAGAAGAAGACTGAAGGAAGGAGCACCGAGAGGCACTGTAGCAGCGGCGACTTAAGTCGTCTGAGTGGAAAATCAGACGACGCTCTGAAGGCAGAAAAGAAAGAAGAAGAACATCACCACTGCTGCAGATAAAGAAGACAGAAAGAAAAAGAAGAAAGAAGGAGAGACGACGTCCTGACAGCAAAAGCAGAAGAAGAGCACGAGAAGAAGATCAGAAGAAAGAAGTAAAAAGAAGATCTGAAGAACAGAAGGCAGAAGAAGAAGACCACAAGGAGATAAACAAAGAAGAAGAAACCAAAAGCCAAAGAGGAAGAAAGAAGAGAAGAAGAAGCCAAATTCTCATCTCTCTCTCTCTCTCTCTTTATTTTTGTAATAAGAATTTGTACCCCTAGAATACAACTTGCTCCCTGAGTTCGACCTCAGGAGAACTTTATTTTCCGAGTAATAAATATTAGTGAATGATGGCAATAACTAACTGTACTACAACGCTATAACAAAACCTAGTTGTCGCCACGTCATTTCTTGGCGCCGTTGCCGGGGAGCAACGGCTATTCTAGAGGTAAACATTCCTGTTTCTTTTTAGTTTCTGATAATCTCCTCTCTTTTGTGCAGCTACAGGAAATCAAGAAGACAAGCAACCGCACGACAACCACTCTGAGGACAGGTAATTTTTTTTTTCCTCTCACTATTAACCCCTAAACTCTAAAGAGGAAGAAAAGAAAAGAACAAGCAATATAGGGCTAACCTGTCTTCCATACTTAGTAACCATAAAAAGTTGCATGTTTTCAACCCATTATTCCTGCACACTATTAAGGGTATTTAAGGGCTAACACATTCTTGCTTCAGCCCTAATTACCCAACAAAGAGCTAACTGGACCAAGTAGAGCCAACCTAGGATCCAACACTAGGGATTTAGAGACACACTCCTTAAGCAAGAATTGAGAAAACCAAATGAAGTATGCCCAAGCCCTTGTCTGAAAACACTTATTTAGAGAAACCCTAAACAATTGGCTCTCTAAACACTTGAACCCAAAAAGAAAGGACCCAAAAGCTCTCAAAGGAACAAGAGGTAAAGTTGACCCCTTGGGTCAACCAACCTTAAAATTAGGTCACTTTCTCACTCAAAATACCTAAGAGTTCAAGTGTAACTTTAAGCACCCTGATCTTAAACTAAAATTGGTAGACTTAAGAGGTCAAGATCCCCATTCTGCTCTACCTGGAACCGCAGTGACAAGAGAGGTTGGGTGGGGGAAACCCTGTAACCCGTGGGGACGCTCTACCGTGTAGGGGTCTTTGCGGGACTCTCCCTCTCTGGCTGCCCAGGTAATTCTCAGGTGGACGATCTTTCTGATCAAGGGGTCCATCTGCCCCGAACCTCTATAGTCACCCAACATTTTTGGGTGTCTTGATTGGGTCCAGCACCTGCTTATCTCATCCAGTCCTTCAGTATTTTGCAGGAGGTCCTTGAAACCTCCCATAGAAATTCACTCTCTCCGAGGCTAAGCCTCGGCTCCCTTGTTTTTGCAGAAATCATTCGCATAGCCCCTCTTTCCTTTGATTCTGAACAAAGTCCCCTTCTTCCATTAATTCAAACTTCTGATTCTATATCTTGATTCCACCACCTGATTCGAAGATGCAGCCTAATTACCTAGCAAGACTACCATGTAAAAAACCTGAATATCTGAGATCCATGAAAGATAAGATGATTGAGGATGCCCTTGAATTCTATGAAATCAAATATAAACCCTCAACACCAATAGAAAACATTCAGGTTGATGTCCCAACAACCACAACTTTCATCATAAACTGTGCCCAGATTCTATTGACAGAAGTTACAAAAGGATCAACTCGAGATATGCTCATGACAGGATACATTGAGATAGAAAAACTACACCAATTTGAATACCTTCAATGCTTGACAAATCTTGTACTTTGGGAACAACACCAAGATGCCCTTACAAAACGGGTAGAAATGATGAAATCAGTAGAACAAATTATCAACCAAAAATACCCGTATATACCAGAAACAGAGGATGAACCATCTTGGAATAGTATTAAGGAACAATCCAGTTTCCCAGATCTTGGGACTGAGGCACAAAGTGGTTGTGGAATCCCAACCCAGATAGAAGACAATGTTGAATTAGGTTGGAATATTGCAGGAGAACACAATGATGAGCCAAACGTAGACCATGAATTGCCAAGCCTAGAATTCCAAAACTCCTGCAATAATGAGATCAGAACTGAACCTTTTGAGGGTATAAATTCCGCCTCTTATTTTGATAAGGTGGCCCTCGAAGGTTATTCAGACTTAGGTTCTAGTAACTCTACCCACATCCTAAGCCTAGAACCTAGATCTGAAACTTATTGGAAAGATTATGAGGCCCCTTATGAGAAAGATCAAATTTTTACAGAGTATGATTCCGGGCCTCTATTTGATGAATATCCCTCTCCAACATCCTCAAAAAATCTGATCGATTTTTCAGAAAACATGCCAATTTATGATACAGAAACTGAGGAGTTGGATGAGCAAGGTTTCAATGGGGTCTATCCTACCAGCTTCGAGCTTGAACAGAACACCTTTTTGAGCCCAGAATTGACATATAGGCTAGAACCCAGTCAGGCTGCTAATTCCACATCTGATGATTTTTGCTGTGGTGGAATTCATGATCATGAATCTCATTTTCGCCAACTCTCCGACAATTTCAGATCTGACTATAATTGCGGAGAGACTTTCCTTCCTGAACATGCCAGGCCCATCTACGACCTCAGTTCACATGACTCTGACTCCGACTCTGAGGTCCTAATTCCCGAGATCACTGATAACACAGAATCATTCCTTTTCGATCCTCAGGAACCAAAAATAGAAAATGCCAAGAGTGATTACAACCCAGAATTCAAATCTTTTCTCAATTCAGATTTCTTTCATCCTACAGACACTCTTCAGGCATTTGATAGTTACCCGGAGGACTCTTTACAGAAAATCACCTGCCATTCCTTTCTAAAAGAGCCCTCATACATAGTTGCCACCTCGTCTACACACACAGAACTAATCAAAACCTCTTCCCAACCTCGACCCGCAACCGGACTCAATTTCGATTCAGATTCACCTCTCACCGAGCCGATTGCATTTCCACATCGGGTTTGGAACACTGATCAGACTACATATCATGCTCCATCATTCTCTGATCACCCCTGTAGGGTTTCCGCGTCATTCATTGATTGTTCTACGGGTCCCTACTCTGACCAGGCTGATTTGACTCAGCCAAACCCTGCGTTTTTACTTTCACATCCATCTGAGCTTCATAGTATATGGTGGGTTCCACACCTTTTTATCCACATCTATCAACCCACCAGATTGATTGGGTTTGGGCTGCATCATCAGCCTGTTGATCTGAACAAGCACCTGGTTGGACCAACCAGGCTCTTAATCAAGGTGCTTGTATTACAAAACTCTGCTGATTTCACCATCCCCTCTCCATCGCATTTCTCGCTTGGCTGAAGGAATCAAATTTAGCGCTCAACGGGAGGCAGCCCGTCATTCTCTTTAAAAACCTGAAACCTTTTCTAAAACCTTTTTGCACTTAAGGTTCACCCTTGTAGACAGCTGACCCAACCTCAGATGCTTGCATCTGGGATTAAAAATCGTCCGCAAAATTCAACCCGACCCATTCACTCATCAAAATTTCTGTCTTAAGGAATGAACTAAGTTGAATAAAAATCCCCTAGGTTACAATGAGGACATTGCAAATCTTAGGCATGGGGGGGTATGAAAGTGCAAAACTTGTAAGAAAAGATTTCAAACAAAAAATTCACATATGCCAAAAACACCATAAAAATTAAAAAAATTTTCGAAAAAGAATAAGAGGAAAAGCGGAGAAGGAAATTTTGTGAAGGAGAAGAGAAAAGGAAAAAAAAAAAGAAAAAAAAAGGAGCACAAAATATGAGAGAAAAGTAATAGTCATTAGTAAGGAACTAAGGAATTAACCTAAGTTCTAGACCTCATTCAAGAAAATAACTGAAAAGTGCATAATGAGATTAGTAAGAATGCAAACATTAGGCATTCTTGAATAGACTCGTAGTACCCATTAAGATCTAGACATTCCTCAAGAGGTTGAGGAAAATGAAAAGCTGAAGTATTAGGTCTAAGGCTTAGGGAGTATTTGGCCTCGTTAACTAATTTTTGGTTTACGGGACTTAGTAACCTAAGCACCCTAACCTCACATATAGCCTGGTTCAGTAAGCGTAAAAATCAAAATCACGCAGAAGCATCGCAAAATTCTGAAAAGTACACCTAGAGTAGGAGCGGCCGATCAACACAAGTTGATTTGGACGAGTTCCCAGCATAGAGAGGCGGGAAATCCCCTCGAAGATGCGTAACAAAATATCATCTCCTCGGTGCTTGTCTCTTAGGATATTTACATATCCTACTGGGGGCATGTAAGCACTCTGTTGGTTCAGATTCCATGGATGGCATTATCTCGAAGTGTCAATTGCCAGGGTCTGGATTCGGCCACGGAACACCATGGATGAGATTATCTCGAAATCTCAATGACCAGGGTTCCGGGGGTTGCCATGGGCGGTGCTATCTCGAAGCATCGATTGCCTGGAACCCTTGAGGATTGATGATGGGAGCAAGGAATCTGATACAGATCGTGTTAAAAAGCCAATCCTAGGCTAGAACTAAAAAGAAAAAGAGAGAGAAAACTCTCCAAACAGAAAAACTTTCTATCTCTCTCTTATAAAACGCACTGCGAACTGAGCCAGGGCTAAAATCATTTCAAGCACGGGTGCTTTAACCACAAAGTCCAATAAACCTTAGGTTAGTTCTTGTGGGCCTTAAAAACCTTCGCTAAAGACTGAGGCTAAGGCTAGACAGATTTGGATCTTGATTGGTACTAGAGTACCTTTTAGGCCTATGGTCAGCATTCTAACCTAATCTAGGTTTAAATGAAAAAGCACTTATCTGAAGCTATTAAGAACTTCATGGTCTAGAACAAGGGTTGAAACCTTAAGTTTTTGCTAAGGGACTAGCAAAAGCTAGGCATGGGGGTATGATGAGAACCTCACATGAGCCATAACTAGCTCATTTTGACCTAATACAAAGGATAAAAGCTCCTACATAACTCAAGGAAAGGCTTAACTCAGAGAATTCTGAGTTTAAGGAGAAAACAAGTCATAAGGGGTAAAAATGCAATTTTACCAGTATAATTTGCATACAGGGTAATTCAGGATCCAAACATAGGTCAAACAAACCGAATAAGAAGGAAAGTGGGATGATCTGATAAGGGCTACAGCAATTCTAAGGAACTAAATGATAATCTGTAACCTTAAAACAAACCCACTTCAATTCACGAGGTTCAAGGAAAAGTAAAAATAGAATAAACCCTCTAAAATTCATAGAAAAATAATCTCTAGGGTTTAGAACCTTCAATTTGGCCTTCGGAACCCATTTTGACCTACATTGAGAACCATGCCCAATTAATAACTTAATTTGAGTTTTTGCGTAAATTGACCGGTCAAACAAGGTTTTATCTAGAAATAAAATTCACCATCAGAATCCTTAAGTCCTAATTAGTCACGTATAAAAACTTGAGCCTAAGAAGAAGCCTTCTTGACCAACTTTACATTTTGGTCCTCATCTATTTACTTTTTGGCCCTCAACTTTTGAACCCTTGCATTTTGGCCCCTAACTCTTCTTCGTTCTTTACATTTAGGTCCTCCCTGCAAAACCTGCCAGCACCACACTCCGGCGACCTTGCGCGGAGCATGGCGCCGCGCAGGGTAAGGGGGAGGGCCTGCCAGGTCAAATGGGGGTGCCCTGCGTCGTCAGCCGTCGCAGGAACACCCCCCTGGTCGTTGCAACCCACCATACCGGCCGTGCGAACTCACGGACGGTATGGGTCTCCTTCTTCCGGCGTCCTCCGGCGAGGGAGACACGTCGTCTCCCTCCGCCCTCCTCTCTGATTCCGCCCCTGTAAATACCCCCGTCGCTCCGCCGTTCTTGTCAGCTCGGTCCTGACGGAGAAACACCCTCTTTTCACTCTCTTCCCACTCCGACAGGAAGCCCTCCAGCTCCGGCGGTTTTTCCCTCCTCCTCCTCGTCGTTCTGCTGCACTACCAGCAGCAAAGCTGCCTTCCCCTGCTCTTCCCGCGCCGCGCCGCACCCAGCGCGCGCCTCTCTAGCCCTCTCCTCGCCGTCGCTCCTTCCTCTGGGCAGCGTCTTCTCCGGCGACAGTCGATACGACTGTCGCCTGTTCCGGCCCCTCCTCGTCCTGCTAAGTAGGTAGAACTCCTCTTCCTCCCCTCTTCCTTTTCCTCACTTTACATCTTTACTGTTGCCCCGATCCGACCAATCGCCCTCACCTTCTCCACCTCCGGCCCCTGCTCCGGCGACCCGCTCCCATCACTCCAGCAACCCACACAGCTCGCCGACCACCGCAGAACCTCCACCCTTCCACTTCCCCCAAATCACCCTCTGCAACTCCACCGAACAAACCCATCTCCCAACCTGCAGTTTGACCTAGGGCGGCCCTTAGGCTCCGCCCCGCCGCCTGCACACCCCCCGACCACCTTCGCCGTGCCACGGCGAAGGTCCTCCGCGTTTCTGATTGGGCCGAGAGGCCGTTTCTCTGTGGGCAGGTACCTGCGCTCGCCGCCGCCATTGTTGAAGCGAAGCAGCTTCTTCACCTGTTGCCCCAGGTGCGCCACGCCCAGGTCACGCTCCCAGGCAGTGCGAGGAGTCTTCGCGAAGTGCCAGGCTGCAATTGAGGCGAAGCTCTCGCGCGAAGTCCCCGCGCTTCGCCTCGACTGCCGCTGCTTCCTCCGCGTAGGCATCCAAATTGGGGTGGGACATTTAGTCCCACCTCGGAAAGCCACTGAGGCGAACGGGCGCTTAAAGGCGAAAAGTGCCTTAAGCTGTTCGCCTCAGTTCACGGGGTGAGGTCCCCTTCACCCGCCTGACTACCTGGCCCGACCCGACTAAGCCCAACCGGCACTCCTCGCCCACCACCGCACGCCGGTGGGCCTGGACCCGGGCGCGACCCGCGTACCCGATTACCCGGTTGCTCTGGGAGAGCTTTCCTTAGAGCGGCTTCTGTGAGAGAGAAACGCGGGTGGGGGAGGGTAGAGTAGGTTTTGCCATCTCTGATTGGAACTTTGAGTGTGCAGGCACAGGTGCAGGGACTGCAGAAGGGCTGAAGAGAAAAAGAAGAAGACTAAAGGAAGGAGCACCGAGAGGCACTGTAGCAGCGGCGACTTAAGTCGTCTGAGTGGAAAATCAGACGACGCTCTGAAGGCAGAAAAGAAAGAAGAAGAACATCACCACTGCTGCAGATAAAGAAGACAGAAAGAAAAAGAAGAAAGAAGGAGAGACGACGTCCTGACAGCAAAAGCAGAAGAAGAGCACGAGAAGAAGATCAGAAGAAAGAAGTAAAAAGAAGATCTGAAGAACAGAAGGTAGAAGAAGAAGACCACAAGGAGATAAACAAAGAAGAAGAAACCAAAAGCCAAAGAGGAAGAAAGAAGAGAAGAAGAAGCCAAATTCTCATCTCTCTCTCTCTCTCTCTCTCTTTATTTTTGTAATAAGAATTTGTACCCCTAGAATACAACTTGCTCCCTGAGTTCGACCTCGGGAGAACTTTATTTTCTGAGTAATAAATATTTGTGAATGATGGCAATAACTAACTGTACTACAACGCTATAACAAAACCTAGTTGTCGCTACGTCAGCCCCCTGGGTTCATAAATTCTAAATTTCCCGATCATGTGTATAAGCTTAAAAAGGCTCTTTATGGTCTCAAGTAAGCACCTAGGGAAATGGTCTCAAGTAAGCACCTAGGGCATGGTATGAGAGATTAAGAAATTATCTCATTAAATCAGATTTTAAAATGGGAAAAGTAGATCCAACTCTTTTCATCAAGAATCAACTTAATGATTTAATAGTTATTCAAATTTTTGTAGATGATATTATTTTTGGCTCTACTAATGAGAATTTGTGTAGAGAATTTTCAAAGATTATGCAGGATGAATTTGAAATGAGTCTCATGGGAGAATTAAAATTCTTCCTTGGACTACAAATTACTCAAATGGATGAAGGAATCTTCATATGTCAAACAAAGTATGCAAATGATACATTGAAGAAATATGGAATGGAAAGTGTGAAGGGCAAAACCACACCAATGGCTACAAACATAAACCTGAACTTGGATGAGAATGGAAAGCAAGTTGATGAAAAGGTATACAAAGGTATGGTAGGATTATTACTCTATCTTACTGCAAGTAGGCCTGATATAATGTTTGCTACTTGTCTTTGTGCTCGCTTTGAAAATTCACCAAAAGAATATCATATGTCTGCATTAAAAAGAATCTTTAAATACTTAAAAGACTCTAGTGATTTTGGTTTGTTCTATCCAAGAACTCATTCTTTGGACTTACTAGCATATAGTGATGCCAATTATGCTGGTAGTAGGACTAATAGAAAAAGTAATAGTGGTACTTGCCATTTTCTAGGTAATGCATTTGTTTCTTGATTTTCTAAGAAACAAAAATGCGTTGCATTATCCACCACTTAAGCTGAATATATTTCAACTGCTTTGGCATGTTCTCAAGTACTTTGGATGAAACAAACTCTATCTAACCTAGGATTAGTTTTTAAACAAACTATAATATGTTGTGATAATACAAGTGCTATAAATTTATCCAAAAAACCTGTAAATCATTCTAGAACTAAATATATAGATGTAAAACATCATTTTCTTAGGGATAATGTATTAAAAGGAGAAATTAAGTTAGATTTTGTGAGCACTGAAGACCAACTTGCAGATATCTTGACAAAATCACTTAGTATAGAAAGATATTGTCACATTAGAAGCCATCTAGGACTTTGCAAGTTGAAGGATTTAGAAAACTAGGTTTTCAGCCATCTGAAAATCCATATCAGACATCTTATTTATTTTTGCTTGTAGCTCTTTCCTTGGAAAGTTTTCTAGGAATTTCAGACGTCTAGTATGCCTCTCAGACGTATGTGTTTCTATCTGTTTGTATATTAAATTCATTCAATGGCCATTCAATGTTCAGCTATTTGAATTTCAAAAGTAATAGTTTGAATTCAAATTCAAACGGTCTTTTAGATGTCTGTACCTATTTAAAGATGTCTAATTTTTGAATATGTATTGATTCAAAATTTGAAACTATATCTTTCTTTTATCCAATGGTCATTTGACCTCTTTATGATACAATCCTCTCTCACATATGCTCCCTTTATAATGCAACGTATACTCATCATCGGACTCCTCTTGCACATCTCAAAAAGCTCTTCCACTCCTCTATCTTCTCCATTTGTTGAAGAACACTTGAGAGCTTTCGGACTCCTCCAGATCTCCGGATGTCCCCTGTTCTCAATAACGTCTCCTGTTCTTACCGGATGTCTGTCACCTTCTAAGGTAGTGCATACATTCTTCATTTGGTATTCGTTACATCTTCTCATCTAGATATTGTATTTTTCTTGTATATGGCTACATTTGTACCTGTGATTAACCTTTTTTTTTGTTCGATTCATGGGAATCTCCTTGCTTTTCTTTTTTTTCTCTCTTGGCTTAGGATGTCTCCTGTTATCACTTCTATCTCTAAAACTTTCAGTCATCTAATTTTTTTTTTCAGACTTTTGACTTGTGTTTTTCAGACGTCTGATGTTCACTCCGGATGTCTGACTGAAGTTTTTCTGTCTTTAAGATTTGTTCTTCTCTTTTCCTTGTTATGCCTTGTAGGAAGCAAAGGAGTGCTGGACCTAGTAACCCTCCTCCTGAAGAAGAATTACCTAATGTCATGGAACAATTTTGCCTAACCAAAAAGGCCTCCCAAAAGCTTAACAATTTTGAGAAGTTTAAGGTTAGGTGTGGTAGACTAATTATATGGGATGATTTTAAGGATTATGGTCTCCTAGCCTTATTTCAAGCTCAAGGAATTCAACACTTTGATGAGGAATTTTTTCTTGGTGGAAAAATTCCTGGTATATTTCCTGAGCTTGTGAAATTATTCTATGCAAATTTAGTAAATGACTCCACACCCACTAGCTCTATCCTAAAGTCTAGTGTTTTGAATGTATCCTTTACCATTACAAATGAAGTAATTTCTTCAATTTCTTGCACCACTGACTCAGGAGTTTATTGGCGGGACATTGTGAAACAAGTTACTTTCTCCATTGTTACAAAGACTTTAGTCAAAGATGATGTTTACTTTGAAGGAATGAAACTTGAATCTCGTCATCTTAAGATTGTACCTCACATTTTAGCTAGACTTGTTTCATGGAATTTACATGGAAAGTCAAGATCTTTTGATCACATTTCTAATGAGATTGCCTATATCCTATATGCTTTATTAAACCGAACAAAATTGAATTGGTGTGATTTGATCATGGATAGCTTATGTAGCACACACCGTAGGAACCTTCCTTTAGGTGCCTTTATTTCCAACATGCTCATCTACTTTAACCTTAAAAAGTTTGATCACACTACTTTACTTCTTATGGGTCTTAAAAAAGGAACTGAAGAAGAACAAGTCGAGGAAGAAATTCCTCATTCTCAACCTTCTGAATCTTCTCCTACTGACTCTCAAGTTCCTCTCATGCTTCCCGATCCACCTACTTATTCTTTCTATTCCACTTCTTAGGACAACTCTTGGGAGAATGTACAGGGAAATCAAGAGGTTTTTCAAAAAGCCATGTTTGATGGGATGAACCTCCAGCTAAAGAGACCAAATGAAGATCATGACTATCTCTGGAGCTTCACCAATCAATATGCAATCCAACTATCTCGTTTGGATGATCGCATGAAGAACTTGGAGTCTGCATACTCCAAAGGGAAGAAGAAACTTTGATCAGTGTCATTAAATGGCTGCTTTGTGCCTATTGACTTTCAATGTTATCAAAACTTTTTGTTATGTTAAACATCATAACTTTTTTTGATGCTTGTTCTATTTTTTTTGCTAATGCCAAAACAAAAGGGGGAGACATAAGCTTTTATGTAGGGGGAGTATTTTCATATAAAAGTTTTTTTTGTCATTTCAAAAAAAGGGGGAGATTGTTGATATTATTTTATTTTTTGATAATGACAAATAAGTTATTGCTTGGAAGAGACTAACATGATGCAGGAAGGGTTTAACGAAAACGATCAAGAAAAGGAAGGGCAAAAGCTTTGTTCAGGAAGGGTTTAACGAAAAGGTTCAAGGAAAAAGAAGGGCAAAAGCTTCATTTTATTTCTTATTTAGTTTGTTTTATTAGAGTGTAAAAGCCTTGAATTATCCTTAGATTTCCTTAGGATGTCTCTAGCTTTTCTTCTAATTCTGTCAGATTTTTCAGACATCTTTCTTTCCTTTCAGACGTCTAAATATGATTTTTAAGATGTCTACTTATCTTTCCAGACGTCCAGGATCTCATCCAGAACCAATTCTCTTCACTGGATCTTAAACCTTTTGTCATTTGATTTTTTTTTAGACGTCTGGTTTAGTGTTTCAGACACCTCCTTGATTTTCAGAAGCCATCTTGAGTTTTTTAGCAACGGTCATTTTTTTATGACTCATTCAGACATCCAACTCTGTCTTCAGACGTCCATATCCCTCTAACACTCATTTTCTCCCGACGTTCACTTTGACCCCAATTAAAGTGCTTCCGTTTCGCCTTAATGTTTTGAACATTGAAGGCCTTCAGACGTCCTTAACTTGTTTCAGACGTCTTTTGGTCTCTTTTAAGATGTCTGACCACATTTGTCTAGATCCCTGTTTGGGTCTAATCTCATTCCAATAATGAGCATTCTTTTCTTGTTATCTTTCAGACGTCCCATTTAATAATTAGATGTCTGAACCTTTATGATCAGATGTCTATTTCTTTTTTAGACATCCCTGTATTTAGTCCAGTAACCACTTGATTTATTCTGGAGACTTGATAGACGTCCTGTTTTATTCTTAGATGTCTGAAATAGTCTTTTGAGACGTCTGTCATGATTCTTCAGACGTCTGATATGAACAGAATTTGAGTTAATGCTTTATATCTGTTCTTGCTCAATTCATTTCAATCCAATTCAAACTCCAATGACTATATCTGACCTCCTCCACCTATATATACTCCCATATAGGTTGCCTTATGTTTTTACACACACACATATACAAAGGAAATATACATCATTGCAAAGCTCTTGATCTTGTTGTGCTCTTTGTGCTCTCTTGCTTCTTTGTGCTGCTGTTCATTTGAGAGCAAATCTCCCAACTGTTTATAGGTTTGATATGGGAGTATTCTTATTCTTTTTCAAGGCTTATAGTTCTATATTGCTTTTTGATAGTTTATTTGGGTACCCGATTTATGGGTTTCCCGTTTCCTCTTAGTAGAGGGGCAAAACTCTTCTTGGGGTTTGTCCAGGAAGAGGGGATTTGTAATATTACTTGTTGTTAGTAATTCCTACTTGGGTAGGGACAAAATACTAGATTGAGAGATCTAGGTAGAGGTTTTTCCCACAAGGCTTTCCTCTTTGAATACTTGTGTGTTGTTGCGATTGTTTCAAATTTTTGTTTTCACAATTCAACCCCCCTTCTTGTGCCACCTACATTGGACTCTTAAGGCTATAGGCATTGATCTCTTTATTGGTGCAAACCTTCCTATCTCGCTTTGTGATGGTGGTATTAACTTTTGTTCGAGTGATTGGTACTCTAAGGAAGGGGACACTCTATAAAGGAATTCAAGGGTAGTTAAGAGGCACTGCTAACGCATCACCTCAAAGGAAGTGTTCGCCCTACTTGCATCCCTTGGTTCCATCCTTGGAGTACCTTTTTACTTGAGCATTTGAGAATATCATTGAAACAAGTTGTATGTCTTTAGGGCACTCGAAGGTCAATTTAGGGTGTGTAATTGATTGACAACTTGATTAGTCACCCAAAAGAACTAAAAGTAACCTTAACCTCCTTAACAGACATTGACCAGGAATCTCAAGTGCCTCATTTCTCTTAGACCACTTACGTAGGAATGGAGAAACACTGCCTTGACTCTATTTAGCCAAGCTGGAAAGTTGGAAGAGGGCATAAAGTACTTTAAATCAACAAAAGATCTGTTGCCTTGTGTTTGTTTGGTGTATGCTTGGTAGTCGCTCTCTTAGAAGGAGTCTTGTTTTCAACTCGGAACCTAGGAGAAATATTAGGAAAGCCAAACAAGAAAGACATACAAGAAGAAATACCTAAAGAAGAGATTAGGGTTGGTGAAAATCAGAGAACCTTAAGGGGCTATTTCCTCCCTACAACTCACCAAGCCCTACCTATCTGTAGACCTGGGGTGGATAATCCTTATGAGATCAAGAGCAGCACCATATCTTTTCTCCCTACTTTCTATGGTACTACTAGGGAGGATCCCTACAAGCATCTTGAGGAATTCACCAAGGTTTGTTCCACGGTGGAGCTCTCGGGCTTTACTGATAAAGCCCTGATGAGAACTCTATTTCCTTTCTCCCTAAAGGATAATGTCAATCATTGGTATTGATAAGTCATGTTTCACGAATTAAAATTGGGGTTTGGAGAACCCATCGTCGTAGCTCGCAAAACACATCTATCAAATAAAATTTATAATTGAAACTCCAAGGGAGTCCTAGGTCGAACATAGGGAGGCGACGTTTACCTTTTTTGAAATCCATGCTTCATTTTGTTTCTTTTTGGTGTTTTGGAGTTTTGCTATTTTTTTCTTTTGTTTTTATAGAAGAAGCAAGAAAGATAGATCACAAGAGAGATGAAACAATTGTGATATATCACACAAATGTTTATTACAATAATCTATGAAAGAATAAAAGAGATAGGGGTGAGAGGAAATCTCTCGAATCGGCTATTCGGTGAGACGACAGTGCTTGGCAGAAGATTGGATGGAGGTGAGATGCAGGAGGACGATGGGTAGAGGAATGCTTCACCGAGGCTCTAGAATGGAGGTGAGGAGACGGAGGTGATCTTTTACCAGAATGGAGGTGGGAGGACCGCTCCAAGGTGACCTATGAAGGTGGTGGGATGAAGGATGAATATTTGGTGGGAAATGGGAGGATTACACTAATAGGAGGCCTTTGGAGCTTGAGAGTAAGCTCTAATGGAGCTTTGGTAGGCTACTAGAGCTTAGGAGTAGGTGGGAGTAGAGTAGGTAGAGATGAAGAGGAATGGGGTGTGTAGGGGTGTTTATATAGTGGTGGAATGGAGGTGGTTTGCGCGCACGGGTCTTTAGTGACATTTAAGACATCGCTAAAGACCTACCAGAGGTGTTGCTATAGCATTCTTGCACCTTGGCTGGTTCTTGGAAGCACGGTTGTAGTTGGCGTAGGGCATGGCGATCGTCAGCCGTTGGATCGGGTGTGGATGGCTAAGATCGTGAGGAGGGAACGCGCGATCGCCCACGTTTGAATCTCGCACCACTAGAGCATGCGTTGACAGCCATCGGATGAAGCATCGCACGATCGAGAGATGCCCGTGGATTGCACCTTCGCTGCTTTGAATGAGTGCGGATCGTGCCCTAGCGGAGATCCGATGTCGATAGCGCATCCGCTCGACTTAAGTGAGCGCCTTTGATTGTGTGCGTGTGATTTGGCATGCGTCCTCGTGTCGATGGGCAGCAATAGATCACGTGTGAAGAATCTTGACCACTCAATCGAGATCGAGTGACGCTATTTTAGCCGGTGCTGTAGCAGACACGGTGGATTGCAGCTTAAACTCGTGCCTCTCGTTTGAGGAGTGGGCGCTTCAATGTTTGGCCAAAGCATCGCTTTGTTGAGTGGAGGGTGGTGCGGTCGCACGTGCCTGGACCGTTGGATGAAGATCCAACGGTCGAGGAGAATCCTTGCTTGAGGTCAGACGCCCTTCAGTCGTGCCATTGGATTGAGATCCAACGGCTGGGATCTCTTCTTGTGGCTCAGTCCGTCTTCTTTTTGTAGAGGGTGCTATGGAGCTCTGATCGAGGTGTTTTTTGCGTTAACGGACTACGATCGTCACTCTAGATTCATTCATATGGTTGGATTCTTCATTCGAAACCTGTAAAGATGTCACACTACCTCCTGGCCATAGAAGATGGAAGAATTAGTCTACATAATACACAATTATCCTAAATGTTGTGCAATGGATGTTATGTAGTACTTATAACATGATATGCAATGCTAAGCCTAGGAACTATCATAAATAAGCATTTTATCATGAATTCTTGCTTGTTTATTAGGTATCATACTGTTACAACCCAATTCCCGGATCCTACAGGACTCGAGACTGGCTCTCCTCGACTAATCCCAAGACCTAGTCATCCAATGAGAAATAACGAAAAGCAGGAAATAAACTACATTCACACATGCGATATAACTAAGCAGAAGGAAAAATGAAACAGTAAAGGAAAGTAGAGCAAACTGTCTCAAAATAGTACATGCCACCACAACAACAACAACGGAAAGAAAATAGAAAATAACAGGAACAGTAACTCAAAGGTCCAGTCTCGTAACAATAGAAGAAATAAAAGAGCTGGAAAGGAAACTACTACTACAGCTGGGCTCGGCTCGGCCCATCTTCCTCTGCAGTCGGAAACTCGGGTTGCTCAACTCCTGGTCCTAGACAGGGTTACGAAAAAGAACAGAGTTAGCGAACGTTGAGTAGAGTGGTGTTTACATTATTTATGTGCAAGTAAAGTAAAATAAACAGCCAGGTTTTATTTTCATTTATATTTATCTCATCTATGTGTTTCTGGTTCATTTATTTCACAAAGGATCTAAGTATTTCTTGATCTTGCTTGTTCCTCGTGGGAACGAGCATGATTGCAGTCTTTTCCGTGGAGTAGAAGGTACACGTGGTGCTCTCCTAGTTGGGAGAGTCCCCCGCGGTAGTCCTACACCCAGCCAACCACCCCGAGGTCAGTGTCGCGACGTAGCGGTGACTACGGCATGCATGATAAGCACACAGGTAGCTACCCTACTATTTGTCAAAGCGAAATCGGGTTTTAAAAATAACACGTTGTAATATAGTAGAAATCGCTTTGAAAACAGATAGATTTTATTACTCGATGTTTTAAGTCCGAGGTCGAACACAGGGAGCAAATTAGGGTTTAGAAATCAAGAGAACAACTTTGAGAAATTGAATATAATATGCAATGAAAACCAGAGTTATAGTGCAATAATGTAGACACATAAGATTAAAGAAATCAATGTAAACAATCATAAAAATTGGACATCTTGATTGATGAATCAGACATCTTAAACTAGGGGTGCTACAGTGCTTTTATTTCTTCTCTTTTCTGTTTTGATCTCTTCTTTATTCTTCTCTTGCGGTTGCTTTCTTCCTTCTTCTTCTTTCTTTCTTTTCTTCTATTCTCATACATGTGCCTTAGCCTTTCTTCACCTTCAGCTTCTTCTCCTTCTCTTTCTTCTTCAGCTCTTCAGCTCCTTAGCCTCTCTGACTTCAGTTTCTTCTTCAGTCTCTCTGACTTCAGCTTCTTCCTCTTCAGCCTTGCCTTCTCCTTCCTTAGCTTTCTCTGGCCTCCTCCTTCTTCTTCCTTGGCTTCTTCTTCTTCTCCTTTCCTTGCAAGAGCAAAACCTACCCCTACCCGCGCGTGCCCTCTTCTCCTCTTTCTCTCTTAGGTTCGCTCTCCCAAAGCCACCGTCTCATGTAATCGGGTCGGGTATGCTCCCGGGACCAGGCCCATCGACGTGCGGTGGTGGGCGAGGAGTGCAGGGACAGGTATACAGGTCATGCCAGGTCTGCAGAGGTCGGGTCACGGACAAGGCAGGTGAAGGTGAGTGGGACCTCACCCTGTGGTCAGGAGGCAATAAGCCCTATGCAGTTTTGCAATTTATACTGTTGCGGGCGGTCAAGAGTTTTCGAGGTGGGACTATCTTCCCACCTCCCTTCACATGCGTCTGCAGCAGGAGTCTTCGGTTGATTTCAACTGATACTTCGGCCTTCGAAGCCAATTGGTTGCCTGGAGCTGTGCGAGAGAGAAGTCTGCGCAACCTGGGACTCTTGGCCTGGAGTGGGCGGGCCTAGAAGGAGCTTGCAAGCAAGCTTCTCGCTTGCGTCAATGGCGGCGAACCTCCTATACCTGTTAACATGTGAACAGCCTCGCGGCCTTGTTAGAAAGCCCAGGAGCCTTCGCCAAGACACGACGAATGTGTTGCGGGGGTCGACATGGCGTGGGGCTGCCAAAGTGCGCGTGACTAGGGCACCTTGTGTGCGTGAGAGTGGGTGTGTTCGGGGGCCTTTGTGGGTGAGTAAGGGCATGTATGGATTGAGGCTTTATGTTCAGTGAAGTGTTGTGGAGCTTATGGGGTGGTTGGTGAGGCGGATGGGGATGCGGAGCGACGGGGATGCCTCGCTAGAGGTCTGGCCGGAGTTGGAAGGGGTGATGGTGATTGAGTGTGTCAAAGGGTGTTTTCAAGAAATAAAGAGAGGAAAGATGAGTAGAAGGGAAAAGGGACTTATCTGGGTGTAAAGAGATGAAGGGGGAGGCAGAGATGGCAACGGACTCGTATTGCCGTCACTGGAGACGAAGCGCTCAGTGGAGGAAGAACGACGAGGAGGAAGGGGCTGTAGAGGCGTCGGCAGGTGCGGCGCGACGCGGATGAACAAGAGGAAGAGAAACCTGCCACTGGTATTGTGGCTAGGCGATGAGGGAAAGAGAGGGAGGTCACCGGAGCTTGCTGAGCCTCTGGCCAGAGGAGGAAGAGACGAATTTGAGGGATTTTCCGGCCAATGTCAAGCTTGGGAGATGCGGGGTGATTAGGGTATGCATATATAGGCACTGGAGGATGGATTTGTGCTTGGAAGCCAAGCTTCCAAGCATGACAAGCTCGTCGGAGAAGGCAACTTGAAGGAGACCAGAATGCATGAGAGATTGGGTACCAAAGAGAGCCTCAAATTGTATTCATATTGGAGGAGATTTCTCAGAGAATCTCCCTTTCAATTTTGAAGAGGATTCTCTGAGAAATCAGAGAGATCTTGCCCTCGAAATCTCACTGGAGTAGGATTCCCTCCGCTATAATGGTGGAGGGACCTAATTGCAAAGAATGAAGACAAATCTCAGGGTGTTTCTGCAGAGGTTTTCAAAAGATAGGGGTAGTAATGCAATTGGGCTGGACCTATTTGCAAAGTGGGTCAAGATGAATTCCCCTTAGGTCCAAATATTGGTACAAACCTAATTTGGACCTAAGGAATCCAATGGTGAAGTTGGATTTTGGGTTTGACCAGTTTGACTGAGCAATTTACGTAAAAACTTGATTTAGGACAAATATTTGTCTAAGACCCCAATTTAGGTCAGAATAGGTTCCAAGGGCCAAATTGAAGGTTTTAAACCCTAGAGAATATTTTTCTATGATTTTTAGAGGGTTTAGGTGAATTTTATCCTAACCAGAACCTTGTTAAATCAAGTTAGTCTGTTTTAGGATTACAGGAAGTCATTTAATTCCTAAAATTCACATGAACCATTTTCTGTCTGATTCAACACACTTTTTATCTTATTAAGACCATTTGACCTGTGTTTAGCCCATGAGAAAACCCGTTGTTATACTGCAATGGTAAAATTACAATTTTACTCCTTGTTTCTTACTTTTATCTCAGAATGATTATTCATGGAATTAGGACCTCCAGTTGGTCATGTAGGAGCTTTTGTTCTCTTTTATAGGTCAAAATGAGCTAGTTAGGGCTCATGATGGTGTTCCCATCATACCCCATGCCTAGCTTTTGCTAGTCTCTTAGCAAAATTTTAAGGTTTTAACTTCTGTTCTAGACCATGAGTTCCTTGATGTTCACAAATTATGATGAGTGTTTTTGTTTTTCTTTTTGATTAGGTTAGAATGCCGATAGTAGGCCTAGAGGTACTCAAGTACCAACCAAGATCTGGACCTGACCAGCTCTAGCCTCAATCCTCCACGAAGGTTTTTAAGGCCCATAGGAACTATCCTAAAGTTCCTTGGACTCCGCACTTAAAGCACCCATGCTTGTAACATATTTTAGCCTCGGTTCAGTTTGCAGTGCATTTTTTGTAAGAGAGAGACAGAGGATTTTCTTTGTTTGGAGAGTTTTCTCTCTCTTTTCTTTTTATTTCTAGCTTTGGATTGGCTTCTCAACATAGTCTATATCAGATTCCTCGTCCTCATCATCAATCCTCGAAGGGTCCTTGGCAATCGATGCTTCGTGATAGCACCGCTCATGACAATCCCCAAAACCCTGGCTTTCGAGATTTCGAGATAATCCCACCCATGGTGTTCTGTAGCTAAATCCAGACCCTGGCAATCGACATTTCATGATAATGCCACCCATGGCATTCGAACCTGCACAAGGTGCTTACATGCCCCTGGTAGGATATGTAAATATCCTAGGAGACAAGCACCGAGGAGATGATATGTTATTGCTCATCTTCGAGGGGAATTTCCTGCCTCTTCGTGTTAGGAACTTATCCAAATCAACTTGTGTTGATCGGCCGCTCCTAATCTAGGTAACTTTTCAGAGCACTTAAATGCTTTTGAGTGATTTTGATAATTATGCGCACTGAACCTGACTATGTGTGGATTGGGGTGCTTAGGTTACCAAGTCCCGCAAGCTAGAGGTCAGTTAACGAGGCCGAATACTCCCTAAGCCTTAGACCTAATACTTAAGCTTCGCATTTTCCCCAACCTCTTGAGGACTATCCAGATCTTAGCGGATACTTGAATTTTTAAGCCTAGGAATCTAGTCCAAGAGGCCTAAGATCAGCGTTCCTACTAATCTCTTTTGTGTCTCATTAGCACTTTTTTTCTTTCATTTTCTTTTTCTTGATATGGTCTAGAACTTAGTTAATCCCTTAATTTGTTACTAATGACTATCTCTACTTTTTTTCTTTTCATTTTGTGCTCCTTTTTTGACATTTTTCACTTTTCCTCTTTTTCTCCTCATGATTTGTATGTTCTCAAAATTCTCTCCCCTCAGAATTTTTTTGTTCTTTTTCAATATTTTTTTCATTTTTTTGGTGTTTTTGTGATATGTGATTTTTTTTTTGAAACATTTTCTTGTGAGATGAGTTTTCATGGTGTTTTGCACTTTCATACCCCCCCATGCCAACGATTTGCAATGTCCCCATTGTAAATTAGGTGGGTTCGAGTTCAACTTAGATCATTCATTAGAACAAGTTTTGGGTGGGTGAACGGGTCGAGGTGACTATTGCAAACGATTTTAAAACTCGGGTACGGGTACTTGAGGTGGGGTCGGCTGTTCTAATGGATGAACCCTAAAGTGCAATATGAATTCAGCATAGGAATGTTAGGAAAGGTTTCGGATTTTTTCAAAAATGACGGGTTGCCTCTCGTTAAGCATTGAGTTTTACGCCATCGGCTGGGCGCAATGAGCTCAGGGAGAATGGAGGGTAAAGGATATCTTAGCCAAATTTGTATTGTTCAAGTCAATGAATGGTTTTAGTCTCTGACTGTTCACGATGAATGGTTCTGAATCGTGGCTGAGTGGACTAATCTCAATGGCTCAATTTCCAAAGATTCGTCGGACGAGGTAGGGTCCGATTCATTTTGATCGTAGTTTTCTTGGGAATAGTTTAAACTTAGCATCAAAGAGTATGACTTTTTGACCATGGTAGAAGATCTTTCTAGATATGTGCTTGTCGTGAAAGGCCTTAACCCGCTCTTTGTAAATTCGTGAGTTCTCATACGCATCGTGGCGTAATTCATCGATCTTGCTCATTTGAAGCTTTCTGTGGGTTCCTGCCTTAGAAAGATCTAGGTTGCAGTTCTGTACTGCCCAATAGGCTTTGTGCTCCAATTCTACAGGGAGGTGACATGCCTTTCCGTACACCAATTTGAAGGGAGACATACCTAATTGGGTTTTGTGGGTGGTCCTATAAGCCCACAAAGCTTCCGAAAGTCAGGATGACCAGTCCTTCCTGTCAGGTCAAGCAGTAACCTAGAGGATTTTCTTGATCTCCCGATTTGATAGCTTAGCTAGACCATTAGTTTGGGGATGGTAAGGAGTAGAGATTTGGTGCGACACCCCATATTTGGTCATCAGTGGCTTAAACTGAGCATTAGTGAAATGAGTCCCTCCATCAGAGATTATAGTACGTGGAATCCCGAACCGTGAAAAGATGTTTTGATGAATGAATTTGATAACCACTTTATGATCATTGGTTTGGGTCATAATGGCTTTGGTCCATTTGGACACATAGTCAACAGCGAGTAGAATGTACTCGAAGCCATTAGAAACAGGAAAGGGTCCCATGAAATCATTCCCCCATATCACGATGGCTCATGTTGCCTAAGGTCTGGCAACGAGTGCATGCCCTACAGAGATTGTATACGTCTTTGAAAATCGTGGGCTAATAGAAGCCGCACTGGAGGACTTTCTCTGCGGTTTTATGACCTGAAAAATGTCCACCACTTGCTTGTTCATGGCAGAAAGACAATATGTCTTGAATTTTCACTTTCGCGACACATTGTCGAATGATCTGATCCGCACCGATGTGGAAAAGATACGGGTGTTCCTAGAAGTAATACATGGCATCAGAAAGCAATTTATCCTTGTTGGCCTTCGGCCAATAAAATGAGATCTGATGTGATGCTAGGTAGTTTACTATATCAGCAAACCATGGAAGCCCTGTATTGATGGTTAGGAGGTGCTCATCAGGAAAATGTTCCGTGATGGGTCCGGAAGGGTTGATGATCTCAGAAGGAAGGTGGGACAAGTGATCAGCTACCACATTCTATTTTCCTTCTTTGTCGCGAATCTCGAGGTCAAACTCTTGCAACAGCAAGATCTAGTGGATTAATCGAGGTTTTGCATCCTTCTTTGCAAGGAGATGCCTCATAGCAGTGTGATCCGAGTAAATGATAACACGGGAACCCAGGAGATAAGATATGAATTTTTCCAGGGCAAATACTACGGCTAGTAGCTCTTTCTCAGTAACTATGTAGTTACGCTGAGCCTCGTCAAGTGTCTTACTAGCGTAGTAGATGACTACTGGTTTCCCATCAATTTTCTACCCAAGTATCGCTCCTACAGCGAAATCAGATCCATCGCACATGATCTCAAAGGGTTGAGACCAATCAGGGGACTGTAGGATCGGGGCTTGGGTAACTCGATCACGGAGGATTTCAAATGCTTGAGTGCATTCCTTGGAGATTTCGAAAGGTACATCCTTAGAAAGCAGAGTGGTTAGGGGGCACGCGATCTTTGAGAAATCAGGAATGAATCACCGGTAAAAACTGACGTGCCCCAGAAAAGATCGAATGCCCTTGATCGAGCTAGGCATAGGGAATTTGGAAATCAAGTTCAGCTTGGCTCGATCGACCTGGATGCCTTTTTCTGATATGAGATGTCCCAGGACAATTCCTTCAGGCACCATGAAATGGCTCTTTTCCCAGGAAAGAACCATATTCACGTTAATGCACCGTCTAAGGATTTGGACCAAGTGCAGGAGGCAATCGTCAAATGATTCTCCGAATACTGAAAAGTCTTCCATGAAGACTTCCAGATAATCACCTACCATATCTGAGAATATGGCAAGCATGCACCACTGAAAAGTAGCGGGTGCATTGCAGAGACCGAACGGCATCCTTCGGAATGCGTACGTCCCGAAGGGGCAGGTGAAAGTGGTCTTTTCTTGGTCCTCAGGATGGATTTCCACCTGGTTATAATTAGAGTACCCATCCAAAAAGTAGAAGAATCTATTTCCTGCTAGTTTCTCCAGGATCTGATCAATAAATAGTAGTGGGAAATGATCCTTTTTCATGGAGGAATTGATTCTTCTGTAATCAATACAGACTCTCCACGAGTTCGCCACATGGGTCGGTATGATTTCTACGATTTTAGTCGTGATCACGGTGAGTCCCGCCTTCTTAGGCACAACCTGGATTGGACTCACCCACCGACTGTCAAAGATCAGGTAGATGATCCCTGTATCTAACCACTTGATGATCTTCTTTTTCACGACGTCTGCAGATTAGGGTTCAAACGTCTTTGCATTTCACGGGAAGGTCATGTGCCCTCTTCAGTGTAGATAAGATGTGTACAGTAAGAGGGGCTGATACCAGTCAAATCATCGAGAGTCCATCCAATGGCTCTACAATGTTGCTGGAGAACAGTAATCAGACATGATTCCTGGTCAGGTGTGAGTTTGGAGTTGATAATCACAGGAAACGTCTGATTGAAATCCAAAAAGATGTACTCTAGATGGTCGGGAAGAGGCTTGGGTTCCAGAATGGGGTTATCAGCAGCAGCAGGCGGTTCAGGGTGTGTGTTAGGAGAAAGGGAAGGAGTTATGGGTGTATCTAAGTCAAATTCGGACTCCTTTGATTGCGGGTTTTGATCCTCTTGTGGTTGATCGGAAGTAATCAGGTTGTCCTCAATATACGGTTCATCAACCACAGCCTTGATATCACATATCTGTTCTATAACACCGTAATTAATCCCTTGTTGGGCCTTAAAGATGTCAATCTTCAGTGTTTGGTTCCCGAATTTCAATTCAATTTGGCCCTCCTCACAATTTATATTGGCCGTAGCAATGGCCAGAAAGGGTCTCCCTAGTATAATTGGTGTATCCCTTGGGTTTTTTGGAGCATCCATATCCAAGACTACAAAATCCACTGGGAAATAGAACTCTCGCACCCTAACGATGACATCCTCAAGAACTCCTTTCGGTGACTTAATAGATCGGTAAGCCAATTGCAATGTCACCTCTATCGGTTTAAGCTTAGATTCTTCAAGGTGGTCAAGGAGGGATGTAGGTATTAGGTTTATGGAGGCTCCTAAATCTAATAGAGCTATGTCAAATTGGGTATCACCAATGGTACATGAAATTAGTGGAGTACCTGGGTCTTTTGCCTTAGGTGGGAGTTTGCTCAAAATTACAGAGTTGGCTTGCTCTGACAGTACGATCGGACTCCCACTTTTGGTTCGCGGCTTACGCTTGGGTGCACACACGTCTTTCAGAAATCGTGCGTAAGCTGGTACGTGGTGGATTGCATCCATCAAGAGGATGTTATATGGACCTGTTCAAAGAGCTTGACCAGATCCTCCTCAGGAGCCACGGGTTTGTTTGTCCTTTTTCCCTTGGTCAAGGCCTTGGGAAATGGAACCTTGGATGGTTCCTCTAGAATAGGTCCAGGTTCTTGATTTGGGACAGGGGTATCCTGGATAACTATCCGAGGGATTGGGTTACTACCAGGCTGAAAGTGGCTTGGATAAGGTGGGTCTTGTGTTGCTTTGCCACTACGGGTTGTTACAGAATTGAGTCCTGCTTGGTTTTGGTTCGGGGTTGGTAAAATAGGTGGCTGCTGCTGAAATCCCGCATACGATGTCGAAGCTTCCATCCCGTCGGGTGATGTAACAGAAGGGGCCTAATAAATCATGTGGGCTTGGCCCAGATTTGGGTTCATAACACACCTCTAGTTCGGCACGTTATTTGGATTTGGCAGAGGTTTCGAAGGGAGTGTGCCAGGTTGGCGGGAATTCGCCATCTAGGCGAGTTGATTTCTTACCTCTGTGATCTCGTCCTTGTGCTATTTTTGCATAGCCACATTCATCTTCTAAATGTCAACCAGAGTCTGAAGGATAAGAGTCATTTGATCTGTTTTGGTTGGCCCAGATTGATAGGTAGGGTTGGGTTGAGGCGACTGATATGGACGAGGAGCTTGTGGACGGGGTTGATATGGTGGTCTTTGGTTCTGATTATTTCCCGCCCACAGGAAGTTGGGATGATTCCGCCATCCAGGGTTATAGGTATTAGAGAATGGGTCATTCTGGATGGCGTTGAGGTCCTCGCAGGTCTGAGGAACCTCAGGAAAGTCAGAGTACAAGGGTTCAGAGTTCCCCCAACTAGAGTGGGTCGGATCGGAGTTTCCTCCGATCTTAGAGTCAGACGGGGGTGGATACGGGTCCATCCCCTGAGAAGATCGGTGATAAATGTTATGTACATCTTCCCTCCCAAGAGGCGGCTGTGCAAATGGGTTTTGCACAGAGTGGCTCACTGCAGATGTCAAGTCAGTTCATCCACCTTCTTTTCGATGATGGAGACCTTGTCCAACCGACTGGCCATCAGTTCCAAGTCGACAGATGAGGATAGCCCCTACGTCTCATGTGCTCCCCTTGGATTCATCGATGCGTGGGCATTCGTCCGGTCGAATAAGCCCATGGAGTCATTATTGATGGAGTTCTCACACGTATTCTTAAGAATCTCCCACACAGTGTCTTCGTGTTGACCCATGATATTTCCTTCACAGGTTGCATTGATGAATAAGCGGATATCTTCACGGAGTCCCTGGTAAAAAGACTGGACTTGTTCCCATTTAGGAAGTTCGTAATGGGGGCACTTTCGGATGAGATCAGGAAAATGGTCCCATGCTTCATGAAGAGGTTCTCCAGTTTGCTGGGTGAAGTGTGTGATCTAGTGTCGTAAGGCATTCGTCCGACCAACTGGGAAGAACTTTTTCAAGAATTCAAATTGTAGTTCAACCCATGTGTTGATCGGACGCGTTTGAGTCTGATACCAGTGAGTTGCTTTGTCCATGAGAGAGAAGGAAAACACCTTCATAAGAAGAATATCCCGATTTTTTGGACATCTGACCCGAAGGTTTGGGCCAGATGTTTGCATTGTTTGATGTGCTGGAAGGGATCCTCGGAATTAAGCCTATGAAATTTTGGAATAGCATGAATCATGTTGGGCTTGAGTTCAGAATCAGGACCTCCAGTCGGGATTTGGACTCGAGGTTCGATCGCCACCGCAGTGGGATTGTAGTGATCTCGCATCATAGGACACTGTGGCGGATTTACAAAGGCTTGGAATAAATCATTTAGGCACTGGAGTTGGTTCTCAAGATTATTCTCTTCTTCTACTGGTTGTGCCATGATGATGGAAGAAGGAGAATTGGGTTCTGATGAATCAGAGGAGATGTCTATGTGGTGGGGTTGCTGAACAAACACAGACGTCGAGGCCTGGCCTCGGTGGGAGTGAATTGCTAAAGGAGGTCCTTGGAGGTCTTAAGGACCTCCTACCGAATATGCACCGATGGTTTGGATGTGAGTAGAATGTGCTGGACCCAATCAAGACACCCAAAATTTGGATGACTATAGAGGTTCGGGGCGGATGATACTCCTTAGTTAGAAAGTCGTCCACCTGAGAAATACTTGGGTAGCAAGAGAGGGAGAGTCCTGCAAAGACCACTACACGGTAGAGCATCCCCACGAGTTACAGGATTTCCCCCACCCGACCTCTCTTGTCACTGATGTTCCAGGTAGACCAGAATGGGGACTTTGACCTCTTAAGTCTACCAATTTTATTTAAGATCAAAGGTGCTTAAGATTTCACTTGAACTTTAGATGTATTGAGTGTAAAGGTGACCTAATTTCAAGGTTGGTTGACCCAACAAGGGGGTCAACTTCACCTATTTGTCCTTTGAGAAGTTTTAGGTCCTTTCTTTTAGGATTCAAGTGAGATTAAGAGCCTGAATTTTTAGGGTTTTCTTGGATAAGTCTTTTCAACCAAGGCTTAGGCACACCTCTTTTTGGATAGTTGATTCTTGCTTAGAAAGATGTGTCTCTAAAACCCGAAATTGGAATCCTTAATTTAACTCTAATTTTGGTCCAATTGACCTGTCAAAAATATGGTATCTAGGGCTCAATCAAGGAGGTGGTATCCCTAGTTACCTTAAATGGATGCACAAATCAGTATTTGTTGTTGAAATCAAATCAGGAAACTTTGGTGACTTAGCTAAAGATGGAAAACAGGTAGCCCTAATTGATTTTATCTTGTTTTTCCTTTTCAGAATGAGGGGGTTAAGAGAAAGGACTAATCAGAGATTACCTGCCCTGGGTGTGTTTGCTGTGCGGCCGTCTTCTTTTGAATCTTCTCCCCTAAAATAATCACAACAAAAGAGACATATCAAGTTAGTACCAAATCAGAAATTGTAATCAAGATTTTTAAATCGCCCGTTGCTCCCCGGCAACGGTGCCAAAATATTTGTCAAAGCAAAATCGGGTTTTAAAAATAACGCGTTGTAATATAGTTGAAATCGCTTTGAAAACAAATAGATTTTATTACTCAAAGTTTCAAGTCCGAGGTCGAACATAGCGAGCAAATTAGGGTTTAGAAATCAAGAGCACAACTTTGAGAAATTGAATGTAATATGCAATGAAAATCAGAGTTATAATGCAATAATGTAGACACACAAGATTAAAGAAATCAATGTAAACAAGCACAAAATTAGACATCTCAATTGATGAATCAGACGTCTTAAACTAGGGGTGCTACAGTGCTTTTATTTCTTCTCTTTTCTATTCTGATCTCTTCTCTATTCTTCTCTTGTGACTGCTTTCTTCCTTCTTCTTTCTTTCTTTTCTTCTGTTCTCATGCCTGTGCCTTAGCCTTTCTTTGCCTTCAGCTTCTTCTCTTTCTTCTTCAGCTCTTTAGCTCCTTAGCCTCTCTGACTTCAGCTTCTTCCTCTTCAGCCTCTCTAACTTCAACTTCTTCCTCTTCAGCCTTGCTTTCTCCTTCCTTAGCTTTCTCCGGCCTCTGCCTTCTTCTTCCTTGGCTTCTTCTTCTTCTCCTTTCCTTGCAAGAGCAAAACCTACCCCTACCTGTGCGCGCTCTCTTCTCCTCTTTCTTTCTTAGGTTCGCTCTCCCAGAGCCACCGTCTTAGGTAATCGGGTAGGGTACGCACCTGAGACCAGGCCCACCGATGTGTGGTGGTGGGCGAGGAGTGCAGGGTTGGGTATACAGGTCACACCAGGTCCGCGGAGGTCGGGTCAAGGACGAGGCGGGTGAAGGTGAGTAGGACCTCACCCCGTGGTCAGGAGGCGATAAGGCCTATGCAGTTTGCAATTTATCCTGCTACAGGAGATCAGGAGTTTTCAAGGTGGGACTATCTTCCCACCTCCCTTCACGTGTGTCCGCAGCAGGAGTCTTCAGTTGATTGCAGCTGATACTTCGGCCTTTGAAGCCAATTGGTTTCTTGGAGTTGTGTGTGAGAGAAGTCCGCGCAACCTGGGACTCTTGGCCTGGAGTGGGTGGGCCTGGATGGAGCTTGCAAGCAAGCTTCTCGCTTGCATCAATGGTGATGAACTTCCTATACCTGTTAGCACGCAAACAGCCACACGGCCTCGTCAGAAAGCTCAGGAGGCTTCACCGAGACATGGCGAATGTGTTTTTGGGGTCGACGCGGCGTGGGGTTGCCAGAGTGTGCGTGCCTAGGGCACCCTGTGTGCGTGAGAGTGGGTGTGTTCAGGGGCCCTTGTGGGTGAGTGATGGCGTGTATGGATTGAGGGTTTATGTTCAGTGAAGTGTTGTGGAGCTTATGGGGTGGTTGGCGAGGAGGATGGAGATGCGGAGTGACGGGGACGCCTCACTGGAGTTATGGCCGGGGTTGGAAGGGGTGATGGTGATTGATTGCGTCGAGGGGTGTTTTCAAGAAATAAAGAGGGGAAAAGATGAGTAGAAGGGAAAAGGGACTTATCGGGCATAAAGAGATGAAGAGGGAGGCAGAGATGGCGGCCGGCTAGTATTGCCGTCACCGGAGGCGAAGCGCTCAGTGGGGGAAGAACGACAACGACGAAGGGGCTGTAGAGGTGTCAACGGGTGTGGCGTGACGTGGACGAATAGGAGGAAGAGAAACCTACCACTGGTATTGTGGCTAGGTGATGAGGGAAAGAGAGGGAGGTCACCGGAGCTTGCTGAGCCTCTGGCCAGAGGAGGAAGAGACTAATTTGAGGGATTTTCTGGCCAATGTCAAGCTTGGGAGATGCGAGGTGATTAGGGTATGCTTATATAGGCCCTGGAGGATGGATTTGTGCTTGGAAGCCAAGCTTCCAAGCATGACAAGCACGCCGAAGAAGGCAACATGAAGGAGACTCGAATCTCTCATGCATTCGCATGAGAGATTGGGTACCCAAGAGAGCCTCAAATTTTGTTCATACTGGAGGAGATTTCTCAAAGAATCTCCCTTTCAATTTTGAAGAGGATTCTCTAAGAAATCAGAGAGATCTTACTCTTGAAATCTCACTGGAGTAGGATTCCCTCTGCTATAATGGAGGAGTGACCTAATTACAAAGAACGAAGACAAAGCTAGGGGTGTTTCTGCAGAGGTTTTCAAAAGATAGGGGTAGCAATGCAATTGGGTTGGACCTATTTGCAAAGTGGGTCAAGATGAATTCCCCTTAGGTTCAAATTTTAGTAAAAACCTAATTTGAATCTAAGGAATCCAATGGTGAAGTTGGATTTTTGGTTTGACCACGTTTGACTGGGTAATTTGTGCAAAAACCCAATTTAGGGCAAATATTTGTCTAAGACCCCAATTTAGGTCAAAATAAGTTCCAAGGGTCAAATTGAAGGTTCTAAACCCTAGAGAATATTTTTTCATAATTTTTAGAGGGTTTAGGTGAAATTTATATTGACCATAACCTTGTTAAATCAAGTGGGCCTATTTTAGGGTTATAAGAAGTCATTTAATTCCTAGAATTCACATGAACCTTTTTCTTTCTGATTCAACCTACTTTTTATCTTGTTAAGACCATTTGACCTGTGTTTAGCCCATGAGAAAACCCGTTGTTGTACTGCAATGGTAAAATTACAGTTTTACCCCTTGTTTCTTGCTTTCATCTCAGAATGACTATTCATGGAATTAAGACCTCCAGTTGGTCATGTAGGAGCTTTTGTTCTCTTTTATGGATCAAAATGAGCTAGTTAGGGCTCATAATGGTGTTCCCATCACCCGCACTGACATGCGGTCAGTCGTTTTCGCTAGTGGGTACGCCTAAGGTACAGCACGGAACAGTATAGGGCCTTGACCTCTCAGAACAGGGGTCTCACCCTCAGAGCCAAATAGGGGTCTTGCCCCTCCACAGTCTGCGTACCCTCGCCCGACTACCCCGGTTTGCCCAGTGAGCCTAACAAAGT
Source organism: Thalassia testudinum (assembly GCA_037157565.1). NCBI lineage: Eukaryota > Viridiplantae > Streptophyta > Magnoliopsida > Alismatales > Hydrocharitaceae > Thalassia > Thalassia testudinum. The sequence continues at coordinate 12,107,850 of JAZHRO010000044.1, read as the reverse complement.
CAGTGTAGGGTGGCTAGCTCCCTCCCAACACTAGTAGCACGCCTCGGTACCATGTATGCAACGGCCTACAAGAGTCGGTGTAGAGTAGCCAATCCTAACCCTAGGTCTCAACCCAAGAGAGGCTAGCTCCGCTCTACACTAAGAGAACCACAGTGCTCCTTGGTACTACGTACACAAGGGCCAACTCACTTCCCGTCAGCACACGGAATTCCTTTCCATATCCAAGAGTTCTCCTCCTAATTCCCCGTAGGGTTCACGCATCGTATGCATTCCATTTATCAGTAATTAGATCTCATGGTTTATAGCTCGTTCCTTATCCATATACAGGCAGCTCGTGTTTTCACAATTCAATTCTCAATCATATACATGTAGCTGGTGGTTTCACAGTTCAATTTCTCATTAGCATACAGGCAACTCGTTTTCTAACATGCGTCTCAAGTAAACAGAGTAGCTTAACCATTCTCCTTTGTTTCTACCCTAGGGTTTAGGTTTCATCCTAAGGTTTATTTCACAGTTCAATTTCTCATTCACATACAGGCAACTCGTATTTTAACATGCATCTCAAGTAAACAGAGTAGCTCAACCATTTTCATTTATTTCTACCCTAGGGTTCATGTTTCATCCTAAGGTGTATTCAAGTATTCTAAACATGCTCTTTCATTGTGTAAATCTAAATGTTATAGTAAACCACTCTACCGAATATCATGAGAGGAATGGGGGCCTCCACCGCAGACCTCGTCGTCTCCGCAGGTCCTGAACATGTCGTTGGCTGGTAATCTGTACCAGCGACTAATTTACATCAGATGGGTCAATACAGTGGATACTCTAAACTAACACGTAGAGAAAATCGAGTGGAAAACAATGGTACTTTGTTTGTGGAAATCCGATTCCGTTTGAGCCTTGAACGAGCCAAAAATACGGTTACTATCCAAAATCAGAAGTCTGGGACTAGTCCCAGACATCTTAAAACATGTCAGATCTTACCTCTCACTTTTTTGGCTGCCTCAGATGTCCAGACTCCTTTGCAACCGTCTGAGGAGAGTCCCAGACATCGGACCCTCCTTCCAGTCATCTAGAAGTGCCGTCAGACGTCTGGCGATGTGGTCAGACGTCCAAAAGTGTTTGGAAAGGCGCACCACGTTCCCTTCCAACGCCCTGCACCTGTGTACGAAGACGCAGACCCATTTTCAACCAAAAAAAATCCTACATTACAGTCTGCATGGGTGGACCTATGTAGACAACACGTACCTCTGTGCGAGAAATGTGCTTTCAGACGTCCGGCTTCAGCTTCGGATGTCCTGATACCTCTCCAGACGTCTGGTTGATGTCCCAGATGTCTGATATTGGAAAGTCAGTATCCGGAACTTCCTCTAGCAATCCTTCTCCTCTGCATGAACTCCTCCACACTGCCTGTAGTTCCTATACCAGCCGCCTCAGAAGGTCGTAAAGCTCCCTTCGCGAGCTCCCCCCTCCTCGCACAGCTTCGAACTCCTCCAGCTCAAGCTCATGAGCTCCGCGAACCTCTCTAGAGCTCTCTCCCTTGAGTTCCTCCTCCTCGAGCTCACGCTGCCACACCCGTAGCACGACACTCCCCATGCGCGAGCTCTTCCACCGCACCTACTCTCCCACATGCTCCTCTCACTCCCTTGCCCTTGCTCTCCCCTTACTCCCCCCTCACTCTCATTCTCCCTCCTCACCGAGAAGGTGTAGGTCGCTGGCGCAAGGGAAAGGTGAAGGTGGAGGTGGCTGTAGTGGTGGGGGGTGGAGTGGAGATGGAGGGGTTTAAATAGAGGGGGAGGTTAGGGTTTGGGTGAGGAGAATGAAGGGGAAAAAGAAAAAAGATGCGTGCATGATGCTTGCGTGCTGAAAGCAGGCGAACGTACAGTTTTCCTCTACTTTCAGACGTCCGGTCCTCAATCCAGATGTCTGGACAGACGTTTGACCAATCTCCCAGACGTCTTAAATATCCCAAGGGCGGCAAGTCATTTCACCATAACAAACTTAAAGGAAGTTTTGTCCTTGAAACTTGAGCCAAGTAGGGTGTGGAAAAGTAACGTAAAAGCGCATAATAAACTTAAAGAGGACCGAAGTAGGTCCGAGAAGATGTACCCTCAAAAGCTCTGGGTACCGCTCTCGCATCGCCGCCTCAGGCTCCCAGGTCGCCTCCCCATACCACTGGCTTCTCCATAGACCCTTTGCCAGTGGTAACTGCTTTCGTCTTAGAATCTGGAAGGCTCTGTCTAATATCTGTACTGGCCTCTCTGAATAGGTTAGGTTGTCTCCCACCTCGATGCTCTCGTGGCTCAAAATGTGGTTGGGATCGACGACGTACTTTCTGAGGTTGGACACGTGGATCATGTCGTGCACTCTGGAAAGCTGGGGAGGAAGGGTAAGCCGGTAAGCAACGGGTCCCACCCACTCCAGGACCTCAAAGGGCCCCACAAACCTAAGCGCAAGCTTCCCCTTTCACCCCAAAATGCTGCAAGCCCTTCATGGGAGAAACATGGAGAAAGACGTGATCCCCAACCTCGAACTGCACCTCTTTGCGCTTCTTGTTGGCGTAGCTCTTCTGCCTACTCCTGACAGTGCGGAGTCGTCTGTGAATCTGCTCTATCATCTCCTAACTCTGGCGGATTAGCCTAGGACCAACCTCCCACTTGGTCCCCACCTCGACCCAATTTAAGGGTGCAGTACACCTCCGTCCGTACAGGGCCTCATAAGGTGCCATGCTGATGCTCGAATGATAGTTGTTAATATATGCAACTCAGCCAGGGGCAAATGCTCCTCCCAGGAGTCTCTTCAATCAAGTACACAAGAGCATAGGAGGTCCTCGAGTGTTTGTATGGTGCGCTTTGACTGCTTGTCGGTCTAAGGGTGGTAGGTTGTACTGAACCTCAGACGCGTCCTCAAGGCCTGCTGGAACTTTGCCCAGAACTAAGAAGTGGAGAGAGTATCTCTATTGAATACTATCTCGCGAGGGACTCTGTGCAAACACACCACATCTCTGACGTATCTCTCTGCTAGCTGTGTCGGCCCAAAAGTGACTCGGATCGGTAGAAACCGTGCTGTCTTCGTCAATCGAACTACTATCACCCAAACCACATCATGTCTCCATTGGGTAACTGGTAGACCTACCACCAAGTCCATGGTGATGCTCTCCCACTTCCACTATGGTACAGGAAGTGGTTGCAATGGCCCTGCAGGCCTCTGGTGCTCAGCCTTCACCTGCTTGCATGCCAAACACTGCTAGACAAACTCACCAACATCCCGCTTTATCCCTCTCCGCCAGAAGTCGCGTTGCAAATCATGGTACATCTTTGTGTTCTCGGGATGTATGGTGAACCTGGGCCTATGCACCTCAGTTAGGAGCTCTCTTAATAACTCGTCATCTCTAGGAATGCATAGGCATCCCCTCATGCACAGTATCTCGTCTGAGAAGGAAAAGTCTCCTGGGTCCCCTGCCAACACTCTATCCCGCAATGATGCTGTCTATCAACTCTGGTCATACCTACCACGTCACTGTCATTGCCTCACAGTACCCCCGTGACTCCCGGGGTCGCCAACTGCACAACTCCTCCATGAGTCTCCATGTCTTCAGCATGAAGACAACTCCTACCAGCTCTAAGTCATAGGTAGGGTAGCTATGCTCATGGGGCTTTAGTTGCCGCAAAACGTAAGCGACAACGTGACCTCACTGCATGAGCACACCCCCTAACCCCTGCAATGAAGCATCGGTGTAAACCACTAAATCGCCAGTAATAACCTACCAGTCCCAAAAAGCTGTGTATCTCTATCACTGTGCGTGGCCTCTCCCACATGAGTATGGCCTCTACCTTGGTTGGGTCCATAGCCAATCCATTTCCTGATTAGCCAATCAATTTCCTGAAATCACGTATCCCAAGAAAGTCACCTGTCTCAGCTAAAACTCTCACTTGTTGTACTTAGCATACAGCCTGCATTGCCTCAAGGTTCTAGGATCATGCATAAATGCTGTCCATGCTATGCCTGATCCCACGAGTAAACGAGTACATTGTCGATGAACACCACCACAAACTAGTCTAGGTATGGCCTGTAAACGCGGTTCATCATATCCATGAAGGCATCAGGGGCATTGGTTAGCTCAAACGGCAGGATCAAGAATTTGTAGTGCCTATACCAGGTACGGAAAGCTGGAAGGTACTGTCCCCTTCCTTACGAACTATGCAGGAGTTCCCCACAGAGACGCACTGGATCTCACAAGACCCTCCCCCAACAGGTCCTGTAACTAAGACTTGAGCTCTCGCAACTTAAGTGGGGTCATCTTGTACGGTGCAGTAGAGTAGGTTTGGTCCCCGATACCAATGAAATCTCGAACTCGATCTCACTCTCAGGCGGTAGTCTTGGCAGCTCCTTTGAGAAAATGTTGCGGTACTCACAAACCACTGGAATACTCTGAAAGTTGGTCACGGGGCTAGTCTCTACCACCACATAAGCCAAGAAGCCCTCACACCCCTGGCTCAAAAGCCTCGCTGCCCGAAGCACGGAGATGCATCTGAAACCCCATCCATCGGCTGGCCGTGAAACTCCAAGGGAGGCAACTCCGGTATGAAGAAGATGATCTTCCTCCCGAAATAGTCCACCAAGGTGTGATAGGCGGAAAACTAGTCCATCCCCAGAATCACGTTGAAAACCTCCATCTGGATCACAATCAAGTCAGCAGGGAGGCTGTGTCCCCCTATACTGACCTTGCAGTTTGTGTAGGCCTCCTCGGCTACAACAACAGGCCACCTGGGCCTCTGATCACAAACGGATCCTCTAACAGTACACTGCCTTGCCTCAAAATGACGGCAACACTTGTAGCGACGAAAGAGTGGGTAGCGCCGGAATAAAAAAAGTACATACATTAATCTGCCAGAAACAGTAATCATACCTGCCACCACAGAACCCGAAGCCCTGGCATCTCTGTGTGTTAGGGCGCTGATATGCCCCTCTGCTCTCTGATGAGAACCTCATCATGAACCCTAACTAGCACAATCTAACCTAGATATGCAAGAAAAAGCTCCTATATAACTCAAAGAAAGGCTTAACTCAGAGAATTCTGAGTTTAAGAAGAAAACAAGTCAAAAGGGGTAAAAATGCAATTTTACCAACACAATCTGCAAACAGGGTAACTCAGGGTCCAAATACAGGTCAAACTAACCTAATAAATGGAAAGTGGGATGATCTGATCCAACAAGGGCTACAACAACTCCAAGGAATTAAATGACATTCTGTAACCCTAAAGCAAACCCACTTCAATTCACGAGGTTTAAGGTAGGGTAAAAATCAACTAAACCCTCTAAAATTCATAGAAAAATAATCTATAGGGCTTATAACCTTCAATTTGGCCTTAGAAACCCATTTTGATCTACATTGAGAACCATGCCCAATTAATGATTTAATTTGGGTTTTTACGTAAATTGGCTGGTCAAACATGGTCTGACCAAGAAAAAAAATTCACCATTAAAATCTTAGGTCAAATTTAGTCATGCATAAAAACTTGAGCCTAAGAAGAGACCTCCTTGATTGACTTTGCAATTTGGTCCTCATCATTTACTTTTTAACGCTCAACTTTCGAAACCCTTGCATTTGGGCCCTTAATTTCCTCATCGTTCTTTGCATTTTGGTCCCTCCTGCAAGTCTCTGCGCAACACCATGCTCCGGCGACTTTGCGCAGAGCATGGCGCCGCGCAAGGTGAGGGAGGCGTCCTGCAAAGTAAACGCGAAGTTCCCTGCGACGTCCCTGCGACGTCTGCTGTCACAGGGACTCGGCCATGCCACCTGACGACGCCCACACCTTCCGTGTGAACGCGTGGAAGGTATGGGTCTCATCTCCGACCATACTCCGGCGAGGGAAGCACGTCGCCTCCCTGCGTCCGACCCTCCGCCACCGCCTTTATAAAGACCAGTGTCGCCAGCCGGTTCTCGTAGCTTGGTCTTGACGGAGAATCCCTCAACCCTTCCTCTCTCCCCACTCCGACAGGAACCCACCAGCTCCGGTGGCTCCTCCTCCTCCTTCTTGTCGCTCTACTGCAATACCAGCAGCAGAGCCACCTTCGCCTGATCTCCCCGCATCTCGCCGCACCAAGCGTGCTCCTCCCTGCCCTCTTCCTCGTCGCCGCTCTCTCCCTCTAGGTGTTTCTTCTTCGGCGACAGTTGGTACGACTGCCCGCCGCTCTGGCTCCCCTTTGTCCCCGTAGGTAGGTTACAGTTACTTCCCTTCCTCCCCTCTTTCTTTTCCCCAACTTAATTTGCTCGATTACCCTACGACCACGCCTGACCACCCTCGTCTTCCCCACCTCCGGTCACTCTCTGGCGAGTCGTCCCCGTCATCCCACAACCCCATACGACTCGCCAACTATCCCAAAAGCTCTGCCTCACTTCACCAAACACCCTCCGCCCCTCCACTGCCACTCCACACCTCCACAACACACCCCCGATCAAACCCACTTTTCCGGTTGCAGTCCGACCTAGGGCTGCCGCCATACATTGCCCAGCAATCTGCTGCACCCCGCACTACCTTCGCCGTGCCACGACAAAGGTTCCCCTGTGGTCTGATTAGGCCGAGAGGTCCTATTTGTGTTAGAGAGACTTTTAGCCCCGGCTGCCATTGGCGACGACGCAAGGAGCTTCCAAGCGAGCTCCATGCCTCGAAGCGTCAGGACCCCAGCTGAGGCGAATTGGGGAGACTCGGGCGAAGGCAGACTGCTGGTTTGCGAAGGGAAATGAGGACGCAACTGCTGAGGCGAGGTCGCGTCCTTCCTGCAGGCGTGCGCGAGAAGGGACAAAGTTTAGTCCCACTTCGTGAGTCTTCAAATCGCCGCACCACTTTAAATTGTTTTTGTGTATACGGCTGGTTGCCTCCGAACGCACCTGGGGTGAGGTCCCTCGCCCATCACCCGCCTCGTCCGCGGATTCATCTCGCGGACCTGGTGGATCCGACCCGACACTACCCTGCACTCCTCGCGCACCACCCACGCCGGTGCGCCTGGTCCCGGTTACGCAACCTGACCCATTAACCCGGCTCTGGGAGAGCTTCCTGTGAGCGGTTTACAGAGAGAGAGACGTGTCGGTAGACGAAAGGGCTAGGTTTTGCTGTGCCCTGTGCAGGAACAGGGCGCGAAGGAGGAAGGCTTAACACTTAGCCGCAGGAAGGAGAAGAAGAGGAGTAGAAGAAGAAGAAACCCTGAAGAAGCCTTGCAGCTGAGCAAGGTAGGAGACCAAAGAAGAAAAGAAGTAGAGAAAGAAGAAGGCTCGCTAAAGCAAAGCAGAAGAAGAAGAAGAAGAAGCAGTGAAGGAAGAAAAGGAAGTACTGTAGCAGACCGCAGTTTAAGTCATCTAATTGCAGTATCAGACGACGAATGAAGCTTCAGAAGAGATAAAGCAGAGAAGAAGAAAAGAGAAGAAGGAAGAAAGAAGCAGAAGAAGATTTTGCACAGGAAAAGAGAAAGAAGAGAAGAAGAAGACAAGCAAAGAGAGAAAGAAGAGACGAAGAAGAAGCCAAAAATCGAAATCTATCTCTCCCTCTCTCTCTCTCTTATTTTTGTAATAAAGAAAACTTTGTACTTCTAGAATTCCAGTAGCTCCCTGAGTTCGACCTCGGGAAACTATTTCCGAGTAAAAAATTGTATGGTAATGACAACCGTAGCTGTCTCATCTTATACTATAACGACTGTATTATAATAAATTTAAAGGCACAAAGCAGCATTGCGGTGGCCGTCATCCCACCATTACTCTCGGTGCAGAAGAAGCGGCTACATTCTGGGTTTGGCGAGTAGTAGTTGGCCGGTACCCTCCTCGTGACTGCGGTCCTCCCCCATGTGCTTCGTGACCATGACCGCCAGCTTGGCCTCCAGTGCTCGATGTGGGGAGCGTCCACTGTGCTCCAGCCCTAGATGGGCAGTCCCTCTTGAGGTGGCCCTGCTGGCCACACTGGTAACAGAGAGGTACACAATCTCCTCCTGTAGTAGGTCCCTGCTGGCGGTTGGGAGGGGGTCCGATGCTGGTGGCTGGCCCCTGTCAGGGGCCCCCAAAGGCCACTGGTGGTCCCGTAAAACGAGCTGGCTCTCCTGCGGGCGTTGTGTGCCTCGTCTCCCGATGGCCTTGTAAGTGCCCCAACTAGTAGGGCCCCCTCTGATCTCCTTTGACTCGCCAAATGCTAGGGTGACTCCGTCGTGCTGCAGGAGCTCCCCTTCCATACCCTCGGAGGTGGCAGGGGGCGACAGAGTCGGCGAAAACTGAAATTCCTCTCGTACTACCTCTCGGATCAACTGAACGAGGTCTTGGGCCTAGACACTTAGGAAGAGAGGCGAGGCAGCACTTGTCCCAAGCCCGACACATCTGCCCCTGTGCCTACAACGAGGCATCTCCTACAAGGAGATGAAAGTGAAAGAATAAGGATTGTTAAGAACACCTGGTTACATGAAGAAATATGACTCAAAGGCGGAGATCAAAGTTAAACATTGTGGTGGCTATTTCAGTTACATGCATATGAGTGGTCACTTCTAGACCATTTGATTTATTTCTTGGGAAGACCTTGCTCTGATACCATCTTGTTACGACCCTGTTCCCAAATCCCTACAGGACTCGAGACTAGCTCGCCTCGACTAATCTCAAGACTTAGTCGTCCAACGAGAAATAACCAAAAGTAGGAAATAAATCACATTCACACATGCAATATAACTAAGCAGAAGGAAAAATGAAACAATAAAGGAAAGTAGAGCAAACTGTCTCAAAATAGTATATGCCACCACAACAACAACAATAGAAAGAAAACAAAAAGTAACAGGAATAGTAACTCAAAGGTCCAGTACTCACAACTACAGTAGAAACAAAAGAGCTGGAAAGGAAACTACTACTACGGCTGGGCTCGGCTTGGGCCCAGCTCCCTCTGCAGCCGGAAACTCGGGCTGCTCAACTCCTAGTCCTAGACAGGGTTACGAAAAAAAGTAGAGTCAGCGAACGCTGAGTAGAGTGGTGTTTACATTATTTATGTGCAAGTAAAGTAAAACAAACAGCCAGGTTTTATTCTCATTTCTATTTATCTCATCCATGTGTTTCTGGTTCATTTATTTCACAAAGGATCCAAGTAGTTCTTGATCTTTCTTGTTCCTCATGAGAACGATCTTGATTGCAGTCTTTTTCGTGGAGTAGAAGGTACACGTAGTGCTCTCCTAACCGAGAGAATCCCCCATGTTAGTCCTACACCCAGTCAACCACCCTGAGGTCACTATCGTGACATAGCGGTGACTACGGCACGCGTGATAAGCGCACGGGTAGCTACCCCACACTAACACGCACCGTATTCGTTCCATTTATTAGTATTCAGATCTCATGGTTCATAACTCATTCCTTATCCATATACAGACAACTTGTGTTTTCACATTTCAATTCTCAATCATATACATGCAGCTGGTGGTTTCACAGTTCAATTTCTCATTAGCATACAGGCAACTCATTTTCTAACATGCATCTCAAGTAAACAGAGTAGCTTAACCATTCTCCTTTGTTTCTACCCTAGGGTTCAGGTTTCATCCTAAGGTTTATTTCACAGTTCAATTTCTCATTCACATACAGGCAACTCGTATTTTAACATGCATCTCAAGTAAACAGAGTAGCTTAACCATTTTCATTTGTTTCTACCGTAGGGTTCAGGTTTCATCGTAAGGTGTATTCAAGTATTCTAAACATACTCTTTCATTGGGTAAATCTAAATGTTATAGTAAACTACCCTACCGGGTATCACGGGAGGAATGGGGGCCTGCGCCGCAGACCTTGTTGTCTTCGCGGGCCCCGAACACGCCACCGATTGGTAACCTGTACCAACGACTAATTTACATCAGACAGGTCAATACAGTGGATACTCTACACTAACACGTAGAGAAGCTTGAGTGGAAAATAATGGTACTTTGTTTGTGGAAATCCAATTCCATTTGGGCCCTAAACGGGCCAAAAATATGGTTACTGTCCAAAATTAGATGTCTGGGACTAGTCCCAGACGTCTTAAAAGACGTTAGATCTTACCTCTCACTTCCTCGGCTGCCTTAGATGTCCAGACTCCTCTGCAACCGTCTGAGGAGAGTCACAGATGTCGGACCCTCCTTCCAGTCATCTGGAAGTGCCGTCGAACGTCTGGCAATGTGGTCGGACGTCCAAAAGTGTCTGGAAAGGCGCACCATGTGCCTTTCCAACACCATGCACCTGCATACGAAGATGTAGACCCATTTTCAGCCAAAAAAAAACTTGCATTATAGCCTGCATGGGCGAACCTGTGCAGACAACACGTACCTCCGCGCGAGAAATGTACTTTCAGACGTCCAGCTTCAGCTCTGGACATCCTGATACTGATCCAGATGTCTGGTCGATGTCCTAGATGTATGATACTAGAAAGCTAGTATCCGAAACTTCCTCTCGCAATCCTTCTCCTCCGTGAAAACTCCTCCCCACTGCCTATAGCTGCTATACCAGCCGCCTCAGAAGGTCATGAAGCTCCCTTCGTGAGCTCTCCCCCTCTTCGCACAGCTTCGAACTCCTCCAACTCTAGCTTGCGAGCTCCGCGAACCTCTCTAGAGCTCTCCCCCTTGAGTTCCTCCTCCTCGAGCTCACGCCGCTGCACCTGCAACATGGCACTCCCCGCGAGCGAGCTCTTCCACCGCACCTCCTCTCCCACACGCTCCTCTCACTCCCTCACCCTCGCTCTCCCCTTACTCCCCCCCTCACTCTCATTCTCCCTCCTCACCGAGAAGGTGGAGGTCACTAGCGCAAGGGAAAGGTGAAGGTGGAGGTGGCTAAAGTGGTGGGGGGTGGAGTGAAGATGGAGGGGTTTAAATAGAGGAGTTAGGGTTTGGGTGAGGAGAACGAAGGGGAAAAAGGAAAAAGATGTGTGCATGATGCCTGCGTGCTGAAAGCAGGTGAACGTACAGTTTTCCCCTACTTTCAGACATTCGACCCTCAATCCAGACGTCTGGACAGACGTCTGACCAATCTCCCAGACGTCTTAAATATCCCAAGGGCAGCGGGTTATTTCACATACCCTTGATGCAAGGGTAAATGATTGGGCTACCCTTAAGGGAGAATTCTTGAAAAAGTACCTTCCTACGAGTATGACCAATCATTATAGAAGAGAGATTATGGGTTTTACTCAGCAAGAAGGGGACTAATTTCACGAAACATGGGAGCGCTTCAATGACCTCCTTAGGTTATGCCCTCACCATCAGGTGCCAAGATGGCAATTGGTCGAGAGGTTCTGCAATGGATTATCTGAAAGGCACAGGCAAACCATTGATGTAGCCTGTGCTAAAACCTTTATGACCAAAATTGAGGATGAAGCCTGGGCATTATTTGAAACATTAAGTGATAATTCCATACATATGTCCTCTGCCTATCAAGAAAGAAAACCATCAATCTTGCAGAAGAAGATAGAGGCCCATGAAGCCAGGGCTACTTAAGATTTGACTTATCAGATTCAATTATCGAACAAAAATTTTGATAGGCTTCTAGCAAACCCCGGTATGAACCCACAAGCAGCCTTTATCTTTTAGTCTTCAATTGAATGCTCCATTTTCCAAAGCATTATTTATGCCACTGCGAAGTGCCACATGGTAAATCAATTCCCTGAGTTGATTCAAGATGACTTGAATGTGGCCTAAGGTTTTCGATCACCCCTTGTAGTAAGCCTTATTCCAATACCTATAATCCGGGGTGGCGGAACCATGCAAACTTTTCATGGAACCAAGGTGATGCTTCCAACTCAGGCAATGCAAGACCTTAACCTCCCCAACCCGTATACCAGCCATCTTATACAAACCCTCCTCAGAATAAGCCTTTTGATATGGATGAACTAAAATCCATGATGAAAGCGATGTAAGAGCATCAAAATATGGTCATCCAATCTCAGAATAAGATGATCATTGATATGCAATCCCAAAATTGTCATCTTGTTGAGGTAGTTAGGCAGCAAGATCCTAGGAAGTTACCAGCTCTTTTGAGGAGAACCCAAAGGGTGAGGGTGTCATATTTAGGGGGCACACTCAAGCTGTTACCATACTGAGGAGTGGAAATAAAATCAGCAAACCTGATAGCACTACTATGATCACTGATAGCACTGCATATGGGGGTGATAATTCTGTTAAATAGGGCCCATCGTAAGAATAAAAGGCACAACATAAGTAGAATGGGAGCATTACATGCATCATATACCAAGATTGCTTATAAAACTGTATTAATGGCCATTTGTGTAAGCACTTGTCAAAGCAGGCCTCAGATGAGCAATCGGACCGCACGGATGGGTTCAGAACGACGAATGGAGTCCAATGGACTCAAGATCGGCCAAATTCGACATCTGGAGCTCCTACAATGGGCCCAAGAAGTTTTGACTGTTGATCTGATGATCAACGACCCTCATTGTGCCACGTCACCCCCCGCTCATCGCGCGCCTCTTCCTCCTTCAGCTGAGATCAAATCTCGGCCGTCGATCTTGGATCGGACGGCCAAGAATCGCGTGCCCGCCACTATCGCCGCGACAAAGTAGCGGGCGTGGCGCAACGGTGAGTGCGCACACCCACACACACGCGACGTAGGTTCGAGCCGCACGGTGCGAGGAATTGAAGACGAAGAAGCGCGCGGCAAAATTGGGCCGCCCGATCAGCACTGAGCGGCTGAGATCGCACCTCGCGGCGCGCCCTCAGACAGTGAGCGCCCACGCATGCGCGCACGACGGGCGACGTCGCCCGTGCGCACTCGTGCCCAAGGGTGGATCTAAGCCGTCCAATCTTAGATCAGACGGCTCTCACGTAGCAGGTGTGTGACCGACGGGCTGGAGGGCTTCACCGATGCTTTTGGAAGGGTTTTAGCGACGTCCTGTAGCGACGTCCTGGACGTCGCTAAAACCCCTTCTTCTTTTAGAAACCCTTCTCCCTATTTAAACCCCCTTCAACCACTCATTCAAGGCATTCACTTCCCTTGCAAGTACTCTAGCCCTCTCTTAGCTAGCTTTAGGCCCTCTTGTAATCACCGGAGACGACGAGCCGCCGACGGAGCCTTCTCCACCACCGTGGCTGCCTCGCCACTCTCCCCCCCTCTCTCTCTCTTCCTCTCTTGTAAGCTTTCCTTTACTTTTGTTTAAGCATGCATTCAATGTTGTAAGCTGTGAACTAAAGCTGCATGATGAATGAAGTTATTTTCCGTTCAGTGTTTACTTTATTTCCTATTTAAGTTGCATGATCAAGCAAGAAACAACTCTAACCCTAATCTCTCTCTCTCTATCTCTCTCTCACTTTTCAACTACACCTTTCGCAAGCAAAACTCTGCAATTTCCGTGACAACAAGTGATAAGAAAAATCTGATTTTCACGCCTCCCTGAGATCGACACTCGGACTAACCTCCATTTCTTTACTTTAAAATCGGCGTTGCAAGTGAGACTATAACGACATTTCTTAACACACACGCATGAGCGCACGTCAGTTTTTGGCGCCGTTGCCGGGGAGGCAACGGATTTGTTTTGTCACTTCCATTCCACATCCATTCTCACATCGTCTAATACCCTGTTTTCCTATTTACTTGATGGTTGCAGGAATTCGGTGCTTGGACGGCGAAGTGATGCATCCCATGATGGTAACAAGGGAGTAGGTGCAACAAGGACCGATAGTGAGTAATTCTTCACTTATGATTGTTTGCTTGCTTGAAAAACTAAAAAAAAATTGTAAAAATTGAAAAAAAATTGACGTGGTGTATGATTGCTTGACCCACATCCTTAACACATTACCCCACAAAAAAATGTACACTTTAACATTTTGAATAAATTCTTGGAGTGTTCTTTTCTCTTTTTGAGTGGTGTTTGCGAAGCCACCATGAGTTGACTTGGGCCGCACCACTCAACCATAAAATTGACTCATCTAATAGAAGCTGCACGATCATTAGGATGAGTACATTAGGGTTTTAGAGACTCTACAGAATAAAAGGAAATCTACTTTCACCGAATTGTGTGCAGAACTTGACGTGCCCACTGAAACTTGTCTGAAAACATTAAGATATGTCAACCCTAAAAAGTACTAAAGTAAGGATGAAATACTAAAAGACACCACATCTTAAAAATCCTTGCTTGAAAACCATGTTTTGATAGAAGCACACACCTTGAAAATGGAAAATTAAGAGGCACCACCCCAATCAACGCCTCATCACATAACCCTAGCACAAGCACTATCCTAGTCCTTTAAAACTGAGTAGACGTGCCCTAGGCAGGACTGAGTTAAGTCTCGAAAGGTGAGGTTTTGTTCGCTGAGCACTAGGCTTACATTCCCTTGGTAGAATCTGGTGACTAGGCTGCGGGGCAGTGTCAAATGACCACGGTTGTGGGGTCTACGGAACCGGAGGCGCAAGCCAAAGGAAGAACCTTTCCTGTAATCCCATCGTAATCAACCTCGCCAGATTAGCCTTTGGAAGGGGAGTCCAGTGATTACGGACTTAATCACCCTTTGTGAGATTTCTAGGTCTCCCAAGGAATACCCCATAAGGATTAGGCTTGTTTGCTTGATTGAACACAATTCTCGCATCTATCGCTCTTCGCATCCCCTCCTGTTCTTCTCTAGTGTATGTACGGGAGATGCTCACTGCATCCCGAGTTGTTTGTTTTGGGACAGGAATCTAGGCGACGTGATTCTATTAGAAACATGGCTGAACCTAGGGTAGATGAGGATGAGGATCAACCCCTACCAGACACAATGGCCATCATCCAAGCCCAAATTAATGCAAACCACCGGCTTCAGCAACAACAAATCCACACCATCATGCAAGCCATACACCGGTTACAGAACCCACAAGAACAACCACCACCACCTTTCCAAGGCGTACAAGGGCAACCACCACTCGATGTACCACCATTTCAGGATCAGCCGAGGCCCCTCCGCGATTTCTATAATCCCTTCGCTATTAGAGTTGAACCACACCTTAGGATCCCCTAAGGGGGAGATGGATTTGAGCTGAAATCGAATGTCTTAAGTCTGATCCAGAGCCACTTTCATGGAAGCTCGAATGAGGACCCCTTCCAGCACCTAGAGGATCTCGACCGCATAGCATGAACTGTGAAACCTAGGAACATTAGCCTTGACATTGTTTTAATCAAGATGTTTCCCTTCTCGTTAAGAGACAAGGCTTCTCACTGGCTTAGAATCCTAGGTAGACCCATCACCACCTGGGAAGAACTGAGGCATGCATTTTTAAAGAAATTCTTCCCCATAGGAAAGACCAATGCCCTCAGAAGAGCTATTACTACCTTTACACTCCTGGGTGGGGAACAGTTCCATGAGGCCTGAGAAAGATTCAATGAACTCTTAAGGAAATGCCCACACCACGAAGTACCAAGGTGGCAATTGGCCCAGATTTTTTACCACAGTCTGGACAGTAACCTACGGAACTTCGTCGATGCCTCATGCGGGGGGAACTTCCTGAACAAGGACGAGGAGAGCGCGTTTGAGCTCTTTAAGTCTATGAGCGAGAATTCACTCAACAACGCCTCCATGACCCAGTTCAACAGATCCAGTCAACCCCGTGGTGGAATTTATGAGGTACAAGCAAATTCCGGAATGGTTGACATGGACATCATTGCCAAGAAACTAGATCGAGTGGAATTGGTGGACAAAAAGATTGATGAGCTACTGAACTAGACCAGGAACCCCTTACAGACCTCCCTAGCAAAGGGAGCACATAATGTTGACCTGGTCCAGCCCTTAACCCAACTGAACCTGGAACAACCCCTGACCACGTTCCAGGGAGGGACCTTTGCTCCCTCAGCCCTTGATTACTCTCTTCCCTCTTCATCAACATCGGCTATCCTTGAAGATGTACAAGCTGTCCAAGGTTATGCGAAACCTGACCCTTTCTCCAACACTTACAACACTGGCTGGTGTAACCACCCCAACTTTGGTTGGACAAACCAGAAACCACCGCAATTCCAAAACCAGCCAGGCCAAACTAGCAGCCACAGTTGCCCCCTATTAGTAAGGACCACCCGTTAGACCCCAATATAATCAGAATAGGGAGGCCCCTCCCCCACAAAATCAAATGGACACCCTAATAAAGATGATGGCTGACATGAACCAAAAACATCAGGAGGAAATGGGCTTGGTAAAGGGACAGTTAAGCCAACTCTTGGACTGTAAACAACAAGGATCCCTACCTTCCAAGCCACAACCGAACCTGCGAAACATAATTAACAGAGGCCCCAATTCGCAAGGGTTCCAAGGCAATCCCAGGCAGGCTCACATGGTCTAGCCAGCCCCGCAAACACCCCCTGGGTTTGGTGCTTCATCATCCTCGTCTTCTCAAGGATCAACACATGGTCCTAAAGCCTCTGCGAATGCGGTAACCTTGAGAAGCGGCACCAAAACCCAGGATCCCAAATGGTCGACTCTCCCCGAGACTTCTCCCACTGAAATACCCAACTCAGAAGAGGCACCAACCAAGGACCCAGAAATAGACCCGATCCACATTCAGACACCTTACCCTGAGGCCTTGGAAACAATCAAGAAAAAGAAGAATGTTGTGGAAACTGAGGAGCTTTTGGAGATCTTTAAGCAAGTACAGATTAATATTCCACTCCTCGAAGCTGTCAAACACATCCTGGCTTACGCCAAGTTTTTAAAGGATGCCTGTACACCCAAGCGTAAGCCAAGATCTCAAGCACCTAGGAAGGTTGTGCTCTTCGAACAAGCAAGTTTCGTAATATTAAGCAACCTTTCGCTCAAGCGAACTGACCCAGGAGCGCCCCTGATTTCCTACAATATCGAGGACATGACATTTGATAGAGCGCTCCTGGACTTAGGTACTTCTATCAATCTGATTCCAACAACCCTGTACCACCAATTTGGTTTCAGAGATTTGACACCAACCCCTGTCACCATCCAGCTAGCTGATAGATCAGTGAAAACCCAAAAGGGGGTTGTCGAGGACGTGATTGTACAGGTCAAGGACTTCTATTTCCCGGTCGACTTTTTGGTGCTCGACATGGAAGTCTCTGAAAAATTACAGGACGCACCCATAATCTTAGGCAGACCTTTCTTAGCTATGGCTAAGGCAACCATTGATTATGACACGGGATGTATGGAAATCGCCTTTGGAGACAGGAGAATGCAATTGGATATCTTCCGGGTGACAAAGTCTTTTGATTACGATTGCGTTGAGGAACATGATCCCATAGAAACTCTGATCGAGGAGTGCCTCACCCTTAGTTCTGTATCAGACCACCAAACCCGTAATGACTGTTTTGACTTGTCACCATCACTACCCATGGACCTCTGTAAGGTTGAGTACCATCACACAACACCATTTGAGGAGATCGGTGTTGATCAACTCTTGCCCTTTCCCTTTCCATCAACTGTGGTTCCATCCGCACCTAAACTTAAGCCATTGCCCGAGAATCTCAAATATGTCTTCCTGGGACCTGACCAGACCTTCCTGGTGATTATTAATTCTCATCTAACCAAGGATCAGGAACTCAGGTTGACTGCGACCCTTTCAGAACATCGGGCTGCCATTGGTTGGATCATTTCTGACTTAAGAGGAATTAGCCCCACCTATTGCACCCATAAGATTTACCTGGAAGATGGGGCATGACCCTCCTGCCAGATGCAGAAACGTTTAAACCCAAACATGCGGGAGGTCATTAAGAAAGAAATTATCAAGTGGCTTGACGCCGACATCATCTATCCTATCTCCGATAGCCCCTGGGTGAGCCCCACTCAAGTGGTTCCAAAGAAAGCTGGGCTCACCGTTGTCACCAATGATCATGGCAAATCCATCCCCACCCGCACCACCACCGCATTTCGGGTGTGTATTGATTATAGGAAGCTCAATGAAGCCACTAAGAAGGATCATTTCCCCTTGCCATTCATTGACCAAATCCTTGAAAGATTGGCAGGGCAGAAGTATTTTTGCTTCCTGGATGGATATTCAGGATATAACCAAGTTGCAATTGCTCCAGAGGATCAAGAAAAGACCACATTCACTTGCCCGTACGGCATGTTTGCATTTCGTCGAATGTTGTTCAGGTTATGCAACGCACCTGCGACCTTCCAGGATTGCATGCTAGTCATTTTTTCAGAAATGGTTGGTGAATACTTGAGGTCTTTATGGGTGATTTCTCTACATTCCGGAATTCATTCGACCATTGTTTGAGCAACTTGGAGAAAATCTTGAAATGATGTATCGAGGTTAATCTGGTGTTAAGTTGGGAAAAGAGCCATTTCATGGTTCAAGAAGGAATTATCCTTGGTCACATCGTACTGCATAGGGGCATCGAGGTAGATCGGGCTAAGGTTGATTTGATTTTCAAACTCCCTCCACCTAGCTCGGTCTGACAAATTCGCTCATTTCTGGGACATGTTGGCTTCTACCGAAGGTTCATTAAAGACTTTTCCAAGCTTTCCAAACCCTTGACCGACCTGCTAGCCAACGACGCCATATTCCACATGTCTTTTGATTGCATCCAGGCTTATGACACCCTCCAGGACTTAGTCTCCACAACACCTGTACTTCAGCCCCCGAACTGGTCCCAGGACTTTGAGATTATGTGTGATGCATCGGATTTTGCCATAGGCGCTGTCTTGGGACAAAGGCAAGACAAGAAGCCCGTGGTGATCTACTACGCGAGCAAAACGTTGGACGAGGCCCAACGAAATTATACGGTTACAGAGAAAGAGTTGCTCGCTTTAGTCTTTGGACATGAAAAGTTCCGATCATACTTGTTGGGATCCCATGTGACTGTTTACACTGACCATTCAGCCATCCGGCACTTGTTGGCCAAGAAGGTCGCAAAGCCCAGGCTCATCAAATGAATCCTGCTTTTGTAGGAATTTGACCTGGAAATCCGTGACAAGGCCAGATCGAAGAATGTGGTGGCTGACCACTTGTCTAGACTTCATCCAGACCACATTGGACCCTCCCTACCTCTATCTGACGCCTTCCCCGATGAACACATTCTGGCTATACAAGACAAGAGATTGCCATGGTATGCTGACTACGTCAACTACCTAGTTGTAGGACAAACCTCGCACAGCTGGTCCAGACAACAACGAGACAGGTTCTTGGCTGAGGCCAAGCACTATTTCTTGGATGATCCCATGTTGTTTCGCCTCTGTACTGACCATATCATCATGAGGTGTATCCCCAAGAACAATGTTCAGAGTGTGCTTTCCTTCTGTCATGACCAGGCTTGTGGTGGCCACTTCTCTGGAAAGAAAACGGCTGCAAAGGTTCTACAGTCTGGATTTTATTGGCCGTCCCTATTTAAGGATGCACACAACTTTGCCAAGACTTGCTTACGGTTCCAAATGTTGGGGACCATGACCAAGAAAGACATGATCCCCCTCCAGCTCATTTTGATTGTCGAAATCTTCGACGTCTGTGGTATCGATTTTATGGGCCCCTTTCCACCATCCAACGGCTTCGAGTACATCCTAGTCTTGGTAGACTATGTTTCCAAATGGATTGAAGCCGTCACCACCCGCCGATGCGATCACAGGACTGTCATGGACTTTGTTAAGCAGAACATCTTTTCCCTGTATGGAATACCCAAGGCCATGATCAGTGATGGTGGAAACCATTTTATCCATTTCCAATTCTGTGCCCTACTTAGAAAATACGGGGTGAATCACCGCATTGCTACCCCGTATCATCCGCAAACAAACGGGTAGACCGAGGTCTCAAATAGACAAATCAAGAACATTTTACAGAAGACTGTGAGACCTGACAGGAAAGACTGGTCCACACGACTAGATGATGCCCTGTGGGCATACAGGACCACTTTCAAGACCCCGATAGGCATGTCTCCTTATCACCTGGTCTTTAGCAAAGCCTGCCATCTTCCTATCGAATTGGAACACCGGGCTTACTGGGCTGTCAAGCAATGTAACATAGATTCCCAGTTAGCCGGTGCGCAGAGGACGCTCCAATTATTTGAGCTCGAAGAAATTTGTCGGGATGCTTTTGAAAATAGTTGACTATATAAGGAGAAAATGAAAGCCGCCCACGACCGACTCATTCATAGAAAAACCTTTGAGCCTAACCAGCAAGTCTGGCTGTGTGACGCCTGCCTAAAACTCTTCCCGGGGAAACTCAGGTCTAAATGGATAGGACCATTTCGGGTGGTTAAGCCTTACTCTAATGGGGCGGTTGAAATCGCTGATCCTAACACTGGGCACACTTTTACAGTTAATGGTCAAAGATTGAAACACTTCCTTGCCCAGGTTACCCCAAAGGAGAGTGTCACCCTCGTTGAGGGATGACACAAAGCACCGCCCAGCTAGAGGCGTTAAACTCAACGCTTCTTGGGAGGCAACCCAGAGGATTCAGACTGATCCGATATTTTACGTCACTTAGGTACTATCTTTTTGAACCCCTATGCATCCATGTATTTGCCAATGAGGACATTATCCAACTTAAGCATGGGGGGGTGGTAAATTGCACAATCCTGAGCTCATTTAATCAGTCTGAATAAAATAAAATTAAAAAAAAAATGAATTTAGGAAGGAACTTAGGCATTAGAAACTTATCAATAGTGGGAAATAATACAAAAAGAACTTAAACACTTAGACTTTTTAGGCCTTCAGGCTTAATCAGCCCTGGTGTCCGGTTAAATATGGATTTAGCTTTGAATCCTTGCAACCTTAAACTATTCTAATCCACCTACTAAATAAGGTGATAAGTATATGACTTATCAACTCATCTTCTAACTCAGAAAAAATTTGAGTCTAAGCATCTGCACACATTTTTGCACAAACTCACTCCTCGAAGATTTTGACAGAAATTGTGTAGCTAATGAACTCTCTAGGGTGGTATGGCTGGCAAGTTGTCGTGGGTAACATCCCATTGGCAGGTTGTCCAGAACCCAGCCACGGGACCATTTCTTCTTCATTGCCTCTAGGTACATTTGAGATCAGGGAAGCCACCTACTAAAAAAAAAGAAGAAGAAAAGAAAATAAACCACACTTCACCTCACGAGTATGGCTGGCAAGTGATCATGGGTAACAGCCCATTGGTCGGTTGTCTAGAGCCCAGCTCAATAACTGCACAAAAAGAACCAAAACACTTAAGGAAGAAGCGGGGAAGTAGTACAAGTCAGGGAGATATACATTGGAAAAATCCTTGTGTTGACCCCAATTAAAACAAACATAAGGAGAAAGCTACCAATCGAACAAATACACCTTCAGGCAAATATATTTCCTCTTCCTGTCACCTAAGGGCGTAGAAAGCCGAAGTCTGTCTGAATTACTGTTAAGTGAGTCTATCACAATCTTCACACTAAGATGCTTAGCACTTAGGGTTTTGACCGAGTTTTGGGTGGGTTGGGTAACCGTAAAAAGTTACCAACCCACGTTGAATTCCGAAAAAATTCTAAAAAATATATATATATATACATATACATATGTATAGTTATATACATTAAAGCAAGGATTCAGGTGATTCGTATTTTGGCAGACACCCGGGCGCTGCTTAGTCTTTGTAGATTAAGATCTTGGTATATTTCCTCCTATTGACAAGTGACGAAGTGTCTAAGCAATTACTTCTTAAATTCTGAAAGAAAATAAAGGCTAGAATAAACCTTGCTAGGGACTAGCAAGGAGTAAGCATGGGGGTATGATCACACTGCATATGGAGGTGATAATTCTGTTAAATAGGGCCCATCTTAAGAATAGAAGGCACAACATAAGTAGAATGGGAGCATTGCATGCATCATATACCAAGATTGCTAATAAAACTGTACTAATGGCCAAAGTAGGCCTTAGATGAGCAATCAGACCTCATGGATGGGTTTAGAACGACGAACGGAGTCCAATAGACTCAAGATTGGCTAAATTCAACATCTAAAGCTCCTACAATGGGCCCAAGAAGTTCTGACCGTTGATATGATGATCAACGGCCCTTGTTGCGCCACATCAGCCCCCGCTCACCGCGTGCCGCTTCCTCCTTCAGCTGAGATCAAATCTCGGCCATTGATCTTCGATCGGATGGCCGAGAACCGCGCACCCGCCGATATCGCCGCGACAAAGTAGCGGGCGTGGCGCAGCGCGGTGTGCGCACACGCCCGCACGCACGCGACGTGGGTTTGAGCTGCGTGGTGCGAGGAATTGAAGACGAAGAAGCGTGCGGCAAAATTGGGCTGCCCGATCAGCAGTGGGCGACCGAGATCACACCACGTGGTGCGCCCTCAGACAACGAGCGCCCACGCACGCGTACACGCCGAGCGACGACTCCCGCACTCACGAGCACCTGAGGCGCGATCCAAGCGCGCCCAAAGGAGGATCTCAGCCGTCTGATCTTCGATCGGATGGCTCTCACGCAGCGGCCACGGATCAGGCTCGAAGAAGAACGGCGCGGGTGTGTGACCGGCAGGCTGGAGGGCTTCACCGACGCTTTTAGAAGGATTTTAGCGACGTCTCGGACGTCGCTAAAACCCTTTCTTCTTTTAGAAAGCCCTTCTCCCTATTTAAACCCCCTATAACCACTCATTCAAGGCATTCACTTCCCTTGCAACTACTCTACCCCTCTCTTAGCTAGCTTTAGGCCTCTTGTAATCACCGAAGACGACAAGCCACCGACGGAGCCTTCTCCACCGTCGTGGCTACCTTGCCGCTCTCCCCCTCTCTCTCTCTCTTCCTCTCTTTTAAGCTTTCCTTTACTTTTGTTTAAGCATGCATTCAATGTTGTAAGCTTTGAACTAAAGCTGCATGATGAATGAGGTTATTTTCCGTTCAGTGTTTACTTTATTTCCTGTTTAAGTTGCATGATCAAGCAAGAAACAACTCTAACCCTAATCTCTCTCTCTATCTCTCTCTCGCTTTTCAACCACACCTTTCTCAAGTAAAACTCCGTAATTTTCGTGACAACAAGTGATAAGAAAAATCCGATTTTCACGCCTCCCTAAGATCGACACTCGGACTCACCTCCGTTTCTTTACTTTAAAACCGACGTTGCAAGTGCGACTATAACGACACTTCTTAACACACACGCACGAGTGCACATCAATCACCTCTCAGAATTCCCCTCCTATACCGAACCCAACTTCCACCCTCACCGAGGAAGAGCCACACTTTTCTCCCTCACTTGAAATCACCCACCCAAAGGATGTCATCATTCCACCACCCATTTCCTGACATGATGACCCCTTTACCCAGAAGTCGAGGGTGCCCTATCCAGAGCGCCTATCCGCTCCTGGGGAATCTTCTGTTGGCTCATCATGAGCCAAGGATAGGACGGACAAGATTATGGACACTTTTAGGCAAGTCCATATCATCTTGCCTTTATTGGATGCTATTAAATAGATCCCGTCCTATGCCAAGTTTTTGAAGGACCTACGTACCTAAAGGCGTTGATCTAGGAGACAGATCCAAGCTAAGGTCATCCTACCTAACCATGTTAGCTCCGTACGGGTGCCCAAGGACTATCATAAGTGTTAAGACAACGGCATCAAATGTCTTTTAAGACGTCTGGGGGTAGGTCTAGATGTCTGGAAATTAATTTATGCGGCGTACGGTTGCGAGTCTGCGCGTATGCACACGTAGACTGAACCCGCCACCCTCTTTTCTTCTCTCTCTTCCCACCCCATCCTGCAGCGCCTTCTTTTTCTTTCTCTCTCTCTCCCCCGGCACCTTCAAATAGCCTCTCTTCCCCCTTCCCTCTCCCTCACCACCACTCCAACCGTCTCCTCCTTCTTCCTGTTAGCGTGAGGGTGAGAGCTAGAGGGCAGTAGCTGCTGCCGGGCGAGTGCGGGGAGGAGGAGGTGCAGCGAGAGGGAGCAGAGGTAGAGCATGAGAGAGCGAGTTCGCCAAAGCAGCCAGGGCCAGCCGGTGGGCGTGTAGCAGGAGCGTGGCGCTAGGGAGGTGCTGCTGCAGCCCTGGCAGCAAGCGAGCGCGGCGCGGCGTGGCTGTGCGCAGCAGGCGGAGGGTGAGGAGGTCCTGAATCAGATGTCTGGACCTATGTCCAGACGGCGCGGGAGATGTCTGGAGTGAGATCCAGACATTTGAAAGGTACTACTTTCCTCAGTTTCTTCCTTTCTGCGGATGCGGCCATGCAGGCCGTTCCGCCGAAGGTTCTGCCTTTTTGACGTATTAAGGATGATTGTGTACCCGTGCCGGTTCATTTGGGAAGGTGCAAGGGCACGCCCTCCCACATAGATCGAACGTCTGGGCACTGCACCAAACGACGGAGACAGTCTCCAGACGTCCGGAGTGACAATCAGACGTCTGGAACTAGGTCCAGACGGTTCAGCGGGATCCTGGACGTCTGAAGAACAGCGTAGAAGCAAGGTATGATCTGAACCATCGTTTAAGACGTCTGGAAGGTGTTCAAGACGTCTGATTTAGGGCAGAGTTGTTGTTTTTGACCCATTTAGGGTCTGTTCGAAGTCTGTTTTCCACGTTTAAAATTTCGTTCTTCTCAAAATTAGTTCCCCTACTTGTTTAAAGTACTTGTATCATGTTCTGAGTAGTTCCTTGTGTTTGATCCTTGTGTTAGGACCTCGTTCTGTTGCAGATCTGGGGGTTACGGAGGCACGTGGACCTGTCGATCATGCCCCCATCACTCCCGATTTTGCGGGTAGAGTGGCTTCCCTTAGTTAATTACAAACATTGATGCTTATCATGAATTAAATGATAGATCCTAGGATATGGCATGAATCCTAGGATTGGAAAACTAGATTGAATGATAGATCCTAGGGTATGGCATGAATCCTAGGACTGAAAAACTAGATTGAATGATAGATCATAGGGTATGGCATGAATCCTAGGACCAGAAAACTAGATTGAATGATAGACCCTAGGGTATGGCATGAATCCTAGGAACTGAAACACTGAAACGAATGTCGTGAATACATGAATTTGCAGTCTTCGAAAAGTAGAAAGAATAATGATAATTGCCTGTAATTAGATAACAGCTGCTTATATATGAATGTATATTAAATGTTGGAAACACGGGCTATATGAGAATAAAACTGAATTGATGAAACTTAAAATGGCTTGGCCTGTGGAAACATGAGCACTAACCCTACGGGGAATTAGGAGTAGAACTCCTGAAAATAAATGGAATGGGACTGGAAAAGTAAAACGGGAAAGTGTGCTGGGTACGTGGTACCAAAAGAGAGCACATATTACCTCTTACTGTAGAGGGGAGATTGATGCCCTCAGGTCGAGACCGGGGTAAGTTTGGCCACTTTGCACCGACTTTCTGGCCCTCGCGTACACCGTACCGGGGAGAGCTGCTCGTGTAGGGGGAGAGCTAGCCACCCCACGAGGCCCGGGGTTCTGCTAGCCTTCGTACACCGACTTGTTAGGCCCACTAGGCAAACCAGGGTAGTCAGGCGAGGGTGCACTGATAAACGCCAGTTTATCATCATTCTTATGCATTAAAACAAACCTAGCTCTTAGGATTTTACTCCGCAAACGGGTTTTTGGGCTGCATTTAGGCATAAATTAGGTTAGGCATGCATTACATTTTTTGTTGTCTTTTTAATATGTTTTTGTGAGTGTTAGGGATGTACAGATATACAGATCCCTAAAACCCTAGCATTCAAGAAGGCAAATGGTGAAGGAGAAGCCTAGACTAGCTGGAACTCAGCTTGATCCAGCTCACCACAGGTGGAACCTAGCTGACTTGAACTAGGGTTAGCTCATCCCAGCTCCATTCAGCTAATCTTAGCTGAATGGCAGCTCAAGAGAGTTCATCTTAGCTCACCCTAGCTCAAGTCAGCTCAAATCCAGCTCAACTTAGCCGAGTCTAGTTCATCTCCTCTCCCACTAGTCCACAGGGAGCTCTAGCTAGCTCAGCTGAGTTGACAGGAGTTCACCCCAGCTCAGATCCAGCTACATCTAGCTCCACTCAACTCCATCCAGTTGAAGAAGAACTCATCCCAACTCAGGAAGCTCAAGTCCAGCTCCCGGGGACTTAGCTTAGCTCAACTCAGTTGAGCTAAGCTACCTTAGCTGCCTCAACTAGCTTGATTCTCCCCGGGAGCACCAGACCTAGCTCACCTCAGCTCATTATGATAGAAGCTAGCTTACTTTAGCTTGGCTTAGCAGCTAGTAAAGAATTAGCAAGCTAGGCCAGCTAGAGTAGCTCCATGCCAGCCTCTTCAACAGCAGCCAGTTCCAGCTCCAGCTCCAGACTTCTCCTCCTCATCTCCTCCCTCCAAACCCTAGCTCCAACACCTTCTCCTCTACTCCACCTTTAGCTAAGCTAGCTTAGCTTAGCTTAGCTAGCAACCAACTCCTTGGCCATCCACCACCTTCAAATTCAACCCTAGCTAGCTCCACTAACTTAAGCCTACCTAAGCTAGCTACCCTACTCAAGTTGGCGCCACCTCCTAGCCATCCCTTCACCTCATTATCACCACCAAAAGACACCATAAGTTGGCACCAAGAACTACCCCTAACCACCTCTATATTGGCGCCAACTTTCAGCCCTTAATCCACCCTACACCTACCCACATAATCCATCCTAGCCATCCACCTACCCCTCCTTCTAGAACCCTTCTTGGCGCCAACTTAGACCACCTTCTGGAATCCTTTTTGGCGCCAACATCAAGGGGTGTCAACACCCATAACCACCCCTTAGGTGCCCCTTAAGGTGGCACCAAACACCCTTGGCCATTGGATCCTTAACCACCTCCATCTCTCCATCCTAGCCCTCCATTTCAAGGGTCACCTTAGCCCCCTTCCTATTCTATAAAAACCCACCACCTGCCACCATTTTGGGGCATCCTCCATTAGTGTATTTTGCTACCTACACCACCTATACCTACGGCCAAGAGGAAGATTAAAGGGGCACATCACCAACCCTTTTGGTGCCTTCTTCTCCCCACTCTCTTCAACTTGGGCCACGCCAAGGAGGAGGACTCTTCCACTTCAAGGAGGACGGCCAGGCAAAGGAGAAGGACCTAGGGTGGACGTCCACCCTTGGAGAGAAGCTTAGGGCACTCCCCCTTAGGGCTTGCCTTGGAGGACATCACCTTGGCGGAGCACAGCAAGGAAGGAGTTGGAGGACTCTTTTCAAGATTGGGAGCTACCAACCTTGGAGCAAGAAGCCCTCTTCTTCACCATCTATTTAGAGGATTTGTGTTTGCTTTTCTTATTTGCAATTTTCTAGTAGTAGAAGCATTCCTCTACTAGGCCTTTTTGTAAAACACTTTTTCATTTATCTAGTTGCCTTCCTTGCAATTTCTTATTTGCATTTCTACTTGCTTTGTTTTTAGCATTCTTCACTCCCTCTCCCTAATTATTCTAGGCCTCCACTTTCCTAGAGTGAGCTTAGGGAGAGGTTCTACTTGCCTCTTAGAAGTAGTATTTTAAATTTGAAGTGTAAATCACCTTCTCGCCACCATTTCGCATGTTGTCTTAATTCAAAAACAAAAAATGATATATTGAAAAAATACCAAAAAGAAAGTTGAGATTTGCATTCCAAGCAAGAGAATCAATTTTGCAAACATTTGGCCTCCTTGGACGACCCTAGATACTCCCCTATCTAGGAATATAAATTTAAGAGTTGATCGATTTTGCACGTTACAACGACGTAATTAACAAACCATGTAAAATCGCTATCATGCACAGACTGTGGAGGGGCAAGACCCCTGTTTGGTTACTGTGGAGGGGTTGGACCCATGTTATTGAGTCGGCTCTGCCCTATACTGGTTCTGTGCTGTGCTTTGGGGCGCACCCGTTAACGGAAACGACTGACCGCGTGCCAGTGCGGGGTAGCTACCCGTGTGTTTGTCGCACATGCCGTAGTCACCATTACGTCTGTCAGTGACCTTGGGGTGGTTGGCTGAGGGTAGGACCACCACGGGGGACTCTCTTGGCCAGGAGAGCACCACGTGCTACTTCTACTTTTCGGAAAAGATTGCAATCAAGATCGTACCCACGAGGAACATTCGAGATCAAGAGAAAGATCTGAGGAATAATTCAAGAATGAGTAAATAGAAAATAAAGAAAGAAATTAAAATTAACAGCTACTTGTCCACCTTACTGCTTTCTTAGCTAATTGGTTGCCACTCTACTCAGCGTTCGCTGACGTGTCACCTTTGTCACCTTTTCAGGACCAGGTATTGAGCAGCCAGAGCCTATGGCTGCAGAGGGTGCTGGGCCTAGTAGAGCCCAGTAGTTTTACTTGTGTTGTACCTACTGTACCGTTTCTTCTGTTGTAGTGAGTATTTTCTGTTACAATTGTACTCTTTTATTATAAGCATCATGTTTATATACCTGTTTAATTCTCTACTGTTGTGGTGGTGTCTACTGTAGTAGTTCTTTTCTTTACTGTTGTACTTTTGTTACTGTTAGTTACATGCATGATGAATGTGGTTTATTTTACTTCTCTTTTGGTTACTTTCTCGTTGGACGACTGGGTTTTGGGATCAGTCGAGTTGGTCCGATTCTCGTGTCTCGTAGGGATTCGGGAATCGGGTTGTAACAATAAGTGATGGAGGACCTCACTTTAAGAATGTGCACTTCACAAGACTATTCTAAAATTTGGGAGTCAACCACATGACAGCCACACCTTACCATCCCCAAATGAGTGGACAAGTTGAAGTGTCTAATAAGGAGATTAAACAGATTCTAGAAAAAAACTGTTAGGCCCAACCATAAGGATTGGTCGAAATAATTAAATGATACTTTGTGGGCCTACAAAACAACGTATAAAACTCCCTTGGGCATGTCTCTTTTCCGTTTTGTCTATGGAAAAGCATGTCACCTTCCCGTTGAAATCCAACACAAAGCTTATTGGGATATTAAAAATGTTAACTTAAATCTAGATAAAGCGGGTAAGGCATGCATGCTAGAGTTAAGTGAGCTTGAGGAGCTTTGCAATGAAGCATACTAAACCTCCCCAGCTTACAAGCAACGTACAAAGGTCTTCCATGATAAACACATCATTAGAAAGATCTTTGAACCCAACTAGTGTGTCTGCCTTTTCAATTCCAGACATAAATTATTTCCTGGAAAGCTCAAGTCTCACTGGGATGGGTTGTATGTTGTTATTAATGCCTTCCCTCATGGAGCAATTGAAATTCGAAACCCTATTTCTGGTGCGAGCTTTAAGGTAAATGGCCAACGACTTAAACCGTATGTTACTCTTTCAGATGGCCAAGTTTTGGATGCACTCCAGCTTGAGGAGCCTTAGCTCCTCCTACTCTCCTCCTTAGGTGAAATTCTTCTATGTCTTTATTTTTCCAATGAGGACATTGTCAATCTTAGTAATGGGGGGTATAAACTGAGGTTGTTTATAGCATTTATAAATATTTGCATGCATTTAGGATAGATGTATTTATTAAAAAAAGAAATTCTCTTTTATTTTCTTGAGTTGACTTGGTTAGTCCCTAGCAAAATAGCTTTATCAAGGAGGTGTCATTGAAGATTTTCTTCTAAAATTATTTTTGAGTTTAGAATCCAGTACATTTACTTCACTTGCATGTGGATTGGGTAATGGATCTTTTAATAAAACCATTAAGCATTTTTAGTCTATTGAATCCTTGGACAGTTAGTAGGGAGTCAGAAAAACTATCTTCTATTAGATCCACCTAATATTTGTGAGGAGAAAGTAGAGAGATTACTGGTATACCAAGTATAGTGCAAGGATTCTTAAGTTCTGGAGAATTAGATGATGATATTTCAGAGTTAGGCATAGTTTTCGTTCTCTGTTCCTGTGTGCAAACATTGTGTGTGAATTCCTGAGAGTTACCAAATAAGGAAGATACACAGAGATTGAGTTTTAATAAAACTATGACTATGATGAATGGTTACAGCCGTCCTTCATAGAGTCCTCGACTGAAGAAGGGTAGTAGTGTCAAAGGTCAAAAGTACACTTGTCCTATCCATTCCTTCCTGGTGTCGAGAGTAGGCACTTCCACCAAATAAGCCACACAATATCCAATGGAACATCATCATCCCTAATAATGCCTCATGAATAAAAGTTTGCATCGTGTTGTGTTGGTAGTTATAAAAAAAAAGAAAAAAGAATATACATATATATATATATATAAATATGAAAAAAAAGAAAGAGAAGAAAAATAAAATAAAAAAGAGAAGAAAGAAAAAAATGTTGAAATGTATGTCTTTGTCTTCGTGTCATTTTTCATCATATGTCGATGTCTTTGAGGCAACAAAAACACTCATTAGGATCCACCAAATATGACCCATACTTACTTTTCAGTATTTCTGATCGCCCGAATACTGGCTAAAGACTTCTAATTTAGTTGTAGGGTAATTAGGACTTTAATTAAAAGTGTGAATGCCATCTGAGGCAACCAAACATTGAGTACATTTACAGAATCTAGTGAGATATGTGATCTCACACTACAAGAATATTGAGTATTGCTGACCGTTAAAAATGATCGGCAATGTTCAAATAATCATCAACAAATAGAGTCGAGGAATGTACTGTCACTATTAGGTTTTCTCGACCACTTTTGGACATTATTATCGGGAAAAAGGCGGACCACCTCTCAACGCTTGGTTATTTCTCTCATCTGTTTTTGATGGTTAAGAAAGCTTTTTCTTGACCATCACAAATAAACGGTCGACGAAAATATTTACGTCGATCGGTATTTAGGCGGTCGACTAAGATCATATTCTTGATCGTTTATCAATAACGGTCGAGAATGTATTGTCGTCCGTTTGTCAATGGTGGAGAATATTAATATTCTTGATTGTTCCTATATAACGGTCAGAAATTCCAATATTCTCGTCAATTTCAAACCGTCAAGAATATCAATATTTTCGACTTTTCTTAAATAACGGTTGACAAAGCTAATATTGTCCTCCGATAAAAACGGTTGAGAAAGGTTTTTTTTTTAATTTGTTTAATTTATGTGGAAGACCTGCAAAGAACTACAAATCTAGTAAAAATATAATCAATCATACAACTTAAAACATTTTTGCATTTAATTAAAACACACAAAATAAAAATAAAAATTTCATATATGAAATAACGTATACGGAGTTCATTACAAATGATAATGTATATAAAAAATATAATCATGCTATGGCACCAATGCCTCTAGCACTGCCACCACCTAAATCGTCGTCATCACGATAATCTCTATATTGATGAAAGGATGGGTGATCAATACCTCCCTTCTGAAGTAATGACAGCAGGTCCTTGATGGTCTTGTTAGATTCCATGGTTTGCATCGCGTTGTCCCTGACTAGTGTCGTCAGCTCATCGATCCGCTAGGCATTCTCCTTGTCTTTGCGGTGTAATGCTGCAATCTCCTTCCTCATCTTGTGCACTTCAGCTGAAGAGGATGATGCTCCCCTTCTCCTATACCATCCTGAGATGGTCTCGCTCCCTATGCAACTGACGTACTCGCCATGATCAGGTGGCATGATGGTCCAGTAGGCCTCCTCTGTTGTCAGTGGCTATTGAACTGTGGTAGAGTTGAAGTCTTCAGGAGGATGCATTAAGTTGATCATATTATCCTGAAAGATATTGAATTACGTTAAGTAATTTCATTTAATTATATAATTATGAAATCAAATAAAAGTATTGTCTTTTTTAACTTACATGTCTTTGTTAGTATGTGCGTGAAGCCACTCTCTATTTCCGTCATCACTTATTTTGCTATGAGTGGTCTTATATACTCTCACTCCATCAAGCTAGGTACCTTGATGCTTAGTGGACTATAATAATTTGAAATAGTTAATTTTAACAAAATTAGAAAATTTTGTAAGGTTTAAAAGAAAATAATAATTAAAGGTACTTATATGGATTTCATTGAGCTTATGCTCCTCCTACCCAAGACATGGGTCTTCATTGGAGCCTTAGCCTTATTTTCCTTATTCTTCCTGGCCTGCTCTTGAAATAAAGGTATAATTTATTAACTTAGAAATTAATTAAATAAATGATAACATATGAAATACTTTTACCTGCATCGCTGGATCATGCCAATGCTTGCACGCTTCCTTCCAAGTGTGTGGTTGTATCAAAGGAGGCGCATTATGCAATGCTTTATCATGATTCCTGCTCTTATAATACTAAAAAATATAATTGTAATGTTAGAAATAATATTTGAATTATGGTAAAGGAAATAAACAAATATAGTTAAAATTTATCTTTTACCTTATTCTTCATCTCCAGTCTCTAATCTTTATGAATCTTCGCTGCGTGTTTAAGGATATATTTGGCGATGTTCGGATCATCGCTCTAATTGAAGGTGGCCTGCATTAGTAAGAGAATAAAAATTGTTACATAATTTAAACTTATATAAAGCAATTTACATAAGTTATTAATTTTTACCAATTATCTCTAACTCTTGAATGAGCTGCATTTTTAGGTCCTTGGGCACCTTCCTCCAATCACAGTAGGACAGTAGGATGATCGCCTTCGTCACCGTACTAAAAGTTTGTAGATACTTTTACTAAGGCTATAGTGACATTCATATATGTTACTGTATATATAGTATATGTTATTAGAGTTATTAGTATATGTTATTATATTTAGTCTAGTGTATATTAGTAGTCATTTTATACCTATACTTAAGTATTATTTAGGATAGTTGTACATAACTAACATAGAGTAATCATACATAGTTTGTGATGCCCCTTTAGTTGTAAATATGTTTAAGGCATTGTAGTTAGAATTAATTGATTCTTTTGTACATAATTAACCCATTTATTCATTCTTTAATTAATTTGATTCATTTTGTAAATAAAACTCGCATTTTTAGAATAAAAGGACATTTTTGGAACATATAAAGTGATGTATATTAATAATTGCCTCCCAGTGAATGACTTGAAATAAACTAGTAAAAATTATGCAAATAAATAAAATGACGTAACATCTGTTTGGATTGTGACAACTATACTACGACAACGACACCATTAAAACATCATTTTTATTTCAACACGATGTTGGCCAATCAGAATCGTGTGTGCTTTGGGGCAAATTTTGGCTCGAATTGAGTGGGATTTGGGCTTGAAATTTAAGCGATCTAATTAGCTTACAAGGACATATGAATTTATTTAAGTTGTGTCCAATTGTTAAGGCTATGTGTGCTTAGTTAAAATCAATTTTTTTAGCCTTACACTTGCACATTTTTTACTCTTGAGAACTTGAATTTTTATCTATTTTGAGAGTTATATTCATTGCATATTATATTCGATGTTGAATCAGATTATTATGCTCATTTTTATACTTGATTAGTAGTTGAATTGCAATTGATTTGCTCCCTGAGACGACCTCAGAACTCACATTTCGATCATTATAAATTTTAATTGTTTATTCACTTTTGTTGACTATACTACGACGCATCATTAATCTTCGATGAAAGCGCATTAGCAAAGATCATCTCTAAAGTAAATAATTTGCTCCCTGAGACGACCTCAGAACTCACATTTCGAGCATTATAAATTTTAATTGTTTATTCACTTTTGTTGACTATACTACGACACATTATTAATCTTCGATGAAAACGCATTAGCAAAGATCATCTCTAATGTAAATAACTTTTAAGTACAAAGTTGTTATAATAAACTTACATAATTACTCTTGACTGTCTTAATTCTCAATTGACCTAGACAGTGGGTCTATGGTAGAGCTTTGGCCTTATTAACCTTATTCTCCTTTGGCTGCTCCTGCAATGAAAGCATATATAAATTACTAAGCAAATTCATCTTTTATTATGAATTTAATAGATATGAATTTAATATAAACATTTGGGATCAATTGCTAACCTCTGCCTTGGGATCCATCAAATACTTGCATGCCTTCTTCCAGTGTTCAAGCATGATATTAGGAGGGCAATTCTTCATTGCCTCCTCATGTGACCTGTTCGAAAATGACTAAATAACGAATATAAATTGTTAATAAATAATATACGATATTTCATAATAAATATGTAAATCTAATAATGTTATTATTTTTTTCTTCATGTTTGTCCTCCAATCTCTATGGAGCTTGGTGGTGTACTTGAGGATATATCTAGGGGCATTGGGATTTTCACCCTAATCTTAACTCACCTACATTTATTTTTAAAAAATATATCAATTTTGCAAAAAAATAATTTTAAGATAAAGTTATAGAATAAATTTTTAAGATGCATGGAATTACCTCTAATTGTCAGAGGAGCTGCCTTTTCAGCTCTGTGGGCACCATTGTGCCCACTCAACTAATGAAACCCGAGTAATCCTTTGCTTCCCCTGTGGCTTTAATTTTGATGGATATTCTAAGGCCCTTAAGACACGCTATAGTTCTAAGTTCTTTGTCTTCTCCCATCCTCTTCCTCTTCTACTTGTGTACACATTAATCATATTAATTATATCACAAATAATAAGCTATGAAATATAAAAGTAGAAAACTTTTAAAAAGTAGAGTCTTTCTTACGAATACTTGTACCCGCCATGCTCGGGATGAATGTATTGGGGACATACTATTAACCTCCCCCTTTCTCCCCATCGTTCTCATCCTTGTCCTCCTCCTCTGATGCCACCATATAATCTGGATCAACTAGATTTAGCTCGAGCTCATTAGCGGCAATCTCCTTTCCCTTTCCTTTCCCCCTACTTATAATTCCACATGAGAACGTGCTAGATCCCTAGGTTTTAGAAATAGTGACTAGGAGGGAGCTTGTTGGGAGGGTGCCAGTGGCTAGGAGGGAGCCTGCCAGGAGGGTGGTTGTGGCTGGGAGGGAGCCTACCATGGGGGTGGCTAAGGCTAGGGAAGTGGCTGGGGCTAGGTGGATGGTTGTGTCTGAGGTGGAGCCTTTTTACTAGTTTTTTTCTTAAGCCCTTTCTTAAAAAAATATAAAAAACATTAATGCATAACTAAACAATTACATAAAGAAATTACAGAAATGCAAAAATATATATGATGTGTGTATGTCTAAGACTTGTCCATGATAACCTAAAATTTATTGTAAACAAACCATTAATTAGGAAGGGAAAGGGATGAATGATGTGTGCATATTGATTAAGGTTTTCACTTTATAGCCCATCCTTGAAGATTTGATCACAACTTAGGTATTACTTGTTACATACAACTTTTGTGGTAAAATTTTAACAGCATCTCCCTGTACTTCTCAAGTATACCCCCCAATACTAACCCTAATTAGATTTCCTTTAGCACCCAATTAAAGATACTGCAGGAAACTAGATATGATTAGTTGGTATACCAGAGAAGAGTAGGAAGAAGCAACCAAAATTTCTCCGCACAAAGGTTATATGTAATAAGTAATACCTAAGTTGTGATCAAATATTCAATGACCCTCTTTAGCTCGTTACTTCACCGAACTAAAGATGATAGAAACTTATGACATGCTATAAGGACAACGCATCATGCACGTAAGTAAGGTATACATTTATCAATGCATTGTCTATATAACATGATTATAAGTCTCGACGGGTGAGTATTTTGACATAATTTAACTTAGACAACTTGTATCTTAGGGGTTAGAATACATATTGTTTAGCACCAAGTGCATCTACAATAGTGCAAGTGTATATATCTAAACACTAATCGAATTCCTAAACACTAACCCAACCTAACCAATTTGAACATTAAAAGAATTTCAAAAAAAATTTGATAGAGTTTTCCCTTAAAATTTGAAGTTCCCTATTAACCTGAATATCAAAATAACACTCATAATAAAATTGGGCACACCCTACATTAAAAGAGTTGTCTATCATGTCGTTCCTTTTGGTTTCAACAAGATGGTGCTGTTAGGGCTAGCTAGGGTGCTCGTGAATGATCAAATGGCAAGATAGACAACACTAGACTCTCAATTGATATGACAACATGATCAAACTAATTGATCATGATCAAAGGGATATGACCTTGACTCTAGATGATTATCAACTATCAACCTCTTTAAACATTAAAAGAATTTCATAAAAATTTGGTATAGTTTCCTCTTAAATTTTGAAGTTTTTCTATAACCTGATATTCAAAATAATATACATAATATAAGTGGGAACAACCCACATGAAAAATGAATTTAATCACACAAGTGGGCACACCACTCATTGAAAATTAATCCCACAAGTGGGCACACCCCACATCCATTCATTGAAATAAAAAATAATATGTGAGCACACCCTCCATCTAACAAAAGCCTAAAAAATCATCAAAATAAATTAAAAATATTGAAATTATGCCTCCAAGTACTACAACCTCCACGAATGCCCATTACCAATAACCTGTAATTTCATAAACAAAATTAATTAAATAACACATTATTATCTTATTAAAAACTTTATGACTTACATAAAGTTATTATAAGTGTCATAGTTATGTTAATAACATATATTATGTTATTAAGTAATATAGAACTAGGAAGAGGAAGGGCAGTAGGAGGAGAGGAAAAGGAAGGATAGTAGGAGGAGGATGAGAGGAGGGGGACTGGTAGGAGTAGTACAAGGAGGAGGAGAGGAGGAGGGGGACCAGCAAGAGGAGAAAAGGAATAGGGGGACGGTAGGAGGAGGAAGAAGGGGAGGAGGAGGCAGGGTAGGAGGAAGAAGGGGAGGAGGAGGCAAGGTAAGAGGAGAGGAGGAGGAGGATGGGTAGGAGCAAGATGAGGGGGGGAGGAGGGGAACTGGTAGGAGGAGGGGGATGGCAAGAGGGGAGGGGGAGGAGGTAGGGTAGGAGGAGATGAGGAGGAGGCTGGCGAGTAGGATGGGGAGGGGGAGGAGGAGGTAGGATAGGAGGAGGGGAATTGGCGAGGAAGAGGGGGAGGAGGAGGCAGGGTAGAAGGAGATGAGGAGGGGGGCAGGCAAGTAGGACGGGGAGGGGAAGGAGGAGGCAGGGTAGAAGGAGATGAGGAGGGGGGCAGGCAAGTAGGACGGGGAGGGGGAGGAGGAGGAATGGCAAGAGGAGAAGTGGAGGGAGACCAACAAGGAAGAGGGGGAGGAGGAGGAATGACAGGAGGAGAGGAGGGGGACCGGTGAGGAAGAGGGGGAGGAGGAAAGTAGGAGGAATAAGGGGAGGAGGAGGAAGAAGGGGAGCTAGAGTGGGAAGGGAGGAGAAGGACGAGGTGAGGATGAAGGGATTTGTAAAGAGGAGGAAGGGGAGACGGTGATGGGGGGAAGAGAATGATGATGGCAAGGAAGAGGGGGAGGACTCACCTGTGGAGGAGGATGACTATTCGGAATGCAGATGTGATTACGAAGAATCACTTTTCGTCATAGTAAATGCATATAGAAACTCTTGAAATTATAAGTGAAACCGAACTCATAAGATTTTTCAAATAGAAATACAGGAGTATGAGTCATTCGCAGGAAGGTAAATAGATCAAAATCGCTTTCCTAATTAGAACTAGAATCAAATATCAAATCGGATGATTATTAGGACTAATACTAAATTTAACGACATGCAACTACTAGAACTATAATATACTACTACTAGAAAGCATACAACTTGAAGATAAGTTGAAAAATAAATACTAGAACTTTTATTGAATAAGATAAGAGTAACACAACTAGAGGAATGCTTGGAAAATTACAACTAAAACTAGACTAGAGAAATGCGGAAATTATGGGCTTCGAACGTGAAGTCTAGAGTGTCGGCTTAGATGCAGATGCGAAGGTGCGCCTACTAGAATCACCAAAGATGAAGTGGACTAGCACTAGTTAGTAGAGACTGTATGGAGGTAGGGAATTCTAAGTAGGAGATAGATCTAAAGAAGGGGTGGCTAAGGGTTTATATAGGACTCTAGGAGGCTTCCTATTGGTCAGTATAAGGTGCCTAAGGTCACTAATTTGGATGGCTAGGATTAATAGGTTTAGGATCAAGGGTTAGGATTAAAGGCTAGGTGATAGGATAGGTTACATTTTTGTTGGAAGTAAATCAAAGGTCTAGATTAAATAATAGGGATTGGTAATTAAATAATTGGGTGGAAGGGATAAGGTGAATTTGGTGGAGAGATAGGAGTCATAGGTGGTATTGGTTTGGTGGAGGGTTTGTTCCATGGGATAAGGGGGATTTTTGGTGGATAAAAAAAAAAAGGTTACATAGAGGGCAAGTTTTGTGGAAGGGAAAGGCTGTGGGTGGCTTGGAGAGGGGGGGCACGTAGGTTGTGTTTGCATGCATTGGTACGTGAAATGAGTGGGTTTTCCATGGGATTTTTGCATGGGATTGGGTTAAGTAGGAAGTAGGGTGGAATTTGTATGGGTTCGTGGGCTTGTTTGGGATATGGGATATAAGGTGGAAAATCAAGGAATATTTAGGAGATGGTGGTGGAGGTTTAGGAAACTAGGAAAGTAAGTGTGGGATTTTTAGTGACAAGGTGGGCATGGGATTTTACGTGAAGGCTATTAGGCTTCGGTTTGGGCTAGGTAAAAGGGTTAATTTGGTTTCCAAATAGGTCTACTAAATAGGCTAGTCTTCTTCAAATGAGCTAAAGTCCAAAAATCCAATTAGCCATGCTCCAATCAACCTAAAATTTTGTATCCGCACGTATAAAAATAAACACATCAAGGTACCAGATACAATTATAGGAAAAATTGCATAAAAGCCCAAACATATACATTATTTACGAAATGACCTAAAATGCCTAATCTGACCTAACCAAAAGCAATCTAACCCAAATAACCCTTAGATTAACATTAGTTAGGCATTAATTAACATAAACAAATATGGAAATATCAATGACCAATGACAAGGGGCAACAAAGAGGGTAGCGTCAATGATTGGCAACGGAAAAGTGTAGCAATGTAGCGGTGAGGGTTTTTGATTGGGAAATAGAATAGTGGATGGGGGAGGAGCAGGCTCTGCACATGCATAAAACAACATGACATTTACAATAGATTTGATTAATAAGTGATGACAAATATCAAATTATTGACCCCTTCATGCACCCAAACAACATCTTCGTTACAAGCACTGCGACCCAATTTTTAAGATCGATTCACCATCGGTTATAAAAAGAGACAACTGCAAACATATAACTGACGATAATTGATACGAAATTTTATTTTGAAGAAGGATGACTATTGGTAACAA
Organism: Thalassia testudinum; assembly: GCA_037157565.1. NCBI lineage: Eukaryota > Viridiplantae > Streptophyta > Magnoliopsida > Alismatales > Hydrocharitaceae > Thalassia > Thalassia testudinum. The sequence goes on along the minus strand of JAZHRO010000044.1, from coordinate 12,068,865 downwards.
TAGTCATCCGAGAAATTTTATTATTTAATCAAAATTAAAGGCCATTACAGGCTACGTTAAGAAAAGAGGCCACAAATCATATAAGAGGGATTCCCCAGTAACATTCTCAACCCATGCCTGACCCCTCCTAAATAAGATATCATTTCACATGCGCCATACCATCCAAAGAACAACAAAGATGAGCACCCATTTCAAAGAAGCCCATCCTAAGGCAAACTACATTTCTTCCCAAGTTGGTAGGGGCATCTGCAAGACCTTCTCCCAAACATCTCTAGTAAACAGGCACTCAAAGAACAAGTGCTAAATGTGGTCCTCCCCTGCCAGACACAGAGGACACTACTGGATAGGGGTACCCATCAATCTCTATCTGAGCCCACCATTAATCAACCCATCCCTCCTAGGTAGACACAAAATTTTTGACCTCCAAAGGCACCCGAACAAGCCAAAGCTTTCTACACACCTTGTCCTCCTCCTAAGGCGTAGACAAATCCCAAAGCTTTTTGTACGTCTTTCGAGGTTGATAAAGGCCACCCTTCTAGGAGAGACCATCAGAGCATGAGCCTATAGAAAAATCAAGAAGAGTCTCCAGCTGGCCTCTCTCATCCTCAATCTGACTGACCAAAGGCCCATCAGGTAATGGAATGGACCAGGTAGAGGAAGAAGAATCCCAACAGTCTGAAACCAAGGCATTCCTACTTCTTGAGAACCCATAGCATCGAGGGAAACGGGATGCCAAGGACCCAAAACCTATCCAATCATTCATCCAAAACATAAAAGTCCTACCATCCCCCAAAGTTGGGGCAAATTGATCCTAGTGAGCATTCAAAGCCAAAGTAACAGAGCGCCAGAAAAGAGAGATGCAACTGGGAACCTAGTGGGTGCTCAACAGACCCCTATAGGCATCCAGAATAATATCCTGCCACAAACTCCTCTCACCCTGCATAAAAGTGTCAACCCACTTGACGAGGAGGGAGTCCCCAAACTCCGCATTTTCCACACCCCAAGCCCAACCTTCTTCTTAGGCCAACAAATGAGATCCCACTGCGTAGGCTTCATGAATCGCCCCTCGATTTGGGGCCCCTTCCAGAAAAAATGTTTTCACACCACTTCTAGTCTCTTGATCACAGTTTTGGAAGGCCTAAACACTGACAAGAGAAAGAGTGGATTAACAGAGAGAAAGGAGTTCAAAAGGATCAGTCTACCACCTTTAGAGAGGAGCTTCCCACTCCACCCGAAAAGTTGGCCAGATAACTTTTTAAAAAGATTTGTCCAATCTGTATTTTTCATCTTCTTGACCCTAAGAGGCAACCCCAAGTATGGAGCGGGTGCTCAACCACCAGGATATGCAATTGTGCTGATAGACTCAACCTTGTCTCATCATCTAGACCAAAGCAGACCAAAGAGGACTTGGTCCCATTGATCCTAAAACCCGAGATCTCACCAAATATGCAGCCCAGGTGATGAAGCACACTTGCCTACTTCACCCTACCTCCAACAAAGAACATGATGTCATCAACAAATTGAAGGATAGGAGAGATGGCACGTTAGGAAGACCGCAAAGAGTAGCCATGAATCAAGCCACCCTCAAAAGCTCTGAAGGTCAGCCTTGCCAACGTATCGACCGCAAGAATGAAGACCAAGGGAGCTACCGGGCACCTTTGTCGCACCCCCTTCCGTGGCTAGATCCATTGGCCGGTCGATTTCCCTTAAGGGCCCCAAGGACCTCCTCCTCCAAGAAAGGCCTGACCAAAACCTCCGTCTCCTCCTCAAAAATTCAGGGCATGCTCAAGGAAGCCAACCTCTAGCCACCCTACTGCCCAGCTCTGATCATCTGTTGAAAATAGGAATTGACCATAGTCCTAATGCCATTTGGGTCTTGCACAATCTGGTCACCCTCCCTTAAGGAAGAGATAAGGTTGGATCTTCGTCTAGCACTCAAAGAGGCATGAAAGAATCTTGTATTGGCATCACCCTCCTTGAGCCACAACTACCTTGACTTTTCTCCAATCAATTTCTCTCTTAAGATCTTCAGCAAGCACCACCCCTAGCATGCCTTTCTCTCATCCACCTCCTCCATAGTAAGGGAAGAGACAACCTCCTTAGCATCAAGAGTGAGCACTCTACCCAAAGACTCCTTTCTTGACTTCTCTCTTTCCTCCATCACCCTCTTTCTATAATCAAGAAGAAGAAAATGGAGCTTCCTAAGCTTGGTAGCAAAAGATCTAGTAGTTGAGCCCTCATTCTGGAACCCTCTCCACCATGAGGTCACCAAATCCTTAAAACCCTCTTCCCAAAGCTAGGACTTTTAGAACTTGAAATATGAGGATACTGCTAGCCCATCACCACTGTCCCACATAATCAACATGTGATCTGAAAAAGGCCAAGTCATTGCCATGACATTTGCCAACTGCAAGGCTTCCACCATATTAACATCGTACAAGAATCTATCCAACGAGACATCAAGCCACTCCCATTCCTCCATGTGTACGTAGTCACAGACGTAGGGAGGTCAGACAACTCTAGCTCAGTAACCAACTCCTAGAAGCCCAAGGTGGAAAAATTGTGTCTCTCATCCAGACTACCATCGGTTGAAAGAGTGGCGTTAAAATCCCCGCCAATCAACTAGGGACCCCCTTGGGCAAAGTTCGTAGCCTCCCTCAACTCTCGCCAAAATTCCAGTGGATCCCTATCCATGCGTGGTCCATACACACATGAAAAATATAGAGACAAACCAATAGATAATCTAGTGAACGAGTATGAGAACGTACCTCCCCACCTTACAATCTAGTAGAGAAAGGTGACACTTCTTCCACCAGATGGCAAAATCGCCAGCTTGTCCAGAAGATGACATAGCCTATGGACCCATCTCGCTATTGGCACCAAGCGGCCACCAATCCCACGTCTCCCCTGTCTCAATGTGCGACTCCTAGCATAGCAAGCAGTCGACCCTCCACTCTTTTAAGTAACAGAGAAGAGGAGCTCTTCTCGCCTATCGTGCAACCCCCTTACATTCCAAGATAGAACCCTCGTCATGAAGAATGGTGACCTCCCTTCCTAGTCGAAGCGACCATCATCACCTGTAGAATGCGAGCCAAATACTTGTCGCATACCTTGAGGATCTTTAGGTCACCATTGCTATGAAGGTCGTAGTGCCTGCAAGAAACCACAAAAATTCTTCGAGAACCCTTCTTTCGATGATATGCATTCCCTTCCGAAACTTGGTCAATGCTGGCGCAACCTCCATGTTTGCCTTATTGTTGACCAGTGATGAGGGACTCATCATAGCTCCTAATTCACACAAATTATCTAGTTTACCTAGTTAAATCACTAGTAAATAACGTCTAAACAAGGTTAATTATATAATAAGTTAGTAATACACAAAGACCTTAATTATAAGTTAAAAAAACTTAATTATGACATAATAAGCGTTCAATTAATAATAAGACTTAAATATAAGCATTGAGCTATACATAATGAATTATAACTATACTTATAATATATATACTACCTAGGTTAATTGACTTAATAATATAAATCACTTAAATAAATATAGCTAAAAAGATAAAATAAATGTAATATCATGTCATAAATAAATTATTTATCATATTTACAATTATATCTAAAAAGTTGAAAAATAAATAATTTAATTTAAGCATTAAAACTCAGTATTTGTGTTTTAGTCCCTACATTTCATGTCAATTAAGTCCTTTCATTACACCTAAGTCCTTCCTGATTTACATTTAGGTCCTTGTGGACATCTTCACCTCTCTTCTCCATGAATAGTCATCATTGGCTGGTATCTGCATTGCCCAATGATCGTCTATCTAGTGACTAATCGCCATCTCCATTATCGTCCTACTTTCACTCACCCCCCTCTTTCAATCCAACAATGTGAATTAACCAAACCCTAATGATGGTGAGGTACTCTCACCGTCATCGAAGATGAAATACCACATTTCGATGAACCTGGACACAGTTACGTTCATATTCCTCCCCTCTAACCCTTACCACCACCTATAAATACCCCAGGAAACCTCCTCAATGGTTAGCAACTCCCTATCCCTCTTCTCACACCGAGTTGTTCATAGGCTATTCTCTCTTTCTCCGGTGACCTTCTCTCTTCTTTAGGTCTTCTCCGAGAGAGGCAACTTCTCCTCCGTCTTCCTCTTCCTTCACCATGTCTCTGGGAGTGGCTACGATGTCGACCATCTCTACTTCACGTTCTTCTCCATCAAAGGTTCTCTCCATCATCTGATCTCCTTCGCTCTGACGAGTCATCAGGGGAGTTTCTCTACCCCTTTCATCTAGGTAACAATAGATTAGTCTTTAGCTCTTAGTTTTAGTGGAGTAGTGTAGTTAGTTTAGTTAGTTAAGCAGTTAAACTCGACTTCTTGATTTCTTCTTCTCCAACTCTGGCAAGCCACCTCAGGCTTTTCCGGAGCTCAATTCACATCAATCACCCTTAGATCACCTATTTCTCTCTTCTGTGATTTCATTCGACTTCTTTTCCCCCTTATTTGATCACATATTCATGTAGTTCATCAACACTTCCACCTAAGAGCTCTGCTGTACATGGCGGAGTCTCAAAACATACTTCACCTCGAATTCAGCTCTCCAACATCTTCACCACAGTATCAGGGCCATCTTCTGCTTCTTAATTTGATCTAGTAGTCCATATACACCATATGACCAATTTCCATCACATTCTCACCTCCGCTGTCAATGGCAAAGGGTAGAAGTGCTTGTATCACCTAATTAATCCATTGCTCACCTTCACATTCACTTGCGAAGCATTTTGCCTCACTCAATTGAGTGAGTTGATCTCCCTTCAGTTCTGGTGAATTCAATTTTCCTTTTTAAGTAATGCAAGTCTTCATCCTTAATTTCAAGCATCAATCGAATTTTGTGTTCTTAATGATCCTGAGGTCATTAGGAAGTTTTTTGAACTACTTGTTTAGTTTTACAGAATTTAGTACTCTATTGGTCACTTCTAGCGATTACCGAAGCTAAGATGAGCTCTGACGATACCAACACTGAACTATAGAGTTTGAAACTTCTTGGGAAGCTCCAGATTACTATGTCTTGTCATATTGATCATGATCCATTCTTTTGTTTTGTGTTTTAATGGTTTTATCATTTTAATGGTCATCGTCTTCTCTAGCTCCAACAGAGTTGGGGAAGTTTAATCACTTGATATCAGACTCTGGTAGTAGGTTGTTATCTTCCTTGAGATCTAAGGAATCTAGATCAAGTCTCATTTAAGTGATTGGATCTTTGATTTAGTCTAACAATCAAACCTCATTTCAATCTCAGGCCATAGGTCTGAGACACGAGTTCTATTAAACAAACTTCCATTTTGATGAGTCAGAAATGTTCCTTATGTCAAATGGAGTTGATCTAGGTGCTTAATTGAGACTGAAATCAAGTTTAGCAAGAAGTCAACTTTTGAGCCTAGATTGGTCAACCTGAGGACATTCAGGATCTTTATGCTTCTAAACTTGATTTTAATGGATGATTTCAATTCCTTTTGTTGTAGGAATTATTTAGAAATAATTTTAGCAAGTTTTGATGAAGATTTAGATGGATTCAATTTTTTATTTAGTTTGGGTCCAAGTTGAACTTCTATGTTTCATAGCCTTCTTGATGAGATTCTTAGCTTAATTTAGCTCAGAAAGATCATTTTCCACACATTGAATCTACATAGAATGATTCTAGAGGCTCTAATCTATCATATGAGCCAATTGATTCCATGTTTTGTATGTTTTGAGCTCCTGCGTGGAGCTTTGAAGTTTGTAGAGCTTCTGAAGCTTCCCAAACCCTCATTTCAACACCATTGAGAATAGAATATTTTCAGGCACTTGAGTGATGCCTTAGGTGCTAGTGAGTGAGGGAATTCATGGGTTAATTAGAAGGTTAGCTCTCTACTGCTACTCTTCTTTGACTGTGGGTAGAGCCAACTTGGGATCATGATTCGGAGGTTCTCTTATGCTCCATTTCTTCAATTGAATGGTGGAATCAATAGAGGACTCATAGGGCTTTCGATTGAGCCCTTAAGATTAGCTTTTGGATCTTGGAGCTGCTTGGAATCAAGTGTCGAATTCACTGTTGGCATGTAGAAGAGAAGGGGACACATATAGTCCCACATTGGTAAGTGAAGACCGATCGATGCAGTATAAAATGAAACGCATCGCTAACCTCACCGAGCATCTACGGCGGGGCTGCGTGCCCTGCGAGTGTGCGTGAGCCCGCAGGACCTTTGACCTGATTTGACCATTGAATGTACTCTGTAGAGTGGCCTTTGGGTGCTAGGTGTGTGACACGTGTCCTCTCTATGGATGATCTTGTAGCGTCTGCTTCAGCTCTTGAAGCTATTCAGGCTGTGCAAATAGTCAACAAAATTTTTAGTATAAGTCGTGCTTACTTCGATTGTATTGAACACTTAGTCAATTCTAAGTGTTGGAAGCTGAAATGTGAAGGTTGTGACTGTGAATTGAAGGGCTTTATAGCCTAACTAGTTAATGAGAAAAATGGCCTTAGTTGTTAATAAATCAACGTGTTGTTTCAACACAACATTTTCAATATTTCTTTTTACAATTCAATGTAAATCTTTTTCTTTTCATTATGGAATGATTGCCATGTTGTTATTGTTCATTTCTATGTAATTATTCATGTGGATAACATATTGTAGTAATTAAATAGTTAATTAAATAGTTAGTTAATTATGTTGTTAAGTACTATAGTTAACTTATATTCTAGCTAAGTTTATACATTAGTAATTGATTAGCCCATAGTTGTGGGTTATTTAAGTATTTAAGTGCCTACACATTAGGTTAATTCTAACATTTATTTAGTATAAATTAGGATGTAAATAGATTAATTCATAGTTTTAATCTAATTACATAATCCATACATTGCATTCATATCTTAAGTGCATTTAGAATTAGCTTAGAATAGCATTCATCTAATTAGATAACTAATTAGGTATATTGTTTTTATTAACATAGAAGTTGAGGGTCTATACATAAATAACCCTAATATTTTAATAATATTTGCTTTATTCGTCTTCTTTCAGAACGGCTGGCTGCCGCTCCAACGCCCGGCTGCTGCAGTGATGAAGCCATTCAAGGGGGAGCGGATGTGGTGGATCTGGTCGGCGGCTGATTTCAAAATTGTTCAAGACACTATAAAAGGAGCACGGAAGCTGCCGGCTGCGGCAGGCCTCCGCCACCGACTCACCACTGTGCAGAGAGATCCTCTCTCTTCCATCCACACTGCCGGCCTCTACCGTGGCGGCGAGTCTCCACCACCGTGGGCGTGTGGCGTGACAGGCCACACCGCCATCCGGAGCTCGCCCGCATTACCGTGAGCACATCAGCGTGCATCTTCCTCGCCGTCGTCGCAGACCACCACGCAAGCTACTGATCAGCCACCCTCTCAGTAACTTAAGACGTCTGGGAAATTTCCCAGACGTCTGAAGTTACCCGCTCACCTCCACTTCCTCAGCCTGCACTCTCCAACCGGCCACCAAACCGCCTGCGCCCTCCACCGCTCACCGGCTGCTGACCTACGCACGCCTGCAGATCAGCCCGCGCTCTCCTCCAACGCCTGCAGACCAGCCTGCAGCATCCTCCAACAGCCGCCTGCAGCTTCCACCGCACACGCACAGCCATCTACAAACCACCGCGCAAGCGCCCCCTCTGCAGCTTCCACCGCACAGCCATCTGCAAACCACCGCGCAAGCGCCCCCTCTGCAGCTTCCACCACACACGCCAGCGCCCGCCTGCAGACCACCGTAGCCACGCCTCCGCGCGCCAGCGCCCTCCGCAGATCCTCCGCGCGCCCACGCAGCAACCGCCTGCAGCACCTCCGCCGGAGCTCGTCCGGCCACCTCCGGCCGCCGCGCGACTCGCCGTCACCACCGATTCGAAGCCCTTGATCCAAGGGACCTCCGCCGAGCTTCCCGCGCCCAGCCATCGGCTCCTCGTCGCGCAAGACAACGGGGAAAAATTCCCCTGTTTTGCTACAGTAAAGCATTGATTAAAATTTACATTTTCTGCCATTGCCAGATTTTATTCATATTCTATTCACTCTGCATTGCGGAAAATATCCTGTAGTTTATCATAATTGCCATTTCAGCATTATTTCTTGCTTAAACCTTAATCTAAAGGCAATCTTGGCTTGGTTCTTGTCCAAATTGACTCCGAACAAACATTTTTAAGTGGCGCGAATTTTAATACGTTATTGCCTCCCTGTGGAAACGACCCGCTCCTCTGCGAGTGGTTATTTCTTATTAAAAATTGATTAGTCGATTTTTCCACCACATTAAACTACAAACGACTTAAAAGCGAAAGATCGACCCGGTCAGTAATTAAGTATAAACTAGTAATGTAATATAAGTGGTAATCTTATGTAATTTAGTAAGTTATAATATAATTTATATAGTAATTAAGTTATAATTTAAGTAAGTAGTTAGTAATTAAATTACTTAAGTAGTTAAATTATAAGCTAATTAAGTATGTATACAATAATTAAGTAGCTATAACTTAAGTAGTAATAATATAATTAGGTTAGTAAGCTATAGTTAGTTAACTAAGTAAGTATAACTTAAGTAATTAAGTTCTATCTTAGTATTTATAATGAAGAAGTATTAATTTAGTTATTTAAGTTAAGTAACTTAAGTATATAGTAAATTATGAGTAAGTTATAGTAAGTATATTGGTATAATAATATGTATGTATACTAATAATTAAGTAATTAAGTATGAATAAGCATGAGGGGGTTTGTATCATGTTTGTAATAATTTTTGGAAGGAGGAGGATGGAAGGGAGAGGCTCTGGCAACTACGGCAATGACGAGGGTTGGTCAACTTGGCGGTCAAAGGCATGGCGTAGGAGAGATCAGAGAGGAGTTGCCTCAAAAGGAAGGAGTCATGCAGACAGAGGAAGGTTAGTAAGGGAGGAGTGGAGAAGGGTTAATAGGGAGATTGTGTGTTCTCGCTGCCAAAGGCGAGGACACATGGTGGCAATCTGTCGATCTCCTCTGGTTTGCTTGGCATGCGGAGGCCATGGTCACTGATAAGATGATTTTCACTTTCATTGTCATTTTGCACATAAAATATCGCGTCGAAGTAATATCAAAGTGGTGGAATATTGCTTTCAAAATAATTAAATATAACCACTTGAGAAGAGAGGGTCGTGTCCACAGGGAGGCAATGGCTTATTAAAACTCGTTACTATTAAAATCCAATGTTCACTATTTATTTCCCTAAAAAATCAAGTTAAGATTCCCTTTAGACTAACTAATCAATGACATGATATGTTGGAATCGTAGTTATGCAGAACAAGAGGGATATGCTCATAAAATGACTAGAATAAAATATTAATATCTAAAAATTCAAACTCCTACAATGGCATTCAAATGTAAAATTTAATATGACATGAAACAGAGCATTTGCTCACGGCGGCTCGTGCACGAGGGAGGAGGGCTCGTTGGTGACCAGGAGCTCAAGGGAGGTGCGCAGAGTCGAGGCCTTCATGTTGGTGGTGGTGCACCGATGAGTTGTGGTCGGAGATGGCCGATTAGGAGGGGAGAAGCTAGTGGTAGGTGGATGTTGGTGGGAGGTCGAGAGGATGGCAGATTGATTGGTTGGCTACGTGGCTAACAAGGTGATGTCGGCAAGCTCTTGGTGAGTCATCTAGTGGCGTTGGTGAGGAGAATGTTGGCCGGAGAGGGTAGAGTGGTGGTGGTGGTGGGTTGTAGGTTCTTCATGAATAGTGGACGGTGGGTGGGTCGAAGAAGAAGAGGAAAAAGCTTAGGCAGGGGAGAGGTTTTGGCTACGAGTTTGATGGTGTTTGCAGACGAGGGGTGAACGTGGTGTGTAGAGAAGGTTAAGGTGGTCATGGCTGTTGGTTTGAGATGCGGGTGGTGGTGTTGGCATGGTAGGAAGGGCGATGAAAGGAGGTTGACGGTGATGTAGAAGGAGGAGGATGGCAGTGGGCGAGGGCATGGTGTTTTTGGTGGTGGACTGGTGATGTTGGTGTTGTTTTTGTTAGAGAAGAGTGGGAAAGGGTGTCGTGCGTGCTGTCACTATGCACCACTTCATCGAAGACAAGCAACGATGTTGGAACAAGCTGGGGCCACGGTGCGCACTTGGGGTTCACGGTGCAGGCAAGAGGGCCAACCGTGGAGAGCGAGGAAGAAGCCCCTTCAATGGTCGTTGCGCCTCTTCTTTTAAACACCTCTCCCATCTGTTTCTCCTCCTGCGAATCTCGACCAGGAACTCGACGAGTAAATCTAAACCATTGGGGAGGTGTTGCATTGAAGCCGTGCTGCTGTGAGAAGTCTGGCGGCGAGGGTGCGGTGCGTTGAAGCCATGGACTCTGTAAGGAAGAAAACATAAATAAATTGAGTTATTTACAAAGATAATCCAAAATAATGCATGTAATGCATGTATGCCACCATAATGCATATTATCTTCTATTACATGTGAATGCAATGTATAAAATATGCATGCAAGCATTTTTATAAACTAATCTATTTATAAATCTAAGTATGTTATGTACATGTAGACATCATTCTAATATTTAGGTATTTATGTTCGAGTAGCTCACAAATGTGGTCTCATCAAATGCCCTCATGCCTAGTTTTTACTAGTTCCTAGCAAAAGTGGAAAGTGATGGAAGTGACCAAAAGATTTCTTCTTTTCTTATTCAAAAAATTTAGAGATCTAGACAAATGTAAAGTGATAGTAGCCTAGGTAATGGATCCAAGTGAAAAGCCAACTTACATTTGAAGTTCGTATTTAACCCTTGATAAACTTCTATTAGGATAGGCAACTACTTCCCTTGGGGATAAAGCAGCAAATGATCTATAATTTGACCTCGGCCTTTTGGCTTAGGTAGGAGATACTGAGTTGAATGGATTTATATTCGGTGGCTCACGCTCATCTGGTGCTACATGTAGTCTAGTACTGCAGACTCTAGATTTCTAGACTATTAGACAAGTCAACGAAGAGAGAGGCTAAAAATTGTACTCTCTTTACATTCCTTTGTGCTAACTCACTCTTTCTTTTCTTTTTCTTTTTCTTTTTCATTTTCTGAGATCACATATCTTACCCGATTTTGTAAATGTACTCACTATTTGGTGGCCTTACGTGGCATTCACACTTCAAGTAAAGTCCTAATAACCCGACAACTAAGTTAGAGGTCTTCAGCCAGTATTCGGGCGATCAGAAATACTGAAAAATTGGTATGGGTCATATTTGGTGGATCGCAATGTGTGTTTTTGTTGTGCATCAAAACATTGACACAAAAACAAATGACATGAAGATAAAACTCCAAACTTGGATTCTCTCTTTTCCTCTTTATTTTTTTTCTCTTTGTTGCTGTCTTTTTTTTTCCCTTTTCTTTTTCTACTACTAACTCAAAATGATGTATACTTTTATTTATGAGGTATTATTAGAGATGATGATGGTCAAGAAGATATTGTGTAGCTTATTTGGTGGAAGTGCCTACTCTTGGCACCGGGAAAGAATGGATAGGACAACCGTATTTCTGACCTTTAACACTATTACCCTCCTTCAACTGAGGACTCTATGAAGGATGGTCGTAACCATCCACCATAGTCATAGTTTTATTATGACTCAATTTCTGTGTATCTGCCTTATTTGGTGACTTTCAGGAATTCACACACTATTTGCATTTAGGAATAGAGAGTGAAACCTATGCCTAACTCTGAGGTATTATCATCTTATTATCCAGAACTTAAGAGTCCTTACACTAGACTTAGCGCACCAATAATCTCTCTACTTTCTTCTCACAAATATTAGGTGGATCTAATAGAAGATAGTATGCCTACCTCCTTATTATTTGTCCAAGAGTTCGGCAGACTAGAAATGCTTATTGGTTTTCTTCAAAGATCCATTACCCAGTCTACATGCAAGTGAAGTAAATGTACTGGATTCTAAACTTAAGAAACAATTTAAGAAGAAAATCTTCAATGACACCTCCTTGTTAAAAATTTTATGCTAGGGATTAACCAATTCAGCTCAAGAAAATAAAAGAGATTTTTTTTTTCTTTTGGCTAATGCACCTATTCTAAATGCATGCAAATATTTATAAATGATATAAACATTGTCAGCTTATACCCCCCTATGCTTAAGACTGATAATGTCCTCATTGGAAAAGAAAAGACATAGAAGAATATCACTTGAGGAAGAGAGTGGGAGGAGTTAAGGCTCCTCAAGCTGAAGTGCATCCAAAACCTGCCCATCTGAAAGAGTAACATAATGTTTAAGTCATTGGCCATTTACCTTAAAGCTCGCACCAGAAGTAGGTTTCGAATTTCTACAGCTCCATGAGGGAAGGTATTGATAACAACGTATGACCCATCCTGGCGGGACTTGAGCTTTCCTGGAAATAATTTAAGTCTGGAATTGAAAAGCCAAACCCACTGGTTGGGCTCAAAGGTTTTTCTAATGATGTGCTTATCATGGAAGACCTTTATACATTGCTTGTAAGATTGAGAAGTTTCATAGGCTTCATTACGAACCTCCTCATGCTCACTTAACTCTAGCATGCGTGCCTTTCCCGTTTTATCCAGATTTAAGTTAACGTTTTTAATAGCCCAATAGACTTTGTGTTGGATTTCAACGGGAAGGTGGCACGCCTTTCCGTAGATAAGACGGAAATGAGACATGCCTAAGGGAGTCTTATACGCTGTTCTGTAGGCCTAAAGAGCATCATTTAATTTTTTCGACCAATCCTTATGGTGGAGCCTGACAGTTTTTTCTAAAATTTGTTTAATCTCCCTATTAGACACTTCAACTTATTCACTTGTTTGGGGATGGTAAGGCATGGCTATCATGTGGTTGACTCCCAAATTTTGAAGTAGTCTTGTGAAGCGCATGTTCTTGAAGTGAGGTCCTCTATCACTTATAATTGTCCTTGGGCACCCATACCGGGAAATGATATTAGCCTTAACAAAATCCAAGACCACGGAATGGTCATTGGTCCACGTGGGTATGGCTTCTATCCATTTCGATACATAGTCCGCAACTACAAGGATGTATTCATATCTGAAGGACACAAGAAAGGGACCCATGAAGTCGATGCCCCAAATGTCAAAGATATCAATAGGGTGAATAGGTTGCTGGGGCATCTTATCCCTTTTTCTGATGGTTCTCATCTGCTGGTAATGTAGACATGCACCCACATATGTATGTGCATCTCGAAATAATGTGGACCACCAAAAGCAAGACTGAATAACCTTATGGGCAATCTTTTTTCCACTAAAATGCCCTCCACAGTGGAGGTCATGGTAGAAACTCAGAACACTCCTTTATTCTTTATTAGGGGTGCAATGGTAGAAAAGCTGGTTAGAGCCTATTCTAAAAAGCTCAGGTTCCTCCCGGTGATAAAATTTAGCATCAGCAAGAAACCTGTCTCACTTCTGCTTGTCCCAAGTACTGGGGGTAATAATGGTGACCAGATAGTTCACTATGTCAGCAAACCAAGGAGTTTTGGCCTCTACGGCTATCAGAGACTCATCAGGAAAAGTCTCTTGGATATCGCCAGCAGGGGTTGATGCCTCAATAAGGATCCTAGACAGATGATCTGCTACCACATTCTCAACACCTTTCATATCTTTAATTTCCAGGTCAAACTCCTGGAGTAGCAGAATCCAATGAATCAAGCGAGGTTTGGTGTCCTTTTTAGCAAGAAGATGCTTTAAGGCAAAATGATCAGTGAACACCACAACCTTGGATCCTAAAAGATAAGATCAAAACTTTTCTAAAGAAAATACTACAGCAAAAAGTTCCTTTTCAGTGATCGTGTAGTCTTGCTGAGGATCCGTAAGGGTCTTCTGGCATAATGCAACACATGAGGTTTGCCATCAACCTTTTGACCTAAGATCACTCCCACGGTGAAATTAGAAGCATCGCACATTAGCTCAAATGGGGGGGTCCAATCTGGTGCTTCAAGAATTGGTGCGGTAATAAGGGCTTTCTTTAAGACTTGGAAAGACTCGCCACATCTATCATCAAAATCGAAGGAAGATCCTTTGCTAACAGGTCGTAGAGTGGCTTGGAGGTTTTGCTGAAATCTCTAATGAAGTGCCTGTAGAACCCAGCATGGCTAAGAAAAGATTTATCTTGATGAACAATGGTAGGCGATGGAAGCTTAGAGATGGAATCAATTTTTGTAGTATCCACCTCTAATCCTCTCTCGGATACTACATGCCCCAAAAAAATACCCTGTTGGACATAAAGTGGCTTTTCTCCCAGCTAAGCACCAGCTTTGCCTCTTCGCAACGGGTTAAGACTTTAGCAAGGTGCGAAAGGCATAGGTCAAATGATGAATCGTAAATGGAGAAATTATCCATGAAAATCTCTACAAACTCGTCGATCATGTCAGAAAATATAGCCATCATACAATGTTGGAAAGTGGCAGGAGCATTACATAACCCGAATGGCATTTAGCAGGACGCAAATGTGCCATACGGACTCCTGAAGGTGGTACGCTCCTGATCGTCAGGAAAGACGGCTATATAATTATACTTAGAGTACCCGTCAAGGAAGCAGAAGTACTTGTTCCCCACCAATCATTCTAAAATCTGATCAAAAATAGTAAGAGGAAATGGCCTTTCTGAATAGCCATGTTCAAATGGCGATAATCAATGCAGACCCTCCAACCAGTTGAGGGTCTAGTGGTCACCAACTCTCCTTGGTTGTTTTCTTCCACAGTGATTCCTGCCTTTTTGGGCACCACATGTATAGGATGACCCATTTACTATCTGAAATGGGATAGATAATTCCAGCATCCTGCCATTTCAAAATCTCCTTTTTGACAACCTCTTGCATATTGGGGTTGAGCCTTTTCTGCATGTGTCGGAAGGGTTTCACGGACTCGTCCGTGTATATATGATGCATGCAAAGGGAGGGATCAACACCCTTATCATCAGCTATCGACCAAGCAATGTGCCTTTGTAAACACTTAAGTAGAGCTCCCTCCTGCGATTCAGATAATGCAGATGAGATAATAACGGGGAGCGTGTCGTTAGGGCCAAGGAAAGCATACTTCAATGTGCTTGGGAGGGGTTTCAGCTCCAACTTAGGAGCCTTTTGGGTTGAGGGTTTAAGTTGAGATGTCATCGCCTCAGGTAGCAGATCTACCTTCACGATTCAGAGTAGGGACAGAGACTCTGTGTGTACCCCCAGTAACTCTTCTAATTCGGGTATATCCCCTTCAGTTTCTTCAATAGTCAGAGGATGGTCCTTAGATATGACCTTTTGAAGGGGATCTCTACATAAGAGTGCTGGAGTAGTCTCTTCAATGATCTTATCAACTACCTCAATCTGGGAACAATCTTCCAATCCAGATGCTTGTAGGTATCAAAAACATTCAATCGGATCTTCTTATTCCCAAAGCCCATTTTAAGTGCCCCTGATCTACAATTGATAGAGGCATTGGCTATGGCCAGGAAGGGGCATCCCAGAATAATGGACGGCTTCATGGGCTTATTAGATGGGTCAGTATCTAGCACAAGAAAGTCAACAGGGAAGAAGTCCCTCACTCTCACCAAGACATCTTCCAGTAATCCCCATGGTGTCTTAAGCGATTTGTTTGCGACCTAAAGGATGACTGGACTAGGCTTTAAATCACCTCCTCCCAAAAGGTCGTAGACAGAGCTCGGTAAAATGTTCACCCCTGCGCCCAGATTAAGCAGAGCCTCATCAATGTGTTGGTTACTTATAACCACTGAAATATACGGGGCCCCTGGGTCTTTCATTTTGGGGGGTGTTCCATGTTGGAGAACCGAGCTAACATGGTCAGGCTGGATGACCTTGGCTTGGACATGTCTCCTAGATCGGTGCTTCTGGGTGCACAGGTCCTTCAGAAACTTGGCATAGGATGGGATCTATTTGAAAGCTTCCAACAAAGGTAAGTTGATCTGGACTTGCCTAAAAGTGTCCATAATCTCCTTCGTCCTATCCTTAGCTCTAAATGAGCCAACAGAAGATTCCCTAGGAGTAGATAAGTGCTCTAGATAGGGCACCCTCGACTTCTGGGTAGAGGGGTCATCATGGCGGGAAAGGGGTGGTGGAATGATGACATCCTCAGGGTGGGTATTTCAAGCAAGGGAGAGCAGTGTGGCTCTTCCTCGGTGGAGATGGAAGTCGGGTCTGGTGTAGGAGGGGAATCCTGAGAGGTGACCGTAGGAGTGCTATCTGACTTGTCGATTTTCTTTCTACTCCTCAGCATGGTCACAGCTTGGGCATGCTCCTTGAATATGACCCCCTTAACCTTTGGGTTCTCATAAGAGCTAGGCAACTTCCCTCGATCCCGCTGCCTAACTTCCTCAGTAAGATGACCACTTTGGGATTGCATATCAGTAATCATCTTATTCTGAGATTGGATGACTATATTCTGATGCTCTTGCATCGCTTTCATCATGGCTTTAAGTTCATCCATCTTAGAAGTCTTATTTTGAGGAGGGTTTGCATAGGATGGCTGGTATATGGGTTGGGGAGGTAGGGGTCTTGCATTCCTTGAGTTAGAAGCATCACCTTGCTTCCATGAGAAGTTTGGATGGTTCTGCCACCCCAAATTATAGGTATTGGAATAAGGGTTATTGAGAGGAGGTGGGCGGAAACCTTGGGCCGCGTTCAGGTCGGCCTGAATCAACTCAGGGAATTGATTTACCTGGTGGCACTCCGCAATGGCATGCGTTGTGCTTTGGCAAATGGAGCATTCAGTTGAAGACTGAAAGACAAAGGCTGCTTGCGGGTTCATGCTGGGGTTTGCTAAAAGCCTATCAAAGTTTTTGTTTAACAATTGAATCTGATAAGCCAAATCCTGAGTAGCACTAGCTTCATGGGCCTTTATCTTCCTCTGCAAGATTGATGGTTTTCTTTCTTGATAGACGAGGACATATGTATGGAATTGTCACTTAATGTTTTAGATAATGCCCAGGCTTCATCCTCAGTTTTGGTCATGAAGGTTCCTACACAGGCTACATCGATGGTTTGCCTGTGCCTTTTAGATAATCCACTATAGAAACTTTCGACCAACTGTCATCTTGGCACCCGATGGTGGGGGCATAACCTAAGAAGGTCATCAAAGCACTCCCAAGTCTCATGAAATTTCTCCCCTTCCTGTTGAGTAAAACCCATGATCTCTCTTCTGTAATGGTTGGTCTTACTCATAGGGAAGTACTTTTTCAAGAATTCTCTCTTGAGGGTGGCCCAATCATTAACCCTTGCATTGAGGGTATGATACCAATGCTTGGTCTTATCCTTAGAGAGAAACAGAATAGAGTTCTCATCAGGGCATCATCAGTAAAGCATTGGTGCTTAACCATGGAACAAACCTCGGTGAATTCCTCAAGATGCCTGTAGGGATCCTCCCTAGCAGTACCATAAAAAGAGGGAAGCAAAGATATGGTATTGCTCTTGATTTCATAAGGATTATCCACTCCAGGTCTTTGGAAAGGTAGGGCTTGATGGGTTGTAGGGAGGAAATAGTCTCTCAAGGTTCTTTGATTTTCACCAACCCTAATCTCTTCTTCAAGTCTTTCTTTAGCCATTTTTCTTCTTTCTTGGTTCGCTTTTCTAATAATTCTCTCCATTTCTAGGTTAAAAACAAGACTATTTCTAAGAGAATGCCTACCAAGCATGCACAAAGAAAACACAACGCAACAGGTCTTTTATTGATTTAAAGTACTTTAAATCAATAAAAGACCTGTTGCCTTGTGTTTTCTTTGTGCATGTACTTTAAATCCCCTTCCAACTCTTCAGCTTGGCCAAATGGAGTCAAGTTAGTATGTCTCCATTCCCACGTAGGTGGTATGAGAGAAATAAGGCACTTGAGATTCCTAGTCAATATCTGTTAAGGAGGTTGAGGTTACTTTTAGTTCTTTTGGGTGATCAATCAAGTTGTCATTCAATTATGCACCCTAAATTGACTTTCGAGTGCCCTAGAGACATACACTTTATTGCAATGATATTCTCAGATGCTCAAGTAAAAAGGTACTCCAATGATGCAACTGATTGTGCAGCAACCATAGGTCTTAATTAACTTAAATTAGGCTAGGACTTAGCATAAGTTAAGGTAATTCATGCATGCATAAGCATTACTAGCACCTTTACTGCTTTCTTTTAGCTATGCAAAAAATAATGCTATAAGGTACTGATTAAGTGCATTATGTCAATTGCAGGTAATAAGCTGATCAGAAGCTAGATCTGAAGCTGGATCTAAAGCTGGATCTGAAGAATAAAGAATAACTGGTGTTGCAGCAGAGAGTGGAAGACCTAGATTAGATGTAGTAGATAATAATGTAAGGGAGTTAAGGTATACTATTCTATTAAGTAGGAATAAAGTAATAAATTGTGAAGAACTTAGGTCCATCCTAGCCCTAGGACTACCTAGAAGCCTCCCCAAGCCTTAGCCACCCTTAGATTAGGTCACCGCACCCTAGGAAACCCTAAAATCCTAATTCTAGCCTCTATATGGACATCCAGATGAGTTATAGGACATCCAGAACCCTTAGCCAACTCCCGGACACCTTAAACCTTCTTCTGTAGTGTTATTGGACATTCAGACACTTGGTCAGACGTCCAATTTCTGCAGAATACCCAAGACAGAACCTAGAAACCCTCCTGACTCTGATTGGACGTCCAGACAACAAGTCTGGACTGCTGATTTTTCACTATAAGACGTCAGACAACTTTCTTAGACGTTTGATACTGTCCTCCAGTTCTTATTTTGGAATTCAAGCCTTGATCTTGGATCTCTAGCCCCTCAAATCCAATTCTAACCCCATAGGAACCTAAATTAAGGTGTCCTAACCCTAGTACATCACCTTTAGACCTCTCTAAGGACCTAATTAAGTCCTCACTAAACCTAAGTGACTTGGATCTTAGTCAATTTCATTAGCCTATTTAGTTGGACTCATTGAGTTCGAGCCCTGATCTCAGCACATACTATCCAATTGGACTCAGTGAGAGTCCAATTGACTTAGACCTAACTTAATTGAGTTATTTTACTCTCAATGAGGTTTCCACACACCCAATTAAACTTGTATTAAGTTTAATTGCACTTTACCGTAGTGAATTAGTGTTTACAACCCTAATTTGAGACCTACCTTGACCTAAACCCACTAGAACCTAACCTAATCAACCTAACCACCTAAGTTTTGACCCACACACACCCACACACACCATCCACACGAAAATACCTATCCTAGAGTTCTCTAGAACTCACTACCATGTGTTGTTGCCTTGGTTGCTAAAATTAGCAACCAAGAGCCATTCAATTTTTAGATCCACATTTGGTGGATCTAAAGACCACACCTCCTCCTATTCCTCTCAAGGCCGTCCTCTTCCTTCAAGGCTCCCTCCATGGACAGCTAAAGAAGAAGCTCTCCTCCAAGTTCCTTCAAGGGTGCCAAGAAGAAGAGCATGAGGATGCAACACCATGTGGGCGTGCCTTCTTCCTCCACCATAGAGGGTCCACGCCGCATTAGTTTTCTTCTTAGACGGCCATAGAGAAGACCCCCCTCAAGGTCTTCTCAAGGATGGCCATTGGTAGGGAGGGTGCAACACCCTCCTCTCTCCACTTGGGTGCACACACCCATCCTCATCTCTTTAGTGGACAGCTAAGAAGGCTTCTCCTTAGTCTCTCTTGGTTGATCCCTTTCTTTAGTTTAGCTTTATTTCCATGTATCCAGATTTTATAGTGACTTAATTTTTGATGTATGATACTCTTGTCTAATAGTTTTATATGCATGCTATTATTTTCACGGCTTACAACTTTGATGCATGCTTTCATTTCATCTTTCAAAATAAAGATCAAAAACACAAAAAGATAAAAATATTAGGTTAGATTTACCCGATCCAAATCTCGACTTGTTTTCACCCCTCCCAGAGACGAATGACCGGGACTCAAGTTTTAAAAAGAAAAGAAATCTATGTGAGTTTCGTTATTATAAATACTTTTGTCAAGAGGATTTCGCGACTATACTATGATTTTCGACAATTTTAAAATACGCAATTTCCATGCTTGGCTTCACGGCTTACAACTTTGATGCATGCTTTCATTTCGTGTTTCAAAATAAAGATAAAAAACCCAAAAAGACAAACATATTAGGTTAGATTCAGCCGATCCAAATCTCAACTTGTTTTCACGCTCCTAGAGATGAACGATCGGGACTCAAGTTCTAAAAAGAAAAGAAATCTATGCGAGTTTCGTTATTATAAATATTTTTGTCAAGGGGATTTCGTGACTATACTACTATTTCCAACGATTTTAAAATACACGATTTCCAACGATTTTAAAATACACGATTTCCAACTATACCACGATTTCCACATCCACTCCACCTCCATGTCCACCAGTAGCTTCACCATGGCCACACCACCTCTATGCCAAGATGCTGGATCACCTCTCCAACTTCTCTCTAAGGGCCAGCCTAAGCACCATTGGCCACCCCTCCTCCTCTCAACCACTCAAAGGCCATCGAAGCCACCTCTGAATGCCCTTATTTCTGCTTAATTAGATTATAGTTCCTCTTAGATTTTCATGCTTTATTTACTACTTAATAGTGTAGCTCCTTACTTCTCCCCCAATGATGCATGCAAAATCCCTCCATAGATTCATGTATGTAGTCATTTTCTGGTGGCGAGTAGTTTTATTTCCCTGTACAAGCATTCTTCTACCTGTGCTCTGCAACTCTGATATCATCATCATCTTATATATATATATATATATATATGTTGGAAATCACATGTGCCAAGTTATCATCTTTTGGTGTGATTGAAGTTGCATGTTTTAATTACTATCTTTTGGCAACTAGCATGTCGTAAATCACCATAAATTGGCATGAGATTTTAAGCAAGTAGAGAGAAAGAGATCGATTTCAAATCTTCATTTCCATAAGCGCCTCCCAGAGATGAACGACCGGGACTCCAAGTCTCGTTATCTTTATAAATATTTTTGTTGATCGTATTGCGCACTATACTACGATGCTTTTTCTTATCAAAAATGCGCTTTACGAGACACAACAGGAACCAAGGGATGCAAGTAGGGTGAACCCTTCCTTTGAGGCAGTGCGTTAGCGATGCCTCTTAACTACCCTTGAATTCCTTTAAGGGGTGTCCCCCTCCTTAGAGTATCAAATCACTCTGGCAAAAGTTAATACCACTGTCACAAAGCGAGATAGGAGGGTTTTCATCGATAAAGAGATCGATGCCTATAGTCTTAAGAGTTCAAGTCCTAATGCAGTGCCTATAGTGCGTGCTCTGTATAAGAAGTGTGCATCACACTACGAAAAGTGATTTTTCTTTTGAAAATCACAGTCAAGTTATTCAAACACTTTATGTATATTTTATTTTCTTTTCAAGAAGCAATGTGACAACTTGATTAATCTTTTCAAATCAGCTTAGGTGGTTTAATTATGTCCGAATGCAATGCGTGTACAGATAGTTAATGTAGAAAGATAGGAAATACGTACCTTGCTCCAACACTCTTCTATGCAGAAATGCATGCAATGTAGTAAGAAAATCTAGATGCTGCTTAAGCAATCATAGATGGTTTCCCTAAAGATATGTAGCTTCTATCAGGCAATTCAGATTTTTTTTTAATAAATAAATGTACAATCAAAAGAACTAACTAAGAATAAACCTAGAATCTAAAGAATCGGGGACACTCCCCTAAAAATTGGCCCCAGAGTGGAAGGGCAAGAAAATAAATAACTAGACTAAATCCTAAAGAGTCTATTCTAAAATTCTAAATCATAAATCTAAGAGGCAGGATCCTCCTGGATGGTCCTTTGTGTGTCTCCACGCGTGTGGGATCAAGGTTCACAAGCTCCTGTGATTATCTCTGAGGTGGCGGCAAGGTCCACCAAGATGAGCATCTGCTGTGTGCACCTACTCCTTCGATGTACAGAGAAAAAATGATAGATCAATAATCTCAATAAGAAATTAATTCAGACAGAAAGAATACTCGTGAGTTTACTAGGCTCATTGCCTCCCCGGCAACGGCGCCATTTGATAAGACGGTTTTCACTTTCATTGTCGTTTTGTACAAAAAATGATGCGTCGAAGTAATATCAAAGTGGTGGAAAACTGTTTTCAAAATAATTAAATATAACCACTTGAGAAGAGCGGGTCATGTCCACAGGGAGGCAATGGCTTATTAAAACTCGTTACTATTAAAATCCAATGTTCACTATTTATTTCCCTCAAAAATCAAGTTAAGATTCCCTTTAGACTAACTAATCAATGACATGATATGTTGGAATCGTAGTTATGCAGAAAAAGAGGGATATGCTCATAAAATGAATAGAATAAAATATTAATATCTAAAAATTCAAACTCCCGCAATCGCATTTAAATGTAAAACTTAATACATCATGAAATAGAGCATTTACTCGCAATGGCTCATGCGTAAGGAAGGCTCGTCAGCGACAAGGAGCTCGGGGGAGGTACGCGGAGTCGAGGCCTTCATGCTGGTGGTGGCACGATGGCGAGTGGTGGTCGGTGATGGCTAGTCGGAAGGGGGATGTCGATGGGAGGTTGAGAGGATGGCAGATCAATTGGTTGGCAGTGTGGCTAACAGGGCGACGTCGGTGAGCTCCCAGTGAGTCTACTGGTGGTGTTGGTGGGGAGAACATTAGTCGGAGAGGGTGTAGTGGTTGTGGTGGGTTATGGGTTCTTCTTCGTGAATAGTGGATGGTGGGTAGGTTGAAGAAGAAGAAGAGGAAAAAGCTTAGGCAGGGGAGAGGTTTTGCTGCGGGTTTGTTGGTGTTTGCGGACGAGGGGTGAACGTGGGAGCATGGAGAAGGTTAAGGTGGTGATGGCTATCGATTTGTGATGTAGGTGGTGGTGTTGGCGTGGTAGGAGGGGCGGTGAAAGGAGGTTGATGGTGATGTAGAAGGAGAAGGAAGAGGATGGCAGTGGATGAGGGTGTGGTGTTTTTGGTGGTGGACTGGTGATGTTGGTGGTGCTTTTGTCAGAGAAGAGCGGGAAAGGATGTGGTGCATGTTGTCACTACGCACCACTTTGTCGGAGACAAGCGACGATGTTGGAGCAAGCTGGGGCCATGTGCACGCTTGGGGTTCATGGTGTAGGCGAGAGGGCCACCGTGGAGAGCAAGGAAGAAGCCCCTTCACTGGTCACTGTGCCTCTTCTTTTAAATGCCGCTTCCATTTGTTTCTCCCACCACGAATCTCGACCAGCAACTCGACGAGTAAATCTAAACCATTGGGGAGGCGTTGTTTTGAAGCTGTGCTGTTGCGAGAAGTCTGGCGGCGAGGGTGCGGTGCGTTGAAGTCGTGGACTCTACAGGGAAGAAAGCATGAAGAAATTGGGTTATTTACAGGGATAAACCAAAATCATGCATGTAATGCATGCATGTCACCATAATGCATATTATCTTCTATTACATGTGAATGCAATGTATAAAATATGCATGCAAGCATTTTTATAAATTAATCAATTTATAAATCTAAGTATGCTATGTACATGTAGACATCATTCTAATATTTAGGTATTTATGTATTTGATTAGCCCACAGATGTGGCCTCATCAGTCACAAGCAAAACGTTTGCATAGAGAATAGAGGGAGATCTGGAGAGGGGGTTGCTCTTCGCCCTAGGTCGGTAAATAGAGAAGGCCTGCCTCCATCGCCTGATGCATATATGGGTCATTCCATTGATGTGGAGGTCCCAATCTCTGAAGATATTAGGGTTTCCGAACTTGTGCTCAGAGGTGCTCTGGTTGGAGAAGTGATGATTGGAAACCCCTCGCTAGAGCATCTCTAGCTATTGGTAAGATCCCTATTCCTATATGTTGAAAGTTGGAAGATTGCCACTCTTTCTCCCATGCGGTTTGTGGTTTTGGGATTGGGCATGATCGATGTGGAATGCCTTAGGTTTCAATTGAGTGTTTTTGAGAATGTAACAATGTTATGAAGATTGGTGTCAACTTTTGATGGTGCATTGTCAGAACGGCCACCTCAGAGGGCTGGGTCTCGATTGGGGAGGTTGGAAATCAGAGGCTTGCCATTGCATCTGAGATCAAAATATGTGATCGCCTCCGTGATAACAGGGTTCGCAAAATTGGCTGAAGATGCAGAGGTTTGTTTATGGGAAGGAGATGGTTGTCAGCTATGTGTTAATGTTGATGTCTTCAGAGGTGGGTCGATACTAGAGAAGATTGTACTGCGTTGTGGAGGTAGTTCATGGCTAATACAACCGCAGTTTGGATGTGTGGAGGCAGATGTCCAGGAGCAAGATGGGAAGACTTATGCAAATGCTATGAGGGAGGAACTCAATCAGGAGCAGTTGGGTCGAGACCCACTAGAGGAAGCATCTAAGCCAAAAAAGAGGAAGGATCACCATCACACAAGGGTGGAAGAGGAGGAGATGTCTGACATGAAGAGCGACCAACCTGCAACTAAAGAGAATTCAGCTGTGGGGGTTCTACAAGAGATCCTAGTTAATTCGCTGAGATAACACCCTTCCTTTCAGGATGCAGAAGGGTTGTAGTTTGGGGCTGGAGCTACATCAAAATCTACTATGGCTATATCCCCATATAAGCTAAGGCAAAGAAGGAATGTTGATTCTAGAAGGATGGATGAAAACTCTATAGTAGCAGTGCTTGGAGTGGAATTTTCCTAGCAAGCAAACAAGGGGGTTTTTCAAGAGGGAAGATGAGAGTCCTCTCATGGAATGTGCGTGGGTTGCGCGACAGAGTCTGAAGAGACTCACTTGCAAGATATTTAAGGGAATGGGAGATTGACTATGCACTTATCCAAGAAACACATATTGAGGATGATAATAGTTCAATGTGGAACGAAATGAAGAGGGCTGGTAGTATTGATTGTGTGAATCTGAATGCACAAAGGAGGTCTAGTGGGGTGGCCATTTGATGGAGGAAGGTTTGTTTAGAAGTGATTGAGATGTTCAAATCTAGGCATGCGATCACTTGTAAGTGCAAGATGGTTTAGGGAGAGTTAGAGTGTGTAATTATTGGGGTGCATGGACCATGTGCTGCGAACTCTCGGTATGAACTATGGGAGGATCTTTCAACGACTGCAACTCATACACGAGGGCTCCCATGGCTGATAGGAGGCGATTTCAACTGCACATTGGTAGGAACAGATAGAGCAAGTGGCCTGATGGACAGTTCATCGTTGGGATTTCAATTGTTTGTGTAAAATTTAGGTCTGAATGAGTTCCCATCAGCGGGTGTGGAGTTTACTTGGAGAAATGGAAATGGTTTGAAATCAAAATTAGATAGGTTCTTCGGGAATGCAGACCTGATGGAAAGATTCCAGCTATCATTTGTGATTGGTCTGGAGCGTCCTTTCTCAGACCATACACCATTGGTCTGGGATAGTGGCGAGAATGCTTAGGTTGGTTTGTATTTCAAATTTAGATGCTCATGGCTTAGAGAACTGGGATTCCATGAAATGATTGCATCATGGTGGCAAGTGAAATAGGTGGAGGGTATAGCTACAATCAAATTGGCCTCAAAGTTTGCTTCTATGAGAATAATGTTAAAGGAATATGGATTTGCTATTGCTAAAGAGAGAGAGCAGAAATGCCATGAAGCCCTCTTGCAAGTGCACTGGTTGGATGCTAAGGAATAGACCTCCATTCAGTCTGAACAAGGACTGGAAACACGGAAACAGTGGTATGAGGTGATAGCTAAAGAAGATTTGAAGAGGGAAATGGATTGGTGTGAACTCTCTAGACAATTATGGCTCAAAGAGGGGGATACCAACACTAAATACTTTCACGTGGTAGCCAGTTCATGTAGAAGACACAATTATATTTCATCAATTGTTGTGGGAGATCAGAGAACATCCTCTCTACAGGAGATTCGAGCAGCTGCCATCAGATATTTCAAGAATACCTCTCGGGCTGTAGGCAGGGGTGACTGGAGGATGGCTGGATCAATTTTTCCATGAATCTCCAATGACCAGGCTAGTAATCTGTTGGCTGCTATATTCGAAAAAGAAGTGCATGAGGTCATTAGTGACTTGAACAATGAGGGCTCTTTGGGTTCAGATGGAGTGCAAGTTTTTTTTACAAAGAATTTTGGAATGTTTTAAGAGTGGAGGTGATGGAGGTAGTCAGGGAGTTTGAAAGGGGTAATTATGGTTTCGATAAGATAAAAGGATCGTATCTCCTTTTACTTCCGAAGAAACAAGGTGCGGACAGCTTCCCGGATTTCTGGTCCATTGCACTCTCGAACACTATATACTTGACGAGTAAAGTTCTGGCAAATAGACTTCGGAGTGTATTGCAGGATCAGATTCTTCCAGTTCAATCTGCTTTCCTCCCCAACAGGTCGTTACAAGAGTCTTTCATCATGCCTTAGGATGGTGATGGGATGGCACCAGAGAAAATGTAAGGCGTTTCTTTGGAAGGTAGATTTCCGGAAGGCTTATGACTTGGTGTCATGGCATTATTTATGGGAAGTCTTCAAGAGAAGAGGTTTTCCATCCACATGGTTACAATGCATGAAAAGATGCATCACCACTGCCTCTTTCACGCCCTTGATAAACTGTAGACCATGTGGGGCATGGATTCAACCGCAATGCAGGGTTAGGCAAGGATGCCTGCTTGCACCACTTGTTTTCAAGCTTGCGGTTGAAACTTTAGCGAGGTATGCTTGTAGATTATCAGAGGTTGGTATGATTAGAGGCTATTCCATCTCTAATAGGAATGCCATGGCTCCTGTATTACAATATGCCGACGACATTGTCTTTTTTGTAGAGGGAAAAAAGCAAGAAGCACGAGCACTGCTGCACATGGTCAAGATTTTTGGGGAGATATCCGATCTAAAATTGAATGGGGACAAATCATCTTTGGTCTGTTTTGGGATCTCAGGTGATGAACAAATGACCATATCCTCTATTTTGGGTATGCCACTGGTTACTCTTCCAATTAGATACTTGAGCTTGCCTCTGAAATGCACCAAATTAAAAAAAATTGATTGGAATATCTTGTTTGATAAAATCTCAGTGAAACTAGAAGGTTGGAGCAGAAAATACTTATCCAAGGGAGGCAAGCTTATTCTCTTAAATTCTGTGATTACCTTCATCCCTGTCTTCTTCTTTTCTGTGTTCAAAGCACCTAAATCTATTTGGAAGTGCATTGATGTGATGCGGAAGTGATTCTTTTGGAAGGGATCGAGCCACAAAGGTAAATTTTTACAACCTTTGAAGTGGGATAAACTATGTATGCCCAAAGAACATGGTGGAATGGGGATAAAATCCCTTAAAGAATTCAATGATGCATTACTTCTTAAATGGGCCATCAAATTACTTAATGACGAGGATAAGAACTAGGCAGTCCTTATTAAAGAAAACTATGGTAGTTCTCAAAGCTCTTTGAACCAACTTCAGCCAATCAAACCATCCCCTTTATGGTTATCTGTGGTACAAGCAATGAGGGACAATTGGTAGATGTTTTAGCCGGTGTTAGGTGATGGTTGCTCTTTCAGTTTTTGGCAAGAGGAATGGTTGACTTTGGGACTACTGAAGGATGCTTATCCAAGAGTCTATGTAGCTACAACAAGTAAATGGGACCCGATCAGCAGGTTTTGGTCTGAGTTGGAAGAGTCTTCACGGATTGATGGGGGTGACTCAAGCAGAGAAGGCACCAGAACTTGGGAGGAGAAGTCACGGCTGCAGCTGGATTTGATGGCCTTGAGACCAGTGGCTAGTTTAGAAGATAGCTATCGATGGGATGGGATCTTCACTCTAGCCCAAGCATATGAAAAGACCATGATGAGGTCTATTTCTAATGAGGTGGATCTGATAGGATGGAAACTATGGTTGTTGAAGATCCCATTAAAAGTCCAAATATTTTTGTGGCTATGCAGGAGGGATGGATTGATTATAGGGGATCTCAGACATAGGAGGATGGGTATTGCCTTATAGTCTTTCCTACTTTGTGGATTACCTGCCGACAGCTCTACTCACATTTTCTCCTCATGTGTGGTGACTGATGCAGTTTAGAGAAGAGTATGTAAGGAACCGCTCCCCATGTGGGATATCCTGTGGCATAACTTTTTGATGAGTGATAAGTTGCATATTCATATGGCACTAGTGATGTGGTGTGTTTGGAGAGCGAGAAATGAGTTTTTGTTTCAGGAGAGGCCGGTTTCAGTGGAACAAATTGTAAATGTGTGTTGGTCCCTCATACGCATGCGGGAATTTGTATTGTAAGTTCCTACTTTTGAGGAATAGAATGCTCTCCCAGATTGCTATCGTAGAACGATAGCTTTCCTTTTTGTTTCAAAAAAAAAAAAAGTACGAGGGGGCGATGAGAGTCTCTGGCGATCAAAGAGACGATGAGGGGTAGTCCACCTGGAGATCAAAGGCTTGGCGTGGGAGGGATCGGAGGGGGACTACTCAGCCGGGTAGGTTCTTTGGGGGTGAGGGGCGTACAATAAGGGAGGTTTGGAGGAGGGTGAATAAGGAGATCATGTGCTATCATTGCAGAAGACGAGGGCATATGGCGATGGTGTGCCAATCTCTGATCTTTTTCCTGGCATGTGGAGGACATGGTCACAAACGTGATTCATATTTGAAGAACAGGATACGATCAGGTGAGGGGTATTTTGTATGCCCTAGGACGGTTGCTGAAGGTCCTCAACCACCACTTGAAGGTATTGGCCACACGGTGGATGTTGAGGTCCCTCTATTGGAGGACATACGGACTGCAGAGTTGGTGCTTAGAGGAGCATTGAACGAAGAGGTGATGATAGGGAACCCATCTTTGGAATGCCTTCAACGTTTGGTGAGTTCCCTCTCTCTGTTAGTTGAAGGTTGCAAGATTGCCACTCTATCCCCCATGTGATTTCTTGTTTTTGGTTTGGGGATGATTGATGTGGAACGCCTTTGTTTCCTGGTGAGTGTTTTTGAGAATGTGATGATTTTGTGGAGACTTATTTCTTGGTTTGATGGTGTGTTGCCAGAATGGCCACCTCAGAAGGTTGGTTCTAGATTTAGAAGTCTGGAGATCAAGGGTTTGTCGCTCCATCTGAGGTTGAGGGATGTGATCGCATCTATGATTTTTTGGTTTGGGAAGTTAGCTGAGGATGTTGAGGTAGGTTTGTGGGAAGGTGATGGTCACCTCTTATATGTGAATGTTGAAGGTTTTTGTAGGGGCTCGATTCTAGAAAAAAATATTCTTCACTATGGGGGCAGCTCGTGGCTTCTTCTATTGCAATTTGGATATGAGGAGGAGAAGCTTCATGAACATGAGATTGTCAGAGAAGGGCCAAATTTGAGGTAAGATGGCCATGATATGCATGAGGAAATGCTTGAGTTGAAGAAAAGGAAGGACCACCATCATATGGAGATGGAAGAAGGTGAGACGGAGATTATGAGGGATGACCAATTGGAGGTTGAAGATGAAGCACCAATGGGGGTGTTACAAGATATCCCAGTGAATATTTTGGACCACAATTCCTCCTCTTTCTATGCTATTGAGGGCCTGAAGTTTGAAGTGGATTCAACAACAAAATGTGGGATTGGGCAATCCCT
This sequence comes from Thalassia testudinum, assembly GCA_037157565.1. NCBI lineage: Eukaryota > Viridiplantae > Streptophyta > Magnoliopsida > Alismatales > Hydrocharitaceae > Thalassia > Thalassia testudinum. The sequence continues at coordinate 12,039,298 of JAZHRO010000044.1, read as the reverse complement.
TTACAAACTTAGAGGAAGGAGGAATGAGGATAAAATGAAGATGGATGAAAATGATATTTCAACTTTGCTCAACGTTGAAAAGGCGCTCCCAAGAGAGGAGATGAGAGTCCTCTCCTGGAATGTGAGTCGGCTATGCAACAGGGTTTGAAGGGCCTCTCCTGTGAAGTATTTACAGAATGGGAGATTGACTAAGCACTCATCCAAGAATCACATACATAGGAAGAGGTTGGTCAGATGTGGAATTGTTAACAGAGCGAAATTGAGGTTTAAAAATGCTGCATTGTAGTATAGTCGAAATTGCTTGAAAACAAATAATATTTATTACTCGAATATCAGAAATGAAGTCTAAGGTCGAACACAGGGAGCAAGTGGAAATTTAATACTCAAGATCACAATTTGAGTCAAAGATATGATTAATTGCAATCAAGACTTAATAGAAATGAAGGGCAAAAAGAAGGGGTTAAAATGGTGATTTGAATCACCAAATTAATCCTACAATTTAACCACAATTATTTCAAATGTTTGCACAGTATCAACTACAATTAATTCACGCAAGATGAGTAAGCAACAGGTCTTGAGAAGCTTGGATATGTGAAATTAGACGGCGGATGCGTAGATCGGACGTCTTAAATAGCCAGTTGCTATAGTGCCTCCAAGCGACACAAGGGTCACTTCTTCCTTTCTTCTCTATTGTTCTCTTCTTTCTTCCTTTCCTTGTCTCTTTTCCTCTCTTTTGCGACTAAGTGTCTCACAACTTCCCGCAGGAGCAAAACCCCCCTCTCCTCTCTCTCTTTTCTTCTCCTTAACCTCCTCTCAGATATATGCTAATCGGATCCAGGTACATGGGTAAACGGTTTAGAGCTTAGACCCGTGTGGCATGGCCGCAAGCGAGAGCGTGCGTGCATTCGTGCGAGGGGACCTTACCCCGTGCTACTGAGGCAACAAGGCAGAAGCAGAAATTCAATTTAAACTGCTCATGGGCTTCAGTGCTTTCCGATGTGGGACTAAGTCCCCTGCAATTCTTCGCGATGACCTTCGTGAGTTGCAGCGCGTTTCTTCGCCAAATTGGAGCAGTTGCTAAGGTTCACACTCCCAATCAGGGACCTAGGAGTCTGGAGCTATTGGTTCCGCACCACATGGAGGTGATGCCTGGGTGTGTGGAGCAAGAACACCTTCTTCAAGGTTGCGTGAAGCTTCGTCAATGGCGGTGGAGATGTGATACCCAAAAGAGACGAACATAGGCTAAGTGCCCCAATCAGTACCTTTAGGAGCTTCGCCTTGATGAGGCGAAGTCAACAGCGGTGGTTGCGTGGTGATTGGTGGAATGAGGAGGTTTGACGACCTCTCAAAGGGTGGTCGGAGGTGGGTCTGTTCAGAGAAAGATTTAGAGGAGCAATCATCCTAACTAGGTTCGGACTTTTGCTCCTGGGGTCACGGTGGAGGTTTTGGCGGTGTTGGCGACAAGAGTCGAGCGCTGTAGCAGCTGATTGGCGTCGCCGGAGCGTTACCGGAGGCGGAGAAGATGAAGTGTAGGGGACGTGGTTGGCAGTTGTGTATGTGTCATAAGTGTGGGAGAGCGAAATAGAATGAGTGAGAGAGTGATAGAGGAACTTAGCTAGGTGAAAATGAGGCAGAGGTAGCCGATTTTGATCAACCGATGTTGGAAGAGGGATTGGTGAGGCGGCAACGACGAGACAAACGGAGAAACGCCCTCCCTTTGGCTGGGGAGGGTTGCGAGGAAGAGAGGAGTCGGGTAAGCCGACCAATTTGGTTGTTGGATGGCCGGAGGAGGAGGATCGAGGAGGTCGCCGGAGCAGGGGTCTATGGTGGTCGGAGGTAGGTTTCTAGGGCCTTTTGGCGTGGTAAGACTTGCTGAAAAGAAGAGAAATGCAACAGGGGTTCTTTTATAGGCCATAGGAAGCCCTTCCAAGCTTGGAAAGAAGCTTCCATGCTTGGAAGGTCACGCACATGTCAGATGCCCGAAGCTTTGAAAGGTTTGCATGACCTTTTGGGAAAGACGTAGAGCCCAAGGTGTGGCTCAAAAGGACGGTAATTTCATAAGGAATCCCCGTATCAATCTTGGGAGAGATTGATTGAGAATCAAGCGAGAAATCCTTGCTCCAAACTCGATGGTGAATGTTTAACTTTCCAAAAATGGCATGAGGACTTACTTGTGAGAAAGACGACAAAGCTGGGGGCCTAGTTGCAAGGAATTCAAAAAGCTAAGGGTCTAAATGAGATAGAAAGAGTGACTGGATTAAAATGCAAACTTGGTCAAGATGATCTCAAATTGGGCCCAAATTTTGGTATAAACCTAATTTGGACCAAGGAATCCAATAGTGAAGTTAGATTTTGATTTTAACCAAGTTTGATTGGGTAATTTATGTAAAAATTTAAATTAGGGCAAATGTCTGTCTAAGACTCTGTTTTAGGTCAAGACGGGTTCTGATGGTCAAATTGAAGGTACCGCACCCTAGAGAATATTTTTCTATGAATTTTAGAGGTTTTAGATGAATTTTATCCTGACCAAAACCTCAGTTAATTAAGCGGGTCTACTTTTAGGGTTTCAGAAGTCATTTAATTCTCAAAACACGTGAAAACCCTTTTCTGTCTGTTCTAACCCACTTGTTAGTCTTTTAGGACCATTTGACCTTTATTTAACCCCTGATCAAACCGTGATTGTATTGTAATTGAGATATACTATTAAAATTACAGTTTTAACCCTAGTTTCTTATCTTTCTCTTAGAATCATTATGTAATGAATTATGGCCTTCAAACGGTTATGTAGGAGCATTTAATGACTTAATCAGATCAAATTGAGCTAGCTATGCCTCATGATAGTGTTCCCATCATACCCCCATGCCTAGCTTTTGCTAGTCTCTTAGCAAAATCTCATGGAATTAACTTAAATTCTAGACCATGCCTTTTTATGCTCAGATGTGTGCTTTCTTTTGTAGATTAGGTCAGAATGCCGATAGTAGGCCTAGAGGTACTCAAGTACCAACCAAGATCCAGACCTGACCATCTCTAGCCTCAGTCTGCCGCGAAGGTTTCTAAGGCCCATAGGAACTAACCTAAGGTTCGTTGAACTCCGCGGTTAGAGCACCTGTGCTTGTAACATGTTTTAGCCCAGGTTCAGTTTGCAATGCATTTTTGTAAAAGCGAGTGATAACGAAAATACGTGGTTCGTTAATTAGGTCGTTGTAACGCGTAAATCCGCTTTCGCTCTTAAATTTATAATCCTAGATAGGGAAGTATCTAGGGTCGTCCAAGGAGGCAATATGGTTGCAAAATTGATTCTCTTGCTAGGAATATAAATCTCAACTTTATTTTTGGTATTTTTTTTTTCAATATATCATTTTTTTGTTTTTAAGCTAAGGCAACATGCGAACTGATGGCGGGAAAAGTGATTTACACTTCAATTTAAATACTACTTTTATGTGGTAAGTAGAGCCTCTCCCTAAGCTCACTCTAGGCAAGTGGAGGCATAGAATAATTAGGGAGAGGGAGTGAAGAATGCTGAAAATAAGCTAATAGAAATGCAAACAAGAAATGCAAAGAAGGCAACTAGATAATTGATAAAGTGTTTTACAAAAGGCCTAGTAGAGGAAAGCTTGTACTACTAGAAAAATGCAAATAAGAAAAGAAAACACAAATCCTCTAGATAGATGGTGAAGAAGAGGGCTTCTTGCTCCAAGGTTGGTGGCTCCCAATCTTGAAAAGAGTCCTTCAACTCCTTCCTTGCAGTGCTCCGCCAAGGTGATGTCCTCCAAGGCAAGCCGTAGGGGGGCGTGCCCTAAGTTTCTCTCCAAGGGTGGACGTCCACCCTAACTCCTTCTCCTTTGCCTGGCCATCCTCCTTGAAGTGGAAGAGTCCTCCTCCTTAGCGTGGCTCAAGTTGAAGAGAGTGGGGAGAAGAAGGCACCAAAGGGGCTGGTAATGTGCCCCTTTAATCTCCTTCTCTACTCCTTCTTCTTGGCCGTAGGTATAGGTGGTTTAGGTAGAAAAATATACTAAGGGAGGATGCCCCAAAATGGTGGTAGGTGGTGGCTTTTTATAGAATAGGATGGGGGGTTAAGGTGCCCCTTGAAATGGAGGGCTAGGATGGAAGGATGAGGGTGGTTGGTGATCCTATGGCTAGGGTGAGTTGGCGCCAACCCAAGGGGTGTTATAGGGGGTGGTTATGGTGGTGTTGGCGTCTTTTGGTGGTGGAGAGACACCCCCATGTTGGCGCCAACATGGGGTCTTCTAGAAGGGGAGTTAGGTGGATGGTGGAGATGGATTCAAGGGGGATTGTGTGGTGGAGATGAGGGGGGATTTTGGAGGGAAAAGTGGCGCCATTAAGGGGTGGTTATGGGTAGTTTTTGGTGCCACTTTTAGGTGTCTTTTGGAGGTGGTGGTTAGGTTAGGTTGGTGCCAAGTAGGTTAGCTTATGTGGAGCTTAGGTGGAGCTAGTTGGGTGGAGTTGTTAGGTGGGTTTTTGGGGTGGTACAAGCCAAGGAAGTTGGAGCATAGCTAAGCTAAGCTAAGCTAGCTTAGCTAATGGAGGAGTAAAGGAGAAGATGTTGGAGCTAGAGTTTGGAGGGAGGAGCTGAGGAGGAGAAGTCTGGAGCTTAAATTGGAGCTGGCTGCTGCTGAAGAGGCTGGCATGGAGTTATTCTAGCTGGCTTAGCTTGCTAGTTCTTTGCTAGCTACTAAGCCAAGCTAAGGTAAGCTAGCTTCTACCATAATGAGCTAAGGTGAGCTGGGTCTGGTGCTCCCGGGGAGAATCAAGCTGGTTGAGGCAGCTAAGGTAGCTTAGCTCAACTGAGTTGAGCTAAGCTGAGTCCCCGGGAGCTGGACTTGAGCTTCCTGAGCTGGGATGAGTTCTTCTTCAGCTGGCTGGAGCTGAGTGGAGCTGGATGTAGCTGGATCTGAGCTGAGGTGAACTCCAGTCAACTTAGCAGAGCTAGCTAGAGCTCCCTGTGGACTAGTGGGAGCTGAAATGATCTAGACTCAGCTAAGTTGAGCTGGATCTGAGCTGACTTGAGCTAGGGTGAGCTAAGGTGAACTCTCTTGAGTTTCCATCAAGCTGAGATTAGCTGAATGGAGCTGGGATGAGCTAACCCTAGTTCAAGTAAGATAGGTTCCAGCTGTGGTGAGCTGGATCAAGCTGAGGTGAGCTGGATCAAGCTGAGGTGAGCTGGATTAGGCTGAGTTCCAGCTAGTCTGGGCTTCTCCTTCACCATTTGCCTTCTTGAGTGCTAGGGTTTTAGGGATCTATATATCTGTACATCCCTAACACTCACAAAAACATATTAAAAAGACAATAAAAAATGCAACGCATGCCTAACCTATTTTATGCCTAAATGCAGCCTAAAAATCCGTTTGCGGAGTAAAATCCTAAGAGCTAGGTTTGTTTTAATGCATAAGAATGATGATAAACTGGCGTTTATCAGCGAGACAGAAGATTTTTTGTTTTTGGAGAGTTTTCTCTCTCTTTTCTTTCTAGCTATGGATTGGCTTTACAACACGGTCTGTATCAGATTCCTAGCTCCCACCATTAATCCTTGCAGGGTCCCTGACAATCAATGCTTCGAGATAGCACCGCCCATGCAACCCCCACATCCCTGGCTTTCGAGATTTCAAGATAATCTCGCCCACGGTGCTCTGTAGCTATATCCAGACCCTGGCAATAGACATTTCGTGATAATACCGCTCTTGGCATCTGAACCAACACATGGTTCTTAGATGCCCCCAGTAGGATATTTAGATATCCTAGGAGATAAGCATCGAGGTGACGATATGTTATTACGTATCTTTGAAGGGAATTTCCTACCTCTCAGCGTCGGGAACTCTTCCAAATCAACTTGTGTTGATCAGTCGTTGCTAATCTAGGTAGCTTTTTCAGAACAGAATTAACGCATTTGCATGATTTTGATAATTAAGCGCACTAAACCAAACTGTGTATGGATTGGGGTGCTTAGATTGCCAAGTCCCGCAAACTAGAGGTTAGAGGTTAGTTAACGAGGCTGAATAATCCCTAAACCTTAGACCTAATACTTATGCTTCGCATTTTCCCCAACCTCTTGAGGACTATCCAGATCTTAATGGATACTTGAATTTTTAAGCATAAACACAAGCCCAAGAGGCCTAAGATCAATGTTCATACTAATCTTTTTTTGTCTCTTAGCAGTTTTATTTTTATTTCTTTCTCTTGATTTGGTCTAGAACTAAGTAGATTCCTTAATCTTTTATTAATGACTCTTTTTTCTTTTCAAATTGTGCTCCTTTTTGACATTTATATCATCTTCCCTTTTTCTCCTAAAAAATGATATGCAAATTGATCTTTCAAAATTTCCTCCCTTTTCCATTTTTTGTTCTTTTTTTTGCTTTTTTATTTTTTTGGTTTTTTGGGACATGTAATTTTTTGATGAAACCCTTTCTTGTGAAGTGATTCTCACAGTGTTTTGCACTTTAATACCTCCCATGCCTACGATTTGCAATGTCCCCATTGTAAAATAGGTGGGTTTGAATTCAGCTTAGATCGTACATTTGAATAGGTTTTGGGTGGGTGGACGGGTCGAGGTGACTGTGGCGGACAATTTCAAGCTCGGGTATGGGTACTAGAGGTGGAGTCAGTTATTCTAATGGATGAACCCTAAAGTATAATATGAGTTCAGCATAAGATGTGTCAAGAAGGGTTTCGGGTTTTTCAACAAGATGACGGGTTGCCTCTCGTTAAGTGCTGAGTTTAACTCCATCAGCCGGGTGCACTGAGCTTAGGGAGAATGGAGGGCAAAAGATATTTTAGCCAAGTTTGATTCAGTGAGTTCGACAAACAGTTGGAGTCTCTGACCGTTCATGACAAAAGGTGCAGAATCAGGGCTGAGTTCACTAATTTCAATGGCTCCATTTCTAAAGATTCATCTCACCAAGAATGGTCCAATCCATTTTGATCTGAGTTTTCCTGGGAATAGTTTGAGTTTGGCATCAAAGAGTAGAACTTTTTGACCAGGGTGGAAAGATTTTTGTACAATGTGCCTGTCATGGAAGGCCTTAACCTGCGCTTTATAGATACGCGAGTTCTCATATGCATCATTGCGTAGTTCCTCGATCTTGCTCAATTGCAACCGACGGTGTATTCCAGCCTTCATTAGATCCAGATTACACTTCCGTACTGCCCAATAAACCTTGTGCTCTATCTCGACGGGAAGGTGACATGCCTTTCCATACACTAATCTGAAGGGAGACATGCTTAATTGGGTCTTGTGGGCAGTCCTATAAGCCCACAAGGCTCCTGGAAGGTGAGTAGACCAATCCTTCCTATCAGGCCGAACAGTGACCTGAAGGATCTTCTGTCTCTCGATTCAACAATTCTGCCAGTCCATTAGTCTGGGGGTGGCAAGGAGTCGAGATACGATGTGTCACCCCATACTTTTTCATCAGGGACTAGAAGTGCACATTATTAAAATGAAACTCGCCATCTCTGATGATGGCCTTAGGAACCCCAAATCTGGTAAAGATGTTCTCCTAGATAAATCGGAGGACAACTTTATGATCACTAGTTCTCGTGGGGACGGCTTCGATCCATTTAGAGACACAATCAACAGTGAGTAGAATGTACTCGAAGCCGTTAGATCTGGGAAAGGGTCCCATGAAATCGATTCCCCATATGTCAAAGATTTTGCATACAATAATTGGGTTTAAGGGCATCATATCCCGTGGGCCCATGTTGCTGAGGGTCTGACAACGAGCGCATGCCCTACAATACGTTTGTGCATCTTTGAACAAAGTAGGTCGAAAGAACCCACACTGGAGAATTTTTGTTGTGATTTTATGCCCAGAGAAATGGCCACCGCAGGCCTAGTCGTGATAGAATGAGATCACGTCATTAACCTCGTCATCAGGAATGCATCTCCGGATCATGTAATCATTGCCAATGTGGAAAAGGTATGGTTCCTCCCAAATATAGTACTTGGCCTCGGCAATCAATTTGTCTCGCCTGGAAGTCGCCCAATCTGGTGGAACTTTCCCCATAACCAAGTAATTTACAATATCAGCAAACCATGGGAGACTGTGGATGGCTAGCAAGTGCTCGTCCAGAAAATGCTCGGTGATCAGACCAAACGGGTCGATGATGGAAGAAGGAAGATGGGACAAATGGTCAGCTATCACATTCTGTTTTCCCACTTTATTGTGAATCTTGAGATTAAATTCTTGCAACAGCAAGATCCAGTGGATTTATCGAGGTTTCGCGTCCTTCTTTGTGAGGAGGTGCATCACTGCAGTGTGATCCGAGTATATGATTACTCGGGAACCCAAAAGATAAGATCTGAATTTTTCCAGGCCAAATATGATGGCTAGCAGCTCTTTCTCTGTAACTGTGTAGTTACGCTAAGCCTCGTCAACTGTCTTGTTAGCGTAGTAGATGACCATGGGCTTCCCATCTATTTTCTGTCCCGCACCCACAATTTAATCAGATGCATCGCACATAATCTCAAAGGGTTAAGACCAATCAGGGGACTGCAGGATAGGTGCTTGGGTAACTCGATCACGTAGGATGTCAAATGCTTGAGTGCACTCCTTGGAAATTTCAAAGGGGACATCCTTAGATAGAAGATTAGTCAGGGGGCATGCGATTTTCGAAAAATTGGGAATGAATCGATGGTAAAAACGAACGTGCCCCAGAAAGGATCGGATGCCTTTGACCAAGCTAGGCATAGGGAGTTTGGAAATCAGATTCACCTTGGCTCGATCAACCTGGATGCTTTTTCAGAGACGAGATGTCCCAAAACAGTTGCCTCAGGTACCATGAAGTGGCTCTTTTCCCAGGAAAGAACCAAATTCACGTCGATGCACCACCTGAGGATTTGGACCAAGTGTAGGAGGCAATCATCTCCAAATACTGAGAAGTCATCCATGAAGACCTTAAGGTATTCACCTACCATATTTGAGAATATGCCAAGCATGCTCCACTGAAAAGTAGCGGGTGCATTGTAGAGATCGAACGGCATCCTTTGGAATGCATACGTCCCGAAGGGGAAGGTGAAGGTAGTCTTCTCTTGGTCCTCAGGATGGATTTCGACCTGATTATAACCAGAGTACCCGTCTAAAAAGCAGAAGAATCGATTTCTCGCTAGTTTCTCGAGTATCTGATCAATGAACGGTAGTGGGAAATGATCCTTCTTCGTGGAGGAATTGAGTCTTCTGTAATCAATGTAGACTCTTCACGAGTTTGCTATACAGGTCAGTATGGTTTCTCCGATTTCAGTCGTGATGATGGTGAGCCCTACTTTCTTAGGCACAACTTGGATTGGACTCACCCACTGACTGTCAGAGATCGAGTAGATGATCCCTGTATCTAACCACTTGATGATCTCCCTTTTCATGACATCCTGCAGATTTGGATTTAGGCATCTCTGCATTTCATAAGATGGTTGTGAGCCCTCGTCGATATAGATGTGATGTGTGCAATATGAGGGGTTGATGCTAGTCAGATCATCGAGAGTCCATTCAATGGCTCTCCGATGCTGCTGGAGAATAGAATCAGGTGTGTTTCCTGATCAGGTGTGAGTCAGGGGTTGATAATCATAGGAAACATTTGATTTGAATATAAAAAGACATTTCAGATGATCGGGAAGAGGCTTTAATTCCGTAACTGGGCTATCAGCAGCAGTAGGTGGTTCAGGGTGGGTATCGGGAACAAAGGAAGGAGTTATGGGTGTATCTAGGTTAGGTTCATACTCCTTTAATTGCGGGTTTTGATCTTTTTGTGGTTGATTAGAAATAGTCGGGTTTTCCTCGATGCATAGGTCATCAACCACAGCCTCGATATCGCAAATTTGTTCTTTAACCCCACAATTAATTCCATGTTGGGCCTTAAAGATGTCGATCTTTAGTGTCTTGCTCCCAAATTTTAACTCAATTTGGCCCTCCTCACAATTAATATTGGCCCTAGAAGTGGCCAGAAAGGGTCTCCCTAATATGATCGATGTATTCTTCAAGTTTTCAGGAGCATCTATGTCTAGGACAATAAAATCCATGGGAAAGTAGAAATCATGTACCCTAACTATGACATCCTCAAGGATTCCTTTTGGTGACTTAATGGATCGATCAGCTAACTACAAAGTCATCTCTGTCAATTTAAGCTCAGATTCCTCAAAGTTGTCAAGTAGGGATGTAGGTATCAAATTGATGGAAGCTCCTAGGTCGAATAAGGCTCAGTCAAATTGTATATCACCGATAGCACAGGAGATTAGAGGGGTGCCTAGGTCTTTTGCCTTAGGCAGGAGTTTGCTCAAAATAATGGAGTTGGCTTGCTCTGATAGTACGATTAGGTTCTTGCCTTTGGTTCTTGGCTTACACTTGGGTGTACACACATCTTCCAGGAATCATGCGTAAGCTGGTATGTGGCGAATTGCATCCATCAAGGGGATGTTTATTTGGACCCGTTCAAAGAGCTTAACTAAATCCTCCTCAGGTGCCATAGGTTTGGCTATCCTCTTTCCCTTAGTCAAGGCCTCGGAAAATGGAACCTTTGTAGGTTCCTCTAGAATGGGTCCAGGTTCTTGATCTGGGATAGAGGTGTCCTGGATGACTATCCTAGGGTTTGAGTTTGCATTACCAGGCTAGGAGTGGCTTGGATAAGGTGGGCCCCATGTTGCTTTGTCCCTACGAGTAATAATAGAATTTAGTCCTGCCTGGTTCTAGGTTGGTGTGGGCAAAAGAGGTGATTGCTTCTTATAACCCACGTATGATGTCGAAGCCTCCATCCCGTTAGGTGATGGAGTAGAAGGGGCCTGATAGACAAAGCGAGCTTGGCCCTGAGTTGGGTTTATAATGTGCCTTTGGTTTGGCATGTTATTTAGATTAGGCAAAGGTTGTGAAGGAAGTGCACCAGGCTGGCGAGGATTTGCTGATAAACGTCAGTTTATCATCATTCTTATGCATTAAAACAAACCTAGCTCTTAGGATTTTGCTCTGTAAATGGGTTTTTGGGTTGCATTTAGGCATTAACTAGGTTAGGCATGCATTGCATTTTTTCTTGTCTTTTTAATGTGTTTTTGTGAGTGTTAGGGATGAACAGATATATAGATCCCTAAAACCCTAGCACTCAAGAAGGCAACTGGTGAAGAAGAAGCTCAGACTAGCTGGAACTCAGCTTGATCTAGCTCACTTAGACTAGGGTTAGCTCATCCTAACTCCATTCAGCTCATCTCAGCTGAATGGTAGCTCAAGAGAGCTCATCTTAGCTCACCCTAGCTCATGTCAGCTCAGATCCAGCTCAACTTAGCTGAGTCTAGCTCATCTCAGCTCCCACTAGTCCACAATGAGCTCTAGCTAGCTCAGCTGAGTTGACCGAAGTTCGCCCCAGCTTAGGTCCAGCTACATCCAGCTCCACTCAACTCTAGCCAACTGAAGATGAATTCATTCCAGCTTAGGAAGCTCAAGTCCATCTCCCGGGGACGCAGCTTAGCTCAAGCTAATTGAGCTAAGCTACCGTAGCTGTCTCAACTAGCTCAATTCTACCTGGGAGCACCATACCCAGCTCACCTCAGCTCCATTCAACAGAAGCTAGCTCACTTTAGCTTGGCTTAGCAGCTAGCAAAGAACTAGCAAGCTAAGCTAGCTTGAGTAGCCCCATGTTGACCTCTTCAGTAGTTGTCAGCTCCAATTCAGCTCCAGACTCTGCATATCCAGCTCCTCTCCTCAAACCCTAAGCTCCACATGCATATTCCTCTACTCTATAGCTAGCTAAGCTAGCTTAGCTTAGCTTAGCTTAGCTAGCATCGACCTCCATGGCACCAAAAACCTAACCCTAACTCCACCTACATAACCTACCACTCCAAGTCCTCCTAAGCCTACTTAAGCTAGCTCCACCTCTACTCAAGTTCGCGCCACCCCTTCACCACCATTCACCCCTCAACTAACCACCAAAAGATACCTAAAGTTGGTGCCAAAACTAACCCTTACTACCTCCCTTTTGGAACCACTTTTAGGTGTCCCTTGGCCACCCATAACTACCTCCCTTACACCCCTTAGGTGGCGCCAACTCTCCTTAGCCCTAGGATCACCTAACCTCCTCCATCTTCCCATCTTAGCCCTCCATCTCAAGAGTCACCTTAACCCCTCATCCTACCCTATAAAAAGACCACCACCCACCACCTTACAAATCATCCTTGGCTAGCAAAATTCCTCTCATACTCTACCTAAAGCCCACTCCCAAGAGAGAAGAAGAAGAATAAGATTAAGGGGATATTTTGTCCCCGTAGTGCCTTCTCCTCTTCCCTTCTCTCTTGTGCCCACGCTAGCCAAAGGAGGAGCCAGGCAAGGAAGACCTTTGGAGGAGGTCTTGAAGGTGGTCCACGCCACCTTGGAGGAGAACTTGAGGGTAGTGCACACCCACCCTTGGAGGAAAGACTTGAGGCGGAGAGCATCCACCTTGGAGGAGCTTTCAAGGAAGGAGGAGGAGACCCTCTTTTCAAGCCAAGGAGCAGCTAGGCTTGGAGCAAGAAGACTCCCCTCTTCACCAGATTCTACAAGAGGATTTGTGTTTCTTTTATTGCTTTTATATTCTCCATTTCTAGTAGAAGCATTCCTCTGCATGTCTTTGTAAAAGAACACAAATTCTGCTAAATTAATTTGCCTTCTTTTTAATTTCTATTGGAATTGTTTGCCTTTGTTCTAGCACTTGTTTCACTTCCACTTCCTAATTACTCTAGGCCTCCACTTGCCTAGAGTGAAGTTAGGGAGGGGACATATTTATCTCTTATGTTTTAGCTTAATAATTATAGGTGTTAGTACTTTTTCATCACAATTCACATTTTTCCCTCATTATTTCAAAACTGAAAAAAAGTTATATATTTAAAATACCAAAAAGAAAGATTGAGTTTTCCTTTAAAGCAAGAGATTTGAATTGCAAATTTACCTCCTTGGACAACCCTAGATACTCCTCTATCTAGGAATATAAATTTAAAAGCGTATGCGTATTCGCGTGTTACAGCGACATTAAAAATCCACTTTTATAAATCACACCAAATTTTGCATTATTTGCCATCTGAACAAGTTGATTGGGAACCTCTATGATCTTGTCTTTGTGCTATTTTTGCATAGCTGCATTCATTTTCTGAATGTCAGCCAGAGTATGAAGGATAGGATTCATTTGATCTGCATGAGTCGGCTCGGATTGATAAGTTGGGTTGGGTTGAGGTTGAGGCGGCTGATATGGACAAGAAGCTTATGGTCGGGGCTGATATTGAGGTCTCTGATTTTGGTTGTTCTTTGACCATGTGAAATTAGGATGATTACGCCATCCAGGGTTGTAGGTGTTTGAGAATGGATCATTCTGAATGGCATTGAGGTCCTTGCATATCTGAGGAACCTCAGAAAAGTCAGAATATGAGGGTTCAGAGTTCCCCTAACTAGAATAGGTGGATCCAGTGTTTCCTCCAAACTCAGAATCAGACGGGGGTGGATAAGGGTCCATCCCCTAAGAAGATCGATGGTAGATGTTATGCATAGCCTCCCTGCCAGAGGATGGTTGTGCGAACGGGTTTTGCGCAGAGGTGGCTCGCTGCAAGTATCGAGTTAGCTTATCTACCTTCTTCTTAATAATAGAGACCTTGTCTAGGTGACTGGCCATCAGTTCCAAGCCGATGGAAGAGGATAGGCCCTACTTCTCATGTGCTCCCTTTGGATTCGTCAATGCACGGGCATTCGTCTGGTCGAACATGCCCATGGATTCATTATTGATGGAGTTCTCACACATATTCTCGAGAATCTCCCACTCGGTGTCTTCGTGTTGACCCATGATGTTTCCTCCATAGGTCATATTGACGAATAATCGAATATCCTCACAGAGTCCCTGGTAAAAAGATTGGACTTGTTCCCAATTAGGAACTCCATGGTGGGGGCACTTTCGCATGAGATCCAAAAAACGATCCCATGCCTCGTGAAGTGGTTCTCTTGCTTGCTGCGTGAATGTGTGATCTGGTGCTGTAGAGCATTTGTCCGACCAAAAGGTAGAACTTTCTCAGAAACTCGGATTGTAGTTCTGCCCAGGTGTTGATTGGACACGTTTGGGTTTGGTACCAGTGAGCAGCCTTGTCCATGAGAGAGAACATTTTCATGAGTAAGACATCCTAGTGGATTTGTGACCAAATGGTCCACTAATTGTAGCATTACTGAAGTTGGCCGAAGTTCACCTAATCCGAACTTCTCGTGAAGAGAAGTCGGAATTAGGTTAATAGATGCACCTAGATCCAGAGGTGCCCTATCCAAAGTGTAATCTCCAATGATACAATAAATCAAAGATGCACCTGGATCTCTCTTTTTCTGAGGAAGGTGATGCAGGATAATAGAACTAGCCTACTCGGAGAGTACCACCTTCCTCAGAACAGATTCCCTCGACTTACGCTTCTGTGTGCATAAATCTTTTAAAAATTTAGCGTAAGTCGGTATGTGTTTGGTAGCGTCAAGGAGCGGGACATTGATCTCAACATTCTTGAATATATTCAAGAGCTCCTCTTTACTATCACTAGGCTTCTTCTTCCTAGGCTTAATAAAGGCCCCAGGAAAAGGAACATGAGTCAAATCTTCGGAATCAAGTTCCTGAGCCTTGATTTCTTCTTCAGAGTTCTCCTTTCTCTCCTTAGGCTCTCCAGGATTTGGTAGATCAGAACAGTGTGGTTGTGGATCTTGAGTTTGTTTTCCACTCTTCAAGGTAACCGAATTAGCAGATGCATATGGGTTTGGGTCTTAGGGAGGGTTAGGAAAGATTGGAGGGGCTTCATTAGTCAGAAACCTTTGATTTGAAGAAGAAGCAAAAGAGGAAGGACCCTGCTCAACCACCTGAGCATGTGGGTGCGGGTCCCTTTGATTCCCGTACCCTTGGGCTTGATTGCCCGGATTTTGGATATTACGTGGGTTGGGTATGGGTTGAGATGGCAGAGATCCGGGCTGACAAGAAGTAGCAATGAACCCGGTTTGCAAGTTGTCCAGCGAAGTTTTCATTTGTTGTATGAGCTAGAGTATAGATCCTTGCATTTCTACCATCTGTCGGTTCAAATCAGCCTGCCCTACGGGGTGATAGGCATTCCCAGCTGGCTGATTGACCTAATTCGGGGGTAGCTGAGTGTAAACATGACCCTGACCCATTGGTCTTTACGGAGCATAGTTGCTAGGTCGAATTGGGTCTGCTGCCCCGGGTTTTTCCAAGAGAAGTTAGGGTGGGTTCCACCAAACCAGATTATAAGCATTGGAGTAAGGGTTGGACCTAATGTTCTCTTGTACAGCATAGACATCATCATGGGGTGAGGATGGAGAGAAAGAAAGGGTCGGATCAGAGAAACTGGGATCAAAGGCCCTAGTTTGGAACCCGTGGGGTTCCGAATAATGCTAGCTCATAGGTTGAGTGACATCTAATTTATTCACGAACT
Source organism: Thalassia testudinum (assembly GCA_037157565.1). Lineage (NCBI taxonomy): Eukaryota > Viridiplantae > Streptophyta > Magnoliopsida > Alismatales > Hydrocharitaceae > Thalassia > Thalassia testudinum. The sequence goes on along the minus strand of JAZHRO010000044.1, from coordinate 12,023,880 downwards.
CCCATCTAGAAGGAGCTCGCAACGAATGGAATCCTGAATTCTGGGATTGAGTGGATCGAGAATTGTTCATTGAGTTTCCTGCCATCCACTCCTCCATCCTTTTGGTAACCAGGTCCACCTTATCCAGGTTATTGCAAATCAGTTCCATATCGAATGAATGAGAGCCGTGGACTTCATTAACATTCGATTTGGGTTGTTGGGACCGGTTAAAAGTATCTATAGAGGCATGATTGATTGAATTTTCACTCATCTCCTCAAACAAATCATGCACGCTACCTGCATCTTTGTTGAGGAAATTACCTCCGCAAAAAGTGCCCATGTGATTTCTGAGTTGCTCAGTCAACGCGTGGTAGAAGATCTACACGAGCTGCCATTTCGACACCTCGTGGTGTGGACACTTTCGCAATAAGTCCTAGAATCGCTCCCAGACAACATGAAACTGCTCCCCTGGCCGCTGGGTTGAGGTAGTAATCACCCATCTCAGAGAATTGGTACGTTCGATAGGGAAGAATTTCTTTAGGAAAACCAATTTCAGATCGTTCCATGTTGTGATCGGCCTTCCTATGGTCTTGTAGCAATGAGAGGCTTTATCCCTAAGAGAGTGGGGAAAGAGCCTCATGATCATCTACTCTTCATTCACGTTTCGCACCTTGGTGGTTTAGACCAAAGTGGTCAAGTCCTGCAAATGCTGAAACGGGTCTTCAGAGCCAAGTCCATGGAAATGTTTGATCAGGCTTAACACCTGGGGCTTGATTTCTACGTCTCCAGTAGGAATCTGGACGCTGGGACATTCCCCGTAATTTGAAGGATCATAAGAATCCTTCAAGGGCTGAGCGCTCTGCATTCTCTAGAACCATTCTTGCATTCTTTGCATTTGTTCTAGTTGCCTTTGAAACATCTCCTGTGGATTCTAAGGTAGAGGAGGTTGTTGATCGGCCATGGGATCAATTTGGCCAAAATTCAATCTATGCCTCCTAGAATGATCTAATGGTCCTTCCAATTGGGGATTCAATGACCTCCTTCCAAGCATAAACTAGAAAGAGGTCGGAAGGACTGGGGATAAGGACCCTGTAGCACAACAAAATAAGCCTGTCCTTAAGTTGGATAGCCTAAGAATCTACAGACTCTTAGAATCCGTTTGAAGATTATAGACAATTTACTCTACTTGCATCCAATCAATTCAACCAGTTAGAAGGAGGGACTGGGGAGAGGGTTTGTCCTTTAGCTTGCACCTCCAATTCCTAGTGTACCCCCCATCTGCGGTCGTTTGACGCTACTCCCTTATCTAGACATTAGATTGATTGGTACAAGCAAGTTAATCGTAAACAATCTTAGACTGGGCTCCGAAGAGTGAATCAGTCTTTCAGGCCAACGTCTACATGATTTTATTTAGGCTTGGGATTGTAATGCTTATGGAATGTGGAAGGCCCTTAAGATGGGTTGTGTCTTTATGATCGATTGAATTTGTGTGAGTGTATGCACAACCAGGGTTTTCAAGCAAGATTATTTAGATGAATGGATTTTAAGGTTCAAATCTTACTTAAGTAGCTTTTAGGATTTGGAATTAGGTTAATTCAATCACGTTTTGAGGCAATCTAGAAGTTCAAACATGGGTGAAGATCTTTTCTTTTTGAATTCAAAAAGTAAGGTGGAGTGCCTAGTATTGACCTAAATTGTAAACCCTATAGGGAAGCTACTTGATGAGTTGATTTCAGGTTAAGTGGTGCAGCCCAAAGAACTCAAACAATTGGCCAAAATTGTACCACTGAGTTAAGCACACAAGATGATTAACCTAGACTAATTTCTATTCTTTTATATATTGATTTGCGTGTACCTGTTCCACAGATCAGAATCCTGGTTGAGTAGATAAAAATCAATTAGGTTATGTGCCTTAAATGTGGGTGTATGTAGTGTGTATGCTTGATTTATCCCTCAAGAAGTATCCTTTTGTTGATTTTTTTTTCTATGAGGGTGAGATGAATGTGGGTGGAAATCCAAGCAACTAAACTAACCCTAGGATTTATGAAAACACCTAAGTTAATTGGGATTTGAATTAGTGTTGTGAAATGAAATCTATGGAGGGGGAAGAATGGGGAGCACTTATAGTTTCCCTCAACTGCACTTTACTCCAATCTACCACTTGAAGATTCCCTGTTGAGGTACCTACAAAATAATAGATAAGAAATAAAGCAAGTTAGAAAACAAAAAAAGTGTGTGAAGTGCAAAAAGAAAATCGAGAATCATTGCCTCCCTGGCAACGACGCCAAAATGTTGTAGCGGAAAACTACGTGATCGGAGTTGGATTTGAAAACTCGTCATCGTAGTTTGATTTGTGAAGCAATCCGTCAACAGATAAAATTTAACCAAAATTAGTAAAGAAATTCCAGGTCGAACATAGGGAAGCTACGTTGATCTAAAATCCGTGATTATATTTTTTTGGTATTTTTGTTGAAAAGTGAGATAATCACAATAGAACTGATATTAATACTAAGAGAGAGAGAGAGAACAATCACTTGATTTATGAATAATGTTTTATAGCTAGAAAGCGGGAAATGATTACAACTAGAAAGTAGGAAACGATTATAGCTAGAAAGTGGGAAATTTTATTCTAGAAAGCGATAAAAAGAAGGGAGAAAGATGTTACCTCCTTGACGATTGCTTGGAGGACGAGTCGGATGGAGCGATGACTAGAAGATAGAGGATGAGGTAGGAAGGAGGACGAAGCGGGAATGAGGCAGAACATCGTCGTAGTTGCGGGATCCACTTCCGGAATGGGGACGAGAAAACTTTGGATTTGGCTCTAAAGGAGCATCCTGGGTGTGGGATAAGCTTATCTAGACCTTTGGAGAGGGAGAGAGGTGAAGGAACAGATGAGAATTTCGTAGTATAGGGGTCTCCTTTTATAGTTGCAAGGATTGGGGGTAATTTGGTCATTATAAATTCAAAATATTAAATGAGGGGGTCTTTAGTGACGGAATTAAGCATCACTAAAGACCCGATCGTGGCCTTACGTGTGCACCCACCCGCGTGCCCTTTCCTCTTCAGCATAACCGTGCCTGCTCGTGTTCTTGCAAGATCATCGATCTTCAGCCATCCGATTGTCAGCTGAACACACAAGCACGCCTTTTCTAAAAAAAAAGAAAAAAGGAAACAGAAGAAATAAGCCACACTTCACCGCACGAGTATGGTTGACAAGTTATCGTAGGTAACTGCTTATTGGTCGGTTGTCCAGATCCCAACTCAAGAAATGCAAGTTAAATTTCTAAAACACTTAGGAAGATGCGAAGAAGTAGAATATGCCAGGGAGATATACACTAGGTTCACCCTTGTGTTGACCCCATAAAAATAAAAGTAGCGAGAAAGCTACCGGTCGTATAGATACACCTTTAGGCAGAATTCTTTTTAAGGTCACCTAGGGGCATAGAAACCCGAAGTCTATTCTGATTGCCGATCAATGAGTCTATCACATTCATAAAAAGATGCTTAGAACTTAGGGTTCTCATCAGGTTTTGGGTGGGCTGAGTGGTCGTAGAAAGCTGCTCAGAAACCCTAAAGTCAAAAATCTAAAAAAAAATATTAAGAAAGATAGGCATGGTTGAGTGCTCGCGTGCCCTTTCCTCTTCAACATAACTGCGCCTACTCGTGTTCTCGCAAGATCATCGATCTTCATCCATCCGATTGTTAGCTCAATGCACAAGCACACCTCTTCTCAGCCGTCTAATCTTGCATCCAACGGCTCAGAATGCGTTGCGTCCCCAGCCTCTAATCGTACGTTTGAATCTGCGTATGATCACACGTGCATCCGTTGCGCCACGTCGCCTGCTCCTCGCCGGCATGATCTGCATCGAATGGCTGAATTGAATGTGCCCCGTGCCTTCACCTCAATTTGAGGCTTACGGGGATTCGATCCAGCGGCCTCTACTTCGCAAGCATGCCCACAACCAATGTGCTATGACCTCGTCTTTGTATCACTTAGGGATTATGAGCGCGCGATCGTGGCCGTTGGATAAAGATCAAACAGCCCAGATCATCCATGCCTCTGTCTTCAAAAGTGCAGCTGTGGGTCCTTGGGCCGATTGGGTGGCTGAGATGCCGCCATGTGGGGCCATCTTGGCCGTCCATCTTCTGTGACTTGTAGAAAGTGCCACGGATGTCAGATTGAGCTGATTTTTTTGTCGTTAGGCTGTGATCATCGATCTGAACCCATCCGTGTGGTCGGCTTTGTCATCTGAAGTGAGGATTGACACCATCTTGACCCTTGATCTCTAACCTTCCTCAGATTATATCTGATGCTATGGAAGTCTGATCGAGGCGATCTTGGAGTTGTTGAACTCCAATCATCACCCTAATTAGATCCGTACGGTTGGATCTTTGATCCGAGGTCCCAATTAAAAGTTGCCCTATCCCTAGCCACCAAAAAGAAGAAATTGCTATACAATTTGTACAATTTGACGTAATTGCATGATGATGCATATTATGCAATATTTACAATGTGTGATGCTAATATGGTACTAAGAACATGCATTAATAGACATTTTTGGATATTTAGATGTATGCACATCAGTTATTTTGTGACATTATTGACTCTCATGTAGTATGTTTGTCCTAACTTTCTCATGTCAATTTGATGTCTATTTGAGAATGTCCTTCTCTTAAAGCATCTTATTTATTTTTTTTGCTATTGCCAAATTGGGGGAGACATGATTGCTAAGAGTATCTAAGTTGTTTGATAGGGGGAGCATATTCTTGAAGCATATAAATATTTTGTCACTACAAAAAAGGGGGAGATTATTGTTAAAATGTTTATAATTATATATATATATATTTTTTGAAACAGATTTATAATTATATTTTTGATAATGACAAATGAGTTATTTCCTTAGAAAGGACTAACATATTGCAGGAAGGATTTAAAGAAAATGATCGAGGAAAATGAATGGAAAAAGAACTTCTTTCATAGTTTATTTTATTTGTTTAGAATGCAAAAAAGCCTTGAATTATCCTTAAGATATCTTTAGAATCTTCCTATCCATATTCGTATCCTTAAATTTGTAAAGATTTTCTTCTGTTGGTTTTTCAGACGTCTCATTTTCCTTTCAGACGTTTGAGTCTGATTTATAAGACATCTGATATACTTCACCAGATGTCTAAGATCTTGTCTAGAGCTTAGATTCATAGTCAGTCTTTTTGACCACTATCACCTAGATTTTTCAAACGTCAGTTCTCTACTTCAAATGTCTAATAGTGTCTTTCAGATGCCCCCTCGAGCTTTTGATATCTCTTTAACTTCAATAGAACAATGGTCATAATTTTAGTTGTCTTTAAGACGTCTATCATCTTCTTGAGACGTCTGAAAATGACCAACATTCATTTATTATCCAACATTAAGTTTTGATCACAATTGATTATTTGCATTATACTTTGATTTTAGAACGTTGTCGGCCATCAGATGTCTTCATATTTTGTCAGATGTCTAATCATTCATTTTAAGACGTCTCCACTTTTGACCAGACGTCCAGTATGACATCTGATCAAATGTCTTTAGATACCTACTTGGATCCAACTTCATTCCAGTAATGATCACTTTGACCCTGAGGATTTTTCATAAGTCCAATTTTATTTTCAAACATCTGAAACTATCTGTTTAGATGTCTATTTTTTTGTTCAGACGTCCCTGTATTTGATCTTGTGAAATCCAGTAACGACTACTTTTCCTCTGGATCTTTTTCAAACATCCTGGTTTATTCTCAGAAGTCTAAAATAGTCTTTTCAGATGTCTGTCATGGTTTTTTGGACGTCTTGATATAGTCAAACTTTGAGTAAATGCATTGTAGCCATTCTACCTTAATTTATTCCATTTCAATTCAAATTCCAACGACTACCTAAACCTAAATCAGACCCTATACACCTAAATATCCCCCTGTTACGACCCGGTTCCCGAATCCCTACAGGACACGAGAATCGGACTGACTCGACTGATCCCAAGACCCAATCTTCCAACGAGAAAGTAACCAAAAAGCAGTAAAATAAACTACATTCACCATGCAAGTAACTAACAGTAACAAAAGTACAGCAGTAAAGAAAAGAACTACTACAGTACATACCACCACAATAGTAGAGAATTTAAAACATGTACAGAATATGAAGTTACAATAAAGAGTACAAGGTGAAACAGAAATACTCACTACTACAGAAAAATGGTACAAGGTACAACTACTGGGCTCTACTAGGTCCAGCACCCTCTGCAGTCGCAGGGTCTGGCTGGTAGGGCCGCTTCCGCCTGCTGTTAGGGTCGCATGCGGACGGGTTGGTCTCTTTATACGTCATAGCTGCCTCCTCCACCCTCGAGAGCGTCGGCAGCTTCAGGGGTTTGACATACCCCCGAATAACAGGCCGGAGCCCCTCGGTGAACCTCCAAAGGCACTCCTCCTTAGTAGCCATGGCTGTCGCTGTGAAATGAGACAGCTCTAGGAAACGCGTATAGTACGCACTCACGGTCATCGTCCCCTGGCAGAGAGTGTGGAACTCCCGCCTCCTCTGGTCCTACCACGTTTGGGGAAAATACTGCTCGCAGAAGAGGGTGACGAACTGGTCCCAAGTCGGCTCGTCCCACTCCTGACCCCTGACCGCCCTCCACTACCTGTGTGTTGCGCTCAAAGATGCATTAATGTTGGTAAATAACTAAGGGGAGGCACTCTACTCGCAAAACTGGGAGTAATGGGGGCGTGATCGGCAGGTCCGTGTGCCTCCGCAACCCCAGAGCCGCAACGGAACGAGATCCTAACACAAGGATCAATCACAAGGAACCACATAGAATAGGATACAAGTAATTTAAACAAGTAGAAGAACTAATTCTGAGAAAAATGGAATTTTAAACGCGGAAGTCGGACCTTGAATGGACCCTAAATGGGTCAAAAATGACAACTCTGACTCAAATCAGAGGTCTGTAACACCTTCCAGATGTCTTAAAAAGTGGTCCAGGTCATACCTCACTCCGCGCTGCTCCTCAGATGTCCAGGGATCCTACTGAATCGTCTGGACACAGTTCTAGACGTTCGACCACCTCTCCGGACGTCTGGAGACGCTCTCTGCCATCTGGTGCTGTGCCCAGACGTCTAATCTGCATGGAGGGTGTGTCCCCGCGCCTTCCTGAAAAGAAACCTGCACACGCGACGAAAGCCTCCTCAACACGACACGTCTCAGCACTTCGGAGGAATGGCCTACATGGCCGTATCCGCAAAAAGGAGGTAGAGGAGAAATTTCGTACCTCTCAGTCGTCTGGAGCTCCCTCCAGATGTTGCCCACGTCGTCTGGACATAGGTCTAGACGTCTGATTCTGGGAAAAATTCCCAGAATTAGAACCTCCTTGCCTTCTTCCCGCTACGCGCGAGCTCGCCACGCAGCCACTTGTCCGCTACTCGAGCTGCAGCAGCACCAGGGGGGTCTCCCCAGCAGGACGCTCCTCCGCGCGCACGTAGGCCGGCCTCGAGCTGCTCTGGCCGGCTCTCTCTCTCTTTCTTGCACGCTCTCCCTCTTCTTCCCTCTCGCTGCACCTCTTCCTCTCCGCATCGCACTTGACAGCAGCTGCTGCCCTCGCTCTCGCTCTTGCGCTCACGCTGGAAGGAGGAGACGGTGGGGTGGTGAACGAGGGAGAGGGGAGGGGGTATTTGAAGGCGTGGGGGAGGCATTTACAGGTCGGCGAGGGGAGAGATAAAAAGGGGAGGGCGGCGGGTTATTGTCTGCGCGCGGCATGCGCGCAGACTCGCGATCGTACGCACGCCAAAATTTATTTCCAAACGTCTGGGAAGGCGTCCAGATGTCTGATCAAATGTCTGGACAAACTCCCAGACGTCTTAAAGTATGTTTGATGTCCCGGGTCTTAACACCCCCATAGGTAGCCTTAAGCACACACAATAAACAAAAATACATTCTACTCATTTGAAAAGCTCTTGATCCCATTTGTGATATCTTGTGCTCCGCTTGTGCTATTGTTTCTTGTTAAGTTCTTGAGAGAAAACCTTCTTCCTGTTGCTCATAGGCTTGATAAGGGAGTATTCCAATCCTTTTATTTCATATTTCATTCAAAGCTTATAGGAAAATATTATATTATTTTTGATAGTTTATTTGGGTACCCGATATGTGGGTTTTCCATTTCCTATTAGTAGAGGGGCAAAACTCTTGGGGTTTGTCCAGGAAGAGGGGAATTATAAATTACCTGTTAGTAATTCCTACTTGGGTAAGAGCAAAATCCTAGATTGAGAGGTCTAGGTAGAGGTTTTTCCCGCAAGGGTTTCCTCTCTAAATACCTGCGTATTTCTGTTGCAATTGTTTGTGAATTTTATTGCACAATTTAACCCCCCTTCTTGTGCCACTAACACTACTAGGGACTCCATAGATCCACGTGTACATCCTACAGACCCTAGTACATCCAGAATTGCTTCTGTTCCTACACCTATCAGAGCTAATTCACCTGATCCCACTAATATTTCCGCTACTTATTTTGATTAGGTTCGTACTCTCGTAAGCCAGGAAAACTAAGTCCCTTTTCTCAAAGCCTTAAATAAGAGATCTAGGAAACAAAAGAAACTTGTTACTATTGATGAATATTTAATTATGGTATTTGAATAGGTTCACATAAACAACCCACTCCTAGATATTATTAAGCACATTTCGGCTTATGTGTAATTTTTAAAGGACTCATGTACTCCAAAGCATAAGTCGAAGAAAGGAGGCACAGTGGTACTCTTCGAGCAAATTAGCTCTATCATCTTGAGTACGCTTCCTTTAAAGAAGACCTAGGATCTCCATCGATCTCATGTGTTATTGGGGACCAGTGCTTTGATAGAGCCCTCCTAGACTTAGGAGCATCTATAAACCTTATTCCTACTTCTCTTGTAGAGCACTTTGACGTACTTACTATTAAACCCATTAATGTGACTTTATAATTAGCTGATAGATCAATTAAGTCACCAAGAGGTGTTTTGGAAGATATTATATTGAGAGTTTGGGACTTTACTTTCCAGTGGATTTCATAGTACTAGATATGGAAGCACCCTAACAAATTAAGGATACCCCAATCATTCTAGGGAGACACTTCCTGGCCACTACAAAGGCTAATATAGATTGTTAGTCTGGAAAGAAAAGACACTTAAACTTGATATATTCAAATCTTCTAGAGGATTAGATTGTAAGTGGATCCAGGAAGTAAGTGCAATTTCTATTTTTGAGGATGAGCCTATTTCCTTAAGTTTAGATGAACCATCCTTTGAATCTTTTATTCCTCAGGACGAAATCTCACTCTATGACTCTGCACTCGATCTAGACATCAAATCATCTGACTTATCTTGACCTCTATACTCAGTTGAAAATCCTACCCCAAACTCTATTGTTGATCCTACACCTAAACTAGAACTCAAACCTTTGCTTGACACACTAAAATACGTTTATCTCGAAACTGATCAATCTTACCATGTGATTATTAATTCACATCTTTTTGAACATTAAGAGACTAAATTGATCGTGGTATTGCGAGATCATAAGAAGGAAATCAGGTGGACATTGCACAACCTTACTAGGATTAGCAGCCATTACTGTACTTATCGCATATATTGAGGATGGGGCACGACCTTCTCGCGAAGCACAGCAGAGACTGAATCCAAACTTTAAGGAGGTTTTAAAAAAGGTGATAATCAAGTGGCTAGACGTAGATATAGTTTACCCCATATCAGATAGCCCTTGGGTGAGTCCAATTCAAGTGGTACCTAAAAAGGCTAGGCTCACCGTAATCAAGATCGAATATGGAGAAACCATTCCCATGCGAATTGTGAATTTGTGGTGGGTTTGTATTGATTATTAGAAAATGAATTCTGTAATAAAGGACTCCTTCCCTCTACCATTCATCGATCAAATCCTATAGAAACTAGCTGGTAATAAGTTCTACTTTCTAGATGGTTACTCCAGATATAACCAAGTAGCAATTGATCTAGTTTTTATGCGATTTGTAATTAGGGTTTTTAAGATCGTTGTAACGTTCAAAAATCAATTTACTTTTTAAATTTGTAAACCTAGATAGTGGAGTATCTAGGGTTGTTCAAGGAGGCAAATTTTTGCAAAATCAAATCTCTTGCTTGAATATGGGAATCACCTTTCTTTTTGTATTTTTGAATATAAGATTTTTAGGGTTTTTGAAACAATGGGGGCAATTGTAAAGCTAAAGTGAAAAACACTTAAGAACCTAATGCCTAGGTGACACAAAATGGCCTCTCTCTAAGCTCACCCTAAGCACAAGGAGGTCTAGGGAAATTAGAGGGAGGGAATGTAAATGCACAAAAAAGGAAGCAATAAAACTTATAAGAATTGCTACAAGAATTTAAAGAAGGCAAAAATTCTTTACTAAAAGGAATTGTTTTTTACAAGTAGAGGAATGCTTCTACTAGAATTTGAAAGAACAAAATGAAAACAAATCCTTTAGATGATGATGGTGGTGAAGAAGATGAAGCTCTTCTTGCTCCAAGCTGGTTGCTCCTTGGCTTGAAAAGAAGATCTCCTTCTTCTCCTTTCTTGCAAAGCTCCTCCAAGTTGATGTGATCCTCCTCCTGGCAAGCCCAAGGGGGGCATGCCTAGGCTCCTCCAATCGTGGAAGAATCCACCTCAAAATGTCCTCCAAGGGTGGGCATGCACCACCCTCAAGATCCTCCTCCTAGGGTAGGCGTGTACCCTTGGTCTTCTCCCTTGCCTGGCTTCTCCCTTTGGCTGGCATGGACACAAAAGAGAAGAAAAGAGGGGAAGGCACCAAGGGGATAGAGTGTCCCCTTAATCTTCTTCTTCTTCTTCTCTTGGACATCTATGAAGGTGGAAGTATATATAGAAATTATGTACCCAAAGGTGCCCTAATGGTGGTGGGTGTTGGTCTTTTTATATGAGTGAAAGGGGGTTACGGGTACTTAATGGATGGAGGGTTAAGATGTTTTGTAGAGGGTGGTTAGGAGATCCTAGGGTTGATAATGGGTGGTGCTAAAATGTGGGGATGCATGGCATTTGGCACTAACCCTAGGTGGGGACTAGGGTTAAGGGTTGATGGTGGTAAGGTTAGGTGGCGTGTAGGATATGTGTAGGGTTAGGATGGTGTTGTAGGGTGGTGGTTGGTGAATGGAGGGTGGATATAAGGTGGCACCAAAAGAAGGGATGTATGGAGTGGTGGTGATGGTGGGTTTAAGTGGTGTTGGCGCCACTTTAGGATGGTTAAAGGAGAGGGTTAGGTGGCGCAACATAGGAAGGGTTAGGATGGGGTGTGGTGTTGATTGGGTGGTGGTGACTAAAGGTGGTGTTGGTGCCAACATGAACAGGTGTGGGTAGGTTGTTTTGGCCCCAAGAGAGGGTGGTTAAGGGTGGGTTGAGTTGGTGCCAACATGGTCTTCTAGAGGGGGGTGATGTGTAGGGTGTTGATGCACTTATGGAGGTAGGTGTAAGGGGGTGATTGGTCCTCAAGTTGGCGCCAACTTTGAAGGGTTGTGGAGGTGTTTTTGGCTCCAACTTGAAGTGGGTTAAGGTGGTGGTTATGGGTGGTTTTGGAGAAAAAATTTGGTGGCCTTTTTTGGTGGTGGTGTGAAGGGATGTGAATGTTGGTGGCGCCAACTTGTAGGTGGAGTGGGTAGCTTAGGTGGTGGACTTGGAGTAGGGTTAGCTTGAGGTTAGGTTAGGGTTTTATATAGGTGGACGGCCGTGGAGTTGGAGTAGGTTGGGAGCTTAGCTAGTAGAGTAGAGGATGGTTGAGCTAGGGTTTAGGGAGGAGGAGCTGAGGGAGTAGCCTTGTGCTACCTTGAAGCTTGTGGGAGCTATCATCTACTACAGAAGTCCTTGTAGGAGCTCAGCTACTGTACATTAGCTAGCTAGTTCTTTGCTACCTAGTAAATTGAGTAAGTTGAGCTAGTTGAGCAGATATCAACTAATCTGGAGCTAGGAAAAGCTAGCTATGGACTTCTCTATGGACCTAGCTTAGCTAGCTAAAATCTAGTAGCTAAGCTTAGTTGATTGGAGCTCCTGTGAGCTAATGGGAGCTAGGTGGAGCTAGACTGAGCTAAGCTAGAGCTGGAATGAACTCATGTCAACTCAGTTGAGCTAGTTAGGGCTCCTAGTGAACTATTTGGAGCTAAGATGATGTAGGCTCAACTAAGTTAAGCTAGATCTGAGTTGACTTGAGCTGGGTTTAGCTAGGATGAGCTACCTTGAGCTGCCATCTAGCCAAGATGAGATGAATGGAGCTAAATGGAGCTAACCTAACCCAAGTGAGATGGAATCCAACTATGAGGAGCTAGATCTGGTGAAGTTCCAGCTGAATTGAACTTCTTCACCATTTGCCTTCATGAGTGTTAGGGTTTTAGGGTTTTGCTTATCTGGTTTAACCCTAACACTCAAATAAACATGTTAAAAATAACAAAACAATGCAATGCATGCCTAACCTATGTGATGCCTAAATACAACCCGAAAACCTATTTGCGGAGTTAAAATCTTAAGAGCTAGGTTTTTCTTATGCATAAGAATGATGATAAACTGGCGTTTATCACACCCCCCATGATTACCTTTTACTAGTCTCTTAGCAAAATTTTAATTTTTACAAAATGTAATTTTGGGGAAATCTAATTTTTTCAATTTTTGAGGAGAAAGGGAGTACAGGACCTTGGTTGATCTAAACACGGGAGGTACAAGATTTGTTAAAGATAAACATTGGGGTTTATTTTCAAATTCAAAAATTAGATGAATCGAAATCAATATATCCTCCAAAAAATTTACAGATTAACCATTTGTTAATTTAGATGACTCAAAATTTTTGTATTTAGGATTTGTTTGGCTCTTGAATATGATTCGCAACTTGCAATAACCTTTAAAACCTTGTGTCTCTGCTTGTGAAAGCCAACATTTAGAAGGGCGTGTTTTTTGTTTAAAACTCTTTTTTTCTCTCACTCCCCCATGCTTATTCTTAGCTTAGTCTTGCAATAGATGTGTCGAGATCATCATTCCTATTATCAATCCTTGAAGGGGCTCTAGTTCCAATACTTTGAGATAGCATAGTCCATGGCACCACCCAGAAGCTCACATCCCCAAAACACAATGTGGTGCAAAGGGGCGCTCCAAGAAAACTCATGCTCTTGCTCCGACACTACAGGTAGAGCACCGTCCAAGTGAGCTGCAAAAATGTGCTTGAATGCTCCGTCTAAAGATATGAAATATAGATATAAAGCAGCATCGAGGCGATAACATATTGACATCGCATCCTCAAAGGAGGCATTTTCCTCCATCTTGGTAGTGGGAACTCAAACTGATGATCTACTTCGGAGTTTTGCTAAGGCCAAACAAAGGGGTTTTTCCAGATTTAATTATTTTTAGGTGTTGGTTTGTGTGTGAATTTTGACACAAGAAATTTTGCACGAGATGCAAGCTTTTGAATCAGAAACTAAGCCAGATACTTTCTATATTACAAAAGAGGATCAAGTCACCTGAACTATCTTGAGTTCAGATGGAATTTTTGAGAAGGATATTTGATTTAGTCTATAGGTAGACCCTGAAGTTCTAATAATTAGATCCATATCCTTATCCCTAGTTTATTAAAAATAAAATCTCATTGTACCACAAAGTGACTTTTCAACCTTAGTCCCAATTTCAAAATTTTCCTAAAAAAGTTTTCAATATTTTTATTTTCTTGGGTATGCAAGAAGAAAGTAAACCAAGAAAATTGCATGTTTTTGGGTTTTTGTATGCATGTAGAAAATGAAATAAATTAAAAATGCATATTTTTGGGTTTTGAAAATCTTGATTTGATCGTTGAAATTTAAAAACACCCCCCCTGCTTAAGATGTTGCATGTTTGCATGTTAGAGGAAGGGAAAGGAATGCACCTTAGTGTTGACAGTTGGAAAGAGGATGATCAAAACCACTGAAAGAAATGAATAAGGAAAGCAGAAAAGATGATGGGTTACCTCCAATCCAATGCTATCTTTGAAGCCATTCAGCCGGGCGTGATGTGCATTAGTGATCACCAGTGATTGGGTTAGTTAAATCAAATGATTCTGAAGGAAGATTCGGGGTATGGTCCAAACAAGGCTTTAAACGCTAACCATTGACTTGAAAATTAGTATTAGTTTTTGGATAGAAAAGGTCAATAGTGCCGTAAGGATATGTTTTGAGGATAATAAATGGGTCGGTCCATTTGGATTTTAATTTTCCAGGAAAAATACGTAATCTTGCATCAAAAAGCCAAACGCGTTGATTTACGTCAAAATGGTTCTGAACAATATATTTATTGTGAAATTTCTTTGTTCGATCTTTATAAATCCTCACATTTTCATAAAAAAACTTACATAATTCTTCCAGTTCAATCAATTGTAATTTACTTTGAATACCAATGTCAGATAAATCCATATTTAATTGATTTATTGCCCAGAAAGCCCTATGTTCAAGTTCTACCAGGAGATGGCATGCCTTCCCAAAAGTCAGACGGAAGGGAGACATGCCAAGTAGGGTTTTAAAAGTGGTATGGTAGGCCCATAAAGCATCATCCAATTTGTTGGATGAGTCTTTACGATCGGGCCTAACCATCTTTTATGAAATAATTTTTATTTCCCGATTAGAAACTTCTATTTGGCCATTTGTTTAGGGGTGATAAGGAGTGGAAATTTTGCGATTAACCCCATATTTAGAAAGAAGGTGGCGGAATTGTGAGTGAGTGAAGTGTGATCCTCCGTCATTGATAATGGCCTTAGGAATGTCGAATCTTGAGAACATGTTTTTCTTTATGAATTCAACAACCACACGGTGATCATTGGTGCAGGTGGGTATTGCTTCAATCCATTTAAATACGTAGTCGACTGCGACTAGTATATACAAATACCCACCAGAGTTGATGAGCAGTCCCATGTAGTAGATGCCCCATACATCAAAAATTTCAACCTCTAAAATTGGATTAAGGGGCATCATATCCTTCCGAGTCATGTTGCCGATGCTCTGGCAATGTACATAGGACCAAACAAAAGAATGAGCATCTTTGTGCAGGTTGTGCCAAAAGAATCCAGAATTGAGTACCTTAGCTACAGTTTTCTTGCCTGAAAAATGTCCATCACAGGCCATTGAGTGACAATGTGTCAGAATATCATGGATTTCTGATTCAGGGACACATCATTGAATGACCTGATTAGCACAAATGTGGAAAAGTTTAGGTTCCTCCCAAAAATAATATTTAATATCAGCAAAGAACTTATCCCTTTTGGTTTTTGGCCAATTAGAGGGGATTCGTTCTATTGCTAGATAGTTTGCAATGGGTGCAAACCAAGGGAGCGTGTTGGCAACTAAGATGCTTTCATCAAGGAATTGATCTGGGGGGGTCAACATGTCATTCGTCATAAGATGAGAGAGATGGTCAGCCACTACATTTTGCGATCCCACCTTAACCTTGATTTCTAGGTCAAATTCTTGCAACAGCAAGATCCAACATATAAGGGGAGGTTTCGCATTTTTTTGGTCAGCAAATATTTAAGTGCTAAGTGTCGGTATATACGCTGACATGTGACCCCAAGAGATAAGATCAAAATTTTTCTTGGGCAAAGACAATGGCAAGAAGTTCTTTTTCAGTAACCGTGTAATTCTGTTGTGCAACATCAAGGGTTTTGCTAGCATAATAAATCACAACAGGCTTATTGTCAACTCTTTGCCCTAGAATGGCCCCCACAGCAAAATCAGAGGCATCGGTCATGATTTCAAAGGGACAATTCCAGTTAGGTCTCTGTAAGATTAGTGCCTCTGTAACATTCTTCAACCTCGAAAAACTCTTCAGGCATTGGGCATTGAAATCAAATGGCTAGTCTTTGGTAAGTAATTGACTTAAGGGCTTGGATATTTGGGAAAAAGTTTTGATGAAACGACGATAGAAACCCACATGCCTTGAAAAAGAGCAGATCTATTTCACAGTAGTGGGTGGTGGGAGCCTAGAGATAGCATTAATTTTTGCTCATTCTACCACAATTCCTTTTTTAGACATATCATAGCCCAGGACAATACCTTCCTGGACCATGAAATGTTTTTTTCCCAACAGAGGATGAGATTAACTTCTATGCATTTTTAGAGGGTTCTTTCAAGATTCCGGAGACAAAGGTCAAAAGAATCCCCAAAATAAGAGAAGTCATCCATGAAGACTTCCAGACATTCACCTACTAGGTCTAAAAGAACTGCAAGCGTACACCGTTGAAAAGTCGTAGGTACATTGCAAAGACCGAAGGGCATTCTTCGAAAAGCAAAGGTTTCGAAGGGGCAGGTGATTGTAGTTTTGTCTTGGTCCTCATGATGGATCGCTACTTGATTATACCTGGAATAACCATTAAGAAAATAATAAGATCCATGTCTAGCTAATTGCTCCAAGATTTAATTAATAAAGGGGAGCGGAAAATGGTCCTTCTTGGTGGCGATGTTCAATTTTTTGTAATTGATGCACACACGACAAGAAGAAGTGGTCCGAGTCGCTATGTTTTCCCCATGTTCATTGGTGACAATTGTTAGTCCAAACATTTTAGGAACTACTTGAGTGGGACTAACCCAGGAGCTATCAGTAATGGGGTAGAAGTCACTTTATAATCTCCTTTTTTACCACTTCCTGCATTGTAGGGTTCAGGCACCTTTGTGGTTGGTGGGAGGGATAAGAATCGTCCTCTAGATAGATGCGATGGGTGTAATAGGATGGATGAATGCCCTTGAGGTCAGAAAGGGTCCAGCCAATAGCTCTTCTATTTTTGCTTAAAACCTGGAGAAGTTTTTCTTCTTGTGCCCCAGTAAGTCCAGAGTTGATAATAAGGGACATGGTATGATTCGGAACTAGGAAAACATATTTAAGGGAGTCAGGCAAGGGTTTTAACTCCAGTGAACATGGCTCTGAAAGAATTTTTGCTTTAGAAGTGAGAGGTGAAGTGAGAGTAAGGGCGACAGCTAAAGTGTTAGATGAAGAATGTGTGGTTAGGATGGGAGGGTGGGATGAAGTGGATTGTTCAGGAACCATGTTAATGGCAAAATAGGAACCCATGTGTGAAATCTGCAATGTTTCCTCAACTATATTTTCAATTTCTGAATCTGAGTCATCAAAGAAATTTGGTTCTTGGAATCTCCTAGAAGCTTGGAAAATATCTAGGGTAACAGATTCACCGCTACACATGATCTTCATCTTGCCAGAATCACAATCGATATTGGCGTAGGCGATGGCTAAGAATGATCTTCCAAGAATTATAGGGGCAAACTTTAAAGCTTCCAGTACCTCTATATCCAGAACTAAAAAGTCTATAGCAAATAGACAATTTTTGACCTGGACAAGGACATCCTCAACAATTCCCCTTGGTTTGATTGTAGATCGATTTGCTAATTGAAGAGTAACCTCAACAAGCTTTAATTCTCCAATCTTAAATTCCTCGAAAACAATTGTGGGGATAAGATTAATTGAGGCACCGAGATCCAGTAAAGCATGATAAAAGGAAGTGTTATTAATGACTACTTGAATTAGGGGGGCGCCTGGATCTGTTTTCTTAAGAGGCAGTTTGCTCTACACAACTGAGTTGACTGTGTCTGGAAGGATAACCTTTCCTAGGTTTCGAGGCTGCCTTTTGGGAGTACACAAATCTTTTAAAAACTTGGCATAGGCAGGGATATATTTTATGGCATCTAGGAGAGGGATATTGATTTCTACTTACCAAAAGAGATCCATTAATTCCTTATCAGTGGGCTCGAATTTCTTTTTCTTGGTGTGTGAAGAATGAAGGGCTTGTGGGAAAGGTATTGGGTTTTCCTATTTTGCATTTTCAGGTTCCTGAACATGGTTAGAGGAAGAGGAAGAAGAGCTAATCTATTTTTCATTTAAGTAAGTTTCTTTAGCAGGCAAGGGATCTTGAGTGGTTTTCCTGTTCCTCAAAGTAATTGCATTCGCAGTATGGTTGTTTCAAGGAGGATGGGAAGCTTGACTGTGATTGAAACTTGGGGGATGCTGTGGTGTTTGGTGAATAGGTTGACTGGGATATCCACCTTGTAACTGATTCCGTTGATTATTCGGATTGGGCATGGGTTGGGAAGGTAAGTTGCCAATAGGTCGATGATCAGGAGTAACCTTAACTTGATGTTGCAAGTTGGTTATCATGTAGGTTACTTCCGTCATTTGATTTTGCATACCCTGCAGAGTCTTCATGACCTGGGCTTTAATATCTTCCTGAGATGGCCTAGGCTGATATGCAGGTTGCCCATAATTCCCAAATTGATTTTGTTTGGGAAGCGGAATCGGGTTTGGAGCCTTCCAAGAGTGATTCGGGTTGGTCCTCCAGTTTTGATTGTAAGTGTTGGAGGGGTTTCTAAATTGCTCCTGCAGAGTATAAATATTTTCAGTGGTGGGATCAAGAATATTCTGATTTGGGTAATCAAAATTCCTAGTCATATCTTGTGTAAAATTAGCAGAAAACTGCTAACCAGCTAGTGTGGCATCAATGTTGTGCAGATTTTCTCTTCTGAGAAGTTGTGGAGAGTTAGGGTGTGGAGTGTTAAGGTGTGGAGCTTGTTTGTGTGTGAGCTTTTCTTCCATTTTTTTCTGGTGTATTTGCATTTGGTCCAGTCATTGAGCTATCATGTATAGATTATCTTGAGTGACTGGAACAGAGGTGGATTAGGAGTCAATTTCATTGACTCTTAGTCTTGGGTTTTGAGTTCTATAGAAAGTGTCCATTGAAGTCATTTTAAATGAGTTTTTACTCATTTCTTCAAAAAGGAGGTAGGCACTTTCGACATCTTTATTAAGGAAATTGCCCCCACATGAGACATCCACAAATCTTTTTCATTGATTTTCTAATCCATGATAGAAGATCTGCACTAGTTGCCATTATGAAATTTCATGGTGGGGACAACTTCTTAGAAGTTCTTGGAATCTTTCCCAAGACTCATGGAGGGGTTCACCATTTTTTTGTTGAAAGGTTGTTATAGATCTTAATACATTAGTGTGACCGATCAGAAATTTTTTTTAAGAAAAGTGCTCTTTTATTGGGGCCAGGTGGTGATAGGGCACCCAACCGTTCTAAACCAGTGTTAAGCTTTATCTTTTAAAGAGAGAGGGAAAAGTCTCATTAACCACACGTCTTCCTACACATTGTGGGAACTGGTGGTTTGAGTGAGGACAGTTAATTCCTCGAGATGACAGAAAGGGTCCTTTCTCGAAAGACCATGGAAATATTTGATTAGGTTCATAATAGCTGGTTTGATCTCAAAATCTCCTTATGGTATGATCACCCTAGGTCTTTCCTCATAATTGCAAGAATCATAAAAATCCTTTAGAGGAATGACAGGTTGTTGACGGGGCGGCAGATTTTGCCCTTGGTTGGCTAGTTTTGTCACAATCCTAGCCAAATTTTCTTGGTTTTGTTGAAGTCGAACCAAATGGTCAACCATAAAGGCAAAGGCATTTGCATTTTGAGTTTGGATTTGAGAGCTACCTGACCCTGCAGGACTTGTTGGTTGCTCCAAATGAGGGAGGTTAGGGGTGGGGAAGTTAGCTTGTGGGTCAGCTAACTGCTTAGATGCAGAAGCAAAATTTTTTGTCGATTTCCTGAGTTTTCCATATTGACATTAGAGGAAGAAGAAAATAATGATTTTCTGGTGCGGGGGGTGAAATAAGATGGTCCCTCGAGATGTGGGTTCTGGGACCTTCACCCGTGCCTACACTTTTTTGGAAGAAATGGAGGGGAGGAGAAGAGAGAGAGATGAGAGAAAGTGTGCAATTCAAACAAGCAAGCCTAGTCTTGTCTTAAGGTTAACTTCCTAAAACCTAAGACTTGGGAACCCAATAAGTAAGAAATCAGCAAGTGAACCCAATTCCAAAAGAGAGCTCGGCTAGACTAAAGAGGTGGCTTGGGCCCAAGAATTTCCTGGAAAAAACTAGGGGCTTGTGTAAACCCGCTCCCATCATTTGACTTCCCTTTAAGTCTGTCGCCGCATTGTCTAAAGGAAGTAGGAGCGCTTAGTGATTCTTAAATATTGGATATCAAGCCTAATTGAATGAAGTCCTTAAGTAGTCAAATGACTACTTGTTTTAAGTAAGGCTTGGGTGTCTAAATGTACACGAGAATGCAGAGGGTGTTAATTGGGGTAATGCTATGTTATTTCAATTTTTTTAGTGTCTGCAAGATTGGAAAAGTGATTCCAATTATCAATCAAGTTGACAAACAATACTTGAATGTATTTCTACTTTTAGGATTTTCTTTAAATTAGTATCTTTTAGGATTTTCTTTTTAGGTATTTAAACAGGTTTGAAATGCCACAAACAAAGGGAAATCAAGTTATATTGGTGAATGTAGATTTCCTTTCTGATGTGGGTCTCTAAAAATGAAAAGAAACCCTAATTGAATTAGTCCTTAGGCAAAAATTTACTACCAATGAATTTCTTTCAGGCTTTTTCTTTTTAAGTAGTGGTCCAAAGAAAGTAGACAACACTACTACTAGAAGGAAAATAAAACAAGGATTCCAAAACATATTTTTTTATGATTTTAGGAATTTGTTTGATATTTTTTTAGGATTTTTCTTTGTGCAGGTGTCAAAGTACAGAAATGATACTTGAGAGTGTTTTGGACCTTTCAGTACTGCCACCGACCACCAAAAATTTTTATAATTTTTTGTGATGTGTATAATTTCATAGGAATTTCAAAAATATAAATTTCATAGAAATTTGATGAGTATAAAAATTTCTAAAATTTGTGGATAGTAGCAAAATAGGAAGATTAGAGGAGATGACCCCTTTGTAGTCCATAAATTTTTAAAAATCGTATAAAACTCAAATTGCTCTAAAATTTGGAGCAGTTGTTCCTTACTTAATTTGGAATCACTGGGTAAACTTTCATGATTTTAAGAGGCCTATGGTGTTCAGAATTGATTTTCAATATCTGGTAAAAGTTTGAACCCAAAAATCTGACTACCAACACTTGAAGTAGAGTGGTGTTTTAATGAAGCAATCAAGCAAACGATGAATTTTAAAGGGCACCACTCTACCTAAATTCAATTTTCAAGATCCTAAACGCCAAATTTAAAGTATTTTTGGTAGTTTTTAAAGAATTGTGTGACTAGTCAAGAAGTGCTAGCCTGGAATTTCGCAGGAAGACAAGGCACTTCAAGCTTCTCAAAATCCCGCTTTCTTCCTGCAACACCTGCACACACAAGAGAAAAAGGGACAAGGGGATGAGATCCACTTTAACAAGCAAGAGAAATAATTAAAGCAAAGTCATGCCTCCCTGGCAACAGCGCCAAAAAAATGTTGAGAGAAATGGCGTGATTTGTAAAATCGGGTTTTTAAGTCGTAACAAGCCAAATCGCAATCACTTTTAAAATTTGTAAACCTAGATAGTGGAGTATCTAAGGTCATCTAAGGAGGCAATTTTTTTACAAAAAACAATCTCTTGCTTGAATACGGAAATCACCTTTCTTTTTGTACTTTTTGAATATGTAACTTTTTTTTGTTTTGAATAACAAGGAAATGCGAATTGGTAGCAGGAAAGACTAACATCTAATATTTAATATCTAGGTGACAAGGAATGTTTTCTTTCTAAACTCACCCTAGGCACGTGGAGGCCTAGGGTAATTAGAAAGAAAGAGTGAGAGTTAACTAAAGATAAAGTGACAAGAATTGCAACAAAAGCTAATTAAGAAAAAGGCAACTTGATTAATGAAAAAGTGTTCTACAAAAATCCTAGTAGAGGAATGCTTCTACTACTAGAAATTAAAATACAAATAATGAAAACACTAATCCTCTGAATGTCAGAGAAGATGAAGCCCTTGCTCCAACTACGGCTGCTCCCGTAGTTGAAAAGAACTCCTTAGCTTGAAAGAACTCCTCCTTCTACTAGAATTTGAAAGAACAAAATGAAAACAAATCCTTTAGATGATGATGGTGGTGAAGAAGGTGAAGCTCTTCTTACTCGAAGCCTAGCTGCTCCTTGACTTGAAAAGATCTCCTCCTTTCTTGCAAAGCTCCTCCAAGTTGGTGTGATCCTCCTCTTGGCAAGCCCAAGGGGTCATGCCTAGGCTCCTCCAAAGGTGGATGAATCCACCTCCAAATCTCCTCCAAGGGTAGGTGTGCACCACCCTCAAGATCCTCCTCTTAGGGTAGGCGTGTACCCTAGGTCTTCTCCCTTGCCTGGCTTCTCCCTTTGGCTGGCGTGGACACAAGAGAGAAGAGAAAAGGGGAAGGCAACAAGGGGACAGAGTGTCCCCTTAATCTTCTTCTTCTTCTCTTGGTCGTCTATCAAGGTGGAAATATAGGTAGAAATTTTGTACCCAAAGGTGCCTTAACGGTGGTGGGTGTTGGTCTTTTTATAGGAGTGAAAGGGGGTTAGGGGTAGTTAGTCGATGGAGGGTTAAGATGGCTTTTAGAGGGTGGTTAGGAGATCCTAGGGTTGATAATGGGTGGAGCCAAAATGGGGGGATGCATGGCATTTGGCGCCAACCCTAGTTGGGGACTAGGGTTAAGAGTTGATGGTGGTAAGGTTAGGTGGCATGTAGGATATGTTTAGGGTTAGGATGGTGTTGTAGGGTGGTGGTTGGTGAATGGAGGGTGGATATAAGGTGGCGCCAAAAGAAGGGATGATTGGAGTGGTGGTTATGGTGGGTGTAAGTGGTGTTGGAGCCACTTTAGGATGATTAAGGTAGAGGGTTAGGTGGTGCCAACATAGGAAGGGTTAGGATGGGTTGTGGTGATTGAAGGTGGTGTTGGCGCCAACATGAAGGGGTGTGGGTAGGTTGTTTTGTCGCCAAGAGAGGGTGGTTGGGGGGGGGGGGGGGGTTGAGTTGGCTCCAAGGTGGTCTTCTAGAAGGGGGTGATGTGTAGGGTGTTGATGCACTTATGGAGGTAGGTGTAGGGGGTGATTGGTCCTCAAGTTGGTGCCAACTTTGAAGTGTTGTGGAGGTGTTTTTGGCGCCAACTTGAAGTGGGTTAAGGTGGTGGTTATGCATGGTTTTGGAGGGAAAATTAGGTGGCCTTTGGTGGTGGTGGTGTGAAGGGATGTGAATGTTGGTGGTGCCAACTTGTAGGTGGAGTGGGTAGCTTAGATGGTGTCCTTGGAGTAGGGTTAGCTTGAGGTTAGGTTAGGGTTTTATATAGGTACATGGCCATGGAGTTGGAGTAGGTTGGGAGCTTAGCTAAGCTAGCTTAGCTAGTAGAGTAGAGGATGATTGAGCTGGGGTTTAGGGAGGAGGAGCTGAGGGAGTAGCCTTGGGCTACCCTGAAGCTTGTGGGAGCTATCATCTGCTGCAGAAGTCCTTGTAGGAGCTCAGCTACTCTACTTTAGCTAGCTAGTTCTTTGCTACCTACTAAATTGAGTAGGTTGAGCTGGGTTGAGCTGATATCAACTAATCTCAAGTTGGGGGAAGCTGCCTGTGGACTTCTCTACTGACCTAGCTTAGCTAGCTAAAAGCTAGTAGCTAAGCTAACTTGATTGGAGCTCTTGTGAGCTAAGGGGAGCTAGGTGGAGTTGGACTGAGCAGAGCTGGAGTTGGAATGAAATCATGTCAACTCAGTTGAGCTAGCTAGAGCTCCCAATGAACTGTTTGGAGCTAAGATGAGCTATGCTCAACCAAGTTGAGCTGGATCCGAGCTGACTTGAGCTAGGTTTAGCTTGGATGAGCTGCCTTAAGCTGCCATCTAGCCAGGATGAGCTGAATGGAGCTAAATGGATCTAACCCTAACCCAAGTGAGTAGATCTGGCTAAGTTCCAGCTGAATTGAACTTATTCACCGTTTGCCTTCATGAGTGTCAGGGTTTTAGGGTTCTACTTATCTAGTTTAACCCTAACACTCAAATAAACACGTTGAGAATAACAAAATAATGCAATGCCTGCCTAACTTATGTGATGCCTAAATGCAGCCCGAAAACTCATTTGCGGAGTTAAAATCTTAAGAGCTAGGTTTGCTTTAATACATAAGAATGATGATAAAGTGGCATTTATCAGCAATTCATCTCGAAGACCAAGAGAAACGACTTTCACCTCCCCCTTCGAAACCTTTTCTTTTCGAAGGATGCCATTTGGGCTCTACCATGCACCCACGACTTTTTAGCAGTGCGTGCTAGCCATATTTTTTTAGATGGTGGGTGATTATATGGAAGTATTCATGGATGATTTTTCCATCTTCGGGGAGACCTTTGATATTTGTTTAGAGAATTTGTTGAAGATTCTAAAGTGATGCATTCAAGTTAATCTAGTCCGCAGTTGGGAAAAGGGCCACTTTATGATACCTGAGGGTATCATACTTGGCCACCTCGTGTCTGAGCAAGGTATCCAAGTAGACCAAGCAAAGATCAATCAAATCTCAAATCTACCTGTACCAAACTCAATCAAGGTCATATGATCATTTCTTAGGCATGTCAGATTTTATCGAAGATTTATTCTCTACTTTTCAAAGATAGCCTGACCCCTAACGAATCTCCTCATGAAAGACACGACTTTTGAGATGGATGAGGAGTGTATTACTGCATTTGAAACTTTAAGAGACAGAGTTACATAGGCTTCTATCCTACAACCTCCTAACTGCAACTTACCTTTTGAGATCATGTGAGAAGCATCTGATTATGCAATAGGAGCTGTTTTAGGGTAAAAAATCGAGAAGAATCTGATAGTGATTTAATATGCTAGCAAGACATTGAATGACGCACAAAGGAACTACGTGGTTATAGAGAAACAATTGTTAGCAATAGTATTTGGATTAGAGAAATTCAAATCCTATATTCTTGGATCTCAAATTATCATGTACTTTGATCACTCTACGATCAAACACCTTCTTTCAAAGAAGGACACAAAGCCTAAGTTGATCGATGACTTTTGCTTCTGCAAGAGTTCAACCTAGAAATTTGTGACAAGGTGGGGCGACAGAATGTCGTTGCCGATCAGCTTTCTCGCCTTTCTTCTTAGAGCATTGAGACCTCTCTGCCTATCATAGATCACTTTCCTAATGAACATTTACTAAGTATCTCTTCAAACCTTCCCTAGTATGCTGCTATAGTGAACTATTTGGCCACACATTAGTTCCTGTCCAACTAGAACAGGAATCGCAAATCACGACTCGTATCAAAGGCCAAATATTATTTCTAGGAAGATCCTTATCTTTTTTGACTTTGTAATGATCAAATCATCAGGAAATGTGTCTTATCTTTAGAGATTGAGTCTATTCTCTCTTGTCATGACAAGGCATGTGGCAATCATTTTTCGAGATGTAAAACCACTGCAAAGATTCTGCAAAGCGAATTTTATTGACCCACTCTTTTCGCAGATTCACAAAAATATTGTAAGGCATGAAGTCACTACCAGACATGATGCCTCTAAACTCTATAATTGTTTATGAAATGTTCAATATCTAGGGCATTGACTTCATGGGTCTGTTCCCTTCTTCTAGCTTTGAGTACATTCTACTCTCCGTTGATTACATATCTCGTTAGGTCAAAGACATACCCACGCGCACTAACAACCATAGAGTTATCATTCCTTTCGTACAAAAGCATATCATCTCTCATTTTGGGGTACCACATGCAATCATTTCTGATGGTGGATCCCATTTCAATAACGCCTAGTTTCAAAACCTTCTTAAGAAAGACAAGGTTACACATCGTATTGCTACACCCTACTAGCTCCAAACTAATGGGCAAACCAAGGTCTTTAATAGAGAGATCAGGAAGATCCTTCAAATGACAATTTGACCCAATAGGAAGGATTGGTCTTCTCGGTTAGACAAGGCTTGTGGGCATATAGGATTGCCCACAAGACACCCATAGGCATGTCGCCATACAGAGTTGTTTACAGGAAACCATGTCATCTTCACGTAGAAATTGAACTCAAGGCCTATTAGGCTATTAAAGCATGAATTTTAACCTCGCGAAGGCTAGAGATCACCGTAGGTTATATCCTAGCAAACTTGAGGAGATTTGCAATGATGCCTATGAGAGTTCTAAGCTGTACAAAGAGAAATCAAAAGCATTCCATGATAAATACATTTCCTACAAATCTTTTGCACCAGGTCAAAAGGTGTTGCTCTTTGATACCTACCTTAAGCTCTTTCCAGGAAAGATTAGGTCTTAATGGACTGGTCCATTTGAGATAACACGAGTCTTCGACAATGGAGCAGTCGAAATCACCTAATCGAATAATAATCAAGCATTCAAAGTAAATGGTCAACGCCTTAAACCTTATCTTGAGCTACACTCCTTGGGTCTTGTTGAAGATTGTTATACACTCCACTAGCACTTTTACTGGGTTTACGCCTAGCTGAAGGCGTACTTAGCATCTATATATAGTTTTTTTTGTTATTTCTTTTCTATTTTTCCTGCCTTTATCTAATTCTACACTTGAGTCTGAGCCTATCATATCACTTCTTATTTCCTATCCTTCACTTAGTCCGACTGACCCCTCTGACTTTTGTTAGAGTAGAAATCATCTACCTAGTATCTATTGATCTCCTCTGTCCTCCTTCCGTCACCCAATACTAAGTGAAGTGTAGTCTTTTTCACCCTTTCTTTACAATTATGACATTGGAAGATTTTGGCATGGGGGATGTGAAGTGAATCTTAATACTTTAAGTGTAGTATTAGACAAAAGAAGAAACTTTTGAAAGAAAAAACCCTAAAAATTTAAAAATTTGAAAACACATAAAAATTTGAAAAATTATAACCCATAAAAATATAAAAACAAAATAACAAAAATATTTTCTTTTATGGGGGGATTACATTCATTAGGGGAATCCATTCATAAGGAGAAGAATTTTTGGAAGAAAATCATTTTCAAGACCTTATTTAATATTTATATGTAAATTAAAAAGCTTAACAAGTTGTGAATTTCTTAAGTAATCTTTTAAAGGTTAGAAAAAATATATATATTTATGTTTGTATAATGTATATAGTGTATAGAAGTAAGAGTATTGAATACCTACTTTGGACTTTGTCTTGAATATTTTTCAAAACAAGTACATGTTTATGACTATTGACATAGGATTTTTCAAGTCAAGAATCTAAAACCTAAGTATGTGATCTGTATTCCTGCTCTTTACTTTGAAAATAGAGTAACTAAGATCTTATTAATTCATATACAAGACTTAATTTTTGGAATTAAATTGTAACTTGTTTTGTCAATAAGAATAGGTCATGTCCTTTTGACTTTGAATTTCTATTTTTTATCACTAAGTTGAGTAAAAAGATTAAATACTTAGAGTTAATCATGTAATGAAGTTAGTTTGGAACCTTAACCATAAGGTCTAATGGGCTATAGGTAGCTTAATCAGTCGAGGATGTTCTACTAGACTTGGCAAGTTGCATCTTGACAGATCCTGTGGGCTGATACTAATGGTTTAAGGGATCTGAAAGTATAGGGTTTTGCTATCCACTCTCTGGTTTGCAAGCTAAATAACCTAAGTGTCCAAACTTCACACATAATAGAATTGACTTATAAGCATCTGAGACCACAAAAACACAGAGACCAAGAGATCGGTCTTGTATCCTTTTTACCCCAAGTATTTCCGTGAGGCAGCTCTTGAAAGGATGAAGGATGTATCACTCAGCTAGAAAAAAAGACATGGAGTTTTTACTTAGCAGTAAAAAAAATGAGAAAAAAAAAAAATTTTACACCCTATAATAATGCACCTCAGTACAAATGGGTGCTTATGCATTTATCCACCAAATAAAGCATCTCGCTACAAATGGATGTTACCCTCCATCTAATAAAAAAAAAACCTCAATATAAATGGGTGTTTTAACCTATAGAAAATGAATTAGAAAAATAAGGAGATAAAAACTAGGAATAAGAGTCCCAGTGGTCCAGCAGAGGAAATATATGCCTTGAGTGTTGACCTTGGGATAAAAACGAGTGAGGAGAACGAAACCAAGTCTGAATAAGTCTAGGCCAAAGGCTTAAGTTGGGATAATCTAGATTGGGATCTTGATGTTTTGAGGTTTGGAATTTTGCAACTTGGGATGCTTATAGGATGAATCTACTTCATTTATACGGACATTTTAACCTCATAGCTACTAAACCTTGAGTGGGCAGTGAATCTTAAGAAATAGGATTTTGAAGACTAGTGGTTGAGGCTTAAAGGAGATAGATTGGCAAAGCCCTAGGTCTAAAAGTCTATCCTTGATGCTATGGGCTGGTTGGATTAAGGGACCTACTCACTTTCTGAATTTGATTAATACAGGGTGTTTAGTTGATTTACAAAAGGTTAAGTTGAGAAAACAAGAATTCACACGCTTAAGGACTGACCTGTGTTTGTTGAATTTTTGAGTTAGAATTTGATTTCCAGTCTTTGAGTCTTGTTACATTATCCATCTTAACCTCTCTGATTTTTAGAGTTTAGAGTAGAGTACAAATAACAAACATGTATCAAATGTTCTGATTCAAATTAGAATTCTCATCAAGAGTTTGTTTTTCATGAGTATCTATTTTGAAAGATATCTAGGGTTTTGAGTCCTTTGTAAAAGGATTCCCATCTAATGGTCTATTTTATTTATGGATACTAATTTATAAAAGTATAAAAACATAAAAAATAGAAAATTTTCAAAAATCTTCTGACCTCTGACCTAGTCATTCTTCTACTTAAGAATTCATTTTATTAAACCCTGGTGCTTAATTCATCATATTCACTAGTTATTTTCCTAAGGTCTAGTAAAACTTTGGCATGAGGGCATGACGAGAGACTCATCATGGCTCCTAATTCACACAAATTATCTAGTTTACATAATTAAATCACTAGTAAATAACATCTAAATAGGGTTAATTATATAATAAGGTAATAATACACAAGGTCCTTAATTATAAGTTAAAACAACTTAATTATGACATAATAAGCATTCAATTCATAATAAGAGTTAAAAATAAGCATTTAGCTATATATAATTAATTATAACTATACTTATAATATTTATACTACCTAAGTTAATTAACTTAATAATATAAATCACTTAAATAAATATAGCTAAAGAGGACAAGAAAAAGAAATCTCATGTTGTAAATAGATTATTTGTCATATTTACAATTATATCTAAAAAATGAAAAATAACTAATTTAATTTGAGCCTTAAAACTCATTGTTTGCATTTTAATCCCTATATTTCATGTCAATTAAGTCCTTTATTTACTTTTACGTCCTAGTGTGCATCTCCTTCATCTCTCTTCTCCACGAGCAGCCGTCGTTGGCCAGTATCTACACTGCCTGATGACCATCTATCTAGCAATTGATAGCCACTGCCATTACCATCCTACTTTTGCTCTCCTCCCACTTTCAATCTAATGGTGTGGATTAACCAAACCCTAACTAACTCCGACGAGGTACTCTCACTACCACTAGAGATGAAACACCACATTTCGATGAATGTGGATGCAATTGCGTCAAGATTCCTCCCCCCTAACCCTTAACACCACCTATAAATACCCTAGGAAACCTCTGATCGGAGGTTAGCAACTCCCTATCCCTCTTCCCACATCAAGTTGTTCATAGGCTATTCTCTCTTTCTCCAGCGACCTTTTTCCCTCTTCTTCTGGTCTTCTTCGAGAGAGGTGACTTCTCCTTCGTCTTCCTCTTCCTCCACCATGTCTCTAGGAGTGGCTACAACACCGTCGTTCATCTCTGCTCTGTGTTCTTCTCCACTAGAGATTCTCTCCTTCATCCTCTGATTTCATTTGCTCCAACAAGTCATCGGAGGAGTTTCCCTACCCCTTTCATCCAGGTAATAGTAGATTAGTCTTTAGCTCTTAGTTTAAAGTAGAGTAGTGTAGTTAGTTTAGTTAGTTAAGTAGTTAAACTTGACTTCTTCATTTCTTCTTATCCGACTCTGGCAAGCCACCTCAGGCTTTACCAGAGCTCAGTTCACATCAATCACCCTCAGATCACCTCTTTCTCTCTTCCATGATTTCATTCCACTTCTCTTCCCCCTTATTTGATAACATATCCACCTAATTCATCAACACTTCCACCTGAGAGCTCCATTGTCCATGGCGAAGTCTCAGAACATACTTCAGCTCCACTTTGGCTCTCCAACATCTTCACCACACTATCAGGGTCACCATCCACTTCTTAATTTGATCTAGTAGTCTATATACACCATACATCCAATTTCCATCACATTCTCATCTCCACTGTTAATGGTGGAGGATAGAAGTACTTCTATAACCTAATTAATCCATCACTCACCTTCGCATGTACTTGTAGAGCATTTTGCCTTAATTGAGTGAGACGATCTCTCTTGAGTTCTGGCGAAGTCAATTTGCCTTTTTAAGCAATGTAAGTCTTCACCTTTAATTTCAAGCATCAATCAAATTAATTGTTGTGTTATTGATGATCCTGAGGTCATTAGGAAGCTTTTAAACTACTTGTTTAGTTTTATGGAATTTAGTACTCTGTTGTTCAATTTCAGTGATTATCGGAGCTCCAATGAACTCTAAAAACACCAACACTGAACTACAGAGTTTGAAACTTCTTGAGAAGCTCTAGATTACTATGTCTATCATACTAATCATGATCCATTCTTTTATTTTGTGTTTTAATGATTTTATCATTCTGATGATCATCGTCTTCTCCAGCTCCAGTAGAGTTGGGGAAGTTTAATAACTTGATATCAAACTCTGGTAGGAGGTCCATTAGCTTCGTTGAGATCTAAGGAATCTAGAACAAGTCTCATTTGAGTGATTGGATCTTTGATTTAGTCTGACAATCAAACCTCATTTCAATCTCAGGTGACAGGTCTGAGACACAAGTTCTATTGAACAAACATCCATTTTGATGAGTCAGAAATGTTCCTTATGTCTAATAGAATCGATTTGGGTGCATAATTGATACAAAAATCCGGTTTACCACAAAGTCAACTTTCGAGCCCAGATTTGTCAACTTGAAGACATTCAGGAGCTCTAGGCTTCTGAACTTGATTTTAATGGATGATTTGAATTCCTTAGGTTGTTAGGAATTATTTAGGAATAATTTTAGCAAGTTTTGATAAAGATTTAGATGGACTTAATTTCATGTTTAGTTTGGGTCTAAGTTGAACTTTTGTGTGTTTCATAGACTTCTTGATGTGATTCTGAGTTTAATTTAGCTCAGAATGATCATTT
Organism: Thalassia testudinum; assembly: GCA_037157565.1. Classification (NCBI taxonomy): domain Eukaryota; kingdom Viridiplantae; phylum Streptophyta; class Magnoliopsida; order Alismatales; family Hydrocharitaceae; genus Thalassia; species Thalassia testudinum. The sequence goes on along the minus strand of JAZHRO010000044.1, from coordinate 11,992,761 downwards.
TCCATTCACTGAATCTACGTAGAATGATTCCAGAGGCCTAATCTGTCATATGAGCCAATTGATTCCATATTTCGTTTGTTCTGAGCTCCAGCATGTAGCTCTGAAGTTCATGAGCTTCTAAAGCTTCCTAAACCCTCATTTCATCAATATTGAGCATGGAATATTTTCAAGCACTTGATTGATGCCTTAGGTATGAGTAAGAGATGGAATTCACAGGTCGATTAGAAAGTTAGGTTACTACTACTACTCTTCTTCAACTGTGTTGCAGAACCAACTTGGGAGCATGATTTAGAGGTTCTCTTGTGCACCATTTCTTCAATTGAATGGTGGAATCAATAGAAGACTCATAGGGCTTTTGATTGAGCCTTTAAGAAAAGTGTTTAGATCTTAGAGGTGCTTGGAATCAAATGTTGAAGTCAGCGCTGGCGTGCAGAAGAGAAGGGGACACATATAGTCCTACATCGGTAGGTGAAGATCGATCGATGCAGTATAAAATGAAATGCACTGCTAACCCTGTCGAGCGACTACAGCGTGGGCCGTGTGCGCTACAAGCGGGTGATGTGAACACATCTAATTGGCTTAAAATGTCTATTTATGATGTTCCTAGGTCCATAAAAGCATCATTCAATATAAATATTGCATAACATGTTGATTACAATCCGAATTATCCCAACTAACTGATGGTTGATTATAATACGAGTTAGGATAATCGTCATGTTGAGGATAATTTACAATAGGAGGGAAAGAGCGGGAATGCGTGAAATATATGGAAGGATTCATGATACACGAGAGGAAGAAAGGTGCCCTGCAATACAAACAATCAAACCTGTCCTTAAATGGGTTAGCCTACAGACCTACAGACTCTCAAAACCCGTCTTGAGATAAAGGAACGATTTGATCTACTTCCGACTGTTCAATCCAACCAGTTAGAAGGAGGGACTGGGGAGAAGGTTCTTCCTTCGGCTTGTGCCTCCGGTTCCTAGTGTACCCCCCAGCCGCGATCGTTTGACTCTGCTCCCCTAGCTAGACATCAGATTGAACAGTAGAAACAGATTAATCGAAAATAATCTCGTTCTGAGTTCTGAAGAGCGAGTCCAATCCTTAAGGCCAACGTCTACTATGTTTTATTTAGGGCTAGGTTTGAATGTGCTTTGGAATGTGATGGGCCCTTTAAATGGGTTGTGCCCTTAATGATTGATTGATTTGTGTGTGAGTGCACAACCAGTGATTTTCAAGCAAGATTGTTTTTGATGTGGTGAATTTTAAGGTTCAAATCTTGCTTAGTAGCTTTTAGGATTCAACTTTAGGTGTTTTCAATCAAGTTTCATTAGCACACCAGGTTTTGCAAGCACAAGTGAAGATGTTTTCCTTTAAAGTTTAAAAATAATGTGGAGTGCCTGGTAAATCCCTAAGAGTTGAACCTAATTGGTAGCTACTTGATGAGTTGATTTTATTTGAAGTGGTGCGGCCCAATCAACTCAAACAATTGGCCTGTTGCACCACTTAATTAGGCACACAAATGATTACCTAATCTGATTTCTACTCAATTATGGGTTTGGATGTGTGTACCGACTCCTAAGATTGGTTTACCGGTTGAGTTTGAAAATCAGATGAGGTTGTGTACCTCTGTGAGATTTTTTTTCTTCTTTTTAATGTGGGGGTTGGGGTGAGTATGGGTGTCAAACAACAAACAATCTAACCTTAGAGTTTATAAAAACACCTAGGTTGATTGATGTTTGAGTTATTATGTGATGAAATGAAATCTAATGGGTGGGAGGTGGGGGGTAACTCACAAAACCTTCTACAGCACTTTACTCCAATCTACCACTTTTGCCTGCCTCGAAAGAGCACCTGCAATTACAATAAGAAAGGAGAAAAGTGAGGTAAATGATTTGTAAGTTACAAAACGCGAAGAGAAATCAAAGATCGTTGCCTCCCCGGCAACGGCACCAAAATGTTGAACGTGTACGAACCTACGCTAACGTGTTCGATTTTGGAAAACCTGTCGTTGTAATTCGAAAGCGAGGAATTCGTGTTCAACAAATAAAATTTATATCGAAATTAAAATTTCGGGTTGAACACAGGGAGGCGGACGTTTGATTTAAAAACTACGCGTTTCTTTTTATTTGTTACAGAATAATTCAATTTAGAACTATCTAATTATTTACAATAAATAGAAGAGAGAGAGAGTAAGATAGAAAGAGAATATTACACAGAGAAATCAAAATGAGATGTAGAATAAACAAGGAATTTTTCATTGAAGAGATTGCTCATTACAACTAGAAAGCATAAAACAATTACTCTAAAAAGCGATAAATTTACTCTAGAAAGCATTAAAAGAATGGAGGGAGAAATGTCCTCCTCGACGATTGCTTGGAGGACGAGTAGATTAATCTAGAAAGCAGTAAATCTATACTAGAAAGAGGTAAAAAGAATAGGGAGAGAGAAATCCTCCTCGACGGTTGCTTGGAGGATGAGCCGGACGGGACGACGCCTGGACGAAGGAGAACGAAGCAGGACGTAGGAGGACGAATCAGAAGAACGGGAACGAAGCAACACGCCGTCGTCGTCGCGGGATCCACTTCCGAAGGGGAACGAAAATTGGACTTTATCTCGCGAGAAGCGTCCCGGGTGTGGGACAAGATTCTCTTGAGCTTTTGAGGGGTAGAGAAGAGAAAGAAGGGATGAAAATTTCGTATGGAGGGGGTCTCCTTTTATAGTTGCAAGGAGTGGGGGCAAAATGGACATTACAACTTCAAAACAATAAATGAGGGGTCTTTAGTGATGGATAAAACCGTCGCTAAAGACCCCAACGTGGGCGTAGCCTCCGCGCCCTCGCGTGCCCGCTCGGCTGCTTGCGTGCGTAATGCCTACGCACGTCTGCGAAGTCTCAGTCGTCCGATCGCGAGATCAGATGGCTTAAGATGCATCTTCGCCCGCTGCGCTGCGCGCTCGCCCGCGTGCGATTGCACGTTATGCGCGGGTGTCCAATCGCGTGTCGTCCTGATTGAGCGCGCGCGGCCGTTGGATCGCGATCGTCCGGTCGATAGGAGGCGCGCCACCGCTCCAATTTCAGCGTGGCTCGAACGCGCGTCCCCGCTTCGCGTTAGAGCGCTCGACCAACGCGCTGGGGTCGCGTTTATGTCGAGCGCCTGACTTCAGCGCAGGCGCATCGCAGCCGTTGGATCTTAATCCAACGGCGGGGAAAGGTGGATGTGGAGACTGCTGAGATTGCGTGCAGCCGTTTGGGCGGCCGAGATGGCGCCATGTGGCACCATCTTGGCCGTCCATCTTCTGGAAGTTGTAGATGGTGCCACGGATGTCGGATTGACTCGATTTTTGTGTCGTTGGGGTGCGATTGTCAATCCGAATTCATCCGTGCGGTCGGATTTGTCATCTGAAGTGCGAATTTACACCATCCTGGCCCTTGATCTTGTAGGGTTCCCGGGTCACTATCTGATGCCACGGATGCCTGATTAGGGCGATCTTGGAGTCGTTGAACTCCAATCGTTGCCCTAATCACATCCATATGGTTGGATCTTTGATCCGAGGCCCCGATAAAATATTTGCCCTGTCCAAGCACATAAAAGGAGATAATTAACCTCCATTTTATTCAAACTATTCTAAATGCAAGATGATGCATGTAATGCAATATTTATATCATGAAATGCAATCCTATGCTTAAGAACATGCATAAATAGACATCTTAAGTAGTGTAAATGTGTTTACATCAAGAACCTTGCAGGAAATGCAGACAAAGATGACGGAAGTAACCCGCACCATCACAAATTTGAATAATCAGATTGGGGTTACTTCCACTCAAAGACCTGCAAGACATCTACCCTCCCAACCCATGCCCAACCCTAATCACTAGAGGAACTAGTATTTGGGCAGAAATCAAACTTACAAGAATTAGCTTCCTACTAATCCACCATCACAGCAGCCTCCCAAGTTTCCACAACCATAGGACCCCCACCTCCTCGAAATAATAATCTGACTGTATATGCAATTACATTGAGGTATGGGAAAACCACCACCGATCCCTGGCCTTCACAAAAGCCTGGTGACATCCCCATCTCTGTGCACATTGACTCGCCACCCCCCAACTAGGAAGAAAAAGAAATCCAAAAATCTCAAGACAAAATTTATATCCCCTTTCCACAAGCTCTCCACCCTACCACCAATCGGAAAAAAAATCTGAGCCCACTACAGAAGAACTCATGGATTTATTTAGGCAAGTTCAAATCAATATCCCTCTCCTAGATGCCATCAAATATATACCTGCCTATGCTAGATTTTTGAAGATTTGTACTCCTGAAAGGCAGGCCAAAAATCTAGGATAGGTACATCTTTCGGAGACAGTAAGCTCTGTCATATAGAGTAAGCTGCCTCCTAAGATGAAAGATCTAGGTGACTGGTCGATCTTTCGCTTTTAAGTCGTTTGTAGTTTAATGTGGTGGAAAAATCGACTAATCAATTTTTAACAAGAAATAACCACTTGCAGAGGAGCGGGTCGTATCCACAGGGAGGCAATAACGTATTAAAATTCGCGCCACTTAAAAATGTTTGTTCGGAGTCAATTTGGACAAGAATCGAGCCAAGATTGCCTTTAGATTAAGGTTTAAGCAAGAAATAATGCTGAAATGGCAATTATGAGAAACTAGAGGATATTTTCCACAATGCAGAATCAATATAATAAGATTAAAAAGTGGCAATGGCATGAAATGTAATTTTTAATTGGTGGTTTACTGTAGCAAAATAGGGGAATTTTTCCCTGTTGTCTTGCGCGACGAGGAGCCGATGGTCGGGCGCGGGAAGCTCGGAGGAGGTCCCTTGGATCAAGGGCTTCGAATCGGTGGTGGCGGTGAGTCGCGCGGCGGTCGGAGGTGGCCGGACAAGCTCTGGCGGAGGTGCTGCAGCCGGCAGCTTGCGCAGCTTGTTGGCGTGAAGTCCGCCGCCTGCTGCTGCTGCAGGGGTGGTTGCTGCCACTGCCGTGGGCACTGCTGCGGCTGGCGTGGCAGGCGTTCGTCTGCAGGCGCGGGTAAGAGGGCGCTGCAGGCGGTTCTGCAAGCGCAGCGGAGGGTGCTGCAGCGCGGTTGGAGGATGCTGCAGCGCGTTCGTCTGCAAGCGCGGGGAAGAGGGCGCTGCAGGCGGTTCTGCAAGCGCGGCGGAGGGTGTGTGTAATGAGGCGTGCGCGGGACTGCTGGCGAGAGGGCGTAGGGGGGTGGTTCTGCAGGTGCTGTTGCAGATGGTGGGGCGCGCACTGCAGTCGGTGCGGGAAGGTGCTGCGGGTGTGGGAGCTCACGCGTGAGGTTCTGCAGACGTGTGCGCAGGCTGGTGCGCGCGGGTGAGCGGTGAGGTGCAGGCTGAAGGTGAGCGGGTGGACTTCAGACGGGTGCGCCGGTGGTTGCGCGTGGAGATGGCGAAGGCTACAGGCACAGGGAAGGTGGCGTGAGCGGGCGTGAGGGCTGGAGGTTGTGCACGCCTTGCATGCGGTTGGAGATGAGCGGGCTGCTGCGGCGTGGGTGGTGGAAGTGAAGTGAGAGGACGGAGATTGCTGCTGGAGTGGGGGTGGACTTCAGACGTCCGGGAAATTTCCCGGACGTCTTAAGTGACTGAAAGGGTGATTGCACAGTGGCTCGGCGGTGGTGGTTGGTGACGACGGTGAGGGAGATGCACGCTGATGTGCTCACGGTAATGCGGACGAGCTCCGGATGGCGGTGTGGCCTGTCACACCACACGCCCACGGTGGTGGAGACTCGCCGCCACGGTAGAGGCCGGCAGTGTGGAGTGGAAGAGAGAGGTTCTCTCTGCACAGTGATGGGTCGGTGGCGGAGGCCTCCTGAGCTCGGCTACCTCCGTGCTCCTTTTGTAGTGGTCTGAACAAATTTGAAATCAGCGGCCGACTAGATCCACCACATCCGCTCCCCCTTGAATGGCTTCTTCATTGCATCACCCGGGCGTTGGAGCGGCAGCCAGCCGTTCTGAAAGAAGACGAATAAAGAAAATATTATTAAAATATTAGGGTTATTTATGTATAGACCCTCAACTTCTATGTTAATAAAAATAATATACCTAATTGGTTATCTAATTAGATGAATGATATTTTAAGCTAATTCTAAATGCACTTAAGATATGAATGCAATGTATGGATTATGTAATTAGATTAAAACTATGAATTAATCTATTTACATCCTAATTTATACTAAATAAATGTTAGAATTAACCTAATGTGTAGGCACTTAAATACTTAAATAGCCCACAACTATGGGCTAATCACCAGGGGTGCCTTTAATTTCAGTGATTATTGATGATACTACTTTTGATCGCGCCCTCCTTGATTTTGGTGCCTCAGTTAATATTGTAGATTCCCTACCAGGAGGGGGTGACGTAATAAATTATGGAAATATAATATAAAGAAAAAATTCAATCACACAAGGTACACAATTATTTTTAGGTGGAAACCCAAACCGGGTGAAAACCACCACCTAACCCTCTCAAGTTCGGATTTTCCGATCAACCAAGTTGATCAAATCTACTAAACGAATCACTTAAACGAGGGTGATTCAACCTCAATTACAACCACGCTACAAGTGCGAGGGTAGCGTTCCTCAACCCCTTCTCTTCACGAGAAGGATTTTGTCCCACGAAGGAGACGGGAATTCGCAAAGCGAATACCCAACCAAATAACAAAGTAAAATAACAAATATAGTCCTATAGATTCAATAAAGATTTAAACCTAGCTTCTATAGGAATTAGGAAACTCCCCTTTGCAAGGAGTGCGTCAAATCGATGATGCGGGTTTTAAATCAGATCTAAACAGAGTTCTAGTGCAAGTCCATCAGACGACATATAGGACGTCTAGCACTATGTCTGGACGTCTGGAAACCTACTTTTTCTGCGGGAATGGATTTCCAAGTGTTCCAACGGCTAGAAAATCTCTGAGAAGAGATTTTGGGTCAGCCGAGGCAAAACGATCATCTATCAGATGTCTAGAAAGGCTTAAGGACGTCTGATAAGGCTCTGAACGGTCATATCCTTTAGTGTTTTCTAAGCGAGCCAATGGTCTACTAATTGGACATCAGGAAAAGTCTTCAGACATCTTCTAAGATGTATGGATGGAGGTCTGGACATCTGATTTCATCAGATAGAGCTAACAAGTCCAGCCTAAATGTTATCAGACGTCTGAATCAACAGTCAGACGTCTTAAAACACATTATCAGACGTCTGAAAAAGCTGTTTGAACCCTATATTGGTTTTCTAAGTTTTCTATAGAAAACCTAAGTATCCTAGAGTTGTGCCGGTGTTCCTAGGACTACTGTTAGGGTACTTTGAGGCTCTTTAATATGATATTCTAAGGAACAAAAAGAGCAAGGAAATAAAGATAAAAGTACATGAAAGAAATAAACAGATTTCTATCCTATTCTTCTTGTCCTTCCATCTTCAATCTATCGCTCCTCGCGAATCTCCTTTGTTCTCCATCAAGCTCCTCCAATCCATCATAGATGCGAGCTCGAACTCCGTCTAATCACGTCTCCATTTGCAATTTGACATGAAATCTAAGACTTCAAGTGCAAATGTTAAACGACATGTGTTTTGTTATCATCAAAACAAACGATCGCGGTACTCTAGCACCAACAATCTCCCCCTTTTTGATGATGACAAAATCATAAATAATAATGCAAAAAAAAAAATCGTCCCCATTTTTGATATTATCAAAAAGGTTTGGTTGATTTTAAATTTCCTATAACTCCCCCTTAAAACATGCTCTTCTATGAATTTCTTTTAACAAAAGTAATGTCCTCCCCCTTTTTGTAACAACAAGATAGCTGTTATTTTTCTCCCCCTTACTAAAGCAAATTTCGCTAACTTACATCTCCCCCTTAAAAATTGACAATTAGCTCAAAATTTTTTTTAACTCCCCCTATCTAAATGCTTATGATAAAAAGATAGGGTAAAGAATTTTTATCTCACCTACCATGGCCAATAAAATGGTCCAAATGGTGGTGGTGGATGCCACATCGGATGGGGCTCCCATCCATAGCTTGGAGGCCTGGGCATTGGCGCCGGTCTCTAGTTTGGTGGTCGACGTGTTGCGGGTCCATCGTTTGTTCGCCGTCTCGTCGGTCTTCTTGTTCTCCTCTTTGGTCTACTCCTTAGTTCTCCCAACTCGAGTTGACCAGCCTTGAACTTGTAGGTCCAGTCCTTCATGTTGTAGTTATCTCTGAAACATACAAAATAAGATTCCAATTCTTTCTTCGGTATCCAAGTGAGCTTGGATCCGGATATGTTAGTGGGTCTCCTTGATGGAGATCCTTTCTTAACCTTAGGACTATAAAAATTATCTACTTTGTTGATTAATTTGTTGGAGTTTTCCCTAAGACATGCAATTTCTTTTTCTATAATATGCATCTTAGTCTTTAAATCAGAAATTTCTAATTTTAAACTATCATTTTCTTCAATCAATTTAGTATTTTCATTGATTAAATTTTTATTTTCTAATAACAGGTTATTATCCTTAGGACTAGTTTCTATGTCCTTGAGTTATTTTTCTAACCTATCATTTTCATTTTTAAGAAAACTAAGGTCCTTTTTAATATTTTTATTTTCTATCTTAAGTGCTTTACTAACTTCAAAAAGTTCATTAAATGCATCTTGTAAATCGGTACTTACCTCGTTGTCTGAGTCGCTTTCGCTGTTGCCCTCTATTGCCATGAAGCCCATGCATGCGACTTCTTCTTGGGGATTCTCTTCTTCTTCCTCCAAGCTCGTCTCTTCATGAGTGTTTTCTAACTTCCTCCATATCTCGTGGGCGGTAGTGCACTCTTGGATTTGCTCGAATTCCTTCGAACTCAACGCGCAATACAGGGCATTCATTGCCTTTGCGTTGAGTGAAAGCTCTCGAATCTGCAGCTGCGAGTAGCCTCCTTGGGGTCGCTTCGGGATCTCGTATGCGGTTTCGCAACATCCCCATATCTCGAATTCAGTGGCTTGGAGTCACGTCTTCATCCTCAACTTCCAATATCCGAAGTCCCTCCCATCGAAATAGGGTGGTCGGACGGTGGACTACCCTTCAGAGATTCTGATTGCGGATATGCTCCCCTCCATGATCTTCTTGCCGAGTGTTACTCTGATCTCGCAAGAACCTACTCTGATACCAATTATAGATTCCCTACCAGGAGGGGGTGACGTAATAAATTGCGGAAATATAATATAAACAAAAAATTCAATCACACAAGGTACACAATTATTTTTAGGTGGAAACCCAAACCTGGTGAAAACCACCACCTAACCCTCTCGAGTTAGGATTTTCTGATCAACCAAGTTGATCAAATCCACTAAACAAATCACTTAAATGAGGGTGATTCAACCTCAATTACAACCACGCTACAAGTGCGAGGGTAGCGTTCCTCAACCCCTTCTCTTCACGAGAAGGATTTTGTCCCACGAAGGAGACTGGAATTCACAAAGTGAATACCCAACCAAATAACAAAGTAAAATAACAAATATAGTGCTATAGAGCCAACAAGGATTTAAACCTAGCTTCTATAGGAATTAGGAAACTCTCCTTTGCAAGGAGTGCGTCGAATCGATGACGAGGGTGCGTGAGCCACGCGACGACGTAACGTCGCTCTCGTGAACTACGACGGTAGAGCGGGTGCGCAAAGGCTTGATGATCTCAAGATGTAGAACTTGAGCTTGGAGAGCAAGAGCTTTTCTTGGACATAAAAGAGTGTGAAAGTGTATTACTAGGTGTGTCTTGTGTATCTAGGTGTGTCTTGTGTATCTAGGTGTGTGTTTGTGTGCAAGAAGTTCCTTTCTATTTATAGAGGCCTTAGGAAAGCTTTGGAAGGCTTTGGAAAGCTTCCATAGCCGTTGGGTGCAAAGCCCAAGAGAACCAGGCTGAAATCAGAAACAATGATTGCACCGACAGGGTTATCAGACATCTGATCCTGGAATCAGATGTCTGGGAAACCAGTTTAAGATGTCTGAAAATAAGGTCAGACGTCTGATTTTATGCGGGTTTCTTCCTAACTTAAATAAGATCTAAACAGGGTTCTAGTGCAAGTCCATCGGATGACATATAGGACGTCTGGCACTATGTCTGGACATCTGGAAACCTACTTTTTCTGTGGGAATAGATTTCCAAGAGTTCCAACTGCTAGAAAATCTCTGAGAAGAGATTTTGGATCAGCCGAGGCAAAACGGTCATCTATCAGACGTCTGGAAAGGCTTAAGGATGTCTGATAAGGCTTTAAATGGTCATATCCTTCAGTGTTTGCTAAGCGAGCCAACGGTCCACTAATTGGACGTCTGTCAAAGTCTTCAGACGTCTTCTAAGATGTCTGGATAGAGGTCTAGATGTCTGATTTCATCAGATAGAGCTAACAAGTCCAGCCTAAATGTTTTCAGACGTCTGAATCAACAGTCAGATGTCTTAAAACACATTATCAGACGTCTGATTTTGGAATTAGACGTCTAAAAAAGTTGTTTGAGCCCTATATTGGTTTTCTAAGTTTTCTACAGAAAACCTAAGCATCCTAGGGTTATGCTGGTGTTCCTAGAACTACTGTTAGGGTACTTTGAGGCTCTTTAACATGATGTTCTAAGGAACAAAAAGTGCAAGGAAATAAAGACAAAAGTACATGAAAGAAATAAACAGATTTCTATCATATTCTTCTTGTCCTTCCATCTTCAATCTATCGCTCCTCGCGAATCTCCTCTGTTCTCCATCAAGCTCCTCCAATCCATCGTGGATGCGAGCTCGAACTCCGTTTAATCATGTCTCCATTTGCAATTTGACTTGAAATCTAAGACTCCAAGTGCAAATGTTAAACGACACGTGTTTTGTTATCATCAAAACAAACGATCACGGTTCTCTAGCACCAATAAATATCATTCCCACGATTTTATTTGAAGAATTTTAGATCGGTGAACTTAAACCTATTGAGGTTGACCTTCAATTAGCCGACCGATCTACAATCAAACCTCGTGGGATTGTTGAGGATGTTTTGGTCAAGGTTCAGAATTGTGTCTTCATTGCAAACTTTCTGGTCCTTGACATTGAGGTACATGAATCTTTGATGAATGCCCCGATAATCCTTGGACGACCCTTTTTGGCTACTACAAAGGTAAACATTAATTGCCACACAGGCAAAATGGATATCACCTGCACAGGCCAAACTAACACTCTTGATATTTTTAAATCCTTCAAGAGATTCCATGATGATGATTTTTTCGAGGACTCAGATACTGGAATTTTAAATTTGGTAGAGGAGACAATGTTGGTAGATACCCTTCCTGACCATAAATTTTCCAAGGAATTTGACTCAGAATCAGTGGTAAGCGAAATCTTTGATTTGCAAACTTGTCTTGACCAAAAATCCATTCCTGATGAACCCCTTAATCACCCTGACCCACCCACTCTTCCCTCACCCCACCTTTCCACACTAACTTCACCCAATCCTCACCATCCCTTCCCTGACCCTTTTCCTATGGACCTGCCACCATACCTGCCGAAGTTTGGCATTTAACCCAATTTAAAACCATGGCTAGACTTGGGCCACAGTAATCATTTTCCATGAAACTTTGATCCCAATCTTTCTACCAATCAATTTTCCAGGGATCCGAAAGAAGACACATTTTTTGCGGACATCCAGGTGTCCAATTATTTCCATGATCATCTGTCTTTAGTGCATACCTTCACACCCAGTTGAATGGCATTAAAGATAGTGTTGGATGGGAGGTAACCCATCATTCTTCCTACTTTCTTTTCCCTTTCTTTTTCCAGGTTTTGACCATCCTAAACCCGACCACCTTTCACTAGGGTGATCCCTTCTCCCTCGTAATGCATGAGGACATTGCATATCTTAAGCATGGTGAGGTGTTTTTAAAATTTTGACGAATAATTTAAGATTTTCAAAGCCTAAAAATATGCATTTTTTCTTTTATCATTTTCTTATTTTCTACTTACATACATAAAAAAATAAAAATATTGAAAACATTTTGAGAAAAATTTTGAAATCGGGACTAGTGTTGAAAACTCACTTTTGGTATAATGGGATTTTATCTTTAACAAATTAGGGATGAAGATACAGATCTAATTATTAGAATTTCGAGATCTTTCTTTAGACTAGATCAGATATCCTTCTCCAAAATTTCATTTGAACTTATGATAGTTTAAGTGACTTGATCCTCTTTTGTAGTATGGAATGTATCTGGCTTAGTTTCTGATTCAAAAACTTGTATTTCATGCAAAATTTCTTATGTCAAATTTCACAATCGAGCCAACACATAAAAACAACTAAAAATTACAAGAACTCCCTTGTTTGGCCTTCGTAAAAGTCTGAAGCAGATCATTGGTTTGAGTTCCCACCACCGAGAAGGAGGAAAATGACTCCTTTAAGGATGCGATGTCAACATGTTACCGCCTCGGCACTGCTCTATGTCTATATTTCATATCTTTAGACGAAACATTAAAGCACATTTTTGCAGCTCAAGTGTCTTGGATGGTGCTCTACCTATTGTGTCGGAGCAAGAGCTTGAGTTTGCTTGGAGTGCTCCTTTACACCGCATTGTGTTTTGGGGTTGTGAGCTCTTGGGTGGTGTCATGGACAGTGCTATCTCGAAGTACTGGCGCCAAAGCCCCCTCGAGGATTGATAATAGGAATGATGATCCTGGCACATCAGTTGTAAGACTAAGCTAAAAATAAACATGGGGGAGAGAAAAAAATGCCCTTATAAATGTTGGCTTTTCACAAGCACAGACACAAGATTTAAAGGTTATTGCAAGTTGCAAATCAGATTCAAGAGCCAGAAAAATCCTAAAAATAAAAATTTCAGTTCATCTAAATTAATAAAGAGTTAATCTGTGACTTTTTTGGAGGATATATTGATCCCATTTTTGCCTAATTTTTGGATCCAAAAACAAATCTTGATGTTTATCCTTAACGAATCCTGTACCTCTTGTGTTTGGATCAACCTATGTCCCGTAATCTCTTTCTTCTCAAAAGTCGAAGAAATTAGATTTCCCAAAAATTTTGTTTTGTAAAAATTAAATTTTTTCTAAGAGACTAGCAAAAGATAAGCATGGGGGTGTGATAAATGTCAGTTTATCATCATTCTTATGCATTAAAACAAACCTAGCTCTTAAGATTTTGCTTCGTAAATGGGTTTTTGGGTTGGATTTAGGCATAAATTAAGTTAGGCATGCACTTTACTTTTTATTGTCTTTTTGATACATTTTTGTGAGTATTAAGGATAAATAGATTGTCAAATCCTTAGAACCCTAGCACTCAGGAAGGCAATTGGTGAAGGAGAAGCTCAAACCAGCTGAAACTCAGCTTGATCCAGCTCACTTTAACTAGGGTTAGCTCATCCCAACTCCATTCAGCTCATCTCATCTGAATGGCAGCTTAAGAGCACATCTTAGCTCACCTTAGCTCAAGTCAGCTTAGATCCAGCTCAACATAGCTAAGTCTAGCTCCCATCAGTTCACTAGGAGCTCTAGCTAGCTCAGTTGAGTTGACTGGAGTTCACCTCAACTCAGGACCAGCTACATCCAGCTCTACTCAACGCTAGTCAGCTGAAGATGACTTCATCTCAACTCAGGAAGCTCAAGTCCAGCTCCTGGGGACTCAGCTTAGCTCAACTTAGTTAAGCTAAGCTACCTTAGCTACTTCAACTAGCTAGATCATCCCCGGGAGTACTAGACTCAGCTCACCTCAACTCCTTTTGGTAGAAGACAGCTTCCTTTAGCTTGGCTTAGCAGCTAGCAAAGAACTAGTAAGCTAAGCCTGCTAAAGTAGCTCCATGCCACCCTCTTCAATAGCTGCCAGCTCCGGTTCAGCTGCAAACTTCCTCTGTCTAGCTCCTCTCCTCAAACCCTAGCTCCCATTGCCCCTTCCTCTACTTCATTATGATGTGCATACATCTGGTTAACCTAAAATATCTATTAATGCATGTTCTTAGTGTCACATTAGCATTATTTATTGTAAATAGTGCATAACATGAATAATCATGCATTTAGGTCAAGTTGTATAAATTGTATAGTAATTGTCTCCTTTTTATGGCCAGGGACAGGGCAACATATTAGTTGGGGCCTCTGATCGAAGATCCAATCGTACGGATCTAATCTGGGCGACAATTGGAGTTCAATGACTACAAGATCACCCTGATTGGACATTCGTAGCACCAGATAGAGACCGAGAAACCATAAAGATTAAGGGTGAAGATGGTATTAATCCACACCTCAGACGACAAATCCAACTGCACGGATGGGTTTGGATCGACGATAGCAGCCTAACGACGTGAAAATCGATCCAATCCAACATCTGTAGCACCATCTAATTCAACGAAAATGAATGGCCATGATGGCGCCACGTGGCGCCATCATAGTCGCCCAGCATCGGCCACAACTCTTCTTCTTCACCCCCTTGACAAATTTCTACTGTTGGATGCCCATCCAACGGCTGAGAATGTGCCATGTCGCCGCTCATCCAGCGCCTCTCCTCATCTGAAAGCATAAGCAATGCTTGATCTCGACTGTCAGATGAAGATCCAACGGCTGAGATTGGCATGCACAAAATCATCAGCGCGCCTCAACTACACGCATAGCGTAGCAATTAAGGTGCTACAAAGGTAGGAGATGAGGGTTCGAATCGCAAGAGTAGTGTCCCCTCCTTGCGTGCGAGCTTGCCATCATAACTGCTCAATCGGCAGCGAGCAGCGTAGATCAGCCAATAGTGCCCACACACAATCAGATGCATAGCATGCACGCCCGATTGCACGCGGGCGCATGGCGCTGGCAAGGAGCATTTTAAGTTGTCCGATCTCAAGATTGGATGGCTAGGCATGCGTGAATGTGCGCAAGTGTTTAAGAGTGCGAAGGTGAGGGTGCGCATGTGACACGGGCACATTGGCCATGTTCTGGCCTTTAGTGATGGATAAATCCATCACTAAAGGTCCTAAATTAATGCTTTTGATGTTGAAATGTCCAAAATGCCCCCACTCATTGCAACTATAAAAGGAGACCCCTACCCTACGAATTTCTCATCCCTTCCTTCACTTCTCTCCCTCTCCAAAGCTTAAGAGAAGCTTGTCCCACATCCGAGATGCTCCTCAAGAGCTAAATCCAAGCTTTCACCCCCGTTCCGGAAGTGGATCCCGCGACGATGACGATGTGCTGCCTCATTCTCGTTCTTCTGACTTCGTCCTCCTTCCCACCTCGTCCTCCGTCTTCCAGGCATCGCCTTCGTCTGGCTCATCCTCCAAGCATTTGTCGAGGAGGATGACATCTCTCTCCCTTCTTTTTCCACTTTCTAGAGTAGAATTTCCTACTTTCTAGTTGTCACAATTTTCCGCTTTCTAGTGTAATTATTTCTCGCTTTGTTAGTTGTAAAAACATTATTCAATATCAAGTGATTGTTCTTTCTCTCTCTCTTATTGTTTATATTGCTTCCATTGTGATTATTTTGCCCTTTAAACAAAAATACAAAAAAATATAACTGCAGATTTTGAGGTCGACGTAGCGTCCCTATGTTCGACCCGGAACTTCTTTACAGATTTTTCGGTATAAATTTTATTTGTTAACGGATTTTCAAATCCAATTGCAAACGCATAGTTTTCCGCACTCAATATTTTGGTGCCGTTGTCGGGGAGGCAATGATTTTTCAATCTTCCTTTTGCATTTCGCACACTTTACTATTTTTTAACTTGCTTTATCTCATGTCTATTGTTTTGCAGAAACCTCTATCAGGGAATCGTTAAGCGATAGATTGGAGTAAAGTGCAGTTGAAGGTAACTGTAAGTGCTCCCCATTCTTCCCCTTCCATAGATTTCATTTCATCACATTAATTAAAACTTCAATTAGCCTAGGTGTTTGCATAAATCCTAGGATTAGTTTGGTTGCATGGATTTTCACCCACATTCATTTCACCCTCGCATATATATGTATATATATATAACAGCAAAATGATATTTCTTGTGGGGTAATTCAACATACACACAGCATACACCCACATTCAAGGCACTTAACCTAATTGATTTTTTTTCTACTCAACCGGATTCTATTTTGTGGAATCGGTACACATAAATCAACATATAAAAGAGTAGAAATTGGTCTAGGTTAATCATTTTGTGTGCCTAACTCAGTGGTGCAATTGTAGCCAATTGTTTGAGTTGTTTGGGCCGCACCACTCAACATAAAATCAACTCACCAAGTAGATTCCTCTTAGGATTTTTAATTTAGGTTCATACGAAACACTCCACTTTATTTTTGATTTCAAAAGGGAAGTGATCTTCATCCGTGCTTGAAAATCTGGTTTGCCTTAAACTTGATTGAATTAAATCTAATTCTAAACCTTAAAAGCTACTTAAGCAAGATTTGAACATTAAAATCTATTCTTCACAAATAATATTACTTGAAAACCTTGGTTGTGTACGCACTCACACATACTCAATTGATCATTAAGGGCACAACCCATTTTAAGGGCTCACCAAATTACATAAGCACTACAATTCCAGGCCTAAATAAAATCAAGTAGACGTTAGCCCTAAGGGTTGATTCTCTCTTCGGGGTCCAGTCTGAGATTGCTTACAATTAGCCTACTTGTACTGATCAATTTGATGTCTAGCTAGGGGAGTAGCATCAAATGACCGTGGCTGGGGGGTACACTAGGAACTGAAGGCGCAAGCCGAAGGAAGAGCCTTCTCCCCAGTCCCTCCTTCTAACTGGTTGGATTGAGCAGACGCAAGTAGAGTACATCGTCTATAATCTTAAGGTAGGTTCTGAGAGTCTATAGATCCTTAGGCTACCTCACTTAAGGACATGCTTGTTTTGTTGTGTTGCAGGGTTCTTATCCCCAATCCTTTCGACCTTTTCATAGTTTATGCTGGGAAGAAGGTCAATGAATCCCTGGTTGGAAGGACCACTAGAGTATTTTAGGAGGCGTAGATTGGATTTTGGCCAAATTGATCCCATAGCCGATCAACAGCCTCCTCTGGCTCAAGATCCACAGGAGGTATTTCAAAGGCAGCTAGAGCAAATGCAAAGAATGCAAAAATGGTTCTAGAGAATGTAGAGCGCTCAGCCCTTGAAGGATTTTTATGATCATTCAAATTACGAGGAACGTCCCGGTGTCTAGATTCCCACCGGAGACGTAGAAATCAAGCCCCAGGTGTTATGGCTGATTAAACATTTCCATGGGCTTGGCTCTGAAGACCCGTTTTAGGACTTAGAGGACTTGACCACTTTGGTCCAGACCACCAAGGCACGGACGTGAATGAGCAGATGATCATGAGGGTCTTCCCCCACTCTCTTAGGGATAAAGCCGCTCATTAGTACAGGACTATAGGAAGACCAATTGTAACTTGGAATGAAGTGAAATCGGCCTTCCTTAAGAAATTCTTTCCTGTCGGATGTACCAATGCATTGAGATGGGCAATTACTACATTCACCCCGGGGGAGCAGTTTCATGTTTCCTGGGAGCGCTTCCAAGACCTATTGCAGAGGTGTCCACACCACAAGGTGCCGAAATGGCAACTTGTGCAGATCTTCTACCACAGGTTGACCGAGCAACTCAGAAATCATGTGGATGCTTCTTGCAGAGGCAATTTCCTCAACAAAGACATAGATAGCATGCACGATTTGTTTGAGGAGATGAGCGAGAATTCGATCAATCATGCCTCCATGGATACTTTTAACCAGTCCCAACAGCCCAGATCGAATGTTAATGAAGTCCACGACTCTCATTCATTCGATATGGAATTGATTTGTAATAAACTTGATAAGGTGGACTTGGTTGCTAAGAGAATGGAGGAGTGGATGGCTAGAAACCCAATGAACAACTCTCGATCCACTCAATCCCAGAATTCGAGATTCCATTCATTGCGAGCTCCTTCTAGACGGGAGTACGTGAATCAACTTAATGCGGCTCAACCTACGAGTTAGCATTATTTGGAACCCCACGGGTTCCAAATTGGGGCCTTTGATCCTAGTTTCTCTGATCCCTCCCTTTCTTTCTCTCCATCCTCACCCTATGAGGATGTTTATGTTGTACAGGAGAATGTTAGGTCCAACCCTTACTCCAATGCTTATAATCCGGGTTGGAGGAACCACCTTAATTTCTTTAGGAAAAACCTGGGGCAGCAGACCCAATTCCGACCAAGCAACTATTCTCCGCAATGACAAATGGGTCAGGGTCATGTTTACACTCAGCTTCCCTCGAATCAAGTCAATCAACTAGCTTGGAATGCCCGTCAACCCGTAGGGTAGGCTGATTTGAACCGACAAATGGTAGAGATGCAAGGATCTATGCTCCAACTTATGTAGCAAATGAAAACCTCGCTGGATAACTTGCAAAATGGGTTCATTGCTAATTCTCGTCAACCTGGATCTCCACCATCTCAACCCGTACCCAACTCGCGTAGTATCCAGAATCCAGGCAATCAAGCCCATGGGTATGGGAATCAGAGGGACCCACACACACATGCTCAGGTGGTTGAGCAGGGTCCTTCCTCTTCTTCTTCCTCAAATCCAAGGTTCTTGGCTAATGAAGCCCCTTCAATCTTTCCTAACCCTCCCCAAGACCCAAACCTGTATGCATTTGCTAATTCTGTTACTTTGAGAAGTGGTAAACAAACTCAAGATCCACAACCACACTGTTCTGATTTACCGAATCTTGAAGTGCCTGAGGAGAGAAAGGAGAACTCTGGAGAAGAAATCAAGGCTCAGGAACCTGATTCCGAAGATCTGACTCATGTTCCTTTTCCTGAGGCCTTGATTAAATCAAGGAAAAAGTTTATTGATAGTAATGAGGAGCTTCTAAATATTTTTAAGAATGTTGAGATCAATATCCCGCTCCTCGACGCTATCAAACATATATTGTCTTACGTGAAATTTTTAAAGGATTTATGTACATAGAAGCATAAGTCGAGAGAATCTGTTTTAAGGAAGGTGGTACTCTCTGAGCAGGCTAGTTCTATTATCCTGCACCACCTCCCTGAAAAAAAGAGAGATCCAGGTGTTCCTTTGATCTCTTGTGTCATCGGAGATTGCACTTTTGATAGAGTACTTTTGGATCTAGGTGCATCCATTAACCTAACTCTGACTTCTCTTTACGAGAAGTTTGGATTTGGTGAACTTCAGCTGACTTCAGTAACGCTGCAGTTAGCAGATCTTTCAGTCACAAATCTGCGAGGCGTTATTGAAGACATTCTTGTTAAGGTTAAGGATTTCTATTTTCTTGTAGATTTCCTTGTCCTTGATATGGATGTACTTGAAAATCTAAGGAACACGCCCATCATTTTGGGGCGTCTGCTCCTGGCTACTGCCAAGGCCAACATTAACTGTTAGAGTGGTAGCATGAAAATCGCCTTTGGGGATCAAAGAATGAAATTGGATATTTTCAAAGCGATTAATAAATTCAAGGATTGTTGATTTATTGAGGAACTTGAGGACGATAATGTGAATATTGAAACTTGTATGATGGTTTCTGCATTTTAAAGTTCCTCCTCTGATGATGATTTGGACCTGCAACCCTCTATGGTAGACTCGCCATTTTCTGAAGAGGTTATTAATTTTGTTCACTCTCAACCTCTTCCTCTTGATGAGTCTTTATCAGCATCTTCCTTACCTTCAATCATCAACCCGCCCTACCTTGAACTGAAAAATTGCCTGAGAATCTAAAATATCAGTTTTGAGGACCACATAAGATGCTCCCGATGATTATCAATGCTCAACTAATAAAGGAGCAGGAGATTAAACTGATTAAGGTCCTAAAGGAACACAAGGAGGAAATTAGTTGGACCATTCATGACCTTAGGAGGATCGAGCCATCTTATTGCAATCATAGAATATTTTTGGAAGATGGATCCTGTCCTTCTCGCCAGATGAAGAGGAGATTAAACCCAAATATGTGAGAAGTGGTCAAGAAGGAGATTATCATGTGGCTCGATGTAGGAATCATTTGTCCAATCTTTAATAGTCCTTGGGTAAGTCCCGTGCAAATTGTTCCCAAGAAAGCCGGGATTACCGTTGTGACTAATGAGAAAGGAGAATCTGTCACAATTTGCTCAGCTTCCTCTTGGAGAGTTTGTATTGATTACAGGAAGCTGAACACACCCACAAAAAAAGATCATTTCCCTTTTCCTTTTATTGATCAATCCTTGAAAGATTAGCCGGGCAGAAGTACTTATGTTTCCTTGATGGCTACTTGGGATACAACTAAGTCCCTATTCATCCCGAGGATAAGGAAAAAACAACTTTCACCTGTCCCTACGGAACCTTTGCTTTTTGTAGGATGCCTTTCGGCTTATGCAATGCACTTGAGACTTTTCAAAGGTGTATGCTGGCCATATTATCTGACATGGTGGGAGAGTTTATGGAAGTCTTCATGGATGATTTCTCTATTTTTGGAGAATCGCTTGACTCTTGTCGAGCTAATCTTGAAATGATTCTTAAACGATGCATCAAAACAAGACTAGTCCTTAGCTGGGAAAAGAGTCATTTCATGACACAAGAAGGCATCGTCTTGGATCATGTAATCTCTAAATGGGGAATCGAAGTGGACAAAGCTACGGTTGATGCTATTGCTAAACTTCCTCTTCCCACATCTGTCAAACAAATTCAATCATTTCTGGGTCGTGGGATTCTACAGGAGATTCATCAAGGACTTCTTGAAGGTTGCTCATCTTTTGAGCAATCTTCTCGCCAAAGAACGCCGTTTGATTTCGACAAATCATGCCGTAAGGCATTTGATTTTCTTAAAATGGCAGTCACTTGTGCTCCGGTGTTGCAACCACCAGTTTGGACAACCCCTTTTGAGATCATGACCGACGCTTCTGATTATGTAGTCGGGGCTATTTTGGGTCAAAAAGTTGACAAGAAGCCCTCTGTTGTCTACTATGCTAGTAAAACTCTGGACGAGGCCCAGAGGAACTACACTATTACTGAGAATGAATTACTAGCTGTAGTGTTTCTTTGGAGAAATTTAGAGCTTATTTCTTAGGATCTCATGTCATCATATATGTTGACCACTCGGCCTTGAGACATCTCTTGGCCAAAAAGGATGCCAAACCTCAGCTTATTCGATGGATTCTTCTGCTTCAAGAATTTGATCTTGAAATCAAGGATAAATCCGGGGTACAGAATGTGGTGGCAGACCATCTGTGGAGACTTCTGAGTGATTCTTCTCATCTAGACATTCCAATTGCTGATAATTTTCCAGATTAGACCATCCTTACAGTTTCAGGTGTCCAAACCTCGTAGTTTGTTGACATCGTTAATTATTTGGTCATCGGTCAAATCCCCTAAGATTGGACCAAGCAACAATGGGATAGACTCAAATCTAAGGCCAAATATTACTTATGGGAGGACCCTGAATTGTACCGCATCGACTCTGATCAGATTATTCGTCGATGCGTTCCAGAGAACGATTTCAAGAGTATACTCGAGTTCTACCATGCATCTACGTGTGGTGGACACTTCTCTGAGAAAAAGATGGCTGCAAAAATTTTGCAATCTGGATTTTATTGGCCGTCTTTATTCAAGGATGACCAGGAATTCTCGAGGTCGTGTTCCCAATGCCAGGCACTTCGGAGCATAACCAAGAGAGACATGATGGCCCTAAACCCAACTCTTCCCATCGAAATCTTCGATGTTTGCGGCATCGATTTAATGGGATCCTTCCTCCCTTCATTTAGACATCAGTACATTCTCGTCGCTATTGATTACGTGTCCAAGTGGATCGAGGCTATTCCCACCAAAACCAATGACCACAAGGTGGTCATCGATTTTGTCAAGAAGAACATCTTCAGTCGGTTCGGGATTCCAAGGGCCATCATCAGCGATGGTGGCACTTATTTCACTAATGTCCAGCTCCGTAATTTGCTGGCAAAATACAGGGTTAATCATAGACTCTCCACACGTTACCATCCTTAGACGAATGGATGGGCCAAGATCTCTAATTAGGAGGTCAAGAATATTCTACAGAAAATGGTTAGGCCTGATCGCAAAGACTGGACTCAAAAGCTTGAGGATGCTCTTTGGGCCTACCGTACGGTGTATAAAATGCCCATCGGCATGTCTCCATTTCGTCTGGTGTATGGAAAGGAGTGCCATTTACCCATAGGAATTGAGCATAGGGCACTGATGGGAACACCATCATGAGCCCTAACTAGCTCATTTTGACCTAGAAAAGAGAAGAAAAGCTCCTACTTAACCAAGTGAAGGGCCTAAGTCAAGGAATAACTGGTTTGAAAGAAAAGTAAGAAACAAAGGGTAAAACTGCAATTTTACCATTGCAGTACAACAACGGGATTTCTCAGGGGCTAAATATTGGTCAATTGGTCCTAACAAGATAAAAAGTGGGTTGGTTCAATCAGAAAAGGGTTAATGTGAAATCTGGGAATTAAATGACTTCTTGTAACCCTAAAATAAACCCACTTAATTTAACACGATTCTGGTCATGATAAAATTCAACTAAACCCTCTAAAAATCATGGAAAAATATTCTCTAGGGTCTAGAAGCTTCAATTTGGCCTTTAAAACCTATTTTGACCTAAATAGGGGTCCTAGTCAAATATTTGCCCAAAATTAGGTTTTTGTGCAAAATGCCCAATCAAACGTGGTCAAACCTAAAATCCAACTTCACCATTGGATTTCTTGGATCTAAATTAGGTTTATACCAAAATTTGGACCTAAGGGAAGTTCACCTTGACCTACTTTGCAAAACAATCCAACCCAATTTCATTTATGCCCCTAACTTTTTAAAACCCTTGCAAACACCCCCTATCTTCCTTGTCGTTCTTTGCAATTAGGTCCCTCCACCATTTCAGCGGAGGAATCCTACTCTGGCGAGGATTCAAGAGGAATATCTCCTTGATTCCTCAGAGAATCCCTCTCAAATTTGAAAGGGAGATTCTCTGAGGAATTCCCGATCGTGTGAACCAAATCTCAAGCTCTGATTGCCACCCAATCTCTCATGTGAACGTATGAGAGATTTGGGTATCTCTCGACCTTCCAAGTCTGACGAGGTTGCCGTTCTTGGAAGCTTACCTTCCAAGCACAAGGCCCTCCACCTGTGACTATAAAAGAGGCCCCAGATGCCCCTAGTGAATTCAAGCTTGTTTTGGCCTGAGATTCCCTCAAATTCCTCTTTTCCTCCTCCGGCCAAAAAAAAAAGAACCTGACAAGCTCCGGTGACTCCTCCTCCTTCCCGTCGCTCTGCCACCATACCAGTGGTAGAGTTACCTCTGCCTCCTTCCGCTTCACGCCATAACTGCACCCGCGCCTATCTCACTCTCATCGTCTCCGCCGCTCTCTCTCTCAGGGTTTTAGTCTTCGGCAACGGCATATATGTGTCGTCTGCCCCTCTGCTCCCCCTTCATCCAGCCACTCACAAATAAGTCTCCTTCCCCTACTCTTTCTTTTCCCCTTATCAATTTTTATTTTCACCCCCCGACAACCATAGATCACCACCACTTTCTCCACCTCTGGCACACCACTGGCGAGGTGCATCCACCACTTCACACACCCACACACCTCGCCAACCACCTCGACAGCATCGCCTCATTCCATTGATCATCTTCCCCCTCTCCATTAACCGCCACAACCTCCGTTCACTCCCCCCGAACACACCCAACTTCACGACCATAGAACGACCTAGGCACGCACTCCCAGGCCATCCTGCACCACACCAGCACCTGAGCCACCTTCGTTGTTTCATGACGAAGCCTTCTGAGTGTTTTGACAAAGCCGTGAGGTCGCATTTGTGTTGACAGGTACAGGGGCTCTATCCGCCATTGAAGCAAGCTTGAAGAAGCTTGCTACCGTCGCAGCAGGCTCTAGGTGCCAGGAGACCAAGTCCTAGGTGTGCGGTTTCCCTTCACGAGAAGCGTCAGCCCATCTATTGAAGGCCAAAGCCCTGTAGCCTCAGCAATCTGAAGAAGGCTTGCTGCGGGTGCACGCGAGAAGTGAGTGGGACATTTAGTCCCACCTTGGAAACTTTGGAGCGAGTAGCACAGGATAAATTGAAAAAGTGTCAAGGGCTTATCGCCTCCTGACACGGGGTGAGGTCCCACTCACTCACTCATGCCTCGTTCGCGACCCCACGCTACGCGAACTTGGTATCTGACCAGACTACCCGCACACTCCTTGCCCACTACACATGCTGGTGGGCCTGGTCACGGGTGCATCGACCCGACCCATATACCTGAGCAAGCTCTGGAAGAGTGAGCCTAAGAGAGAAGAAAGAGAGGAGAGTCTGCGGGGAGGGTAGGGGTTAGGTTTTGCTCTCCCAGAGGGGAAGCCAAGGAAGAAGAGGAAGCTAGAAGCCATAGAAGATGAGGAAGAAAGAAGCCTCAGCAGTGGCTAAGGGTGAAGTTGCCAAGGAAGAAGGAAGGAGAGGGAAGCTTCAGCAAGAAAAGCAAAGGAAGAAGGCTCGAAGGAGAGAAAGAGAAATCAGCAAGAAAGAGAAGCCAAGGCCAGCAAACAGAGGAAAGGAAGAAGAAGAAGAGAGGAGGAAGAAACCAAGGCCAGTAATCAGAGAGATAGAAGAAGAGACGAATCAGAAGAATCAGCGGAAGAAGAAGAAAGAAGAAGAAAAAGAGAAAGCTCATGCCAGAAGCAAAGCAAAGAAAATTATCTGATTTTTACATTCATCTTCATATTTTTAAGCTTTTATATACATTGAAACCCTTTTTATTGCTTCATAACTTGATTGATCATTACATTTTCATCAAGTTGAAAGTTGTGTTCTTAGTTTTCAAATCCCTATTTGCTCATCGTGTTTGACCTCAGATTCATATTTTTCGAGTAATAAATTTTCATTTGTTTTTGAAGCAATTTCAACTATACTACGACGCATTTGTTTTATAAACCTGATTTCGCTTTCGACGAACATTTTGGCACCGTTGCCAGGGAGCAACGGACAATTTAGAAACTTTGATCACAACTTCTGATTCAGTACTAACTTGATCTATTTCTTCTGTTGTGATTGTTTCAAGGGAAGAAAAGAAGACAACCGCAGAACCACACCAAGGGCAGGTAATTTCTCATTAGCCCTCTCTCTTAATCCCCTCAATTCTGAAAAGGAAAATAAAGTGAAAATCAATTTAGGGCTACCTGCTTTCCATATCTAGTAATTCACCAATGTTGCCTGATTTTAATTTCAACACATTTTGAATTGTGCATCCATTTAAGGTAACTAGGGCTAGCACCTTCTTGATTGATCCCTAGATACCATCTTTGTGGCAACTAAATTGGACCAAGTAGCACCAACTTAAGGATTCCAATCTAGGGTTTTTAGAGACATCTTCTCTAAGTAAAGAATCAAATTTTCAAAAAGAGGTGTGCATAAGCCTTGTTTGAAGAGATTTATCCAAGAGAAACCCTAAAAAAAAAAAATCAAGCTCTTAAGTCACTTGAACCCTAAAAGAAAGGACCTAAAAGCTCTCAAAGGACAGAGAGGTGAAGTTGACCCCTTGGGTCAACTTCACCTCTTTGTCCTTTGGGTCAACCAACCTTTAAATTGGGTCACTTTTTGCACTCAAAATATCTAAAGTTCAAGTGAAACCCTAAGCACCTTGATCTTAATTAAAAGTGGTAGACTTAAGAGGTCAAGGTCCCCATTCTGGTTTACCTGTAATCTCAGTGACAAGAGAGGTCGGGTAG
Source organism: Thalassia testudinum (assembly GCA_037157565.1). Classification (NCBI taxonomy): domain Eukaryota; kingdom Viridiplantae; phylum Streptophyta; class Magnoliopsida; order Alismatales; family Hydrocharitaceae; genus Thalassia; species Thalassia testudinum. Next base: position 11,967,090 of record JAZHRO010000044.1, on the reverse strand, counting down.
GGGGAACCCTGAAACTCGTGGGGATGCTCTACCGTGTAGGGGTCTTTGTGGGACTCTCCCTCTCTTGCTGCCTATGTATTTCTTAGGTGGATGGCTTTTTCTAACTAAGGGGTATCATTCGCCCCGAACCTCCATAGTCATCCAAATTTTTTGGGTGTCTCGATTGGGTCAAGCACATTCTAATCTCGTCTAATCCTTCGGTGCATGTTTGGTAAGAGGTCCTTAAGACCATCCTTAAGACCTCCTTTAGAAATGCACTCTCACCGAGGCCAAGCCTCGACACCCGTGTTTGTGCAGTAACCCCACCACATAGATCTCTCCTCTAATTCATCAGAACCAAGTTCTCCTTCCATCATGGCACAACCAATTGAAGAAGAGAACAACCTTGAACACCAACTTCAGCACTTGAATGATCTATTCTAAAACTTTGTAAACTCGCCGTAGCATCCTATGATGCGAGGTCACTATAATCCCGCTGCGGTGGCAATCGAGCCTCGAGTCAAAATTTCGGTTGGAGGTCCTGATTCTGAACTCAAGTCCAACATGATTTATGCCATTCCAAAATTCCATGGACTTAACTCCGAGGATCCCTTCCAACACATAAAACAACTCAAACATCTGGCCCAGATCTTTGGGTCAGATGTACAAAATCGAGATATTCTGCTCATGGAGATGTTTTCCTTCTCCCTCATGTACAAGGCTACTCATTGGTATCAGACTCAAACACGTCTGATCAACACATGGGTTGAACTCCAGTTCAAATTTTTGAAAAAGTTCTTCCCCGTTGGCAGGACGAATGCCTTGCACCACCATATCACTCACTTCACTCAACAATCAGGAGAATCTCTTCATGAGGCATGGGTTCGATTCTTGGATCTCATGCGAAGGTGCCCCCATCATGGAGTTCCTAAATGGGAACAAGTCCAGTCTTTTTACCAGGGACTCCGTGAAGACATTCGATTGTTTGTCAATGCAACCTATGGAGGAAACCTCATGGGTCAACAAGAGGACACGGTGTAGGAGATTCTCGAGAATATGTGTGAGAACTCCATCAATAATGACTCCATGGGTTTATTCGACTGGATGAATGCCCATGCATCGATGAATCCTAGGGGAGCACATGAGATGTAGGGCCTGTCCACATCCGTTGACTTGGAGCTGATGGGCAATTGGTTGGACAAGGTCTCTATCATAGAGAAGAAGGTGGACGAGCTGACTCGGCATCTGCAGTGAGCCACCTTTACGCAAAACTCGTTTACACGGCCACCTCTTGTGAAGGAAACTGTGCAGAACATCTATCACCAATCTTCTCAGGGGATAGACCCGTATCCACCCTCATCTGACTCCAAGACCGAAGGGACCTCCGATCCAATCTATTCTAGTTGGGGGAACTCTGAACCCTTATACTCTGATTTTCCTGAGGCTCCTCAGACCTGCGTGGACCTCAATGCCATCCAGAATGACCCATTCTCCAATACCTATAACCCTGGATGGCAGAATCATCCCAACTTCCTGTGGGCAGGAAATTCTCAGAATCAAAGACCACCTTATCAACCCCGTCCACAAGCTCCTCGTCCATATCAATCGCCTCAGCCTCGGCCCAACCCCACCTATCAATTTGGGCCAAACCAAGCTGATCAAATGACTCTTATCCTTCAAACTCTAGCTGACATTCAGAAAATGAATGCGGCAATACAAAAACAGCATAAGGATTAGATCACAGAGGTTCGCAATCAACTCACCCAGGTGGTGAATTCCTGCCAACCTAGCACACTCCCTTCGCAACCTCTGTTAAATCCAAATAACGTGCTAACCTAGAGGCATGTTATGAACCCAAATCCAGGCCACGCACACATGATTTATCAGGCCCCTTCTGTTCCATCACCCGACGGGATGGAAGCTTTGACATCTTACACGGGATTTCAACAGCAGCCACCTATTTTACCAACCCCAAACCAAAACCAGGCAGGACTAAACTCCGTAACAACCCATAGTGGTAAAACAACTCAAGACCCACCTTATCCAAACCATTCCAAGCCTAGTAGTAACCCAAGCCATAGGATAGTTATCCAGGATACTCCTATCCTAGATCAAGAACCTGGGCTTATTCTAGAGGAACTAACCAAGGTTCCATTTCCTAAGGCCTTGACCAAGGGAAAGAGGATAACCAAACCCGTGGCTCCTGAGGAGGATCTAGTCAAGCTCTTTGAATAGGTCCATATAAACATCCCCTTGATGGATGCAATTCGCCATGTACCAGCTTATGCACGATTTCTAAAAGACGTGTGTACACCCAAGCGTAAGCCACGATCCAAAAGTAGGAGTCCGATCGTACTGTCAGAGTAAGCTAGCTTTGTAATCTTGAGTAAACTCCCACCAAGGCTAAAGACCCAGGTACCCCCCTGATTTCATGTACTATTAGTGATACCAAATTTGATAAAGCCTTATTAGATCTAGGTGCCTCCATAAACCTAATACTTACTGATAGCGAAAATATGCGGTTTGTTAATTAGGTCGTTGTAACGCGTAAATCCGCTTTCGCTCTTAAATTTATATTCCTAGATAGGGGAGTATCTAGGGTCGTCCAAGGAGGCCAAATGTTTGCAATAGTGATTCTCTTGCTTGGAATACAATCTCAACTTTCTTTTTGGTATTTTTCAATATATCATTTTTTTTGTTTTAAATTAAGACAACATGCGGAATGGTGACGGGAAGGTGATTTACACTTCAATTTAAAATACTACTTCTAAGTGGCAAGTAGAGCCTCTCCCTAAGCTCACTCTAGGCAAGTGGATGCCTAAAATAATTAGGGCGAGGGAGTGAAGAATGCTGAAAATAAGCTAATAGAAATGCAAACAAGAAATGCAAAGAAGGCAACTAGATAATTGATAAAGTGTTTTACAAAAGGACTAGTAGAGGAAAGCTTGTACTACTAGAAAAATGCAAATAAGAAAAGAAAACACAAATCCTCTAGATAGATGGTGAAGAAGAGGGCTTCTTGCTCCAAGGTTGGTGGCTTCCAATCTTGAAAAGAGTCCTTCAACTCCTTCCTTGCAGTGCTCCACCAAGGTGATGTCCTCCAAGGCAAGCCCTAAGGGGGCGTGCCCTAAGCTTCTCTCCAAGGGTGGACGTCCACCCTAGGTCCTTCTCCCTTGCCTGGCCGTCCTTCTTGAAGTGGAAGAGTCCTCCTCCTTGGCGTGGCCCAAGTTGAAGAGAGTGGGGAGAAGAAGGCACCAAAAGGGCTGGTGATGTGCCCCTTTAATCTCCTTCTCTACTCCTTCTCCTTGGGTGTAGGTATAGGTGGACGTAGGTAGAAAAATACACTAAGGGAGGATGCCCCCAAATGGTGGTAGGTGGTGGGTTTTTATAGAATAGGAAGGAGGCTAAGGTGTCCCTTGAAATGGAGGGCCAAGATGGAATGATGGAGGTGGTTAAGGATCCAATGGCCAAGGGTGTTTGGTGCCACCTTAAGAGGCACCAAGGGGGTAGTTATGGGGGTTGACACGCCTTGATATTGGCGCCAAAATGGCTTCTAGAAGAGGGTCTAAGTTGGCGCCAAGAAGGATTCTAAAAGGGGGGTTAGGTGGATGGCTAGGATGGCTTATGTGGGTAGGTGTAGGGTGGATTAAGGGCTGAAAGTTGGCGCCAATATAGAGGTGGTTAGGGGTAGTTTCTGGTGCCAAATTAAGCTGTCTTTTGGTGGAGATAATGGGGTGAAGGGATGGCTAGGAGGTGGCGCCAACTTGAGTAGAGTAGCTAGCTTAAGTAGGCTTAAGTTGGTGAAGCTAGCTAGGGTTGACTTTGAAGGTGGTGGATGGCCAAGGAGCTGGTTGTTAGCTAAGCTAAGCTACGCTAAGCTAAGCTAGCTTAGCTAATGGAGGAGTAGAGGAGAAGGTGTTGGAGCTAGGGTTTGGAGGGAGGAGCTGAGGAGGAGAAGTCTGGAGCTGGAGCTAGAGCTGGCTGCTGCTGAAGAGGCTGGCATGGGGCTACTCTAGCTGGCTTAGCTTGCTAGTTCTTTGCTAGTTGCTAAGCCAAGCTAAAGTGAGTTAGCTTCTACCAAAATAAGCTGAGGTGAGCTAGGTTTGGTGCTCCCGGGGAGAATCAAGCTGGTTGAGGCAGCTGAGGTAGCTTAGCTCAACTGAGTTGAGCTAAGCTGAGTCCCCGGGAGCTGGACTTGAGCTTCCTGAGCTGGGATGAATTCTTCTTCAGCTGGCTGGAGCTGAGTGGAGCTGGATGTAGCTGGATCTGAGCTGGGGTGAACTCCTGTCAACTTAGCTAAGCTAGCTAGAGCTCCCTGTGGACTAGTAGGAGCTGAGATGAGCTAGACTCAGCTAAGTTGAGCTGGATCTGAGCTGACTTGAGCTAGGGTGAGCTAAGGTGAACTCTCTTGAGCTGCCATCCAGCTGAGATTAGCTGAATGGAGCTGGGATGAGCTAACCCTAGTTCAAGTAAGCTAGGTTCCAGCTGCGGTGAGCTGGATCAAGCTGAGGTGAGCTGGATCAAGCTAAGGTGAGTTGGATTAGGCTGAGTTCCAGGTAGTATGGGCTTCTCCTTCACCATTTGCCTTCTTGAGTGCTAGGGTTTTAGGGATCTATATATCTGTACATCCCTAACACTCACAAAAACATATTAAAAGGACAATAAAAAATGCAATGCATGCCTAACCTATTTTATGCCTAAATGCAGCCCAAAAACCCGTCTGCGAAGTAAAATCCTAAGAGCTAGGTTTGTTTTAATGCATAAGAATGATGATAAACTGGCGTTTATCACTTACATCCTTCCTTGACCACCTTGAAGAATCTGAGCTTAAACCAACAGAGGTGACGTTGCAGTTAACTGATCGATCCATCTAGTCTCCTAAAGGAGTTCTCGAGGATGTCATTGTTAGGGTACAGGATTTCTACTTCCCAGTGGGTTTTACAGTCTTGGAAATGGATGCACCTGAAAACCCAAGGGATACACTGATTATACTAGGGTGACCTTTTCTGGCCACTGCTAGGGCCAATATAAACTGTGAGGAGGGTCAAATAGAACTAAAATTCAGAAACCAAACACTGAAGATTGACATCTTCAAGGCCCAACAAGGGATTAATTGCGGTGTTATAGAACAAATATGTGATATCAAAGCCGTGGTTGATGAACCGTATATCGAGGACAACCTGATTATTCTCGATCAACCACCAGAAGATCAAAACCCGCAAACAAAGGAGTCTGACCCTGATCTAGACACACCCATAACTCCTTCCCTTACTCCTGACGCACACCCTGAACTGCCCGCTGCTGCTAATAACCCCATCTTGGAACTCAAGCCTCTTCTCGACCATCTGAAATGTCATTTTGGGTTCCAATTAGACGTTTCCTGTGATTATCAACTCCAGACTCACACCTGACTAGGAATCCCATCTGATTACTGTTCTCCAGCAACATCGTAGAGCCATTGGATGGACTCTCGATGATTTGATTGGCATTAGTCCCTCTTATTGCACACACCAAATCTACACTGAAGAGGGCATACGACCTTCGCGAGAAATGCAAAGACGTTTAAATCCTAATCTGTAGGCGGTCGTGAAAAAGGAGATCATTAAGAGGTTAGATGCAGGGATCATCTACCCGATCTCCGACAGTTGGTGGGTGATTCCAATCCAAGTTGTGCCTAAGAAGGCAGGACTTACCGTCATTACGACTGAAACCGGAGAGGTCATACCAACCCATGTGGCTAACTCGTGGAGAGTCTACATTGATTATAGAAGACTCATTTCCTCCACAAAGAAGGATCATTTCCCACTACCATTTATTGATCAGATCCTCAAGAAATTGGCGAGAAATAGGTTCTTCTGCTTTCTTGACGGGTACTCTGGTTACAACCAAGTGGCAATCCATCCTAAGGACCAAGAAAAGACCACATTCACTTGCCCCTTCGGGACATACGCGTCTCGAAGGATGCCATTTGGTCTCTGCAACGCACCCGTGACTTTTCAGCGGTGCATGCTTGCCATATTCTCAGATATGGTAGGTGATTATCTGGAAGTCTTCATGGATGACTTTTCAGTATTCGAAGTATCATTTGACGATTGCCTCCTACACTTGGTCGAAATCCTCAGGCGGTGCATTGAAGTGAATCTGGTTCTTTCCTGGGAAAAGAGCCATTTCATGGTGCCTGAAGGAATTATCCTGGGACATCTGATTTCTGAGAAAGGTATCCAAGTTGATCGAGCCAAGGTGAACTTGATTTCCAAACTCCCTATGCCTAGCTCGATCAAGGACATCCGATCTTTTCTGGGGCACGTCGATTTTTACCGTTGATTTATCCCTGATTTTTCAAAAATCACACGCCCCTGGACCACTCTTCTCTCCAAGGATGTACCTTTCGAAATCTCCAATGAATGCACTCAAGCATTTGAGATCCTCCGTGACCGGGTTACCCAAGCCTTGATCCTATAGTCTCCTAATTGGTCTCAACCCTTTGAGATCATGTGCGATACATCTGATTTTGCTGTAGGAGCAGTATTGGGGCAGAAAATTGATGGGAAACCCATGGTCATTTACTACGCTAGCAAAACACTTGATGAGGCTCAGCGTAGCTACACAGTTACTGAGAAAGAGCTACTAGCCATAGTATTTACCCTGGAAAAATTTAGATCTTATCTCCTATGTTCTTGGGTTATCATTTACTTATCATTTACTCGGATCACACAACTGTGAGGCATCTCCTTGCAAAGAAGGATGCGAAAGCTCGATTAATTTGTTGGATCTTGCTATTACAGGAATTTGACCTCGAGATTCGTGACAAAGCAAGAAAACAGAATGTGGTAGCTGATCACTTATCCCGCCTTCCTTCTGAGACCATCGACCCTTTCGGACCCATCACGGAATATTTTCTTGATGAGCACCTTCTGACTATCAATACAGGGCTTCCATTGTTTGCTGATATAGTAAACTACTTGACATCACATCATATCTCCTTCGATTGGCCGAAGGCCAAGAAGGACAAATTGCTTTCCGATGCTAAGTATTACTTTTAGGAAGACCTGTATCTTTTCTACATCGATGCTGATCAAATAATTTGATGATGTGTTGCGGAAGCGAAAATCCAAGACATACTCTCTTTTTGCCATGACCAGGCATGCGGTGGACACTTTTCAGGACATAAAATCATAGCAAAAGTCCTCCAGTGTGGCTTCTATTGGTCCACAATTTTCAAGGATGCATACAATTACTGTAAGGCATGTACCCGTTGCGAGACCTTGGGCAACATGAGCCATCGAGATATGATGCCTTTACAACCGATTCTGGTATGTGAAATTTTTGACATTTGGGGGATTGATTTTATGGGACCCTTCCCTATCTCGGACGGCTTCGAATACATTTTACTCATTGTTGACTATGTGTCCAAATGGATCGAAGCCATTTCGACCTGAACCAATGATCATAAAGTTATCAAATTCATTCACCAAAACATCTTCTCATGGTTCGAGATTCCACATGCAATAATTTCCGACGGAGGGACCCATTTCACAAACGCTCACTTCAGGTCACTGATTACCAAATACGTGGTGTCACACTGAATCTCTACTCGCCACCCCCAAACTAATCGTCTAGTTGAGCTATCAAATTGAGAGATCAAGAAAATCCTCCATGTTACTGTTCGACCTGACAGGAAGGATTAGTCATCCCGACTTCCGGAAGCTTTGTGGGCTTATAGGATCGCCCACAAGACCCAATTAGGTATGTCTCCCTTCAAATTGGTGTACGGGAATGCATGTCACCTCCCCGTCAAATTAGAGCATAAAGCTTATTGGGCAGTATGGAATTGCAACCTAGATCTTTCTAAGGCTGGAACCCATAGAAAGCTTCAAATGAGCGAGATCGATGAATTACGCCACGAAGCGTATGAGAACTCGCAAATTTACAAAGAGCGGGTTAAAGCCTTTCACGATAAGTACATATCTAGAAAGATCTTTCATCCTGGTCAAAAGGTCCTACCCTTCGATGCCATACTTGAACTGTTCCTAGGAAAACTACAATCAAAATGGATTGGACCCTACCTGGTCCGACGAATCTTTGAAAATGGAGCTATTGAAATCAGTCCACTCAGCCATGATTCCAAACCCTTTGTCATGAACGGTCAGAGACTCAAACCATTCATTAACGTGACTGATACAAATTTGGCTGAGATATCCTTTACCCTTCATTCTCCCTGAGCTCATTGCGCCCAGCCAATGGCGTAAAACTCAGTGCTTAACGGGACGCAACCCATCATTCTTGAAAAACCCAAAACCTTTCTTGACATTCCTATGCTGAATTCATATTGCACTTTAGGGTTCATCCATTAGAACAGCTGACTCCACCTTAGGTATCCATATCCGAGTCAAGAAATCGTTCGCAACAGTCACCTCGACCTGTTCGCCCACCCAAAACCTGTCCTAATGAATGAACTAAGCTGAACTTGAACCCACCTAATTTGCAATGGAGACATTGCAAATCATAGGCATGGGGGGTATGAAAGTGCAAAACTTCATGAAAACTCATCTCACAAGAAAAGGTTTCAACAAAAAGATCACATATCACAAAAAACACCAAAAAATGAATAAATCTTGAAAAAGAACAAAAATTGATGGGAGAGAAAATTTTTAAGGCCATACAAGCCATAAGGGGGAAAAGAGAAAAATGACAAAAAAGGAGCACAAAATGAAAAAGAAAAAGAATAAGTCATTAGTAAGAGATTAAGGGATTAACAGAAGTTCTAGATCACATCAAGGAAAAATATAGGAAAAAGTGCTAATGAGACACAAAAAAGATTAGTAAGAATGCTGATCTTAGGCCTTTCGGGCTAGACTCTTAGGCTTAAAAATTCAAGTACCCACTAAGATCTGGATAAGCCTCAAGTGGTTGGGGAAAATGCGAAGCATAAGTATTATGTCTAAGGCTTAGGGAGTATTCAGCCTCGTTAATTGACCTTCAGTTTGCGGGACTCGGTAACCTAAGCACCCCAATCCACACACAGTCTAGTTCGGTGCGCATAACTATCAAAATCACGCAAAAGCGTTTAAATGTTCTAGAAAAGGTTACCTATATTAGGAGCGGCCGATCAACATAAGTTGATTTGGATGAGTTCCCAGCGCGGAGAGGCAGGAAATTCCCCTCGAAGATGCATAACAACAGATCGTCTCCTCGGTGCTTGTCTCCTAGGATATTTACATATCCTACTGGGGGCACGTAAGCACCCTGCTGGTTCAGATGCCATGGGTGGCATTATCATGAAATGTCAATTGCTAGGGTGTAGATTTGGCTACAGAATGCCATGGGCGGGATCATCTCAAAATCTCGAGAGCCAGGGTTCTGGGGGTTGCCATGGGTGGTGCTATCACGAAGCATCAATTGCTAAGGACCTTTGAGGATTGATGATGGGGACGAGGAATCTGATACAGACGTGTTGAGAAGCCAATCTGAAGCTAGAAATAAAAAGAAAGGAGAGAGAAAACTCTCTAAACAAATAAATCCTCTGTCTCTCTCTTACAAAAAACACACTACAAACTGAACCGAGGCTAAAATATGTCTCAAGCATGGATGCTTTAACCACGGAGTCCAACGAACCTTAGGATAGTACCTGCGAGCCTTAAAACTTTCACGGGGGATCGAGGCTAGAGCTGGTCAGGTTCGAATATTGGTTGGTACTTGAGTACCTCTAGGCCTACTATCGGAATTCTAACCTAATCAAAAAGAAAAAGAAAAAGTACTCATCATAAATTGCGACAGAAATCATGGTCTAGAACAGAGTTAAAACCTTGAAATTTTGCTAAGGGACTAGCAAAAGCTAGGCATGGGGGTATGATGGGAACACCATCATGAGCCTTAACTAGCTCATTTTGATCTAGAAAAGAGAACAAAAGCTCTTACATAACCAAGTGAAGGGCCTAACTCAAGGAATAACTGGTTTGAAAGAAAAGTAAGAAACAAAGGGTAAAATAGTAATTTTACCATTGCAGTACAACAACGGGATTTCTCAGGGGCTAAACATAAGTCAATTGGTCCTAACAAGGTAAAAAGTTGGTTGGTTCAATCAGAAAAGGGTTAATGTGAAATCTGAGAATTAAATGACTTCTTGTAACCTTAAAACAAACCCACTTAATTTAGCATGGTTCTGATCATAATAAAAGTCAACTAAACCCTCTAAAAATAATGGAAAATATTCTCTAGGGTTTAGAACCTTCAATTTGACCTTTAGAACCTATTTTGACCTAAATAGGGGTCCTAGTCAAACATTTGCCCTAAATTGGGTTTTTATGAAAAATGGCCAATCAAACGTGGTCAAACCTAAAATCCAACTTCACCATTGGATTTTTTGGGTCCAAATTAGGTTTATACCAAAATTTGGACCTAAGGGGAGTTCACCTTGACCTACTTTGCAAAATAATCCAACCTAATTGCATTTATGCCCTTAGCTTTTGAAAACCCTTGAAAACACCCCCTATCTTCCTCGTCTTCTTTGCAATTAGGTCCCTCCACCATTACAGCAGAGGAATCCTACTTTGGCAAGAATTCAAGAGGGATATCTCCTTGATTCCTCAAAGAATCCCTCTCAAATTTGAAAGGGAGATTCTTTGAGGAATTCCCAATCGTGTGAAGCAAATCTCAAGCTCTGATTGCCACCCAATCTCTCATGCGAATGCATGAGAGATTTGAGTATCTCTCGACCCTCAAAGTCTAGCGAGGTTGCTGTGCTTGGAAGCTTGCCTTCCAAGCACAAGAAGCTCTGCCTGCGACTATAAAAGTGGCCTCAGATCCCCCCGATGAATTCAAGCCTGTTTTGGCCTGAGATTCCCTCAAATTCCTCTTTTCCTCCTCTGACCAAAAAAAAAAAAGAACCCGACAAGCTCCGGTGACTCCTCCTCCTTCCTGTCGCTCTGCCACCATACTAGTGGCAGAGTTACCTCCGCCTCCTTCTTCCGCGTCGCGCCATACTTGCGCTCGTGCCTATCTCACTCTCGTCGTCACCGGCTCTCTCTCTCAGGGTCTTCGTCTCCGGCGACGGCATATACACGTCGTCTGCCCCTCTGCTCCCCCTTCGTCCAGCCACTCACAGATAAATCTCCTTCCCCTACTCTTTCATTTCCCCTTATCAATTTCTACTTTCATGCCCCGACAACCACAGACCACCACCACCTTCTCCACCTCTGACAGAACACCAATGACACCCACACACCTCGCCAACCACCTCGACAACATTGCCTCATCCCACTGATCATCTTCCCCCTCTCCATTAACCACCATAACGTCCGTTCACTCCCCTCGAACACAACCAACTTCACGGCCACAGAATGACCTAGGCACGCATGCCCAGGTCATCTCGCACCACACCAGCACCTGAGCCACCTTCGTCGTGTCACGGCAAAGCCTTCTGAAAGTTTTGACAGGGCTGTGAGGCCGTATTTGTGTTGACAAGTATAGGGGCCCTATTCGCCATTGAAGCAAGCTTGAAGAAGCTTGCTACCTTCGCAACAGGCTCCAAGTGGCTGGAGAACAAGTCCCAGGTGTGCGGTTTCCCTTCACGAGCAGCATCGGCCCATCTATTGAAGGCCAAAGCCCTGCAGCCTCAGCAATCAGAAGAAGACTTGCTACGGGCACACACGAGAAGTGAGTGGGACATTTAGGCCCACCTTGGAAACTTTGGAGTGAGTAGCACGGGATAAATTGAAAAAGTGTCAAGGGCTTATCACCTCCTGGCATGGGGTGAGGTCCCACTCGCCCACAATGCCTCGTCTACGACCCCACGCTACGCGAACCTGGTGTCTGACTCGACTACCCGTGCACTCCTCGCCCACCACACACGCCGGTGGGCCTGGTCACGGGTGCGTCGACCCGACCCATATACCCTAGCAGGCTCTGGAAGAGTGAGCCTAAGAGAGAAGAAAGAGAGGAGAGTCCGCGGGGAGGGTAGGGGTTAGGTTTTGCTCTCCCAGAGGGCGAAGCCAAGGAAGAAGAGGAAGCTAGAAGCCATGGAAGATGAGGAAGAAAGAAGCCTCAGAAGCGGCTAAGGGTGAAGTTGCCAAGGAAGAAGGAGAGGGAAGCTTCAGCAAGAAAAGCAAAGGAAGAAGAAGGCTCGAAGTAGAGAACGAGAAATCAGAAAGAAAGAGAAGCCAAGGCCAGCAAGTAGAGGAAAGGAAGAAGAAGAAGAGAGGAGGAAGAAACCAAGGCCAGTAATCAGAGAGATAGAAGGAGAGATAAATCAGAAGAATCAGAGAAAGAAGAATAAAGAAGAAGAAAAAGAGAAAGCTCAAGCCAAAAGCAAAGCAAAGAGAATTATCTGATTTTTACATTCATCTTCATATTTTTGAGCTTTTACATACATTGAAACCCTTTTTATTGCTTCATAATTTGATTGATCATTATATTTTCATCAAGTTGGAAGTTGTGTTCTTAGTTTTCAAATCCCTATTTGCTCCCCGTGTTCGATCTTGGATTCATATTTTTCGAGTAATAAACTTTCATTTGTTTTCGAAGCAAGTTCAACTATACTACGATGCATTTGTTTTATAAACCCGATTTCGCTTTCGACGAACAGGCACTCTGGGCAATCAAGCAGTGCAATCTAGATCTGAGTTTAGCCGGGAAAACTAGGAAACTCCAACTATCTGAGTTGGAGGAGCTTAGAAATGACGCGTACAAGAATGCCATGATCTACAAGGATCAGACTAAAGCTCTTCATGACCAATTGATGTCTCGCAAGAGCTTTGAGTCGAACAAGAAGGTCTAGCTCTTCGATTCTCGACTTAAGCTCTTTCCCAGCAAACTTAGGAAGAAATGGAATGGCCCATTCATTATCGATCAGATATTTCGAAACGGGCCTATTTAGATTTCTGACCCGAAGCCGGGTAATTCTTTCAAAGTCAATGGTCAACGTTTGAAGCCTGTTATTGACCGTACTATTCCAGAACCCATCTCAGACATGGTTGCTCTAGCCATGTTGTGACTTCTTTAGCTGGACTGTGCCTAGCTGACGACATTAAACTTAGTAGTTGTACAGTCTGACTCAGAGCTGACCCGAGCTTCATATTCATGTGATATCTTCTGCATTCTACCCTTCCTTTCATGTCTTTTATTCTCAATGCGGACATTGCATCAACTAGGCATGGGCGGGTGGATTCATTTTTGAATCATGTTGTCAGCTCTATGGAATTCTTGTAAATTCTACTTATTTTCTTATATATACATAAAAAGAATTAAATTAGGAAGGAATACTTGGACATTAGGAACTTTCAACCTTAGGAAATATTACAGTAGGATCTGAACACTATGACCCTTCAAGTCTTTAAGCTTAATCAACCCGGGTATCCACTAAAATGTGGATTTGTTTATCGAGTCCTCACCATCCTGAATTCTATTTTAATTTGATTAAATAAGTTTGGGTGATAAGTACACGACTTATCAACCCACCCTCTGATTTGAGAGAACTTTAAGTCTAAGCATCTACCACTATTCGTCACTGACATTGTTCGACGATCTTAACGAAAATTGGGTAGCTAATGAACCTTCTACGGTGATATGGCTGGTAAGTTATCATGGGTAACAGCTCATAGGTAGGTCGTCCAGAGCACAGTCACTGGACCACACTCTTCTTGCTGCCTTTAGGTAAATCTTAGACCAGGGAAGCCACCTACTGATGTGCATACATTTGATTAACCTAGAATGTCTATTAATGCATGCTCTTAGTGTTACATTAGCATCATACATTGTAAATAGTGCATAACATGCATAATCATGTATTTAAATCAAGTTGTATAAATTGTATAGTAATTGTCTCCTTTTTATAGTTAGGGATAGGATGACTTTTTATCAGGGCCTTGGATTGAAGATCCAACCATACGGATCTGATTAGGGCAATGATTGGAGTTCAACGACTCCAAGATCACCCTAATCGGATATCCGTACCACTAGATAGAGATGATGAACCATACAGATCAAGGGCCAAGATGGTGTTAATCCACACCTCAGATGACAAATCTGACTTCACAGATGGGTTTGGATTGACGATCGTAGCCTAACGGCATGAAAATTAGTCCAATTCGACATCCGTGGCACCATCTACAACACTCAGAAGATGGACGACCTAGATGGCACCACATGGCACCATCATACCTACCCAGCACTAGTCACAGCTCTTCCTCTTTACCCGCTCGATAAATCTCAACCGTTGGATGCCCATCCAACGGCCAAGAACGCGCCATGTCTCCACTCATCCAGCGCCTCTCCTCATCTGAAAGCACAAGCAATGCTTGATCTCGATCGTCGAATGAAGATCCAGCTGTCGAGATTGGCCGTGTGCAAAATCCTGAATGCACCTCAACCGCATATGTAGTGCAGTGGTTAAGGAACTGCGGAGGTGGATGGTGCAAGTTTGATTCGCAGGCACAGCACTTCTCCTCGCATGTGGGTGCGCAATTGGAGCCGCGCGATTTGCATTGAGCAGCATAGATCAACCGATAGCACCCATGTGCAGCGCAAACGCCTGATCGCACGCGGGCGCACGGTGCTGGCGAGGGCGATTTAAGCCATCCGATCTCTTGATCAGATGACTGAGTGCACGTGGACATGCGAAGGCAAAGGGGCGCGTTCGCACATCGGCCACGTTCAGGCCTTTAGTGGTGGATAAATCCGTCACTAAAGGTCCTGAATTAATATTTTTCATGTTGTAATGTCCAAAATGCCCCCAATCCTTGCAACTATAAAAGAAGACCCCTACCATACAAATTTCTCATCCCTTCCTTCTCCTCTCTCCCTCTCTAAAGCTTAAGAGAAGCTTGCCCCACACCCGGGATGCTCCTCAAGAGCTAAAACTAAGTTTTTGCCTCCGTTCCAAAAGCGAAACCCGTAACGACGATGACTTGCTGCCTTGTTCCCATTCCTCCTGCTTCATCCTCCTTCTTCCCACTCCGTTCCTCGTCTTCCAAGCGTTGTCCCGTCCAGCTCGTCCTTCAAGCAATCGTCAAGGTGGATAACTTCTCTCTCCCATTCTTTTTATTGCTTTCTAGAGTAGATTTTTCCTGCTTCTAGTTGTAATAATTTCTTGCTTTCTTAGTTGTAAAAATATTATGCAATATCAAGTGATTATTCTTTCTCTCTCTCTTATTGTCAATATTGATTCCATTGTGATTATTTCACCCTTTACACAAAACACAAAAATATACTTGTGAATTTTGATTGACGTAGCCTCCCTATGTTAGACTTGGAATTTCTTTACAGATTTTCGATATAAATTTTATTTATTGAACGGATTTCTTTGCTACTCGAACTACAACGACAGGTTTTCAAAACCAATTCCGATAGCATAGTCATCCGCCATTCAACACCTACTTAAAAGGAAAAAGAAAGTTCAAAATGAAAAGAAAAAGAAAAAAAGAAAAGGAGAAAAGAAAAAAAAAGAAATAAAAAGAATAAGCTACACTTCACTGCACAAGTATGGCTGGCAAGTTATCGGTGGTAACAGCTCATCAATCGGCTGCCCAGAACCCAACTCGAGAAATGCACTAAAAATTCCAAAAACACTTAGGAAGAAGTGGAGAAGTAGAATAAGCTAGGGAGATATACACTGGACTCACCTTTGTGTTGACCCCATAAAAATAAAAGTGGGAAGATAGCTACTAGTCGTATAGATACACCTTCAGGCAGATTTCTTTTTAAGGTCACCTAGGGGCATAGAAACCTGAAGTCTGTTCTGATTGCTGATCAACGAGTCTATCACATTCACAAAAAGATGCTTAGAACTTATGGTTCTCATCAAATCTTGGGTAGGTTGAGTGGCTGTAGAAAGCCACTCTGTAACCTTAAACTCAAAAATCCAAAAAAATTAGAAAAGAAGAAAAAAAGAAAAAGAGATCTTTCTTTGAATAAGGCGAGGGCTTGAGGCAGTTTGCATTTTGTTAGATACCTGGGCGCTGTTGTGTCTTTGAAAGTTCAGGTCTTAAGTAAAAATTTCTTAATGTTGAAAATGATTTGTGCCGAAGTAATCCAACCTAATTCTTTTATAAATAGCATGTAGTTTTTGCTAGGGATTAGCAAAAGATAGGCATGGAGGTGTGATGTGCATACATCTGATTAACCTATAATGTCTATTAATGCATGTTCTTAGTGTCACATTAGCATTATACATTATAAATAGTGCATAACATACATAATCATGCATTTAGGTCAAGTTGTATAAATTGTATAGTAATTGTCTCCTTTTTATATCTAGGGACAAGGCAACTTGTTAATCGGGACCTCAGATCGAAGATCCAACTATACAGATCTGATAAGGGCGACGATTGGAGTTCAATGACTCTAAGATCACCCTGATCGGACATCTGTAGCACCAGATAGAGACTGAGGAACCCTAAATATCAAGGGCCTAGATGGTGTCAATCCACAATTCAGACGACAAATCCGATCGCATGGATGGGTTCGGATCGATGATAGTAGCCTAACGACGTGAAAATCGATCCAATCCAACATCTGTAGCACCATTTACAATTCAACAAAAATGAACGGCCATGATGGCACCACGTGGCACCATCATAGCCACCCAGCATCGGCCGCAACTCTTCTTCACCCGCTCAACAAATCTTTGCCGTTGGATGCCCATCCAATAGCCGAGAATGTGCCACGTCACCACTCATCCAGCACCTCTCCTCATTTGAAAGCATAAGCAACACTTGATCTCGACCGTTGGATGAAGATCCAATGGCTGAGATCGGCCGTGCACAAAATCATCAATGCGTCTCAATCGCATGCTGATTGCGTAGCAATCATAGGTCTTAATTAACCTAGATTAGGCTAGAACTTAGCATAAGTTAGGGTAATTCATGCACACATAAGCATTATCTGTATCTCCATTGCTTTACTTTAACTATGCATGAAATAATGTTATAATGTGCTGATTAAGTGCATTATGTCAATTGCAGGTAATAAGTTGATCAGAAGCTGGATCTGGAGCAGGATCTGAAGCTGGATCAGGAATAACGGGAGTTGTAGTAGAACTGGAGCAAAAGGCTTAGATTAGATGTAGTAATAATAATGTAAGGGAGTTAAAGGTTTGCTATTCTATTAAGTAAGAATAAAGCAGTAAAATATGAAGAGCTTAGGTCCATCCTAGCCCTAGGATAGCCTAGAGACTTCCCCAAGCCTTAGCCACCCTTAGATTAGGTCACAACACCCTAGGAAGCCCTAAAACCCTAGGTCCAACCCTTATCTGGACGTCCAGATAGGTTATAGGATGTCTAGGACCCTTAGCCAACTCTTGCACACCTCAAACCCACTTCTACAGTGTTATTGGACGTCCAGACACTATGTCAGACGTCCAATTTCTGCAGAATACCCAAAACAAAACCTTCATATCCCCCTGACTCAGATTGGACGTCCAGAACTGAAGTCTGGAGTTCTGATTTTTGAGCATAAGTCGTCTGATCACATTTTTGGACGTCTGGTACTGGTCTTCAGTCCCTGTTTTGAGATTCAAGTCTTGTTCTTGGATCTCTAGCTCCCTAGACCTAATCCTAACCCCATAGGGACCTAAATTAAGGTGTCCTAACCCTAGTACATCACCTCTAGACCTACCTAAGGACCTAATTAGGTCCTCACCAAATCCAATTGACTTAGATCAAAGTCAATTACCTTCACCTAAGTCAATTGATCTCATTGAGTCCAATTGAGCTTAGATCTCAACCCACACAAGTTCAATTGGACTTGGTGAGAGTCCAATTGACCTAAACCCAACCTAATTGAGTTATTTCACTCTCAATAAGGTTCACACTCTTTCAATTAAACTTAGGTTAAGTTTAATTGCATTTTCCCCTTAGCAATTAGGGTTTGTAACCCTAATTGAAGGCATACACCTATCCAAACCCCTTAGGACCTAACCTAAACCTCTTAGACACCTAGAGCATGACCACACACACACACACACACACACACCCATTCATGCACACACACTTCTCTAGAGTTCTTTAGAACCCTCTTGAAGTGGTGCCACTGATAAACGCCAGTTTATCATCATTCTTATGCATTAAAACAAACCTAGCGCTTAGGATTTTACTCCGCAAATGGGTTTTTGGGCTGCATTTAAGTATAAATTAGGTTAGGCATGCATTGGATTTTTTATTATCTTTTTGATATGTTGTTGTGAGTGTTAGGGATGAACAGATATACAGATCCCTAAAACCCTAGCACTCAAGAAGGCAAATGGTGAAGGAGAAGCTCAGACTAGCTGGAACTCAGCTTGATCCTCCCCGGGAGCATTAGACCCAGCTCACCTCAACTCATTATGGTAGAAGCCAGCTCACTTTGGCTTGGCTTAGTAGGTAGCAAAGAACTAGCAAGTTAAGCCAGCTAGAGTAGCTCCATGCCAGCCTCTTTATCAACTGCCAGCTCCAGACTTCTCCTCCTCAGCTCCTCTCTTCAAACCCTATCTCCAATACCTCCTCCTCTACTCCATAGCTAGCTAAGCTAGATTACCTTAGCTTAGCTTAGCTTAGCTTAGCTAGCAACCAGCTCCTTGGCCATCCACCACCTTCAACTCAACCCTAGCTAGCTCCACCAACTTAAGCCTTACCTAAGCTAGCTATCCTACTCATTTTGGCGCCACCTCTTCACCACCTTTCACCCCTCAACTAACCACCAAAAGACACCAAAAGTTGGCGCCAAAACTAACCCTAACCACCTCCCTTTTGGTGCCAACTTTCAGCCCCTTTATCCACCCTACACCTACCCACATAACCCATCCTAGCCATCCACATACCCCCCTTCTAGAACCCTAAGGTGGCGCCACCTAATGGCCTTCTAGAAGGCCCATTTTGGTGCCAATTATAAAGGGCACCAAAGCCTTAACTACCCCCATTAGCACCCCTTAGGTGGCACCACTTATCCTTAGCCCTAGGATCCCCAACTACCCCCCATATCCTATCCTAGCCATCCATTCCAAGAGCCACCTATGCCCTCCTTCCTACACTATATATACCCACCTAACTTCCCACATTTTCTTCATCCTTCATTAGTGTATGTTTCCACCTATACCAACCTACACCTACGGCCAAGAAGAAGGAGTAGAGAAGAAGATTAAAGGGGCACATCACCAGCCCCTTTGGTGCCTTCTTCTCCCCACTCTCTTCAACTTGGGCCACGCCAAGGAGGAGAACTTTTCTACTTCAAGGAGGATGGCCAGGCAAAGGAGAAGGACTTAGGGTGGACATCCACCCTAAGTCCTTCTCCTTTGCCTGGCCATCCTCCTTGGAGAAAAGCTTAGGGCACCCCCCCTTAGGGCTTGCTTTGGAGGACATCACCTTGGCGGAGCATAGCAAGGAAGGAGTTGGAGGACTCTTTTCAATCTCGAGAGCTACCAAGCTTGGAGCAAGAAGCCCTCTTCTTCACCATCTATCTAGAGGATTTGTGTTTTATTTTATTTATTGTAATTCTCTAGTAGTAGAAGCATTCATCTACTAGGTTTTTCTGTAAAGCAGTTTCTCATTAATCTAGTTGCCTTCTTTGCAATTTCTTTTAGTTACATTTTGATTGCTGTGATTCTAGCACTCTTCACTCCCTCTCGCTAATTACTCTAGGCCTCCACGTGCCTAGAGTGAGCTTAGGAAGAGGAATTACTTGTCACTTAGGTGTTAGCTTAGTAATCATAGTTGTTATTTACTTTTTCAACAACAACTTGTGTTTTCTCTCGTTATTTCAAAACCCCAAAAAAAAATGATATAGTTGAAAAGACCAAAAAGAAAGGTGATTTCTGTTTTCAAGCAAGAGACCTGAATTTTGCAAACATATTGCCTCCTTGGAAGACCCTAGATACTCCACTATCTAGATCTTACAAATTTAAAAGCAAAAGCGGATTTGCGCATTGCAACGACACTAAATTGCCTAATTAATAAACCACGTATTTTCACTATCAACCACCTCTTGGTTGCCAAATTGAGCAACCAAGAGGCATTCAAATTGAGATCCACATTCTTTGGATCTCAAGAACCACCTCTATCCTCTCATGGCCGGCACTCTTGGACTCTCTCTAGAGAGTTCCACACCTCTCTAGAGAAAAGCCCTTGAGTCTATAAAAAGACCCAATGGGCGGCCAAGTGCACCCATTCACATTCTTGGCACCACTCACTTCATTGGTTCCATACACGCCCACCTCCACTTAGGCTAGCCACTCCACCTCGACGAGTTCATCACCGCCATGAAGAACACCATGCTAGGATGCTGGATCACTCCTCTCTCTCTCCAAGGGCTAGCCTAAGCTCCATTGGCCGCCCCACATTCTCCTCCCAACCACTCCAAGGCCATCGGGGACCACCCCTGAATGCCCTTTTGTTCTACTAGATTTAGATTAGTAGTTTATGCTCTTCATAGTTTTACTGCATTTTATTACTGCTTAGTAGCGTAGTTTTGATTCTCCCCCAATGATGCATGCAAAATCCCCCTGTAGATTCTTGTATGCAATTATTTTCTGGTAGCTAGATTTACCTTTTAAGCATTTATGCATAAGCTTTCCTCTACAGTTCTTGTTGCAAACAACTCTCCAATGGAATGAATGAAAGTGCATTTATATATATATATATATCTCTATATGTTTGAAATCACCATGAGCTCATTGCAATATCTTTTGTGTGATTAATGTTGCCTGTTTTCAATTCCTGATATACTTGCAACTAAGAATGTCGTACTTCAATACGTAATAATCATAAACTGACGTGTAATTTTAAAGAGTAGAGCAGTATAAGATCGAATTCAAACGTAAAGCAAACGCCTCCCAGAGACGAACGACCGGGACTCAAGTCTCGTAATTTTTATAAACTTATTTTTGACAAATGTTTTTGTGCAACTATACTACGATTCTGACGACTTTCAAAATGCGTGAAAATGGGCTTTGTCCCATGCGTAGCATAGCAATTAAGGCACTGTGAAGGCAGGAGACGAGGGTTTGAATTGCAAGAGTGGCATCCCCTCGAGTGTGGGTGCGCCATCATAACCGCTAGATCGGCAGTGAGCGGTGCAAATTAGCCAATAGCGCCCATGCATGATCAAATGCATAGCGCGCATGCCTGATCGCACGCAGGTGAGTGGCGCTAGCAAGGAGCGTTTTAAGGTGTCCGATCCTGAGATCGGATAGCTGAGAGTGCGCGAACGTGCGCAAGCGTTTAAGAGCGTGGAGGCGAGGGGGCGCGTGCGGTGCATGCACGTCGGCCACGTTCAGGCCTTTAGTGACGGATTCCTGAATTAATGCTTTTGATGTTGAAATGTCCAAAATGCCCCCACTCCTTGCAACTATAAAAGGAGACCCCTACCCTACAAATTTCTCATCCCTTCCTTCTCCTCTCTCCCTCTCCAAAGCTTAAGAGAAGCTTGTCCCACACACGGGATGCTCCTTAAGAGCTAAAACCAAGTTTTCGCCCCCATTCCAGAAGCAGATCCCGTGACGATGACGATGTGCTGCTTCATTCTCGTTCCTCTTGCTTTGTCCTCCTTCCCACTCTGTTCCCCATTTTTCAGGCATTGTCCCACCTGGCTCGTCCTCCAAGCGATCGTCGAGGAGGATAACTTCTCTCTCCCTTCTTTTTCCACTTTCTAGAGTAGAATTTTCCTACTTTCTAGTTGTAACAATTTTCCGCTTTCTAGTGTAATCATTTCTCACTTTCTTAGTTGTAAAAACATTATTTAATGCCAAGTGATTGTTCTCTCTCTCTCTCTTATTGTCTATAACGATTTCATTGTGATTATTTTTCCTTTCAAACAAAAATACAAAAAAATATAATTACGGATTTTGAGATCGACGTAGCCCCCCTGTGTTCAACCTGGAACTTCTTTATAGATTCTTCGGTATAAATTTTATTTGTTGAACGGATTTCTTCGCGACTCGAACTACAACGACGAGTTTTCAAATCCAATTGCGAACGTGTAGTTTTCCGCACTCAATACATTACTAGCTAAGCTAGCTTGGCTTAGCTTAACTTAGCTAGACTACAGTTCCCTTGGCCAACCATCAACCCAACCCAATCCTAACTTCACCTACATAAGCCCCCACTTCAAGTCCACCTAGCTAACTGCTCCAAATCCAAGTTGGCACCACCACCATAGCCATCCCTTCACCCCTCAACTCCCTCCAAATGACACTTAAGGTTGGCGCCAAAACCACCCTTCTAGAATCCTTCCTTTTGGCGCCAACCTAATACCCCATCATGGCCATCCATCCATCCACTAAATACATCCCAACCCTTCCTTACATGGTGCCACCTAACCCCCTTCTAGAAGACCCATTTTGGCGCCAACTCAAGGGGCACCGAGGGTGGTAACCACCACCCTTAAGTTGGCGCCAAACCCTAGTAGACCTAGGATCTATTAACTACACTAGAATTCTATCTTAGCCATCCATTTCGAAAGTCACCAATACCCCCCATCCTACTCTATAAAAAGACCCTTAACCACCACCATTTTTGCCATCCTCCTTTTAGTATTATTCTACCTATACCCACCATAACCTAAGGCCAAGGAAGAAGAAGAGAAGAAGATTAAGGGGGCATCCTACCCGCCTCCTTGGTGCCTTCTTCCCCCTTCTCTCTTCTTCCGTGTGCCACGCCAAGGAGGAGACTCTTCACAGTGGAGGATGGCCAGGCATTGGAGGAGAATTGAAGGTGGAACCATCCACCTTAGAGGTGCATAGGGCAGGCCCCCTTTGAGGGCTTGTCTTGGAGGTCTTCATCTTGAAGGAGCTTTACAAGGAAGGAGTTGGAGGACTTCTTTTCAAGCCCGGGAACTACTAGGCATGGAGCAAGAAGCCTCTATCTCTTCTTCACCATTATCATCATCAGGACAACTAGTGTTTTTACTTTTTATATTTTTTTATTTCTAGTAGTAGAAGCATTCCTTTACTAGGGTTTTGTAAAACATTTTTTCTCCTCTAGTAAAGTTGCCTCTTTCTTAATTGTGCTTTTCATACTTTTACTTTTACCTTAGTGTAATCACCCCCTCTCTCTAATTGCTCTAGGTTTCCACCTACCTAGGGTGAGCTTAGAGAGAGGAATTACTTGTCACTTAGGTTTTAGTTTAGTAATTTTAGGTGTTAGTTATCTTCCCACCATAAAATCGGCGTTGCTTTAGTTATTTCAAACTATAAAAATTGCATATTGGAAACAACAAAAAGAAAGTTGATTTTCGTTTTCAAGTAATAGATTAGAATTTTGCAAACATCACCTCCTTGGACAACCCTAGATACTCTCCCTATCTAGGTCTTATAAATTCAAAAGCGAAATGGTTTTACACGTTGCAACGGCTCATAAAAACCTAATTTTACAACTGCGTAAAATTCGCTCTCAATGGCCGCTCCTCCATTGCACCGTCAAATGACGACACAAGTCTCCACGTGATGGCTGTGTCCCCCATGATTGACTCACAAAACCAAGTCTTTGCACATCACGGGCATCTAACCCAAACAAAAGAACACATGACCGTAAAAGAAAGGCGATCTTCCAATCCCCCACTACCTTCTCCACTGTGACAGCATGCTAGGCAGCCTCGAGATTGATGCCCTTCATCGATATTTCCCTGATCAAGGCTTTCTTGAGACAGTCTTCAAGTGCAGCTATAGCCGATGACCAGGGGATGATGACCTCGAAGTCAGGTGGCCTTGGCAACAGTGGTAGCCACTCTTCACGCAGCGGTGACCATCCCCTCTGACGAGCCTGCACTTCCCCCCATCTAGCCAACGTCCTTGACCAAGCATGGCTCGCCGGCAGCCTCTAGATCGATGGTTCTTGAGGTTGTTGGGGTGATTGGCAGCCCTCCCACAGATTTGGCCTCCTCCCAACAGGCACCACAGGTTCATGGCCCCCCGAGTCACGTGTGTAGGCTACATCGGTGGCGCCTGCACTGGTTGGGAAGGGTGTTATAGGACCGACACCCTCTCACTAGAGGAAGCAATCATGGCCTTGCAGGTGTTATGCCGATGGCCTAATCCACATCATCGTAGGCACATGAGAGCATTGAGGCATACAATCGTAAGATGTCCCCACTCCCAACACTGGAAGCTCACTAGAGATGCCCTTCCCCACCCACACGGGTCCCTATTGTGAGACCTTGAACGGATCTCTCTCCACCCATCCCTTTCTCCATCCTAGCCTCTTTCCTAATCTAGTAATATTCGACAGAGCATGTTGTCATAAAACTAATGTCAGTAAATGCAGGTTTTTGAAGTTAAGACACATAAAATTGATCAACTTTTAAAATTTAAAACATACATAGTAGAAGTATCTAGGGTTATCCAAGGAGGCAATTGGTAGTTACAAATTTGATAATCTCTCTCTTGCTCTCTCAAATCCTCTTTTCTTTCTAGGATTTTTGTGATTTGCGATTTTTTTGGGTTGAAGTCAGGGAAACAAAGATGAAGATAGTTGAGTTAAAATGCAGAAATAAAATGAGAAAAACCTAACCTTCCTAAGCTCACCATAGGCACGTGTGTCCTAGGATAATTAGGAAGGAAGTGTGAAGTGCACTAAAGTAATTAAAGGCTACTTGAAATTAAGGCACATAAAATTAGGGAAGGCACTTGAAATTGAATTAAGAAGTAATGTTTACAAATTCTTAGAGAGCTTAATTGTGTGGAGGGGTTCCACACAATTAATCCCCAACTAGAAGAATGCTTTTACTACAAAAAATGAACACAAAGATAAAGAAGATAGAAGAGTCTCCCAAATAATGAAGTCGCCCTTGGTTCAAGTATGGCTGCTCCCGAACTTAAAGAAGTCTTCTTCTTCCTTGAAGTACTCCTCTGCTCTAGCTCCTCCAAGGTGGTGAACGTCCACTTTTTTCCTTGCCTAGCCATCCTCCAAATTTCCTCTTTGGCTTGGTTCCAAGGAAGAAGAAACTAGGGTATAGAGGCTAGAAGGGTATGGTAAGGAGCCCTCTTAATGTGCATGCTAACTTCCTCTTCCTTGGCATTAGGTTGTGTTTTTGGTGGAAAAAATAAAGTAGCCAAGGATTGTTCTAAGGTGGTGGCTATGGGGGTATTATATAAAAGTGTAAGAGAGTGGTGGTTATGGTATTTTTCGAGGGAAATGAAGGGGCATGTGGATGTTTTTGGAGGGAAAAATGGGAGGGAAATGAAGAGGTGCCTTTGGGTGGTAGTTATGTGATTTTGGAGGGCAAAAGGTAGCACCATTTTATAGTGGAGGTGAGTAGAGTAGGGACCTAGGTGAGGGAGAGTAGGAGGTGGACTTTGGAACTAGCTTAGCTAGCTATGGTTAGCTGGTAGCTAGTCGAAGTTAGGAGGAGCTGCCTTGAGCTGACTTGATCTTATTTAGAGTTGAAGAGAGTTGATGTAAAGTAGCCTATATACTCATCAACTAGCTAGCTTAGGGCTAGTAGCCAGCAGGAGCTGAGTTGAGCTGGAAGGAGCAAACATTAGCTTGCTTGGGGCTGAGATGAGCTGAAGATGAGCTCCCTGCAGACTCCTCAACTAGCTTAGCTAGCTAGCTCACAACTAGAAGCTAGGCTTAGAGTGAATAAGTTGAAAGGAGCTAAATGAGCTGAAGATTAGCTGAGATACAGTTGGCTGAAACTTCTATCTTCTTTTCTTTATTTTTCTTCCTTTCACATTGTTAGAGTTCAGCTGATTTTCAATGTGTCCTAATCCCTAACAAGCAAATGAGATGTATAAGTACATAAAATTACAAGAAACACTAATAATGCATGCATTAACCCTAAATGCATGTGAATGCCTAAATGTAGCCTAATACTGTAATGTGAATGTAGAAATCCTAGGAAATAAGGGTATAATTAGCCTAAGAATGATGATAAACTAGGGTTTACTAGTAACCAAACGATGTTGTATCACATATTTCTAGTAGTGCCGGTATAAGCATATACCTTGAAACTAACTCAATTGATTCCTTAGGGCCAACATCAAATAAATTTTAATTAGGTTTAGGAAGTGAACGTGCCTTGGAATGTGATGAGGCATTTGTTAATGGGTTGATGCCCCTTAGAAGTTAATTCAAAAGTGTAGTGTACATGCAAATAGGTCCCCAAACAAGATTTTATAATGAAATGACTTTTAGGATTGATATTGTGTAGAGAGAGATTTTAGGGTATCAATAAGAAAATAGATTCAAGAAAAGTTCTTGTGAAGGCACACAAGTAGTTTTGCAAGCATGGATGATGGTATATTTCCTTTACAATTCAGGAAAGTATGAGTGCCTAATTGAAACCATAGAGTTTGGACCTAGGGAGGCAACATCTAGATAATGAATCAATTTTAATTAGATTAAGTGGTGCATCCCAATACAAAGAAACTATGGTTTCTTAAACACAACTGAATGGGGAATCCAAAAAAATTTTTTTAGGAATTTTAAGCTCATTTTGGTATTTTTCCCACAATTGTTTGTGTATCGAGGTCTAAAAGCAAGAAAAGATCCCCAATTAGTTTTTCTAGCGAATCAACTGTTGTGCCTCAAAAATTTCTCAACGTTTCTTTAGAGAAAGATGTTTTGATCATAAATCCACTGCAAATTATTTCACTCAATTTTGAATTGTAGGAAAAATGCTAAAATTCAAACATTGTGTGAAATCAGGAATGGATCGGATTTTTGATAGGGGTTTGATCCACAAATTTTTAAATTTTTTTCACTAATAGTTAGGCCATGAAATTTTTTGAGTTGATTCCTAACTACAAAATGCACGTCCAAGAACAATTTGGTAATTTTTGGAGCAATAAAATTTGGAAATTAATTTTTGTAAACCAAGTTTGTTAGCAGCCCAAATTTTAGAATGGTGGTTTTTGAGATTAAAAGAGATACACCCACCAAAAGAGTTCTTTTTTAAAGCAAACAAATACTTCTATCCTAAGGTTCAAATAAATGCCTATATGGACAAATAGTTTTTTTCAAAGATACCTAAGGTAAATCTAATGTAGGATTCAAAATAAACCTAAATCTAAGATGCAGATACCTACCTAGTTCTCAAACTACACTTCATTCTGAATCAATTGCTCATCTTCGAAACCCTAGTTGCCATGAGATCCTGCACAAAAACATAGAAATAAAAAAAAATGAGTTAGAGAATTGAATGCAAAATGTGAAAGGAAATATAGTAGCGAACTCCATTGCCTCCTAGTTAAAGGTGCCAAATTAATAGTCGATTCTATGCATAATGTAAAAGGCATTTGTTGCAATGTGTAAAATCGCTAACAACTAAAAATAATTGAATTTGGGAGTCCAAGTCGAACATGGGGAGACAAGTAGTAAAAGGAATTTTCTTGCATTTTTTTCATTTTCAATTATGTAGATTTTTTTTTGTACTTTTTTATAAGTGTAAGCAAATACGAACTAATCTAATTGCAGAAATTGAAATGCAGAGAGATAGAGAGTAAAGGATAGAAATTGAAACTTTAGGGGGGGTCTCACATGACCTTGGGGGACCACCTAAAAACCCCTTACTCCCACATCTCCTCTTCCCAAATCCCAAACTCCAAAATTGCCAAAATCCATCTCCTCCTCTAGTCGATGCCCCTTCTTCCCTCTGCCCCAACACCTCCAGACAGCCACTGGACCTCTCTGACGTCCAATCGTTGACGATGCCACCCTCCATGCAATAGGGGGAACTACCCTTGGTATAAACCTCCTTACCTTGTATCTCTTCAAGATTTTCACACATTCAAGCAAGCTTTGATTTTAGCAAACCCTTGTTGGGTTCTTGTGATATCTTAAAGATCTCCTTTTTGAAACTTTTTTCTCAATGAGTTTTTCTCTACAATGTCTTTCCATGCCTTGATTTCACAATTCATTTTACCTAGTTTAAGTTTTGATTTTCACTCTCTTTAGTTCTGATTGTGTCGAGTATGTTGCCAAAATTTTTGGATCCATTGTTTTAAGGTAGGGGTACTACCCTAGTGGTTTTGTAACATGACATGGTGATAACCCTGGTGTCCTTGAAAAGCAGGCGTGCTACCCATATTGATTTAAGTGATTTGATACCTTAAGTTTGTGATTTGTTCTTGGTAGGGGTGTTGGCCTATCTTCAACTTCAGTTTTTCTTAAATAAATCAATTGATTTTTATGGAATGTATGTGGTAGGGGCACTGGCAAATGTGTTTTCTTATGTGTGAATGCTTGGTGATTGGAAAGTGTACTGCCTTCATGATAGATACATTTCTGCAAAGTTATTAAATGTTGTGTCATATTTATTTTGCAAGTATCCTATTAAACCCAATCACACCTGCCCACTCACCTCAACCATGCCTCCTCATAGGAAGACTATCGAGGGGTCCTCTTCCTCCTAATCCCAATCCACCTACCTAGTCGATCAACTTAGGAGTGGAAATGCTAGGGATAGGTTTCGTCGATTCACCAATGCAAGGGTGAAACCCCCTCGCTACATAGCATGGATCGACTTTGCTCCTGAATCTTCATGAGCACTTTAAGACCTTTCACCTTTCCAAATACTTTGATTGCTCTTTCCATCACAAGTTGGGTGCCTTGGCATTTTTCTCGACCTTATTAGACTCTTCTATGCCAGTATTGTCAAGGATTATAGCACTGATTATCTCTAGCTCCACTCTTCAGTCCTTGACACTAAAATAACCATTACCATGGATTATATTTCCAAGCTTTTGGGCATTCCTAGTGAAGGGAATGACTTTGATGACATCCTTCGAGAGTACATCTCAGAGGTAATTAACAAAGAGCTCATTCTACCAAATAAATATGAACCTCACCTTGGAACTCTCCCTTGCACGAATCTCAAATCTCTTCTTTGACTCTTATCTCATATTTTTGGTTGGGACCTCTGATGAGGTGTGGCTTACCATAGCTAAAATGCCCAAGTTAACTTAGAAACTAAGTTAAACAAGAAATAGGTTAAGTGTGGGAATTAATGAAAAAACATCAATTCTGTGTTAAAAATGCATAATTAGGTCAAATGTGAGAGATTTTATACCTAAGTATGTATATGGATGATTTAAATACCAAATGAGCACAAATTCATAAATCAACTATTGGAATATTTTCTCATATGTTCAATTTATATGCCATAAAAGTCTCATTGCATTCTGACATGGTTAAGACCTTGTATTTAGAATTTTACATCTAGGTCCTTCTATACATGTTCATCCCTTCACATATTGTGCATTGAAAACCTATCAGGGACTCATTTGCAAGTCTTCAGGGACCTGTTGGTTAGGTAACTTATCACTAATGCTTTTGTGCATGATTGTCACACCATTTCACACCAGGGGCCTTACCTACAATTGCCACAACAGACCTGCAAGCAGCCTTCATCTTCTCTTGTTCCTCAGCGAAGAACGCGAAGCATCCTAGCAGCCCATCCTTTACATCATAGATCATACAGTTGATCCTTAACCAACCGGCTGAAGTCGGTGCATTCTAGTTCCCACCAGTCTCTAGATGTCATCAAACGGTAGGGATTCATTTCTAAAAATTCCCGCACCCTCAGCTCTCTCCCCTGTCGTTGATCCCTAATAGCTACAACCCATTCATTCTAGTCATCCCAGATCCCAGAGCCTACATATAGAGCTACCCCTTGAGCTCGCGACCACTACTAGCTCCCCATTACACCTCTCAACTTGGCCATTCACTCCCACTCTGGTTTCCTTCTCCCTTCATAGGGTGCTTGTGATAGAGACACCTCTCCCTCTCTCTCTCCCTTCGATCCTTGCCGCTAAGGATTTTGAGACTCCCGAGGGCAATTTGGAGCTCCACTAGAGAGCTATTCGTTGGTGGAGTCCTCTCATCTTCCTTCATTGTCGTAGCCACCCGCTACAACTTATCTTAGGTCCATTCATCCAATTAGTTAGGATTTTATTGCTTTCTTAGATTAGATAGCATAGATTAATAGATTACATTAGAATTCGTCGTTTAATCGGATTAGCTTAGTTTAGATTAGCATAGATTAATGTTTACTGTTCTCTCTCACCCACGATCTGCCCCCTCTAATTACTTCATATTAGAGAGGCCAGTGCACGTTACCATTTCGGTTTATTCATCTTCCTTCTCATTCTACAATTGCCTTCATTCATTTTCCTCGATAATTTGATTTCCATAGCATCCCCTCGCCATTGCCACCTTTAGATCTGAAGCTCACTAGCTCCCAGATCTAATGGTGCGCCAAATCATCTAGATGACCTCCCATCCATTTCATCTGGATGACCAATGAAATTCAAGCCATTAAATCAAATTTGATTTTTGCAATTGATCAAGGAATTCCATGAGCAATTGATGATGAATTTGATTCAATTGATTAAATCGAGTTGATTGAAGCTTAATCGTATTGAATGCAATTATTTTGGATTGGTTTAATTGGATTTTTAATGGTTGATTCTTTCACACCCAAATTTCTCCATTGATACTGGTTTTCTCTCTCACTGGGTAGCGAGGGTATAGAATTTTGATGCATTGAATAGATACTCTCACGATGACTTGAGTGGTCTTATAGCATCACAATGGATCCCTGCACACCAATCAATGGTGTGCAAGTTGTTGAGTTCATGAAATTATGATTTTGAAATACTTTCATCGTAGTACAGTGCGAAAACACGTCGACAAACAAATATAACGAGATTTGGTAAGTCCTGGTTGAACTCAGAGAGATAGAAATATGTGACTTAATTTAATACCAATCTAATCTAACTAGACTAAAACACTAAGAAAGATAAATATATGATATAAAGTAAATATTTAGGGAGGCTAGAAGAAGAAAAACAACTATCTATTCTACTAGAACAAGGGCACCAAGGGTGGCCCTTGGTGGCCTTTAGTGAGGCGTAGAGTAACAGCAGCAGTGCACCAAGGGTAGCCTTGGTGGATGTCTCGGAGGAAGAGGGCTCTTCGGAGGAGAAGAGAGCATAAGATGTGTGGAGGTGGAATTGCCTTTCAAATGGGGGATCTAAGATCCTTTTTATAGCCAGGTGTTTTTAGAGACCCAGTTCGTGCAACTGATATGGAGCAACAAGAGTTGTCAATCTGGCGATTAACGACTCAGATCGCATAAAAAATGCACATCCACATGCCTCCATCGCGTGCCCAATGCTCGTTGCCCCCAAATTGTGCCACGTGGCATCCATTGCGTTGTCGGATGAAGATCATGCAGCTGAGCACACACTGCAGCCACCACCTTAGCTTTCATCTTGTGTGCGCGTGCACCTTCAATCTCAGTTGTCTAATCGCGACGATCGATGACTGAGATTGCGTGCGCTACTGACTCAATGCTCCCTACATGAAATCATGCATCCAACCGTGCATCATTGTGTGCTTCAATCTGACGTGCCCCCATATGCCACATGTCTATTTTTGTGCCACTTGATCTTGATCGTGCGGCTCAATTTCAGTTGTGCGCCACCTTCTTTGATTTCCCTACGTTTCGCGCTTTGAACTCATGCCACCTGCTCTCGCATGAGGGTGGTCTCCACTGTGCTATGGGAGTGAATGGTCGTGGTTACGCTTTAACACACGCATGCCCTCAGCCATTGAATGAAGATCTAATGGATGAGATGAAGTCCTCCTTGATGAAGAGTGGGGAGGCGATGATGTGGCACTTTTGTGGTCATCGTATAATGATCCAACGACCCACAAAGTGTGTAGAACATCCTTCAGTGGATGGAAGCCGGCGGTGTTGAGTGGCTATGATGGCACCACATGGACCATCGTGGTCGTCAATCTTCTTTACTTTGTAGATGACTCCATAGATGTTAGATTGGAATAATTTTTGCACCATTTGGCTACGATCGTTGTTTCGAGTCCATCAGTGTGGTCAGATTTGGCATCTAAGGTTCGAATTTACACCACCTTGCCCCTGGGTCTTTGATCTTCTGCAGACTGCATATGATGCTATAGAAGTCCGATTAAGACAATTTCGAAAGTGTTGGACTCCAATCATCATCCTGATTAGATCTGTACGGTTGGATTTATCATCCGCAACCCCAAATCATCTACAATTATTATTGCCTATCAATTAAAACATAAAAATAGCATTATTATTTACATAGCTAAACAAATCAACTACGATGCAAAGTATACTGCTCATGCATGCAATATTTTTAAGCTAAGCTAGAATCTAACTTAAGTTAGGGAGACTAGGTCCTATGATTGTTGTGCAATCACAAGTATGCTAAATGACCAAGTCATCTTAGAAAAGTAAGATCAAGAGCCCACCTGGGCAATAACTGGATTTGATCCAAATTGATTTTATTGGGACTTTTGGGAGTTGCAATAGACTTGGTTGATCACAACGAAGGTCAGGAGGTAGTTTTAACGCATTTTGAAAGCCTAATTTGATCTCTCATCTTCACGCTGTCTATAACATGAGGTAAAGATCATATTAGGGTTTTGATGGCTTTTCAATCCTTGATCAGTTTCTCTGTGAGTTCCAAACCGTCTAATGATAGATTATGACTGCTTAGATGGATGTTTTGATTTGAATCATCCCTGTGTTGTAAATTTTTTTTCACCCAAGTCTAAATGTGACTTTAAATTCCAAGCATTCAATGTAGGTTCTAAGACCTAGGTACAACCTTAGAAATGTTTTGATGACTAGACGATGAGTTTTGAGTAATATGTTGTAGTGATTGAGCCCAATTTCACTCTAAGAAGGCTTTATTGGTATCAAGTAGTTATTTTGTCTGAACTAACTGTTGATAGGTTTGTATGATGGATTTTTACTAAGATTTACATGATCTTGAATTTGTCATGAATTGTCTAGGTAGGGAAAAGCATTCAATTACATTCCAGGTGTTTCTAACAGCCATGAATTATATCCGATCAAACTTGAGAAGGCCTGATCTAATTCTTTGACAGCAGCTGTGGTTGGAGAGAAGTTAATTGTAGGAGATTTTGATGCAAGTTTTAATGAATTCCTCACCTTGTTTTAAATCTCAATGATGTTTTCTAAAGAGTTTAATGATAGAACTGACGAGATGGTTTTCACTTTTGAAAGAATGTTCCCACAAGAAAATAACTCGACGAAGTAGAAACTAAGTGGTGGAAAACTGGCCGTCAAAATAGATAGAATAAACCACACGAAAGAGCTAGTCGTGTCCATAGGGAGGTGCTGGCTCGATAAAAACTCGCAAAAGTCACAAACAATTATTCACCAAAAATTTCCTCCAAAAATTGAATTGAAATCCCCTCTAGAATATGCTATCAATAGCAAGATATGTTGAATAAGAATTTTCATTGAAAAGCAAAGGTGTTCTTCATAAAATCACACACATAAAATACTCAATAAATGAGAAATATGTATGTGGCAATGGCACCCCACCGTAAAAATTAATACCACATTCACTGTTGAGAACAAAGGATGTGTGATTAGCCCATATTTGTGGGCTATTTAAGTATTTAAATGTCTAGACATTAAGTTAATTTTAACATTTAGATAGCATACATTAGGATGTAAATAAATTAATTCATATTTTTAGCTTAAGTGCATAATTCATGCATTTAGAATTAACCTAGGATTGCATACATTTGATTAGTTAATTAATTAGGTGCATTACATACACTTTTAATTAACATAGAAGTTAAGCAGTTATGTATAAATAATCCTAATTATTTTATTATTCTTTTTTTCTTCTCCTTTGCAAGTAACCGCTCCGTCTCCGCCTCCTCCTCCTACGCATTCACTTGTCCAGCATTGACTCGACGGTGGCCTTTTGAATTTCAAATCTTTGTAGCTGTGGCTATAAAGGAGGAATGGCTGCCGTTTAGGAGAAGGCCACCACCCCTTTTCCTCACTGCGTAGAGAACTTTGTTTCTCATCCACTCCTCACCACCGGCCTCAACCGTAGTAGTACGACTCCACCACCGTGGACGTGTGGTGTGATATCCCACACCGCCAAGAGTCCCTGCATCATCGTGCTACATTTTCCCTTCCACACATAGATCCCAGCTACTGCATGCCCCAAGCACCCTCGCCATGCCCGCTGCAGCACATAGAGCTACAACCTCCACCCCGCGCCTCAACCCCTACCAAGCGCGCCACCGCACGTGCCTCCCCTTGGCACGCTTCATCTTCTGCAGTAGACCACCCACACTCACTACACCTCTACCACAGTAGGCGCACACGCCCACTTCCAGCCGCAGTGCACCTTCTTTTTCCCCCTGCCTCAACCGTCGCCCGCACCTCCAGTCAGCGCACCCTTAGCCCTACCGCACACCCGCAGGCGCACACGCCCACTTCTAGCCAAAGCACACCTTCTTCTTCCCCGGCACCTCAACCGTCGCTCGCACCTCTAGTCAGCGCACCCTCAGCCATGCCGCACACCTGTAGGCACGCGCACCCACTTCCAGCCCCCGTGCACCTCTGTGTGTGCCCACACCTTGCCACACCGCTGCTTGCAGCACCCACCGCGCACCCTCCAACCGTAGCGTGCGCAAGAGCAGCAGCAACTGCCTCTGCCGCCACTGCTTCTCTCCTCCATCCAGTCGGCCCAAGCCATCTCATGACACGCAACCGCCACTGCCACGACGGCCCCACTTCGGCTGACCTCTTGTAGGAGTAGCTCCTCGAATGAGCCTCTCTCCCATGTGCGAGGAGAGTGGTATAATCGTCTGTTTCTACTTGCATTTCTATTTACAGGAATTGCCATTTCCACATTCATTTTCTTGATCTATTTGGTTAATTAAATTGTGGTTAATTTATGCCTTCATGCTTATGCTTTTAGAGAATTGTTAAGCCTTATTATTCATCTCTATGTGCATTGTATTTAATTTTGAGTTACATTTTAGTATGCATGCAAGTGAAAAGTACATGGCATACCGTTGCACATGGATAATTTTCTTACGTAAAAATTACATTAACACCCCTTGACTTCTCCATAAATTTAAGATTTACATTCAAAGCTACATAGGTGTTGTTTGATTTGACGAATATTTCAGCGAACTTGATTTCTACCTAATTGCAAGTTTAAATAAGTCATTTCCTCCCTGTGGACACGACCCGCTCTCCTGTGAGTGGTTTAATTTTAATTTTAATTGTTTTGTTAAGCAATTTTCCACCGCTTTAATCCTAAAACGACAAATCATCTTAATCACATTATTCGAAAGCGAAAATCATCTTATCAATGTGCTTCCCCCTGAGCTCGTGCACGGAGGAGATGGAGATAGGCCGCAAGGAGTGCACCAGAGGTGGAGTGGAGCGAGGCCGATCTGATGGTGGTCATGACGAGGTGCAGGGTGGCTGGAGCTCGCTGGATGATTGAGATGGAGGAGGTGGGTGCTCGGTTGGGTGGCACTTCCTGCTGGAGCTTACACAGCAAGGAGGGGCGGCGATGGGTGGCCGGTGGAGGCATGTAGTCCAACGCATGAAGGAGCGATGGTGGAGGGGCTACAACTGCACGTGGGTGAGCGATGCAGCGCATGTTGAGTGCATGAGTGGTGCTGCAATGTTGGGTTTTTTTGGAGGAAGATGATGAACAGTGCAATTGTGGAAAAAGATAAAGGAGAAAAAGAAGAGAAGGAAGAAGAACAGCATTGGGGTTGATGGTAGTGGTGGCTACTTGCTGTCATCGTGCAGCCGAAGCAAGAGGAGGTGTTGAGCATGCTTAAAATAAGGTGTTTACTCTGTCCATGGTGCAAGCCCTGTTGTACATGGTGAAGGTCCGAGGAAGCCGATCCCCCCCTGAGCACAATCGTCATCTTTTAATAATGTTCCTACTTATTTCTGCTATCAAGATTCTCAATCAACAACTTGACAAGGATATCCAACCGATTGGGGAGGCGGTGCGTTGAGTCGGCGATGTTGCTGTTGTAAGAAGTTCAGCTGGCAATGCAAGCATCGAGTGGTGGTGCGTTGAGTGGCGGTGGGTCCTGTAGGGAAAGGAAAGAAAAATGGGTTATTTACAAAAATAATCCAAAATCATGCATGTAATGCATGCTTGCTACTATAATACATACTATCTTCTATTATATAAATGCAATTGAATTATGCATGCAAGTACTTTTATAAACTAATTGATTTATATATTAAAGTATGCTTTGTTCATGTAGACATTATCCTAATATCTAAGCATTTACGTAATCAATTAACCCATAAATGTGATCTCATCAAGAACCTATCATTAGAAGCATGGATTGATTTTATCTTACCTTAAAATGAACTAAAAAGCATGTTAAATCCCATTAGAAATCTTTGTCAGCAACTTGAGAAGCTGATAACTGTCTAACTAATGTTTTAAGGTGATTTCAATGAAAAATCATGTCATTAGAATTTGATTCAGGTCTTTAGCAATTTCTAGAAGTTTTTCATGTTTCAAACTCTATTTCCAGAATTTTTTTGGTAGTTTCAGTCTTGAATTAATTTTCTAACCTTTACTAGGCCCATTTTATGCCGTATTAATTAGGATGTTACTTAGATAACTAATGTACATAAATAAATAAAAGGTGTCTTGAGTGAGAATTTGAGGTGTTTTAGGTGTGTGATGAGTTAGATTTAGGTTTTGAGCCCCCTAGTTAGGAGAACATACCTGCAGAAGTTGTAGACTTCTCAAGTTTAAAAATAAAGAAACAAAAACAAAAAAAGAGTCTTTCTCCTCTTTCCCAACTTTCTATCCTCTTTCTCTATTTCTATAAAACATAAAAACAAAATAAAAAGTT
This sequence comes from Thalassia testudinum, assembly GCA_037157565.1. Classification (NCBI taxonomy): domain Eukaryota; kingdom Viridiplantae; phylum Streptophyta; class Magnoliopsida; order Alismatales; family Hydrocharitaceae; genus Thalassia; species Thalassia testudinum. The sequence continues at coordinate 11,930,473 of JAZHRO010000044.1, read as the reverse complement.
GAAAATTTTCAAAATCCTATAAAAATACCTAGTGTATATAGTGTTTATACTTGTATATAATCATAAACTATTTGTAAATTGTAATCAAAGCTAGAAGTCAGTGCTGGAGAACAGGCATTAAGCAGAAGAAAGGGGCTTCCTATAGTCCCTCATCGACAATTATGGAGCAATTGCTGCAATATAAAAGGAATTGCCTCAATCCATTGCCTTATTGCCCAAACAGGGGTGGGCTTCGTAGGTAGCGCACATGCATGCTACTCTGACCATTTATGTGGCTTTGCGGAGCGACCTCCGGGCGCTAGGTGGAAGGCTGAGATGATGACACATGGCCTAGTAGTGGTACTGATCCAGCTCTCTAAGCCGTTGATCCTGCAAAGAGCTACATGGATACATCTCACCTTTTATACTGTGAAGGAAAGTGTTATGTTGAAGAAACAATTCTAAGTGTTGAGAGAACACTTAGTCTGAATTGTGTGAAGGCTTTGAGCATGATTTGAAGGCTACTGTGTTATCCTTAGTATCAGATGAGAAGAGTCTAAGTTGTAATTAAATAATGGTGGATTTAATTGGTTGTTATAAAACAACATTTTTTTGTATTTTATTTGTATAATTCATTGCATATTTTCCTGAATTCTTTGATGGAATGATTGCCCAAGTTTAATGTTTAATTCTTTGTAATTATTCATGTGATTAACATATTATAATTATGTATGAAATAGTTAACTAGATAATTAAGATGATAAGTTAAGTACTTAGATTAATTACAAGACTAATTAAGTATATAATTATTATTAAAGTATAACTTAAGTATTAATATAAGTTAAGTTAGTATAATTATAACTAAGTGAAGTAATCTATAATATCTTTAACTAAGTATCATAGGTTAAATAAAGTTAGTTAATTATATACTAAGTTATAACTTAAGTATAGTGAGTATAATAAGTATTTATAGTTAATAATTAAGCCAAATAATCTATTATAGGTTATCTAGTAGTTATTTATATAAGTTAAGTATATAATAGCTAGTTAATTATAGTAATTATTAATAAGGAATAACTTAAAAACAATTGGTGAATCTTATGCTAATTTAGCCTCCCAGTGAACGACCTAAACTTAACCAGTAGAAATTTATAAAATGTGGCAATTACCTTATTTCCTATACTATAACTTAACAATGACTAATTAAGTATGTAAGGTAGTTATACGTCAGCTCTAACCCCATACTATATGTTTATTTGGGAATAATTCTTAAGTCCCTAAGGCACATAGATTATGAACCATGTAGTCATCTTTTTGCCCTTGGCTATTTATATGATGATGGTTCTCATTTGTGTAAGTGCTTTCTACTTAAATATACTTTCTTCTTAGATTTATCCTAGGCTCATTTCCATTGTAAGTCATGATTCATATTTCTTAGTTAAAAATGTTTACCCCATAACCTACATATTTCTTAGTTCAACTATTATCATTCGTTTTGATGATACTCAAAAAGGGGGAGACAATTTTAGGATGATCAAACAACATGGTTTACAATAAAACCATTGTTTTGCGAAACAAACTTCTTTTCAAAAGCTCAATTTTTTGCAACAAGTTCATCCAAACTCTAGAAATAGTGCCTCAAGTACATTAATAAGGGGGAAGGGATGGATCTTAAGAAATGATTTCGAAAATCATAAAAAAGGAGATTGTTAGTTCAACCTCTCTCAATAAATGTTTTGATGATTTTACAAAATAACAAAAAGAAAGTAAATATAACAGAATCACTATTTCTTGCCTTTGCCATAACCAAGTTGTAGGTCTCATCTCATTTGATCTCAAAAGGAAGACTCAAGGATGAAGATGTCTTTGTCTAGGTCCTAAGATTAATTGTATATTTATATTGAATAGAGTTGTAATTTTCTATTTGTTAAGTCTATAAGAGTTGTAAACAACCCCCAACTAGATATAGGAACCCTTGACCTAGGCACTCAACACTTAGGCAAATAACATAGAACAAAATCCAACTTCAAACCTAACACATACCCTATGATCAGATGTCTAACATTTTTTCCAGATGTCTGATATGAAAAGTTGAGTTGTCTGATACTTAGATTAGATGTCCATATACCCTATGCTTTGCCTTAAGAAATTAAGCACTTAGGCTTCAAACAACCAAACTTATGGCCAAACGTCCATAGGCCATTCCGAGCATCTGAACTCACCTTTAGTTGTCCAAATATCTGGCCGTTAGAACTAATTAAGCCTAAATCTACTTTGGTCAGAACCAAATCTTCGCAAACCAACTTAGGAATATTTTAGTATTATTTCCAGACGTCCAATATTGGAACATTAGAACCAATTTGACGTAAAGTAAGATGTGTCAGAGTAAATCTCGAATAAAAAATTCTCAAGAAATTCAAAATCCTAGGTCATTGTGACCATCAAACGTCTAATAATAATGCCAGACATCCAGTCTGACCTTTATATACTAGATTCCTGTTTGGATCTGATCTAATCCAGGAACAAACTAACTCATTTTCAGACATCCAAAGATTCTATGAAATGTCTTATAATGACCTATTAGATGTCCAACACTTAGTGACAAGTACACTATTTAGATCTAATTAAGTCTAGTGACACTGACCCTCTTTATCAGATGTCCATATATTTTGTTAGACATCCAGAAACCCAATATCAAATGTCAGACCCATACTTTAGACGTCTAATTCTATTGTTAGAATTAATGATTGCCTGATTTGATTTGGATTTTGACCAAATCAATGGGAATTTGTCTCCAATGGTTAGGAGAAGGCTCTCAAGCCTTCTTGAAGGTTCTCTTGAGGCTTATAAATAGCCCTTAGCCCCCCATTAGGCCAATACACCAATTGGATATATAATTCAAGTACTACACTCTAAATTGCTCCACTTGCTACTTGCCCTACTGTTGTACTCTCTTATACTTTAGCAAAACTCCATCTCCCTCACCACTTAGTTGCAACAACTACCTCAGGGAGTTTCCTTATCACCTGTAGTAGCTAGATTACATTATTACTTTGTTGGAGCACTCTTTAGGTTGTGTTAATTTTTGCTTATTTTCATCATGTTGTACTTGGGTGCCTATCCAGTCAGATCCCCATCTCTTCCTACTGGAAGGGGAAAACCTCTGTTTAGTAATCGAAGGTAGGCTTTTTTATTGAGGTACACCACCCTTGTTTTCAAGTGGTGTGGTAGTGGTGTGATCACTTTGTGATCGGTAAATCCTAAGTTGGGTTGAGTTAGGTGGTAGTTTTCTTCCGATTTAGGTTTCCACCTAAAAATCTTAGTGTTCATTTTTGTGGTTGAATTTTATTTACGTATTATTTTTCAATTGCACTATTCACACCCCCCCTCTAATGTACTTTTAGGTTGTGGCCTTAGGATTCTAGATCAAGGGTGTAGGTTTTTAGGTGGTTTTCTAAGGGATAGAATTAGGACATAGGCTTAGAAAAATGGTTGTCCTAGATTGGGTTTATGGTGGAGAACTAACAACATGCCACATGTGCTCTTGTCCCCTCTCCTTTCTTCCTTCTCTTTAATTCTTCAAGCTACAGTTCACTCCAAGTTCTATTAGCTTCCCAACTTTATTCCAAGCTATTTTAACTTCACACTCTTGCATTATTCAAAAAACTTTAATTTTATCCTAATTAGACATAAAACATATTTATAACCTAACTATGCATGCATGACTACAGTGCAATATATACAACCTATATGTGATATGCTAACTAATTACTTAGCATCAAATAGGCAAGTTACAAATATAAATTATGTATCTATCAACTACACATTTCAAATTGATATTAAGGACATAACCCATTTAAAGGTCCATCACATTCCTTAAGCACATCAATCTTAGCTTTAAATAAAAAATGAGTAGACATTGGCCCTAAGGTTTAGATTTGGAGTCTTAGAAGTGTGCCTAGGTTTGTGAGGTGATTGGATCTTAATTCCCATTACAAAATTCGATGTCTAGCATGTGGGGTAGTGTCAAATGACTATGATTGGGGAGTATTCAAGAAACATAGGGCGAGAGCCTTGGGAAAGACCATCTCCTCAACAACCCCATACTCAACCAAGTTAGATTAATTATGGGAAGGAAGGTCTAATTACCAAGTAGGTCTGTTCACACAAAATCATCGTTGTTTAAGACATACATTGTAGTATAGGACAAAATCACTCAAAACATTTAAATTTGTAAATTCAAATTCAAAAAGTAGAGTCTGAGATCATTCGCAGGGAGCAATTATGCAATTTAATTCACCAATCATAAGAAATATATATCTAATTGAAATCAATAATATTCAGAATGATATTTCGATAAAAATCAGAAGAATAGTGCAAAAAGATCAGGTTAAAATGGTGATTTGAATCATCAAATTAACCCTTTAAGTTTAAGCTCACAAATAATCAAATAATTGGACAGTAAAGCACAATAAATAATCCACATTAGTCAAGTTATTCAAATATTCCAACAAAATTCCTCAGATGTCAACCACAAGCTTTAAATGCCTTATCAGAAGGGCTCAAGGGCCTCACAAGGGCTCAAGGCTCTCTCTCAAGAGCCTCAGAAGAACACAGTAACAGAAGAGCATATGGCTCTCTTAAGAGCTTTAGAGCTAAGGCATGGCACAATAGAGATCCCACAGAGGCTCAAGGGCCTCTTCAGAGCTTCACTAAGTGTCGAGATAGAGGAGGTCACAAATCCCAAGGTAGCAAAACCCACCCCCTCTCTCATAGATTCTCTTTCTCTTTCTTTCAAGCTCAGAACTAACCAGACCCGAGTAGCGGGTAAACGGATCCACCACCCAGACTCGCTAGGCGTGAGTGTGGGTGAGGGTGTGGATAGGCATGTAACAAGTGCGTGTGCAAGGGCATGTACGAGTAGGGACCTAACCCAAGTGATACGAAGGCGAATAGGCTATCGCACAAATTCCTTTTATGCGTGGTCAGGCTTTTGTCTCACATGATGTGGGACAAAATGGTGGGGCTTCTTCGCATGCGAGCAGCAGGAGGTGAAGCTTCCAATTGCAGGCGAATTCGTAGCTGGCAGCTTCAATTGGCTCCTGGGAAGGAACCTAGAGCTCAGCCACAGCACCTGGGAGTGGTAGCGACGAAGAACACAACTTGAAGAGGTCGGACGGAGTTTGATAAGGTGTTGGCGACAACGGAGCTCCGGCTGGTACCTGAAATCATAGATACAGCCTTGCAGCCACGTCAAAGATGCTTAAAAGGATCATTGAAGGATGGCGAGTGCGTTGGTGGTGGTTGTGTGGTGGCCTGGTGGAGTTGAGTATGTGGTGCGGAGGAGGTCAAGTTCAGTGGAGCTTTGGAGTGAGTAATCCCCTCAATTTCTTAAGGGGTATTAGTGGGTGTGGAACGGTGAAGGTTTTGGGACCGGTGGCCTGGAGTTTGGTGCGGTGTGGTACCGGTGCGAGCTCGCCATAGCTCATGCCAGACATGGGGAAGATGAAGGTCATGTAGGCAATGGTGTGGGTGAAATGAAGTTTTGAAGGCTTTTTTCTTTAGAAATGATCGAGGGAGAGAGAGTTTAGGGGCCATAGGGCCAGGGAGAGTGGTCGAGGGTGTCTGACTATGATGGGCTGGAGTTAGAGAAGGTGTTCGAGTTCGGTGAGGTGGCGATGACGATGAAGAGGTGTAGAGTAGTCCCTCTTTGGCCAGAGAGATGCAGAAGAGGTGGAGGAATGCAGAGGGTCATCCAACTATAATGCGGAAGAGATGGAGGAAGGCAAAGGGTTGTCTAACCATAATGCAGAAGAGATGGAGGAAGGCAGAGGGTCGTCCAATTTTATGGTTGGACGACCAGAGGAGGAGGGTGGAGATAGTCGCTGGAGACGAGGTTGTGGGTGACTAGTGAAGGAAGAAGTGGGGATTTCTCAGTCAGAAACTCACTAAGGAGCTTGATTTTGCGTGAGGGCTCCTTTTAAAGGCCTCAAGAGGGAAGTCCAAACAAGGTATGAAGCTTGGTGAGATCGAAAACTCAGAGAAGAAGATCCCTGAGATTGCGAGTGTTCGCATGAGCTTCTCGATGCGAATCAAGGGCCAATCTATGGTTTAGGTGATAGAGGATTTCTCAAAAATCTCCCTTCCACTTTTGGGAGGATTTGATTGAGAATCGAGTGAGAAAACCGCGCTTAAATCTCGATGGAGGAGCTCCGCTCACACCAATGGCATTAAGGACCCTTTTGAAGAATATGATGAAATGTTAGGGGGTTAAATGTAAATATTTCAAAAGTTAGGGGCTTAATTGAAAGGAATAAAGTTTAAATGGACTAAAATGCAAACTAGGCCAAGATAGACTTTGATTCGGTCAAAATTTTGGTACAAGCCAAATTTGAACCAAAGAAATCTAATGGTGAAGTCGGATTATAGTTTTGACTAAGTTTGACTAGGCAATTCGCGTAGAAACCCAAATTAGGGTAAAAATCTGTCTATGACTCTATTTATGGTCAAAATAGGTTCAAATGGTCAAATCAAGGATACCAAACCTCAAGGAATATTTTTCTATGAAATTTAAGAGATTTAAATGAATTTTATCTTGACTAGAACCTCTGTAATTCAAGCGGATCTCAAATTAGGGTTTTGGGTGTTGTATGGCGTCGAAATGCGTGAAACCTCGTTTCTGTCTTCATGGAACCACTTATTAGTCTTTAATGCTCATTTGACCTTCTGTTTACCCCTGACAAACACCTTGGTTATTCTTTGTTCATGATATACTGTTAAAATTATGGAATTAACCCTAGTTTCCAGTTCTCTTCTGAAAATAGAATGAAGTGGAGTTATGACTCTCAGATGGTTATGTTGGAGCATTAAACTTTCAATCCTGACTAAAAGTAACTAGTTAGGGCCTATGATGGTATTAGCATCATACCCCCCATGCCTAGCTTTTGCTAGTCCCTTAGCAAAATATCCTATGGATCAAACTAGGTTTCTAGGTTGGATGTAACCGTTAGGGTGCCTTACTAAGCTGCATCTCTAGAAATCAGATCAAAATACCAACAATAGGCCTAGAGGTACTCAAGTATCAGCCAAGATCCAGACTTGACTAGCTTTAGCCTGAGTCTACCGCGAAGGTTTCTAAGGCGCACAAAAACTACCTAGAGGTTTGTTGACCCCAGCGGTTAAAGCACCCGTGCATAGATGAAACATGTCCAGGTTCAGTTTGCCAGTGCATTTTTATAAGAGAGGGATACAGAATGATTTTTCATTTGAAGAGTTTTCTCCTTTTTCTTTTTATTTTTCCCTAAATTCAGCATTGAATTAGCCCTAAACACGGTCTGTATCGGATTCCTTTCCCCACCATCAATCCTTGAAGGGTCCCTGGCTTTCGATGTTTCAGGATAGCACTGCCCATGGCAACCCCCAGAACCCTAGCTTTTGACACTTTAGGATAGTGCCACCCATAACATTCTGTAGCTAAATTTAGGCCTTAGCAATCAACATTTCGGGATAATCCTGGCTATGTCACCTGAACCAGCACAAGGTGCTTACATGCCCCAGTAGGATATTTAGATATCCTAGGAGACAAGCACCGAGGAGATGATATGTTATTATGCATCTTCCAGGAAAATTTCCCACCTCTCTGCACTGGAAACTCATCCAATCAACTTGTATTGTCGAGCCACTCCTAAGCTAGATCTTCTAGATGGCTTTTCATAACAGAATGCTTATGCTCTTAGCATAATTTTCTTTTATTAAGCGCATTGAACTAGACTTAGTGTGTGATTTTTGGGTGCTTAAGTTACCAAGTCCCGCAAACCAAAGTGCAGGCAACAGGGCTGAATAATCCCTAAGCCTTAGACCTACTACATTAGCCTCGCATTTTCCTCAACCTCTTGAGGATTAATCTGGATCTTAACAAATACTTGAGTGTTTAAACCTGAAATAAGTCCAAGAGGACTAAGGTCTATACTCATCACTAGTCTCCTAAGTTTTAGCCTTCCAGGTCTTAATTCATCATTGAATCCAACCTAGAAGTTAGGTAAGTTCCATACTCAAATTTTAAGGGACTATCTCATCTTCATTTTATTTTCCTCCTTTTTTTCTCTTTTTTCTTCTTTTCTTTTCTTTTCTTCTCTTATCTTCACTTCTCCGCTTTTCATTCAACTCGGTTCAAATTGACCTCTCCTTTCCTCTTTTCTCCTCTTTTTTTTAATTGAATGAAACCCTTCCCTGAATTGATTTTCATAACATTTTGCACTTTAGTACCCCCCATGCCTAAGATTTGCAATGTCCTCATTATAAATAAGGTGGGTTCGAGTTTAATTCAGATCGTACATTAGAACAGGTGGGTGGTGAATGGGTTGGAATGATTGTTGCAGACAATTTCTATCTTTGATACAAGTATCAAAGGTGGAGTCGGTTGTTCTAATTGACGAACCCTAAAGTGTAATATGATTTCAACAAAGAGATATGTCAGAAGGGTTTTGGGCTTTTCAAAGATGATGGGTTGCCTCCCATTAAGCGCTAAGTTTAACGCCATCAGCTGGGCGCAATGAAGCTCAGGGAGAATGGAGATCAAAAGATACTGGAGCCAAATTCGACTCGATTGGTTTGAAGAACGATTTAAGTCTCTGACCGTTCACGACAAAAGGTTTTGATTCGTAGCTGATTTCACTGATTTCGACCGCTCCATTTCCAAATACTCCTCTCACAAGGAATGGTCCAATCCATTTTGATTTGAGTTTTCCTAGGGAGAGCTTGAGTTTGGCATCGAAAAGTAATACTTTCTGATCAGGATGGAAAGATTTTTGTCAAATGTGCCTGTCATGGAAGGATTTCACCCACACTTTGTAGATTCACGAGTTCTCATACGTGTCATTGTGTAATTCCTAAATCTCGCTCATTTGCAACCGGTGGTGGATTCCAGCCATCATAAGATCTGGATTGCACTTCTGTATTACCTAGTAGGCGTTATTCTCCATTTCTACGGGAAGGTGACATGCCTTCCCATAAACGAGTTTAAAAGGAGACATTCCTAACTAGGTCTTATGGGCAGTCCTATAGGCCCACATGGCTTTCGGAAGGCAAGTAGACTAATCCTTTCTATCAAGCTAAACAGTGACCTGAAGGATCTTCTTGATCTCCCAATTTGACAGTTCTACCAATTCGTTAGTCTGGGGGTGGTAAGGAGTCGAGATACGATGTGACACCCCATACTTTTCCATTAGGGACTGGAAGTGCACATTGGCGAAATGAGACCAGCCATTGCTGATGATGGCTTTTGGAACCCCAAATTTGGAAAATATGTTCTCCTGAATGAACTAAAGAATAACTTTATGGTCACTTGTTCTGGTCGGGACGGCTTCTATCCACTTAGAGATAATGAACAGTGAGTAAGATGTATTCGAAGTTGTTAGATCCTAGAAAGGGTCCCATGAAATCAATTCCCCATATGTCAAAGATTTCGCACACGATGATCAAATTCAAGGGCACACATTGCACAAGCCCATGTTGCCGAGGGTCTGACAACAGGCACATGCCCTACAATAGGATTGTGTGTCTTTGAACATTGTAGATCAAAAGAACCCACATTGGAGGATCTTCGCTGTGGTTTTATGCCCAGAGTAATGGCCACCACAGGCCTGTTCATGACAGAGAGAGATGACGTCGTTGACCTTGTCGTCGGGAATGCATCTTCGGATTACTTGGTCATTACTGATATGGAAATTATACGGATCTTCCCAAACATAGTACTTGGCATCAAAAATCAGCCCGTCCTGATTAGAAGTCGCCCAATCAAGGACTTTCCCTTAACCAAGTAGTTCACGATGTCGGCAAACTAAGGAAGTCCGTTAATGGCAAAGAGATATTCATCCGGAAAGTGCTCAGTAATAGGTCCAGACGGGTCAATGACTAAAGAAGGAAGGCGAGACAAATGATCAGCTACCACATTCTGCTTTCCCACCTTGTCGCGAATTTCAAGATCAAATTTTTGCAATAGCAAGATCCAGCGAATTAATCTCGGCTTCATGTCTTTCTTCGTGAGTAAGTGCCTCACTGCAATGTGATCCGAGTAAATGATGATGTGGGAACCCAGGAGGTATGACCTAAATTTCCCCAGGCCAAATACTACAGCTAGCAGCTCTTTCTCCATAATAGTGTAATTACAATGAGCCTCGTCCAATGTCCTGCTGGCATAATATATGACCACTGGTTTCCTGTTAATTTTCTGACCCAGCACCGCTCCTACTACGTAGTTAGACGCATTGCACATGATCTCGAAAGGTTGAGATTAGTTAGGAGATTGCAGGATTGGTGCTTGGGTGACTCGGCCATGTAGGTTCTCAAATGCATGAACGCAGTCACTCGATATCTCAAAAGGTGTCCTTTGAAAGGAGATTCGTCAAGGGGCACACGATCTTAAAGAAATCAGGTATGAATCGATGATAAAATCCAACATGCCCCAGAAATGATCTGATGTCTTTGACAGAGTTAGTCATAGGTAGCTTGGAAATCAGATTTACCTTAGCTCGATCGACCTGGATACCTCTCTCAGAGATGAGGTGTCCAAGTACGATGCCCTCAGGAATAATGAAGTGGCTCTTTTCCCAGGAGAGAACCAGGTTCACTTTAATGCATATTTTAAGGATCTAGAGTAAATGCAGGAGGCACTCATCAAAAGATTTACCAAATACCAAGAAGTCATCCATGAAGACCTCAAGGTAATTACCTACCATATCTAAGACTATGGCTAGCTTGCACCGCTGAAAGGTGGAAGGTGCATTGCATAGCCTGAATGGCATCCTATGGAACGCGTACGTACCATAGGGGTAGGTAAAGGTGGTCTTTTCCTGATCCTTTGGATGAATAGCCACCTAATTATATCTGGAGTAACCAACCAAGAAATAGAAAATTGATTTCCCACCAGTTTCTCGAGAATTTGGTCAACGAACGGAAGTGGGAAATGATCTTTCTTCATGGAGGCATTCAATTTCTGATAGTCTATGCAGACTCTCCACAAATTCACAATGCGGGTCGGGATGGTCTCTCCAGATTTAGTCGTGATAACGGCGAGCCTTGTATTTTTAGGCACAACCTGGATCGAGCTCACCCAGCGACTATCAGAGATCGGGTAGATGATACTAGCATCTAACCACTTGATGATCTCTTTCTTCATGACCTCCTGTAGATTCGGATTTGAGTCTTCTCTGCATCTCTTGGGATAGTCGTGAGCCCTCTTCCTTGTAGATACGGTGTGTGCAATACGAGGGATTGATACCAATCAAATCATCGAGAGTCCATCCGATGGCTCTCTGATGCTATTGAAGAATAGAAATTAGCTTTGTTTCTTAATCATATGTGAGTCGGGAATTGATGATCACAGGAAATGTTTAAGTGGAACCCAAAAATACATATTTTAGATGATTTGGGAGGGGTTTCAATTCCATGACCGGGTTATCAGCAGCAGGTGAGGGTTTGGGATGGTCTTTAGAAGATAAAATGGGAGCTAAGGGTGAATCTAGATCAACACCGGGGTCTTCTATCTGTGGGTCAGAATTTTCGTGAGGTTGGGGATCAGAGTTAATCGAGTCATCCTCTTATTTAAGCGAATTCATCATTTGTTAAAGAAATGCATCGTAGCATTGGACAAAATCACTTAAATCATTTAAATTTATAACGCAAAGTCACATGAGTCTGAGATCGAATACAAGGAGTAAATAATGGCAATTCAATCTCACTAATCATAATTTAATCAGAAATATGAACAAATATAATCAAAGTTTCATTCATAACTTCTCAAAATGATTTATATATCAAATTCAGTAGTAAAGTGAAAAGAGAACGAGTTAAAATGGCAATTTGAATCACCAAATTAACCCTTTTGAGGTTAAGCTCAAGTATCTCAAATATTTGAACAGTAATTCTCAATCAAATATCCCACGTCAACCAATATCTTGACAGTGTTCAGAACCAAGGCCCTGGCAGAGGTCAATCGAATGCACAAGGCATCAGATGCCTTAAGTGCTCAAGGCTTAGCTTCAATAGAAGAGGCAAAGGCCACCTCTCTCCTTCCTTCATGCCTCAAGGGAGAGGCAACCACAACACCACAACACAGAGGCAAAGGCCTCAGGATAGGCTAAGTGTAGAAAGAGTAGAAGGGCAAAACCCCCCCTCTCTCTCTCTTTTTCTCTTCTTTGTTCTCTCAGAGACCCGAGTTTAGCCGGGTTATCGGGAGGGTAACTGAGCATGAACAGGACCATGCTTACAGGCATGGTCGCAGGCGAGGAGTGAAAAGGCAGGTTAAGCTGGTGAGGGATGGTTGGGGAACCAACCCCCGTGTCTTGGGCGAGGGGTCGGGTGCACAAAACACATTTATCCCGCACAAGCAGCCTTAGTCTTTACGATGTGGGACTAAATGTTCCACAAGCTTTCTTCGCGAAAGCTGGAGGATGAGGACTCCAATTGAGGTTGAAGATGATGCAGCGAGATCCAATTGAGTGCCTGGAGAAGGATCTAGAGGTCAGCCGCTTCACCAGGGCGTGGTGTCTGGAGGAGTCGTGGTCGAATGACTACAGGTGTTGTCAGAGAAGTCGAGGGCGACGGTTGTCATTCTGTGAAGACCTAAAACCAAGAACACGGCCTTGTGGCGACGTCAAATGTGCTTAAAAGGATCACCATGAAGCGGCGAGTGCAGTGATGGTTGTCTTATGGAGGTTGGAAGTTGGTGGAGGGCTGACCATGACGAAGACAATGAGAAGAGAATGCGGTGTTCAGGGAGGAGTTTTAGTGGGTGAAGAGAAAAATTGGTTGAGGGATTTCGTAGAGGGTGGCGTGGCGAAGCTTGTGGACGTGGAGCGCCAGTGTTTGGAGGTGTGTGGCATTGGGGAGGCTTCATCGGAGTGTCGCTGGAGTGGAAGACGAAGGTGGTGTAGCGGGCAATATAATGGTTGTGAGGGTGTTGTGAGTATAAGGAAGGAAGTAGAGGGAGAGAGGAAGAGATAGAGGGACTTAGGGGGGAAGGAGGCAGACGGAGAGCATCGGTGTTGGCAAGCCGGAGTTGAATAAGATGGAGTTCGATGAGGTGGAGTGGCGACGACGATGAGGAAGGAAGCCCTTACTATGGCTGGCAAGGAGCAAAATCAAGAGGGGAAGGTAGAGGGTCATCCAATTTGATGGTTGGATGGCCGAAAGAGGAGGACGGAGTGGGTTGTCGAAGCAAGGTGCGAAGGTGGCTGGAGAGGGAAGGAGGTAGGGTTTCTTTGGCCAAAACTTGCTAAGGAGCGTAGTTATGCGTTGGGGAAGCTTTTATAAAGCTTCCAGCAAGCTTCCAAGCTTGAGAAGCTCGAATTTTTAGGAAGAAGATCCTTGAAATCCAAGGATTCGCACGAGTTTGTTGGGGGGGATTTGGAGTCTAGAATTACGTTTAGATGAATTAGGACTTCCTCAATATCATCCCTTCCAATTTTGGAAGGGATTGACCAAGTAATCAGGGAGGAATCCTTTATTGGTAGCTCAGGTTCATGGGTTCACACCTACCATGACGTTAGGGACCCATTTGAAGAAGATGAAGAGAAGTTGGGGGGCTATTTGTAAATATTTCAAAAGTTAGGGGCATGAATGAGAGAGAAAGAGTCAGATTGGACCAAAATGCAAACTAAGTCAAGATGGACTCTGATTGGGCGTAAATTTTGGTACAAACCTAATTTAGACCCAAGGAATCTGATGGTGAAGTTTTTTGGGAATGCGTAAATCACATTTTTGATAGAAAAAATTGTCGTAGTATAGTTGCGAAGTACGATCCAACAAAGATATTATTCTGTAAAAATTATGAGACTTGAGTCCTGGTCGTTCATCTCTGGGAGGCATTTGCTTTTACCCTTGAAATCAATCTTTTTTTCGCTCTACTTCATTTAAAGACGCATGCCGGTTTCCAATCTCCTAACTAAAACTTCACCACTTCTGTTATTAACTCGGATTACATGCGCGTGTGTCAAATAAATTACGAAGGTGAATGTGTGAGTTTCTGTGCGCACAATTCTAGTGAGGTGGTGACTATTTATGGAGAAAGCGTCTATCATTAGATTTTCAATATCCTCGGGAAACGACATGCTGGTGCGTAATGGATAGACAGTTAAAGAGCCGGCACTTAAATCATGCAAATATGATAATTATTAAGCACATGGTGATTTCAAACACATAAAGAGATATATATATATATATATATATATATATAAATGCATTTTCATTCATTCATTGGGGAGTTGTTTGCACAAGAAATTTAGAGGAAAGCTTGTACTTAAATGCTTAAAACGAAAATTTAGCTACCAGAAAATGACTACATACAAGAATCAATGGGGGGATTTTGCATGCATCATTGGGGGAGAAGTTAAGACTACGCTACTAAGCAGTAATAAAAGCAGTAAAAATCATGGAGAGCATAAACTAAATCTAGCAGAATAAAGGGCATTCAGGGGTGGCCCCTGATGGCCTTGGAGTGGTCGGGAGGAGAATGAGGGGGGGCCAATGTAGCTTAGGCCAACCCTTGGAGAGAGGGAGGATTGATCCAACATCCCAGCATGATGTCCTCCATGGTGGTGGTAGTGAGCTCATGGAGGTGGAGTGGCTAGCTAAGTGGAAGTGGGAGTGAATGGCACCAATGGAGTGAATTTGCCAAGGAAGTGAATGGGTGCAAATGGCCACCCCTTAGGTCTTTTTATAGACCTAAGGGAGGCTCTCTAGAGAATTATAGAATTCTCTAGAGAGGCCTATGGTGGGAGCTCGTGGGAGAGTGAGAGAGAGAGGATGGATGGTGGTTTTTAGATCCACCAAATGTGGATCTAAAAATTGAATGGCTCTTGGTTGCTAATTTTGGCAACCAAGGCAACCACACATGGTAGAGAGTTCTAGAGAACTCTAGGCTAGGTATTTTCATGTGGATGGTGTGTGTGGGTGTGTGTGGGTCGAAACTTAAGTGGCTTAGTTGATTAGGTTAGGTTCTAGTGGGTTTAGGTCAAGGTATGTCTCAAATTAGGGTTATAAACCCTAATTCACTAAGGTAAAGTGCAATTAAACTTAATACAAGTTTAATTGGGTGTGTGAAAACTTAATTGAGAGTAAAACAACTCAATTAATTTAGGTCTAGGTCAATTGGACTCTCATTGAGTCCAATTGGACAGTGTGTGCTAAGATCAGGGCTCAATTGGACTCAATGAGTCCAATTGAATAGGCTGATAGAATTGACTAAGATCCAAGTCAATTAGGTTTAGTGAGGACCTAATTAGGTCCTTAGGGAGGTCTAGAGGTGATGTACTAGGGTTAGGGCACCTTAATTTAGGTTCCTATGGGGTTGGATTGGGTTTAGGGACCTAGAGGTCCAAGATCAAGGCTTAAATCTCAAAACAGGAATTGGAGAGTAGTATCAGACGTCTAATAATGGTGTCAAACATCTTATACTCAAAAATCATAAGTCCAGACTTGTTGTCTGGATGTCCAATTAGAGTCAGGAGGGATTTTGGGTTCTGTTTTGGGTATTCTGCAGAAATTGGATGTTTGACAAAGTGTCTGGACGTCCAATAACACTGTAGAAGTGGGTTTGAGGTGTGCGGGAGATGGCTAAGGGTCTTGGACGTCCTATAAGTTATCTAAACGTCCAGATAAGGGTTGGAACTAGGGTTTTAGGGCTTCCTAGGGTGTTGTGACCTAATCTAAGGGTGGGTAAGGCTTGGGGAAGTCTCTAGGCTATCCTAGGGCTAGGATGGACCTAAGCTCTTCACATTTTACTACTTTATTCCTACTTAATAGAATAGAAAACTTTTAACCCCCTTACATTATTGTTCCTATATCTAAACTAAGCCTTCTGCTCCAACTCTGCTACAACTCCCGTTATTCCTGATCTAGCTTTAGATCCTACTCCAGATCCAGCTCCAGATCTGCTTATTGACTACAATCGACATAATGCACTTAATCAGCACATTATAACATTATTTTATGCATAGCTAAAGAAGAGCAGTAAAGATGCAGATAATGCTTATGCATGCATGAATAACCCTAACTTATGCTAAGTTCTAGCCTAATCTAAGTCAATTAAGACCTCTGATTGCTGCATAATCAATGCTGGAGTTGAGTTTTGACCAAGTTTGATTGAGTAATTTGCGTAGAAATCCAAATTAGGGCAACTTTCTGTCTAAGAATCTATTTGTGGTCAAAATAGGTTCAGATGGTTAAACCAAGGTTACCAAACATTATGGAATATTTTTATATGATTTTTGGAAGGTTTAGATGAATTTTATCCTGGCCAGAACCTCAGTAATTTAAGCAGGTCTAAAATTAGTATTTTGGGAGCTGTATTAGTTCTCGAAATGCACAAAACCCCTTTTTCTATCTGCATGGATCCACTTATTAGACTTTAATGCTCATTTGACATTTATTTCACCCCTAGCCAACCCCTTGGTTATTCTGTGTTCATGATATGCTGTTAAAATTACAGAATTAACCCAGGTTTTTTATTCTCTTCTCAAAACATAATATGGTGGAGATATAACCCTCAGATGAACATGTAGGAGCTTTTATCTTTTATTCCAGACTAAAATGGGCTAGTTAAGGCTCATGATGGTGTCTCCGTCATATCCCCATGCCTAGCTTTACTAGTCCCTTAGCAAACATCCTATGGATCAAATCAGGTCTCTAGGTCGGATGTAACCGTCAGGGTATCTTACTAAGCTGTATCTCTAGAAATCAAATCAGAATACGAATAATAGGCCTAGCAGTACTCAAGTATTAGCTAAGATCCAAACCTGACCAGCTTCACCTGAGTCTGCCACGAAGGTTTCTAAGGCCTGCAAAAACTGCCCAAAGGTTTGTTGACCCCAGCGGTTAAAGCACCCGTGCTTATACATAATATGTCCAGGTTAAGTTTGCCAGTTCATTTTTGTAAGAATGTGATAAAAGGATTTTTTTTCATTTGGAGAGTTTTATCTCTTTTCTTTTTATTTTTCCCTAAATCCAGCCTTGAATTGGCCCTAAACACAATCTGTATCAGATTCCTTGTCCCTACCATCAATTCTCGAAGGGTCCCTAACTTTCGATGCTTCGGGATAGCACCGCTCATGGAAACCCCAAGAACACTGGCTTTCGACACTTTAAGATAGTGCCACCCATGGTATTGTGTAGCTAAATTCAGGTACCGGCAATTGATATTTCAGGATAATGCCACCCATAGCAACTGAACCAGCACAAGGTGCTTACATGCCCCTGGTAGGATATTTAGATATCCTAGAAGACAAGCACTGTGGAGATGATATGTTATTACGCATCTTCGAGGGAATTTTCCACCTCTCAGTGCCAGGAACTTGTCCAATCAACTTCTGTTGTCGAGCCACTCCTAAGCTAGATCTTCGAGATGACTTTTTAGAACATAACACTTTTTTCATGATTTTTCTTTATTAAGTGCACTAAACCAAAAGAGTGTATGATTTTGGGTGCTTAGGTTACCAAGTGCCACAAACCAAAGGGTAGGCAACGAGGCTGAATAATCCCTAAGCCTTAGAACTACTACATCAACCTCACACTTTCCTCAACCTCTTGAGGATTAATCTGGATCTTAACAAATACTTGAGTGTTTAAACCTTAGAATAGAGCAAGAGGCTTAAGGTCGGTATCCACCACTAATTCCCTAAGTTTTAGTTTTCCAGGGCTTAAGTCATCATCCGATCCAACCTAGAAGTTAGGTAGGTTCCCTATTAAATTTCAAGGGATTAATTCATTTTCTTTTCATTTTGTTTGCTCCTTTTTCTTCTTTGGGATTAATTCATTTTCTTTTCATTTTGTTTGCTCCTTTTTCTTCTTTCTTTTCTTTTCCTTCCTTTCTCTTTTTTCATTTAGCTCAACATGACCTCTCTTTTCCTCTTTTCTCCTTTTTTTCTTTTTAATGAAACCCTTCCATGCATTGATTTAACAGCATTTTGCACTTTAATACCCCTCATGCCTATGATTTGCAATGTCCTCATTGTAAATTAGGTGGATTGAGTTCAATCCACAGGTGGGTGGTGAACGGGTCGGAATGACTGTTGCGAACGATTTCAAGCTTTGCTTTAAGTATCAAAGGTAGAGTTGACTATTCTAATGGATGAACCCTAAAGTGCAATATAAATTCAGCAAAAGGATGTGTCAAGAAGGTTTCAGGTTTTTCAAAAGATGACGGGTTGCCTCCTGTTAAGCGTTAAGTTTAACGCCATCAGCTGGGCGTAATGAAGCTCAGTGAGAATGGAGATCAAAAGATATCGTAGCCAAATTTGTGTCAGTAAGTTCGATGAACGATTTGAGTCTCTAATCGTTCACAAAAAAAGGTTCAGAATCAAGGTTGAGTTCACTGATTTCTATAGCTCCATTTTTGAATACTCATCTCACCAGAAATGGTCCAATCCATTTAGATCTGAGTTTGCCTAGGAAGAGCTTGAGTTTGGCATCAAAGAGTAATACCTTCTGACCAGGATGGAAAGTTTTTCTTGAAATGTGCCTGTCATGGAAGTCTTTCACCCATTCTTTGTAGATTTGTGAGTTCTCGTATGCGTCATTGTGTAACTCCTCGATCTCACTCAACTGCAACCAGCGGAGGATTCCAACCTTCATAAGATCTAGATTGTACTTCCATATTGCCCAGTAGGCTTTATGCTCCATTTCCATGGGGAGGTGACATGCCTTCCGGTACATAAGTTGTAAATCTCTACTTGGAGGAGGTGAGATCAGCGTGACATAAAAATGCGGAATTGAAATATAGAACAATCTCACAAAATAGCAATCACACAAAGTACACAATGATTTTTAGGTGGAAACCCAAATCGGGTGAAAACCATCACCTAACCCTCTCAAGTTAGGATTTTCCGATCAACCAAGTTGATCAAATCCACTAATGTACTACTTAAGCGAGGGTAGTACAACCTCAATTACAACCACGCTACTTTATACGAGGGTAACATATCTCAAACCCCTTTTCTTCACGAGAAGGATTTTGTCTCACGAAGGAGACGAGAATTCGCAAAGCGAATACCTAACACAATCAATGTAAAATACAAAAATAGTCCTATAGAGCCAACAAAGATATTCTTAACCTAAGCTTCTATAGGAATTATGATGCTTCCCTTTGCAAGAAGTGCATTGACGACGCGGATGCGTGAACTACGTGACGGCGCAATGGTGCTCTCGTGAACTACAGCGGGAGAGCGGGTGCGCAAGTGATCGATGCTCTCTAGATGTAGAACTTAAGCCTAGAGAGCAAGAGCTTCTTCTATAGATCAATTTGACATAAGGATGTGGAAATGCTTGTACTTGGTGTGTCTAGGTGTGTTTGAGTGGCAAAGGTTATCCTCTATTTATAGAGGCCCTAAGAAGGCTTTAGAAGGCTTTGGAAGGCTTCCATAGCAGTTGGGTGCAAGCTCTAAGGAAATCAGGTCGAAATCAGGGTTAATCATTACATTGATAGGGTTATCAGACGTTTGATCCTGACCTCAGACGTCTAGGAAACCAGTTTGAGATGTCTCGGAACAAAGTCAGACGTCTGATTTTAGGCGGGTTTCCTTCCAGACTTGAATTAGATCTAAACAGGGTTCTAGTGAATTATCATCGGACGACATATAGGACGTCTAGAAACCTACTTTTCTGCGGAAATGGATTTCCAAGAGAGTGCAACGGTTATAAAATCTCTGAGAAGAGATTTTTAGGTCAGCCAAGGCAAAACAGTCATGTATCAGATGTCTGGGGTCCTCTACGGACGTCTGATACGAGGCTAACGGTCATTTCCTTTAGTGTTTACTAAGGCAGGCAATGGTCCACCAATTGGACGTCTGGCAAAATCATCAGACGTCTTCTAAGATGCCTGGACTAAGGTCTGGACATCTGATTTGATCAAATAGAACTAACTACATCCAGCCTAAATGTTATCAGACGTCTGAGTCAATAGTCAGACGTCTTAAAAGTCATTATCGGACGTCTGATTTTCAGATTAGACGGTTGAAAAGGTTGTTTGAACCCTATTTTGGTTTTCTAAGTTCTCTATAGAAGACCTAAGTATCCTAGGGTGGTGCAGGTGTTCCTAGGACTACTGTTACGTGATGAGTCGATTGTTCACTTTGAAGTCGTTTGCAATTTTATGTGGTGGAAAAATCGTCTAATCAATATTTAAAAAGAAATAACCACTCGTAGAAGAGCGGGTCGTATCCACAGGGAGGCAATGACGTATTTAAATTCGCACCGGTTAAAAACGTTTGTTCGTAGTTAGTTTAGAAAAGAATCAAGCCAAAATTACCTTCAGATTAAGGTTGAATCAAGAAATCATGCTGAAATAGCAATTCTTAATAACTAGAGGATATTTGTTGCAATGCAGAATCAATAAAATATCATTAAAAATTGACAATGGCCAAAAATGTAATTATTAATGGCAATGTTACTGTAGCAAAATAGGGGATTTATTCCCCTTGGCCGTGCGCGATGAGGAGTGGATGGCTAGAGGTGGGAAGCTCGGAGGGAGTTCCTTGGACCGAGGGCTTCACAGTGGTGGTGGCGGTGTGTCACGTGGTGGCCGGAGCCAGCCAGACGGAACTCCGGCCAAGGTGGCTGCAAACGGTGCTGTAGCTGCTGTTGGTGGGCGGTGTGCGCGGCCTGTTGGCGGAAGGCGCTGCAGGCGGGTGCGCAAGCTGGAGGAGGGCGGTTCTGCTGTTGCATGCACAGGTGGGAGGCGCTGCAGGTGCGGGACGCACGGGTACGCTGGAGGAGGGCGGCTTTGCTGCTGCGTGCGGGTGAGCGCTACAGCCTGTGTTGCACGCTGGCGTGGGTGCGCGCAGCCTATTGGCGGAGCACTGCAGGCAGCGGCAGGGAGGTTGCAGGCGGAAGGTGTGCAGACGTGGGAAGGTTGCAGGTGGGTGCGCGTACTGTTGGCGGTGGGCGCGGGTACGCACGAAGGCTGGAGGCGCGGGAAGGCTGCTGGTTGTGCCCGCCTTGCGCGCGGTTGGAGGGTGTGGAGTGAGTGGGTGAAGGCTGGAGGTTCAGGTGAGTGGGCGAGTGTGGTTGTTGCAGGAGTGGGAGGTCGAAGCTTCAGACGTCCGGGAAACTTCTCGAACGTCTTAACTGGCTGAGGGGTGACTGCAGCAACGGTGGTTGTTGATGACGACGGGAAGGGAGGTGCACGGTGAGGTGCTCACGGTAACGCGGAAGACCTTCGAATGGCGGTGTGGCTTGTCACACCACACGCCCACGGTGGTGGAGGGTCGTAGCCACGGTTGAGGCCGACGGTGTGGAATAGAAGAGAGAAGAACTCTCTGCATAGTGGTGGGTCAGTGGTGGAGGCCTAGTGAGCTCGGCTGCCTCCTCCTCTCTTTTGAAATCAGCTGCCCGACTAGATCCAACACATCCGCTCCTCCTTGATTGGGTTCTTCACTGCGGCAGTTGGAGGAAGAAATGCAGCCGTTGCACGTAGAAGAAGAATAAAAAAATAATGATAAAATATTATGGTTATTTATATACAAACCCTCAACTTTTATGTTAACCTAAATTAATGCATGCAATGTACCTAATTAGTTAACTAATGCAATTCTAAGTTAATTCTAAATGCATTTAAATATGAATAAGATGCATTAATTATGTAATTGAATAATAAATATGAATTAATCTATTTACATCCTAATTTATGCTAAATAAATGTTAGAATTAACCTAATGTCTAGGCACTTAAATACTTAAATAGCCCACAACTATGGGCTAATCATTAAGGTACTTTGAGGCTCTTTAACATGAATCTAAGTAACAAAAAAAAGAGCAACAAAAAATACAAAGAGTACAAGGAAAGGAAATCTATCATATTCTTCATCTCCTTCCTTCTTCAAGCCATCGCTCCTCACGAAGCTCTTCTGTTCTTCGTCAAGCTCCTCCAATCCGCCATGGATGCGAGCTCGAACTCCATCTTGCCACGTCTCCATTTGCAATTAGCCTGAAATCTAAGACTCCAAGTGTAAATGTTAAATGACACATATTTTGTTATCATCAAAATAAACGATCGTGGTGCTCTAGCACCAAAAATCTTCGCCTTTTTGATGATGACAAAACCATAAATAATTACGCAAAAAATTCTCCCCCTTTTTGACATTATCAAAAAGGTTTCATTGATTTAAATTTCTTATAACTCTCCCTTAAAACATGCTCTTCTATAAATGAGTTGACTTTCTTTTAACAAGAGTAATATCCTCCTCCTTTTTGTAACAATAAGATAGCTATTATTTTTCTCCCCCTTACTAAAGGAACTATAGCTAACTTACATCTCTCCCTTAATAATTGACAATTAGCTCATAATTTTAACTCTCCCTATCTATATGCTAATGATAAAAGGATATGGTAAAGGGTTTTACCTCGCCTACCATGGCCAATAAAATGGCCCAAATGGAGGTGGTGGATGACACATCGGATGGGGCTCCCATCCGTAGCTTGGAGGCCTGGGCATCAGCGGTGGTCTCCAATCTGACAGTCGACGTGCGGCAAGTTGTTTGATTGGTCGTCGTCTCGTCGGTCTTCTCGTTCTCCTCCTTGGTCTACTCCTTTTTTCTCCCAACTCGAGTTGACCAACCTTGAGCTTGTAGGTCCAATCCTTGTACTATAGTCACCCTTGAAACCTACAAAACATGATTCCAAATCTTTCTTCGGTTTCCAAGTGAGCTTGGATTCGGATCTATTAGCAGGTCTCCTTGACGGAGATTCGTTCTCAACCTTCGGGCCATATAAGTTATCTACCTTATCAAATTATTTGATTTTTCCCTAAGACATGCAATTTTTTTTCTATAATATTCATCTTAGTCTTTAAATCAGAAATTTCTAATTTTAGACTAGCATTTTCCTCAATTAATTTAGTATTTTCATTGATTAAGTCATCATTTTTAGGACTAGCTTCTAGATCCTTAAGTTCTTTTTCTAACCTTTCATTTTCATTTTTAAGAAAACTAAGGTTCTTTTTAATATTTTTATTTTCTACCTTAAGTGATTTACTAACTTCAAAAAGCTCATTAAAAGCATTTTGTAAATCGGAATTTATCTCGTTGTCGGAGTCACTTCCGCTTTCGCTGTCGCTCTCTTCTAAGGCCATGAAACCAAAGCAAGCGGTTTCATCCTTCACAAACTTCTCTTCTTCCTCTTCCTCCGAACTCGAGTCGTCCCAAGTTGCTTGGAACGCCTTCTTCTTAGACTTCTCTGTTTCCTTCTTCTTCTCCTTCTTGAGAAGTGGGCATTCTGGTCGTAGATGCCCTTTCTTGTTGCAGTGGTAGCAACGTCTCGGGCTTTCTTTCTTCTCCTTTTCTCTCTTTGATTCCCTACAAAACTTGGAAAACTTTTTAAGTAAAATCTTAAAGTCTTCATCGTTGGAACTTACCTCTCTATCTGATGCAACTCTGAATGCAAGGGTCTTCTTCGGCTTTGGCTCCGGTGTATCCTTCTTCTTCTGATTCAGCTTTTTCTCGTAGGCCATTAGATTGCCTAGGAGATCTTCCATGTTGAGCTCCTCCACTTCGTTTGCCTCCTCAATGGCGGTGACTTTCTGTTCCCACTCTAGTCCGAGGGAATGAAGAAGCTTCCCTTGAAGCTCCCCCTTGACGAAGGTCTTCTCTAATGTTTTCAAATTGTTTACTATGAGAGTGAACCTAGTGTTCATCTCACTTAAAGTTTCATTAGATTTCATGGAGAAAGACTCAAATTCTTGTGAAAGTAAATTGAGCTTAGAAGTTTTTATCTTAGAGGTACCTTCATGAGTTACCTCGAGTGTGTGCCAAATCTCGTATGTGGTGGCACATTGCGAGATTCTGTTAAACTCCTCTGAGCCGAGCGTGAAGTAAAGGGCGTTCATGGTCTTCATGTTCAAAGAGAGCTCACGAATTTATTATTGCAAGTAGCATCCCGCGGGTTTCTCTAGGATCTCAAATGGCATCTCGCACCTAGCTCAAATCATGAAGTCATTGGCTTGAAGCCAAGTCTTCATCCCTAGCTTCCAGTAGGGGTAGTTGCTCCCGTTGAAGAACGGCGAACGGGTCATGGACTGCCCCTCGGTCCCCTCCATGATCTTCTTGCCGGGTGTTACTCCGATATGCAAGAACCTGCTTTGATACCAATTGTAAATCCCTACTTGGAGGGGGTGAGATCAGCGTGACGTAAAAATGCGAAATTAAAATATAGAACAATCTCACAAAATAGCAATCACACAAAGTACACAATGATTTTTAGGTGGAAACCCAAATCGGGTGAAAACCACCGCCTAACCCTCTCGAGTTAGGATTTTCCGATCAACCAAGTTGATCAAATCCACTAACGTACTACTTAAGCGAAGGTAGTACAACCTCAATTACAACCATGCTACTTTATACGAGGGTAGCGTACCTCAAACTCCTTCCCTTCAAGAGAAGGATTTTGTCTCACGAAGGAGACGGGAATTCGCAAAGCGAATACCCAACACAAGCAAAGTAAAATACAAAAAATAGTCCTATAGAGTCAACAAAGATATTCTTAACCTAAGCTTCTATAGGAGTTAGGATGCTTCCCTTTGCAAGAAGTGCGTCGACGATGCGGATGCGTGAATTACGTGACGGCGCAATGGTGCTGTCATGAATTACGGCGGGAGAGCGGGTGCGCAAGTGATCGATGCTCTCTAGATGTAGAACTTAAGCCCAGAGAGCAAGAGCTTCTTTTATAGATCAATTTGACACAAGGATGTGGAAATGCTTGTACTTGGTGTGTCTAGGTGTGTTTGAGTGGCAAAGGTTCTCCTCTATTTGTAGAGGCCCTAGGAAGGCTTTGGAAGGCTTCCATAGCAGTTGGGTGCAAGTTCCAAGAAAATCAGGCTGAAATCAAGGTTAATCATTACACTGACAGGGTTATCAGACATTTGATCCTGACATCGGACGTCTGAAAAACTAGTTTAAGATGTCTGGGAACAAAGTCAGACATCTGATTTTAGGTGGGTTTCCTTCCTGACTTGAATTAGATCTAAACAGGGTTCTAGTGAATTGTCATCAGACGACATACAGGACGTCTGCAATGATGTCTGGATGTCTAGAAACCTACTTTTCTCCGGAAATGGATTTCCAAGTGAGTGCAACGGTTATAAAATCTGTGAGAAGAGATTTTTGGGTCAGCCGAGGAAAAACGACCATGTATCAGACGTCTGGGGTCCTCTACGGATGTCTGATATGAGGCTAACGGTCATATCCTTTAGTGTTCACTAAGGCAGGCAATGGTCCACTAATTGGACATTTGGCAAAATCATCAGACATCTTCTAAGACGTCTGGACTAAGGTCTGGATGTTTGATTTGATCAGATAGAACTAATTACGTCAAGCCTAAATGTTATCGGACGTCTAAGTCAACAGTCAGACGTCTTAAAAGTCATTATCTGACGTCTGATTTTCAGATTAGATGTCTGAAAAGGTTGTTTGAACCCTATTTTTGTTTTCTAGGTTCTCTATAGAAAATCTAAGTATCCTAGGGTGGTGCAGGTGTTCCTAGGACTACTGTTAAGGTACTTTGAGGCTCTTTAACATGAATCTAAGTAACAAAACAAGGAGCAACAAAAAATACATAGAGTACAAGGAAAGGAAATCTATCCTATTCTTCATCTCCTTCCTTCTTCAAGCCATCGCTCCTCGCGAAGCTCTTCTGCTCTCCGTCAAGCTCCTCCAATCCGCCATGGATGCGAGCTCGAACTCCTTCTAACCACGTCTCTATTTGCAATTAACCTGAAATCTAGGGCTCTAAGTGCAAATGTTAAATGACACGTGTTTTGTTATCATCCAAATAAACGATCGCGGTGCTCTAACACCAACATAAGTCTGAAGGGAGACATGCCTAATTGGGTCTTATGGGCTATTCTATATGCCCACAAGGTTTTCGAAAGGCTGGTAGACCAATCCTTTCTATCAGGCCAAATAGTAACCTGAAGGATCTTCTTGATCTCCTGATTTGACAGTTCTGCAAGTCCATTAGTCTGGGGTGGTAAGGAGTTGAGATATGATGTGACACCATACTTTTTCATCAGGGACTCGAAGTGCACATTGGCAAAATGAGATTTGTCATTGCTGATGATGGCTTTTGGAACCCTAAATCTGGAAAAGATGTTCTCTTGAATGAACCGAAGAACAACTTTATTATCACTTGTTTTGGTGGGGATGGCTTCGATCCATTTAGAGACATAATCAACAGCGAGTAAGATATATTAGAAGCCATTAGATCCTAGAAAGGGTCCTATGAAATCAATTCCCTAGATGTCAAAGATTTTGCACACAATGATTGGGTTCAAGGGCATCATATCATGTGGGCCCATGTTGCCTAAGGTCTAACAACAAGCGCATGCCCTACAATAAGTTTGTGTCTTTGAACATTGTGGGCCAGAAGAAGCCACAATGGAGGATCTTCGCTGCAATTTTTAGACAAGAGAAATGGCCACCGCAAGCTTGGTCATGATAGAATGTGGTAACGTTATTGACCTCGTTGTCAGGAATGCATCTCTAGATTACCTAATCATTGCCAATATGCAAGAGATACAGTTCTTCCCAAATGTAGTACTTGGCATCGGAAATCAACTTGTCCCACCTGGAAGTCGCCCAATCTGGTGGGACTTTCCCTGTAACCAAGTAGTTTACCATGTTAGCAAATTAGGGAAGTTTGTTACAAGCCAAGAGGTAATCATCTGGAAAATGCTCGGTAACAGGTCCGGACAAGTCAGTGACCAAAGAAGGAAGGTGAGACAAATTGTCAGCTGCCACGTTCTACTTTCCCACCTTGTCACGAATTTCAAGGTGGAATTCTTGTAATAGAAAGATCCATCAGATTAATTTTCGTTTCGCATCCTTCTTTGTGAGTAAGTGCCTCACTGTGGTTGGATTTGAGTATATAATGACATGGGAACCGAGGAGGTATGATTTGAATTTTTCCAGGCCAAATACGACAGGTAGCAACTCTTTCTCTGTAATTGTCTAGTTACGCTGAGCCTAGTCTATTGTCTTGCTAGTGTAGTATATGTCCACGGGTTTCCCATCAATTTTCTGCCCTAGTGCCACTCCCACTGCGTAGTTAGATGCATCACACATGATCTCAAAGGGTTGAGACCAGTTAGGGGATTGTAGGATTGGTGCTTGGGTGACTCAGTTATGCAGGATCTCAAATGAGTGAATACACTCACTCGTCATCTCGAAAGGCGTGTCCTTTGAGAGGAGGTTTGCCAAGGGGCATGCAATCTTGGAAAACTTAGATATAAATCGACAATAGAATCCAACATGCCCCAGGAATGGTCTAAAATTTTTGACTAAGTTAGGCACAAGAAGTTTGGAAGTTAAATTCACCATGGCTTGGTCGACTTGAATACCTCTCTCAGAAACAAGATGTCCCAAGATGATGCCTTCTAAAACCATAAAGTGGCTCTTTTCCCAGGAGAGTACTAGGTTCACATCAATGCATCTTTGTAGAATTTGGACCAGATGCAGGAGGCACTCATTAAAAGATTCATCAAATATCGAGAAGTCATCCATGAATACTTCAAGTTATTTACCTACCATGTTAGAGAATATGGCTAGCATGCACCGCTGAAAGGTGGTGGGTGCATTACATAGCCCAAAAGGTATCCGATGAAATGCGTATGTACCGTAGGGACAAGTAAAGGTGGTCTTTTCCTAATCCTCTGGATGAATTGAGACCTGATTATACCTAGAGTAACCATCCAAAATCAAAAGAATTGATTTTCCTCCAATTTCTTGAGAATCTGATCAATAAATGGCAATGGGAAATGATCTTTCTTCTTGGAGGCATTCAGTCTTTGGTAATCAATGCAAACTCTCCACGAATTCAAAATGCAGGTCGGGATGGTTTCTCAAGATTCAGTCATGATAACGATAAGCCTTGTGATAGGAACACCATCATGAGTCATAACTAGCTCATTTTGATTCAATTTAGTAAATGATTCTACATAACTGCCACAGAATCATAAGTCACTACATAATCATTCTGAGGGAAAAATAAGAAACTAAGGTTAAAACTATAATTTTACTAGCATATCATGAATGCAGTACAACCATGTATTTTCTCTGGGGTTGAATGAAGGTCAAATGGTCTTAAAAAGATAACAAGTGGGTTAGAACAATCAGAAAAGGATTTGCACGTGTTTTGAGAGTTAAATAACTTTTGAAACCCTAAAAATAGATCCGCTTAATTAACTGAGGTTCTGGTCAGGATTAAATTCACCTGAACCCTCTAAAATTCATAGAAAACTATTCTCTAGGGTTTGGAACCTTCAATTTGATCATCAGAATCTGTTTTGACTCAGAACAAAGTCTCAGACAAATATTTACCCTAATTTGGTTTTTTGCATAAATTACCTAGTCAAACATGCTCAAACAAAAATCCAACTTCACCATTGGATTCCTTAGGTCCAAATTAGGTTTACACCAAAATTTGGACCAAAGATAAGTTTGTCTTGACCTATTTGCATCTTGGTCCTATCTGATTACATTTCTGTCCTTAACTTTCAAAATCTTTTCAAATAGACCCCTAACTTTGTTGTTGTTCTCACAAAAAGGTCCCTTCCGCCATTAAACCTATTCCTACTTTCTTCGATGACCTTAATTTGGAATGAACTCCCTGATTTCATGACGAATCCCTTTCAAATTTGAAAGTGAAGTTCGTGAAGAAATTCCTTTCCTTTTGAACCTAATCCCACGCCCTAAACTTACCCAATCTCTCATGCGAACACATGAGAGATTTGGGTATCAAGGAATTCCCAAACTTCGGAGAGCTTTCCAAGCTTGGGAAGCTTGCTTCCCAAGCCCAAAATCTCCTCTTGAGGCCTATAAAAGACCCTCTTGCTCATACCGTCCTCCCCACGCTCAAAATTGGCCAACAATCCCCACTAATTCCTCTCTCTCTCTCGGTCGAAAGCTCCTCGACATCCGACGAACCCCTCTATCCATCTTCATCCTCTGTTTGCAATACCAGTAATGGAGACATCCTCCTCGATTCTTCCTGCATCGAGCCATACCAGCCGGTGCCCTAACCTCCCTCTTCCTCACCATCTCTCTCTCCGGAGCTATTCTCTTCTTCGGTGTGAACAACACCATAACCGGCGTCGCCTCTACTCTACTTCATCAGCTAGCTACCCAGATCGATGCCTCATCTTCCACTCTTTATTTCCAGACATTCATAAATCCATTTCAACCGCCGAATTGCCCCACCGCTCTCCATTTTCCACCTCGTCGACATACCTCTGGCAAGTTCGCACGGCCACTATGCTCCACCAACCTGGCTGCCGTTCATCCCTACACCTCTGCCGTAGCCCAGAGAGGAAAAGCCCTTTGGTAATCGAGGCTATTGACCTCTCCTTAGTGCCACCGAACACACCCACTCTCACGCACATAGTTCGACTTTGCCATGCATGCACGGACCTCACCACACCGCACAACCTCCACCGTTGCACTCGCCATGGTCCGGCGAAGGTCTTGAGCAAGTTTAATTGGGCTGTGAGGCCATTTGCTTGTTTTCAGGTGTGCCACCTCCTTTGCCATTGATGAAAAGCTTCAATAAGCCTCGAGCTCGCTCCAGGCCTTGTCTGCCCCAGGTAGAAGTCCCAGGTTGAGCAGAAACAACAAGCAAACTCATCCAGGTGGTCAATTGGTCACATTGACAATGCTAGCTAAGACAATTAGAGGAAGCTGTGCTACTGTAGATGCGCGAGCGAAGTGGGAGAAGATGGTCCCACATCGGAAACAAATGAAACGATAGAGGCGCATAAGTTGAATTCCTGCTATAGCCTTAACGCCTCTAAACACGGGGTGAGGTCCCTCTCACCCATGCACACCTACGCCTCGTCCACGACACATCACTCGCAGACTTGGTGTGCCCGACCCACCTAAGCCTTCACTCCTCAGCAGCTGTGACCACACCTGTAGCCCTGGACCCATGTACGCACCTACCCAATTACCCGACTATCCACTGAGAGGCCCTGGGAGGGTGGAGCCTAAATGGAGAGAAAGGGAGAAAGTCTGTGTGGGTAGAGGGGGGGTTTTGCTCTTGGAGAGAACTGGTTGACACTTAGCCAAATTCAAGAAGCCTTCCCCCTCAGTGTGAAGTAGTTGAACAGAGAAAGAAAGAGAGAAGAAAAGAAGTATTGAAGAAGCAAGAAAGACAGAGAAGGAAAGGAAGAAGAAGGCTTGAGCAAAAGAAGAAGAAGAAAAGGTGCCGCACAGGAAGAAGAAGGAGAAGAAGAAGAAGAATAGAGAAGAGAAAGAAGTTGAGAGACCCTTGAGTCTCTAGCACTGTAGCACAGGCCTATTTAAGACGTCTGATACTTTGATTGCATATACTTGAGGCTTGGTTTAAGTGTTATTTGTGAGGAGTAATTGGTGATTTAAATCACAATTTTTACTCCATTCTTTTTGCATATTGATCCTGACAATATTTTTATTGCAATCTTTATTCTTGATTTAAATTGTGATCTTGAGTTTCGAATTCCATATTGCT
This sequence comes from Thalassia testudinum, assembly GCA_037157565.1. Classification (NCBI taxonomy): domain Eukaryota; kingdom Viridiplantae; phylum Streptophyta; class Magnoliopsida; order Alismatales; family Hydrocharitaceae; genus Thalassia; species Thalassia testudinum. The sequence goes on along the minus strand of JAZHRO010000044.1, from coordinate 11,899,973 downwards.
CCCTGTGTTTGACCTTGAAACTTCTTCAAGTAATAAAATTATTTGTTTGAGCACTATTTAGGCTATACTACAACGTGACAATTTTAAAACACCGATTTAGCGATCCGAACATTTTGGCACCGTTGCCGAGGAGTAACAGGAAATTTAGAACTCTTGATTGTAATTCCTGATTTGGATTCTAACTTGCTATATCTCTTTTGTTGTGGTTTGTTTTAGGAGGGATACATTCCAGGAAAATCAGCCGCACATTAAACACGCCAGGGGCAGGTAAGTTCTAATTACTCTCTCTTAAGCCCCTAATTCTAAAAAGGTAAAAAGGAAAAAATCAATTAGAGCTACTTGCATTCTATGCTTAGATAATTCATCAAGTTTCCTGATTTGATACATTTTATTTAAACAAAAAATCCTGATTTGTGCACCTACTTAAAGCTTAAGGTATCTAGGGCTATCACATTCTTGCTTGAGCCCTAGGTACCACATTTTGATAAATTAAATTGGACCAAATTAGGGCCAATTAAGGATTTCAGTTTAGGGTTTTTAGAGACACACTTGCTTAATCAAGAATTGATCTTTCAAACAAATGTGTGCCTAAGCCTTGATTGAACTGATTTATTCAAGTAAAACCCTAAAAATCAGGCTCTTAAAATCATTTGAACACTAAAAGAGGGACCTAAATTTTCAAGGACAAGACAGGTGAAGTTGACCCACCTTGTTAGGTCAACCAATCTTCAAATTAGGTTACCTTTTGCACTCAACACATCTTAAAGTTCAAGTGAAATCTTAAGCACCCTTGCTCTTAATTAAAACAGGTAGACTTAAGAGGTCAAGTCCCCATTCTTGTCTACTTGGAACATCAGTGACAAGAGAGGTTGGGTGGAGGAAACCCTGTAACTCATGGGGGCACTCTACCATGTAGGGGTCTTTGCGGGACTCTCCCTCTCTGGCTGCCTAGGTAATTCTCAGGTTGATGGCTTTCTAACTAAGGGGTATCATCCGCCCAGAACCTCTATAGTCATCCAAAATTTTTGGGTGTCTTGATTGGGTCCATCACATTCTACCTCTCATCTACTCTCTCGGTGAATGTTCGGGAGGAGGTCTTTAAGACCATCCTTGAGGCCTCCTTTAGTTACTCATTCACATCGAGGCCAAGCCTCGACCTCCTTGTTTGTGCAACAACCCAATCCTATTGATATTTCTTCTGATTCCTCTGAACCGATTCTCCTTCATCATCATCATGGCACAACCCGCAAAAGAAAATAATCTTGAAAATCAACTTCAACAGCTCGATGATCTATTCCAAGCCTTTGTGAAGCCACCGCAGCGTCCAATGATGAGAGATCACTGCAATCCCGCTGCAGTGGCGATTGAACCTCGAGTACAAATCCCCGCTGGAGGTCTTGACATTGAGCTCAAGCCCAACATGATTCATGCCATTCTCAAATTCCATGGGCGTAATTCCGAAGATCATTTCCAGCATATCAAACAACTCAAGCATTTGGCCCAGACCTTTAAGTCAGAAGCTCAAAATTGAGATATTCTACTCATGAAAATGTTCTCTCTCATGGATAAAGTTGCTCACTGGTACCAAACCCAAATGCGTCCAATACCAAACCCAAACACATCCAATCAACACCTGGGTGGAACTTCAATCCAAGTTTCTGAGAAAGTTCTTCCCTGTTGGTTGATACGGCACTAGATCACACATTTCACACAAGCAGGAGAACCACTTCACGAAGCATGGGATCATTTTCTGGATCTCATGTGAAGGTGCCCCCACCATGGAGTTCCTAAATGGGAATAAGTCCAGTCTTTTTACTAGGGACTCCATGAGGATATTCGATTATTCGTCAATGTGACCTACGGAGGAAACATCATGGGTCAACACGAAGACACCTTGTGGGAGATTCTCGAGAATATGTGCGAGAACTCCATCAATAATGAATCCATGGGCATGTTCGACTGGACGAATGCCCGTGCATTGACGAATCCAAAGGGAGCACATGAGATGCAGGGCTTTTCCTCTCCCGTCGACCTCAAAACTTCTTCAAGTAATAAAATTATTTGTTTGAGTGCTATTTTGGCTATACTACAACGCGACAATTTTAAAACACCAATTTAGCGATCCGAACATTTTGAGAAGAAGGTAGATGAGCTAACTCGACATTTATAGTGAGCCACCTATACGCAAAACCCATTCACGCCACCACTGTCTGGCAGGGAGGCCGTAGACAACATCTATCACTGACCTTCTCAGGGGATAGACCCATATCCACCCCTGTCTGATTCTGGTTTCGGAGGAAACTCTGGATCCACATACTCTAGTTGGGGGAACTTTGAACCCTCCTATTCTGATTTTCCCGAGGTTCCTCAGACCTGCGAGTACCTCAACGCCTTTCAAAATGATCCATTCTCCAACACTTACAACCCTGGATGGCTTAATCATCCCAATTTCACATGGTTAGGCAATAATCAAAATCAGAGACCTAAATATCTGCTACGACCACAGGCTCCTCATCCATATCAGCCGCCTCATCCTTAGCCTAACCCAAATTATCAATCTGAGCCAACTCAGACAGATTAAATGACCCCTATCCTTCAAACTCTAGCTGACATTTAGAAGATGAATGCGACTATGCGAAAACAGCACAGAGATGAGATCATAGAGGTTCACAATCAACTTGCCCAGATGACAAATCCTTGCCAACATAGTGCACTTCCTTCACAACCTCTGCCTAATCCAAATAATGTGCCGAACCAGAGGTGCGTTATGAACCCAAATTCGGGCCAAGCTCACTTTGTTTATCAAGCCCCTTCTACTCCATTACCCGATGGGATGGAGGCTTCGACATCGTATATGGGTTACCAGCAGCAAGCACCTCTTCTACCACACCAAACCAAAACCAGGTAGGATTGAATTTTGTTACTACCGGCACTGGCAAAACAACACAGGACCCACCTTATCCAAGCTAAACCCAGCCTGGTAATACAAACCCTAACCCTAGGATAGTCATCCAGGACACCTCTAGCCCAGATCAAGAACCTGGACCCATTTTAGAGGAACCATCTAAGGTTCCATTTCTTGAGGCCATGACCAAAGGAAAAAGGACAACCAAAATCGTGACACCTGAGGATGACCTGGTTAAGCTCTTTGAGCAGGTCCATATAAGCATCCCCTTGATGGATGCGATATGCCACGTACCAGCCTACGCACTATTTTTGAAAGATGTATGTACACCTAAGCGTAAGCCGCGAACTAAAGACAGGAATCTGATCGTACTGTCAGAGCAAGCCAGCTCTGTCATTTTGGGCAAACTCCCACCTAAGGCAAAAGTCCCAGGAACCCCTTTGATCTCCTGTGAAATAAGTGAAATACGATTTGACCGAGCTTTATTAAACTTAGGAGCCTCCATAAATTTGATACCTACATCCCTACTAGACTACTTTGAGGAACTGAACTTAAACCGATAGAAATGACTTTACAATTAGTCGACCGATCAATTAAGTCACCAAAAAGAATTCTCGAGGATGTCATAATTAGGGTACATGATTTCTATTTTCCAATGGATTTCATTGTCTTAGACATGGACGCACCTGAGAATGTGAATACACCGATCATACTAGGGAGACCCTTTCTGGCCACTGTTAGGGCCAATATCAATTGTGAGGAGGGCCAAATTGAATTAAAATTTGGGAGCAAGACACTAAAGATCGACATCTTTAAGGCCCAACAAGGAATTAATTGTGGAGTCATAGAACAAATTTATGATATTGAAGCTGTGGTTGACTACTTTATCGAGGAAAAACCAACTATTTCTGATCAACCACAAGAAGATCAAAACTCACAATTAGAGGAGCCCGAACTCAACTTAGACACACCCATTGCTCCTTCCTTTGCTCCCAACACCCATCCTGAACCACCTACTGCTTCTGACAACCCGATTTTGGAATTAAAGCCTCTTCCTGATCATCTCAAATACATCTTTTTGGGTTCCAATCAGACGTTTCCTGTGATTATCAACTCCCAACTAACACCAGATCAGGAAACATACCTGATTTCTGTTCTCTAGCAACATCGTAGAGCATTGGATGGACTCTCAATGATCTCACTGGTATCAGCCCCTCATACTACACACATCACATCTACACTGAAGAGGGCTCACGGCCATCCCGTGAAATGCAGAGATGCCTGAATCCAAATCTGTAGGATGTAGTGAAAAAGGAGATTATCAAGTGGTTAGATGCAGGGATCATCTACCCAATCTTCGACAGTCGATGGGTGATCCCAATCCAAGTTGTGCCTAAAAAGGCAGGTCTCACCGTCATCACGACTGAAACTGGAGAAACCATACCGACCTGTATAGCAAACGTGTGGAGAGTCTACATTGATTACAGAAGACTCAATTCCTCCATGAAGAAGGATCAGATTCTCGAGAAACTAGTGGGAAATTGATTCTTCTGCTTTTTGGATGGGTACTCCAGTTACAATCAGGTCGCAATCCATCCCAAGGACCAAGAAAATACCACCTTCACCTACCCCTTTGAAACTTACACATTCCAAAGGATGCCGTTCGTTCTTTGCAATGCACCCACTACTTTTCAGCGGTGCATGCTTGCCATATTCTCAGATATGGTAGGTGAATACCTTGAAGTCTTCATGGATGACTTCTCAATATTTGGTGAATCATTTGACGATTGTCTCCTGCACTTGGTCTAGATCCTCTGGCAGTGCATCGATGTGAACTTGGTTCTCTCCTGGGAAAAGAGCCACTTCATGGTACCTGAGGGAATTATCCTGGGACATCTCATCTCTGAAAAGGGCATCCAGATTGATCAAGCCAAGGTGAATTTGATTTCCAAACTCCCTATGCCTAGCTCGGTCAAAGACATCCGATCCTTCCTGGGGCACATCGATTTTTACTGTCGATTCATTCCCGATTTCTCAAAAATCGCACGCCTCCTGACTAATCTTCTATCTATGGATGTCCCTTTTGAAATCATCAAGGAGTGCACTCAGGCATTTGAAGTCCTACGTGATCGAGTCACCCAAGCACCTATCCTGCAGCCCCCTGATTGGTCCCAACCCTTTGAGATCATGTATGATGCATCTGATTACGTTGTAGGTGTAGTAGTTGGGTAGAAAATAGATGGGAAACCCATGGTCATTTACTACACTAGCAAGACACTTGACGAGGCTCAACGTAACTACACAGTTACTGAAAAAGAGCTATTAGCTGTAGTATTTGCCTTGGAAAAGTTCAGATCGTATCTTTTGGGTTCCCGTATTATCATTTACTCAGATCACCTACTCAGATCACCTTGCTGTGAGGCACCTTCTTGCAAAGAAGGATGCGAAACCTCAACTAATCCATTGGATCTTGCTGTTGCAAGAGTTTGACCTCGAGATTCACGACAGGGCGGGAAAATAGAATGTGGTAGCTGATCACTTATCCCACCTTCCTTTTGACATTATCAACCCTTCCGGACCCATTACTGAACATTTTCCCGATGGACACCTCCTGACTATCAGTGCAGGAGTTCCATGGTTTGCTTATCTAGTAAACTACTTGGCATCACATTAGATCTCATCCGATTGGCCAAAAGCCAAGAAGGACAAATTACTTTCCAATGCCAAGTACTACTTGTGGGAAGACCCGTATCTCTTCTGCATTGGTGCTGATCAGATCATCCGACGATGTGTTCCATAAGTGAAAATTCAAGACATTTTGTCCTTCTGCCATGACCAGGCCTGCAGTGGACACTTCTCTGGTCATACAACCGCAGCAAAAGTCCTCCAATGCAGCTTCTATTGGCCCATGATTTTCAAGATGCATACAATCACTGTAAGACATGCACTCATTGCCAGGCCTTAGGCAACATGAGCCACCGTGATATGATGCCCTTATAGCCGTTTCTCGTATGCGAAATCTTCGATATCTAGGGGATTGATTTTATGTGACCCTTCCCTGTTTCAGATGGCTTCGAATACATTCTTCTTGTTGTTGACTACATGTCCAAATGGATCGAAGCCATTCCGACCCCAACCAACGATCATAAAGTGGTTATCAAATTCATTCATTAGAACATCTTTTCTCGATTCAAGATTCCATGTGCCATAATCTCCAATAGAGGGACCCATTTCACGAATGCTCAGTTCAGATCACTGATGACCAAGTATGAGGTGTTGCATAGAATCTTGACTCCTTATCACCCCCAAACTAATGGTCTAGCTGAGTTATCAAACCGGGAGATCAAGAAAATCCTCTAGGTCACTGTTCGACCTAATAGGAAAGATTGGTCATCCCAACTTTCGGAAGCTTTGTGGGCTTATAGGACCACCCACAAAACCCAATTAGGCATGTCTCCCTTCAGATTGGTGTACGAGAAGGCATGTCACCTCCCCATCGAATTGGAGCACAAAGCCTATTGGGCAGTATGGAACTGCAATCTCGATCTTTCTAAGGTAAGAACCCACAGAAGCTTCAAATGAGCAAGATCGATGAGTTATGCCATGACACGTATGAGAACTCATGAATTTACAAAGAGTGGTTTAAGGCCTTTCACAACAAGCACATATCCAAAAAGATCTTTTTCCCTGGTCAGAAAGTCCTACTCTTTGATGCCAAACTCAAATTGTTCCTAGGAAAACTTAGATCAGAATGGATTGGACCATACCTTGTCTGACGAATCTTTGGAAATGGAGCTGTCGAAATTAGTCAACTCAACTACGATTCAGAACCTTTTGTCATGAACGGTCAAAGACTCAAATCGCTCATTGAACTCATTGATACAAACTTGGTTGAGGTATCTTTTACCCTCCATTCTCCCTGAGCTCATTGCGCCTAACTGTTGGCGTTAAACTCAGTGCTTAACTGGAGGCAACCCGTCATGTTGAAAAACCCGAAACCCTTCCTAACAGATCTTATGCTGAACTCATTTTGCACTTTAGGGTTTGTCCATTAGAACAACCGACTCCACCTTTGGTACCCGTACCCGAGCTTGAAATCATCTACAGCAGTCACCTCGACCCATTCACCCACCCAACACCTATTCTAATGAATGATATAAGCTGAACTTGAACCCACCTAATTTACAATGAGGACATTACAAATCATAGACATGGGGGGGTATTAAAGTGCAAAATGTCGTGAAAATCACTTCACAAGAAAGGGTTTCATAAAAAAAATCACATATTCCTAAAATACCAAAAAAAAATTTGAAAAAGAACAAAAATATGAGAAGGGAGGAAATTTTGAATGGATTGCATATCAATTTTGAGGAGAAAAAAGGGAGGAGATAAAAATGGCAAAAAGGAGCACAATTTGAAAAGAAAAGAAAAAGAGATAGTCATTAGTAAAAGATTAAGGAATTGACTTAGTTCTAGACCAAATCAAAAGAAAGAAAATGAAAGGCAAAGAGTGTTAAAGAAACAAAGAAGCGAACTTTGATTTTAGGCCTCTTGGGCTGCAATCTTAGGCTTAAAAATGCAAGTATCCGCTAAGATATGGATAGTTCTCAAGAGGTTAGGGACAATGCAAAGCTTAAGTATTAGGTCTAAGGCTTAGGGATTATTTGGCCTCGTTAACTGACCTCTTGTTTGCGAGACTCAACAACCTAAGCACCCCAATCCACACATAGTCTCATTCAGTGCGCCTAAATATCAAAATCATGCAAATGCGTTAAATCTATTCTAAAAAAGGTTACCTAGATTAGGAGAGGCTGATCAACACAAGTTGATTTGGATGAGTTCCCGATGCGGAGAGGCAGGAAATTCCCCTCGAAGATGCACAATAACATATTGTCTCCTTGGTGCTTGTCTCTTAGGATATCTAAATATCCTACCGGAGGCATGTAAGCACCTTGTGTTGGTTCAGATGCCATGGGCGACATTATCTCGAAATGTCGATTGCCAGGGTCTGGATTTAGCTACATAATGCCATGGCAAGATTAGCTCAAAATCTTGAAAGCCAGGATTCTATGGGTTGCCATGGGCGGTGCTATCTCGAAGCATCGATTGCCAGGGACCCTGCGGGGATTGATGGTGGGGACTAGGAATCCGATACAGACCGTGTTATAAAGCTAATCCTAAGCTAGAAATAAAAAGAAAAGAGAGAGAAAACTCTCCAAAAATAAAGCCAAGTTCTTCTATCTCTCTCTGACAAAAATGCACTGCAAACTGAACCTGGGCTAAAACATGTCACAAGCACGAGTGCTTTAACCGTGGAGTTCAATGAACCTTAGGTTAGTTCCTGTGGGCCTTAGAAACCTTCGTGGCAGACTAAGGCTAGAGCTGGTCAGGTCTCGATCTTGGTTGGTACTTGAGTACCTCTAGGCCTACTATCAGCATTCTAACCTAATCTATAAAAAAAAACACACACACATCAGAGTTTTTAAGCATTAGAAGTCATATGGTCTAGAATCAAAGTTAATACCATGAAATTTTGCTAAGGGACTAGCAAAAGCTAGGCATGGGAGTATGATGGGAACACCATCATGAGCCATAACTAGCTCATTTTGATCTAATTAAGTCAGTAAATGCTCCTACATAAATGCCACAGAGTTATAAGTTACTACATAATTAATTTGAGGGAAAAAAGAGAAACTAGGGTTAAAACTGTAATTTTACCAACATATCATGAATGCAGTACAACCACAGGTTTTCTCAGGAGTTGAATGAAGGTCCAATGGTCTTAAAAAGATAACAAGTGGGTTAGAACAATCAAAAAAGGGTTTGCACATGTTTTGAGAATTAAATGACTTTTGAAACACTAAAAATAGACCTGCTTAACTAACTGAGGTTCTGGTCAAGATAAAATTCACCTAAACCCTCTAAAATTCATATAAAAATATTCTCTAAGGTTTGGAACCTTCAATTTGACCATCAGAACTCGTTTTGACCTAGAACAGAGTCTCAGACAAACATTTTCCCTAATTTGGCTTTTTACATAAATTACCTAGTCAAACATGGTCAAAACCAAAATCAAACTTCACCATTGAATTCCTCAGGTCCAAATTAGATTTATAGCAAAATTTGGACCCAAGATAAGTTTGTATTGACCTAGTTTGCAACCTGGTTCTGTCTAATTACATTTCTGTCCTTAACTTTCAAAATCTTTTCAAATAGATCGCTAACTTTGTCGTCGTTCTCACAAAAAGGTCCCTGTCGCCATTAAACCTATTCCTACTTGCTCTAGTGACCTTAATTTGGAAAGAACTCCCTGATTTCTTGACGAATCCCTTTCAAATTTGAACGGAAAGTTCATCAAGAAATTCCCTTCCTTTTGAACCCGATCCCATGCCTTAAAACTTAATCAAGCTCTCATGCGAACGCATGAGAGATTTGGTTATCAAGGAATTCCCAAACTCCGGCAAGCTTTCAAACCAAAACCTCCTCCTATGGTCTATAAAAGAACCTCCTGCTCATACGGTCCTCCCCACGCTCAAAATCGGCCAACAATCTCCACTAATTCCTCTCTCTCTCTCGGCCGAAGATCCTCGACATTCGGTGAGCCCCTCCGTCCATCTTCATCCTCTGTTTACAATACCAGCAGCGGAGACACCCTCCTCGATTCTTCCTGCGTTGAGCCATACCAGTTGGCACCCTAACCTCCCTCTTCCTTGTTGTCTCTCTCTCCGGTGCCGACAACACCATAACCGGTGCTGCCTCTACCCTACTTCATCTACTTGCTACCCAGATCGATGCCTCATCTTCCACTCTTCGTTTCCAAACATTTGCAAATCTGTTTCGACCGCCGACTCGCCCCACCGCTCCCCGTCTTCCACCAGGGAGTTCCCACGGCCACTATGCTCCACCAACCTAGCCAACATTCATCCCTACACCTCCGCCGTAGCCCAGAGAGCAAAAGCCCTCTGGTAATCGAGGCTATTAGCCTCTCCTCAGTGCCACCGAACACACCTACTCTCACGCATACAATTCGACTCCACCACACACGCACGGACCTCGCCACGCCACACAACCCCCACTGTTGCACTCGCCGTGGTCTGGCGAAGGTCCTGAGCAAGTTTAATTGGGCCGCGAGGTCATTTGCTTGATTTCAGGTGTGCCACCTCCTCCATTGACGAAAAGTTTCAAGAAGCCTCGAGCTTGCTCCAGGCCTTGTCTACCCCAGGTAGAAGTGCCAGCTTGCATGGAAATAACATGCGAACTCATCTAGGTGGTCAATTGGTCTCATTGACCATGTTAGTTGAGGCAATTGGAGGAAGACGTGCTGCTGCATACGCGCGAGCGAAGCGAGAGCAGATAGTCCCATGTCGGAAACAGACGAAGTGGTAGAGGCGCATAAGTTGAATTCCTGCCATAGCCTTAACGCCTCTAAAGATGGGGTGAGGTCCCTCTCACCCACGTACACCTGTGCCTCATCCGCGACATATCACCCGCGGACCTGGTGCACCCGACCTGCCTAAGCCTTCACTCCTCGACTGCGACCGCACCTGCAGCCCTGGACCTGGGTACGCGCCTACCCAATTACCCAACTATCCACTAAGAGGCCCTGGGAGGGCAGAGCCTAAGAGGAGAGAAAGAGAGAGTCTACGCGGGTAGAGGGGGGTTTTGCTCTGGGCGAGAACTGGCTGACACTTAGCCAAATTCAAGAATCCTTCCCCTTCTGTGTGAAGTAGCTGAACAGAGAAAGAAAGAGGGAAGAAAAGACGAATTGAAGAAGCAAGAAAGATAGAGAAGGAAAGGAAGAAGAAGGCTTGAGAAAAAGAAGAGGAGAAGATGCTACACAAGAAGAAGAAGAACAAGGAGAAGAAGAAGAATAGAGAAGAGAAAGAAGCTGAGAGACCCTTGAGTCTCTAGCACTGTAGCACAGGCCTAGTTAAGACGTCTGATACTTTGATTGCATATACTTGAGGCTTGATTTAAGTGTTATTTGTGAGGAGTAATTGGTGATTTAAATCACCATTTTTACTCCATTCTTTTTGCATATTGATCCTGACATTATTTTTATTGCAATCTTTATTCTTGATTTAAATTGTGATCTTGAGTTTTGAATTCCATATTGCTCCCTATGGTCGACCTTGGAACTTCTTCGAGTAATAAAATTATTTGTTTGAGCGCTATTTTGGCTATACTACAACGCGACAATTTTAAAACATCGATTTAGCAATCCAAACACCCTGGCTTTTTAGGCACAACCTAGATTGGGCTCACCCAGCGGTTGTCAGAGATTTGCTAGATGATCCCAGCATCTAACCACTTGATGATCTCCTTTTTCATGACCTTCTGCAGGTTTGGATTGAGTCTTCTCTGCATCTCTTGGGATGGTCGTGATCCCTCCTCAATGTAGATACGATGTGTGCAATATGAGGGATTGATACCAGTTAGATCATTGAGAGTTCATCCAATGGCTCTCTGATGCTGTTGAGGACAGAAATCAGCTTTGTTTCCTGATCAGGTGTGAGTCGGGAATTGATGATAACAGGAAATGTTTGAGTAGAACCCAGGAAGACATATTTTAGATGATCCGGAAGAGGTTTCAACTCCATAACTAGGTTATCAACAGTAGAAGGAGGTTTAGGATAGTGTTTGCAGCGCTTGATCGTGTTTTAACAGTCAGTTGCATCGTAGTATAGGTGACCAAGCGTTGACAACAAATAAAAATTTATTACTCGAAAACCTAAATATCTGAGGTCAAACACAGAGAGCAAATGGAATTTATTCACTAATCTCAGTAATGTAATTGAACACTTAGAATTACTCAAAACTTAATTCAGAATATAAATGCAAGAGTTTATGAATTAAATTTATAGCAAAAATAAAAGAGTTGGACGTTTGATCATAGGATCAGACATCTTAAATGATGGCCTCTTATTCTTCTCCTTGCAGCTCTCTTCTTCTTCTTCTTCCTTCTGATTTTCCTCTATCTCTGCTTTAGTTGCTTCTCTTTTCCTTCTTAGCTTTTGCTTCTCTTCTGCAATGTCTTTCTCCTTCTTCTTCCTCTGTGGGTCTTCTTCTTTCTTTCTTGCTTCTTCAGCCTTAGCTCTCCTCTGGTATTTTCTCTTCCTTCCTTCTTCTTTTTCTTCCCTTGGTCTGCCGCTCCTTTGCTACAATGTGTCTCTCTTCTTCTTTTCCTTCTCTTGCTGTGGCTAAGTCCTTCCTTTCCTTCTCTTGTTGCACCTCTTCCTCCCTTAACTTCCTCTTCCTGCACAATCACCACACAACAAAACCTATTCCCCTACCCTCCCTGTGCATCTCTCTCTCTCTGTGTATCTCTCTTCGGTACGCTCTCCCAGAGCTGGGTTATCGGGTCAGTCGCGTGCCCAGGTCCAGGCGCATCGGCGTGGGTGTGGTGCGCGAGCAGTGCTCGGTAGATTAGTTGGGTCAGGTGCCAGGTCCGTGGGGGAGTGTCGCGGACGAGGCGTGATAGGTGAAGGACCTCACCCCATGTGTGTCTTGAGGCGAATAGAGTAAAACACAAAATCAATTTATGTTACGCGCCTCAGTCCTGCATTCACGAGGTGGGGCTAAATGTCCCACCCACTTCTGCGCTTTCGCCAGCAGGAGCTCCTTCTGCCAATTGCTGCAGCTGGAGGCCTCGCAGAGCTAATTTCCTGGACAGATGAATGCCTGAGACCAACCCGCGTTTTCTGGACCTGGGACCTTGGAGTACTTCAGCCTGGAGCAAGCTTGCGACCTTGAGCCGTCACTAATGGCGGTTGGTGCTTAGATCTGCCACACATCAATACAGCCTGGTGGCCCCATTAAAATACATGGGAAGCTTTGCCGTGCGAAGGCGAAGGTGGGACGGTAGGTGGCAGGCCACGGGGCGGCCTAGGCATGCGTGCCTAGGTCGCTTTGTGGCCGGGCTTATGGGTTAGGTCGGGGGCCATTTAGGGAGGTGTTGGCGGTTTGTGAGTGGGTGGAAGATGTTCAGTGGTCGATGGCGGAGGTGAAGAGGTTGGTGGCGAGACGTGTGGAGGTGTGGAGTGATGGATGCGTCTCATCGAAGGTTGGTCGGAGATGGGGAAGATGGCGGTGGCAATAGCAATCGAGGGGTAATTCATGAAATAGATTGAGGGGAATTGAAGAGGGGATAGAGAGGAGTAAGTCTAACCTAATTAAGTGGAAGAAGGGGGAGCGATGGCGACTGGCAGTACTTGCTGTCGTCGGAGAAGACGACGTCCAGTGGAGGGAGATGACGGCGACGACGAGGCTAGAGATGCTCACGCGGGTGTTGCGCGATGCGGAGGAAGATGGTGAGGATAGCTCTGCCATTGGTATTGTGGAAGAGCAACTAGAAAGAGGAGGGAGGCTCGTCAGAGCTCGCTGGACCACTTGACCAGAGGAGAAGAGGATGAAATTGGGGTGGAGCTCTGGCCAAGTCAACCTAAAGAGGTGTGGCCAGGATTGAGGATCATTTTATAGGCACTGGTAGGGGCTCTTGTGCTTGGAAGACAAGCTTCCAAGCGCGCGAGTCCTCATCGGAGAAGGAATCAGTTAGAGACCCAAATCTCTCGTGCGTTCGCATGAGAGATTGGGTGCAAATCAGAGATTAGGATCGAGCTCAGATTGAAGGGAATTCCTCAGAGAATCTCCCTTCCAAATCTTGGAGTAGATCTCTGAGGAATCATGGAGTACTCCCCCTCCATTCCTCGTCGGAGTAGGATTTCTCCCCATTAATGGTGGAGGGACCTATTTGTAAGAGTGGCAAGGAAGTTAGGGCGGTCTATGCAATGGTTTTCAAAAGATAGGGGCCAAAATGAAATTGGGTGTACTATTTTGCAAAGTAGGTCAAGATGACCTCCCCTTAAGTCAAAATTTTGGTACAAACCTAATTTTGACCTAAGAAATCCAATTGTGAAGTTGGATTTTAGGTTTGACCACGTTTGACTGGATATTTTGCATAAAAACCTAAATTAGGTTAATTTATGAGCTAGGACCCCAATCTAGGTCAAAATAGGTTCTAAAGGCCAATTTGAAGGTTCTAAGCCCTTGGAGATATTTTTCCATGAATTTTAGAAGGTTTATTTGATTTTAGCCTAACCATAACCTCATTGAATTAAGTGGCTCTATTTTAGGGTTACAAGATGTCATTTAATTCATAGATTACACATGAACCCATTTCTGATTGAACCAACCCACTTTTTATCTTATTCATACCATTTGACCTATGTTTTTTCTCTGAGAAATCCCATTTATGTACTGTAATGGTAAAATTACAGTTTTAACCTTTGTTTCATGTTTTCTTCTCAGAACACTTATTCCTTGAATTAGGTCATTCTCCAGGTTATGTAGGAGCCCTTATTCTCTTTCTTAGGTCAAAATGAGCTAGTTAGGGCTCATGATGAGGCTCTCATCAGATGGGCTTCAAAAGATAAGGTGAGAGTTGTGGGTGCTTCTGGATCAGTTCTAGGCTCCACTATTTGTGGGGCATGATCTGTTTGGGATTGAGGATCAGAGGTAATCAGGTTTTCTTCTAGAAGTGGGTCCTCAATCATGGAACCGATGTCATAAACGTGCTCAATAGCCCCATAGTTAATTCCTTTCTGGGCCTTGAATATATCAATCTTCAATGTTTTGTTCCTAAATTTTAGTTTGATCTAGCCCTCTTCACAGTTTATATTTGCCCTAGCTGTGGCTAGAAATGGTCTTCCTAAAATGATTTGTGTATTCTTCCAATTCTCAGGAGTATCCATATCTACTACAATAAAGTCCACTGGGAAGTAGAAATCACAAATCTGAAACAGAACATCCTCGAGAATTCCTCTAGGTGGCCTAATTGATCGGTCTGCTAATTATAAAGTCATCTCTATCAATCTCAGTTTCCTAAAAATGGTCTAGTATGGATGTAGGTATCAACTTTATGGAGGCTCCTAAATCCAATAATGCTCGATCAAACTCTACATCACTAATTTTGCAGGAGATCAAAGGGGTACCAGGATCTTTTGCTTTTTGTGGGAGCTTGCTCAAAATGAGCAAGCTGACTTACTCAAACAATACGATTAGACTCCCATCTTTGGTTTGTGGCTTATGCTTAGGTGTACACAAATTCTTCAGAAATCTCACATATGCCGATACATGGCGGATCACATCCATCAAGGGGATGTTTATCTGGACTTGCTCAAGGAGCTTGACTAGGTCTTCCTCAACTGCCACGGGTTTGGGTTTCCTCTTTCCTTTGGACAGAGCCTCAGGAAATGGAACCTCTGTAGGTTCCTTTAGGATTGGTTCAGGTTCTGGATATGGGATAGGGGTGTCCTGGATAACCAACCTAGGGTTAGACTTTGAACTACCAGGCTGAGAATGGCTTGGATAAGGTGGATCCTGAGTTGTCTTACCACTACGGGTGGTAACAGAATTTAGTCCTACCTGGTTTTTGGTTTGGAGTAGGTAGAAGTGGTGGTTGTTGCTGATATCCCGAGTATGATGTCGAAGCCTTCATTCCGTTAGGTGATGGAACAGAAGGGGCCTGATAGATAAAGTGAGCTTGGCCTTGATTCGGGTTCATAACGTGCCTCTAGTTCAGCATGTTATTCAGATTCGGCAAAGGTTGTGACGGAAGTGCACCAGGCTAAAGAGAGTTCGCCATCTGTGCGAGCTGATTACAAACCTCTGTGATCTCGTCCTTGTGCTATTTCTGCATAGTTGCATTCGTCTTTTGAATGTCAACTAGGGTTTGAAGGATTAGAGACATTTAATCTTCTCGTGTCGACCCAGATTGGTAATTCGGATTGGACCTAGGCTGAGTAGGCTGATATGGACGTGGAGCTTGTGGCCGGGGTTGGAATTGAGATCTCAGATTTTGATTGTTCCCTGACCACACAAAGTTAGGATGATTTTGCTATCCAGGATTATAAGTGTTTGAGAAGGGATCATTTTGAATGGCATTGACGTCCTCACAGGTCTAAGGAATCCCACAGAAGTCAGAATATGAGGGTTCAACATTCCCCCAACTAGAGTAAGTTGGTTCAGAGTTTCCTCCGAAACTAGGATCATACGGGGTGGATATTAGTCCCTCCACTGGGAAGAGTGGTAATAGATGTTATGCATAGCCTCCCTACCAAAGGGCGATTGCGCAAACAGGTTTTGTTGTGCTGAGGTGACTCTCTGCAAGTGTCAAGTCAATTTGTCCACCTTCTTCTTGAAAATCGAGACCTTGTCCAGGCGATTGGCCACTAGTTCTAGATCGACGGGTGCAGACAGGCCTTGGGTTTCATGTACACTGTGGGTGTTTGTCAATGCCCGGGCAGTCGTCCAGTAGAACATGCCCACGGATTCATTATTGATGGAGTTCTCGCACATATTCTCCAGGGTCTCCCACACGATGTCCTCATGTTGACCCATGATGTTGCCACCACAGGTCACATTGATGAATAATCTAATATCTTCATGGAGTCCTTGGTAAAAAGATTGGACTTGTTCCCATTCAAGAACTCCGTGATGGGGACATTTTCGCATGAGATCCAGAAAGCGATCCCATGCCTTATGAAGTGGTTCTCCTGCATTTTGAGTAAAGTACGTGATCTGGTGTCTCAAAGCATTTGTCCGACCAATGGGAAAAAACTTCTTCAAAAATTCAGATTGAAGTTCAACCCATGTGTTGATTGGATGAGTTAGGGTTTGGTACCAGTGGCCATCTTTGTCCATGAGGGAGAAAGAAAATATCTTCATGAGCAGGATGTCTTGATCTTGAGCAGTTTTCCCAAAGGTCTAGGCCAAATGCTTGAGTTGTTTGATATGCTGGAAGGGATCCTCGGAGTTCAGCCCATGAAATTTAGGGATAGCATGAATCATGTTGGGCTTGAGTTCGGTGTTAGGTCCTCCAGCAGAGATTTGAACTCTAGGTTCGATTGCTACCACAGTGGGATTGTAATGACCTCGCATCATAGGACATTGCGGTGGATTCATGAATGCCTGGAAAAGATCATTGAGGCGCTGAAGTTGATTCTGGAGATTATTTTCTTCTTCTGCTTGGTGTTCCATGGCCATGGATGAAGGAGATCTAGACTCAGATGAATCAAAAGAGATATTGATCTGGTCGGGAGGTAGCACAAACAAGTGGGTCGAGGCTTGACCTCGATGGGAATGAATAGCTAATGGAGGCCTCAAGGGTGTTCTTAAGGACCTCCTCCCGAACATGCACTAGGGAACCAGATGAGGGATAGAATATGTGATGGACCTAATCGAGGCACCCAAAAAATCTTTGGATGATTAAGAAGGTTCAAGGAGGATGATACCTCTTGATCAGAAAGTCGTCCACTTGAGAAATACTTGGGTAGCCAAGAAGGGAGAATCCCGCAAAGACCCCTACATGGTAGAGCGTCCCCATGGGTTACAGGATTTCCCCCACCTGACCTTCCTTGTCACTGTGGATCCAAGTAGACCGGAATGAATAACTTGACCTCTTAAGTCTACCAAATTTTAATCCTAAATTAAGGTGCTTAGCATTTCACTTGAACTTTAGAGTTAATTTGTGCTTGGTGATCTAATTTGAAGGTTGATTGACCCACAAGGTAGATCACTTTCACCTAACCTATCCTAAGGTTGAGGATGAGTTGGGTAGTGGACCCAAAATCACCCTAAGTGGTTTGCAAATAGGCTATTAAGTCCAAATATTAAGGATTAAAGTGAATGATAGAGCCTTCTTTTAGGGTTCTCTTGATTAGGTCAATTCAAGCAAGGGTTTAGGTGACACACAATGCGGAAAAATCAATTCTTGTTATTTTAGGCAAGTGTGTTTGCTCAACCCGAAGATGGAAACCCTAATTTGGCTCTTTTGGTCCAATCAGTTCTTTCCAAATGTAGCACCTAGGGTTCAATCAAGAAGGTGAATAGCCCTAGATACCTTAAGTTATTAGTAGGTGCAGAAATCTGGATGAGGATGTCTAGAATGAATCAAATTAGGAAACTCAAGTGATTAAGTCTAATAATAAATGTGAGTTGATCCTAATTGATTTCTCTTTTCTAATTTTCTCCAAAAGTAGGGGCTTAAGAAGGAAATGAGATTACCTCCCCTTGGAGTAGCTGTCGTGCGGCTGATCTTCTCAAATGTACTTTGCACAACCACAACAAAATAGATAAAGCAAGTTAGTGTTAGATCAGAAAGTGTAATCAGTGAAATCAAATTGCATATTGCTACCTAGCAACGGCACCAAAATGTTTAAGCAAATTTGTTGTTTGTTAAAGAAATGCGTCATAGCATAGGACAAAATCGCTCAAATCATTTAAATTTATAACTTAGAATCACAAGAATATGAGGTCGAACACAGAGAGCAAATAATGGCAATTCAATCTCACTAATTATAATTTAATCAGAAAAATGAGCAAATATGATCAAAGTTTCATTCAAAACTACTCAAAATGATGTATATATGAAATTCAATAGTAAATTGCAAAAACAACGGGTTAAAATATTGATTTGAATCACCAAATTAATCCTTTTGAAGCTAAGCTCATGTATCTTAAATATTTGGATAGTAATTCTTAATCAAATATCCCACGTCAACCAATATCTCAACAGTATTAAGAACTAAGGCACCAGCAGAGGTCAGATGAATGCACAAGGCATTTGACGCCTTAAGTGCTCAGGGCTCAGCTTCAACAGAAGAGGCAAAAGCCTCCTCTCTCCTTCCTTCGTGCCTCAAGGGTGAGGCAACCAAAGCACAGAGGCAAAGGCCTCGGGATTGACTAAGTGTAGAGAGAGCAAAAAGGCAAAAAACCCCCCTTTCTCTCTCTTTTTCTCTTCTTCGTTCTCTCAGAGACCTGGGTTTAACTAGATAACCAGGTGGGTAACCGGGCGTGAACAGTGATATGATCCATAATATGGAATATGGCTATGTGCACAAATACTCAATAACAAAATCAGTAATAACAAGAAAATTTGCATAATCAATCAAACCACAAAAATTGGCACAATATGTATAGTGGTTCCCCTCCCTTAGGTACTCCACTACCTAAGCCTCCCAGCTTAGGGTTTTTAACCCGATTCTCTCAACCTTGAGAGAATCAATTTACTAAACTGAGGTAATTAACCGGTTATCTCAACCCAAGCACAAAAGTGGGCTTGTTACAACCCAACGAGCAACAAGCTCAAAGTACAAATAAGAACTAGTATAAGAAAGAGAATTCTTACAATAAGAATTCCTAAGCCTCTCAACAATAATATAAAATTAATACCAATTTGAGAGCCTAGAATGAACGTGAATGTCTTGACAATGTGTGAAGAAATCACGTCGATGTGCTTGCAAATCCGTAGAGAGATTGAGAGCAGCAAACTATTCCTTCTCTTGAATATGTGGTGGAAAAATGTGAAATATAGCTCTAGGAATTTTCCTTGTATTTCTAATATCTCTAATCTATAAACAAAGAGTCCTAGGGTCATTTTATAGAGTTTAGGATATCAGGGATTCATCTACTAGACGTTGGGATTTAATTTCTAACGTTCACATTGATAAAATAAATTTTCTAGCCATTCTGTTTTAAGCCAACGGCTAGTTGGTACCAGAACTAAAGTACTTGTACCGGTACTAGCAGCTCACTGCCACCAGTACATGAGTCCTGGTACCGGTACACATCATTGGTACCGATACTTGTGACTCCCAGGTTTGGAATTCCTTGGGCACAGTAACTTACCTATACCGGTACTCATCATGGGTACCGGTACTTGTAAGGTTTAGGCCAGAAATAAGGCATCAACCTATGGCCAACATGTACCGGTACTCATGGCTGGTACCGGTACTTGTTGTTCACAGTTTGAGATGAATTCTCAAACTTGTGCCTTGCAAATATTAGTACTGATGAACAGTATTGGTACTTGTTTACAAGTACCTGTTTTAATTATTTTAATCCATTATGTACTTTGAAAACGTTCGCAATATAAATCCTAATTTATCTCTAATTGATTTTATGATCTAAATTATGATTCTTTGTTAAGAGGCATATACAATCTATAAATATAAAATCCAAACTAGAAAAACTAAAGGTCGAAGATGATCTTCTCCTCCTTGACTCTTCCTTGTCATCTTACCTCCTTATCATGATCTTCTCTTTTGCATCAAGCCTCCATCATTTCCTATTTGCCTTACTTCTTCACCTAAATATGAAAAATACTTAATGGCAAACATTAATCCATAATAATTTTGTTAACACCAAAACAAGATGTGGAACAAGGTTCCAACAATCTCCCTCTTTTTGGTGTTGACAAAACTATCTTGCAAATAGATGAAATAATTTTTAGCTATGTTATATGAAGGAAAAATAAACTATTTAATCCTCCCCCTTAATGTACGCTCCCTCTAAAAATATTACTATTTGCCCTTTATTTTCCTCCCCCTTTTTGTCAACCATCAAAAAATGAAAGGGTAAAGAATATCATACCTGGTCACGCGTGTTTCGCGTGTTAGAAATAGAGGTTACAAGTAACCTATCGTCATAGTTGCAAAACACATCTATCAAATAAAATTTATACCAAAACTCCAAGGGAGTCCCAGGTCAAACACAGGGAGGCGACGTTTACTTTACGTGAAAATCGTGCTTCGTTTCATTTCTTTTTGTATTTTAGGGTTTTGATATTTTTTTATATTTTTGAAATAAAAGAAATCAAGCAAACGTATCACAAGATAGAGACCTGGAACAAATCTGATATATATTACTTCTAATGTCAATTACAAGAAACTATGAAAGCATATAAAGAGCGGGAGGTGAGAGGAAATCTCCCGAATCAGCTATTCGGTGAGACGACGGTGCCTGGGGAAAGCTCGAACGAAGGAGGTGGGGAGCGGGATGACGAAGGTGAGATGCTGGAGGACGTCGGGTTGAGGAAAGCTTCGATGTAGCTTTGGAATGGATGTGAGAAGACGGAGTTGATCTGCTACGAGAATGGAGGTAAGAGGATGGCTCCAAGGTGACCTATGAAGGAGATCGGAAGTTGGAGGAGTATTTGGTGGGGCAGAGGTTCGCTACACTAATAGGCGCCTTGGGAGCTTGAGAAGAAGCTCTAATGGAGCGTTGGTAGGCTTGCTAGATCTTAGGAGTAGGTGGGAGTAGAGTAGGTAGAGATGGATTTGAAGGGAGGGGGTGTAGGTCCTTTTATAGTGGTGGAGAAGAGGCAAAAATTGGTATGGGACCATTAGTGACATCTAGGCCGTCGCTGGAAACGTCACTGTAGGTAGCTTATGCCTACTGCGCCCACAGTTGGTTTTGCTGGCATGCGATGAATTACCGATGGATGTAAATGTTGCTGTAAGTCCAGCTCATGCATCGCTGTAGTCCATCTCACGCTGTGCTGGCACCACTCCTGCCTTGCCGCGCGCACGCGCGACCACGTGCTGGCACTGTGCGCATGCGCGCCCACGCGCGCACCCACGCTGCTGCCCACGCGCGATGCCGCGTGAGTGTGCTGGCGGCCTGGGCTACGCCACGTGGCGTAATCTGGGCCGTCCATCTTCTTGTTGTAGGGGCTGCTATAGAGGTTGGATTGAGTCGATTTTCATGCCGTTAGGCTGCAATCATCGACTTGAATCTATCCGCACGGTCAGATTTATCATTTGAAGCTCCAAATTATGTCTCCTACTCCCTTGGCCATTGATCTTCCTCGGACTGCATATGGTGCTACGGGACTCCGATCGAGGCAATTTCAGAGGCGTTGGACTCTGATCATCGTCTTGATCAGATCCGTACAGTCGGATCGTCAATCCGAGGCTCCGAAATAGATATCCTTCTCTCCTAACCACAAAAGGATGTAATTAACCTAAATTATATACGACTAATCTAAATGCAGAATGATGCATGCTATGCAATATTTATAACATGAAATGCAAATCTAAGCCTAGGAACATGCATGAATAGGCATTTTACCCTCAATAAATGTGTTTGCATCAATACCATAAAATTTACCAATAGTAAAATGATGAATGTGGGTAGCAAGCTCCGTTAGGCCATCGTTCTTGGTCTTCATTCAACCTATAGAAAGATTAAAATGTTTCGTTGTGTGCCTTGAACACCCTCTGATCTCTTTGATCTATTCCTGCAAAACAATGTAAAATATGTTTCCTAGGTACCCATTTTCTTGTGGGTTCTTTCAAGTTAGTACCTTTCAAACCTTGAGATTTATAGATCTCCTTTGTGTTGGATCTATAACTCTTAGGATTTCTGGTCTTTTGGTACATCCATGCATGCCTATGTGCATGTGATTTAGTATGTGTATTCTTTTTATTCTGAAATTTTGATTTTATAGCTTCACAAAATTCAGTATTTAACATAGTTGTTGTTTTGAGATTATTTAAAGTACCTTCAAAGTGCTCATAAATATCTTCTAATTCTACTATCTTTTCATGCAACTGATTGTTAGTCTATTTGACATTTCCAATTCCATTTCTAAACATGATTTATCTATTTCTAATGTTTGATAATTATTCTTTAAAACCTTATTTTCCTTTTTAAATAACCTAGCTTTATGATATAGTTCTTCATAAGCTTCTAATAATTCTTCAAAAGAGAAATCAGGGTTTACCTCATTGTCTGTATCTTCCGTAGTTGCTGCCAAACATAGATGAGTGATCTCGTCGTCGTCCGATTTGCTAGAGTCGGTGTCCATGTCAGAGTTGCTATCATCCCATGTTGCTTTTAAAGCTCTCCTCTTCTTCTTCTTCTTCTTAACTTCTTTTGTGTCTTTCCTTTTGTCTTCCTTCTTGTTTATAGGGCAATCCTTCCTCAAGTGGCCCTTCTTCTTGCACTCATAACAAATAATATTAGAATAAATTTTATTTACTTCTTTACCTTATTTCTTGAGGAATTTATGGAATTTCCTAGTAAGCATTTCCATCTCCTTCTTCAGATTCTGATGTTGTTAAGTTTGAGTCCTCCTTGATTGCTCTAAAAGCAATACTTTTCTTCTTGCTTGTCGCCTTCTCCTTATTCTTCTTGATATTCTCCAATTGGACTTCATATGCCATGAGTCTTCCAATTAGATCATCCAAGGGGAGAGTGGATAGATCCTTCACCTCTTGGATCGCTATAGTCTTTGAAAACCAATCACTTGTAAGAGATCTTAAGATCTTCCTTACAAGCTGCTCTTCTGTGAACTTCACTCCATGGTTCTTTAGGGGGTTAACTATTTCTCCAAACCTTGTGTACATGCCTTTGATCGTTTCTCCTTTGGTCATCCTGAGACACATAATTTTTAGTTAGAATTGAGATATGAGTTTCCTTTACCTTGTTTGTACCTTTGTAGGTGACCTCGAGAGAGTTCCAAATTTTGTATGCGGATTTGCATGTCGAAATTCGGTTGAACTCTTCCCTTGACAACGCACAATAAAGTGCGTTCATCGCCTTTGTGTTGCCCACGATCCTTTTCTTCTAATTCGTTGTCCATGCTACTCCATTTTGTGGCTTGATCACGTGCTTTCACTCAACTCAGTAATTAAGTTAATTTCACTTAATTAAGAATAGAAGAAATCACTTAGGTTAACTCGAAATTGTGTCGGTTGTGCAGTATAGGGTTGAATTAACCTAACATTTTAGAAATTTTTACTGGTTGAGTCTAGGTCGTTCACTGAGAGGTATAATAATTTCTACATCCATGAATTTTCTTTTATTTCTCTATAAGTTTAGGAGGTATAACTAGTATGATTTTAAAGCATGAATTTTGCCAACATATTTAAACTATAAAGAATATACAAAATTCCGTATGAAAAACATATTTACTCAAAATGATGTTTGCTTTCCAATTTTATTTCAAAAGAAATTAAGGCAATTAAAAGTTATTCTATTAAAACATGCCTTTCTACAATTTAAACAAATTCAAAAAGTAATTAAAATGATGCAAGAAAAGATTTTCTTCATTTATTTTCTTCAGCCTCTAATCTTCTTCTCCTTTTCTTTCTCTTCTCTCTCTCAAGCTCTTTTCTTACCTTTCTTCTATTCTGTTCCTGCCTTCTCCTCTGCTTCCCTTAGTCTTCTCTTTTTGTTCCTTAATCTCTTTTCCTTCCTTAGTGCCTTTGCTCCTTTGTTTACTTAGCCTTCAGCTTCAGCACTTAGAATTTAACAACCATCGGCTTCTCTTTCAATTCCCTTAGACTTTCAGCTGAACCGGGTTTTTTTTATTTTTTTAACCAAAATTATTTTATTTGCGACAAGGTCCTTTCAAGGATACAAAGCACCCTGAGACCAGGGTGGGACCAGATCCTACTCGGTCCTCGCCTAATCTCAATTAGGCTTGATTTCGGCTTATTTCATTTCGGTTCATAGTCTCGAGCCAATTCGGCTTAACCCGGCCTCCCAGGCCTCTTGCCCTCCCAGGGCACATTCGCTCACGCCCCTAAGGGCACACACCCGCTGGCGCACAAGCCCGCACACACACACACTCACATGCTCAGATCAGATCGGTAACCGATGTGCCGAGCACTGACGACTGAAGAGCCGAGGTAACAAATTCATTTTATCCCCATGCACGTGCTCAGAATCCGACGATGTGGGACTATCTAACCCCTTCCAGACCCAACTTCAAATGATCATAACTTTCTACCCAGAGCTCCAAATCGAGTGATTTAAAGTTTGTTAGAAAGCTCTAAGGTAGATCTACACAATTGCAAGGTCAATTTAAGGTTTTGAAGATGTTTTCCTCTTCAATTTGAAAGATAAAATTAGGGGTTCCTACGGGTTATTTATAGCCTGGAAAGTGAAATTATGTCTGCAGAGTCCTCAGATGGACTTTTCTTTCTTATTTTAAGGGCTGTACAAGTTATACAAGTGATTCTACATCTGTTAGAGCAAGTTTTTAAGCTCTCAAGACCTTCAGACAATGTACAAAAGGTTGAAGCTTCTCTAAAAGCTTTAGAGTTCGAATTTCAGACTTTGATTTGTGCAACAGACACAAAAGAATGTTTCTAATTGATTTAAACTAATTCCACAGGTTATAATTAACTCATTTGAGTAGGATTCAAGTTCATATTTCAACAAAACGCTTCTCCTGTTAGTTTGGGTTCGAAAGTAACCCAAACTGACAGGAACTAAAATCCTATCAAAATACATGTTTGAGCTCAGTCAAATCTCTCTAAAATAATCCAACAGAATCTCAGAATCTATTTAAGCCTCTTAATTCCTTAAATTGAGCTCAGATTCAAAATATCAAACTCATGTTGACTGTGAAGGCACAAAAGTTGACTTTCTGTTAAAAGCTTCTCCACAGGAAATTTAAGCCTCGAATAAAGTCTCCTCAACATCAGAAACTTATACATATCTTCAAATAGGTGTTCTGACCAACATTTCTAGGGTTTCAGGCTCGTCGCCTGAGGTTCAAAATGTGTTTGTTCGACAGAGCAATTGGAAGGTTGTTAAAGTGGAATGAGGTCATGAACCACTTTAGTGCATCGCACTAAAGCTTTTGAGTTCCTTAAATTCTTCTTATATCTTTTTATCAGACTTCTCCAACTCTGCCAGAGTTGGAGAAGATGAAGTTCAATGTTTGGCTCCAGACATTAAATCTTCAAACAAATATCCTCAAGACAATCAGTGATCCTTATTACATCATTCTGGAGCTTCTCAACAGGTTTCACAGGCTGTGTACAAATTGTGAAAACTTGCCATTTTTTATTTGGAAAGGATCCTGAGGTTGCAAGGAACCTCAGTATCACATTTAATTCTTCATTTGTCCATTAGAATTAAGATTTGATGGTGAATTCATTTTCTTAAAGGATCTGAGTGGTTAAAGCTCAGGACTGGTTTAACCAATCGATTGAGAGGTTACAACAAGTCAACAGATGTTTATATTCATAAATATATATTTAATTTAAGATTTGAACTGCTCCTAAGTCGTCATTGACAGCGAGCTCAGGAGCTTAATTAAGATTTGGGCGTTTAATTTATATGTGGTAATAATATGTATTATAGTGTCGATTAGGGTCCTAAAGTGGTGGATAAATGATGAAGAACCCAGTGAAGGTGGAATTAGGTCGAATACTGTCACCATGGACAGTGATAGTAGTCGGTGAAGGTGGAATATGAATTAGGCGATTAGGTGATCAATTAAGCAATTAAATGTGCTAGAAGTGATTATGGAAGTTAAAGGAAGGTGTATAGTGAGTTAAAAAGACAAGATTAAAGCTTTGGCGAGCTCAAGGAGCTCGTCGGAGTCAGAGAAGATGAAACTAAAATCTAAAATTACATCTAATCTAACTAACTAACTACCAGACTAAGCTAGCCTACTCCTACTCCTAATCTATTGTTACCTAGACGAAGGGGTCAATAGGGTTCCGCCGAAGTCTCATGGAGGACGACGAAATTAGAGGGTAGAAGAAAGATCTCCGAGGGGCAGATTTGAGGTGGAGCGGAGGATTCCTTTGGTCGGTGCCTGTGTCAGAGATGCAGAAGACCACGACGGACCTCCTCGGCTGATCAAGATGAATGGAGGAAGTCGGAAAGTGGAATGGGAAGTCGCCGGAGTTTTGAACGAATAGCCTATTGGGTCGGCTGCAGTGTTAGAAGAGGGAAGGGAGCCAGCTTGAGTAAAATCCGAGATGTGAGGGGGTATTTATAGCAGTTGGCGGCGAAGAGAATGGCGGGGTCTGGCCGAAGAAGGAGCTTGAGGAGCTTAACCTCCGTCGTCATCTCTGACGACGATGAGGTTATCTCCCACTGAAAAATAGGATTCCCGGTTAATCTAGACTGGTAGATGAAGTGGAGGTGGTGAGCGCAAGTTGCAAGAGCTTGGACAAAGAAGGTTGATGTCGGCAGGGCAGTAATCGCCCAGTGGTGTGACTCTTTGCCACCAGCCATTCATTCGGTTGAAGAAGAAGAGGAAAAGGGACTTAAATGAAATACAACTTAAGGACCTGTGTGAGAAATAAGGACCCGATTGTAATGAATTTTAAGGACCAAAATGTAAAGTTAGGTTTTGAAGGTTTATTTTAATTTAGATCTTTTTCAACTTTTTATATATGTTAGTAAATAAGGTAAATATTATGTTTACACCTTGAATTTACATTTTTGACCTTTTTATATTAATTTATTAGATTAAGTAAAATCACTTAAGTTATTATATACTTTGGTATACATTAAGTTTGAAGTTACTTAACTTATTAATTAAAGGAATGATTAATAGGATTTCGAGTCCAATTATTAAATAAATTATTAATAATGTTAATTGAATAATAAAATATCATTTTTAACTTATTTTAAGGTCCTTTACTAAATATCCCTTATTTTATAATTAACCCTTATATATTCATAACCTTAGCTAATTAACTAGGAAGACTAGTTAATTAGGAGTAATTAAAGATCATGATGAGTGTCTCATCATACCCCCAAGCCAAAGTTTTGTTACTCCCTAGCAAAATTAACTAAGACTATAATAATTTAAAGTACTTGGGTTTAAATTATTATAAATAGTAACTATGTAGAGGAAAGCTTAGGTCAGAAAATTTTTAAAGTTTAATATAAATGGTTAATGTATGGGGCATGTGTAAAAATTTTCTTACTTAGACTTATACTTATAACATTTTCAAAACACACTTAAAACGATTTGTAAACAAGAATTTTACTCTGAATTTGAATTCTTCAAAAATCTCTTTAATCTTTGTAACTATTCTTAACTCAAATTAGAATACAAAGTGTTTTAAGAAAACAAAACTTAAGGATTGAGAATTAAATTTTAACTCAAAAACTCAAATATATTTAAGTTAATCCCTTGTTTATGATATTTGACTTTTACCAATATAAGTTTAAGCAAATTAACCAGATACTCATTATTAATCAAACTTAGAGTAGTAAAACTCTAATTTACTAGCCTACAACACTAAAGAATAACTTCTAGACCTAGGATTCTATCAATTCTTCTCCTTTAGGTCTCAACTTAAAATCTTTAAAACTCAACTTAAAATCTTTAAAACCCAATTTCTTAAGCTTCACTGCCCAATACCAAGGTTCAGTAGCTATGATTTTAAAACATCTGTGCTTAGTGAAGAGAATTGTCCTAAAGACATCCAAAGTTGCAAAAACCCAGATCTTAAGACATCACTTTCCAATCCCAATTATTCTAATTCAAGCCTTTGGCTTGGCCTTACTCAGGTTTGGTTGCTTTCTCCTCACTAGTTTTCTATCCCGAGGTCAACACTTTTTGTGTATATCTCCCCGGTGGATCACTGGGTCTCTTATTCCTAATATTTTTTTCTCCATATTTTTTTCTCTTTTTCTATAGGTTAGAACACCCATTTGTAGCGAGGTGTTCTTTTTATTTGATGGAAGGAAGGGTAGCATCCATTTGTAACAAGATGCTTTTATTTATTTATGGCAAAACTGCATAAGCACCCTTTTTTAACAAGGCAATTAACTGCAGGGTGTTTTATTTATTTTTCTTCTTTTTCTTTTTTTTCTTTTTCTTCTTTTCCCCCCTTCTCATTTTTCTTACTACCATTATTCTCTAAATCCTTTTTCTAGGTGAGTGGCACATCCTTCACCCTTTCAAGAACCGCCTCGCGGAAATCCTTGGACTAATGAGGATTAAGACTGATCTCTTAACCTCTATGTTTTTGCAGTCTCAGATGTCAACAAGACAATTCTATGTGTGTGAATTTAGATGTTTAGGTTACCTAGCTCTCAAACCAGAGCTTGGACAACAAAGCCCTTTACTCTTAGATTCTTTAAATTTTTAGTTTCCTCCTATAGGATCGTCAAGAGAAAATTTACCAATTCTAGTCATTTATCTCTAGCTTGTAGGTTTTGTAAACTAAAATTCTACCAACTCTCTATTTAATTAACTCTCAATATTTGGCCTTTTACTTAACTTTATGATAAAATCAAAATTTCAAAAATCAAAAGGATTACTTAATCTAATTGATTAAAAAGTTATAATTCAATTCCAAAACTTAAGTTTAAAATCTTAACACACTTAGTTTCTTAATTCAAGTTAAGAATAGAAAAATAAATCTTAGAAAGATATAAAAGATTCCTAATTCAAATAAAATCTTATTTTAAAAATTTTAAACACAAAAGTGTGCTTTTACAAAATGTTTAAGTAAAATCTAATTAAGAATTGAATGCTCTTAAATACTTTAAATATATTCTATATACATTTTAAACTTCTGACCTAAAAGAAAATTAAGCTCTTAATTATAATATATATATCTTCTTCTTTTTTATTAAAAATGAATATACCCCTCTTATTATTTTTATGATTTTTTTTCAAATTTTTGTATTTATATATTTTTATTTTTATGTATATAAGATTTTTCCAATTTTTATGATTTTTTTTCAAAAATTTTTCAAATTTTTATGAAATTTTTTATTTTTTAAACATTTATATCATTTTTAGAATTTATATTTTTTTAAATTTCGTCGATATTTAATTTTTATGTGTTTTTATTTTTAAATCCACACTTAAAGTGAAAATTTCACTTCAACACCCCCCTAAGCCAAAATTTTACAATGTCCTCATTGTAAGGGTGAAAAATATTATACTTCATTTAGTATAGGGTGATGGAAGGAGTCGAATAGAGGAGATTAAAAATCTCTATACATATGATTTCAAGTCTGACTAAAGGTTAGAGTGGTCAGTCGGACTAAATGAAGGTAATCAATATGATATGAAGTGAAATTTTAAAGTGTATAAGAAAATATAACAGGAAATGGCTATATACAAGTGTGGTGGATAGATAGAAAAACCCTAGTGGAGCCGGTAACATTCTCCAACAAGACCCAAAGGATGTGATTCCAAGAAAGGTTTAAGACGTTGACCATTGACTTTGAAGGGTTGATCCTTGTTGGTTTTAGTGATTTCGACAGCTCCATTGTCGAAGACTCTAACTACAATAAATGGCCCTTTCCATTTAGAGTTGAGTTTACCTGGGAAGAGCTTCAAACGGGCATCAAATAGCAACACCTTCTGACCAGGTGCAAAGGATTTGCAGGAAATGAATTTGTCGTGGAAGGCTTTAAGTTTCTCCTTATACAGCTTTGAACGTTCATAGGAATCGTGGCGTAATTCCTCAAGTTCGCTAAGCTGCAACGTACGATTTTCACCAGACTTCAAGAGATCTAAATTACAGGCTTTAATCGCCCAATAGGCCTTGTGTTCAATTTATACGGGAAGATGATAGGGTTTCCCATAAACAAGTCTGTATGGTGACATGCCTATTGGTGCTTTGTTGGCAGTCCTATAAGCCGCCTCATCTAAACGGGAAGACCAATCCTTCCTATCGGGTCGGATTGTCATTTGAAGGATCTTTTTGATCTCCCGATTAGAGACCTCGGTTTTCCCATTAGTCTAGGGATGATAAGGTGTAGAAATACGATGTGCAACCCCATATTTTCTAAGTAAAGTTTTAAACTGGGCGTTAATAAAATGGGAACCGCCGTCAGAAATAATAGCACGTGGTACCCCAAAACGAGTGAAAATGTGACTCTGTATAAAAGGAATGACAACTCGATGGTCGTTTGTGCATGTGGGTATGGCTTCAATCCAACTAGTAAAATATAATGGAAGCCAAAAAAGGAGGAAACAGACCCATAAAATCTATGCCCCAAATGTCAATGATTTCACAGACTAGAATCAGGTTCAAATGCATCATGTCTTTTCAAGACATGCCACCGAGTGTTTGGTAGCGACTACATGCCTTACAATAAGTCTGAGAATCAGCAAATAACGTGGGCCAATAAAACCCACATTGCAAAACTTTTGCAGCGGTCTTTCTACCAGAAAAGTGACCACCATAGGCCTGGTTGTGACAAAAAGATAGGATAGAATCAATATCAGAAGAGGTGACACAATGCCTGATGATTTGATCATTACAGAGTCTAAAAAGATATGGATCTTCCCAAAAATAGTATTTGGCTTCTGCTTTGAGTCGTGATTTGTGATTCCCGTCCCAATCTGGTGGGAATTGATATGTAACTAAATAATTAACAATATCTGCATACCACGGAAGATCTGTGGATATAGTGAAAAGATGTTCATCAAGGAAGTGCCCTGTGATTGGTGGAGATGATTCGATTGTATCAGAAGGAAGATGAGAAAGATGATCTGCAACAACATTTTGCTTACCCGCCTTATCATGAATTTCTAGGTCAAATTCTTGCAAAAGCAAGATCTATCTGATTATCCTAGGTTTCGTGTCCTTCTTAGGTAGAAGGTGTCGAATAGCTGAGTGATCAGAGTACATTATGATTTGAGATCCGAGTATGTAAGATCTAAATTTTTTTAATCCAAATACTATTGCTATTAACTCTTTCTCTATAACTGTGTAATTCCTTTGTGTCTCATTCAATGTTTTACTAGCATAGTAAATCACCACTAGATTCTTCTCAATTTTCTGTCCTAAAACAGCTCCTATTGCATAATCTGATGCATCACGCATGATTTCAAATGGTAAATCCCAATTAGGTGGTTGCAAAATTGGAGCCTGTATAACTCTATCTCTCAATGTTTTAAATGCTAAAATACACTCCTCATCCATCTCAAAAATCGCATCCTTTGTGAGGAGGTTTGTGAGTGGTCGGGCAATTTTTGAAAAATCAAGGATGAATCTTCTATAAAATCCCACATGCCCGAGAAATGATCTAATGCCTTTGATCGAGTCAAGAATTGGAAGATTTGCAATTTAATTGATCTTGGCTCGATCTACTTGGATACCCCACTCAGATACGAGATGACCAAGTACTATGCCCTTAGAAATCAGAAAATGGCTCTTCTCCCAACTAAGGACAAGGTTAACCTTAATACATCTTTTTAGAACCTTCAACAAATTATCCAAGCAAATATCAAATGTCTCCCCGAAGACTGAAAAGTCATCCATAAAAACCTCCATATATTCACCCACCATTTCAGTAAAAATGGCTAACATGCAACGCTGAAAAGTCGCGGGTGTGTTGCAAAGCCCAAATGGCATTCTTCGGAAAGCAAAGGTTCTGAAGGGGCAGGTGAAAGTCATTTTCTCTTGATCTTTGGGATAAATTGTAACTTGATTATATCCAGAGTAGCCATCTAAAAAGCAAAAGAACCTATTACCAGCTAATCTCTCAAGGATCTGATCAATGAATGGTAAAGGGAAATGGTCCTTTGTAATAGAATTCAGTTTTCGATAATCGATACAAACCCACCACGAATTCGCAATTCGTGTGGGAATGGTTTCTCCAGATTCAATTTTGATTATGGTGAGTCCTGCCTTTTTGGGTACCACTTGAATTGGACTCACCCAAGGGCTATCAGATATAGGATAAATAATATCAGCATCAAGCCACTTGATTATCTCTTTCTTAACAACCTCGTTTAGATTAGGGTTTAGGCGTCTTTGAGCTTCTCTTGAAGGTTGTTCCCTATCTTCAATATAGATGCGATGAGTACAAAAATTGGGGCTAATCCCTATGAGATCATGTAAAGTCCACCCAATTGCCTTCTTGTGATCTCGAAGTACTTTGATCAATTTGGATTCTTGTGATTCAGATAGATGAGAATTGATTATTACAGGATATGTTTGATTAGATTTGAGATATACATATTTAAGATCATCAGGCAATGGTTTCAATTCAAGCATAGGAGTAGAATCAACGGCAAGATTTGGGGCAGGATTTTCAATTGTGAAAAGTGATTCAGATTCATAGTCAAATTCGGGATTGAGTAGAGATTCCAATAACGTTTCATTGCTTTTAGGATATGGAATATTAAAAGATGTGCTTTCTAAATCTAGAGAACTAATGTCATCCTCAAAAACTTCTATTGATTTTATTTCCTCAATCCATTCACAATCAAATCCACTAGAAGCTCTAAATATATCTAACTTAATTGTCTTCTCCCGAAATTTCAATTCAATCTTTCTTGATTCACAATCAATGTTGGCTTTTGCAGTAGGCAAAAAGGGTCTCCCTAAAATAATTAGGGTGTGGCTAATGTATTCGGGTACTTCCATATCAAGAACAATAAAATCTACAGGGAAGTAAAAATTCCAAACTCTTACAATAACATCCTCCAACATTCCTTTTGGTGACTTAATAGATCTATCAGCTAATTGTAAAGTCACATTGGTAGACTTAAGGTTTTCTATTTGAAAGTATTTTACCAAAGAGAAAGGAATGAGGTTAATAGAAGCTCCTAAATCTAGAACTCTATCAAAATGCTGATCCCCAATTATATAGGTAATAAATGGAGATCCTGGGTCTTTCTTTTTTAAAGGAAGCATACTTGAAATAATAGAGCTCACATGCTCTGAAAGTACAACAGTGCTTCCTTTCTTCGACTTACACTTAGGAGTACACAATTCCTTAAGAAATCTCGCGTATGTCGGAATGTGTTTGATAGCATCTAGGAGTGGGATATTAATATGTACCTGTTCAAAATCTTAATCAAATCTTCATCTAATGTAACAGGTTGTTTTTGTTTCCAAGTCTTCTTCAAAGCTTCTGGGAATGGGACGCGGGTTTCCTATTCTACTGAGGTGTTATCCTGATCTTGCGAATTAGCAGGAATTGCGGGAGCGAGTTCTGCACCTCTTCCAGATGTAGAAATAGGGGTTAATCTAAATGTACTAGGGTCTTGGGATAGGTTCCTTGGAAAAACTAGATCCCTAGTGGAAGTTCCACGGTAGGTTGTAATAGAGTTAATAGCCACATGAGAAGAAGAAGCAGTTGAAGAAGAAGATGCTTGTGAATTTTGGAAAGATAGATCATTAATTAATGGTTGATTTGCAATTGATTACTGTTGATTTAGATATTCAAAATCAAGATTAGAAATAGGTGGATTCAGATTTTGATTCAGATTTGGATTTAGGGGTAATTGATTAAGAAGATGGACATGTCCCTGATTCAGATTTTGAACTCCTGGGTGTTGTCTTTGCTAGATATTCCTAGGGTTTGGAATTGGCTGGGATGGAAGGGTCCCTAGCTGACGAGATTTAGCTAACTGCGTGATTTGACCCCTAAGATTAGCCAATTCTGCCGAACATTGTCGTTGGACTTCAGCAAGAGCCTTAGCATTTTGTCACTGGCTCTCAGTCACAGCTCTCAAAATCTGGTCTAGCTGTGAATCTCTATTTGGCCCTACGGGGTTTTGCGAACCCGCGTAAAATGGCCTTGCATTGTGTTACTAAAACAACAATGTTGGCAGGTTTTGTCTGGTCTGAGTCGGATATGATGGTCTTTGTGTATGGTCAGACCAAGAAAAATTAGGGTGATTACGCAATCCAGGATTATAGGAATTTGAATATGGGTTTGATCTTGGTGTGTATCCCTGAATGACATTTAAGTCAAGAGGATATGACATGTTTTCTACAACAGGAAAGGGTGGGGAAAAGGGTGGGTAAGATTGTGGGACAAAGGTCCCTCCTTGGGTTGGTGGAGTAGATAGAAAACCCAAGAAAGATGGATCTCTAGAATCTAGATTATTCACAAATTCCCTCCCCATGGGAATTTGCGAAACAGGTAAATATGCAGGATTCGTAGCAAGTAGAGGTGTAAGAGTCTTCATTGTGTTTCTAACCTCGTCGAGATGCTTTGCTACGATATTGACTTTGTCCAGTTTTTCTACAATAATCTCTAAATCCTTTGAACTGGACGGATTACCTATCTCATGAATGCCCTTATGCAGATTTTGATGATTCGTATTCGCTCCCCACGTGAATTGCGACATAGATGCATTGTTGATCGAGTTTTCCGCCATCCCTTCAAATAATTCTGAAGCGGATTCTGCGTCATGATTTAGAAAATTCCCTCCACAAGAGGCATCGACTAGATTGCGAATGCCCTCTTGTAAACCATAATAAAATATCTGCATGAGTTGCCAACGAGGGATGTCATGATGTGGGCATTTCCTTTGCAATTCATGAAAACGTTCCCATCCTTCATGAATTGGTTCTCCTTGATTTTGATTGAAAGTAGTAATAGCTTGCCTTAAAGCATTGGTTCGACTAATTGGAAAGAATTTCTTAGAAAATGTGGATTCGAGTTCAGCCCAAGTTGAGATTGGTCTTGCTATAGCTCTATACCAATAAGTTGCTTTATCTTTAAGGCTAAAAGAGAATATTTTCATTAGTAGGATTTCCCTATTTTGATTTCGAGGGCCAAGAGTTTGGGATAAATTTTTAAGATCTTCTATATGTTGAAATGGATCCTCGGATGCAAATCCATGAAAGTGAGGGATTAAACCTATAATGTTTGGCTTTAATTCTGGATCATTTTCCCCAATAGGTATCTTAACATTAGGCTCTACTTGTGCATTAGATAGGTTATAATAATCTCTAAGTAGAGTCCTTAGATGATTGATCGGTAAATCAGGGTTTTCAAAACCCGCCTCATGTCGAGGTGAAGAATAGGTTTGAAGAGTCTGCAAATTATTCAAGGCTGCTGTTAATAAATTGATTTGTCTTGTTTGCTCTAGCATCCTAAGATTATGGTTCAGGAGCGCCTCATGAATATCAAAAGGAGGCATCTCCCCCTGACCAGAAGTAGAAGGGATCTTGAGATTAAGATTCTGCATTGGATCCATAGAAGAAGATGGATCAAACCGGAAAACCATTGGTTGCTTATCTGCAACCGGCCTAGGATCACCTGTCAACGGTGGTGCAAGAGGCGCATGCAAGGATCGCCTCCCGTCCATAAATGGAAAATAATGTGCAAGTGCACACGCACACCACCAATAAGAAAATAGCTGCACAAAAAAAACCCGCAAAACAGCGCAAAAGATGCTGGTTTTGCTCTTCTCTCAAAGGAAAGAAGAAATTTCTAAGGTATGCAAAGTAATTTGATGCAAATAAGTAGAGTAACAGTATCAAAATACGTATCCTAATCTGTGACTACGCAGGTGCGTACCTTAAAGCTCAAAGGTCTAAGGTCTAGGATCGAGACCGCTCACTACTGGCTCCCCGAGGCTCTAGTAGTGAGACAGACTTGTTGATCTTCGGCCAAAGCCCTAAGAGGTGCAAAGAGGAGAGATAGAAAAATAGACTCGTGTGACTCTAGTGATCGCGCTGTGTGCGCGATAGCATGCAATAGACGATATCGATATAAAAACCCGCATGCATTCTACAAACAGATTTAAGTCACCAATTTTACTTCCGCTTTTAAATTCATCTTTTTCAAAAATATATCAAACTACAATGGCTGCTTTTTATATCTTTTCAAACAAAAATATGTGATCCTTTTAAATCTCAAAGGATAGGGATCTACACAGGTTTTCTCGTATTTTCCCACTGATGCGATAAAAACAGTTTAAAAAAGTATTCCTGAGTCAGATCGCTCTAATTTCTAGCAGAAAAATGCACTCCTAAGAGTGTATGCCTATGTATATGCTGCTAGTTAGAAAAGGATGTATTTTTTTATTTTTATTTTTTTTTAAATGCAACAAAACAAAAGTATAGAAATACTCACAAAAACAAAAACAGTAAAAACTGATTCCCGCCTTCTCCTGAGATCACCCATGAAGGTAAACCTAAAAAGAAGATAGAAAATAAAAGCAAAAACAAAAACAAAACACACTAATTAGAACAAAAATTAGTAAAAATAAAAATATATACAAAATACCACCTAATTAGACAATTAAACCTTTTAAATTTTAGTGAATCAAAATATTACCTCCTCGGCAACGACGCCATTAAAATGATCACGTGCTTTCACTCAACTCAGTAATTAAGTTAATTTCACTTAATTAAGAGTAGAGGAAATCACTTAGGTTAACTCGAAATTATGTCGGTTGTGCAATATAGGGTCGAATTAACCTAAATTTTTTAAAATTTTTACTGGTTGAGTCTAGATTGTTCACTGGGAGGTATAATAATTTCTACATTCACCAATTTTCTTTTATTTCTCTATAATTTTAGGAGGTATAACTAGTTTGATTTTAAAACATGAATTTTGCCAACATATTTAAACTATAAAAAATATACAAAATTCCATATGAAAAACATATTTACTTAAAATGATGTTTGTTTTCCAATTTTATTTCAAAAGAAATTAAGGCAATTAAAAGTTATTCTATCAAAACATGCCTTTTTACAATTAAAACAAATTCAAAAAGTAATTAAAATGATGCAAGAAAAGATTTTCTTCAGCCTCTCATCTTCTTCTCCTTTTCTTTCTCTTCTTCTCTCTCTCAAGCTCTTTTCTTACCTTTCTTCTGTTCTGTTCCTGCCTTCTCCTCTTCTTCCCTTAGTCTTCTCCTTTTGTTCCTTAATCTCTTTTCCTTCCTTAGTGCCTTTGCTCCTTTGTTTACTTAGCCTTCAACTTCAACACTTAGCATTTAACAACCATCGGATTCTCTTTCAATTCCCCTAGACTTTCAGCTGAATCGGGTTTTTTTACTTATTTAACCAAAATTATTTTATTTGCGACGAGGTCCTTTCGAGGATACACAACACCTTGAGACTAGGGTGGGACTAGACCCTAGTCGATCCTCGCCTAATCTCAATTAGGTTTGATTTTGGTTTATTTCATTTCGATTCATAGTCTCGAACCAATTTGGCTCAGCCCGGCCTCCCAGGCCTCTCGCCCTCCCAGGGCACATTCGCTCACGCCCCCAAGGGTGCACACCTGCGGGCACACAAGCCCGCACACACACACACTCATATGCTCAGATCAGATCGGTAACCCGTGCATCGAGCGTTGATGACTAAAGAGTCGAGGTAGCAAATTCGTTTTATCCCCATGTGCGCGCTCAGAATCCGACGATGTGGGACTATCTGACCCCTTCCAGACCCAACTTCAAATGATCATAACTTTCTACCCAGAGCTCCAAATCGAGTGATTTAAAGTTTGTTAGAAAGCTCTAAGGTAGATCTACACAATTGCAGGGTCAATTTAAGGTTTTGAAGATGTTTTCCTCTTCAATTTGAAAGATAAATCAGGGTTTCCTACGGGTTATTTATAGTCTGGAAAGTGAAATTATGTCTGCAGAGTCCTCAGATGGACTTTTCTTTCTTATTTTAAGGGCTGTACAAGTTATACAAGTGATTCCGTATCAGTTAGTAGTAAGTTATTAAGCTCTCAAGACCTTCAGACAGTGTACAAAAGGTTGAAGCTTCTCTGAAAGCTTCAGAGTTCAAATTTCAGACTTTAATATGTGCAACAGACACAAAAGAATGTTTCTAATTGATTTAAACTAATTCTAAGGGTTGTAATTAACTCATCTAAGCAGGATTCAAGTTCATATTTCAACAAAATGCTTCTCCTGTTAGTTTGGGTTCGAAAGTAACCCAAACTGACAGGAACTAAAATCCTATCAAAATACATGTTTGAGCTTAGTCAAATCTCTCTAAAACAATCCAACAGAATCTCAGAATCTATTTAAGCCTCTCAATTCCTCAGATTGAGCTTAGATTCAAAATATCAAACTCATGTTGACTGTGAAGGCACAAAAGTTGACTTTCTGTTAAAAGCTTCTCCACAGGAAATTTAAGCCTCGAATAAAGTCTCCTCAACATCAGAAACTTATTCAGATCTTCAGATAGGCGTTCTGACCAACATTTCTAGGGTTTCAGGCTCGCCGCCTGAGGTTCAAAATGTGTTTGTTCGACAGAGCAATTGGAAGGTTGTTACAGTGGAATGAGGTCATGAACAGCTTCAGTGCATCGCATTGAAGCTTTTGAGTTCCTTAAATTCTTCTTATATCTTTTTATCATACTTCTCCAACTCTGCCGGAGTTGGAGAAGATGAAGTTCAATCTTTGGCTCCAGACATTAAATCTTCAAACAAATATCCTCAAGACAATTAGTGATCCTTATTACATTGTTCTGGAGCTTCTCAACAAGTTTCACAGGCTGAAGCACAGATTTGGTTCGCCGGAACTCACCGGAGCTCCGGTGAGTCCAGAAAATATGTAATCTATGTACAAATTGTGAAAACTTGCCATTTTTGATTTGGAAAGGATCCTGAGGTTGCAAGGAACCTCAGTATCACATTTAATTCTTCATTTGTCCATTAGAATTAAGATTTGATGGTGAATTCATTTTCTTAAAGGATCTGAGTGGTTAAAGCTCAGGACTTGTTTAACCAATCGATTGAGAGGTTACAACAAGTCAACAGATGTTTATATTCATAAATATATATTTAATTTAAGATTTGAACTGCTCCTAAGTCGTCATTGACAGCGAGCTCAGGAGCTTAATTAAGATTTGGGCGTTTAATTTATATGTGGTAATAATATGTATTATAGTGTCGATTAGGGTCCTAAAGTGGTGGATAAATGATGAAGAACCCAGTGAAGGTGGAATTAGGTCGAATACTGTCACCATGGACAGTGATAGTAGTCGGTGAAGGTGGAATATGAATTAGGCGATTAGGTGATCAATTAAGCAATTAAATGTGCTAGAAGTGATTATGGAAGTTAAAGGAAGGTGTATAGTGAGTTAAAAAGACAAGATTAAAGCTTTGGCAAGCTCAAGGAGCTCGTCGGAGTCAGAGAAGATGAAACTAAAATCTAAAATTACATCTAATCTAACTAACTAACTACCAGACTAAGCTAGCCTACTCCTACTCCTAATCTATTGTTACCTAGACGAAGGGGTCAATAGGGTTCCGCCGAAGTCTCATGGAGGACGATGAAATTAGAGGGCAGAAGAAAGATCTCCGGGGGGCAGATTTGAGGTGGAGCGGAGGATTCCTTTGGTCGGTGCCTGTGTCAGAGATGC
The DNA here is from genome assembly GCA_037157565.1 of Thalassia testudinum. Taxonomy (NCBI): domain Eukaryota; kingdom Viridiplantae; phylum Streptophyta; class Magnoliopsida; order Alismatales; family Hydrocharitaceae; genus Thalassia; species Thalassia testudinum. Next base: position 11,860,415 of record JAZHRO010000044.1, on the reverse strand, counting down.
AGAAGACCACGACGGACCTCCTCGGCTGATCAAGATGAATGGAGGAAGTCGGAAAGTGGAATGGGAAGTCGCCGGAGTTTTGGACAAATAGCCTATTGGGTCGGCTGCAGTGTTAGAAGAGGGAAGGGAGCCAACTTGAGTAAAATCCGAGGTGTGAGGGGGTATTTATAGCAGTTGGCGGCGAAGAGAATGGCGGGGTCTGGCCGAAGAAGGAGCTTGAGGAGCTTAACCTCCATCGTCATCTCTGACGACGATGAGGTTATCTCCCACTGAAAAATAGGATTCCCGGTTAATCCAGACTGGTAGATGAAGTGGAGGTGGTGAGCGCAAGTTGCAAGAGCTTGGACAAAGAAGGTTGATGTCGGCAGGGCAGTAATCGCGCAGTGGTGTGACTCTCTGCCGCCAGCCATTCATTCGGTTGAAGAAGAAGAAGAAGAAGAGGAAAAGGGACTTAAATGAAATACAACTTAAGGACCTGTGTGAGAAATAAGGACCCGATTGTAATGAATTTTAAGGACCAAAATGTAAAGTCAGGTTTTGAAGGTTTATTTTAATTTAGATCTTTTTCAACTTTTTATATATGTTAGTAAATAAGGTAAATATTATGTTTACACCTTGAATTTACATTTTTGACCTTTTTATATTAATTTATTAGATTAAGTAAAATCACTTAAGTTATTATATACTTAGGTATGCATTAAGTTTTAAGTTACTTAACTTATTAATTAAGGGAATGATTATAGGGATTTGAGTCCAATTATTAACTAAATTATTAATAATGTTAATTGAATAATAAAATATCATTTTTAACTTATTTTAAGGTCCTTTACTAAATTTCCCTTATTTTATAATTAACCCTTATATATTCATAACCTTAGCTAATTAACTAGGAAGACTAGTTAATTAGGGGTAATTAGAGATCATGATGAGTGTCTTATCATGGCTTCGGATCTGAGTACTTCTCCCGAATGAGGGTCCAAGGCTCCTCATTCATTGCTCTGAGAAAGACTTGCATCCTCTTCTTCCAATACCCATAGTCCTAATCAAAATAGGGAGGACATGTAGAAGACTGTCCTTTGGTACACCTTGATGTAGATGCCATTGCGATTTCAGTTGTTACATCTTCTCACAACCGGGCTCTAATACCACTTGATAGGATCCAAAATATGGAATATGGCTATGTGCACAAATACTCAAAAACAAAATCAGTAATAATAAGAAAATTTGCACAATCAATCAAACCACAGAAATTGGCACAATATGTATAGTGGTTCCCCTCCCTTGGGTATTCCACTACCTAAGCTCCCAGCTTAGGGATTTTAACTCGATTCTCTCAACCCCGAGAGAATCAACTTGCTAAACCGAGGTAATAAACAGATTACCTCAACCCAAGTACAAAAATGAGTTTGTTACACCCCAACGAGCAACAAGCTTAAAATACAAGTAAGAACTGGTGTAAGAAAGAGAACTCTTACAACAAGAATTCCTAAGCCTCTCAACAATAATATAAAATTAATACCAATTTGAGAGCCTAGAATGAACGTGAATGCCTCGTCAATGTGTGAAGAAATCACGTTGATGTGCTTGATAATCCGTAGAGAGATTGAGAGCAGCAAACTATTCCTTCTCTTGAATATGTGGTGGAAAAATATGAAATATAGCTCTAGGAATTTTCCTTATATTTCTAATATCTCTAATCTATAAACAAAGAGTCCTAGGGTCATTTTATAGAGTTTAGGATCTCAGGATTCGTCTACTAGACGTTGGGATTTAATTTCTAACGTTCACATTGACAAAATAAGTTTTCTAGCCATTCTATTTTGAGCCAACGGCTAGTTGGTACCAGAACTAAAGTACCTGTACCGGTACTAACAGCTCACTGCCACCAGTATATGAGTCCTGGTACCCGTACTCATCATTGGTACCGATACTTATGACTCCTAGGTTTGGAATTCCTTGGGCACAGTAACCTACCTATACCAGTACTCATCATGGGTATCGGTACTTGTAAGGTTCAGGCCAGAAATAAGGCATCAACTTATGGCCAACATGTACCGGTACTCATGGTTGGTACCAGTACTTGTTCACAGTTTGAGATGAATTCTCAAACCTGTGCCTTGCAAATACCAGTACTGATAAATAGTATTGGTACTTGCTTACAAGTACTTGTTTTAAGTGTTTTAATCCATTACGTACTTTGAAAATGTTCACAATATAAATCCTAATTTATCTCTAATTGATTTTACGATCTAAGTTATGATTCTTTGTTAAGAGGCATATACAATCTATAAATATAAAATCTAAACTAGAAAAACTAAAGGTCAAGGATGATCTCCTCCTCGACTCTTCCTTGTCATCTTGCCTTCTTCTTATCATGATCTTCTCCTTTTCATCAAGCCTCCATCATTTCTTGTTTGTCTTGCTTCTTCACCTAAATTTGAAAAACACTTAATGGCAAACATTAATCCATAATAATTTTGTTAACACTAAAATAAGATGTGGAATAAGGTTCCGGTACCAATTAGCTGTTGGCTCAAAACAGAACGGCTAGAAAATTTATTTTGTCAATGTGAATGTTGGGAATTAAATCCCAACGTCAAGTAGACAAATCCCTGAGATCCTAAACTCTATAAAATGACCCTAGGACTCTTTATTTATAGACTAGAGATATTAAAAATACAAGGAAAATTCCTAGAGCTATATTTCACATTTTTCCACCACATATTCAAGAGAAGGAATAGTTTGCTGCTCTCAATCTCTCTAAGGATTTGCAAGCACATCGACGTGATTTCTTCATACATTGTCAAGGCATTCACATTCATTCTAGGCTCTCTTGGTATTAATTTTATATTATTGTTGAGAGGCTTAGGAATTCTTGTTGTAAGAGTTCTCTTTCTTACATTAATTCTTATTTGTATTTTTGTTGGGTTGTAACAAACCCATTTTTGTACTTGGGTTGAGGTAACCTGTTAATTACCTTGGTTTGGTAAATTGATTCTCTTGGGGTTGAGAGAATCGAGTTAAAAACCCTAAGCTGGGAAGCCCAGGTAGTGGAGTACCCAAGGGAGGGGAACTACTATACATATTGTGCCAAGTTTTGTGGTTTGATTGATTGTGCAAATTTTCTTGTTATTACTGATTTTATTTTTGAGTATTTGTGCACATAGCCATATTTCATATTTTGGATCTATCAAACAGGACTAGGCTTACGGGCGAGGTCGCAAGCGAGGAGTGCAGAGGTGGGTTAAGCGGGTGAGGGATGGCTGGGGACCCGACCCTCATGTCTTGGCAAGGGGTCGGGTGCACAAAACACTTTTATCTCGCACAAGCAGCCTCAATCTTTACGATGTGGGACTAAATGTCCTACAGTCTTTCTTTGTGCACAGCTGGAGGATGAGGACTCCAATTGAGGTTGAAGATGATGCTGTGGAATCCAATTGAGTGCCTAGTGAAGGATCTCGAGGTCAACTTCTTCACCTAGGCGTGGTGTATAGAGGAGTCGTGGCTGGATGACTACAGGTGTCATTGGAGAAGTTGAGGGCAGCAACTGTCATCTAGTGAAGACCTGAAACCAAGAACACGGCCTTGCGGCCATGTCAAATGTGCTTAAAAGGATCACCATGAAGCGGCGAGTGCAGTGGTGGTTGTCTCTTGGGGGTTGAAAGCCGGTGGAGGGTTGACGGTGATGGAGACGATGAGAGGAGAAGGCGATGTTTAGGGAGGAGTTTCAATGAGTGAAGAGTGAAATTGGTTGAGGGCTTTTGTAGAGGGTGGCATGGCGAAGCTTGTGGACGTGGTGAGGTAGTGTTTGGAGGTGTGTGGCATCAGGGAGGCTTCATCGAAGTATCGCTGGAGTGGAAGACGAAGGTGGTGTAGCGGGCGATACAGTGGTCGTGAGGGTGTTGTGAGTATAAGGAAAGGAAGTAGAGGGAGAGAGGAAGAGATAGAGGGACTTAGAAAGGAAGGAGGCGGATGGAGAGCACCGGCTTTGGCGAGCCAGAGCCGAAGAAGATGGAGTCTGGTGAGGTGGAGCGGCGACGACGAAGAGGGAGTAAGCCCTTGTTGTGGCTAGCGAGGAGTGGAATCGAGAGGGGAAGTGATGAGAACCTCATCATGAGCCATAACTAGCTCATTTTGACCCAATAAAGAAGATAAAAGCTCCTACATAACCTAAAAGAAGGCCTAACTGAAGGAACAAGTGCCCTGAGAAGAAAACATGAAATAAAGGTTAAAACTGCAATTTTACCATTGCAGTACGTAAATAGGATTTCTCAGAGGCAAAACATAGGTCAAATGGTCTAAATGAGATAAAAAGTGGGTTGAGTCAATCAGAAATGGGTTCATGTTCAATCTAAGAACTAAATGACACTTGGTAACCCTAAAACAGACCCACTTAAATTAACAAGGTTCCGGTCAGAACAAAAATCAAGTAAACCCTCTACAAATCATTGGAAAACATCCTCTAGGGTTTGGAACATTTAATTTGGCCTTTGGAACCTAGTTTGACATAGATTAGGGTCCTAGCTCTTCAATTAACCTAATTTGGGTTTTTACGCAAAATGTCCAGTCAAACGAGGTCAAACCTAAAATCCAACTTCACCATTGGATTCCTGAGGTCAAAATTAGGTTTGTACCAAAATTTGGACCTAAGGAGAGGTCACTTGACCTACTTTGCAATTTAGTACACCCAAATCACAAATTGGTCCCTATCTTTTGAATACCGTTGCAGAGAACCCCCTAGGTTCTTCGCCTCCTTTGCAAACCGGTCCTGCCGCCATTGCTAGGGTAGAATCGAGCTCCGGCGAGGTTCGGAGAGGGATTTCTCTCTAATCCCTCAGAGATTCCCTCCCAGAAATGGAAGGAGGATTCTCTGAAAAGTTCCCTTCCTTATAAAGTCAATTACAATCGCTGGTGTGAACTCAATCTCTCATGCGAACGCACAAGAGATTTGGGTATCCTAACTCCTTTCCATCTTTGGCGACCAACCTCAGGCAATTACGTGCCCTTCACACCATGCACACCCAGTCCAGCGCCTATATAAGAACCCACAACTCCGGCCGAAGAGGCTGAGCTTGATTTGGCCGAGTTTCCCCCTTCAATTCCTCTCCTACTGCCCGGCCAAATGTCCCAGCTAGCTCCGGCGAGCCCCCTCCCCTCCCTCTTTGCTCTGCCACAAAACCAGTGGCAGAGTTAGCTTCCTGACCTCCCTCCGCGTCGCGCAGTACCAGCGCACGCCGCCTCAGCCTCGTCGTCGCCGCCGTTCTCCCCCACTGGGCGTCATCTTCTCCAGCGACAGCAGGTACTGCTGTCCGCCTTCCGTCCCCTTTCGTCTTTACAATTAGGTTATAACTCCTCTCCATCCTCTCCTCTCTCTTTTCCCCCTGTTATCTCATCTGATTACCCCTCAACCGACGCTGACCACCCTCATCTTCCACATCACCGACCGACCTCCGGCGAGCCGCTTCCACCATTCCAGCACTCCACACGGCTCGCCAACCACTTCGGGAGCTCCGCCTCACCACCAGGAACTCGCTCCACCCCACAACTGCCACTCCAGACCTCCATAACCACCCCCCGAACAACCCACCATCACCGGCCACAGGTTGACCTAGGCGCGCATGCCTAGGCCGACCGGCAACCTGCAGCATCACCCACCGCCTTCGCCGTGCTACGGCGAAGGTTTCCAGCTATTCTGATTGGGCCAATAGGCCATTCTGTGGAATCTCAGGTGAACGCCCCGGCCGCCATTAACAGCCGAAGCAGCAGGAAGCTTGGAGCAGCAGCAGGCGTCAGGCTTCCCAGGCGGCAGGTGCAGCAGACTCTCGCAAGTATCGCGAGGTGACTGAGTTCAGCGAGGAGCACCAGCAGGGCCTTCAGCGTGGGCAATTGCACACGAGAGTCTGCGGGCGCGCGCAAAGGAAGGGCGGAATGTTTAGTCCCACATCGTGGAATCTCAAGGCACAGGTATGGTATAAAGAGTTTTTGTGATATAGGTTTACTGCCTCGAAAGCACGGGGGTGAGGTCCCTCACTGACCCCACACCCGCCTCGTCCGCGACCTCACCACGTGGACTTGGCGGATCCGACCCGACCTAAGCCTACGCACTCCTCGCGCATCACACCACCTTCCGGTGCGCCTGGTCCTGGGTACGATCCGACCCGATTAATGCCTGTGGCTCTGGGAGAGCGTTCGTGAGTGAACTGCTTGAGAGAGAGAGATGCGCGGGTAGTGGGAGAAGGGTTAGGTTTTGCTGCTGTGCAGGCCAGGCTGAACGCAGGAGAAGGACTTGGCCGCTATAGAAGAAGAAGAAGGAAAGGCGAGGCGAAGAAGAGAAGAAAGAAGGAGCAAAGACAGAGAAGAAGAAAGAAAGAAGCCTTCGCACGAGAAGAAGGAAAGCAGAGAGAAGCGAAACGAAGAAGAAAATAAAAGACAGAGAAGAAGAAAGAAAGAAGCCTTCGCACGAGAAGAAGGAAAGCAGAGAGAAGCAAAACGAAGAAGAAAATGAGAGACTGCAGGAGAAGAAAAGGAGAAATACTTTTAAGACGTCTGATCACAAAGATCAGACGTCCAATTTCATATTTTTGTCCTAATTATTTTTAATTGCATACATTCACATTTGAATTGATATTTTGAGTAAATTAGAGTGTTCAATTACATTTTGACTAGTAGTAAATTCCATTTGCTCCCTGTGTTCGACCTCGGATACTCCGGTTTTCGAGTAATAAAAATCTTTATTTGTTTTGAACGCTTTCGCTGCTATACTACAATGCGATATTATCTTTTAACAAACCGCACAAAAGCGCGACGAACATTTTGGCGCCGTTGCCGGGGAGCAATGCGTAATTTACCACTAGTCTCTACATTCTTTTTATCATATTGAACACTAACTTGCCCTACTTTGCTTTGATGTGATCTTGCAGGTACTTCATGAGAAAATCTCTCCCGCAAGTCAACCACTCCAAGGCAGGTAATTTCTTTTCTTCCTTAATCATCCCCTAATCTTTGAAAGACAAAAGGAAGAAAATCAATTTAGGAATCAATTGCCTTCTTTATATAGTAATCACCATCTCTAAGGCAAAACATTTCCTGATTTTGCGAAAATTTCTGCAAATACTCTTGAAGTTGGAGTGATTTGTTTTCCCATCCCACAAATTCTTGTGCCTAGTTGAAATAACGCTTAATCTCGGCGGACCACACACTTCTTGTTTATAAGTCCAAAGAGAACTTTTGAAAAAGAAAAAGAGGATTGGAAATAGAATCAAATTAGGGTTTCCACATTAGGGTCTTGAAGTGTTAGTCACACATGCCTGTATAAAAGGAAATAAACCCTCCCGCATCAGTGTGCTACCCAAGCCCTTGATTGAAGAGAGCTAAAAAAGACAAACCCTAAAAATTTAGCTTTAATCACTTGAACCCTAAAAACTTTGGACCTAATAACCTGGGAATCAAATCAGGGTGATCTCTAGGCTCCGAGCGTAGAATCATTCTGCCATCTATAGGACAGGTCAGGTGAAGTTGACCCCTTGGGTCAACCAACCTCTAAATTAGGTCACAACGCCAAACACATCTAAAGTTCAAGTGAGAACCCTAAAAGCACCTTTGAAATAAAAAGTGATAGATTTAAGAGGTCAAGGTCCCCATTCTGGTCTACCAGGAATTTCAGTGACAAGAGAGGTCGGGTGGGGGAAACCCTGTAACCCGTAGGGACGCTCTACCGTGTAGGGGTCTTTGCGGGACTCTCCCTCTCTGGCTGCCCAGGTAATTCCCAGGTGGACGATTTTCTGATCCAGGGGTCCATCTGCCCCGAACCTCCATAGTCATCCAAACATTTTTGGGTGTCTTGATTGGGTCAAGAACATCTCCAGTCCTGCATCTTTTCTCCATAGAGCACACACACTCATTTTCAGTGGGACTCGTTATTCAGATCTGATAGCTTCATAACACATCTTGAGTCAAACTCTGATCTTGATTCCACCACCTGATCCAAATATGCAGCCGAACCACCTAGGACTACCAGTCGAGAAACCTGAATATCGGAGATCCATGAGAGATAAAATGATTGAGGATGCCATGAAATTCTATGAAAATGAAGAAACCTCAACAACAGTAGGAAACGTTCAGGTTGATGTCCCAACAACCACAACCTTTGTCATAACTTGTGCCCAAGTACTATTAGCAGAAGCCAACAAAGGATCAACCCGTGACTTGCTCATTACTGCATACATTGAGATAGAAAAATTACATAATAGTGAATACCTTCAATGTATGACAAATCCTCGACTTTGGAAGCAACACCAAGATAGTCTTGAAAAACGGGAAGAGATAATGAGATTAGTAAAACAAGTTATTGATCAGAAATACCCGTATATACCACAAACAGAGGATGAACTATCTTGGGACAACATCGAGGATAAATCTGATCTCGGGTTTGAGGCACAAAATGGTTGTGGATTCCCAACCCAGATAAAGTACAATGTGCCTGATATTGAAGAAGGTTGGGAAGCTCCAAATGCAGGAAAATACAATGTTGAGCCCATTTTAGAATCCCAAAACTCCTGCAAGTATGAAAGTAGAACTGAACCTCTCAAGGGTATAAATTCCGTCCCTTATTCTGATAAGGTGACCCTCGAAGTTTATTCAGACCTAGATTCTAGTAATTCCACTCACATCCTAAGCCTAGAATCTAGATCTGAAACCTATATTGAAGATTTCAAGGCCCCATATGAAGAAGATCAACCTTTTAATAAAGAATATGATTTTGGGCCTCGATTTGATGAATATCCCTCGTCAACCTCCTCAGAGGAACGAATCGATTTTGCGGAAGTCGTGCCAATCTACGACACAGAAATCGAGGAGTTGGACGAGCAATGTTTCAATTGGGTCTACCCTACTAGCTTAGAATCTGAGCCTCTACCAGATAAGGATACCCTTTTAAGCTCAGAATTAACATTTAGGCTAGATCCCAGTCAGGCTGCTGAATATACAACATATGATTTATTCTATGGTGGAACTCATGATCTAGAATCTCATTCAAACTTTGATTTTCGCAAACTCTCCGACGATCTCGAATCTGACCATAACATCGGAGAAAATCTGCCTCCTGATTATAACATGTCAATCTTCTTTGAAGCCACCTGCTCCACAGATACAGAACCAATCAAAACCCGTTCCCCACCCCGACCCGCAACCGGACTCAATTTCTATTCTGATTCACCTCTCACTGAGCCGATTGCAGATGATTCAACTCCATATCTATACCGGGTATCGGACACTGATCAGACCACAAATCAGGAGCCTCCATCCTTTGACCGTCCCTGTAGGGATTCCACACCTTACATGGATAATTTTTCGGAACCCTACCCCCACCAGGCTGATTCGACTGAACCCGAACTCGAGTTTTCACTTCCATATCTATCAGAACATCACTGCATTTGGTGGGTCCCACATCTGCTAATCTACATCTATCAACCCACCAGACTATTGGGTTTGGGCTGCATCATCATCCCACTGATCTGAACAAGTACCTGGTTGGACCAACCAGGCTCTTAATCAAGGTGCTTGTTTTCCAAAACTCCATTGATTTGACCACTCCCTCTCCACCCCATTTCCCGCTCGGCTGAAGGCATTAAATTTAGCGCTTAACGGGAGGCAACCCGTCATCTCAAAAATAGAGACCCGTCTGATTATCCGTCTGTACTCCACGTCTATTGCACCTTGAGTTCAGCCTTAGACAGTTGATCCCACCTCTGGTACACGTACCAGAGCTTAAAATCGTTCGCATCAGTCATTCCCGACCCATTCACCCACCCGATATATCCTGTTCTAAGCCCCTGACCTCAACACTAATTCCCACCCTCTGTTTACAATGAGGACATTGCAAAACTTAGGCATGGGGGGGGTGATAAAGTGCATACATACAAAACCAAGAAAAAATCAGAAGGATTCTCACAAAAAATTCACATATGTCAAAAACACAAAAAATTGAAAAATTACGAAAAAGAACAAAAAAAAATGGGGAGGGAGGAAATGTTGTGAGCCATACAATCATAAGGAGGAGAAAAAGAGCAGAAATGAAGAAAGGAGCACAAAATGAAAATGAAAAGAAATAGTCATTAGTAAAAGATTAAGGGGTTAACTGAAGTTCTAGACCGAATCAAGAAAAAGAAAAGAAAAGTGCTACGGAGACATAACAAGAGATTAGTGGGAACGCTGGTCTTAGACCTTTTGGGCTAGTACCTTTAGCTTAAAAATTCACGTATCCATTAAAATCTGGATAATCCTCAAGAGGTTGAGGAAAATGCGAAGCTTGAGTATTAGGTTTAAGGCTTAGGAAGTATTCGGCCTCGTTAACTAACCTCCGATTTGTGGGATTCGGTAACCTAAGCACCCAAATTCACACACATTCTGGTTCAGTACGCAAAAACATCCAAAACACGCAAGAGCATTTAATATTCTGAAAAAGTCACCTAGATTAGGAGCGGTCAATCAACACAAGTTGATTTGGACGAGTTCCCAGCGCGGAGAGGCGGGAAATTCCCCTCGAAGATGCGTAACAACATATCATCTCCTCGGTGCTTGTCTCTTAGGATATTTAAATATCCTACTGGGGGCATGTAAGCACTCTGCTGGTTCAGATACCATGGGTGGCATTATCACGAAATGTCAATCGCCAGGGTCTGAATTCGGCCACGGAATGCCATGGGCGGGATTATCTCGAAATCTCGAAAGCCAGGGACCCTTGAGGATTGATGATGGGGACGAGGAATCCGATACAGACCGTGTTGAGAAGCTAATCCGAAGCTAGAAATAAAAAGAAAAGAGAGAGAAAAGCTCTCCAAACAAATAAATCTTCTATCTCTCTCTTACAAAAAACACACTGCAAACTGAACTTAGGCTAAAAATATCTCAAGCACGGGTGCTTTAACCGCGGAGTCCAACAAACCCTAGGTTAGTTTCTGTGGGCCGTAGAAACCTTTGCAGAAGACTGAGGCTAAAGCGGAACAGGTCCGGATTTTGGTTGGTACTTGAGTACCTCTAGGCCTATTGTCGGCATTCCTACCTAATCACAAAAGAAAAGGAGAAGCACTTATCATTGTTGACAGACACTCAGGGTTTAGAATGGAAGTTAAAACTTTGAAATTTTGCTAAGGGACTAGCAAAATGAGCTAGTTATGGCTCATGATGAGAGCCTCATCATGAGCCATAACTAGCTCATTTTGACCCAATAAAGAAGATAAAAGCTCCTACATAACCTAGAAGAAGGCCTAACTGAAGGAACAAGTGCCCTGAGAAGAAAACATGAAATAAAGGTTAAAACTGCAATTTTACCATTGCAGTACCTAAACAGGATTTCTCAGAGGCAAAACATAGGTCAAATGGTCTAAATGAGATAAAAAGTGGGTTGAGTCAATCAGAAATGGGTTCATGTGCAATCTAAGAACTAAATGACACTTGGTAACCCTAAAACAGACCCACTTAAATTAACAAGGTTCCGGTCAGAACAAAAAGCAAGTAAACCCTCTACAAATCATGGGAAAACATCCTCTAGGGTTTGGAACATTTAATTTGGCCTTTGGAACCTAGTTTGACATAGATTAGGGTCCTAGCTCTTCAATTAACCTAATTTGGGTTTTTACGCAAAATTTCCAGTCAAACGAGGTCAAACCTAAAATCCAACTTCACCATTGGATTCTTGAGGTCAAAATTAGGTTTGTACCAAAATTTGGACCTAAGGAGAGGTCACTTGACCTACTTTGCAATTTAGTACACCCAAATCACAAATTGGTCCCTATCTTTTGAATACCGTTGCAGAGAACCCCCTAGGTTCTTCGCCTCCTTTGCAAACCGGTCCTGCCGCCATTGCTAGGGTAGAACCGAGCTCCGACGAGGTTCGGAGAGGGATTGCTCTCTAATCCCTCAGAGATTCCCTCCCAGAAATGGAAGGAGGATTCTCTGAAAAGTTCCCTTCCTTATAAAGTCAATTACAATCGCTGGTGTGAACTCAATCTCTCGTGCGAACGCATGAGAGATTTGGGTATCCTAACTCCTTTCCATCTCTGGCGACCAACCTCAGGCAATTACGTGCCCTTCACGCCATGCACACCCAGTCCAGCGCCTATATAAGAACCCACAACTCCGGCCGAAGAGGCTGAGCTTGATTTGGCCGAGTTTCCCCCTTCAATTCCTCTCCTACTGCCCGGCCAAATGTCCCAGCTAGCTCCGGCGAGCCCCCTCCCCTCCCTCTTTGCTCTGCCACAAAACCAGTGGCAGAGTTAGCTTCCTGACCTCCCTCCGCGTCGCGCAGTACCAGCGCACACCGCCTCAGCCTCGTCGTCGCCGCCGTTCTCCCCCACTGGGCGTCATCTTCTCCGGCGACAGCAGGTACTGCTGTCCGCCTTCCGTCCCCTTTTGTCTTTACAATTAGGTTAGAACTCCTCTCCATCCTCTCCTCTCTCTTTTCCCCCTGTTATCTCATCTGATTACCCCTCAACCGACGCTGACCACCCTCATCTTCCACATCACCGACCGACCTCCAGCGAGCCGCTTCCACCATTCCAGCACTCCACACGGCTCGCCAACCACTTCGGGAGCTCCGCCTCACCACCAGGAACTCGCTCCACCCCACAACTGCCACTCCAGACCTCCATAACCACTCCCCGAACAACCCACCATCACCGGCCACAGGTTGACCTAGGCGCGCACGCCTAGGCCGACCGGCAACCTGCAGCATCACCCACCGCCTTCGCCGTGCTACGGCGAAGGTTTCCAGCTATTCTGATTGGGCCAATAGGCCGTTCTGTGGAATCTTAGGTGAACGCCCCGGCCGCCATTAACAGCCGAAGCAACAGGAAGCTTGGAGCAGCAGCAGGCGTCAGGCTTCCCAGGCGGCAGGTGCAGCAGACTCTCGCAAGTATCGCGAGGTGACTGAGTTCAGCGAGGAGCACCAGCAGGGCCTTCAGCGTGGGCAATTGCACACGAGAGTCTGCGGGCGCGCGCAAAGGAAGGGCGGAACGTTTAGTCCCACATCGTGGAATCTCAAGGCACAGGTATGGTATAAAGAGTTTTTGTGATATAGGTTTACTGCCTCGAAAGCACGGGGGTGAGGTCCCTCACTGACCCCACACCCGCCTCGTCCGCGACCTCACCACGCGGACTTGGCGGATCCGACCCGACCTAAGCCTACGCACTCCTCGCGCATCACACCACCTTCCGGTGCGCCTGGTCCTGGGTACGATCCGACCCGATTAATGCCTGTGGCTCTGGGAGAGCGTTCGTGAGTGAACTGCTTGAGAGAGAGAGACGCGCGGGTAGTGGGAGAAGGGATAGGTTTTGCTGCTGTGCAAGCCAGGCTGAACGCAGGAGAAGGACTTGGCCGCTACGGAAGAAGAAGAAGGAAAGGCGAGGCGAAGAAGAGAAGAAAGAAGGAGCAAAGACAGAGAAGAAGAAAGAAAGAAGCCTTCGCACGAGAAGAAGGAAAGCAGAGAGAAGCGAAACGAAGAAGAAAATAAAAGACAGAGAAGAAGAAAGAAAGAAGCCTTCGCACGAGAAGAAGGAAAGCAGAGAGAAGCAAAACGAAGAAGAAAATGAGAGACTGCAGGAGAAGAAAAGGAGAAATACTTTTAAGACGTCTGATCACAAAGATCAGACGTCCAATTTCATATTTTTGTCCTAATTATTTTTAATTGCATACATTCACATTTGAATTGATATTTTGAGTAAATTAGAGTGTTCAATTACATTTTGACTAGTAGTAAATTCCATTTGCTCCCTGTGTTCGACCTCGGATACTCCGGTTTTCGAGTAATAAAAATCTTTATTTGTTTTGAATGCTTTCGCGGCTATACTACAACGCGATATTATCTTTTAACAAACCGCACAAAAGCGCGACGAACAGGAAGGTAGAGGGCCATCCAATTTGATGGTTGGATGATTAGAAGAGGACAGAGAGGGTCACCGAAGCAAGGTGCAAAGGTGGCAGAGAGGGAAGGAGGAGAGGTTTCTCTGGTCAAAACATGCTAAGGAGCACGGTTATGTGTTAAGGAAGCTTTCATAGAGCTTCAACCAAGCTTCCAAGCTTGGAAACAAGCTTGAGAAGCTCAGATTTTCATGAAGAAGATCTTTGAAATCCAAATATTCGCACAGGTTTGTTGGGGGATTTGGAGTCGAAAATTAGGTTTAGATGAATTAGGACTTCCTCATGATCATCCCTTCCAATTTTGGAAGGGATTGACCAAGCAATCAGGGAGGAGTCCTTGATTGGAAGCTCGGGTTCATGGGTTCACACCTGCCATGGCAGTAGGGACCCATTTGAAGAAGATGAAGAGAAGTTGGGGGCTATTTGTAAAGATTTCAAAAGTTAGGGGCATGAATGAGAGAGAAAGAGTCAGATTGGACCAAAATCCAAACTAGTTCAAGATGGACCCTGATTGGACCCAAATTTTGAGAAAAACCTAATCTAGACCTAAGTAATCTGATGGTAAAGTTGGATTTGATTTTTGGCCAAGTTTGACTGGCTAATTTGTGTAGAAACCCAAATTAGGGTAACTTTCTGTTTGAGACTCTATTTGAGGTCAAAATAGGTTCAGATGGTCAAATCAAGGTTACCAAACCTTAATGGAATATTTTTCTGTGATTTTTACAAGGTTTAGATGAATTTTATTGTAACCAGAACCTCAGTAATTTAAGTAGGTTTGAAATTAGGGTTTTGGATGCTGTATTAGTTCTCAAAATGCATGACACCCCATTTTTGTCTGCGTGGATCCACTTATTAGACGTTAATGCTCATCTAACCTTTATTTCACCCAAGCCAACCCCTTGGTTATTCTGTGTTCATGATATGCTGTTAAAATTATAAAATTAACCGAGGTTTCTTGTTCTCTTCTCAAAACATAATATGGTGGAGATATAACCCTTAAATGAATATGTAGGAGCTTTTATCTTTTATTCTAGACTAAAATGGGCTAGTTAAGGCTCATGATGGTGTCCCCATCACCTCTGTAAGCAGATCCTCAACCATAGAACTGATGTCACATACTTCCTCGATTACCCCACAATTTATACCTTTCTGGGCCTTAAAGATATCAATCTTTAATGTCTGGTTCCTAAATTTCAACTCGATCTGGTCTATTCGAATTCCTAGCTATGACTAGGAATGGTCTCCTATTATGAGCGCTTGATCGGGTTTTAAAAAGTTCACGTTGTAGTACAATCGAAAAAACATTCAAAATAAATAAATTTTATTACTTGAATTTTAAGTCCGAGGTCAAACATAGGGAGCAAATGGAATTTATACACTAATCTTAATAGATGCAATTTGAACACATAAAATTACTCAAAACCTAATTAAAAATGTAAAGTAGGAGTATATGAATAATAAAATGTTGCATAAAAAAGAAATTGGGAAGAAAAAGTGTTTGATTAGTCTTTCTCTTTTGCTTCTTCTCTTTGGCTTGTTCTTCCTTTTCTCTTCTTTCTTCTCTGCCTTTCTTTCTTTCTTCTTCTTTTCCTTGGCTTTGGTCGATGGCTTCCTTCTTCTTTGTCTTCTTTCCTTCTCTGACTTCTTCCTTTCTGCCTTAGCTTTCTCTACCCTTAGCTTCTTTGCCTTGGCTTCTAATCTCCTTCTTTCTGCCTTCTCTGTAGCCGTGCCTTCTTCTTCCTTCCTTAGCTTCTTCTGCAACTTATTTTGTCCTTAGCCCTCAGCTCCTTCTTTCTTCAACTTTGCCTTTAGATCCTCATCTTCCTCTGCGGCTCTTTTCTCCTTAGCTTCTTCAGCTTCCTCTTCCTCCTTCCTCTCCCTGCACATAAGTGAAAAACCTACCCCTACCCTCCCCCATGAACGCTCTCTCTCTTTTCTCTATTAGGCTCGCTCTTCCAGAGCCAACTCGGGTAAACGGGTCAAGTTAGCATGCCCAGGTCCAGGCGCACTGGCGTGGGTAATGCGAGAGGAGTGCACGGGTAAATGGGTCAAGCTACTAGGTCCACGAAGGAGTGAATCGTGGATGAGGCATGAGTGGGTGAGGGGACCTCACCCCGTGTCAGGAGGCGATATGCCCCTGACACAAATTCAATTTATGCCGCTTAGGGCACTCCAAACTTACCGAGGTGGGATTAAAAGTCCCACTTGCTTTGCGTGCACCCGCAGGGGTCTTCCTTGATTGCAGTGACTGCAGTGCCTTGCAAGGCCAATTACTTGGCTAAATGCGTATGTGATGCCAATCCACGTCACCTGGACCTGGGACTTGGAGCGCGGCTGCCTGGAGCAACGGTTGCGAGCTCCTTCATGTCTGCTCTAATGGCGGTGGAGGTCAGAACCTATTCTCAAACAACATAGCCTTGCGGCCTCATTAGAATACACAGGAAGCTTCACCGTGGCATGACGAAGATGAATCGATGGCCGATGTGGCACGGGGTGGCCTGGGCATGCGTGCCTAGGTCGGTCTGTGGCCGTGATGATGGGTCTGTTCCAGGGGATTGTGTGGAATGTGTGGCGGTCGATGGAGATGGGGATAATGATCAGTGGAAGGTGGAGGATCTTCTAAGGGGCTTGGCGAGGTGTATGGGTGCATGGAGTGATGGAGGTCCCCTCGCCGGTGGTCTGCTGGAGGTGGAGAAGATGGTGGTGGTTTACGGTGGTCGAGGGTTGAAAATAAAAATAGAGAGGGAGAAAATAAAGAGGAGAGAGAGGAAGATATTTAACCTAGTTTAAGGATGAAGGGTGAGAGTATGGCGGATGGCGCGTATTTGCCGCCGCCAGAGACGAAGGTTCCAGTGGAGGGGGAATGGCGCCGATGAAAAGGATGAAGGCGCGTGCGCAGGTATGGCGCGACGCGAACGAAGGAGGTAGAGATGACTCTGCCACTGGTATTGTGGCAGAGTGACGAGAAGAGGGAGAATATGTTGTCGGAGCTCGCTGGATGTTTGGCTGGAGGAGAAGAGAAGAAATTGGAGGGTTGTCTTAAGCCAAACCAAGCTAAGGATGGATGGCCGGGTCAGGGGGACCTTATATAGCCTCTGGCAGAGGGCCTTGTGCTTGGAAGGAAAGCTTCCAAGCATGGGTATCCTCACCGGAGTGGGATTGTGAGAGATACCCAAATCTCTCATGCGTTCGCATGAGAGATTGGGTGACAATTAGGGCTTAGGATTTGGTTCAGATGATTGGGAATTCCTCAGAGAATCTCCCTTTCAAATTTGAGAGGGTCTCTGAGGAATCAAGGAGAAATCCTCCTCGAATCCTCGCCAGAGTAGGACTCCTCCACTGTAATGGCAGAGGGACCTAATTGCAAGGAATGGAAAGGAACCTAGGGGGTCTTTGCAATGATTTTCAAAAGCTAGGGGTCTAAATGTAGTTAAGTTGGACTATTTTGCAAAGTGGGTCAAACTGAACTCCCCTCAGATCCAAATTCTGGTATAAACCTAATTTGGACCTAAGGAATCCAATGGTGAAGTTAGATTTTAGGTTTGACCATGTTTGACTAGGAATTTTACACAAAAACCCAATTTAGGGTAGATGTTTGACTAGGACCCCTATTTAGGTCAAAAGAGGTTTCAAAGGCCAAATTGAAGGTTCTAAACCCTAGAGGATATTTTTCCATGAATTTTAGAGGGTTTAGGTGAATTTTATCCTGAGCAAAACCTTGTTGAATTAAGTAGGTCTATTTTAGGGTTACAAAAATTCATTTAATTCCCAAATTGCACATTAACCCTTTTCTGATTGAATCAACCCACTTTTTATCTTGTTAACATTATTTGACCTATGTTTAGCCCCTGAGAAATCTCATTGTTGTACTGTAATGGTAAAATTATAGTTTTACCCTTTATTGCTTGCTTTTCTCTCAGACTGATTATTCCTTGAGTTAGGCTCTTCATTTGGTTATGTAGGAGCTTTTGTTCTCTCTTCTAGGTCAAAATGAGCTAGTTAGGGCTCATGATGGTGTTCCCATCATCTCCCTAAAATGATTGATGTATTTCTCAAATTTTTAATAGCATCCATGTCTAATATAATGAAGTCCACTGGGAAATAGAAATCCTGGATTCGTACCAAAACATCCTCAAGAATTCATCTAGGTGACTTGATTGATCAATCTGCTAACTTCAAAGTTACCTCAGTCAGTTTGAGCTCAATTTCCTTGAAATGGTCTGTAGGGATGTAGATATCAGGTTATGGAGGCTCTTAAATCCAATAAGGCTCGATCAAATTCTAGATCACCAATTTTGCAGGATATCAAAGGAGTGCCAGGATCTTTTGCTTAAGATGATCGAGCTAACTTTCTCAGACAATACGATACTCCTGTCTTTGATTTGCGTCTTACACTTTGGTGTACACAAATCCTTTAGAAATCTCACGTAAGCCGATACGAGGCAAATCGCATCCATCAAGGGGAAGTTTATCTAGATTTACTGAAAGAGCTTGACTAAATCTTCCTCAAGTGCCATGGGTTTCGGTTTCTTCTTTCCTTTGGTCAAGGCCTCGGGAAATGAAACCTTTGTAGGTTCCTCTAAGATTAGATCAGGTTCTAGATCTGTGATAGGGGTGTCCTTGATAACCAACCTAGGGTTAGGCTCTGAACTACCAGGCTAAGAGTGGCTTGGATAAGGTGGATCTTAAGTCAACTTGCCACTACGGGTGGTAATAGAATTAAGTCCTGCCTGGTTTTGGTTCAGAGTTGGCAAAAGTGGTGGTTGCTACTGATATCCTGAGTATGATGTTGAGGCCTCCATCCCGTCAGGTGATGGAGCAAAAGGAGCCTGAAAAATATAGTGTGCTTGGCCCTAATTTAGGTTCATAACGCACCTCTGGTTCAGCATGTTATTCGAATTTGCCAAAGGCTGATACAGAAGTGCACCTGGCTGGCGAGAATTCGCCACCTATGCAAGCTGATTTCAAACCTCTATGATCTCATCTTTGTGTTATTTTTGCATAGCTGCATTGGTATTTTGAATGTCAGCCAGGGTTTGTAGAATCAGAGTCATTTAATCTTCCCTTAACGACCCGGATTGATGATTTGGATTGGGCCTAGGCTGAGCGGGCTGATATGGGCGAGGAGCTTGTGGTTGAGCCTAGAATTGAGGTCTCTAATTTTGATTATTCGTTGACCATGCAAAGTTGGGATGATTACGCCATCCAAGGTTGTAAGTGTTAGAGAATGGATCATTCTGTATGGCTTGGAGATCCTCGTAGGTATGTGGAACTCCAGAGAAGTCAGAATGCGAGGGTTCAGAGTTACCCCAACTAGAGTAGGTAGTTCCGGAGTTTCCTTTGAAACCAAGATCAGATGGGGGTGGATATGAGTCCATCCCCTAATGAGAGTGGTGATAAATGTTATGCACAACCTCCCTACTGGAGGGCAGTTGCACATACATGCTCTGTTGTGCTGAGGTCTTGATAAACGCCAGTTTATCATCATTCTTATGCATTAAAACAAACCTAGCTCTTAGGATTTTACTCCGCAAATGGGTTTTTGGGCTGCATTTAGGCATAAATTAGGATAGGCATGCATTGCATTTTTTATTGTCGTTTTAATGTGTTTTTGTGAGTGTTAGGGATGTACAGATGCACAGATCCCTAAAACCATAGCACTCAAGAAGGCAAATGGTGAAGGAGAAGCCCAGACTAGCTGGAACTCAGCCTAATCCAGCTCACCTCAGCTTGATCCAGCTCACCTCAGCTTGATCCAGCTCACCGCAGCTGGAACCTAGCTTACTTGAACTAGGGTTAGCTCATCCCAGCTCCATTCAGCTAATCTTAGCTGGATGGCAGCTCAAGAGAGTACATCTCAGCTCACCCTAGCTCAAGTCAGCTCAGATCCAGCTCAACTTAGCTGAGTCTAGCTCATCTCAGCTCCCACTAGTTCACAGGGAGCTCTAGCTAGCTCAGCTGAGTTGACAGGAGTTCACCCCAGCTCAGATCCAGCTACATTCAGCTCCACTCAACTCCAGCCAGCTGAAGAAGAATTCATCTCAGCTCAGGAAGCTCAATTCCAGCTCCCGGGGACTCAGCTTAGCTCAACTCAGTTGAGCTAAGCTACCTTAGCTGCCTCAACCAGCTTGATTCTCCCTGGGAGCACCAGACCTAGCTCACCTCAGCTCATTTTGGTAGAAGCTAGCTCACTTTAGCTTGGCTTAGCAACTAGCAAAGAACTAGCAAGCTAAGCCAGCTAGAGTAGCCCCATGCCAGCCTCTTCAGCAGCAGCCAGCTCCAGCTCCAACTCCAGACTTCTTCTCCTCAGCTCCTTCCTCCAAACCCTAGCTCCAACATCTTCTCCTCTACTCCTCCATTAGCTAAGCTAGCTTAGCTTAGCTTAGCTTAGCTTAACTATGCTCCAACTTCCTTGGCTTGTACCACCCCAAAAAAACCAACCTACCAACTCCACCCAACTAGCTCCACCTAAGCTCCACACAAGCTAACCCACTTGGCACCAACCTAACCTACCCACCACCTCCAAAAGACACCTAAAAGTGGCACCAAAAAATACCCATAACCACCCCTTAATGGCGCCACTTTTCCCTCCAAAATCCCCCCTCATCTCCACCACACAATCCCCCTTGAATCCATCTCCACCATCCACCTAACTCCCCTTCTAGAAGACCCCATGTTGGCGCCAACATGGGGGTGTCTCTCCACCACCAAAAGACACCAACACCACCATAACCACCCCCTTTAACACCCCTTGGGTTGGCGCCAACTCACCCTAGCCATAGGATCACCAACCACCCTCATCCTTCCATCCTAGCCCTCCATTTCAAGGGGCACCTTAACCCCCATCCTATTCTATAAAAAGCCACCACCTACCACCATTTTGGGGCATCCTCCCTTAGTATATTTTCTACCTAAACCACCTATACCTACGGCCAAGAAGAAGGAGTAGAGAAGGAGATTAAAGGGGCACATCACTAGCCCTTTTGGTGCCTTCTTCTCCCCACTCTCTTCAACTTGAGCCACGCCAAGGAGGAGGACTCTTCCACTTCAAGGAGGACGGCTAGGCAAAGGAGGACTTAGGGTGGACGTCCACCCTTGGAGAGAAACTTAGGGCATGCCCCCTTAGGGCTTGCCTTGGAGGTCATCACCTTGGCGGAGTACTGCAAGGAAGGAGTTGAAGGATTCTTTTCAAGCTTGGGAGCCACCAACCTTGGAGCAAGAAGCCCTCTTCTTCACCATCTAATTAGAGGATTTGTGTTTTCTTTCTTTATTTCAATTTTCTAGTAGTAGAAGCATTCCTCTACTAGGCATTTTTGTTAAGCACTTTTTCAATTATCTAGTTGCCTTCTTTGCATTTCTTGTTTTCATTTCTAGTTGCTTATTTTCAGCATTCTTCACTCCCTCTCCCTAATTATTCTAGGCCTCCACTTGCCTAGAGTGAGCTTAGGGAGAGGCTCTACTTGCCACTTTAGAAGTAGTTTATTTAATTCGAAGTGTAAACCCTTTTCCCGCCATCAGTTCGCATGTTGCCTTAGTTTAAAACAAAAAAAAAAATGATATATTGAAAAATACCAAAAGGAAAGTTGAGATTGTATTCTAAGCAAGAGAATCAATTTTGCAACCATATTGCCTCCTTGGACGACCCTAGATACTCCCCTATCTAGGAATATAAATTTAAGAGTTGATCGATTTTGCGCATTACAACGACGTATTTAACAAACCGTGTGAAATCGCTATCAGGTCTCTCTTTGCAAATGTTGAGTCAATTCGTCCACCTTTTTCTTGATAACAAAGACCTTGTCTAGGCGACTGGCCATTAGTTCCAGATTGATGGATGTAGACAGGCCTTGAATCTCATGTGCCCCCTGTGTGTTTATCAATGCACAGGTAGTCGTCCGGTCGAACATACCCATAGATTCATTATTTATAGAGTTCTCGCACATATTCTCGAGAATCTCCCAAATGGTATCTTCATTCTGACCCATGATGTTGCCACCACAAGTTGTATTAACAAAGAGTCTGATATCCTCACGGAGTCCTTGGTAAAATGATTGGACTTGTTCCCATTTAAGAACTCCATGATGGGGGCATTTCCACATGAGATCCAGAAAGCGATCCCATGCCTCATGAAGTGGTTCTCCCAGGCTTTTGCATGAAGTGTGTGATCTGGTGACTCAAAGCATTCGTCCGACCAACCGGGAAAGATTTCTTCAGGAATTCAGATTGGAGTTTAGCCCAAGTGTTGATCGGAAGGGTTAGAGTTTGGTACCAATGGGCTGCCTTATCCATGAGGGAGAAAGATAACATCTTCATGAGTAAGATATCACGATTCTAAACAAGTGGACTGAAGGTCTGGGCTAGATGTTTGAACTACTGGATGTGTTGGAATGGATCTTTAGAGTTTAGCCCATGGAATTTGGGGATAGAATGGAGCATATTGGGCTTGAGTTCAGTATCAGGTCCTCCAACCAAGATTTGAACCTTGTGTTCGATTGCTACCGCAGCAAGATTATAATGATCTTGCATCAGAGGACGCTGTGGTGGGTTCATGAATGCCTGAAATAGATCATTAAGGCATTGCAGCTAATTTTGGAGATTGGGTTCTTCTTGTTGATTCTCCATTGATTTAGCTGAAGGAGACTTGGGCTCAAAAGCAAAAGAGTTGGAAGAGATATCAATCTGGTTGGAACGTAGCACAAACAAGTGATTCGAGGCTTGGCCTCGACAAGAATGAACTACTAATGGAGGTCTCAAGGGTGGTCTTAAGGACCTCCTCCTAAACAAGCACTAGTGAGCTAAATCAGGAACAGAATGTGTAATGCACCCAATCTAGGCACCTAAAAAATCTTTGGATGACTAAGGAGGTTCAAGGTGGATGATAGCTCTTGATCAGAAAATCACTCACTCGAGAAATACTTAGGCATCCAGGAAGGGAGAGCCCTACAAAGACCCCTATACGGTAAAGTGTCCCCATGGGTTACAGGATTTCCCCCACTCGACCTTCTTTATCACTGAGAATCCAAGTAGACCGGAGTAAGCAACTTGACCCCTTAAGTCTACCAATTTTAGTCTTGAATTATGGTGATTTGAATTTCACTTGAACTTTAAGGTTGATTGTGATTTGTGACCTAATTTGAAGGTTGATTGACGCATAAGGTGGGTCAACTTCACCTAACTTGCCCTAAAATTTAGGATGAGTTGGGTAATGAAGCCAAAATCACCCTGAGTGGTTTGCAACCAAATTATTAAGTCCCAAGTTTTAAGGATTCAAGTGAATGTTAGAGCCTTCTTTTAGGATCTTCTTGATTAGGTCAATTCAAGCAAGGCTTGGGTGAAACACAATGCGGGAAAATCAATTCTCTTTTAATTCAGGTAAGTGTGTTTTCCTCAACTCTCAAAGTAGAAACTTTAATTTGGCTCTTTTCCAGGTCCAATTCTTTCCAATTGTGGCACCTAGGGCTCAATCAAGAAGGTAAATAGCCTTAGGCACCTTATGTCCCTAATAGGTGCAAAAATCTAGATGGGTATGTCTAAATAAATCAAATCAGGCAACTAAAGTTGATTAAGTCTAAGAAAGAATGCGAGTTGATCCTAATTGATTCTTCTTTCTAATTCCTTCCAGAAATAGGGGCTTAAGAAGAAGGAAACAAGATTACCTGCCCCTGGAGTGGCTGTCGTGCGACTGATCTCCTCTATGAGTGCCTCGCACAATCACAACAAATGAGATAAAATAAGTTAGAATCAGATTAGAAATTGTAATCAATGAAATCAAACTCTACGTTGCTCCTCGGCAACAATGCCAAAATGTTCGCGTGAAATGGTAATTGTTTAAGACATACGTTGTAGCATAGGACAAAATCGTTCAAAACATTTAAATTTGTAAACTCAGATTCAAAAAGTGGAGTCTGAGATCATTTGCAGGGAACAATTATGTAATATAATTCACCAATCACAAGAAATATATATGTAATTGAAATCAATAATATTCAGAATAATATTTCAATAAAAACCAGAAGAATAGTGCAAAATGATCAGGTTAAAATGGTGATTTGAATCACCAAATTAACCCTTTAAGTTTAAGCTCACAAATACTCAAATAATTGAACAATGAAGCACAATCAATAATCCACGTCAATCAAGTTATTCAAATATTCCAACAGAATGCCTCAGATGTCAACCACAAGCTTTAAATGCCTTATCAGAAGGGACTCAAGGTCCTCACAAGGGCTCAAGGCTGACAGAGAGAAATTTGCTTATTTATGAATAACAGCAATAAAAAGATATGTCGTTGTAGTCGTGTGGTGGAAAATCTCTCAATCAAAGATTAAACAGATATTAATTTAAACCATAGTAAAAATGTCGGATCCACAGGGAGGATCGAGCCAAATAAGCTCACAATAAGTTTCTCTCTTGTTTACTTAAAAATAATTTCATTCATTCATCCTAATGCCAAAGAGAGGACACTTTTATATTAATCAAATAACCAATCTCTAATTTCTGAAAAGAGTTGGACCAACCACTCAAATTTTGCTTCACTGGAATACTCCTATAAACTCCATCAACCCGAATGTTTCATGGCAGCAAATATGAATTATAATCTCACCCTTGAATGTGAGGCTTAACGAAATAAGAAAAGAGATGCAATTAGATGACCCGATAAATAATGAAAACTAACGGGTGTCTGGCTACAATATCACTTAATAAATCAGAATTTTTTATTTAAAAATAAAAACTCTTGCAATGGCATCTCAATGTAAATTTTAATTCACGTGAGAGCAGAGGAATGTGTCTCTCTCTTCCTCGCATGCATGGAGGAGGGGCCGCCGGCCAACCTGCGAGCGGTGGAGGTGCATCGGAGGATAGGTGTCAAGATGGTGGTGACGGAGCGGATGTGGTGTGGCTTCTGTGGTGGGGTACGCACAGCACACGCATAAGGGCTGGTTGTGCATGTGCAAGAGCACGCGGTTGCTGCTAGGTGGCTGAGCATGCACACGGGATGGAGCACAAGTGTGTGCAGCCGGTCTTGTGGTGGTTGCATTGGTGATGGGGAGGAGATGTTGGGGGAACGACTAGTGGTGACGTTCTCTGTCACTGAGCACCACCACGTTGAGGCGAGTGGAGGAGAGGTGAGGTCGGTGTTGATCCACAATGCAGGCCTGGGTCCACGGTGCACTTTCAGAGCATGATGCAAGTGAGAGGACCATGGTGGTGAGGGTGAAGGTAATGAAGAGCCCGCTTCTGGATGATGGAGCCTTTTTTAAAAAATCTTGTCTGTTTCCTTTCGGTGAAACTTCTCTAACCACTAGCGAGGATTGCGAGTGGTTAGAACGGCAGAGAAGCATTGACCAATCTTTATCAGACGTCTAACTTCATCATTAGACGTCATAAAAAATGTAAACTAACTTGTCCTGCAATTCGCAGACGTCCATTCTTAGCTCCAAACGTCTTATATAGGTAGAATGACATTTGATTCTTATACCTAGCCTGCATCCAACCATATAGAATATGTGAATATATCATGTGTTTCTAAACATAAAATTGATGCATAAGATTATATGCAGACTAAGATGAATTACCGTATAACTCCTAACAAATTAGAACTATGAATAGATAATTAAAGAGTACTTAGGTCCAACAATGATCCACTAAAGTGGACTTATCAAAGGGTCTCTCTCAAGAGCCTTAGAAGAACACAGCAGCAGAAGAGCATAAGGCTCTCTTAAGAGCTTCAGAGCTAAGGCATGGCACAACAGAGATCCCACAGAGGCTCAAGGGCCTCTTTAGAGCTTCGCTAAGTGTTAAACTAAAGGAGGGCACAAATCCCAAGGTAGCGAAACCCACCCCCTCTCTCTCATATTCTCTTTCTCTTTCTTTCAAGCTCAGAACGGACCAGACCTGGGTAGCAGGTAAATGGATCCACCGCCCAGACCTGCTAGGCGTGAGCGCGGGTGAGGGCATGGACAGGTGCATGACAAGCACGTGTGTAAGGGCATGTGCGGGTAGGGACCTGACCCTAGTGATACGAAGGTGAACAGGCTACTGCACAAATTCCTTTTATGTGTGGTCATGCTATTGTCTCACACGATGTGGGACTAAACGCTGGGGATTCTTTGCGTGCGAGCAGCAAGAGGTGAAGCTTCCAATTGCAGGCAAATTCGTAGCTAGCAACTTCAATTGGCTACCTGGGAAGGAACCTGGAGCTCGGCCAAAGCACCTGGGAGTGGTAGCGACAAAGAACACGGCTTGAAGACATTGGATGGAGTTGGAGAAGGTGTTGGCGGCGACAGAGCTCCGACTGGTACCTGAAATTGCAAATACGACCTCACATCCATGTCAAAAAAGCTTAAAAGGATCACCGGAGGACTGCGAGTTCGTTGGTGGTGGTTGCGTGGAGTGAGGGGTTGTGTGGTGGCCTGGTGGAGTCGAGTATGTGGTGTGGAGGAGGTCAAGTTCAGTGGAGCTTTGGAGTGAGTAATCCCCTCAATTTCTTGAGGGGTTTTGGTCGGCGTGGAACGGTGAAGGTTTTGGAATCGATGGAGTGGAGTTTAGTGCGGTGTGGTGCTGATGCGAGCTCACCGAAGCTCGTGCCAGACGTGGGGAAGACGAAGGTCGTGTAGGCGATGGTGTAGGTGAAATGAAGTTATGAAGGCTTTTTTTTTTTTAGAAATGATCGAGGGAGAAGGAGAGAGAGTTTAGGGGACTTAGGGCAAGGGAGAGTGATCGAGGGCGACCGACTGTGATGGGCTGGAGCTAGAGAAGGTGATCGAGTCCGGTGAGGTGGTGACGACGATGAAGAGGCGGAGAGCAGTCCCTCTTTGGCAGGAGAAATGCGGAAGAGATGGAGGAAGGTAGAGGGTCGTCCAATTTTATGGTTGGATGGCCAAAGGAGGAGGGCGGAGAGGGTCACTGGAGACGAGGTTGTGGGTGACCGGTGAAGGAAGAGGTGGGATTTCTCGGTCAAAAACTCTCTAAGGAGCTCGATTTTGCGTGAGGGCCCCTTTTAAAGGCCTTAGTGGGAAGTCCAAACAGGGTATGAAGCTTGGAGAGCTCGAAAACTCTGGGAAGAAGATCCCTAAGATTGCGAGTGTTCTAATGAGCTTCTCGATGTGAATCAAGGGCCAATCTGTGGTTTAAATGATAGAGGATCTTTCAAAGAATCTCTCTTCCAATTTTGGGAGGATTTAATTGAGAATCGAGCGAGAAAATCGTGCTTGAATCTCGATGGAGGAGCTTCATTCACACCAATGGCATTAGGAACCTTTTTGAAGAATATGATGAAAAGTTAGGGTGCTAAATGTAAAGATTTCAAAAGTTAGGGGCATAATTTGAAGGAACAGAGTTTAAATGGATTAAAATGCAAACTAGGTCAAGATGGACTCTGATTGGGCCCAAGTTTTGGTACAAACCTAATTTGAACCAAAGGAAGCTGATGGTGATGTCAAATTTCAGTTTTGACTAAGTTTGATTGGGTAATTTGCATAGAAACTCAAATTAGTGCAAAAACCTATCTGTGACTCTGTTTAAGGTCAAAATAGGTTCAAATGGTCTAATCAAGGATACCAAACCTCAAGGAATATTTTTCTATGAAATTTTGGAGATTTAGATGAATTTTATCCTAACTATAACCTCTGTAATTCAAGCGGGCCTCAAAATAGGATTTTGGGTGCTGTATGGCGTTGACATATGTGAAACCCTGTTTCTATCTTCATGTAACCACTTATTAGTCTTTAATGCTCATTTAACCTTTAGTTTACCCCTAAAAAATCCCTTGGTTATTCTGTGTTCATGATATATAGTTAAAATTACAAAATTAACCCTAGTTTCCAATTCTCTTCTCAAAATATAATGAAGTAGAGTTATGACCCTCAGATGGTTATGTTGGAGCATTAAACTTTCAATCCTGACTAAAAGTTGCTAGTTAGGGCCTATGATGGTGTTGCCATCATACCCCCATGCCTAGCTTTTTCTAGTCTCTTAGCAAAAAATCCTATGGATCAAATTAGGTTTCTAGGTCAGATGTAACTGTTAGGGTGCCTTACTAAGCTGCATCTCTAGAAATTAGATCAAAATACCAACAATAGGCCTAGAGGTACTTAGGTATCAGCCAATATCCAGACCTGACTAGCTTCAGCCTTAGTCTATCGTGAAGGTTTCTAAAGCTCGCAAAAACTGCCTAGAGGTTCGTTGACCCCAGCGGTTAAATCACCCGTGCATAGATGAAACATGTCCAGGTTCAGTTTTCCAGTGCATTTTTATAAGAGAGAGATAGAGAAGGATTTTTCATTTGGAGAGTTTTCTCTCTTTTCTTTTTATTTTTCATTAAATTCAGCCTTGAATTAGCCCTAAACATGGTCTATATCAGATTCCTTGTCCCCACCATGAATCCTCGAAGGGTCCTTGGCTTTCGATGTTTCAGGATAGCACCTCCCATGAAACCCTTAGAACCCTAGCTTTTGACACTTTGGGATAGTGCCAGCCGTAGCGTTCTGTAGCTAAATTTAGGCCTTAGCAATCGACATTTCGGGATAATCCCGCCTATGGCACCTGAACCAGCACAAGGTGCTTACATGCCCCGGTAGGATATTTAGACATCCTAGGAGACAAGCACCGAGGAGACAATATGTTATTACGCATCTTCAAGTATAATTTCCCACCTCTCCGCATTGGAAACTCGTCCAATCAACTTGTATTGTCGAGCTACTCCTAAGCTAGGTCTTCGAGATGGCTTTTCAGAACAGAATTCTTATGCTTTTGGCATAATTTTTTTTACTAAGCACATTGAACCAGACTTAGTGTGTGACTTTTGGGTGCTTAGGTTACCAAGTCCCGCAAACCAAAGTGTAAGCAATGGGGCTGAATAATCCCTAAGCCTTAGACCTACTACATTAGCCTCGCATTTTCCTCAACCTCTTGAGGATTAATTTGGATCTTAACAAATACTTGAGTGTTTAAACCCTAAAACAGGTCAAAGAGGCCTAAGGTTAGTACTAATCACTAGTCTCTTAAGTTTTAGTGTTTTAGGTCTTAATTCATCATCCGATCCAACCAAGAAGTTAAGTAAGTTCCATACTTAAATTTTAAGGGACTATCTCATCTTCATTTTATTTTCCTCCTTTTTTCTCATTTTTCTTCTTTTCTTTTCTTTTCTTCTCTTCTCTTCACTTCTCCGCTTTTCATTCAGCTCGGTT
This sequence comes from Thalassia testudinum, assembly GCA_037157565.1. Lineage (NCBI taxonomy): Eukaryota > Viridiplantae > Streptophyta > Magnoliopsida > Alismatales > Hydrocharitaceae > Thalassia > Thalassia testudinum. The sequence goes on along the minus strand of JAZHRO010000044.1, from coordinate 11,831,312 downwards.
CAAATTGACCTCTCCTTTCCTCTTTTCTCCTCTTCTTTTTTTAATTGAATGAAACCCTTCCCTAAATTGATTTTCACAGTGTTTTGCACTTTAATACCCCCCATGCCTAAGATTTGCAATGTCCTCATTGTAAATTAGGCAGGTTTGAGTTCAATTTAGATCGTACATTAGAACAGGTGAGTGGTGAACGGGTCGGAATGACTGTTGCAGACAATTTCTAGCTCTGATACAAGTATCAAAGGTGGAGTCGGCTGTTCTAATTGACGAACCCTAAAGTACAATATGATTTCAGCAAATAGATATGTCAAAAGGGTTTTGGGTTTTCAAAGATGACGGGTTGCCTCCTGTTAAGCACTAAGTTTAACGCCATCAGCTGGGCGCAGTGAAGCTCAGGGAGAATGGAGATCAAAAGATACTACAGGCAAATTGGACTCGGTGAGTTCAAAGAATGGTTTAAGACTCTGACCGTTCACGACAAAAGGTTCTAATTCATGGCTGATTTCATTGATTTTGATCGCTCCATTTCCAAATACTCTTCTCACATGGAATGGTCTAATCCATTTTGATTTGAGTTTTCCTAGGAAGAGCTTGAGTTTGACATCGAAAAGTAATACTTTCTGACCAGGTTGGAAAGATTTTTGTCAAATCTACTTGTTGTTAACGCGGCTAGATCATGTTTTAACAAATATTGCGTTGTAATATAGACGAATTTTTCGTGAAAACAAAAAAAAATTTATAACTCGAAAATTAGAGTTTCCGAGGTCGAACACAGGGAGCAATCTGAGTATTCCAAAACTTGAGAACACAACTTTTAACTAAAAAGAAATGATTAGTTCAATAGAAGTGACATGAGAGTGATATAGAAAGAAATTGCTCAAGAAAAATGGATGTCTGATGCAATATTAGACGTCTTAAAGTATTTCTCACACTCGTCTTTTGGTGATTTGCTCTGCTGCAGCTCCTTTTCTTTCTCTCCCTTAGCTGCTTCTGTTCCTTTTCTTTTTCCTTCTCTTCTTGATTTGCGGCCAAGTCCTAGCTTGCCTCTTCCTAAGTTGTCTTCTTTTTCTGCTTCCTCTTCTTCCTTTGCTTTCTTGCTTCTTTGTCTGCCCCTTGATCTCTTTCTTCTTCCTTCTTCAGTTCTGTTCTCTTTGGCCTCGCTTCTTCTTCTCTGCCTTGCCTTTCTTTTTCCTCTACGGAGCCTCCTTCCTTCTTTTCCTTCGCTTGTAGCAGCTAAGTCCCTGCTTCCTGCACACAAGCACCACGCAGCAAAACCTACTCCTCTACCCTTCCCGCGCATCTCTCTCTCTCTGAATCTCTCTTCGGTACGCTCTCCCAGAGCCAGGTTATTGAGTCAGGTTGCGTGCCCGGGTCTAGGCGTATGGTTGTGGGTGTGGTGCGCGAGGAGTGCTCAGGAGGGTGTCGGGTCGGGTCGCGCCAGATTCGTGTGATGAGCTCACGGACGAGGCGCTGTGTTTAGGTGAGGGACCTCACCCCAAGTGTTATCGGAGGAAACAAGGCAATAATGCAAAATCAATAAAAAGGACTCATGCACTTTACAGCTTTCCGAGGTGGGACTATTGTTCCACCGTTCTTTCTCGCACGCCCGTAGGAGTCCGTCCTCCAATTGCAGCACTGCTGGTCTTGCAGCGTCACTTGCTGGGATGACTGGATTCGCAAGACCTTCCCAAGTTTGCTGCACCTAGAACCCTGAAGTCTTGCAACCTGGAGCAAGCGTGCTGATTCCTCGAGTCACCGCTAATGGCGGCCGGAGCTCGAAACCTGCCTGACACAAAAAGGGCCTTGCGACTCAATCAGATCACAGAGGGACCTTCGCTGTGTAACGGCGAAGGTGAGGCAGTAGGTGGCAAGCCGCGGGGCGGCCTAGGCATGCGTACCTAGGTCGCTTTGTGGCCGGATGAATGGGTTTGATCGGGGAGCTGTTGTGGCGGTGTGGAGGGTCTGTGGATGAGTGGAGGTTATTTAGTGGACTATGGCAGAGGTTATGCGGTGGTTGGTGAGACGTGTGGGGCTACGGAGTGACAGGAGCGTCTCGCCGGAGGGTGGCCGGAGATGAGGAAGGTGGCAGTGGACAGTGACGGTCGAGGGGCGGTTGTGTGAAATAAAGTGAGGGAAATGAAAGAGTAGAAGATGGGCAACTTATATGGATTGTTGGGAGTGAAAGGGGGCATCGGAGTCAGACGGCTCGTTTGTGTCATTGTTGGAGAAGACAACCCTGAGGGAGATAACGACGACGAGGAGGAGGTCAGGGAGGCGTGCGCTTGGTGCGACGTGACGCGGGAGGATGAGGCAGAGTGAACTCTACTGCTGGTATGGCAGCAGAGTGATGAGAAGGAGAAGAGGTAATCGTCGGAGCTTGCGGGCTTCTTGGCCAGAGAGAGGAGGGATGAATTTTGAAGAGTTCTACGGCCAAAACTAGTTTGAGTCAATCGCAGAGGGTCAGGGATCCTTTTATAGGTGTTGGCCGAGCTTTTGGTGCGTGGAGGGCAAGCCTTCAGCCACCATCATCTCATTGGAGAAGGAAGGTAGTTGGGATCCCAAATCTTTCGTGCATTCGCACGAGAGATTGGACATAGATCAAAGATTGTGATCGGGCGTAGATGGAAGGGGATTCCTCAGAGAATCTCCCTTCCAATTCTAGGAGGAGATCTCTGAGGGATCAGAGAGTATCCCCCCTGCCTTCCTCGCCGGAGAAGGATTCCTCCCGATTAATGGCGGAGGGACCTGATTGTAAGATTGGCGAAGAAGCTACAGGGGTTTATGTGCTGGTTTTCAAAAGATAAGGGTCAAAATGTAATTAGGAGTACTAATTTGCAAAGTAGGTGAAGATGACCTCCCCTTAAGTTCAAATTTTGGTAAAAACCTAATTTGGACCCAAGGAATCCAATGGTGAAGTTGGATTTTAGGTTTGACCACGTTTGGTTGGACATTTTGTGCAAAAATCCAAATTAGGTCAATTAATGAGTTTGGACCCCAATCTAGGTCAAACTAGGTTCCAAAGGCTAAATTGAATGTTCTAAACCCTAGGGGACATTTTTCCATGAATTTTAGAGAGTTTACTTGATTTTTATCTTAACCGAAACCTTTTTGAATTAAGCGAGTCTATTTTAAGGTTACTAGATGTCATTTAATTCCTGGATTGCATGTGAACCCATTTCTGATTGAATCAACCCACTTTTTATCTTATTTAGACCATTTCACCTATGTTTTGTCTCTGAGAAATCCCGTTTATGTATTGCAATGGTAAAATTACAGTTTTACCCTTTATTTCATGTTTTCTTCTCAAAACACTTATTCCTCCAATTAAGCCTTTTTGTAAGTTAGGCAGGAGCTTTTATTCTCTTTCTTGGATCAAAATGAGCTAGTTAGGGCTCATGATGAGGCTCTCATCATACCCCCATGCCTAGCTTTTGCTAGTCCCTTAGCAAAATTTCAAGGTTTTAACTTCTGTTCTAAACCCTGAGTGTCTGTCATCAGTTATGATAAGTGCTTTTCTTTTCTTTTGTGATTAGGTCAGAATGCCGACAATAGGCTTAGAGGTACTCAAGTATCAACCAAAATCCAGACCTGACCTGCTTTAGCCTCAGTCCTCCGCAAAGGTTTTTAAGGCCCACAGAAACTAACCTAGGGTTTATTGGACTCCGTGGTTAAAGCACCCGTGCTTGAGACATTTTTAGCCTAGGTTCAGTTTGCAGTGCATTTTTGTAAGAGAGAGACAGAAGATTTATTTGTTTGGAGAGTTTTCTCTCTCTTTTCTTTTTATTTCTAGCTTCGGATTGGCTTCTTAACACGGTCTGTATTGGATTCCTCGTCCCCATCATCAATCCTCAAGGGTCCCTGGATATCGATGCTTCGAGATAGTACTGCCCATGGCAACCCCCAGAACCCTGGCTTTCGAGATTTCAAGATAATCCCACCCATGGCGTTCCATGGCCGAATTCAGACCCTGGCGATCGACATTTCGTGATAATGCCGCCCCTGATATCTGAACCAGTAGAGTGCTTACATGTCCTCGGTAGGATATTTAAATATCCTAAGAGACAAGCACAGAGGAGATGATATGTTGTTATGCATCTTCGAGGGGAATTTCCTGCCTCTCCGCGTCGGGAACTCTTTCAAATCAACTTGTGTTGATAGGCCTCTCCTAATCTAGGTGACTTTTTCAGAACATTGAAACACTTTTTGCGTGATTTTGATATTTAGGCACACTGAATCAGACTGTGTGAATTGGGGTGCTTAGGTTACCGAATCCCACAAATTGAAGGTCAGTTAACGAGGCCGAATACTTCCTAAGCCTTAGACCTAATACTTAAGCTTCACATTTTCCCCCAACCTCTTGAAGATTATCCAGATTTTAGTAGATATGTGAATTTTTAAGCTAAAGAATCTAGCCCAAGAGGCCTAAGACCAGCATTCTTGCTAATCTCTTTTTGTGTCTCCTTAGCACTTTTCTTTTCATTTTCATTTTTCTTGATCTGGTCAGTTAATCCCTTAATCTGTTACTAATGACTATTTTTTTTTCTTTTTCATTTTGTGCTCCTTTTTTGGCATTTTACTCTTTTCCTCCTCTCATTTTGTATGGCCCGAATTGTTTCTCCCCCCTCCTTTTCTTTCAAGTTTTTTTTTATTTTTTATTTTTTTGAATTGAAACCCTTTCTTGATATGAATTTTCCTGACATTTTGCACTTTCATACCCCCCCATGCCTAAGATTTGCAATGTCCCCATTGTAAATTAGGTGGGTTCGATTTCAGCTTAGTTCATGCATTAGGATAGGTGTTGGGTGAGTGAACGGGTCGAAATGACTTGTTGCGAACGATTTATAATCTCGGGTAGGGGTACCTGAGGTGAAGTCGGTTGTTCTAATAGATGAACCCTAGCGTGCAATATGAATTTCGCATAACAATGTCAGAAAAGGTTTCAGGTTTTTCAAGGAATGACGGGTTGCCTCCCGTTAAGCGCTGAGTTTTACGCCATCGGTTGAGCGCAATGAGCTCAAGGGGAATGGAGGGTAAAGGATGACTTAGCCAAATTTGTATCGGTCATGTCAATGAACGGTTTGAGTCTCTGACCGTTCACAACAAAGGGTTCGAAATCGTGGCTGAGTGGGCTAATTTCAATGGCTCCATTTCCAAAGATTTGTCGGACTAGGTAGGGTCCGACCCACTTAGATCGTAGCTTTCTTGGGAATAATTTGAGTCGAGCATCAAAGAGTAAAACCTTTTGACCAGGATGAAAGATCTTTCTAGAATTGTGTTTGTCGTGAAAAGTTTTAACCCGTTCTTTGTAAATTCGTGAGTTCTCATATGCATCGTGGCGTAATTCATCGATCTCGCTTATTTGAAGCTTTCTGTGGGTTCTAGCCTTAGAAAGATCTAAATTACAATTCCGTACTACCCAATAGGCTTTATGCTCCAATTCAATGGGGAGGTGACATGCCTTCCCGTACATTAGTCTGAAGGGAGACATTCCTAATTGGGTCTTGTGGGCAGTCCTATAGGCCCACAATGCTTCTGGAAGCCGAGAAGACCAATCTTTTCTGTCAGGTCGAACAGTAACCTGAAGGATTTTCTTGATCTCTCGATTTGATAGCTCAGCTAGACCATTAGTTTGGGGGTGGTAAGGAGTAGAGATTCGGTGTGACACCCCGTATTTGGTCATTAGTGGCCTGAACTGAGCGTTTGTGAAATGGGTCCCTCCGTCGGAAATTATTGCTCGTGGAATCCCGAACCTTGAGAAGATGTTTTGATGAATGAATTTGATAACAACTTTATGATTGTTGGTTTGGGTCGGAATGGCTTCTATCCACTTGGACACGTAGTCAACTGTGAGTAAGATGTATTCGAAGCCATCCGAGATCGGAAAGGGTCCCATGAAATCGATCCCCCAGATGTCAAAAATTTTGCATACCAGGATCGGCTGTAGAGGCATCATGTCTCGATGGCTCATGTTGCCCAAAGTCTGGCAATGGGTACATGCCTTACAGTGATCATATGCATCCTTGAAAATTGTGGGCCAGTAAAAGCCACACTAGAGGACTTTTGATGCGATTTTGTGTCCTGAGAAATGTCACCACATGCCTGGTCATGGCAAAAGGGGAGTATGTCTTTGATTTCTACTTCCGCGACACACCATCGAATTATCTGATCAGCACCAATGCGGAATAGATACGGGTCTTCCCATAGGTAATACTTGGCATCGGAACACAATTTGTCCTTCTTGGCTCTCGGCCAATCAGACGGAATCTGATGTGATGCCAAGTAATTCACTATATCTGCAAACCATGGAAGGCCTGTATTGATAGTCAGGAGGTGCTCATCAGGAAAGTGTTCTGTGATGGGTCTGGAAGGGTCAATTATTTCAGAAGGAAGGCGGGACAAGTGATCAGCTACCACATTTTGCTTTCCCACTTTGTCGCGAATCTCAAGGTCAAATTCTTGCAACAACAAGATCCATTGGATTAATCGAGGTTTCATGTCCTTTGCAAGGAGATGCTTCACAGCTGTGTGATCCGAGTATATGATAACATGGGAACCCAGTAGGTATGATCTGAATTTTTCTAGGGTGAATACTACAACTAGCATCTCTTTCTCAGTAACCGTATAGTTACACTGAGCCTCGTCCAGTGTTTTGCTAGCGTAGTAAATGACCACAGGTTTCCCGTCAATTTTCTACCCCAAAATCACTCCTACAGCAAAGTCAGATGCATCGCACATGATCTCAAAGGGTTGAGACCAATCAGGGGACTGTAAAATCAGGGCTTGGGTGACTCGATCACGTAGGATCTTAAATGCCTGAGTGCATTCCTTGGAAATTTTGAAAGGCACATCCTTGGAGAGAAGAGTAGTCAGGGGGTGTGCAATTTTTGAAAAATCAGGGATAAATCGATGGTAAAAATCGACGTGCCCCAAAAAAGATCGGATGTCCTTAATCGAACTAGGCATAGGGAGCTTGGAAATTAGGTTAACCTTAGCTCGATCGACTTGGATGCCTTTCTCCGAGATTAGATGTCCCAGGACAATTCCCTTAGGCATCATGAAATGGCTCTTTTCCCAGGAAAGAACCAAATTCACATCGATGCACCGCCTGAGTATTTGGACCAAGTGTTGGAGGCAATCGTCAAATGATGCTACCAAAATTGAAAATTCATCCATGAAGACTTCCAAATAGTCACCTACCATATCTAAGAATATGTCAAGCATGCATCGCTGAAAGGTTGCGGGTGCATTGCAGAGACCGAAAGGCATCCTTCGAAACGCGTACGTCCCGAAGGGGCATGTGAATGTGGTCTTTTCTTGGTCTTCTAGATGGATTGCCACCTGGTTGTAACCGGAGTACCCGTCAAGAAAGTAGAAGAACCTAATCTCGCTAGTTTCTCGAGGATCTGATCAATAAATGGTAGTGGGAAATGGTCCTTCTTCGTGGAGGAATTGAGTCTTCTATAATCAATGCAGACTCTCCACGAGTTAGCTATTCGGGTAGGAATGACTTCTTTGGTTTCAGTCGTGATGATGGTAAGTCCGGCCTTTTTAGGCACCACCTATATTGGACTCACCCAACGACTGTCGAAGATCGGGTAGATGATCCCTGCATCTAACCACTTTATGATCTCCTTTTTCATGACCTCCTGCAGGTTAGGGTTTAAGCGTCTTTGCATTTCTCTTGAAGGTCATGCGCCTTCTTCTGTGTAGATTCGATGTGTGCAGTACGAAGGGCTTATGCCAGTCAGATCATCGAGAGTCCATCCAATGGCTCTACGATGTTGCTGGAGAATAGTAATCAAATGGAGTTCCTGGTTAGGTGTGAGTTGAGAGTTGATAATCATAGGAAACGTCTGATTGGAACCCAAAAAGACGTACTTCAGATGCTTGGGAAGGGGCTTGAGTTCCATGACAGGATTGTCAGCAGCAGCGGGTGGTTTGGGGTTTATATCAGGAACAAGGGTCGGAGTCATAGGTGTGTCTAGATCATGTTCGCACTCCTCTGTTGGCGGGTTTTGATCTTCTAGTGGCTAATCAGGGATAATCAGGTTGCTCTCTGTATGCGACTCATCAACCACGGCTCTGATATCACATATTTGTTCTATAACCCTGCAATTAATCCCTTGTTGGGCCTTAAAAATGTCAATCTTCAGGGTTTGATTCCCAAATTTTAATTCTATCTGGCCCTCTTCGCAGTTTATGTTGGCCCTAGCAGTGGCCAAAAAGGGTCTCCTTAATATGATTGGTGTGTCTCTTGGGTTCTCAGGTGCATCCATGTCCAGAACTATGAAGTCCACCGGGAAGTAGAAATCCCGTACCCTAACAATGACATCCTCGAGTATTCCTTTAGGTGACTTGATGGATCGATCGGCTAACTGCAATGTCACCTCAGTTGGTTTAAGTTCGGACTCTTCAAGGTGGTCAAGGAGGGATGTAGGTATTAGATTTATGGAGGCACCTAGATTTAGTAAGGCTCTGTCAAATTGGGTTTCACCAATTTTACAAGAAATCAGGGGGGTTCCTAGGTCTTTAGCTTGGGTAGGAGTTTACACAAGATGACAGAGCTGGCTTGCTCTGACAGTATGATCGGATTCCCATCCTTGGTTCGCGGCTTACATTTAGGTGTACATACGTCTTTCAAGAATTTTGCGTAAGCCGGTATGTGGCGAATTGCATCCATCAAGGGGATGTTTATCTAGACCTGTTCAAAGAGCTTGACCAGATCCTCCTCGGGGGCCACGGGTTTGGTTATCCTTTTTCCTTTAGTCAAGGCCTCAGGAAATGGAATCTGATAGGGAAAATACGCGGTTTGTTAATTAGGCAATTTAGTGTCTTTGCAACGCGTAAATCCGCTTTCGCTCTTAAATTTATATTCCTAGATAGGAGAGTATCTACGGTCGTCCAAGGAGGCAAAAATTGCAAAATTAATCCTCTTTCTTACAGATAGTTCTCAACTTTCTTATTGATATTTTTCAATATGTAATTTTTTTTTGTATTTTGAAAAGACGAGGGCAAACTGCAGATTGTAGCGAAAAGAAATAACACCTACAAATGATTAACTAAAATCTAAAAGATAGAAATATCTTCTTCCTAAGCTCACTCTAGGCAAGTGGAGGCCTAGGGTAATTAGGAAGAAGAGGTGAAACAAGTGCTAGAACCAAAACAAACAACTACAATAAAAAGCTAAAAGAAGGCATTTTTGATTGAGTAGAATGAGTGTTCTTTTCAAGGACAAGTAGAGGAATGCTTCTACTAGAATTAAACAATCTAAAATCAAGAAAAGAAACAAAAATCCTCTTGTAACAATGGTGAAGAAGGTTGTCTTCTTGCTCCAAGCCTAGCTGCTCCTTGGCTTGAAAAGAGGGCTTCCTTCTCCTCCTTCCTTAAGAGCTCCTCCAAGGTGGAAGCTACCACCTTTAATGCTCTCTCCAAAGGGGTGGGCGTGCACCACCCTCAAAAACTCCTCCAAGGTGGCATGACCACCTTCAAGATCTCCTCCAAGATCTTCCTTGCCTAGCTTCTCCTTTGGATGGCGTGACCCAAGAGAGAAGGGAAGAGGGGAAGGCACCAAGGGGACAGAATATCCCCTTAATCTTCTTCTTCTTCTTCTTCTCTCTTGGACGTGGGCTTCGTGGTGGAATATGAGAGTGAAATTGCTAGCCAAGGATGACTTGAATGGTGCTGGGTAGTGGTCTTTTTATAGGGTAGGATGGGGGGTTAAGGTGCCCCTTGAAATGGAGGGCTAGGATGGAAGAATGGAGGTGGTTGGTGATCCTATGGCTAAGGAGAGTTGGCGCCAACTCAAGGGGTGTTAAAGGGGGTAGTTATGGTGGTGTTGGTGTCTTTTGGTGGTGGAGAGACACCACCATGTTGGTCCCAACATGGGGTCTTCTAGAAGGGGGGTTAGGTGGATGGTGGAGATGAATTCAAGGGAAATTGTGTGGTGGAGATGAGGGGGGATTTTGGAGGGAAAAGTGGCGCCATTAAGGGGGTGGTTAGGGTAGTTTTTGGCGCCACTTTTAGGTGTCTTTTGGAGGTGGTGGGTAGGTTAGGTTGGTGCCAAGTAGGTTAGCTTATGTGGAGCTTAGGTGGAGCTAGTTGGGTGGAGTTGGTAGGTGGGTTTTTGGGGTGGTACAAGCCAAGGAAGTTGGAGCATAGCTAAGCTAAGCTAAGATAAGCTAGCTTAGCTAATGGAGGAGTAGAGGAGAAGGTGTTGGAGCTAGGGTTTGGAGGGAAGAGTTGAGGAGGAGAAGTCTGGAGCTGAAATTGGAGCTGGCTGCTGCTGAAGAGGCTGGCATGGAGCTACTCTAGCTGGCTTAGCTTGCTAGTTCTTTGCTAGCTACTAAGACAAGCTAAAGTAAGCTAGCTTCTACCAAAATGAGCTGAGGTGAGCTAGGTCTGGTGCTCCCGGGGATAATTAAGCTGGTTGAGGCAGCTAAGGTAGCTTAGCTCAACTGAGTTGAGCTAAGCTGAGTCCCCGGGAGCTGGACTTGAGCTTCTTGAGCTGGGATGAGTTCTTCTTCAGCTGGCTGGAGCTGGATGTAGCTGGATCTGAGCTGGGGTGAACTCCTGCCAACTTAGCTGAGCTAGCTAGAGCTCCCTGTGGACTAGTGGGAGCTGAGATGAGCTAGACTCAGCTAAGTTGAGCCGGATCTGAGATGACTTGAGCTAGGGTGAGCTAAGGTGAACTCTCTTGAGCTGCCATCCAGCTGAGATTAGCTGAATGGAGCTGGGATGAGCTAACCCTAGTTCAAGTAAGCTAGGTTCCAGCTGCGGTGAGCTGGATCAAGCTGAGGTGAGCTGGATTAGGCTGAGTTCCAGCTAGTCTGGGCTTCTCCTTCACCATTTTCCTTCTTGAGTGCTAGGGTTTTAGGGATCTATATATCTGTACATCCCTAACACTCACAAAAACATATTAAAAAGACAATAAAAAATGCAATGCATGCCTAACCTATTTTTTGCCTAAATGCAACCCAAAAACCCGTTTGCGGAGTAAAATCCTAAGAGCTAGGTTTGTTTTAATGCATAAGAATGATGATAAACTGGTGTTTATCACACCCCCATGCTTATCTTTCGCTAGTCTCTTAGCAAAACTTAAAACGGAATTTTTGGGAAATCTAATTTTTTTAACTTTTGAGGAGAAAAAGAGATTAATGGACCTTGGTAGATTAAAACACTGGAGGTACGGGATTTGTTGAAGATAAACATCAGGATTTGTTTTTGGATCCAACCATTAGACAGAACGGGATCAATATATCTTCCAGAAAATTCACAAATTAACCCCTTGTTAATTCAGATGACTTGAAATGTTTGTTTTTAGGATTTTTCTAGCTCGTGAATCTGATTCGCAACTTGCAAAATCCTTTAAAACCTTGTCTATGCTTGTGAAAAGACAACATTTATAAGGACGTGTTATTATTATTATTATATATATATTTTATTTATTTTTTTTTTCTCCCTCATGCTTATTTTTAGCTTAGTCTTCCAACAGATGTGTCGGGATCATCATTCCCGTTACCATTCCTCGAGGGGGCTCTGGCACCAGTACTTCGGGATAGCACTGTCCATGACACCACCCAGGAGCTCACAACCCCAAAACACGATGCGGTGAAAAGGGGCGCTCCAAGCAAACTCAAGCTCTTGCTCCGACGCTATAGGTAGAGCACCGTCCAAGACACTTGAGCTGCTAAAATGCGCTTTAATGCTCCATCTAAAGATATGAAATATAGATATAGAGCAGCTCCAAGGCGGTAACATGTTGACATCGCATCCTCAAAGAAGGTATTTTCCTTCTTCTCGGCGGTGGGAACTCAAACCAATGATCTGCTTCAAACTTTTACTAAATCCAAACATGGGAGTTTTTCAAAAAATTTTTAATTATTTTTAAGTGTTGGCTTGTGTGTGAAAATAGACACAAGAAGTTTCTTAAGATACGCAAGTTTTTGAATCAGAAACTAAGTCAAATACTTTCCGTATTACAAAATAGGATCAAGTCACCTGAACTATCATGAGTTCAGGTGGAATTTTAGAGAAGGATATCTGATCTAGCCTAAAATAGACACTGGAATTCTAATGATCAGATCTATATCCTTATCCCTAGTTTGTTAAAGATTAAATCCCATTGTACCAAAAGTGAAATTTTCAACCTTAGTGCCGATTTCAAAATTTTTCCTCAAAAGGTTTTCAACATTTTTATTTTTTTGGGTATGCAAGCAGGAAATAAAAAAAATTATATGTTTTTAGGTTTTGAACAACCTAAATTGATCGTAAAAATTTAAAAACACCCCCCATGCTTAAGATATGCCATGTCCTCATGCATTAGGAGGAAAAAGGGATCACCTTAGTGAAGAACGGTCGGGTTTAGGAGGAACAAAACCTGAAAAAAAAAATGATGGGTTACCTCCCATCTAGTGCTATCTTTTACGCCATTCAGCCGGGCATGAAGGTATGCACGGAAGACGTAAGATCATGTAAATAATTGGACACTTGGATGCCGCAAAAAAGGTGTCTTCTTCTAGATCCCTAGAAATTTGATTAGAGATAATATTGGGATCAAAGTTGGATGGAAAATGATAAGTGTAGCCCGAGTCTGGCCATGGTTTTAAATTAGGTTGGGTGCCAAACTCGGGCGGGGTTGGTGGCAGGTCCGTAAGAAAGGGGTCGGGGAAGGAATGGTGAGGATTGGGTGAAGTTAGTGTGGAAAAGTTAGGTGCGTGAATAGTGGGTGGGTTAGGGTGCTTAGGGGGGGTATCAGGAATAAATTTAGGATCAAGACAAGTTTCTGGATCACAGATTTCGTCGACCACTGATTTTGAATCAGAGTCCTCAAAAAAAATATGGTCGGTAAGGGTATCTATTAACATTGTCTCCTCCACCACATTGGAAATTTCAGTATCTGAGTCCTCAAAGAAGTTATCATCATGGAATCTCCTGGAGGATTTAAAAATATCTAAAGTGATAGTTTGGCCTGCACAGTTAATATCCATTTTGCCTCTGTGGCAATTGATATTTGCCTTTGCGGTGGCAAAAAAGGGGCGTCCAAGGATTATTGGGGAGTCCAATAATGATTCAGGTGCCTCAATGTCAAGAACCAGAAAGTCTGCAGGGAAGACACAATTCTGGACCTTGACTAAAACATCCTCGACAATCCCACGAGGTTTGATTGTAGATCGGTTGGCTAATTGCAGGGTAACCTCGACAGGTTTTAATTCACCGATCTCAAATTCTTCGAATAAACCTGTGGGAATAATATTAACTGAGGCACCAAGATCAAGGAGGGCGCGATTAAATGTAGTGTCATCAATAATTACAGAAATTAAAGGCGCCCCCGGATCTTTCATCTTAGGAGGCAGCTTACTCTGAATGACAGAGCTTACTGTCTCCGAAAGATGCACCTGTCCTAGATTTTTAGCCTGCCTTTTAGGAGTACAAATCTCCTTCAAAAATTTAGCATAGGCAGGTATATATTTGATGGCATCTAGGAGAGGAATATTGATATGAACTTGCCCAAATAGCTCCATGAGTTCTTCTGTAGTGGGCTCAGATTTCTTTTTTTTGTTGGTGGTGGGGTAGAGAGCTTGTGGGAAAGGGACAAGAATCTTGTCTTGAGATTTTTGTTTTTCTTTTTCTTCCTGATGGGGAGGTGGGGAGTCAATTTTCATAGGTATCTTACCAGGTTCGTGTGAAGGCCCGGGGTCAGTGGTGGTTTTCCCACTCCTCAAAGTAACTGCATGTGCAGTCGGATTATTATTTAGAGGAGGTGGGGGGGCCTGTGATTGTAGAAACCTGGGCGGCTGCTGAGGTGGTGGATTAAGAGGAGGCTGATTTGGATAATGTGGATTTCTGCCCATATAATGGTTTCCTTGGTGATTAGGGTTGGGTATGGGTTGGGACGGAAGATGTCCTACAGGTCTTTGCATGGGAGTAACCCCAATCTGATTGTTCAGATTTGTGATGTTGCGGGCTACTTCCGTCATTTTTGTTTGCATATCTTGCAGGGTTCGCAGCATCTGGGCATTGATATCTTGTTGGGATGGCCCAAGATGGAAGTTTGGATTCGACCCATACCCATTAAAATGATATGGTTGGGAGGAAACTTGATTATTCCGGGAGTAGTTCGGGTAAGTTTTCCAATTGGAAGAATTTTTAAAGGGCTCCTGGATGGCAGAAATATTTTGAGTGGGGTTAAGATCTTGATAGTTGTAATTCCCCAGTGAATCATGGGAAACCGCAAAATAATCAGCAGGGGTAGTGTTGAGATTGTGCAAATTTTCTCTTCGTGGAAAGTTAGGTTGGGTTAGATGTGGGTGTGGGGCTTGAGTTGATGTGGCAAGTCTTTCCTCAATTTTTTTCTGATTAATATGCATCTGGTCGAGTTTCTGAGCGATCAATTGAAGATCGTCTTGGGTGACCGGGATAGATTGAGTGCCTATTTCATGAACACCGAATTGCGGGTTTTGGGTTCTGCAAAATGTGTTCATGGAAGCTTGATTAAATGAGTTTTCACTCATTTCTTCAAATAGGTCATAGGCACTTTCTGCATCTTTATTTAAAAAGTTGCCGCCACACGAGGCGTCGACAAAATTTCGGATTTGATCTTCTAATCCATGATAGAAGATTTGCACGAGCTGCCATAAAGGAATCTCGTGGTGCGGGCAACTTCTTAAAAGGTCTTGAAATCTTTCCCAAGAATCATGGAAAGTTTCACCAGATTTTTGGTGAAAGGTCGTAATAGATTTTCGTAAGGAATTGATACGACCTATGGGAAAGAATTTCTTGAGGAAGGCACTCTTGAGTTGAGGCCATGTTGTGATGGGTCGGCCAATGGTCTTGAACCAGTAAGCGGCCTTATCTTTAAGAGATAATGGAAAAAGCCGCATCAGCCATGTGTCTTCTTGCACATTTCAGGAACGGGTTGTTTGTGCAAGAAGAGTTAGCTCTTCAAGGTGGCTGAAAGGGTCTTCCCTAGGAAGGCCATGAAAGTGTTTAATTAGGTTCAGGACCGCAGGCTTGATCTCAAAGTCCCCCTCCAGTATGACCACCCCTGGTCGTTCCTCATAATAAGATGGATCATAGAAATCTTTTAGAGGAACAACAAGCTGCTGACGGGGTGGTGGGTTTGGCCTTGGATTGGCTAGGTTTTGGATGTTCCTAGTCAATGTTTGTTGATTGAAATTTAATTTATTAATCTGATTGGCCATCAATTTTAAAAGATCAGGTAGGGGGTCTTGATGTTGTGTGTGGGGCAACTCAAGATTAGGGAGCTCCAAGTGTGGGAAGTTACTGGTGGTTGGGTTTTGGGTGGAAGGGTTAGAATTAGGGTTAGTGGTGGGGTTAGAGGTGGACGTGGAAGGGTCAGTGGACCTATTTTGTTGTGTTTCCATTTTTTCAGGAGAAGAAGACAGAAAAAGTGGTCTTTTTGCGTGGGGGGCGAAATCAAATGGTCCTTCCAAGTGCGGATTTTGAGACCGTCGCCCGTGCATAAAATGGAAGAACGGGAGGGGAGGAGAAGAGAAAGAGATGAGAGAAAGTGTGTAATTCAAACAAATAAAACTAGACCTAACTTAAATGTGACTCCCTAATAATAACCTAAGACTTGGTCTATATAGGAAATAAGTAGTCAATAGTGAATACCCGTTCTCTCAACAAATCTAGCCAAGTTACTTAAGGGGAGGTTTGGGCCCAAACGTTTCCTAGGGAAAACCCCAGGTGCTTGTACAATCCCGTGCCTGGTCGTTTGACACGGCCCCTCAGCCTGAACACCAGATACAGATGACAAAATTGGTACTAACTAAAGAAAACTTAAGACCTAAATAGCAAGCTGATGTAGTGGCTCGACAGCAGGGTTTTATAGCGTCGTAGTATAGCCAGTTGTTGCCATCATTTCAAATATATATTTTTTACTCGGAAAAGAGTTCCCGAGGTCGAACTCAGGGAGCAAGTTGTATTCTAGAGATATACATGTTTCTTTTACAAAAATAAAGAAAGAGAGAGAAAGAATTTGTTGTCTTCTTTTCTCTTTGTTTCTCCTCGTCTCAGATCTTCTTCTTCTTTGTCTGCAGAGGTGATGTTCTTCTTCTGCAGTGGTGATGCTCTTCTTCTTCTTCTTTGTCTGCAGAGGTGATGTTCTTCTTCTGCAGTGGTGATGCTCTTCTTCTTCTTCCAGCTGTTCCTGCTCTTTGTTTTTCTTCTTTCAGTTCTTCCCTTGTTCTTTTGTGTTCTCCTCTGCCTCGCCTTCTTCTGTTGTTCTTCAGACCTCCTTCTTTCTTCTTTTCTTTTTCCAGTCAGGACGTCGCCCCTCCTTCTTTCTTCTTTTCCCTTCAGGACGTCGTCTGATTTCCAAATCAGACGACTTAAACTGCCTGTTGCTACAGTGTCTCCCTTAGCTTCCTTCTTCTTCCGTGGTCCTTCTTCTTCACCTGTGCCTGCACACTTCAGAGCTTATGTCAGAGGACAAAACCTACTCTACCCTCTCCCCCCCGCGTCTCTCTCTCTCTGAAACCACTCTTGGGAAAGCTCTCCC
Source organism: Thalassia testudinum (assembly GCA_037157565.1). Taxonomy (NCBI): domain Eukaryota; kingdom Viridiplantae; phylum Streptophyta; class Magnoliopsida; order Alismatales; family Hydrocharitaceae; genus Thalassia; species Thalassia testudinum. Next base: position 11,814,793 of record JAZHRO010000044.1, on the reverse strand, counting down.
AGAGCTGCCGGGTAGTCGGGTACGGGTCAAGTCCGGGTCCAGGCCCACCGGCGTGCGTGGTGGGCGAGGAGTGCAGGTCAGTCTAAGTCGGGTCGGGTCAGGTCCGCGGGGCGTGAGCGTGGACGAGACTGGGTAATCGGGCGGGTGAAGGGGACCTCACCCCGTGTGCTGAGGCAGTAAGGCTAATGCACAAAATCAATTTAAACGGTGCAGAGGTTGTGAGGCTTACCGATGTGGGACTAAACGGAGGCCTTTCCTCGCGTGCGCCTGCTGGGAGACCGCGGCCTAGCTTCTGCAGCTGCGGCTTCGATTTGCGTCGGTTGCTGGCTGGCTGCCTTCGCAAGACTCCCCGCAATCCGCAGCAGCTGGAGACCTGGAGTCCTCAAGCCTGGAGCGCGGGAGAAGCTGCTTCAATGTGCGTTAATGGCGGTCGAACCTCAAAACCTGTCGGACACGAATATGGCCTCTCGGCCTGATCAAACCACTGGGGAACCTTCGCCGTGGCACGGCGAAGGTGTGGAGCTGCGCGGCAAGCCGCAAGGTGGTGTCTGGCGGCAGCCCTAGGTTGGACTGCAACCGGAGGAATGGGTTTGTTCGGGGGAGCGTTACGGAGGTGTGGAGTGGCAGTGGAGGGGTGGGGGGTGCTCAGTGTGATGAGGCGGAGGTTCGGTGAGGGTCGGCGAGGTGTGTGAGGCTGTGGAGCGATGGGAGCATCTCGCCGGAGGGTGGCCGGAGACGAAGGGGGTGACGATGGTCAGGGTCGGTCGAGGGCTTAATTGAATAAATTGAAAGCGGGGAAAGAAAGAGGAGAAGAAGGGGAGTAGTTCTAGCTTACTTGCAGGGACGAAGGAGGAGCAGCAGGGCGACAGTCGTATCGACTGTCGCCGGAGAAGAAGATGCTCAGGGAAAGGGGCGGCGGCGAGCAAAGAGCCGGAGAGGCGCCAGCTGGGTGCGGCGTGGCGCGGGAAGAGCAGGGGAGGAAGTCTCTGCTGCTGGTATTGCGGCATAGCGAAGAGGAGGAGGGGGAGGAACCACCGGAGCTGGTGAGCGTCTGCCGGAGAGAGAAGAGAGGAAAGTTGGGGGTTTTCTCCGTCAGATCCGAGCTGCCTCAGTCGGTGGAGCAACGGGGGGTATTTATAGGGATCAAAACAGGGAGGAAGGCGGAGGGAGACGACGTGTCTCCCTCGCCGGAGGATGGCCGGAAACGAAAACCCATACCGTCCGTGCGTTCGTACGGCCGGTATGGTGGGCTACAGCGACCAGGGGGGTGTCCCTGCGACGGCTGACGACGCAGGGCACCCCTGGTTTACTTGCCAGGCTTCCCCCCTCACCCTGCGCGGCGCCATGCTCCGCGCAAGGTCACCAGAGCATGGTGCTGGCAGGTTTTGCAGGGGGGACCTGAATGCGAAGAACGAAGGAGAGTGAGGGGCCAAAATGTGATGGTTCAAAAGTTGAGGGCCAAAAAGTAAATATATGAGGACCAAAGTGTAAAGTCGGTCAAGGAGGTTTCTTCTTAGGCTCAAGTTTTTATACATGATTAATTAGGACCTAAGGAATCTGATGGTGAATTTCATTTCTATATTAAACCTTGTTTGACCGGTCAATTTATGCAAAAACCCAAATTAAGTTATTAATTGGGCATGGTTCTCAATGTAGGTCAAAATGGGTTCTGAAGGCCAAATTGAAGGTTCTAAACCCTAGAGATTATTTTTCTATGAATTTTAGAGGGTTTATTCTATTTTTACTTTGCCTCGAACCTCGTGAATTGAAGTGGGTTGTTTTAGGGTTACAGATTATCATTTAGTTTCTTGGAAGTGCTGTAGCCCTTGCTAGATCATCTCATCCCACTTTTATTCTTATTAAGCTGCTTTGACCTATGTTTGGGCCCTGAATTACCCTGTATGCAGATTATACTGGTAAAATTGCATTTTTACCCCTTATGACTTGTTTTCTTCTCAAACTCAGAATTCTCTGAGTTAAGCCTTTCCTTAAGATATGTAGGAGCTTTTATCCTTTGTATTAGGTCAAAATGAGCTAGTTATGGCTCATGATGAGGTTCTCATCACAAGCCTAAGTTGATAAAGCCTTAGGGGTCAAGTTGCTACAAATTTTAATTAGGTCTAGGATGCTATAGTGCACACGGAATGTGGAGGGTGTTTATTGGGTTGTTGCCTTGTTATTTGATTTTTTTTTGTGTGTGTGCAGGAATTGGAGAGTGGCTCCAATGAAAATCAAGTTATCACACAATTTTCTTGTATTTATGTCTTTTAGGATTCAATTTAATCAAATGTGTTTTAGGGTTTTTCTAATTAAATTTTCAAACAAGTTTGAAAATCCACAATTAAAGGAAAACAAGTTGTATGGGTGATTGTATATTTCCTTTTAATTGAGACCCTAAAAAGAAAGAAGAAACCCTAAGCCAATTATCCCTAGGACAAAAGTTTTACTACCAATGAATTATTTTTAGGCTTTCAGAATTAAGTAGTGGTCCAAACAAGTCAAACAACACCACTACTTTGAAGAAAATCAAACAAGGATTCCAAAAAAGATTTTTGAAAGATTTTAAGAATTTGTTTGATAATTATTTTAAATTTTTAATTGTACTGGTGTCAAAGTCCAGAAATGATACCTGTGGGTATTGTGGACTTTTCAGTATTATCACCGACCTCAGAAAATTTTTGTGATTTTATATGATGTGTAAAATTTCACAAGGATTCCAGAAAACTAAAATTCACAAAAATTGGATGAGTATAAAAATTCTAAAAATTTGCAGACAGTAGCAAAACAAGAAGATTAAAGGGTGTGACCCCTCTACAATCCACGAATTTTTAAAAATTAAATACAAATCCAATTGATCTGAAATTTGGAACAGATGTTCCAAACTTAATTGGGAATCACTCTATCAAATTTTATGATTTTAGGAGGCCTGTGATGTTAGGAATCAATTTTTCAAGTCTAGATAGAAATCTGGACCCGAAAAATAGAACACCAATACTTGCAATGGAGTGGTGTTAAAGAAGCATACAAGCAAACAATGGATTTTATAATGCACCACTCCACTTAATTAAGTTTTTTGGGATCCTGAAAGCCAAGTTTAATATATTTTTGGTAGTTTTAATTAATTATGTGACCAGAAAGAGGAACCAACCTGAATTTCGCGGGAAGAAAAGGAACTTTGAGCTCTCGCTTCCAGATTCCCACCTTCCCGCTGCAGTTCCTGCACACACAAAAGAAAGAAAGAGAAGGGGATGAGATCCACTTTAAGCAAGAGAAAATTAATTAATGCAAAGCCGTTGCCTCCCCGGCAACGGCGCCAAAAAGTGATAGCGAAAATACGCGGTTTGTTAATTAGGCAATTTAGTGTCGTTGCAACGTGTAAATCCGCTTTCTCTCTTAAATTTATATTCCTAGATAGGAGAGTATCTAGGGTCGTCCAAGGAGGCAAAAATTGCAAAACTAATCCTCTTGCTTACAGATAGATCTCAACTTTCATTTTGATATTTTTCAATATGTAATTTTTTTTTGTATTTTGAAAAGACGAGGGCAAACTGCAGATTGTAGCGAAAATAACTAACACCTACAAATGATTAAGTAAAATATAAAAGATAGAAATATCTTCTTCCTAAGCTCACTCTAGGCAAGTGGAGGCCTAGGGTAATTAGGAAGAAGAGGTGAAACAAGTGCTAGAACCAAAACAAACAACTGCAATAAAAAGCTAAAAGAAGGCAATTTTGATTGAGTAGAATGAGTGTTCTTTTTAAGGCAAGTAGAGGAATGCTTCTACTAGAATTAAACAATCTAAAATCAAGAAAAGAAACACAAATCCTCTTGTAACAATGGTGAAGAAGGTTGTCTTCTTGCTCCAAGCCTAGCTACTCCTTGGCTTGAAAAGAGGGCTTCCTTCTCCTCCTTCCTTGAGAGCTCCTCCAAGGTGGAAGCTACCACCTTTAATGCTCTCTCCAAAGGGGTGGGCGTGCACCACCCTCAAAAACTCCTCCAAGGTGGCGTGACCACCTTCAAGATCTCCTCCAAGATCTTCCTTGCCTGGCTTCTCCTTTGGCTGGCGTGACCCAAGAGAGAAGGGAAGAGGGGAAGGCACCAAGGGGACATAATATCCCCTTAATCTTCTTCTTCTTCTTCTCTCTTGGATGTGGGCTTCTTGGTGGAATATGAGAGCGAAATTGCTAGCCAAGGATGACTTGAATGGTGCTGGGTAGTAGTCTTTTTATAGGGTAGGATGGGGGGTTAAGGTGCCCCTTGAAATGGAGGGCTAGGATGGAAGAATGGAGGTGGTTGGTGATCCTATGGCTAAGGAGAGTTGGCGCCAACTCAAGGGGTATTAAAGGGGGTAGTTATGGTGGTGTTGGTGTCTTTTGGTGGTGGAGAGACACCACCATGTTGGCGATAACATGGGGTCTTCTAGAAGGGGGGTTAGGTGGATGGTGGAGATGAATTCAAGGGAAATTGTGTGGTGGAGATGAGGGGGGCTTTTGGAGGGAAAAGTGGCGCCATTAAGGGGGTGGTTAGGGTAGTTTTTGGCGCCACTTTTAGGTGTCTTTTGGAGGTGGTGGGTAGGTTAGGTTGGTGCCAAGTAGGTTAGCTTATGTGGAGCTTAGGTGGAGCTAGTTGGGTGGAGTTGGTAGGTGGGTTTTTGGGGTGGTACAAGCCAAGGAAGTTGGAGCATAGCTAAGATAAGCTAAGATAAGCTAGCTTAGCTAATGGAGGAGTAGAGGAGAAGGTGTTGGAGCTAGGGTTTGGAGGGAAGAGTTGAGGAGGAGAAGTCTGGAGCTGAAATTGGAGCTGGCTGCTGCTGAAGAGGTTGGCATGGAGCTACTCTAGCTGGGTTAGCTTGCTAGTTCTTTGCTAGCTACTAAGCCAAGCTAAAGTAAGCTAGCTTCTACCAAAATGAGCTGAGGTGAGCTAGGTCTGGTGCTCCCGGGGATAATCAAGCTGGTTGAGGCAACTAAGGTAGCTTAGCTCAACTGAGTTGAGCTAAGCTGAGCCCCCGGGAGCTGGACTTGAGCTTCCTGAGCTGGGATGAGCTCTTCTTCAGCTGGCTGGAGCTGAGTGGAGCTGGATGTAGCTGGATATGAGCTGGAGTGAACTCCTGCCAACTTAACTGAGCTAGCTAGAGCTCCCTGTGGACTAGTGGGAGCTGAGATGAGCTAGACTCAGCTAAGTTGAGCTGGATCTGAGCTGACTTGAGCTAGGGTGAGCTAAGGTGAACTCTCTTGAGCTGCCATCTAGCTGAGATTAGCTGAATGGAGCTGGGATGAGCTAACCCTAGTTCAAGTAAGCTAGGTTCCAGCTGCGGTGAGCTAGATCAAGCTGAGGTGAGCTGGATCAAGCTGAGGTGAGCTGGATTAGGCTGAGTTCCAGCTAGTTTGGGCTTCTCCTTCACCATTTGCCTTCTTGAGTGCTAGGGTTTTAGGGATCTATATATCTGTACATCCCTAACACTCACAAAAACATATTAAAAAGATAATAAAAAATGCAATGCATGCCTAACCTATTTTATGCCTAAATGCAGCTCAAAAACCCATTTGCGGAGTAAAATCCTAAAAGCTAGGTTTGTTTTAATGCATAAGAATGATGATAAACTGGTGCTTATCAGAATCCTAGTTGGTTCCTCTAGAATAGGTCCAGGTTCTTGATCTGGGACTGTGGTATCTTGGATAACTATCCTAGGGTCTTGGCTACTACCAAGCTTGGTTGGTTTGGATAATGTGGGTCTTGGGTTGTTTTACCACTACGTGTTATTACAAAGTTTAATCCAGCCTGGTTTTGGTTTGGGTTTGGTAAGAGGGGTGGCTGCCGCTGAAATCCTGCATAAGATGTCGAAGCTTCCATCCCGTCTGGTGATGGAGTAGCAGGGGCCTGATAAATCAAATGTGTGTGGCCTGAATTTGGGTTCATAACTCACCTCTGGGTCGGCACGTTATTTGGATTTGGCAGAGGTTGCGAAGGAAGGGTGCCAGGTTGGTGGGAATTTGCCATCTAGGCCAGTTGGTTGTGAATCTCTGTGATCTCGTCCTTGTGCTATTTTTGCATTGACGCATCCATCTTTTGAATGTCGGCTAGTGCTTGAAGGATAAGAGTCATTTGACCCTGGTTTGGCCTGGATTGGTAGGTGGGATTGGGCCAAGGCTGAGGTGGCTGATATGGACGAGGGGCTTGTGGACGGGGCTGATATGGTGGTCTTTGAGTCTGAGAATTTCTCGTCCACTTAAAGTTAGGATGATTTCGCCATCCAAGGTTGTAGGTATTGGAGAATGGGTCATTCTAGATGGTGTTGAGGTCCTCGTGGTTCTGAGGAACCTCAGGAAAGTCAGAATACGAGGGTTTAGAGTTCCCCCAACTTGAGTAGAATGGATCGGAGGTCACTCCAATCTGAGAGGCAAATGGGGGTAAATATGGATCCATCCCCTTAGCAGATTGGTGGTAGATGTTTTGCACAATTTCCCTCGCCAGAGGTGGTCATGCAAAAGAGTTCTGCATAGAGGTGGCTTGCTGCAAATGCTGAGTTAGCTCGTCCACCTTCTTTTCTTTGATAGAAACCTTGTCCAACCAACTGCCATCAGTTCCAAGTTGATGGATGTGGACAGGTCCTATGGCCCATGTGCCCCTCTCAGATTCGTCGATGCGCGGGCATTTGTCCTGTCGAATAAGCCCATGGAGTCATTATCTATGGAGTTCTGGCACATGTTTTCAAGAATCTCCCACTATGTCCTCATGTTGACCCATTATGTTTCCTCCGCACGTTGCATTGACGAATAATCGAATGTCTTCTCGAAGTCCCTGGTAAAAAGACTAGACTTGTTCCCATTTAGGAACTCCGTAATGGGGGCACTTTCGCATGAGATCTAAGAATTGGTCCCATGCTTCGTGAAGAGGTTCTCTCGATTGTTGAGTGAAATGGGTGATCTGGTGGTGCAAGGCATTCATCTGGCCAACATGGAAGAACTTTTTCAAGAATTCGGACTGAAGTTCCTCCCATGTGTTGATCGGACGGGTCTGAGTTTGATACCAATGGGCGGCGTTGTCCAGGAGGGAGAAAGAAAACATTTTCATGGGTAGGATATCCTAGTTTTGTGGATCTGATCCGAAGGTCTGGGCCAGATGCTTGAGTTGTTTAATGTGTTGGAATGGATCCTCGGAGTTAAGCCCATGAAACTTTGGTATGGCATGAATCATATTGGGAGTCAGTTCAGAATCAGGACCTCCAATCGGGATTCGGACTCGAGGTTCGATCGCCACCGCAGTGGGATTATAGTGATCTCGCATCATTGGTCGTTGTGGTGGGTTTACAAAGTTTTGAAAGAGATCATTTAGGCGTTGAAGTTGGTGCTCAAGGTTGTTCTCCTCTTCAATCGGTTGTGCCATGATGGGAGAAGAAGGAGAACTTGGTTCTGAATCAGATGAAAGATTTATGTGGTGGGGTTGCTGCACAAACAAGGGCGTCGAGGCTTGGCCTCGACAAGAGTGAATTTCTAAAGGAGGTCTTAAGGATGGTCTTGAGGACCTCCTACCAAACATGCACCGAAGGATGTGATGAGATTAGAAGGTGCTGGACCCAATTGAGACACCCAAAAATTGTTGGGTGGCTATAGAGGTTCGGGGCGGATGATACCCCTTAGTCAGAAAGGTCGTCCACTTGAGAAGTACTTGGGCAGCCAGAGATGGAGAGTCCAGCAAAGACCCCTGCACGGTAGAACATCCCCACGAGTTACAGGGTTTCCCCCACCCGACCTCTCTTGTCACTGAGGTTCCAAGTAGACTAGAATGGGGACCTTGACCTCTTAAGTCTACCTTTTTTACTTTAAGATCAAGGTGCTTAAGGTTCCACTTGCACTTTTAGATCTTTTGAGTGAAAAAGTGACCTAATTTTAAGGTTGGTTGACCCAAAGAATCAACTTCACCTCTTGTTCCTTTGAGAGCTTTTGGGTCCTTTCTTTTAGGGTTCAAATGGATTTAAAAGCCTGATTTGCTTAGGGTTTCTCTTGTATAGATCTTTTCAAACAAGGTTTAGGCACACCTCTTTTTGGAAAAACTTTTTTTCTTTGTTTAAGAGAAGATGTGTCTCTAAAAACCCTAGCTTTGCAATCCTTAAGTTGGCTCTAGTTGGTCCAATTTAGTTGCCTCAAAATTTGGTATCTAGGGCTCAATCAACAAAGTTTTAGCCCTAGTTACCTTAGTTGGATGAGCAGTTAAAGATGTGTTGAAATGAAAATTAGGCAACTTTGATGAATTACTAAGTATGAAACAGGTAGCCCTAGGTTAATTCTTCTTTGTTCCTTTTTAGACTTTGAGGGGGTTAAGAGAGAGGGCTAATGAAAATTACCTATTCCTTGGTGTGTCTGTTGTGCAGCTGCTTTTCTTTTCTCTACTTTCCCTGAGACAAGCACAACAAAAGAGAGGAATTAAGTCAATATTGGGTCAGAACTTGTGATCAAAAGCTTTAGAAGTGCCCGTTGCTCCTCGGCAACGGCGCCAAAATGTTAACACAGCTAGATCGTGTTTTAACAAATATTGTGTTGTAATATAGACGAACTTTCCGCGAAAACAAATAAAAATTTATAACTCGAAAATTAGAGTATCCGAGGTCGAACACAGGAAGCAATCTGAGTATTCCAAAACTTGAGAACACAACTTTTAACTAAAAAGAAATGACTAGTTCAATAGAAGTGACATGAGAGTGATATAGAAAGAAATTACTCAAGAAAAATGGACGTCTGATGTAATATTAGACGTCTTAAAGTATTTCTCAGACTCTTCTTTTGGTGATTTGCTCTGCTGCAGCTCCTTTTCTTTCTCTTCCTTAGCTGCTTCTGTTCCTTTTCTTTTTCCTTCTCTTCTTGATTTGCGGCCAAGTCCTGGCTTGCCTCTTCCTAAGTTGTCTTCTTTTTCTGCTTCCTCTTCTTCCTTTGCTTTCTTGCTTCTTTGTCTGCCCCTTGATCTCTTTCTTCTTCCTTCTTCAGTTCTGTTCTCTTTGGCCTCGCTTCTTCTTCTCTGCCTTGCCTTTCTTTTTCCTCTGCGAAGCCTCCTTCCTTCTTCTTTTCCTTCGCTTGCAGCGGCTAAGTCCCTACTTCCTGCACACAAGCACCATGCAGCAAAACCTACTCCTCTACCCTTCCTGTGCATCTCTCTCTCTAAATCTCTCTTCGGTACGCTCTCCCAGAGCCGGGTTATCGGGTCAGGTTGCGCGCCTGGGTCCAGGCGCACCGACGTGGGTGTGGTGCACGAGGAGTGCTCAGGAGGGTGTCGGGTCGAGTCACTCCAGATTCGTGTGATGAGCTCACGGACGAGGCACTGTGTTTAGGTGAGGGACCTCACCCCAAGTGTTATTGGAGGCAACAAGACAATAACACAAAATCAATAAAAAGGACTCACGCGCTTTACAGCTTTCTGAGGTAGGACTATTGTTCCACTGTTCTTTCTTGCACACCCGCAGGAGTCCGTCCTCCAATTGCAGCACTGCTGGTCTTGCGGCGTCACTTGCTGGGACGACTGGATTTGCAAGGCCTTCCCAAGTTTGCTACACCTGGAACCCTGAAGTCTTGCAACCTGGAGCAAGCGTGCAGATTCCTCAAGTCACCGCTAATGGCGGCCAGAGCTTGAAACCTGCCTGACACGAAAAGGGCCTTGCGGCTCAATCAAATCACAGGGGGACCTTCGTCGTGTCACGACGAAGGTGAGGCAGTAGGTGGCAGGCTGCGGGGCGGCCTAGGCATGCGTGCCTAGGTCGCTCTTTGGCTGGATGGATGGGTTTGATCGAGGGGCTGTTGTGGCGGTGTAGAGGGTCTGTGGATGAGTGGAGGTTATTCAGTGGGGTATGGCGGAGGTTATGCGGTGGTTGGCGAGATGTGTGGGGCTGCAGAGTGACGGGAGTGTCTTACCGGAGGGTAGCCGGAGATGAGGAAGGTGGCGGTGGACAGTGACAGTCGAGGGGCGGTTGTGTGAAATAAAGTGAGGGAAATGAAAGAGTAGAAGATGGGGAACTTATCTGGATTGATGGGAGTGCAAGGGGGCAGCGGAGTCAGAAGTCTCGTTTGTGTCATCGTCGAAGAAGACAACCCTGAGGGAGATAATGGCGACGAGGAGGAGGTCAGGGAGGTGTGCGCTTGGTGCGGCGCGACGTGGGAGGATGAGGTGGAGTGAACTCTACTGCTGGTATGGTAGCAGAGTGACGAGAAGGAGGAGAGGTAATCGCCGGAGCTTGCGGGCTTCTTGGCTGGAGAGAGGAGAGATGAATTTTGAAGAGTTCTACGGCCAAAACTAGTTTGAGTCAATCGTAGAGGGTCAGGGATCCTTTTATAAGTGCTGGCCGAGCTTCTGGTGCATGGAGGGCAAGCCTTCAGCCACCATCATCTTATCGGAGAAGGAAGGTAGTTGGGATCCCAAATCTTTCGTGCATTCGCACGAGAGATTGGACATAGATCAAAGATTGTGATCGGGAGTAGATGGAAGGGGATTCCTTAGAGAATCTCCCTTCTAATTCTGGGAGGAGATCTCTGAGGGATCAGAGAGTATCCCCCCTGCCTTCCTCGCCGGAGAAGGATTCCTCCCGATTAATGGCGGAGGGACCTGATTGTAAGATTGGCGAGGAAGCTACGGGGGTTTATGTGCTGGTTTTCAAAAGATAAGGGTCAAAATGTAATTAGGAGTACTAATTTGAAAAGTAGGTGAAGATGACCTCCCCTTAAGTTCAAATTTTGGTAAAAACCTAATTTGGACCCAAGGAATCCAATGGTGGAGTTGGATTTTAGGTTTGGCCACGTTTGATTGGACATTTTGTGCAAAAATCCAAATTAGGCCAATTAATGAGTTAGGACCCCAATCTAGGTCAAACTAGGTTCCAAAGGCCAAATTGAATGTTCTAAACCCTAGGGGATATTTTTCCATGAATTTTAGAGAGTTTACTTGATTTTTATCTTAACCAAAACCTTTTTGAATTAAGTGAGTCTATTTTAAGGTTACTAGATGTCATTTAATTCCTAGATTGCACATGAACCCATTTCTGATTGAATCAACCCACTTTTTATCTTATTTAGACCATTTGACCTATGTTTTGTCTCTGAGAAATCCTTTTTATGTACTGCAATGGTAAAATTGCAGTTTTACCCTTTATTTCATGTTTTCTTCTCAAAACACTTATTCCTCCAATTAAGCCTTTTTGTAAGTTATGTAGGAGCTTTTATTCTCTTTCTTGGATCAAAATGAGCTAGTTAGGGCTCATGATGAGGCTCTCATCACCTGTCATGGAAGGCTTTCACCCGCTCTTTGTAAATTCATGAGTTCTCATATGCGTCATTACGTAGTTCCTCAATCTTGCTCATTTACAACCGATGGTGGATTCCAACCTTAATAAGATCTAGATTGCACTTCCGTACTGCCCAGTAGGATTTATGCTCCATTTCTATGGGAAGGTGACATGCCTTCCCCCACACGAGTCTAAAGGGAGACATTCCTAACTAGGTCTTATGGGAGGTCCTATAAGCCCACAAGGCTTCTGGAAGGTAGGTAGACCAGTCCTTTCTGTCAGGCTAAACAGTAACCTGAAGGATCTTCTTAATCTCCCGATTTGACAGTTCTGCCAATCCATTAGTCTGGGGGTGGTAAAGAGTTGAGATACGCTGTGACACCTCGTACTTTTCCATTAGGGACTGGAAGTGTACATTGACGAAATGAGACCTACCATCATTGATGATGGCTATTGGAACCCCAAATTTGGAAAATATGTTCTCCTGAATAAATCGAAGAACTACTTTATGGTCACTTATTCTGGTCGGGACGGCTTCAATCCACTTAGAGACATAATCAATAGCAAGTAAAATGTATTCAAAGTCGTTAGGTCCTAGAAAGGGTCCCATGAAATCAATTCCCCATGTGTCAAAGATTTCGCACACGATGATCAAATTCAAGGGCACATGTTGCGCAGGCCCATGTTGCCGAGGGTCTGACAATGGGCACTTTCCCTACAATAGGATTGTGAGTCTTTGAACATTGTGGGCCAAAAGAACCCACATTGGAGGATCTTCACTGTGGTTTTACGCCTAGAGTAATGGCCACTGCAAGCCAGAAAGAGATGATGTTGTTGACCTCGTCGTTGGGAATGTATCTCCGGATTACTTGGTCATTACTGATATAGAAAAGATATGGATCTTCCCAGACATAGTACTTGGCATCAGAAATCAGCTTGTCCCGCCTGGAAGTTGCCCAATCAAGGACTTTCCCCATAACCAAGTAGTTCACGATGTCGGCAAACTAAGGAAGTCTGTTAATGGCCAAGAGATGCTCATCCGGAAAGTGCTCAGTAATAGGTCCGGACGAGTCAATGACCGAAGAAGGAAGACAAGACAAATGGTCAGCTACCACGTTCTACTTTCCCACCTTGTCGCGAATTTCAAGATCGAATTCTTGCAACAGTAAGATCCAGCGAATTAATCTCGACTTCGTGTCCTTCATGTGTAAGTACCTCACTGTAGTGTGATTCGAGTAAATGATGACGTGGGAACCCAGGAGGTATGACCAGAATTTCTCTTGGCCAAATACTACAGTCAGTAGCTCTTTCTCCATAATAGTGTAATTACACTGAGCCTCGTCTAATGTCCTGTTGGCGTAATATATGACTGATGAGACACTCATCATGATCTCTAATTACCCCTAATTAACTAGTCTTCCTAGTTAATTAGCTAAGATTATGAATATATAAGGGTTAATTATAAAATAAGGGATATTTAGTAAAGGACCTTAAAATAAGTTAAAAATGACATTTTATCATTCAGTTAACATTATTAATAATTTATTTAATAATTGGACTCGAAATCCTATTATTCATTCCCTTAATTAATAAGTTAAGTAACTTAGACTTAATGTAAACCTAAGTATATAATAACTTAAGTGATTTTACTTAATCTAATAAATTAGCCTGAAAAGGTCAAAAATGTAAATTCAATTCGTAAACATAATATTTACCTTATTTACTAACATATATAAAAAGTTGAAAAAGATCTAAGTTAAAATAAACCTTCAAAACCTGAGTTTACATTTTGGTCCTTAAAATTCATTACAATCAGGTCCTTATTTCTCACACAGGTCCTTAAGTTTTATTTCATTTAAGTCCCTCTTCATCATCTTCTTCTTCTTCAACTGAATGAACAGCTGGCGGCAGAGAGTCACCCCACCGCGGGATTACCGCCCTGCCGACATCATCCTTCTTTGTCCAAGCTCTTGCAGCTTGCACTCACCACCTCCACTTCATCCACCGGTCTGGATTAACCGAAAATCCTATTTTTAAGTGGGAGATAACCTTACCGTCGTCGAAGACGACGATGGAGGTTAATCTCCTCAAGCTCCTTCTTCGGCCAGACCCCGCCATTCTCTTCGCCGCCAACTACTATAAATACCCCCTCACACCTCTGATTTTATTCAAGTTGACTCCCTTCCCTCTTCTAACACTACAGCCGACCCAATAGGCTATTTGTCAAAAACTCCGGTGACTTTCCATTCCACTTTCTGACTTCCTCCGTCGACCTTAATCAGCCGAGGAGATCCGCCGTGGTCTTCCACGTCTCTGACACAGGCGTTGACCCAAGGAATCCTCCGCTCCACCTCAAATCCGCCTGCCGGAGATCTTTCTTCCACCCTTTGATTTCGTCGTCCGCCATGAGACTTCTGCGGAACCCTATTGACCCCTTCGTTCAGGTAATAGTAGATTAGGAGTAGGAGTAGGAGTAGGCTAGCTTAGTTAGTTAGTTTAGGTAGTTAGATTAGAGTTAACATCAGATTTTAGTTTCATCTTCTTCGACTTCGGCGAGCTCCTTAACCTCGCCAGAGACATAATTTCATCTTTTGAAATCACTGTCCACCTTCCTTTATCTTCCATAATCATTTCTAAATCACTTAATTGCTTAATTGATCACCTAATCGCCTAATTCACATTTCACCTTCACCGACTACTATCACTATCCATGGTGATAGTAATCGAGCTAATTCCACCTCCACTAGGTTCTTTCATCATCTATCCACCACTTATGAACCCTAATCGACACTATAATACATATTAATATCACATATAAATTAAACGCCCAAATCTTAATTTAGTTCCTGAGCTCGTTGTCCATGGTGGCTCAGGAACAATTCAAACTATTAATTAACTATATAATTATGACTACTATTACTTGTTGACTTGTTTTAACCTCTTAATCGAGTGGTTAAACAAGTCTTGAGCTTTAACCACTCAGATCCTTTAAGAAAATGATTTCACTATCAAATCTTAACTCTAATGAAATAATGAGGAATTAAATGTGATACTGAGGTTCCTTGTAACCTCAGGATCCTTTTTGAATAAAAAATGGTAAGTTTTAACAATCTGTACACAATTTCACATATTTTCTGGACTCACCGGAGCTCTGGCGAGCCAAAATTGTGTTTCAGCCTCTAGAATTTATTGAGCAGCTCCAGAATGATATTAAGTGGATCACTGATTGTTTTAAGGATGTTTCTTTGAGGATTTAACCAATGGAGCTGTAGTTATGAACTTCATCTTCTCCAACTCCAGCGAAGTTGGAGAAGTCTGTTAGGAGAGATCTGAAAAGCATTTAAGGAACTCAGAAGCTTCAGTGCAATGCACTGAAGCTGTTTAAACCTTTAGAACACTATAACAACCTCTGAATGATTCTGTCGAACACACACCTTTTCAAGTTGAGGCGACGAGCCTGAAATCCTAGAAATGTTGGCCAGAACACTTTCTTGAAGATCTAAATAAGTTCTGGATGTTGAGGAGACTCTAATTGAGGCTTTAATTTCTTGGGAGAAGGCTTTGAACAGAAAGTCAACTTTTTGTGCTTCCACAATCAAACTGAATCTGATAATGGAGATCTGAGCTCGAATTGAAGTATTGAGGAGTGTAAACTATTTCTGGGATCTTGTTTGATGGTTTTAGAGAGAATTAAATGAGCTCAGGTGAATAAATGTTTTAGAATTTAGTTCCTGTCAATTTGGGTTACTTTCGAACCCAAACTAATAGGAGAAACATTTTGTTGAAATTTGAATTTAAATCCCACCCAGATGAGTTAATTATAACCCTTAGAATTAGTTTAACTTGATTAGAAGCATTCTTAAGTGTCTGTTGCACATAATAAAGTCTGAAGATCTGAACTCTGAAGCTTTCAAAGAAGTGAAGATCTTCTCTGCTGGTCCTGAAGGTCTTAAGAGCTTAAAACCTACTCTAACAGATGTGGAATTAATTTTATAACCTCTATAGACCTTTAAATAAAAGAGAGAAGTCCATCTGAGGACTCTGTAGATATAATTTCACTTTCCAGGCTAAAAATAACCTCTAGGAACCCCTGATTTCATCTTTCAAATTGAAGAGGAAAACATCTTCAAAACCTTAAATTGACCCTGCAATTGTGTAGATCTATCTTAGAGCTTTCTAACAAACTTTGAATCACTCGATTTGGAGCTCTAGGTAGAAAGTTATGATCATTTGAATTTGGGTCTGGAAGGGGTAGGTTAGTCCCACATTGTCGGATTCTGAACGCGCGCACGGGGATAAAAGCAATTTGTTGCATGGGCTATCCAGTCGTCAACGCTCAGCGCACCGGTTACCAATCTGATCTGATTTGAGCATGTGCATGTGTGTGTGTGCGAGCTTGTGTGCCTGCTGGTGTGCGCCCTTGGGGGCGTGAGCGAGTATGTGCCCTTGGAGGGCGAGAGGCCTGGGAGGCCGGGTTGAGCCGAAATGGCTCGAGACTGTGAACCGATATGAAATAAACCGAAAATGAACCTAATTGAGATTAGGCAAGGACCGAGTAGGGTTTGGTCCTACCCTGGTCTTAGGGTGCTGTGTATCCTTGAAAGGACCTCACCGTAAATAAAATAAATTTTAGTTAAAAAAGTAAAAAAACCCCGGTTCAGCTGAAGGACTTAAGGAAAAGAAGAGCTGATGGTTAAAATGCTAAGTGTTGAAGCTAAAGGCTAAGTAAACAAAGGAGCACAGGCATTAAGGAAACGAGACTAAGGAACAAAAAGAGAAGACTAAGGGAAAGAGAATAAGAGACAAGAAGAGAAGAAGGCAAGAACAACAGAAGAAAGGTAAGAAAAGAGCTCGAGATAGAGAATAAAATAAATACAAGAGAAAGAAAGGAAAAGAAGAGAGAGGCTGAAGAAATGAAGTTTTAATTTCTTTTTGAATTTGTTTTAATTGTAAAAAGGCATGTTTTAATAGAATAACTTTTAATTGCCTTAATTTCTTTTGAAATAAAATTGGAAAACAAACATCATTTTGAGTAAATATGTTTTTCATATGGAATTTTGTATATTCTTTATAGTTTAAATATTTTGACAAAATTCCTGTTTTAAAAAATCAACTTAGTTATACCTCCAAAACTTATAGAGAAATAAAAGAAAATTGGTGAATTTGGAGAAAATTATTATACCTCCTAGTGAACGACCTGAACTCAACCAGTAAAAATTTCTAAAATGTTAGGTTAATTCGACCCTATACTACACAACCGACACAACTTCGAGTTAACCTAAGTGACTTCTACTCTTAATTAAGTGAAATTAACTTAATTACTGAGTTGAGTAAGCCGCATGATCAATGACCACTGGTTTCCTATCAATTTTCTGACCTAGCACCGCTCCTACTACGTAGTCAGACGCATTGCACATGATCTTGAAGGGTTGAGATCAGTCAGGAGATTGCAAGATTTGTGCTTGGGTGACTCAACCATGTAGGATCTCAAATGCGTGAACGCAGTCACTCGATATCTCAAAAGGTGTGTCCTTTGAAAGGAGATTCATCAAGGGGCGCACGATCTTAGAGGAATCAAGTATGAATTGATGATAAAATCCAACATGCCCCAGAAATGATCTGATGTCTTTGACCGAGTTAGGAATAGGTATCTTGGAAATCAGATTTACCTTAGCTCGATCGACCTAGATACCTCTATTAGAGATGAGGTGTCCAAGTACGATGCCCTCAGGAACCATGAAGTTGCTCTTTTCCCAGGAGAGAACCAGGTTCACTTCAATGCATCTTTTAAGGATCTGGACCAAATGGAGGAGGCACTCATCGAAAGATTCACCAAATACCAAGAAGTCATCCATGAAGACCTCAAGGTAATTATCTACCATATCTGAGAATATGGCTAGCACGCACTGCTGAAAGGTGGAAGGTGCATTGCATAGCCCGAATACATCCTACGGAACGCGTACGTGCCATAAGGGTAGGTAAAGGTGGTCTTTTCCCGATCCTCTGGATGAATAGTCACCTGATTATATATGGAGTAACCAACCAAGAAATAGAAAATCGATTTCCCACCAGTTTCCCGAGAACCTGGTCAATGAACGGAAGCGGGAAATGATCTTTCTTTGTGGAGGCATTCAATTTCCAATAATCTATGTAGACTCTCCACGAATTCGCAATGCGGGTCGGGATGGTCTCTCTAGATTTAGTCATGATGATAGCGAGCCTTGTATTTTTAGGCACAACCTGGATCGAGCTCACCAGCGACTATCAGAGATCGGGTAGATGATACCAACATCTAACCACTTGATGATCTCTTTCTTCATGACCTCCTATAGATTCAGATTGAGTCATCTCTGCATCTCTCAATATGGTCATGAGCCCTCTTGCGTGTAGATACGGTGTGTGCAATACGAGGGACTGATACCAATCAGATCATTGAGAATCCATCCAATGGCTCTCCGATGCTGTTGAAGAACAAAAATCAGCTTTGTTTCCTAATCAGATGTGAGTTGGGAATTAATGATCACAGGAAACATTGGATTGGAACCCAACAATTCATATTTTAGATTATCTAGGTGGGGTTTCAATTCCATGATCAGGTTATCAGTAGTGGGTGAGGGTTCGGGATGGTCCTCAGAAGATAAAATGGGAGCTAAGGGTGAATCTAGATCAACACTGGGCTCCTCTATCTGTGGGTCAGAATTTCTCGAGGTTGAGGATCAAAGATAATCGAGTCTTCCTCTTGTTTAAGCGAATTCGTCATTTGTTAAAGAAATGAGTCGTAGCATATGACAAAATCGCTCAAATCATTTAAATTTATAACTCAGAATCACAAGAGTCTAAGGTCGAACACAGGGAGCAAATAATGGCAATTCAATCTCACTAATCACAATTTAATCAGCAATATGAACAAATATGTTCAAAGTTTCATTCAGAACTACTCAAAATGATGTATATATGAAATTCAGTAGTAAAGTGCAAAAAGAATAGGTTAAAATGGTGATTTGAATCACCAAATTAACCCTTTTGAGGTTAAGCTCAAGTATCTCAAATGTTTGAGCAGTAATTCTCAGTCAAATATCCCATGTCAACCAATATCTAGACAGTGTTCAGAACCAAGGCACCAGCAGAGGTCAGACGAAAGCACAAGGCATCTGACACCTTAAATGCTCAGGACTTAGCTTCAACAGAAGAGGCAAAGGCCACCTCTCTCCTTCCTTCGTGCCTCAAGGGAGAGGCAACCACAGCACCACAGCATAGAGGCAAAGGCCTCAAAATCAGCTAAGTATAGAGAGAGCAGAAGGGCAAAACCCCCCTCTCTCTCTTTTTCTCTTCTTCATTCTCTCAAAGACCCAGGTTTAGCTGGGTTATTGGGAGGGTAATTGAGCGTGAATAGGACCAGGCTTGCGGGCATGGTCACAAGCGAGGAGTGCAGAGGTGGGTTAAGCAGGTGAGGGATGGCTGGGGAACTGACCCTCGTGTCTTGGGCAGGGGGTCGGGTGCATAAAACACATTTCTCTCGCACAAGCAACCTCAGTCTTTACGATGTGGGACTAAATGTTCCACAGTCTTTCTTCGCGCACAGTTGGAGGATGAGACTCCAATTAAGATTGAAGGTGATGCAGGGGGATCCAATTGAGTGCCTAGAGAAGGATCTAGAGGTCAGTCGCTTCACCAGGGCATGGTGTCTAGAGGAGTCGTGGCCGGATGACTGCAGGTGTCGTCAGAGAAGTCAAGGACGGCAGTTGTCATCCGGTGAAGACCTGAAACCAAGAAAATGGCCTCGCGGCCACGTCAAATGTGCTTAAAAGGATCACCGTGAAGTGGCGAGTGCAGTGATGGTTGTCTTGTGGAGGTTGGAAGCTGGTGGAGGGCTGATATGATGGAGACAATGGGCAGAGAAGGCGATGTTTGGGGAGGAGTTTCAGTGGGTGAAGAGTGAAATTGGTTGAGGGCTTTCATAGAGGGTCGCATGGCGAAGCTTCTGGATGTGGAGCGGCAATGTTTGGAGGTGTGTGGCATCAGGGAGGCTTCACCGGAGTGTCACTGGAGTGGAAGACAAAGGTGGTGTAGCGGGTGATACAGTAGTTGTAAAGGTGTTGTGAGTATGAGGAAAGGAAGTAGAGGGAGAGAGGAAGAGATAGAGGGACTTAGGAGGGAAGGAGGCGGACAGAGAGCGTCGGCATTGGCAAGCCGGAGCTGAAGAAAATGGAGTTCGGTGAGGTGGAGTAGCAACGACGATGAGGGAGGAAGCCCCTACTATGGCTGGCAAGGAGTAGAATCAAGAGGGGAAGGTAGAGGGTCATCCAATTTGATGGTTGGATGACTGGAAGAGGACGGAGTGGGTCATCGAAGCAAGGTGCAAAGGTGGCTGGAGAGGGAAGGAGGTGGGGTTTCTTTGGCCAAAACTTACTAAGGAGCATAGTTATGCGTTGGGGAAGCTTTTATAGAGCTTCAAGTAAGCTTCCAAGCTTGGAAACAAGCTTGAGAAACTCGAATTTCCAGGAAGAAGATCCTTGAAATCCAAGGATTCGCACAAGTTTGTCGGGGGGATTTGGAGTCTAGAATTAGGTTTAGATGAATTAGGACTTCCTCAAGATCATCCCTTCCAATTTTGGAAGGGATTGACCAGGCAATCAGGGAGGAATCCTTTATTGGAAGCTCAGGTTCATGGGTTCACACCTACCATGACGTCAAGGACCCATTTGAAGAAGATGAAGAGAAGGTGGGGAGCTATATGTAAAGATTTTGAAAGTTAGGGGCATGAATGAGAGAGAAAGAGTCAGATTGGACCAAAATGCAAACAACGTTAAGATGGACTCTGATTGGGCCTAAATTTTGGTACAAACCTAATTTTGACCCAATGAATCTAATGGTGAAATTGGAGTTGAGCTTTGAGCAGTTTTGATTAATTAATTTACCTAGAAATCCAAATTATGGCAACTTTCTGTCTGAGACTCTGTTTGAGGTAAAAATAGGTTTAAATGGTCAAACCAAAGTTACCAAACCATATGGAATATTTTTATATGATTTTTGGAAGGCTTAGATGAATTTTATCCTGATCAAAACCTCAGTAATCTAAGCAGGTCTGAAATTAGTGTTTTGAGAGCTGTACTAGTTCTCGAAATGCGTGAAACCCCATTTCTATCTGCATGGATCCACTTATTAGACTTTAATGCTCATTTGACATTTATTTCACCCCTAGCCAACCCCTTGGTTATTCTGTGTTCATGATATGCTATTAAAATTACAGAATTAACCCTAGTTTCTTATTCTCTTCTTAAAACATAATATGGTGGAGATATAACCCTCAGATGAATATGTAGGAGCTTTTATCTTTTATTCCAGACTAAATGGGCTAGTTAAGGATCATGATGGTGTCCCCGTCATACCCCCATGCCTAGCTTTTGCTAGTCCCTTAGCAAATATCCTATGGATCAAAATCAGGTCTCTAGGTCGGATGTAACCATCTGGGTGCCTTACTATGTTGTATCTCTATAAATCAGATCAGAATACGAGCAATAGGCCTAGAGATACTCAAGTATCAGCCAAGATCCAGACCTGACCAACTTCATTTGAGTTTGCCGTGAAGGTTTCTAAGGCCCGTAAAAATTACCCAAAGGTTCGTTGACCTTAGCGATTAAAGTACCTGTGCATAGATGTAATATGTCCAGGCTCAGTTTACCATTGCATTTTTGTAAGAAAGTGATAAAAGGATTTTTTTCATTTGGAGAGTTTTATCTCTTTCTTTTTATTTTTCCCTAAATCCGACCTCGAATTGGCCCTAAACACAGTCTATATCGGATTCCTTGCCCCTACCATCAATCCTCAAAGGTCCCTTGCTTTCGATGCTTCAGGATAGCACCACCAATGGCAACCCCCAAAACCTTGGCTTTCGACACTTCAGGATAGTGCCACCCATAGTATTTTGTAGCTAAATTTAGGCATTAGCAGTCGACATTTTGGGATAATGCCGCCCATGGCACCTAAACCAACACAAGGTGCTTACATGCCCCTGGTAGGATATTTAGATATCCTAGAAGACAAGCACTGAGGAGACGATATGTTATTATGCATCTTCAAGAGAATTTCCCACCTCTCAACGCTGGGAACTCGACCAATCAAGTTGTGTTAAGTTGCTCCTAAGCTAGGTCTTCGAGATGACTTTTCAAAGATAACACTTTTGGCATGATTTTTCTTTATTAAGCGCACTAAATCAGAAAAGTGTATGATTTTAGGTGCTTAGGTTACCAAGTTCCACAAACCAAAGGGTAGGCAACTGAGCCGAATAATCCCTAAGCCTTAGACCTACTACATCAGCCTCACACTTTCCTCAACCTCTTGAGGATTAATCTGGATCTTAACAAATACTTGAGTATTTAAACCTTAGAATAGATCCAAGAGGTCTACGGTCGGTATCCACCATTAATTCCCTAAGTTTTAGCCTTCCAGGTCTTAAGTCATCATCCGATCCAACCTAGAAGTTAGGTAGGTTCCATATTAAATTTCAAGGGACTAATCCAGTTTCTTTTCTTTTTGTTTGCTCCTTTTTCTTCTTTCTTTTCTTTTCCTTCCCTTCTCTTTTTTCATTCAGCTCAACATGACCTCTCCTTTCCTCTTTTCTCCTTTTTTTCTTTTTGATGAAACCCTTCCATGCATTGATTTAACAGCTTTTCACACTTTAATACCTCACATGCCTATGATTTGCAATGTCCTCATTGTAAATTAGGTGGATCGAGTTCAATCCACAAGTGGGTGGTGAACGAGTCAGAATAATTGTTGCAAACAATTTCAAGCTTTGATACAAGTATCAAAGGTGGAGTCGGCTATTCTAATAGATCAACCCTAAAGTGCAATATGAATTTAGCAAAAGCATGTGTTAGGAAGGTTTTGGGTTTTTCAAAAGATGACGGGTTGCCTCCCATTAAGTGCTAAGTTTAATGTCATCAGCTAGGCACAATGAAGCCTAGAGAGAATGGAGATCAAAAGATACTGTAGCCAAATTTGTGTCAATAAGTTTGATGAACGGTTTGAGTCTCTGACCATTCATGACAAAAGGTTCAGAATCAAGTCTCAGTTCACTGATTTCTACAGCTCCATCCGAATACTCGTCTCACCAGAAATAGACCAATCCATTTAGATCTGAGTTTGCCTAGGAAGAGCTTGAGTTTGGCATCAAAGAGTAATACCTTCTAATCAGGATGGAAAGTTTTTCTTGAAATGTGCTTGTCATGGAAGGATTTCACCCGCTCCTTGTAGATTTGCGAGTTCTCATACGCGTCATTGCGTAGTTCCTCAATCTCGCTCATTTGCAATCGACGGTGGATTCCAGCCTTCATAAGATCTAGATTGCACTTCCATACTGCCCAGTAGGCTTTATGCTCCATTTCTATGGGAAGGTGACATGCCTTCCCATACACGAATCTAAAGGGAGACATTCTTAACTAGGTCTTATCGGAGGTCCCGTAGGCCCACAAGGCTTCCGAAAGGCAGGTAGACCAATCTTTTCTATCAGGCCGAACAGTGACCTAAAGGATCTTCTTGATCTCCCGATTTGATAGTTCTGCCAATCCATTAGTTTGGGGGTTGTAAGGAGTCGAGATACGATGTGACACCCCATACTTTTTCATCGGGGACTGGAAGTGCACATTGGTGAAATGAGATCTGTCATCGCTGATGATGGCTTTTGGAACCCCAAATCTGGAAAAGATGTTCTCCTGAATGAATCGAAGAACAACTTTATTGTCACTTGTTCTACTGGGGATGGCTTCGATTCATTTAGAGACATAATCAACAGCGAGTAAGATATATTCGAAGCCATTAGATCCTAGAAAGGGTCCCATGAAATCAATTACCCAGATGTCAAAGATTTCGCACACAATGATCGGGTTCAAGGGCATCATATCATGTGGGCCCATGTTGCCTAAAGTCTGATAATGAGTGCATGCCCTACAATAAGTTTGTGCATCTTTGAACATTGTGGGCCAGAAGAACCCACAATGGAGGATCTTCGCTGCGGTTTTCCGACCAGAGAAATGGCCACCGCAAGCCTGGTCATGATAGAATGAGATGACGTTATTGACCTCGTTGTCAGGAATGCATCTCTGGATTACCTATTCATTGCTAATATGGAAGGGATACGGTTCTTCCCAGATGTAGTACTTGGCATCGAAAATCAACTTGTCTCGCCTGGAAGTCACCCAATCTGGTGGGACTTTCCCTGTAACCAAGTAGTTTACCATGTTAGCAAACTAGGGAAGTCTGTTACAGGCCAACAGGTATTCATCTGGAAAATGCTCAATAACAGGTCTGGACGAGTCAATGACAAAAGAAGGCAAGACAAATGGTTAGCTACCACGTTCTGCTTTCCCGCCTTGTTGAGAATTTCAAGGTCGAATTCTTGCAACAGTAAGATCCATCGGATTAATTTCGATTTTGCATTCTTCTTGGTGAGTAAGTGCCTCACTGCGGTGTGACCCGAGTATATAATGACATGGGAACCCAGAAGGTATGATCTAAATTTTTCCAGGCCAAATACGACAGCTAGCAGCTCTTTCTCCATAATTATCTAATTACGCTGAGCCTCGTATAATGTCTTGCTGGCATAGTATATGACCACAGGTTTCCCGTTGATTTTCTGCCCTAGCACCACTCCCACTGCCTAGTCAGACGCATCACACATGATCTCAAAGGGTTGAGACCAATCAGGGGATTGTAGGATTGGTGCTTGGGTGACTCAGTTACGCAAGATCTCAAATGCGTGAATACACTCACTCGTCATCTCAAAAGGTGTGTCCTTTGAGAAGAGGTTTCGCAAGGGGTGTGCAATCTTGGAAAAATAAGATATAAATCAACAATAGAATCCAACGTGCCTGAGGAATGGTCTGATATTTTTGATTGAGTTGGGCACAGGAAGTTTGGAAATTAAATTCACCATGGCTTGGTCCACTTGAATACCTCTCTCAAAAATAAGATGTCCTAAGACATTGTCTTCTAGAACCATAAAGTGGCTCTTTTCCCAGGAGAGCACTAGGTTCACATCAATGCATCTTTGGAGAATTTGGACTAGATGCAGGAGCCACTCATCAAAAGATTCACCAAATACCGAGAAGTTGTCCATAAATACTTCAAGGTATTTACCTACCATGTTGGAGAATATGGCTAGCATGCACCGTTGAAAGGTGGCGGGTGCATTGCATAGCCCAAAAGGCATCCTATGAAACACGTATGTACCATAGGGGTAGGTAAAGGTGGTCTTTTCCGATCCTCTAGATGAATTGGCACCTGATTATACCCAGAGTAACCATCCAAAACCAAAAGAATCGATTTCCTGCCAATTTCTTGAGAATCTGATCAATAAATGACAGTGGGAAATGATCTTTCTTCTTGGAGGCATTCAGTCTTCGGTAATTAATGCAAACTCTCCACGAATTCGCAATGTGGGTGGGGATGGTTTCTTCAGATTCAGTTGTGATAACGGTAAGCCCTGCCTTTTTAGGCATAACCTGGATTGGGCTCACCCAGTGGCAAAATGTATGCAAAATCAATCTCTTGCTTGAAAAGTGGAAATCACCTTTCTTTTTGTTGTTTTTCAATATATCATTTTTCTTTTGGGTTTTTTGAAATAAAGGGGCAAATACGTAGTTGTTGATAGGAAAATGGACCACAACTAATATGCTAAAATCTAAGTGACAAAATTA
Organism: Thalassia testudinum; assembly: GCA_037157565.1. NCBI lineage: Eukaryota > Viridiplantae > Streptophyta > Magnoliopsida > Alismatales > Hydrocharitaceae > Thalassia > Thalassia testudinum. The sequence goes on along the minus strand of JAZHRO010000044.1, from coordinate 11,789,836 downwards.
CCCTCTTTCTAAGCTCAACCCAAGTGCGTGAAGGCCTAAGTTAATTAGAAAGAGAGAGTGAGATTACACTAAGATAAGGCAAGTAGTGCAATTAAAGATGCAACAAGAAATGAAGGCAAATTTCTCTATATTGAAGGAAATTGTCTACAAGTATAAGAAAGCTTCTAAAATTTGAAAAGACAAATAAAGAAGAAAAAAAATCCTGTAATTTCTAATGACGATGAAGAAGGTGAAGCTCCTCTTACTCCAAGCCATGTTGCTCCTTGGCTTGAAAAGAAGGTTCCTTCTTCTCCTTTGCCTGGCAAGCTCCTCCAATTTGATGTACTCCTCCTAGCAAGCCCAAGGAAGGTGTGCTTGATCTCCTCCAAGGTGGATGAAATTCCACCTTCAAAAGCTCCTCCTAATGTGGTGTGAACCACCTTTGATTCCTCCTCCAAGGGTGGTTGTGTACCACCCTTAAATCCTCCTCCTAGTGTAGGCACTCACCCTAGGTTTCCTTCCAATGCTTGGCTTCTTCCCTTGGCTAGAGTGGGGTCAAGAGAGAAGAGAAGATGGGAAGGCACCAAGGGGACAGAGTATCCCCTTAATCTTCTTCTTCTTCTTCTTCTCTTGACCTTCTATGTAGGTGGAAATATAGGTAGAATAATACTAAAGGGAGGATGGGAAAAATGGTGGTGGTTAAGGGTCTTTTTATAGAGTAGGATGGGTGGTATTGGTGGCTTTTGGAATGGATGGCTAGGATAGGATTCTAGGATAGTTAATAGATCCTAGGACTACTAGGGTTTGGTGCCAACTTAAGGGTGGTGGTTACCACCCTAGGTGCCCCTTGAGTTGGCACCAAAATGGGTCTTCTAGAAGGGGGTTAGGTGGAGCCATGTAAGGAAGGGTTGGGATGTATTTGGTGGATGGATGGATGGCCATGATGGGTTCTTAGGTTGGCACCAAAAAAAGGGATTCTAGAAGGGTGGTTTTGGTGCCAAGCTTAAGTGTCTTTTGGAGGAAGTTGGGGGGTGAAGGGATGTCTATGGTGGTGGTGCCAACTTGGATTAGGAGTAGGTGGCTAGGTGGACTTGAAGTAGGAGCTTATGTAGGTGGAGTTAGGATTAGGTTGGGTTGATGGTTGGCCAAGGGAACTGTATCATAGCTAAGCTAAGCTAAGCTAAGCTAGCTTAGCTAGTAATGGAGTAGAAGAGGAGGCAATCGGAGCTAGGGTTTGAGGAGAGGAGCTGGACAGAGGAAGTCTAGAGCTGAATTGGAGCTGGCAGCTGCTAAAGAGGGTGGCATGGAGCTACTTTAGCTAGCTTGGCTTGCTAGTTCTTTGCTAGCTTCTAAGCCAAGCTAAAGTAAGCTGGCTTCTACCAAAAGGAACTGAGGTGAGCTCGGTCTGGTGCTCTCAGGGAGGATCAAGCTAGTTGAGGTAGCTAAGGTAGCTTAGCTCAATTGAGTTGAGCTAAGCTGAGTCCCCGGGAGTTGGACTTGAGCTTCCTGACTAAGATGAAGTCATCTTCAGCTGACTGGAGTTGAGTGGAGCTGCATGTAGCTGGTGCTAAGCTGAGGTAAACTCCAATCAACTCAGCTGAGCTAGCTAGAGCTCCCAGTGAACTGATGGGAGCTAAGATGAGCTAGACTAAACTAAGTTGAGCTGGATCTGAGCTGACTTGAGCTAAGGTGAGCTAAGATGAGCTCTTTTGAGCTGAATGGAGCTAGGATTAGCTAACCCTAATTCAAGTGAGCTGGATTCCAGCTATGGTGAGCTGGATCTAGCTGAGTTCTAACTGGTTTAGGCTTCCTTAGTGCTAGGGTTCTGGGGATCTGACCTTTGTCCATCCCTAACACTCACAAAAACATATCAAAAAGACAATAAAAGTAAAATGCATGCCTATCCTAATTAATGCCTAAATGCAACCCAAAAACTCATTTGCAAAGTAAAAACTTAAGAGCTAGGTTTGTTTTAATGCATAAGAATGATGATAAACTGGCGTTTATCACACTCCTATGCTTATCTTTTGCTAGTCTCTTAGCAAAATTTTAATTTTTACAAAATTTAATTTTGGGGAAATCTAATTTTTTCAACTTTTGAGGAGAAAGAGATTATGGGACCTTGGTTGGTCTAAACACAGGAGATACAGGATTTGTTAAGGATAAACACTGGGATTTATTTTCAGATCCAAAATTAAATAAAAATAGGATCAATATATCTTCCAAAAAATTCACAAATTAACCCCTTGTCAATTCAGATGACTTGAAATTTTTATTTTTAGGATTTTTCTAGCTCTTAAATCTGATTCGCAACTTGCAATAACCTTCAAAACCTTGTGTCTATGCTTGTAAAAAGGCAACATTTATAAGGGCGTGTTTTTGGTTTAAAACTTTTTTTTTCTTCCCCCATGCTTTTATTCATAGCTTAGTCTTACAATAGATGTGTCGGGATCATCATTCTTGTTACCAATCCTCAAGGGGGCTCTGGCACCAGTACTTCGAGATAGCACCACTATCCATGACACCACCTAGGAGCTCACAATCCTAAAACACAATGTGGTGTAAAGGGGCAATCCAAGCAAACTCAAGCTCTTGCTCCGACACTATAGGTAGAGCACCATCCAAGACACTTGAGCTGCAAAAATGCGCTTTAATGCTCTATCTAAAGATATGAAATATAGATATGGAGCAGTGCTGAGGCGGTAACATGTTGACATCGCATCCTCAAAGGAGGCATTTTCCTCCTCGGTGCTGGGAACTCAAACTAATGATCTGCTTCAGACTTTTACTAAGTCCAAACAAGGGGGTTTTTCTAATTTTTAGGTGTTGGCTTGTGTGTAAAATTTGACAGAAGAAGTTTCGCATGAAATGCAAGTCTTTGAATCAGAAACTAAGCCATATACTTTCCATATTACAAAAGAGGATCAAGTCACCTAAACTATTATGAGTTTAGGTGGAATTTTTGATAAGGATATCTAATCTAGTCTAAAGATTGACCTTGAAATTCTAATGATCAGATTTGTATCATCATCCCTAGTTTGCTAAAGATTAAATCCCATTGTACCAAAAGTGAGTTTTCAACCTTAGTCTTGATTTCAAAATTTTCCTCAAAAAGTTTTCAACGATTTTATTTTTTTTGGGTATGCAAGCAAAAAACAAAACAAAAAATGACTAAAGAAAAATGCATGTTTTTAAGTTTTGAAAATTTTAAATCGATCGTTAAAATTTTAAAAACACCCCCATGCTTAAGATATGCAATGTCCTCATGCATTAGGATGGAGAGGGGATCACCTTAGTGAAAGGCGACTAGGTTTAGGATGGTCAAAACTTGAAAAAAGAAGGGAAAAAGAAAGCAAGAAGAATGATGGGTTACCTCCCATCCAGTGCTATCTTTTATGCCATTCAACTTAGCGTGAAGGTATGCACTGAAAATGAATGATCATGTAAATAATTGGACACCTAGATGCTCACAAAAAATGCATCTTCTTCCGGATCCCTGGAAAATTGATTGGTAGAAAGATAAAGATCAAAGTTCGATGGAAAATGATAAGTGTGGCCCGAGTCTAGCCATGATTCTAAATTGGGTTGAATGCCAAACTCAGGTAGGTCTGGTGGCAGGTCCATAGGAAAGGTGTCAGGGAAGGGATGGTGAGGATTGGGTGAAGTTAGTGTGGAAAGGTGGGGTGAGGTAAGAGTGGGTGGGTCAAGGTGATCAGGGGGTTCATCAGGAATGGATTTTTGGTCAAGACAAGTTTCCAAATCAAAGATTTCGCCGACCACTGATTCCGAGTCAAATTCCTAAAAAAATTTATGGTCGGGAAGGGTATCTACCAACACTGTCTTCACCATATTTGAAATTTCAGTATCTAAGTCAAAAAAATCATCATCATGGAATCTCTTGGAAGATTTAAAAATATCAAGAGTGATAGTTTGGCCTACGTAGGTGATATCCATTTTGCCTGTGTGGCAATTAATGTTTGCCTTTGCAATGGCCAAAAAGGGTTGTCCAAGGATTATTGGGGCATTCATCAAAGACTCGGGTACCTCAATGTCAAGGACCAGAAAGTCTGCAGGGAAGATACAATTCTGGACCTTGACCAAAACATCCACAACAATCCCACGAGGTTTGATTGTAGATCGGTCGGCTAATTGAAGGTTAACCTCAACAGGTTTAACTTCACCAATATGAAATTCTTCAAATAAAATCGTGGGAATGATATTAACTGAGGCACCAAGATCAAGAAGGGTGCTATCAAAAGTAGCATCATCAATAATAACTGAAATTAATGGCACCCCCAGATCTTCCATCTTAGGAGGTAGCTTGCTTTGTATGGCAGAGATTACTGTCTCCGAAAGATGTACCTATCCTAGATTTTTGGCCTGCCTTTTAGGAGTACAAATCTTCTTCAAAAATTTGGCATAGGCAGGTATATATTTGATGGCATCTAGGAGAGGAATATTGATTTGAACTTGCCCAAATAGATCCATGAGTTCTTCTGTGGTGGGCTCAGATTTCTTTTTTCGATTGGTGGTGGGGTGGAGAGCTTGTGGAAAAGGGATAGGAGTCGTGTCCTAAGATTTTTGTGTTTCTTTTTCTTCCTGATATGGGAGTGGAGTCAATTTGCACAGGGATGAAAATTTCACCAGGTTTTTGTGAAGGCCCGAGATCAGTGGTGGTTTTCCCACTCCTCAATGTAACTGCATGTGCAGTCGGATTATTATTTGGAGGAGGTGGGGGGGCTTGTTGTTGTGGAAACCTGGGAGGCTGTTGAGGTGGTGGATTAGTAGGATGCTGATTCATGTAAGTTTGATTTCTGCCCAGATACTAGTTCCTCTGGTGATTAGGGTTGGGCATGTGTTGGAAGGGTAGATGTCCTGTAGGTCTTTGAGTGGGAGTAACCCCAATCTGATTATTTAGATTTGTGATGGTGCGGGTTACTTCCATCATCTTTTCTGCATTTCCTGTAGGGTTCTCATCATCTGGGCATTGATGTCTTATTGGGATGGCCCAAGATGAAAGGTCTGATTAAACCCAGACCTATTAAAGTGGTTTGGTTGGGGAGGAACCTGGTTATTCTAGGAGTGGTTTGGATAATTCTTCCAATTGGAGGAATTTCAAAATGCCTCTTGGATGGCAGAAATATTTTCAGTGGGGTTAAGATCAGGATAGTTGTAATTCCCCAGTGAATCATGGACAACCTCAGAATACTAGTAATAATCAGCAGTAGTGTTAAGATTGTGCAAATTTTCTCTTCGTGGAATGTTAGGGTGGGTTAGATGTGGAATGTGTGGAGCTGGGGTTGATGTGGTGAGTCTTTCCTCAATTTTCTTTTGATTAATGTGCATATGGTCGAGTTTTTGTGCAATCATTTGAAGATCGTCTTGGGTTACAGGAGTAGATGAAGTGCCTACTTCATGAACACCAAACTGCGAGTTTGACGTTCTGCAGAATGTGTTCATGGAAGCTTGATTAAATGAGTTTTCACTGATTTCTTCAAAAAGGTCATAGGCACTTTCAGCATCTTTATTCAAGAAGTTGCCACCACACGAGGCATTGAAAAAACATCGAATTTGATCTTTTAAACCATGATAGAAGATCTGCACGAGCTGCCATAAAGGAATCTCGTGGTGCGGGCAACTTCTTAGGAGATCTTGAAATCTTTTCCAAGAATCATGGAAAGTCTTGCCAGATTTTTGTTGAAAGGTCGTAATAGATCTTCGCAGGGAATTAGTACGACCTATGGGAAAGAATTTCTTGAGGAAGGCACTCTTGAGCTAACGCCATGTGGTGATGGGTCGACCAATGGTTCTGAACCAGTAAGCATTCTTATCTTTAAGAGATAATGGAAATAGCCACATTAGCCAAATGTCTTCTTGTCAATTTTGAGAATGAGTTGTTTGTGGAAGAAGAGTGAGTTCTTCAAGGTGGCTAAACGGGTCTTTCCTAGGAAGGCCATGGAAATTTTTAATCAGGTTTAGAACCGTTGGCTTGATCTCGAAATCCCCCTCTTGTATGACCACCCCTGGTCGCTCCTCATAGTAAGAAGGATCATAAAAATCTTTTAGAAAAATAACAGGCTGCTGACGGGGTGGTGGGTTTGGCCTTTGGTTGGCTAGGTTTGGATATTCCTAGTCAACACTTGTTTATTGGCATTAAGTTGAGCAATTTGCTTTGCCATCAAGGTGTAAAGATCAAGCGGGGGGGCTTGGTGTTGTGATTGAGGCAAATCAGCATTAAGGAGCTCTAAGTGCGGGAAGTCAAAGGTGGGGGGTTTTGGGTGGAAGGGTTAGAATTAGGGTTAGTAGTGGGATTAGAAGTGGGATTAGAGGTGGAAGTGGAAGGGTTAGTGGACATATTTTGTTGATTTTCCATTATTTTAGAAGGAGACAGAAAAAGTGGTCCTTTTGTGCGTGAGGCGAAATCAAATGGTCCCTCTGAATGCAGATTTTAAGACTATCGCCCATGCATAAAAAGGAAGAACGAGAGGGGAGGAGAAGAGATAGAGATGAGAGAAAGTGCGCAAACAATCAAACAAAATTCTAGGCCTAACTTAAATGTGACTCCCTAAAAATTTAACCAAAGACTTGATCTACCTAGGAAATAAGAAATTAATAGTGAATATCCGTTCTATCAACAAATTTGGCCAAGTTGCATAAGGGGAGGTTTGGGCCCAAGCATTTCCCAGGAAAATCCCTAGGGGTTTGTAAAAACCTGAGCCTGGTCGTTTGACAAGGTCCCTCAACCTGACACCAGATATAGATGACAGAATTAGTACTAACTAGTGAAAACTTAAGACCTAGATAGTAAGCCTAAGTTGATGAAACCTTAGGGGTCAAATTGCTACAATTTTTAGTTAGGCATGGGATACTATTGTGCACACGAAATGTGGAGGGCATTGATAGGAGTATTTCCTTGTTATTTCAATTTTTAGTGTGTGTGCAGAAATTGGAAAGTGGTTCCAATTTCAATCAAGTTGTCACACAAATTGATGTATTGCTGTCTTTTTATAATTGGATTTAAGTTAGTATGTTTTAGGGTTTCCTTCTTAAGTTCTCAAACAAGTTTCAAACTCCACAATCAAAGGAAAACAAGTTGTATTGGTGAAGATTAATTTCCTTTAAAATGGATCTCTAAAAAGAAGGAAAGAAACCCTAATCCAATTGGCCCAAAGACAGAAAATTACTACCAATGAATTTGTTTAAGGCTTTCTGTATTAAGTAGTGGTCCAAACAAATAAAGCAACACAACTACTTTAAGGCAAATCAAACAAGGATTGCAGAAAATATTTTTTTAGGATTTTAGGAATTTGTTTAATATTTGTTTTGAATTTTTCTTATGCCGGTGTCAAAGTCCAGAAATGATACCTGTGGGTATTTTGGATTTTTCAGTATCACCACCGACCTCAGAAAATTTTGATGATTTAATGTGATGTGTAGAATTTCACAAGAATTCCATAAAGTTAAATTTCACAAAAATTGGATGAGTACAAAAATTCTAAAAATTCACGGTTAGTAGGAAGATTAAAGGGTGTGACCCCTATGCAATCCATGAATTTTTAAAATTTAATTACAAATCCAATTGCTATGAAATTTAACATTGATGTTCCTTACTTGATTTGAAATCATTGGGTGAAATTTCATGATTTTAAGAGGCCTATGGTGTCAGGAATTGATTTTTGGAATCTGGACAGAAGTCTAGATCTGAAAATCAGATTACCAACACTTGAGGTGGAGTGGTGTTTAAAGATGAAAACAAGCAAACAATGGATTTTAATTTGCACCACTCCACTTAATTAAGATATTTAGGATCCTAAAAGCCATGTTAGTATTTTTTTGGTAGGTTTTTAGGTTAAGTGTGACAAGAAAAGAGATGCTAACTTGGAATTCTGCGGGAAGACAGGATAATTGAAGCTCCTCAAAATTTCCCACTTTCTTCCCGCAACTGAATCCTGCACACACAAGAGAAACAAGAGACAAGGGGATGAGATCCACTTCAAGCAAGAGAATTAATCAAGCAAAGCCGTGCCTCCCCGGCAACGATGACAAAAAGTGATGGCAAAATTGCGTGATTTATTAATTTAGGGTTTTATCATTGTAATGCACAAAAATTGAGTCGAACATCCCGGTGAGTAGGATGCTAAGGAAAGAAGGAAGAATTTAGACAAGATGGCTAACACTCGATGGATTGAACCAAATACCCGGCTTATTCTTCAGTCAGTGAAATTACCCGGACCTCACTTTCCCTTGCTTTGCCTACCTATAATCAATTGATTCATCAAGGTAGGGAAGAAAAAAGGCGAGCGGACCGCACTAAAGCTTTTAATTGGAGTCCACATAAGCAAGGAGTATGCCTGCATGTTATGACGAGAACACCGAAAAAACCTAATTTAGCTCTACGTAAGATAGCCTAGATAGGAAAGTATCTAGGGTCGCCCAAGGAGGCAATATTTTTCGAAATCAATCTATTTCTTGAAAAGTAGAAATCACCTTTCTTTTTGTTGTTTTTCAATATATCATTTTTCTTTTAGGTTTTTTGAAATAAAGGGGCAAATATGAAGTTGTTGATGAGAAAATGTACCACAACTAATATGCTAAAATCTAAGTGACAAAATTATCCTCTTTCTAAGCTCAACCTAGGTGCGTAAGGCCTAGGTTAATTAGAAAGAGAGAGTGAGATTATACTAAGATAAAGCAAGTAGTGCAATTAAAGATGCAACAAGAAATGAAGGCAACTTTTTCTATATTAAAGGAAATTGTCTACAAGTATAGGAAACCTTCTAAAATTTGAAAAGACAAATAAAGAAGAAAAAAAATTCTGTAATTGCTAATGACGATGAAGAAGGTGAAGCTCCTCTTGCTCCAAGCCAAGTTGCTCCTTGGCCTGAAAAGAAGGTTCCTTCTCCTTTGCTTGGCAAGCTCCTCCAATTTGATGTACTCCTCCTAGCAAACCCAAGGGGGGCGTGCTTGATCTCCTCCAAGGTGGATGAAATTCCACCTTCAAAAGCTCCTCCTATGGTGGTGTGGACCACCTTTGATTCCTCCTCCAAAGGTGGTTGTGTACGACCCTTAAATCCTCCTCCTAGCATAGGCGTGCACCCTAGGTTTCCTTCCAATGCCTGGCTTCTTCCCTTGGCTAGCATGGGATCAAGAGAGAAGAGGGTAAGGCACCAAGGGGACAGAGCATCCCCTTAGTCTTCCTCTTCTTCTTCTTCTCTTGACCTTCTATATAGGTGGAAATATGGGTAGAATAATACTAAAGGGAGGATGGGAAAAATGGTGGTGGTTAAGGGTCTTTTTATAGAGTAGGATGGGGGGTATTGGTGGCTTTTGGAATGGATGGCTAGGATAGGATTCTAGGGTAGTTAATAGATCCTAGGGCTACTAGGGTTTGGCGCCAACTTAAGGGTGGTGGTTACCACCCTAGGTGCCCCTTGAGTTGGCACCAAAATGGGTCTTCTAGAAGGGGGTTAGGTGGCGCCATGTAAGGAAGGGTTGGGATGTATTTGGTGGATGGCTGGATGGCCATGATGGGGTCTTAGGTTGGCACCAAAAGAAGGGATTCTAGAAGGGTGGTTTTGGCACCAACCTTAAGTGTCTTTTGGAGGAAGTTGAGGGGTGAAGGGATGGCTATGGTGGTGGTGTCAACTTGGATTAGGAGTAGGTGGCTAGCTGGACTTGAAGTAGGAGCTTATGTAGATGGAGTTAGGATTGGGTTGGGTTGATGGTTGGCCAAGGGAACTGTAGCCTAGCTAAGCTTAGCTAAGCTAAGCTATCTTAGCTAGTAATGGAGTAGAGGAGGAGGCAATCGGAGTTAGGATTTGAGGAGAGGAGCTGGACAGAGGAAGTCTAGAGCTAAATTGGAGCTGGCAGCTGCTGAAGAGGGTGGCATGGAGCTACATTAGTTGGCTTAGCTTGCTAGTTCTTTGCTGGCTACTAAGCCAAGCTACAATAAGCTGGCTTCTACCAAAAAGAGCTGAGGTGAGTTGGGTCTGGTGCTCCCGAGGAGGATCAAGTTGGTTGAGGTAGCTAAGGTAGCTTAGCTCAACTGAATTGAGCTAAGCTGACTCCCCAGGAGCTAGACTTGAGCTTCCTAAGCTAAGATGAGGTCATCTTCAGCTGGCTGGAATTCAGTGGAGTTGGGTGTAGCTAGTGCTGAGCTAAGGTGAACTCCAGTCAACTCAACTAAGCTAGCTAGAGCTCCTAGTGAACTAATGGGAGCTGAGATGACCTAGACTCAACTAAGTTGAGCTGGATCTGAGCTGACTTGAGCTAAGGTGAACTAAGATGAGCTCTCTTAAGCTGCCATTCAACTAAGATGAGATGAGTGAAGCTAGGATGAGCTAACCCTAGTTCAAGTGAGCTGGATTCCAGCTATGCTGAGCTAGATCTAGCTAACTTCCAGCTGGTTTAGGCTTCTCCTTCACCAATTGCCTTCCTAAGTTCTAGGGTTCTAGGGATCTGACTCTCTGTCCATCCCTAATACTCACAAAAACATATCAAAAAGGTAATAAAAAGTAAAATGCATGCCTATCCTATTTGATGCCTAAATGCAACCCAAAAACTCATTTGCAGAGCAAAAACCTAAGAGTTAGGTTTGTTTTAATGCAAAAGAATGATGATAAACTAGAGTTTATCAGAGACACCACCAAATTGGCACCAACAAGGGGTGTTCTAGAAGGATGGTGAGGTGGATGGAGGAGATGGGTTGAGGGAGTAGGTGTAGGGTTGAGATGAGGGCATTTTTGGAGGGAAAAGTTGGTGCCAAAAAGGTGGTGGTTATGGGTGTTTTTGGCACCAAGTTATGGTGCCTTTTGGTGGTGGTTGAGGGGTGAAGAGATGGCTAAGGTTGGCACCAACATGGAGTAGAGTTGGAGGTAGCTTAGGTGGACCTAACTAGGGTTTAGTTGGTGGAGCTATTTCGGTAGGGTTTTAGGGTGGTGGATGGCCGGGGGAGCTAGAGCTTAGCTAAGCTAAGCTAGCTAAGTTAGGTTAGCTAGTAGTAGGGTAGAGGAGTAGGCATCTGGAGATAGGGCATCTGGAGGAAGTTGTCTGGAGCTGAACTAAAGCTGGTAGCTGCTGAAGAAGGTGGCATGGAGCTACTTTAGCTGTCATAGCTTGCTAGTTCTTTACTAGCTACTAAGCCAAGCTAAAGCAAGCTAGCTTCTGCTGAAATATGCTGAGGTCAGCTGGATTTGATATTCCCGAGGATGACCTAACTAGTTGAGGTAGCTAAGGTAGCTTATCTCAACTAAGTTGAGCTTAGCTGAATCATCGGGAGCTGGACTTGAGCTTCCTAAGATAAAATGAAGTCATCTTCAGCTGGCTGGTGTTGAGTGGAGCTGGATGTAGCTAGTTCTAAACTGAGGTGAACTCCAGTCAACTCAATTGAGCTAGCTAGAGCTCCCAGTGAACTGACAGGAGTTGAGATGAGCTAGACTTAACTGAGTTGAGCTGGATTTAAGTTGACTTGAGCTAAAGTGAGCTAGGATGAGCTCTCTTGAGCTGCCATTTAGCTGAGATGAGTTGAATGGAGCTAGGATGAGCTAACTCTAGTTCAAGTGAGCTGGAATCCAGCTATGGTAAGCTGGATCAAGCTGAGTCCCAGCTGGTTTGAGCTTCCCCTTCACCAATTGCCTTCCTGAGTGCTAGTGTTCTAGGGATCTGACAATCTGATTAAGCTTAACACTCAAATAAACACACTAAAAAGACAACAAAAAGCATAGTGCATGCCTAACCTAATTTATGCCTAATGCAACACGAAAACCCATTTGCAGAGTTAAATTCCTAAGAGCTAGGCTTGTTTTAATGCATAAGAATGATGATAAACTGGTGTTTATCACCACCCGCCTTAGCTAGTGCTATAACCCTGAGAAGCAGAAAAACTACCTAGGACCCTATTTTGATCCATGATCTAAACCCTAAGGGTCTTAGTGCACCAAATTTGATTGAGAAGCCTAAAGTAGAAGAACAAGAGACCCAGGCTCAAGATTCAAAGGGCCCAAATATTCACATTCCTTTTCCCGAGGCCCTCAATAGGCCCAAAAAGAAGAAATCCTAGCCTGGTACTGAGGTGTGGCTTGATTTGTTCAAACATGCTCACATCACTATTCCACTCCTCGAAGCTATTAAACACATCTCAGCTTGATCTAAGTTCTTAAAGGAATTAACCACAACAAAGTGCAAGCCCAAATCAAGCAAACCTAGGAAGGTGATTATAATTGAACAAGCTAACTCTATCATTCTTAATAACCTTCCTCCCAAGAAGAAAGATCTAGGAGCCCCTTGATTTCTTATAATATTGGGGATATTACCTTAGATAGGACTCTTTTAAACTTAAGTTGTTCGATCAATTTAATCCTGACTATTTTATATGAGAAATTTAGACTTGGTGACCCGAAGCCCACGAATGTGACACTTCAGTTGGCCGACCAAACCCTCACCACACCACGCAGGATTTTGGAAAATGTGATTGTCAAAAGTCAAGGACTTTTACTTTCCTATTGATTTGTTAGTCCTTGGTATGCAAGTGCCTGAGAAGTTGAATAACACTCCAATCATACTAGGTAGACCAATCTTAGCTATAGCTAAAGCAAATATATATAGATTGTGAATCTAGACAGATGGAAATTGCCTTTGGAGATAGAAAAATGCAATTGAGTTTTTAAGGCAATTAAAAACTTTTATGAAAGTGGACCAATTGAGGATTTAGAGGAAGATGGTGAAATTAAGGAAACATGGCAATTAATATGATAAAAGATCCTTTGTTAGCTTGCTTAACTCAACCAAGAAAAAAGCAGGAAAAGGAACCCATATTCAAAGAGGTTTGCAAACTCCAGAACCTAACACATGATTCAAGACCACCTTAGACACACTAAGTGGTAAGGCTCTGAGCCATCTTCAACACCTACGCCACCTTCATTCTTGGTCCCACCATAGTTGGAGTTAAATCCCTTATCCAATAACTTGAAATATGTTTACTTAGGATCAAATTAGACCCTCCTTGTGATTATCAACTCCAATTTGACCAGGCATCAAGAGGTCAAATTGATTCAAGTCCTAAGTGAACATAAACAGGCTATAGGGTGGACCATCTCTGATCTTAAAGGAATCAGTGTTGCATATTGTACCCACAAGATTTATCTAGAGGATGGTGCACAACCATCCTGCAAATTACAAAGGGAACTCAATTCGAGTATGCGAGAGGTTGTGAAGAAAGAAACTATTAAATGGCTTGTTGCAGGAATTATTTACTTCTGATAATCCTTGGGTAAGCCCAATTCAAGTAGTACCTAAAAAATAGGATTCATTGTAGTAATCAATGAGAAAGGCGAATCCATCTCGACCTGCACCATGATTGTGTGGCAAGTCTTTATTGATTATAAAATATTTAATTGTACCACGAAAGGACTATTTTCCTCTACACTATATTGATCAAATCTTGGAGAGACTAGCAAGGAGACAATTCTTCTACTTTTTGGATGGATATTTAGGATATAACCAAGTTGTAATCAATCTTGAAGATCAAGAGAAAATGACCTTTACTTGTCCCAATGGAACCTTTGCATTCCGTATGATGCCTTTTGCATTGTGTACTACACCTACAACATTTCAAAGGTGTATGATGGCAATTTTCTCTAACATGGTAGGGGATTATTTAGAGGACTTCATGGATAATTGATGATAACGTCATCATCAGCCATATCTAGCTTTATTTAATCATATTCCATCATTAAATGCTCCAACATAACTGGCAGAGAGACGTAATTCACTGCAAATCCATTCTGAGGGAAATACAGTAAAACAGGGGTAAAACTATAGTTTTAACTATATATCTCAATTGCAGTACAATCATGGGTTTTCTCAGAGGTTAATTAAGGGTCAAATGATCTTAAGAGTCTAACAAGTGGGTTGATACAGACAGAAAAGGATTTTCGTGTGTTTTGAGAATTAAATGATTTCCGAAATCCTAAAAACAAATCCTCTTAAATAAATGAGGTTCCAGTCAGGATAAAATTCACCTAAACCCTCTAAAATTCATATCAAAATATTCTCTAGGATTTGGTACCTTCAATTGGACCATCAGAACCTGTCTTAACCCAAACCAGAGCCATAGATAGACTTTTGCCCTAATTTGGGTGTTTGCATAAATTGTCCAGTCAAACTTGATCAAAACCTAAATCTATCTTCACCATTGGACTTCTTGTATTCAAATTAGGTTTGAACCAAAATTTGGGCCCATTCTAAGATCATCTTGACCGAGTTTACAATTTGGTCCAAGTTTGACTTTCTTTATCTCTAATAGCCCCTCATCTTTTGAATTCCTTGCAAATAGGTCCCTAATTTTATCATTGTTCTTTACAAATGGGTCCTTTCACCATTATCTCTTAAGAATCCTACTCCGGCGAGCTTCATTTGGAGAGTTCTCCTTGATTGATCAATGAAACTTTCCGAAAATTGAACTAAAGACTCTAAGAAATTATCTTTCCAATGAATCAGATCCAAAGCCCTACAACCTTCCCAATCTCTCATGCGAACGCATGAGAGATTCAAGAATCTTTCAAGCTTCCATCTTCTGTGACCTTCCAAGCCTGGGAAGCATGCTTCCCAAGATCAAATTGTCCTCCGGAGGCCTATAAAATAAGCTCCAATGCATACCCTCTATCCCAGACTCATTTTTGGCCAGAATTACCCCAATTTCTTCCTTCCTCTCTGACTAAAAAGCTCTGCGAGCTCCAGTGATATCTTCGACCTCCTTCCTCGCTCATTCTTGCAAAACCAGCAGCGGATTCTTCATCCTCAAATTCTTCCGCATGCCACAATACCAGCGGTCATCCCCTTCCACTTCTTCATCGTCGTTCCTTCCCTACCAAAGAGTTTGTCTTCTCCATTCTCGGCATACCAAAACCGACGTGGATCTCCCCCCTTTCATCCACTTAGAATAGGTAATTAGGTCTCTCTAGGTTCCAAGTTTAGTTTTCTATTCAAAAATCCCAAAAATAACCCTCGACGCTGCCATCCACCATCGTCCTCCCCATCTCCGGCAATCCCTCTGATGAGGCGTCTCCATTACTGCTCCATACACCTTGCTGACACTCCCTACACCTCCACCTCGACCCCAGGAGCAAAAACCCTAACGTAGTTGGTCGATTGCCCCTCCCAACCTTCTGTCGAGTAGACCCACCTTCTCCGACCTATCCCGTCTCCGTCCGACCACCTCACGCCCTAATCTTCCACGCAAACACCACGATCGCTTTCGCCATCACCTAGCGATCCTCCTAAAGTGTTTTAATGTGGTTGTAAGTCCGTTTGTGTGTTTCAGGTCTCCTCTACCGTCGCCATTAACGGAGCTTCATGCAACCTCGAAGCTCGTATTCTTGCTATTTTCATCCCAGGTTTCAATTCCAGGATGCGCTGAAGTCACAGCTCCAAGTCTCCAGGACATCAATTGAGTGGAAGAGGTGTACCTGCAACACCAATTGAATGAGGATCCTAGCCGCAGACACACGCGAGGAAGGTGGGACATTTAGTCCCACCTTGGAAATCTGTGAGGCTACAATGCCGCATAAAAGGAAAAAGTGAAGTGGGCTATTAGCCTCAAGTAACACATAGGGGGTGAGGTCCCAGCACCCTCACACGTGCCTAGCCTGTGACACTGTGCACGTGGATCTGGCATGCACCCAATTACCTGCCTAAGCCTACTCTCACACCTCGGCTGCAACCCATGCGTACAGCTCTGGTCCCAAGTGTGCTTAGATCCAAAACCCAACTACCTGATACTGTGCATGGCCTGGTGAAGGCGGAAGAAAGGTGGAGACCCAGAGAAAGAAGAAGAGAGAGAGTGCGGGGTAGGGGGGTTTTGCTTCCCTGTGTATTGACTAACACTTAGCCAAAAATCGTAGGTGCCCCCTATAGAGACAGAGCTAAGGAAAGAAGGAAAGAAGAGGTAAAGTAGAAGCAGAGTAGAGAAAGAAGAGGAGGAAGAAGAAGTACAGTGTCCTCTTGGCACTGTAGCAAGACACTTAAGCCATCTGATTGAGTGCCCTGTCGTCTGATGAAGTGCGCTGTGTGCTAAAGTTTGCATGGTTGAAACTGTTCATTTATTTAGATGATTAAGTAATTATTATATGTGTATCTAAGCTAATAATTGGTGATTAAAATCACCATTATTTTATCTTAGATGACTTTTTGCCTCAGTAGATTCTTGATATACTCATGTGCTACATTAAATATTAGTTTTGAGTAATTGTTATCATTAATTGTGCTCATTTATATTATTTATTGAGATTTACGATTGAATTCCTATTTGCACCCAGTAAATGACCTCAGACTTTCATTCGAGTATAAATTTTATTTATTTTTTGCATTGATTCGAATTGTACTACAACGCGACGATTTTAAAACCCATTTTAGAGCGACAAACATTTTGGCGCTGTTACCGGGGACCAACGCACAATTCACCACTATTCTCAACATTATTTGGTTATATTTGAGCATTGACTTGCCCTGTTTGCTTTACTGTGATTTTGCATGGTACTTCACGAGGAGATCTTTTGTGCAAATCAACCACTCCAGGCCAGGTAACTTCTCTATTCTTCCTTAATTGACCTCCTAAACTTGGGAAGATAAAAAAAGAAATAATCAATTATAAATCACCTACCTTATTTTTCATAAATAATTATCATTTAAAAGCCAGGTTTCTGATTTGCGAAATTTTTTTTTCAAATCTGATTGCAGTTGAAGCGATTCTGTTTAGAAATTCTTGACCATATTTTCCTGTACCTATTAGGGACTACGCTTACATTCTAAATCACTTTGGGCTAACACATTTCTTACTTGAAGCCCAGGGTGAACATGTCAAGATCAATTGGACTTGGAAATAGAGCCAATTAGGGTTTCAATTTCTAGGGTTTTGGAGTGCTAGTTCACACTTGCCTGCATAAAAGGAAACAAAACCACCCGCATTTATGTGCTACCCAAGCCCTTGGTTGAAAGGATCTAATCAACAGAAACCCTAAAATCAAGCTCTAAATTCACTTAAACCCTGAAATCCTTGGACCTAATAACCTGAGAGTCAATCAGGGTGATTTCTAGGTCATAACCTAGATCTCATTTTGCCATCTTTAGGGCAGGTCAGGTGAAGTTGGTCTACATTGTAAGCCAACCAACCTCCAAATTAGGTCACAAGTTGAATTAACTTCTAATCAAGTGAGATCAAAGGCACAAATTAGGACATAAAATTGGTAGACTTAGCGTCTTAAGTTCATACATTTTGGTCTATCTGGACCCTTGGTGACAAGGAATGTCGGGTGAGGAAAACCCTGTAACCCGTGGGGATGCTCTACTATGTAGGAGTCTTTGTTGGGCTCTCCCTTCCTAGTTGCCTAGGTAATTCTCGGGTGTGCGAATTTCTGATTTAGAGGTATCATCCGCCTCGAAATTGCCTTAGTCATCCAAAAATCTTTGGGTGCCTTGATTAGGTCAAAATTCACATCCAATCCCTCATCCCTTCTATTTAGAGCACATACACAGATTATCTTAGGGATTTCTTTCAGATCTGATCAACTTCAATCTAACTTGAGTTTTGATTCTACATCTTGATTCCACCATTTGATTAAAAAATGCAACTTGAAATCTTAGCAGACTTGTTTGAGGATATACAGGTTAATGTGTCAAACACAACAACGTTCATTTCAGAACAAGCACAACTGATTTTGACACAACTAGAAAACGGGGTAACTTGGGATGTTCTCATGACAAAATACTGGGAAATTGGGAGATGGCATAATGGTGAGTATATCTTGTGTAGATTTGAGCCATCACTATGGAAAGTACACCGAGATGACCTTGAAAGAAGAGATAAGATAATGCAGATGTTGAAACGTGTTATTAATCATAGGCATCAGTATACTCTTGTGACATCTTGGATTAACCAACATAATCTTCTAAATCCTAGGTTTGATAATCAAGCTTGTTATGGACCCCCAACCCAGAGGAATTCCAACTCAAATTTCATAGCAATTGACATACCTGATCTTGAAATGGGTGGGGAGGATCCAATTATTGGTGATCATGATTATGAACCAACCCTACCATACCCTAATGTTCCAGATACCAATGATACCAAGATTGAATCAGAACCTCTCGAGGGTGTAAATTCCATCTATTATTCTAATAGGGTGACTCTCAAGAGCAATTCTGACATTCCTGTAGAGCCTAATCTAGATTCTAGTGATCCAACCCACACCCTTAACCTAGAATCTGGATCTGAGCCTTATTGGGAGGATTACAAGGCCCCGTGTAATGGAAATCGGATTTTGAATCTGGATTATAATTCTGGGCCTTTATTTGATGAATGCACCTCTCCAACCTCCTCAGAAGCATAGATTGATTTTTCGGAAGTCATGTCAATCTATGATACATAAACCGAGGAGTTGGAAGAGTTGGGTTTTGATTGGGTTTTCCTTGCAAGCCAAGAACCCAAGCCCAAACCTAACAGGGACACCTTTTTGAGCTCTAAATCTAAAACTAGGTTAGATCCAAGTCAAGTTGCAAATTGTCCACATCTTGATTTATTCTGTGGTAGAACCTCTGATCTGGAATTAGATTCAGGACATGATTCTCGCAAGTTCTCTGATGATTCTGAATCTTACTCTGATATCAGAGAATTGTTGTTTCCTGATGATTACGAGCTAATCTACAACCTCAGCATCCATGACCCGTCTTATGATTCTGACGCTAAGGTCAATGATTTGAAAGAAAACACCTCTTCTTCTACACATGCAGAATCTTCCCAAACATGTTTTCAACCCCGACCTGCAACCGGACTCAATTTCTACTCTGATTCTCCTCTTAATGAGCCAGTTGCACATGATTCTCTTCCACATTTTTTATCGGGTTTCAGACTTTGATCTGACTACAAATCATGCCCCATCCTTCTCTGATCACTTTCGTAGGGTTTCTACATCCTTTCCTGATTCATTTTCATTTGAAGATCCCTACTCTGACCAGGCTGATTCGACTCAGCCAAACCCTAATTTTTCACTTCCACATCCTTTTGAGCTCTACACCATCTGGTGGGTACCGCATCTCTTGATCCACATTCATTAACCCGCCAAATTGATTGGGTTTGGGCTTCATCATCAGCCTGCTGATCTGAACAAGCACCTGGTTGGACCAACCAGGCTATTGATCAAGGTGCTTGTTCTACAAAACTCATCTGATTTGACCACTCCTCCATGCCACTTTCCCCTCGGCTGAAGGCATTAAATTTAGTGCTTAAAATTTAGCGCTTAACAAGCGGCAACCCGTCATTCCAAAAACCCGAGATCCTTCTGATTATACTTTTTGTACTTCACATCTAATGCACTTTGAGTTCAGTTTTAGAACAGTCGATTACACCTCTGGTACTCGTATCAAAGCTTGAAATCATCCACAACAGTCATACTGACCCGTTCGCCCACCTGATAATCCTGTTCTAATTCCTAAACCCAAAACTGTTTCATACCCTTTGTTTACAATGAGGACATTGCAAAACTTAGGCATGAGGGGGTGATAAACTACAAACATACAAAAATTCACAGTTCTAAAGGGTTCTCACAAAAAAATACATATTACAAAAGACCAAAAAAATAAAAAATTCAAAAAATAAAAAATTGGGAGAAGGGAGGAAATTTTGAAAAAGTTGAATGCATATCATTCTTAAAGAAAAGGGGAGGTGATTGGAATGTCAAAAAGGAGCAACAATTTGAAACAAAAAGGGTTAGCCATTAGTAAAAGATTATGAAATCTATTTAAGTTCTAGACCAAATCAAAAAGAAAGAAATGAAAGTCAAAAAGTGCTAAGAGACAAAGAGATTAGTATGAATGCTGATCTTAGGCCTCTTGGGCTGTATTTTAAGCTTAAAAATTCAAGTATTCGTTAAGATATGGATAATACTCAAGAGGTTGAGGAAAATGTGAATTTTAAGTATTAGGTCTAAGGCTTAGGGATTATTTGGCCTCATTAACTGACCTCTGATTTAAGGAATTCGGTAACCTAAGCACCCTAATCCACACACAGTCTGATTCAGTGTGCTTAATTATCAAAATCACGCAAATGCTTTAAATCCTATTTTGAGAAAGCTACCTAGATTAGGAGCGACTTATCAACTCAAGTTGATTTGGACGAGTTCTCAGGGTGGAGAGGTGGGAAATTCCCCTTGAAGATGTGCAATAACATATCATCTCCTCGGTGCTTGTCTCCTAGGATATGAAAATATCCTACCGGGGCATGTAAGCACCTTATGTTGATTCAAGTGCCATGGGCAGGATTATCCCAAAATGTTGATTGCCAGGGCCTGAATTTAGCTACAAAATGCCATGGGCAGAACTATCTTGAAGTGTCAAAAGCTAGGGTTCTGGGGGTTGCCATGGCGGTGCTATCCCGAAGCATCGAAAGCCAGGGACCCTGCGAGGATTGATGGTGGGAGCTAGGAATTCGATACAGACCGTGTTGTAAAGCCAATTTGGAGTTAGAAATAAAGAAAAGAAGAGAGAGAGAAAACTTTCCATAAATAAAAAAAATTCTTCTATCTCTCTCTTACAAAAACACACTGCAAACTGAATTGAGGCTAAAAATATTTTAAGCATGGGTACTTTAACCGTAGAGTTCAACGAACCTTAGGTTAGTTCCTGTGGGCCTTAGAAACCTTCGTGGAGGACTGAGGCTAAAGCTGGTCAGGTTCGGATCTTGGTTAGTACTTGGGTACCTCTAGGCCTACTATTGGCATTCGAACCTAATCTACAAGAAAAAGCACACATCAGAGATCTGAACATATGATCTAGAATTTAAGTTAATTCCATAAGATTTTGCTAAGGGACTAACAAAAGTTAGGCATAGGAGTATGTTGATAACGTCATCATCAGCTATATCTAGCTTTATTTAGTCATATTCCATCATTAAATGCTCCTACAAAACTGCTAGAGAGACGTAATTCACTGTAAATCCATTCTAAGGGAAATACAGTAAAATAGGGGTAAAACTGTAGTCTTAACAGCATTTCTCAATTGTCAAAAAATCATGGGTTATCTCAAGGGTTAATTAAGGGTCAAATGATCTTAAGAGTCTAACAAGTGGGTTAGTACAAACAGAAAAGGATTTTTACGTGTTTTGAGAATTCAATGACTTCTAAAACCCTAAAAATAGACCTGCTTAAAAAATTGAGGTTTCGGTCAAGACAAAATTCACCTAAACCCTCTAAAATTCATAGAAAAATATTCTCTAGGGTTTTGTACCTTTAATTTGATCATCAGAACCGTCTTGCCCAAAATAGAGCCACAAACAGATTTTTACCCTTATTTGGGCTTTTGCATAAATTACCCACCCAAACTTATTTAAAACATAAATCTAACTTCACCATTGGATTTCTTGGATCCAAATTAGGTTTGTACCAAAATTTAGGCCCAACCTGAGATCATCTTGACCGAGTTTGCAATTTGGTCCAAGTTCAACTTTCTTTATCTCTAATAACCCCTCATCTTTTGATTTCCTTACAAATAGGTCCCTAATTTTATCATTGTTCTTTACAAATGGGTCCTTTCGCCATTATCTCTTAAGAATCCTACTCCGACGAGCTTCATTTGGAGAGTTCTCCTTGATTGATTAATGAAACTTTCCCAAAATTGAACTAAAGACTCTAAGAAATTATCTTTCCAATGAATCAGATCCGAAGCCCTACAACCTTCCCAATCTCTCATGCGAACGCATGAGAGATTCGAGAATCTTTCAAGCTTCCATCTCCGGTGACCTTCCAAGCTTGGGAAGCATGCTTCCCAAGATCAAATCGTCCTCCGGAGGCCTATAAAATAAGCTCCAATGCATACCCTCCATCCCAGACTCATTTTTGGCCAGAATTACCCCAATTTCTTCCTTCCTCTCCGACTAAAAAGCTCTATGAGCTCCAGTGATATCTTCGACCTCCTTCCTCATCCGTTCTTGCAAAACCAGCAGCGGATTCTTCATCCTCAAATTCTTCCGCATGCCACAATACCAACGGTCATCCCCTTCCACTTCTTCATCGTTGTTCCTTCCCTACCAAAGAGTTTGTCTTCTCCATGCTCGGCATACCAAAACCGACGTGGATCTCCCCCTTTTTGTCCTCTTAGAATAGGTAATTAGGTCTCTCTATATTCCTAGTTTAGTTTCATATTCAAAAATCCCAAAAAAAACTCTCGACGCTGCCGTTCACCCTCGTCTTCCCCATCTCCTGCAATCCCTCTGGCCAGGGGACTCCATCGCTACATCACTCCATACGCCTAGCCGACACTCCCTACACCTCCACCTTGACCCTAGGAGCAAAAGCTCTAATGTAGTTAGGTCGATTGCCCCTCCCAACCTTCCACCTAACAGACCCACCTTCTCCAACCTATCCCATCTCCGTTCGACCACCTCACGCCCCAATCTTCCATGCAAACACCACGATCGCCTTCGCCATCACCTAGAGATCCTCCTGAAGTGTTTTAATGTGGCCGTGAGGCCGTTTGTATGTGTTTCAGGTTCTCCTCCGCCGTCTCCATTAATGGAGCTTCATGTAACCTTGAAGCCCGTATTCTTGCTATTCCCATCCCAGGTTTCAGTTCCAGGATGCGCGGAAGTCGCAGCTCCAAGTCTCCAAGCCATCAATTGAGTGGAAGAGGTGTACTTGCAACACCAATTGAACGAGGATCCCAGCCGCAGATGCACGCGAGGATGGTGGGACATTTAGTCCCACCTCGAAAATCTATGAGGCTACAATGCCACATAAAAGGAAAAAGTGAAGTGGGCTATTCGCCTCAAGTAACACACAGGGGGTGAGGTCCCCGCACCCTCACACGCGCCTCGCCCGTGACACTGTGGACGTAGGTCTATCACTCACCCAATTACCTTCCTAAGCCTACTCTCACACCTCGGTTGTGACCCACGCCTGCAGCCCTAGTCCCATGTGTGCTTAGATTCGAAACTCGACTACCCGGTACTATGCATGGCCTTGTGAAGGCGGAAGAAAGGTGGAGACCCAGAGAGAGAAGAAGAGAGAGAGTGCGGGCCAGGGGGTTTTGCTTCCCTGTGTATTGGCTAACACTTAGCCAAAAATCGGAGGTGCCCCCTTGTAGAGACAGAGCTATGGAAAGAAGGAAAGAAGAGGTAAAGTAGAAGCAGAGCAGAGAAAGAAGAGAAGAGGAAGAAGTGTAGTGTCCTCTTGGCATTGTAGCAAAACACTTAAGCTGTCTAATTGAGTGCCCTATCGTCTAATGAAGTGCACTGTGCGCTAATGTTTTCATGGTTGAAACTGTTTATTTATTTAGATGATTAAGTAGTTATTATATGTGTATCTAAGCTAATAATTGGTGATTTAAATCACCATTATTTTATCTTAGATGACTTTTTGCCTCAATAGATTCTTGATATACTCATGTGTTACATTGAATATTTGTTTTGAGTAATTGTTACCATTAATTGTGCTCATTTACATTATTCATTGAGATTTGCAACTGAATTCCTATTTGCTCCTAGCGAACGAGCTTGGACTTTCATTCGAGTATAAATTTTATTTGTTTTTCACACTGATTTGAACTATACTACAACACGACAATTTTAAAACCCATTTTAGAGCGACAAATAATAATTTCTCTATTTTTGGCGGCTCTTTTCATGAATGTTTGAGCAACTTGGAAAAGATCTTAAAAAGGTGTATTAAGGCAAATCTAGTCTTGAGTTGAGAAAAGCACCATTTCATGGTTTAGGAAGGTATTGTTTTGGGATACATTATGTTTGAAAGAGGTTTAGAAGTTGACCAAGAGAAAAATCAATTTGATTTCCAATCTACCTTCATATAACTTAGTTAAACAGGTTCAATCTTTTCTGGGACATGTATTTTACCAAAAATTTATTAAGGATTTTTCTAAAATTTCTAGGCCCCTGGCAATCCTTTATCCAAGGACATCCCCTTTGATTTTACTATTGAATGCATCTAATCCTATAAGACTCTTAGGGAAGCAGTGACCTAAGCCCCAATCTTACAACCTCTTGACTGGTCCCACCTTTTTGAGATTATAAGTGATGCATTTGATTTTGCCAAAGTAGCTGTCCTAGGACAAAAAGTTGCTAACAAACTTGTGGTGATCTATTATGATAGTAAGACATTGGATGAAGCCCAAAGGAATTACATGACAACAAAAAAAGAATTTCTAACAATGGTTTTTGGATTAGAAAAGTTCGTATCTTACATTATTGGACCCCATGTGGTTGTGTATATTGATTATGTAGCTCTCCGACATGTATTGATGAAAAAGGATGCTAAACCTAAGTTAATAAGATGGATTTTGCTACTTTAGGAATTTGACCTAGAAATTAAGGACAAGGCCAAAAACAAAAACTGTTGTAGCTGACCACTGATGGGAACACAATCATAGGCCCTAACTAACCAATTTTAATCAGGTATGATTGATAAAAGCTCCTACATAATGATCTGAGGGTCGTAATTCCATAATATTCTAATTTAAGAAGAGAACGGGAAATCAGGGTTAATTCTGTAATTTTAACAGTACATCATAAACACAGATTAACCATGGGGTCACTAAGGGATTATATGAAGGTCAAATGAGATTAAAAGTCTGAAATGTGGGTCCATACAAAAAGAAACAGGATTTCACACATTTCGAGAACCGTAACAACACAAAATCTTAATTTCAAACCTGCTTAAATTAAAGAGGTTCTGGTTAGGATAAAATTCATCCAAACCTCTTAAAATATTATAAGAGGTTTGGTACCCTTGGTTTGATCATCTAAACCTATTTAACATAAAATAGAATTTCTTACAGAATTCTACCCTAATTTGGGCTTATGTGCAAATTACCTAGTCAAACATGGTAAAAACTCAATCCAACTTCACCATTAGATTCCTTAGGTCTAAATTAGGTTAGTACCAAAATTTGGGCCTAATTAGAGTCTATCTTGACCTCGTTTGCAATTCAGTCCTTTAAATCTCTATTTCTCTCAGTCAGGCCCCTAACTTTCAAGTTGTTTGCATTTATCCCCCTAACTTCTAGTCATTTTCTTCAAATCGGTCCTTGCCACCATTGGTGTGAATGCAGCTTCTCAACCGAGATTCGAGGAGATTTTCTCCCTCAAATAAGAGAGCTTGACCTTCAAGGAATCCCGAATCATCCACACCCAATCAAGAACACTTTTCGTCAAGGATACCTAACTTCTCATCAAGGAGACCTCTAGAGCCCATGCGGGCTCAAGAGCTCAGCGAATATTTTTTCTTGAAGTCTCGAGAATTCCAAGCCTCTTTCCTTGTTCATGAGCTCATTTTCGAGCTCTATAAGAAGCCCCAACTGCAGGCCATTCTCCTTAGCCAAGTTTTGAGTCGAATTCCCTTTCTTTTCTCTCCTACGACCAACCCTACTTGAGCTCCGATGACACTCTCCAATCCCCTTCATCCGACCTCCCAATAATCAAATTGGTAGGTTCTGCACCTTCGTCTCGATCCTCTGCTCCTCGCCAACCACCGCAGGAGTCTTCTTCCACTTCATCGTCGCCATCCCACCTCGTTGCCAACTTCATCTTCTTTGGCACTGGCCTACCAATGCCAGCGACTACTCCCTATTTCTACTCTCTCTTCCCTCTAATCTCCTCCTCTGCTTCTCCACTTCACTTTCATCAACCTTAGCATTACTTTCAACGACTATACCACCCTATCACACTTCATCTTCCCCACGGCCAGTGAAACTCCGACGAGTTCCCATGACCTCTACACCGCTCCAAACACCACACGATCACCTCCACAAGCCCTACCTCACCTTCCTCTTCAAAAGCCCTATATTTATCTGGGGTTTCACGCTCTCCACCTCCTTGTCGAACAAACCCACCCTTCGCCCTCATTTTCGTCACTGATAGCCCTCCACATACACACACATAGCAAACCATGGCTACTGTTGCACTCGCCATGGTCCAGCAAAGCCTCTAGGACAATTTAATTGGGCCACCAAGCCATATTCCTGATTTCAGGGAATCGTCGGAGCTCCGCCATCGCCGTCACCATCCACACCTCTGCCCACTGCAATCCGAACATCTCTGGCCATGACTCCATGTCCAATAGACATGACCCAACCTCACAAAGCTGCCTGCATTGTTGGACGGAATTTGTACACTGAAAATTTGAGTTTTGGAAACCCTATCATTGTAGTTGCATAAAATCTGTCAAACAGATAATTTAACTGAAATCCAAGGTCAGTCCCAAGTCGAACACGGGGAGACATACATTTGATTAAAAATCACATTTATATTTATTGTCATGAAGTAGAGTAGATAGTGGAATTAAATTTATGCTAGCTATCTACTTAAAGAATAATTAATATAAGATAGGAGAAGAATAATACAAATAAAGAGAAAATAGGGAGAAAATCAACAAACATTTTCTAACCACAGAATTATGTTCATTGCATCTACGTGTTACACTAGAAAGTGGTAAAAAGAGAATGGGGAGAGAGATTATCCTCCTCGACGACTACTTGGAGGATGAGCCGCATTGACAGGGTGCCCAGACAAGGGTGGTGAGATGCTGGACGAAAGAGGACGAAGACAGAGGATGGAGAATGGAGGATAGAGCAGGGCAACATCACAGTGGGATCAGCTTCCCGAATGGCAGTGAGAGGACAACTGCAGGATGCTCCACGAACAGGTTGAGAAGGTGGAAAAATTGTATTTTTGACTCTAATGGAGCATCCTAAGTTTAGGACAAGCTCATAGAACTTTGGAGGAGATGAGAGAAGAGAGGAAGAGATGAAGAAAATGTGGAGGGCGTAGGGCCTTTTACAGGTGAGGAATAGGGGGCAAATAGGTCATTTTAATCTTAAAACATTAATGTAAGGGTCTTTAGTGACGGATATAATCGTTACTAAACCCCCGACATCCCTAAACACGCGCACATGTCCTCACCTCTCCAGCTTCATGCGTTGAGCACTCTGCCCATGTTTGTGCATCCTCAGCCATCCGATCGAGAGATTGAACGGCTTAAAAAGCTGCTCGATCGCTTCCTCTTCAGTTGTTATGCGCGCGCGTGTGTTTGCCCGTCAGATCACGCTTGCATGTCTGTGCTCATCAGTGCCACCATGTAGCACCTGCGTCCACCACCTGATTGCGATCAAGTGCCTAAAGTGAGCCATGCCCTGCTTGCTGCCTTGATTTGAGGCTCGCGGGGGCTCGATCTGACGCTCTCCTCTTCGCGAAGGGGTGTACAACCAACGCACTACACCCTACCTTGTGTCACATTTTGTGTTTAACACACATGCACCCTCAGTCATTAGATCTTGATCCAACAGTTGAGATCGCATCTTGATTCCGCCTTCAGAGATGGACCGGGAGGCTTGGCCAGCGTTGAGCGGTTGGGATAGCGCCACATGGCATCATCCTAACCATCCATCTTCTCTAACTTGTAATGGTGCCATAGATGTCGGATTGGATCGATTTTCATGCCGTTGGGTTGTGATCATCGATCTGAACTCATTTGTATGGTTGGATTTGTCGTCTGAGGTATGGATTTACACCACCTTGGCCCTTAATTTCTGATCTTTCTCAGACTGCATCTGATGCTATGGAGGTCTGATCGGGGCGATCTCCGAGTCGTTGAACTCCAATCATCGCCCTAATCAGATCCGTACAGTTGGATCTTCAATTCGAGGCCCCGATAAATACTACCCTGTTCCCTGACCACAAAAAGGGAAAATTAACCTATAATTTATACAATCTAACCTAAATGCATGATGATGTATGTTATGCAATATTTATAATGATGAATGCTTCTATGAACCTATAAAGATGCATAAATAGGAATTTTAGGTCAATTAGATGTATGCAAATCATGCACCCTCGGTTGAAACATCACGCCACTCTAGTAGCTTCAATTTGGCGAAGTACCACCTGCTATGCCCGCGCAAAGGAGCCCTCAACTTAGTCCCACATCAGGCATTTACGAAGCAACTGCAGTGTATATTATGCAAATGTGCATATGGCTTTTTGCCTCAGCACGCACCAGGGGTGAGGTCTCCTTCCACGCCCCAATGCATGTGCTCACACACGCTCCCTCACGTGCCCTCGCTCGCGAACACGCCCATGGGTCTAGGCTAGATCTGATTAACCCAGATACCCAGGTTCGACATGGTTCTGACGAAGGAAAAATCTGAGTGGGGAGGGTTTTGCACTGTGGCCTCAGGATTCAAGCCCTCCCTCTCCTCTCTCTACACTTAGTCGCTGCTAAAGACTCGGTGAGGCCTTGTGGCTTGCTCTTGTGTGAGGCCCTTGCGCCTTTGTGTTCCTCTGCTGGTGTTATGCCTTGGGTTCTGTAAGGCTCGAGATAAGGTGTTTGAAGCCTTAATCTGACATCTGACCCCATGCTTGTGTTGGTTCTGATATTCAAATATTTGATTGATACTATTGAAATATTTAAGTGGTTATAGAGCTTAAACATTAGGGTTAATTTGGTTATTCAAAACACCATTTTAACCCCATATTTTTTCACTCTCATCCTTTGTTTTATTGACATATTATTATGATTTACCTTGAGCAATAATTTGAATATATATGCATATCTTTATTGATAATTGTGATTAGTGATTGAAATTTACCAATTTGCTCCCTGCGAATGTCCTTGGACTCACATCGATTTTGGGTTTTATAAATTTAAATGTTTGTGAGAATTTCTCCCTATACTACGATGCATATTTCTTAAAGACGATTCTCGTGCTTAAACAACCACCTATCCCCACTACCCTTAAATAATGTTGGCCCAATACCTCCAATCAGAGATAATTTCCTGAGTGAGCAAATCTTGGCCATTAGACAGAAAGGGCTTCCATAGTATGTAGACATTGCTAATTACTTAGCCATAGGAAAGATACCAAATGATTGGATGAAACAACAAAAAGCTAGGTTTCTTTCCGAAGCTAACTATTATTTTTTGGAAGACCCCTTGCTATTCAGGCTCTGTATAGATCAAATTATTAGGAGATGTGTGCTTGAATTTGAATTCTTGAGTATCCTACCTTTTTGCCACACTATGGCTTGTGGAGGTCACTTTTCTAGGAATAAAATAGCTGCAAAAGTGCTGCAATGTGGATTTTATTGTCCTTCATTATTCAAGGGTGCACATGATTTCTACAGAGCTTGCCTTAGGTGCCAATCTTTAATGAGTATGACAAAAAGGGACATGATGCCCCTCAAGCTGATTTTAGTGATTGAAGTTCTTGAGGTTTAGGGTGTTAATGCACCCTCTCATGATATATATTTTTTGATGATTTTACAAAATTACCGAATAAAAGAAGAAAAGATATTAAAGTATATTATCGTGATTGTTTTCATTAAGACTAACTAGTGTTGCAATAGAGAAAGTCAATTTCCAAGGAAAACCATTAAGATAAGGAGTTCTCGTCTTAGGTTTTAGGATTTCTTGTATTAAAAAATTCAAAGTATTGTAATTTTATATTCATTGAGTCTACATGATTTCAATAAAGAGCCCTAATAAGGCCTAAGTTTCTCATACACAAACCCTTAACACTTAGGCAAACCCAATAGATCCTACTCCAAACTCAGTTCCAAATCAAACCCTTTAATCAGATGTCTAGCATTTGTCCAAACATTTGATGTCTCATTTTAAGACATCTAAGGACACCTAATGTCCAATATTCAAATATATTCTCTTTAAAGTCCTTCCATTTGCATATCAGTTGTCCAACCCTTATCATAGATTTCCAAACCTACCTACAGACGTCTAAACATAGTCTCAGATGTCCAATAATGGAATGTTAGGTTTAAATTAGCCCCAAATCAAGAGATGTCAAACCAAATCTCTCTTGAGACTCGTGAGAGTATATTTCCTAATAAAATATTATTGCCCTCAGATGTCTAGAGTAATCCCCAAACATCCATACTTACCTTTGGACATCTAAGACCTCTCTTAGATGTCCAATAAAGAGACATTAGGGCTAATCTAACCCAAATCATAATTTGTCGGACATAATCACTCTCTCAAGCTTTTCATCAAAAAATCACTTCTCGAGACAATCAAGATCATTAGACGTCTAAAAGTCAAGCTAGACATCCTATAGATGTCTAACACTTAGGTACAAGTACTCTACAGAAGATTCAATGGATCAAGAAAAGTTTTAGGAACCTTCTCTCCTATTTTTAGATGTCTGATTTTTGACTCAAACGTCTAGTACACCCCCTTCAAATGTCTAACTAATAGAACCAAGTACCTGACACAAAATCCAAACGAAGTCAGCAACAACACCTTTCAGAATTAGACATCCAGGCATATAGCTAGACGTGTTCACTATAGGCATTAGATGTCTAAAACTTTAAGAAAATGTCCAATAATGCTATCAGATTTAATAATTGCCCTAAAGTTAATGGGATTTCATCCAAATCTTCTTGGATTTGATTCCAATGGCTAGGACACCTCTCTTAAGCCTTCTTAAAGCTTTTCTTGGGCTCTAAAAGTATAAATGAGCATCCCTTGGCTAAATACACACCATTGGAGATCAAAAACAACCTTTCTACCCAAACTTGCTCCAAGAGACCATAGCCCAAAGCTTTGCCCTATTCTACACTCCTTGGGTTCTCTTCCCTACTATGTTGACCTCTCACTCTACTCGTTATTCAGGGAGTTCATTTTTCCCATATTAGCTAACCTAATTTCTATCTTATTTGGGAGCTCTATAAGCTGTGCTTATTTTCCTTTTGTTATTAAGAAATTTGATAAATGCCAGTTTATCATCATTCCTATGCCCTAAAATAAGTCTAGCTCTTAGGATTTTAACTCTACAAACAAGTTTTTTGAGCTGCATTTAGGCATGCATTGCATGATTTTTTGTATTTTTGACATGTTTATTTGAGTGTTAGGGATGAATAGATAACTAGATCCCTAAAACCCTAACATTGAAGAAGGCAACAAGTGAAGAGGAAGCTTAATTCAGCAAAACCCCAACTAAATCCAGCTCATCATAGCTGGATACTGAGGAGACTCGAATAGGTTGTGTTAATATGGTGAAATTATCGTTCAAGTTATTATAGTGGGTTAACCTAAATCGAGTCTAACCAGCTTCACAAATTTTTTTTACCTGGCCTACTTGATTTTATCTTGGTTAATTTTAGGCCCAGGGTCGATCTAAGGGAGGTGGGAATTTGAAGGTCAAGGAGTTTCTACGCCTTTCCTAAAATGTATCTCTTCCTTGCGATTATTATGTTTTTGATTTTTTCTATTTTTAGATTTTTGTTGGTGATAATGTTGTCCTTGAGGCACACCCTCAAAATTCAGTCCTTGGCCTTGAGCCAAATGGTTCTTGGCTTGTAGCTAACTTGGGATTTCCAAAAATTGGTCCTGTTATTCGCAAGACCGAGTACCTACAAGACAAAAATTATCTTTTCTCTTTTACTCTTTTTTTTATCTTTTTAATATCAAGAAATAAAAGATAAATGAAAACAAGGTAGGTTGCTAGAAAAGAAAGAAACACTTAGCTTAGTATATGTATAGATATATAGTAGATACAGTATCTATATATATATGTATATAGTTATATATTATATATAGGGGTGGAGGTGGAAGTGGAAATGGAGTGTAGCACAGTGTTAAGGTGGTCCACTTCTAGCAAGATGCAACCAACAAGACAGAGTGCCACATGGAGTGTGAGTAGATGTGTGGGAGTGTGTGTGGAAGCGCTTGCTTTGCACGCATATCGGGGAATATCAGCAACTGGTGCAGATATTCCCGCGATATGATGTGCGGTGGAGTGACTAGTGAATGGGAGTATGGGTGGTGAGGTGTATATATGGATGCGGGTAGGTGAATGTATATGTAAACATATATATATATGTAGTTGTGTATATATATATATATATATAGATGTGTAAATATATATATGTGTATATATATATATATTTGTATATATATATCTATATATATATATGTATGTATATATTTATAACTATATATATATATATAGTTTGTATATGTATATAGATATGTATATGTATATATGTATTTATGTATATATGTGAGTGGATATATGTATATATATGTGTGTAGGTGTGAGTGTATAAGGGTGTGTGTGTGTGTACAAGTGGGTGTGTGTGTACGCTAGCGGATGAGGGGGAACGCAGTAGATAAGCCGTCTGCTGCACTACCTCATCGTCTGGTGTGCGCAGCTGCACGGGCGCAGGAGGGAGAGCGCATGCAGTGCACTGGGGAGTGTAGTGCTCTCTTCGTGCGCGGGCGGGTGCGGTGAGGCACGGTGCAGCACACTGCGCAACATAGCACGCAGTGCTGCAGGTGGGTGTGGGCGAGTGCGGGCGATCGGCTGGAGCAGGTAACGGGAGAGGATAGAGAACGCACTGCCATCGGCTAAGTGAGAAGCAAGCCGGTGGCTACAGTGTCACGCAGACCGCGCACTACAGTGCGCTACAGTGCGTACGCGGTCTGGCGATCGGTAGCGACCAGTTTTGCGTGTGCAAGCACGCTGTGAAGTGACTATGCGTGCGAAAAGAGGGTGCGCAGGGCCTGTAGGCATGCGCGCAGTGGCCAGCAGTGGCTTGCAGCCTAGTGTGCTAAATCACTGAAGCTTCTGTGCTTGAAGCTCTAGCAATGGTGGAGAGGACTACGACAGTAAAAACGAAAGGTGAATCGATCACGCCCACCTACTCACAAAAGAGCTGGGCGGTGGTGGAACTCACAGTGGTGGTTGTGGAACCACTGTGGGTTTTCTCCTGCCCACAGTGTGTCTCTTCTCAGTGAGAAGAGATACTGTGTATGGAGAGGGAGAGGGGAGGAGGTTGGCCCAGGGCGACGGTGGAGCTGAGGGTGTCTGAAGGTGTATGAAGTGCCTCATCGCACAAGGGAGAGAGCCAGGGGCTTTATAGAGGAGGAGGCAAGCCAGAGCCATGCTGCTGGCAGCGCCTATCTCGCCATACTGTTGGTAGGAGGAGAGGCACGAAGAGGTGCACATGCCCCTTGCCCTGCAGCCTCGCGAGAAGAAAAATTCAAAGTAAATAAAATAAATAAAAAATGGTGAAATTGCAATGTCACACTTAATGAAGATGTTAATTAATGGTAGTGGAATGGATGGCCAATTATTCACTCTCCTCCCCTCTTTAAAATATGCATGCAGGCATCTATTTACAAATGCAACTACAGCTATATAAAATGCAATGGCAGTGTTAGGAAATAACATAAGATGGCATATTTACTAGTGTATTTTTGGTGTGCAAACATACCCCCATGCCTATCTTTTGCTAGTCCCTAGCAAAACATTTTGTACTGTATTTAAAAATGATCTTAAGATGAAGATTTTCTTCTGAGGCGACATGGGTGTGTTTATCGGTTGGATATTGTGAGAATCAAATGTAGAGAAGACTACGAGTACTTTAAGTCTTACATGACGTAGACCATCTCTCGATTAACCTGGACTCTTGATATTTAAACCTTAAGTACAATTTCCAGGACTCAGAGGGTTTTGCTGTACTCGAAAGCTCAAGAGATTATGGTTTGTGCATAGTGAAGGATCAAGATTGACCAGATGAACATTAAGACTCAATCCAAGGGTTTCACGAATTTTTAGGTGCAGGGTGGTCCCAGTTTTAGCTGATGTCTTTGGATTGACTCTTAAAAAGATGATGGAAAACTCAACTCCCATTTTATTGCTTTTGTGGCTCAAGGAATATATGGTAGAAATAGGGTATTTATGATGTGCCCTGAAAAACTTTTTGGGGAGAAGAATTTATAGACATTTGAAGGATATATTGACTTATTTGCAAAGATTTTCTCTCTCTATTTTTTTTTTTTTTTGAAACAAGTGTCAATATATCTCTTACAATTTTATTTGTTGGAGCACACATTTTTGGTGGGAGAGTACCTTTTTGGTGGAAAGAGTTTCTCCTAGACAAAAGACTAAAGTCTGGGATAAAAAGTCTACCTGCGTGCACAGGTAAGGACTCCACCTTCCCTAATGAACACTAGGGTTGGATCTTATGTTCACCTAGTCTTTCTTGATATGTGTAGTGTAAACCAAGATTACTTAGGCTCTCAAGTAGAAGTAAACCAACGAATCCTATACTGGTGACTCAGGTATAAGAATACATCCTTAGTTAGGAGAGATTCTGATCTATCTTATCAATGCTCAAGTGAATTAAGCCAAGCCTGAGCGAATCAAGCTTCTGTGGC
Source organism: Thalassia testudinum (assembly GCA_037157565.1). NCBI lineage: Eukaryota > Viridiplantae > Streptophyta > Magnoliopsida > Alismatales > Hydrocharitaceae > Thalassia > Thalassia testudinum. The sequence continues at coordinate 11,755,628 of JAZHRO010000044.1, read as the reverse complement.
CTGGAAAGTCTTCAAAACAGCGGTTGAATATCGATAAATACTTATTGTATTTTTGTTTCAGCCTTCAGATCATTGCTAAATACTCCTTTTTTTTTTAAATAGGCTATGTATATATTTATAGATGGATATGTATAATGGAAGATGCATGATACCATATAATACCTAGATCCTATGGATGCCTATCCACCCCCCCATGCCAAACGATGCTATGTCCTCATATTCATGCAGGGTAAAGCAAGGTCCAAGGATAAGGGAATGAGAGTTAACGTGCAAGGTATATAGCAAGGTGGTAGGGCGGGTGGTGAAGTGAAAAGTGAATAAGTGTGAAGTGAATGGAATTGTGTAAGTGATAGTGGAGGAGTGTTGCTGGGGTGCCTCCCAACGAGCGTTGAATTTAACGTCCTCAGTTTGACTTAGAGTGAGGCACGAAGTTAGTTACCCTCCAACAGGGCAACAGTTTCACCAATGGGGGCAGGTTCATGAGTAAGATAGGGTTTTAACCAGAGCCCATTGACCGTAAATTTATGCCCATATTTGGGATCTTCAATTTCAACAGCCCCGTTGGGAAATGGTCTCAAGACCAAGTAAGGACTAGTCCATTTGGACTTCAATTTCCCTGGAAAGAATTTGAGCTGGGCATTGTAAAGCCAAACTCGCTGAGATGGCTCAAATTCCTTGCGCAGAATTCGGCTGTCGTGAAAGGCCTTAGTGCGTTGTTTGAAACTTAAGGCTGAATCATAGGCTTTACGACGGAGCTCTTCCAGCTCCTGGAGTTGGAGTTTCCTTTCTCGACCACACAGGTCTGGGTCAAGGCTACATTGGCTAACTGCCCAATAAGCGCGGTGCTCCAGCTCCACGGGCAAATGACAAGGCTTCCCGTAAATGATTCTATAAGGAGACATACCAAGGGGAGCCTTGAAGGCAGTCCGATACGCCCAAAGTGAGTCAATTAGCTTGTCGGACCAATCCTTATTGTCAGGTCGAACCATTTTCTAGAGAATTTGCTTGATTTACCGGTTCGACACCTCAGCATGGCCGTTCGTCTAAGGATGATACGGAGATGCGATAAGATGGTGGACTCCATATTTCCTCAGAAGTGCCCAAAAAGAAGCATGGGTAAAATGACTTCCTCCATCAGAGATAATGGCTCGAGGGATCCCAAAGCGTGCAAAAGTGTGATCTTTGACAAATCGAGTAGATATGACATGGTCAGCATGGCGCGTGGGAATAGCTTCGATCCATTTCGAAACATAATCAACAGCAACGAGGATGTACTCAAAGCCGTTAGAAGGAGGAAAGGGACCCATGAAATCGATTCCCCAAATGTCAAAAATTTCGGTACCTAGGATGGGTTGCAAGGGCATCATGTCACGACACAACATTGACCCTAACGACTGTCACCTAGTGCAATGTTTGGTATAATTGTGTGCATCCTGGTGAAAGGAGCGCCAAAAGAATTCGCACTGCAACACCTTGGCTGCAATTTTCCTCCCAGAAAAATGGCCTCCGTAGGCCTGATCGTGGCAGAAGGATAGCACACTAGGGAATTCGCTGTCAGGAATACAGCGATGGATGATCTGGTCAGCACCTATTCAAAAAAGTAGTGGATTATCCCAGAAATAGTACTTTGCTTCTGCGATGAGACGCTCGTGCTGGTTTTTAGGCTAGCCACGTGGAAGGGAACCAGAAGCAAGGTAATTGGCAATGTCGGCATACCAAGGTCCACTTGCCACATAAATTGCCAATAGGTGCTCATCGAGAAAAACCTCATTGATTGGCAAGGTAAGTCTAATGTGGTCAAGGTCCAGTCTCGAGAGATGATCAGCAACAAAATTCTGGGCTCTGGCCTTATTGCGGATCTCAATGTCAAATTCTTGGAGCAGAAGGATCCAACGAATTAGTCTAGGCTTGGCATCCTTCTTATGCATGAGATGGCGAATGGCCGCGTGGTCGGTGAATATAATAACATGCGAGCCCAAAAGGTAAGAGCGAAATTTCTCCAGCCCAAAGACGACTGCCAGTAGTTCTTTCTCAGTGGTTGTATAATTACGCTGGGCCTCGTCCAACATCTTACTGGCGTAGTACACCACAAAGGGGTGTCTATCGCGTCTTTGTCCCAGGATGGCTCCGACTGCAAGGTCTGAAGTGTCACACATGAGTTCAAAGTTGAGGGACCAATCAGGTGGCTGGAGAACAAGGTCCTTGGTGACAGCATCACACAGCTGCGTGAATGCTCGTACGCAGTCGGGGCCCATATTGAAGGGTACGTCAGTCGATAGGAGATGAGTTAAAGGTCTAGAAATCTTGGAGAAGTCTTTGATGAATCTCCTATAGAAACCGATGTGTCCCAAGAAGGAGAGGATTTGCTTGATAGAGCCAGGCACAGGTAAATCAGCAATCACATCAAGCTTAGCTCTCTCAACCTCAATACCCCTATCGGAGATGATATGCCTGAGAACAATTCCCTTGTGTACCATAAAATGACTTTTCTCCCAAGAAAGCACGAGGTTCACATCAATACATCTTCGAAGGATACGGGTTAGGTTGGCAAGACAATCATCAAATGAAGGTCTGAAGACCAAAAAGTCATCCATGAAGACCTTAAGAAAGTCACCCACCATGTCATGGAATATTGCCAGCATACATCTCTGGAAAGTTGCTGGCGCATTACAAAGTCTGAAAGGCATCCTTCTAAATGCGAAGGTACCGAAGGGGTAGGTAAAGGTGATTTTCTCTTGGTCCCGGGGGTCAATTGCCACCTGGTTATATCCAGAGGATCCATCCAGGAAATATAAAATTTTATTTCCCACTAATCGCTCCAGGATTTGGTCAATAAAAGGTAGCGGAAAGTGATTTTTCTTTGTTGCAGCATTCAGTTTCCTATAGTCTACACACACTCTCCAAGATGTAGGAGTGCTTGTAGGGATGGATTCGCCCCTGTCATTGACACGGATGGTGAGTCCCACCTTTTTGGGCACGACATGAATCGGGCTCACCCAGGGGTTATCGCTGATTGGGTAGATTATACCCACATTAAGCCACTTAATGATTTCCTTTTTAATGACCTCCCGTATGTTAGGGTTGAGACGTCGCTGCATCTCATGGGAAGGTCAAGCCTCCTCCTCCGTATATATACGATGAGTGCAATAGGAGGGGCAAATGCCAGTTAAATCAGATAAGGACCATCCAATGGCTGCCTTGTGTTTCATAAGGACCTTTGTTAGTTTGCACTCTTGCTCCCCGATCAATTTTGAGCTAATAATTATGGGAAGCGTTTCATTTGGTCCCAAGTAAACATATTTAAGCGTGTTAGGTAGCTCTTTTAGCTCGGGAGTGGATGGTGAAAGATCTGGCATTTCTTGGGACGAGAGTGTCCCAAGCAGATTAGAAGAAAGAAAGGCAGGAGAAGAAGTTGGCCCCCAAATTGGCCAAGAAGAGGGGCATCTTGGATTGATAGATCCAACAAGGGATAGCCCCAGTGATTAGTATGTGGGCTCAAGGTCCCAATGTGGAGTCGCATTTCCACCTGATTTGGCAGGAAAGAAAGGACAATCTGATCTTCAAGAGGGTGGATCGGTGGTGAGTAGCCCGAATATGACTCAGACCACGAGGTATGGGAAGTGGAGAAAACCTCGTCAGAAGTCTGGTTAGGAGAAGGTACGGGTAAGGGGAGGGATGGGGGAACGTCACAATATGTGTCAGTCAGGCGATGGTCTGTGTTCAAGGGTAATCCACAATAGTCAGAATAGGTCCCTATAAGTCCGATACACACACTGACGACCATGTCCTCGTCAGACATGTCATCCTCGATGCAATTGAAATCAAAATTCTTGGCTACCTTGAAGATGTTTAGCTTGAGCTTCTCAGAGCCAACGGCAATCTCAATGCAGCCTGACTCATAGTTGATATGGGCGCGGGTTATGGCCAAGAAAGGTTGACCAAGGATGAGCGGACAATCAGAAAGTGAGCTAGGAACTTCCATATCCAACACAAGAAAGTTAACAGGAAAATAGAGACTGTTGACCCTAACCACCACGTCTTCCACCACACCCTTCGATATTTTGACAAAATGATCTGCCAACTGTAACGTGACAGGGGTGGGTTTCAGATTTCCTAAGGCAAATTTCTCGACCATGATCGTTAGTATAAGATTGATGGAAGATCCTAGATCAAGTAGAGCATGGTTAAAATTGCAGCCTTGGATGCTACAAGAAATAAGTGGTGTGCCCAGATCTTTCTGCTTCGGTGGCAGATTTGACAGTATAGCACAACTTGCATGAGGCGAGAGGACCACCGAATTCTTTGTTTTCTTTGACTGTCTCCCAGGTGTAGTGTAGTCTTTGAAAAATCAGGCGACAGTTGGTATATGGTCGATAGCCTCCAATAGGGGTACCTTGATTTCAACATCCCTGAATAAATTACGCAGGTTATCAAAGGCCTACATATCCTTTTTCTTGCCTTTGGCTCCCTCAGTAGAGCCTCAGGGAATAGGACTGATTCTGGCACTTGTTTGGGTGCATCGTTCTCACGAGAATGCGATGCGCATCCTGAATGAGAGGGCGATGAAAAAGATGGGCCACGATCAGGTCGAGATGGATCGACGGTTTGCTTACCGCTCCTCGTAGTAATGGCATTGGATGTCGCGGGTCCAGTACGATCATAAGGCAGAGGAGGGTTCGCAATAGGGACATAAGGGTGAGGTGTTGCTGCAGGATTAGCCTAAAATCCTGATGGAATGCTCGGAGCTTGCAAAATCTAATGAACCTGCCCCTGAGAAGGATGTACCTGTGGTTGAGGACCACAGGGTACAAAATTTCATGGGTTAGGAATAGGTTGGGCTGGAAGAGTGCCCTGAGATCGAGTCGCCATGTGTAGTTGACTTATCTCAACATTCTACTGTGCCAATTGATGCTGAAGAAAGGTCATGTTTTCTTCATGGAGCTTAGACATTTCCATCACCATTCGCATCAGTTTATCAAGAGGACTTGATGCATGTTTTATTTGAGGAATACAAGGACCCGATGGCGGATTTGCCACAAGATTAGACTGGGCCCTTGGGATGACAGGTGCGAAAGGTCGCATTGGCCCACCCGTGGGGTTTTGGTGCTGCGGGTTACTAGACCATGTGAAGTTAGGATGATTTCTCCACCCTAGGTTATAAGTAGCAGAGAACGGGTTGTTCCCCAGGGCACAAGCGTCTTCTAATTTAGAAGACGAGTCCGCATGTAAATATGCATCCGAGCACACGGAGGCTTGGTCCTCCATGTCGAAATACTGGCTTGCAGAAGCCAGATCCACATGACTTATCTAATCGCTCGATGCGACACTCAGTAAGGATGGTCTCACAGGGTTTTTGGGAATAAGCCTGGCATTGGAGGGATTAGGGTTGTGATGGAGTGGTGAGGTGGAGGTGTTTGCCATAGAATGGGCGAGATTGGCCAGAAGCTCATCCAACTTCTTGTGCACGACGGAGACTTCATCCAATTTTTGTGCGATAAGGTTAAGATCTGTGGATGAATGGGAGGGTTCCGTGTCAACTTTGTGGACATTGCGAGGTAGGCTAGTACGATTAAAGGTGACAATGGAGGCATTGTTCATTGACTTTTCACTCATGTTCTCAAATAATTCAAATGCCCCATTCTAGTCTTTATTCATGAAATTCCCTCCGTAGGAAGCGTCTGCAATCTACTTCAAAGTTTCATTTAGCCCATAATAGAAAATCTGGGCTATATGCCACTTAGGCAAACCGTAGTGTGGACACTTCTAGAGGAGGTCATTATACCTTTCCCAAGCCTTATGAAACTGCTTACCGTTTTGTTGCGTGAAAGAAGTTATAGCCTGGCGAAGCGCATTTGTTTGCCCAATTGGGACGAATTTCTTGAGAAATGCTATTCACATCTCTTCCTAGGAATGGATGGTTCTCCCAAGGGTGTGCAACCATTGCGATGTTTTGTCCCACAACGAAAACGAGAACATTTTCATGAGGACAATTGATAACCCGATATTTCTTAGTTTAACAGTTTCGGCTAATCGGGTTAAGTCTTCCAAATGGAGAAAAGGATCTTCACTTGCAAGACCATGGAAGTGAAAGTTAATTAGGACAATGACATTGGATTTTAATTCAAAATCGTCCCCACCCATGGGGACCCAAATTCGTCCTATGGTCTTTATAGCTGCGGGATTTTGATAAGAGCTAAGAGACCTAGGCTCCTCTCATTCGGCAGGGTTCTGCATTTCCTCCAAGGTTTCCCAAATGGCTTCAATTTGCTCATTATACATTTCCATTTGAGCTTGGAGGCGGGTTATGGGGTCTACGGCTCCACCACCACCTGGTGGGATTTGAAGAGGGCAGTTTCCTCCCTTGGGATTTGGGGGTGGGCATGCAGCCATGTTTGTAGAGGAGGATGACGAATCAGTTTCTATCCTTCTAGAATTATCATACAATTCAAACAATTTAGGATTTTGTGACCTCCTCCCAAACATGCACTACCGCAGGAAGAATTGGGGAGATAAGAAGAGAAAAGGGGATGAGAGAAATGACGCTGTAAAGGTACACTTGATGACAAATCAAAGCAATCAATTTCCTAACCTCTACAATGTGCCCTTAGACCTAAAGATCTAAGTTACCTACTATCACAACCTACTGAACCAAATGAGAGTACCGCAGAACCACCGGGCTAGATTGAAAGGCCATTTGCCCCAGTCTTAGACATCCGATAGCACGCGGGAACCCACACCAGCACGTAGGCGCTACACATAGGTAGTTAGACCTCCAATCCTTAACAGGGGTCAAGTTGCTACCAGTTTTAATTTAAAGGCTTAGGATCAAGTGCTCCAGGAATGTGAAGGGTGTTGTATACAGGTAATGCCCAAGTGTGTTGATTTTAAGAGTGTGTAAATCAAGCATGCAACGGGGAAATCCCCCCGAATTGAAGTTTTAGATGGTGAATGGCTTTTAGAGTTTCAGCCTTAAGTAGTATGGATTTTAAGATTTCACTGAGTTACCAATTCAACCAATCTCCGGGTTTTGAGAAAACACAAGTTCTTTTATGCCCAACAAACCCTTCTTCAATGTGAATTAGTTAATGCATGCTAAAAATGCAATGGGCTTCCCTAGATGGAAATTTCTATGTGTGGATGCACGAGTCTATTTTAGGTCAGTGGGAGCCAAAGCACTTCAATTTAAGTGCTCCCAATCACCAAAATGATGTTCCACATAGGGCTCAACCACAAGATGATGTAAAGAAAATTAAAATATTGGGGTTGAAATATTCGGGATCAAATCGAAGGCACTTGAAAGGTCATGGTGGGGTTGGAATCAACTCAATTCCAAGTCTCCCCACCACAAATGTGATCCCGAAATGTGAACAAATGAGGCAAAGATGGATGGAAATCAATCAATTTTAACTTGCCTCAAAGAAAACTTCACACAATGAAGAATCTAAGAATCAAGATTCTTGGATTTTCACTATGCGAAGATTTGCGGGAAATCAAGGGGTGGTGGGGGTGATAGCAAATAGTCAACAAGTGGTTTTTAATCCACTTTCCCCAAGGAATTCCCAAGAAGTATTTTTAGGTTTTTTTTTTTATTAGGTGACAAGTTCACCTAATTTACTAAGAAAGAGACACCTACCTCTTCAGCAATGTGGGTTAAGCTCCAATGCAGCGCCGGTGACTTCACGCTCTTACTCCTACCATGGATTTGCCTACGTTTCCAACTTCCTCTACTTGTCTCCTCCTTGCAACCAGTTTACCTGCACACAAGCAAACAAAACACCCGTGAAGAGAAGGGTGTGAGAAGAGAAAATCAAAGGAATGACAGTAGAAAACTTACCTCAATTTGCACCTCCCCGGCAACAGTGCCATAAAAAGCGTGGGGAGACTTAAATAGGTTGTGTTAATATGGTGAAATTATCATTGAAGTTATTATAGTGGATTAACCTAAATCGAGTCTAACTAGCTTCACAAATTTTTTTAACTTGGCCTACTTGATTTTATCTTGGTCACTTTTAGGCCCAGGGTTGATCTAAGGGAGGCGGGAATTTAAAGGTCAAGGAGTTTCTATGCCTTTCCTAAAACGTATCTCTTCCTTGCAATTATTATGTTTTTGGTTTTTTCTATCTTTAGATTTTTGTTGGTGATAATGTTATCCTTGAGGTGCACCCTCAAAATTCAGTCCTTGGCGTTGAGCCAAATGGTTCTTGGCTTGTAGCCAACTTGGGGTTTCCAAAATTTGGTCATATTATTCGAAAGACCGAGTACCTGCAAGACAAGAATTATCTTCTCTTTTACTCTTTTTTTATCTTTTTAATAGCAAGAAATAAAAGATAAATGAAAACAAGGTAGGTTGCTAGAAAAGAAAGAAATACTTAGCTTAGTATATGTATAGATATATAGTAGATACAGTATCTATATATATATGTATATAGTTATATATTATATATAAGGGTGGAGGTGGAAGTGGAAATGGAGTGTAGCACAGTGTCAAGTTGGTCCACATCTAGCAAGTTGCAACCAACAAGATGGAGTGCTGCGTGGAGTGTGAGTGGATGTGTGGGAGTGTGTGTGGAAGCGCTTGCTTTGCACGGATATCAGGGAATATCAGCAATTGGTGCAGATATTCCCGTGGTATGATGCGCGGTGGAGTGACTAGTTCACGGGAGTATGGGTGGTGAGGTGTATATATGGATATGGGTAGGTGGATGTATATGTAAACATATATATATATATGTATATATATATAACTATATACGTATATATGTAGTTGTGTATATATATATATATATATAGATATGTAAATATATATATGTATATATATATATATATAGTTTGTATATGTATATAGATATGTATATGTATATATGTATTTGTATATATATATATATATATGTATATATGTGTGTATATATATATGTATGTATGTATGTATATATATATATTTATTTATATATGTGAGTGGATATATATATATATGTGTGTGTAGGTGTGAGTGTATAAGGTTGTGTGTGAGTGTGTACAAGTGTGTGTGTGAGAGTATGAGTGTGTGTACAAGTGGGTGTGTGTGTGTGCGTTGGCGGATGATGGGGAACGCAACAGATAAGCCGTATGCTGCGCTACCCTGTCGTCTGGTGCACGCAACTGCATGGGCGTAGGAGGGAGAGCGCACGCGATGTGTTGGGGAGCGCAGCGCTCTTTTCATGCGTGGGCAGGTGCAGTGAGGCGCAGCGTAGTGCACTGTGCAACGCAGCATGCAGCGCTACAGGTAAGTGCAAGTGACCGGCTGGAGTACGTAACGGGTGAGGAGAGAGAGTGCGCTACCACTGGCTAAGTGAGAAGCGAGCCAGTGGCTACAGTGTCGTGCAGACCGTGCACTACAGTGCGCTATAGTGTGCGTACGGTCTGGCGACCGGTAGCAACAGGTTTCACATGCGCAGGTGCACTGTGAATCGCCTGCGCACGCGGAAAGAGGGTGCGCAGGGCCTGCAGGCACGCACGCAGTGGCCGACAGTGGCTTGTAGGCTGGCATGCTGAACTGCTGGAGCTTCTGAGCTTGAAGCTCTGGCAATGGCGGAGAGGACTATGGTAGTAAAAATGAAAGGTGAATCTAGCACGCCCACTTGCTCACGAAAGAGCTGGGCAGTGGTGGAACTCACAGTGGTGGTTGTGGGACCACTGTGGGTTTTCTCCTACCCACACTGTGTCTCTTCTCAACGAGAAGAGATATTGTGTATGGAGAGGGAGAGGGGTGGAGGTTGGCCCAGGGTGACGGTGCAGCTAAGGTTGTCTAAAGGTGTATGAAGTACCTCCTCGCATGAGGGAGAGAGCCAGGGGCTTTATAGAGGAGGAAGCAAGCCAGAGCCATGCTGTTGGTAGCGCCCATCCCACCATACTGTTGGCAGGAGGAGAGGCGCGAAGAGGCGCTCATGCCCCTTGCCCTCAGCCACGCGAGAAGAAAAATTCAAAGTAAATAAAAAAATAAAAAATGGTGAAATTGCAATGCCACACTTAATGAAGATGTTAATTAATGGTAGTGGAATGGATGGCCAATTATTCACACTCTCCTCCCTTCTTTAAAAAGTGCATGCAGGCATCTATTTACAAATGCAACTACAGCTATATAAAATGCAATGGCAGTGCTAGGAAATAACACAAGATGGCATATTTACTGGTGTATTTTTGGTGTGCAAACAGATACCAGGTCACTTGGGTTAAGGTTAGCTCTCTTAAGCTCCATTCAGCTCTTCTTAGTTGGATAGTTGCTCAAGATAGCTCAACCTAGCTCAAGTCAGCTCAAATCCAGCTAAACTTAGTTGAGTCTAGCTCACCTTAGTTCCTATCAGCTCACTAGGAGCTCTAGCTGGCTCAACTAAGTTGACAAGAGTCCACCTCAGCTTAGGTCCAACTCTTTCCAGCTTCACTTAGCTCTAATCAGCTGAAGATGACCTCAACTAGCTCAAGCCAGCTCAAGTCCAGCTCCCGGAGACTCAACTCTACTCAACTTAGTTGTGCTGAGCTACTTAACCTAAGCTAGCTACTCCAGCTAGCTAGGTAATCTTCAAAAAGACCAGACCCAGCTCACCTTAGCTTACTTCAGTAGAAGCCTGCTTTAGCTTGGCTTAGCAGCTAGCAAAGAACTAGCAAGCTAAGCTAGTTAAGGTAGCTCCTTATTGTTCTCTTCAGCAGCCACCAGCTCTAATGCAGCTCCAGACAATTTATTCCAGCTCCTCAAATCCAAAACCCTAGCTTCCTCCTACCTCCTCTACTCACCCACTAGCTCAGCTAATATATCCATCCCATGGCCATCTACCACCAACCTAAACCCTAATCTAACTCCACCTTAACTTTACTCCAAGTCCATCACCTAAGCTAGCTACCTACCTCCACCTATAGTTGGTGCCACCATACATGCACCGCTTCACACCACCACCTCCAAGAGCCACCAAAAAGTGGTGCCAACTTTCCCTCCAAAATCCCTTCACTTCACCACCATTCATCTCTTTTTAAATCCATCTCCACCATCCACCTCACCTCCCTTCTAGAAGCCCTCAAAGTTGGTGCCAAACCATGGCATCCTTCCATGGTTGGCACCTCCTTTTGTGTCCCTTCCAACCACTAACTACCAAGCCTACCACCCTTTCATATGGCACCATTAATTCTCCACTCTAGGATTGACATAACTACCCCTTCTAGGCATCCTATCCATCCATCCTAAAGCCACTAAACCCACTTCAGATCCTTTGGTTTGGTGCCATTAATCCTTTTCCTTGGATCTCCATAACCACCACCAAAAGCCATCCTAACCTTCCCTTTTATCCACGCCAACCCTTCCCTTCATAAGCCCTATATATCCCGCCATCCTACCAACACTAAAATTACCTTTGGATTCATTTTTGTCACACATTCTCACCTTTATTCCACCATACCCACGGCCAAGAGAAGGAGGAGAAGATTAAGGGGACACTTTGTCCCCTTGGTGCCTTCCCTTCTTCCCTTCTCTCTTGTGCCCATGCCAGCCAGAGGTCTAACCAGGCAAGGAGGACATCTAGGAGGAGGTCATTAGGGTGGTTCATGTCCACCCTTGGAGGAAGTTCTAGGGTGGAATCCTTCCACCCTTGGAGGAGCTAGGCATGCCCATCAAGGGCTTGCCAAGGAGGACACACCTTGGAGGAGCATTTCAAGAAAAGGATGAGCAGAAATTCTTATTAAGTCCAAAAGCAGCTAAGCTTGGAGCAAGGATCTTCTCTTCTTCACCAACATCACCAAGAGAATTTGTGTTTTCATTAGTTTTCTATTTCTTTTAGTAGTAGAAGCATTCCTCTACTAGCAATCTTGTAAAACATTTTCCTTCATTAATCAAGTTGCGTTTCCATACTCCTATTTCATTTTATTGCTTTTACCATAGTGCACTCACACCCTCTCTCTAATTACCCTAGGTCTTCACACACCTAGGGTGAGCTTAGGAAGATGATTTTCTTGTCACTTAGGTTTTAGCTTTAGCAATTTAGGTATAGTCTTTCTTCGCACAAATTTATTGTTGCCCTTTATTTCAAAACTTCAAAAAAATATTATATTTCAAAACACAAAAAGAAAGTTGATTTCCCGTTATCAAGCGAGTGTTTAAAAGTGCATTTCTGCCTCCCTTGGGACGACTCAAATACATTCCAAGTACTCGATTTTTATAAATTTTAAAAGCAATTAGAATTACCTGTTACAGAGATAAAAACCCTAATTTCAAATTGCGCATTTTTCGCCATCAAAATTGTACTATGGTGTTCAGCCTATCAAATCCCCTTCTCTTCCTAGTGGAAGGGTAAAACCTCTATTTAGGGATCAGAGGTGGGATTATACTTGAGGTACACCACCGTTGTTCAAAGTGGTGTGGTTAGTGTTTGGTTAAGCACTTGGCCATCAATAAATCCTAAGTCAAGTTGACTTAGGATATGGTTTTTACCTGATTGGGATTTCCATCTAAAATCCATGTGTTCATTATAAGATTGTTGTTGAAAATTTTTATTTACTCTATATTTATTACAATTACACTATTCACTCTCTCTAGTGTATTTTTAGTTGATATCAGAGTTGGTGATTGCACAACAATCATAGGGCCTAATCAACCTAAATTAAGTCAGATCCTAGCTTAACTTAGAAATAATGTATGCATGAGCTACATAGTTGCATCATAATTGATTTAGTTAGCTATATAAATAAAAATGCTATTTTTATGTTCTACTTAATAGGTAATAATAATTGTAGATGATTCAGGGCTACGGATGATAAATTCGATCATACAGATGGACTCAGAGCAACGATCGTAGTCCAACGATGCCAAAATCACTTTGATCATAGCCCTGTAGCACCATCTACAAAGGTGGGAAGACATGCGGTCAGGATGGCACCACATGGGGCCATCCCAATGGCTCTCCACCATGTCCCCATTCTCTAAAGGTCACGATCCAACGACCACAGACATGCCACATAGCTAGCCAATGCAGTTCATTAGCTGAAGGCCCACATGCATGAAATCCAGATCTCAACTCAAATGCGGGCGTGGCATGATCAGTAGATTTCGCTTAAAAGATGATGCATCAAAAAAATACATCGTCGCAGTAATGTAAATCGCATGGTGGAAAAATCCCAAACAAAAATATTTATCAGTAAAACTAACCACGGTGGATTAGGTCGTGTCCACAGGGAGGAACGACTGTAATAAATTCATGGGTATGTAGCAATCATGTTTACAGAAACATTCGCTAATTCAATTCAATGGATATGCTGCTCTGAATGTGAATTCCGATTTATGTAGAAGTCAAGGGTTGTTTACGTAAAATTCACGTCTGGAAATCAAGCTCCCAAAATATGTGAATAGTGCATGTGCAGTGGAATATCACGTAATTTTTAATTGCATGCATACTGATGAGAACCTCGTCATGAGCCATAACTAGCTCATTTTAACCCAATACAAAGGATAAAAGCTCCTACATATCTCAAGGAAAGGCGTAACTCAGAGAATTCTGAGTTTGAGAAGAAAATAAGTCATAAGGGGTAAAAGTGCAATTTTACCAGTATAATCTGCATACAGGGTAATTCAGGGCCCAAACATAGGTCAAAACAGCATAATAAGAATAAAAGTGGGATGAAATGAGCTAGCAAGGGCTACAGCAATTCCAAGAGACTAAATCTGTAACCCTAAAACAACCCACTTCAATTCACAAGGTTCGAGGCAAAGTAAAAATAGAATAAACCCTCTAAAATTCATAGAAAAATAATCTCTAGGGTTTAGAACCTTCAATTTGGCCTTTAGAACCCATTTTGACCTACATTGAGAACCATGCCCAATTAATAACTTAATTTGGGTTTTTGCGCAAATTGACCGGTCGAACAAGGTTTAAGATGAAAATAAAATTCACCATCAGATTCCTTAGGTCCTAATTAGTCATGTATAAAAACTTGAGCCTAAGAAGAAACCTCCTTGACCGACTTTACACTTTGGTCCTCATATATTTACTCTTTGGCCCTCAACTTTTGAACCCTCGCATTTTGGCCCCTAACTCTCCTTCGTTCTTTGCAATCAGGTCCCTCCTGCAAAACCCTGCCAGCACCATGCTCCGGCGACCTTGCGCGGAGCATGGCGCCGTGCAGGGTGAGGTAGGGGACCTGGCAAGGTAAACCGGGGGTGCCCTGCGTCGTCAGCCGTCGCAGGGGCACCCCCTTGGTCATTGTAGCCCACCATACCGGCCGTGCGAACGCACGGACGGTATGGGTTCGTCTCCGACCATTCTCCGGTGAGGGAGACACGTCGTCTCCCTCCGCCTTCCTCCCTGTTTCATCCCTATAAATACCCCCCGCTGCTCCACCGACCAGGGCAGCCTGGATCTGACGGAGAAAACCCCCAACTTTCCTCTCTTCTCACTCCGGCAGACGCCCACCAGCTCCGGCGGTTCTTCCTCCTCCTCCTCTTCGCTCTGCCGCAATACCAGCAGCAGAGACTTCTTCCCCTGCTCTTCCCGCGTCGTGCAATACCGGCGCGCGCTGCCTCTGCCCCGTCGTCACCGCCGTCCTCCCCCCACTGGGCATCGTCTTCTCCGGCGACAGTCGATACGACTGTCGCCCTGTTCCTTCCCCTTCGTCCCTGCAGTTAAGTTAGAACTACTCCCCCTCTTCTCCTCTTTCTTTCCCCGCTTTCAAATTAGTCAATTAAACCCTCGACCGCTCCTGTTCACCCTCACCCTCTCCGCCTCCGACCACCCTCCGGCGAGCCGCTCCCATCACCTCAGCGACCCACACGGCTCGCCGACCACCGCAGAACCTCCGCCTCCTCACCCTGATCCTCTTCCGCCCCTCCACTTCCCACCAAACACCCTCTGCAGATCCACCGAACACACCCACTTCTTCGCTCACAGTTTGACCTAGGACGACCTGTTGGCTCCATCACGCCCCCTGCAGACCCCCTGACCACCTTCGCCGTGCCACGGCGAAGGTCCCCCGCCTGTCTGATTTGGCCGAGAGGCCGTTCTTCTGTGACCAGGTGACTCACCCGCCGTCGCCATTACTGCGCAGGCAGAGCTGCTTCACCTGCAGGTGCAGGCACGCCTTCGCCCAGGTTCGACTCCCAGGTTGCGCAGGGAGTCTCCGCGAAACGTCCCAGGCTCGCAGACGGGGCGAGGGCCGCGCGTGAAGACACGATCGCCCACTGCTCCCTCCGCGACGGGCGCTCAATTGGGGTGGGACATTTAGTCCCACCTCGGAACCTCTCGGAGGCGCGCGGACGCATAAAGGCAAAAAGTGCCTTATGCTGTCTGCCTCCTGACCACGGGGTGAGGTCCCTCTCACCCGACCCGGCCTCGTCCGTGACCACGCTCCGCGGACCTGGCCCGACCCGATTAGACTGACCTGTACTCCTCGCCCACCACGCACGCCGGTGGGCCTGGACCCGGGCCTGACCCGAACTCGATTACCCGGTAGCGCTCTGGGAGAGCTTCCGAAGAGTGATTTCAGAGAGAAAGAGAAACGCGGGGGAGGGGGGTAGAGTAGGTTTTGCCTCTTGACAAAAAAAAAACTCTGAAGTGTGCAGGCAAAAGAAGAAGTGCAGGCGAAGAAGAAGCAGCTGCACTGTAGCAACTGCTCAGTTAAGTCGTCGAAGCACCGGGTCAGACGACGGAAAGTCAGCAGCCAGAGCAACACAGAAGGCAGGCTGAAGAAGAAGGAAGAGCAACGGCCGAAGCAGAAGAAGAAGAAGGAAGACTTAGTAGCTGAAGGCAGAAGCTCTGCAGCCATAAAAAAAGAGAGGTCACCACGATTGCAGAAGAAGAAGAAGAGAGGTCAAGGCAGAAAACCAAAGAAGAAGAAGAACAAGGAGCTCTGAAGAAAGAAAAACATCACCAACACAGGATTGCAGGAAGAAGAAGAAGAGCATCACCATTGCAGAAGAAGATTATCACCATATCAGAAACCAAGGAAGAAGAAGGAGATCTGAAGAAAGAGAAAGAAGAACATCACAACAAATTCTTTCCCTCTCTCTCTTTATTTTGTAAAAGAAACATGTATATTTCTAGAATACGACTTGCTCCCTGAGTTCGACCTCGGGAACTCTTTCATTTTCCGAGTAAAAAATTTTATATTTGAAATGTTGGTAATAACCGGCTTTACTACAACGTTATAACAAATACAAAACCGACGTTTCACATACTAAAGCACAATCTGAATCAAAATGTGGTGCGCATTGAGATGAATCACAACAGTTGACCAAATACCCAGAAGAACAAGTGTAAGGCCATAATTTCACCATAATAAATTAATAAAAATCATAAAATCAAATGTTGGCAATGGCATGGAGATGTAAATAGAAATAGGAACCAAAATAGAGCATTCTTTTGCCTTTTGTCGCGCGTGAAGAGGAGGCCGTGTTAGGCAAGTGGAGCATGGTGGAGGTTGGCCACGATGAGGGCTTCCCGATGATGGTGGTGGCGCGTTGAATGGTGGCCGACAACGGTAACTAGAGAGGAGGAGGCCACTGGAAGTGGCGGCGGTTGCGGTGTCGATAGCCATTGTGGTTGGCTTGTCTGGTGGCGTGGCGATGCTCATGAAGGCGAGGCAAGCTCGATGGAGTCGATGGATCGGAGAATGGTGTGTGGAGGGGCCAACTACATGGAGGTGGAGATCGGCGGCTTTGGATTCTTCTCCATCGACAGAGAAGAAGAGGAGGAGAGGTTGGGTGTATGGTCTGTGGCTGCACTTGCCAGATGCGCGGTTGGTCGCGCTAGGGTGTGGCCCGCAATCCCGCGGTGGCTGCTTGTTGCTGCCACACTTGGAGTGGCTATGACAATATGAGGGTAGCTACGAGGGTGCACGCAGGCTAACTACACATGCGCGCATGGCCGTGAGTGGCAGATAGCGACGTCGGCAGGGCATCGACAGTGAGGAAAGGTGTTGCAGAAGGTGGAGATGTTGGGTAGTTTTAGGAGGTGAAGAATAAGTAATGTAGAAGATGAAGGGTGGTTGATGAAGAACACAGTGGTGGTGGTGTGGTCGGTGTTCAAAGAGGAGGAGGTTGAGAACATCGTGGTGGTGCGGTGGTTGTGGAAACACAGTGATCGCCACACGGTAGCAGTGAAGAGGAAGCAATGTTGAAGAACGCGTTGTCACCACACTCGTCGAGAGGAAGCACGATCATGGTCGGATGGCTCGCGGTGGCGGAGTCATGGGCACATGGTAGAGGTTGCTGCAGTGCGGTCATGGGGGAACTCACAGTCGTGGCAAGGGAGAAGTTGCGGTGTCGACGGAGGCTCACGGTTGTGGGGATGTGAGATGAAGGTGGAGGCCATGTTCCCTCCTCGTGGGAGGAAGAAGATAGTGCCCCCCTTGGCCTACCGTTCCCCTGTTATATAGAGAGAAAATCAGACGAAGAGTGTGATTTCATGGGAACAAAATAAGAAAGAGAGATGTTAATCAAGGCAAGATTCTTATATTTTTAGAAATTGATGAGTCCTCCTTACGTTTCTTCTTTTAGTAAGATTCTCTCATTGATTGTTTCTCAACAAAATCTCTAATAATTTTAATATTACCCATAAGATGTGATGCCTGCAATAAGTGTACTTAATTATATGCAGCATGCATTACATCACAGAAACATGTAGGAATACTAAATCATGACTCTACTGATTTTCCAGTGTATTTGTGGACTGGAAGTCCCACTTAATCTTAGAATTGATTGTTTGTTTAAAGTGCTGAATCGAGTTTAATAATATCGGGTTGTAATATAGCCGACAAAGCATTCAAAACAAATATAATTTTATTACTCGAATTTTGAAGTCCGAGGTCGAACAAAGGGAGCAAATTGGTGCTTTAGAAATCATGATCACAATTCAAAGAATATGCAATAATATCAAATATCACAGTGCAACAAAATAAGAGTAATTGGCAATACAGATCACAAAATATTCAAGAACTTAATGAATTAAAAATTGGATGTCTATGTTATTGCTTCTCTCTCTGATTCTCTTCTCTTCTTTCAATTTTGCCTTGGCGAGTTATCTTCTTTTCTCTGTCTTCTTCTTTCTTATGATTTTGCCTTGGCTTCCCTCTTCTTCAGCTTAGCCTTTCCTTTAGCTTCCTCTACCTTCTTCTTCTTCTTTGGCTTTCTTCTTTCTCTCTCTGATTCTCTGCCAGCTGCCTTTCCTTCTTCCTTTGCCTTGCTTTCTTTTCTTCCTTCAGCTTCCTCTTCCTTCAGCTTCTTCCTTCTCTTCTAACTTCTGCCTTCTTAGCTTTCCTTCTCTTTAGCTTCAGCTTCTTCCTTCTCTGCATCCCTTAGCCTTTTCCTTCTTCCTTAGCTTCTCTTCTCCTCCTTTTCGGCCTGTAGAGCAAAACCTACCCCCTACCCGCGTGCACACTCCTCACTTTTCTCTCATAGGTTCTGCTCTCCCAGAGCAATGCTTCTCAAGTAATCAGGTCGGGTACGTACCCGAAACCAGGCCCACCGGCATGCGGTGGTGGGAGAGGTGTGCTAGCCGGGTCGGGTCAAGATCAGGTCTATGGGGTGTGGTCACAGACAATGCCAGTCAGTTGGGTGAGAGGGGCCTCACCTCGTGAGTTGGAGGTGATAAGCCACTGGCAGGAAATCAATTTATGCGAGCGATGCACCTCTTCCAGTTCCGAGGTGGGACTATCATCCCACCTTCTTTGCATGCGCCCACAGCAGAGGGGCTCTCTTTGATTGTGACAGCAGTGATGGTTCTCGACTTCAATTGGCAGCCTAGAGTTGTGTGTGAAGACGTTCCGCACAACCTGGGATTGCGACCTATGGCTAGTGAAGCTTGGAGCAACTTGCAACCTTGCTCCAAGCTTTGCTCCAATGGCGGATGATCGTCTGTACCTAAAAACACCAAGACAGCCTCGCGGCCACGTCAGAATGTTCAGGAAGCTTCGCTGAGGCGCAACAAGTGTGTTGCGGTGGTCGGTGTGGTGTGGGAACGCTTGAGTGAGTGTGCCTAGGTAACACTGTGTGTGTATGTGTGGGTGTGTTCAGGGGTGTGTTTGAGTGAGTAGCGGAATGAATTGAGTGAGGAGTTGTGATCAGGGGGTCAAGGTGGAGCTTATGGACCTGTCGGCAAGGAGGGGGGTTGTCTTTGGTGGTGGAGCGATCTCGCCGGAGTTAGTGACCGAAGGTGAAGGAGATGATGATGGTGGAGTGCGGCAGTAGTCGATTTAGGAAATAAAGAAAGGGGAAAGGGAGTAGAGGGTGAGAGGAACTTATCTAGGAGGTGAAGAGACAAAAGGGAGACAGAGATGGCATCTGGCGCATATTGCCGACGTCGGAGACGAAGATGCTCAGAGAGGACGGTCGGCGAGGACAAAGGGGAGGCAAGGGCGTCAGCGAGTGCTGCGCGACACAGACAAATGTGAGGGAGAAGAACCTGCCACCGGTATTATGGTCAGGCGATGGAGAAGATCAAGGAGGGTCGCTGAAGCTTGATGAGCGAGTCAGCCAAAGGAGGAGAGAAGAAATTGAGGGTAATTCCGACCGATTTCAAGCTTGGGAGATGCAGTTGGATTAGGGGCTTCTTAAATAGGCCTCTAGGAAAGGTTTTGTGCTTGGAAGCTAAGCTTCCAAGCAAGGTAGGCTTGCCGGCGATGGAAACTCCAAAAGAGATCCAAATCTCTCATGCGTTCACATGAGAGATTGGGTACCAAGTAGCACATCAAATTGGATTCACATTGGAGGGAATTTCTCAAAGAATCTCCCTTCCAATTTTGAAGGGGATTCTCTGAGAAATCTGGGAGAAATCACCTTCTCAAGCTCGTCGGAGTAGGATTCCTCCGCTATATTGGTAGAGGGACCTAATTGCAAAGAACGATGAAGAAGATAGGGGGCCAATGCAAAGGTTTTTGAAAGATAGGGGTAGAAATGTAATCAGGCTGGACCTATTTGGAAAGTGGGTCAAGATGAGTTCCCCTTAGGTCCAAATTTTGGTACAAACCTAATTTGGACCTAAAGAATCTAATGGTGAAGTTAAATTTTGGGTTTGACCACGTTTGATTGAAAAATTTACGCAAAAACTTAATTTATGGCAAATGTCTATTTGAGACCCCATTCTACGTCAAAATGAGTTCCAATGGCCAATTTGAAAGTTCTAAACCCTAGAGAATATTTTTATATTATTTTTAGAGAGTTTAAGTGAATTTTATCCTGACCAAAACATTGTTTAATCAAGTGGGTCTATTTTAGGGTTACAAGAAGTCATTTAATTCCCAGAACTCATACAAACCCTTTTCTATTTGATTCAACCCACTTATTATCTTGTTAAGTCCATTTGACCTATGTTTAGCCCTTGGGAAAACCCATTGTTGTACTTCAATGGTAAAATTACAGTTTTACCCCTATTTCTTGCTTTTCTCTCAGAAAGGTTATTCAGTGAATTGTGACCTCTAGTTGGTATGTATGAGCTTTTATTCTCTTCTTTGGGTCAAAATGCGCTAGTTAGGGCTCATGATGGTGTTCACATCATGCCCCCATGCCTAGCTTTTGATAGTCCCTTAGCAAAATTTTAAGGTTTTAACTTTGATTCTAAACCATGAGTTCCTTGATGTTCAAAATTGTGATGTGTGCTTTTTTTCTGTTGACTAGGTTGGAATGCCAATAGTAGGCCTAGAGGTACTCAAGTACCGACCAAGATCCAGACCTGACTAGCTCTAGCCTCAGTCCGCCGTGAAGGTTTTTAAGGCCCACAGGAAATATCCTAAGGTTTGTTGGACTCCGCAGTTAAAGCACCCGTGCTTGTAGCATATTTTATCCTTGGTTCAGTTTGCAGTGAGTTTTTGTAAGAGAGAGACAGAGGAATTTTCTTTATTTGGAGAGTTTTCTCTCTCTTTTCTTTTTATTTCTAGCTTCAGATTGGCTTCTTAACACGGTCTGTATCGGATTCCTAGTCCACATCATCAATCCTCGAAGGGTCCCTGGCAATCGATGCTTCGTGATAGCACTGCCCATGGCAACCCCAGAACCCTAGCTTTTGAGATTTTGAGATAATCCTGCCCATGGTGTTCTGTAGCTAAATCCAGACCCTGGTAATCGACATTTAGTGATAATGCCGCCATGGCATCTAAACTAGCACAGGGTGCTTACATGCCCTTAGTAGGATATGTAAATACCCTAGGAGACAAGCACTGAGGAGACGATATGTTATTACACATCTTCGAGGGGAATTTCCTGCCTCTCTGTGTCGGGAACTTGTCCAAATCAACTTGTGTTGATCGGTCGTTCCTAAGCTAAGCGATTTTTTTTAGAACAATTTAAACGCATTTGTGTGATTTTGATACTTATGTGCACTGAACCAGACTGTGTGTGGATTGGGGTGCTTAGGTTACCGAGTCCTGCAAACCAGAGGTCAATTAACGAGGTCGAATACTCCCTAAGCCTTAGAGCTAATACTTAAGCTTCGCATTTTCCTCAACCTCTTGACTATTCAGATCTTAGCGGATACTTGAATTTTTAAGCCTAAGAGTATAGCCCAAGAGGCCTAAGATCAGCATTCCTTCTAATCTCTTCTGTGTTTCCTTAGCATTTTTTTCTTTCATTTTTTTTTCTTAATATGGTCTAGAACTCAATTAATCCCTTAATTTCTTACTAATGACTATCTCTTTTCTTTTCTTTTCAACTTGTGCTCCTTTTTTTGACATTTTTCACTTTTCCCCTTTTTCTCCTCAAGATTTGTATGGCCTCAAAATTTTCTCTCTCCTCAGAATTTTTTTGTTCTTTTTCAAGAATTTTTTTCATTTTTTTGGTATTTTTGTGATATGTGATTTTTTTGATGAAACCTTTACCTGTGTGATGATTTTAATGGTGTTTTGCACTTTCATACCCCCCCATGCCTACGATTTGCTATGTCCCCATTATAAATTAGGTGGGTTCGAGTTTAGCTTAGATCATTCACTAGAATAAGTTTTGGGTGGGTGAACGGGTCGAGGTCACTATTGCGGACGATTTCAAACTTGGGTATGAGTACCTGAGGTAGGGTCGGCTGTTCTAATGGATGAACCCTAAAGTGCAATATGAATTCAGCATAGGAATGTCAAGAAAGGTTTTAGGTTTTTCAAAAATGATAGGTTGCCTCCCGTTAAACACTGAGTTTTATGCCATCGGCTGGGTGCAATGAGCTCAGGGAGAATGGAGGGCAAAGGATGTCTCAGCCAAATTTGTATCGGTAAGGTCAATAAATGGTTTGAGTCTCTGACCATTCATGACAAAAGGTTCTGAATCATGGTTGAGTGGACTGATCTCGATGGCTCCATTTCCAAAAATTCATCGGATGAGGTAAGGTTTGATCCATTTTGATCTTAGTTTTCCTAGGAATATCTTGAGTTTGGCATCAAAGACTAGAACTTTTTGACCAGGATGAAAGATCTTTCTCGATATGTGCTAGTCATGAAAGGCCTTAACCTGCTCTTTGTAAATTCGCAAGTTCTTATATGCGTCATGGCGCAATTCATCGATCTCACTCATTTGAAGCTTTCTGTGGGTTCCTGCCTTAAAAAAGATCTAGATTGTAGTTCCATACTGCCCAATAGGCTTTGTGCTCCAATTGAATTGGGAGATGACATGCCTTCCCATACACCAATCTGAAGGGAGACATACCTAATTGGGTTTTGTGGGCAGTTCTATAAGCCCACAAAGCTTCCAGAAGTCGGGATGACCAGTCTTTCCTATCAAGTTGAACTGTAACCTGGAGGATTTTCTTGATCTCCCAATTTGATAGCTCAGCTAGATCATTAGTTTGGGGATGGTAAGGAGTAGAGATTTGGTGTGACACCCTGTATTTGGTCATCGGTGACCTGAACTGAGCATTAGTGAAATGGGTCCCTCCATCAGAGATTATCGCTCGGGGAATCCCGAATCGCAAAAAGATGTTTTGATGAATGAATTTGATAACCACCTTATGATCATTGGTTCGGGTCAGAATGGCTTCGATCCATTTGGACACATAATCAACAGCAACTAGAATGTACTCGAAATCGTCCGAAACAAGAAAGGGTCCCATAAAATCAATCCCCCATACGTCTAAGATTTCACATACAAGAATCGGTCGTAAGGGCGTCATAACACAATGGCTCATGTTGCTTTAAGTCTGGCAACGAGTGCATGCCCTACAATGATTGTATGCATCTTTGAAAAACATGGGCCAATAGAAGCCGCACTAGAAGACTTTTGCTGCGATTTTTTGACGTGAGAAATGTCCATTGCATGCCTGGTCATGGTAGAAGGACAATATGTCCTGAATTTTCGTTCCCGTGGCACATCATCGAATGATTTGATTAACACCGATGCGGAAAAGATATGGGTCTTCCTAGAAGTAATACTTGGCATCGGAAAGCAATTTGTCCTTCTTGGCCTTCGGCCAATAGGATGGGATTTGATGTGATGCCAAGTAGTTTACTAGATCAGCAAACCATGGAAGCCCTGTACTGATAGTCAGGAGGTGCTCATTAGGAAAATGTTCTGTAATGGGTTCGGAAGGGTCGATAATATCAGAAGGAAGGCGAGACGTGTGATTAGCTACCATGTTTTGTTTTCCCGATATGTCACGAATCTCGAGGTCAAACTCTTGCAACAGCAAGATCCAGCGGATTAATCAAGGTTTCGCATCCTTCTTTGCAAAGAGATGCCTCATAGCTGTGTGATCAGAGTAAATGATAACACGGGACCCCAGAAGATACGATCTAAACTTTTCCATGGCAAATATTACGGTTAGCAGCTCCTTCTCAGTAACTGTGTAGTTACGCTGAGCCTCGTCAAGTGTCTTGCTAGCGTAGTAGATGACCACGGGTTTCCCGTCAATTTTCTTCCCAAGTACAGCTCCTACAGCGAAATCAGATGCATCGCACATGATCTCAAAGGGTTGAGACCGATCAAGGGATTGTAGGATCGGAGCTTGGGTAACTCAATCACGGAGGATTTCAAATGCTTGAGTGCATTCCTTGGAGATTTCGAAAGGAACATGCTTAGATAGTAGAGTGGTCAGGGGGCGCGCGATCTTTGAGAAATTAGGAATGAATTGACGGTAAAAATCAACGTGTCCCAGAAAAGACTGGATGTCCTTGATCGAGCTATGCATAGGGAGTTTGGAAATCAAATTCACCTTATCTCGATCGACCTGGATGCCCTTTTCTGATATGAGATGTCCCAGGATAATTCCTTTAGGTACCATGAAATGGCTCTTTTCCTATGAAAAAATCAGATTCACGTCAATGCACTGTCTGAGGATCTGGACCAAGTGCAGGAGGCAATCGTCAAATAATTCTCCAAATACTAAGAAGTCATCCATGAAGACTTCCAGATAATCACCTACCATATCTAAGAATATGGTAAGCATGCACCGCTGAAAAGTAGCGGGTGCATTGCAGAGACCGAATGGCATCCTTCGGAAAGCGTACGTCCTAAAGGGGCAGGTGAAAGTGGTCTTTTCTTGGTCCTCAGGATCGATTACCACCTGGTTATAACTGAAGTACCCATCCAAAAAGCAAAAGAACCTATTTCCTGCTAGTTTCTCGAGGATTTGATCAATAAATGGTGGTGGGAAATGATCCTTCTTTGTGGAGGTATTGTGTCTTCTGTAATCAATGCAGACTCTCCACGAATTCACCACACGGGTCGGTATGATTTCACTAATTTCAGTCGTGATCATGGTGAGTCCTGTCTTCTTAGGCACAACCTGGATTGGACTCACCCACAGACTGTCGGAGATCAAGTAGATGATCCCTGCATCTAACCACTTGATGATCTCCTTTTTCATGACCTCCTGCAAATTAGGATTCAGACGTCTGTACATTTCACGAGGGAGGTCATGTGCCCTCTTCAGTGTAGATACGGTGTGTGCAGTAGGAGGTGCTGATACCAGTCAAATCATCGAGAGTCCATCTAATGGCTCTTCGATGTTGCTGGAGAATAGTAAACAGACGGGATTTATGATCAGGTGTGAGTCTGGAGTTGATAATCATAGGAAACGTCTGATTGGAACCCAAAAAGATGTACTTCAGATGATCGGGAAGAGGCTTGAGTTCCAAAACACGGTTATCAGCAGCAATAGGTGGTTCAGGGTGTGTGTCAGGAACAACGGAGGGAGTTATGGGTGTGTCTAGGTCAAGTTCGGATTCTTCTGATTGCGGGTTTTGATCCTCTTGTGGTTGATCAGAAGTAGTCAGGTTTTCCTCAATATACGGATCGTCAACCACCGTCTTGATATCACATATTTGTTCTATAACACCGCAATTAATCCCTTGTTGGGCCTTAAAGATGTCGATCTTTAATGTTTGATTCCCGAATTTCAGTTCAATTTGTCCCTCCTCACAATTTATGTTGGCCCTTGCAGTGGCCAGAAAGGGTCTCCCTAATATAATTGGTGTATCCCTCAAGTTTTGTAGGGCATCCATATCCAAGACTACAAAGTCCACTGGGAAATAGAAATCCCAAGCCCTAACAATGACATCCTCAAGAACTCCTTTAGGTGACTTAATAGATCGATCATCCAACTGTAATGTCACCTCTGTCGGTTTAAGCTCAGATTCCTCAAGGTGGTCAAGTAGGTATGTAGGTATTAGGTTTATGGAGGTTCCTAGATCTAATAAAGCTCTATCAAATTGGGTATCACCAATGGTACAGGAAATCAGGGGAGTACCTGGGTCTTTTGCCTTGGGTGGGAGTTTGCTCAAAATTACAGAGCTGGCTTTCTCTGACAATACTATCAGGCTACCACTTTTGGTTCGCAGCTTACGTTTAGGTGTACACACGTCTTTCAGAAATCATGTGTAAGCCGATACGTAGCAGATCGCATCCATCAAGGGGATGTTTATATGGACCTATTCAAAGAGCTTGACTAAATCCTCCTCAGGTGCCACAGGTTTGTTTGCCCTCTTTCCCTTCATCAAGGCCTCGGGAAATGGAACCTTGGATGGTTCCTCTAGAATAGGTCCAGGTTCTTGATCTGGGACAGGGGTGTCCTGGACAACTATCCTAGGGTTTGGGTTACTACCAGGCTGAAAGTGGCTTGGGTAAGGTGGGTCTTGTGTTGCTTTGCCACTACAGGTTGTAACAGAATTTAGACCTACCTGGTTCTGGTTCGATGTTGGTAAAATAGGTGGCTGCTGCTGAAATCCCACATATGATGTCAAAGCTTCCATCCCATCGGGTGATGGAACATAAGGGGCCTAATAAATCATGTGGGCTTGGCCCGGATTCGGGTTCAAAACGCGCCTCTGGTACAACACGTTATTTAGATTTGGTAGAGGTTGCAAAGGGAGTGTGCCAGATTGGCGGGAATTCACAATCTGGGCAAGTTAATTGTGAACCTCTGTGATCTCGTCTTTGTGCTGTTTTTGCATAGCCGCATTCATCTTCTAAATGTAAGCCAGAGTTTGAAGGATGAGAGTCATCTGATCTGTCTGAGTTGGCCCAGATTGATAGGTGGGGTTGGGCCGAGGCTGAGGCAGCTGATATGGACAAGGAGCTCGTGAATGTGATTGATATGGTGGTCTTTGATTTTGATTATTTCCCACCCATTGGAAATTGGGATGATTCCACCATCCAGGGTTATAGGTATTAGAGAATGGGTCATTCTGGATGGCGTTGAGGTCCTCACAGGTTTGAGGAACCTCAAAAATGTCAGAGTACGAGGGTTCAGAGTTCCCCCAACTAGAGTAGGCAAGATCAAAGTTTCCTCCAATCCTAAAGTCAAACGGGGGCGGATACGGGTCCATCCCCTGAGAAGATCAATGATAGATGTTATGCACAGCTTTCCTCCTAGAGGGCGACTGTGCAAATGGGTTTTGCGCAAAGGTGGCTCGCTGCAGATGTCGAGTTAGCTCATCCACCTTCTTCTCAATGATAGAGACCTTGTCCAACTGACTGGCCATCAATTCCAAGTCGGCGGATGCAGACAGGCCCTGCATCTCATGTGCTCCCTTTGGATTCGTCGATGCGTGGGCATTCGTCCAGTCGAATAAGCCCATGGAGTCATTATTGATGGAGTTCTCACACATTTTCTCGAGAATCTCCCACACAGTGTCTTCGTGTTGACCTATGATATTTCCTCGCAGGTTGCATTGACGAATAAGCGGATATCTTCACAGAGTCCTGGTAAAAAGACTGGACTTGTTCCCATTTAGGAACTCCTTGATGAAGTGGTTCTCCAAGCTGTTGGGTGAAGTGTGTGATCTAGTGTCGTAAGGCATTCGTTCGATCAACTGGGAAGAACTTTTTCAGAAGCTCAGATTGTAGTTCAACCCATGTGTTGATTGGACGTGTTTGAGTCTGATACCAGTGAGCTGCTTTGTCCATGAGGGAGAAGGAGAACATCTTCATGAGAAGAATATCCCAATTTTGGATATCTGACCCGAAGGTCTGGGCTAGATGCTTGAGTTGTTTGATGTGCTGGAAGGGATCCTCGAAATTAAGCCCATGAAACTTTGGAATAGCATGAATCATGTTGGGCTTGAGTTTAGAATCAGGACCTCCAGCCAGGATTTGGACTCGAGATTCGATCACCACCGTAGCGGGATTGTAGTGATCTCACATCATAGGACGCTGAGGTGGGTTTACAAAGGCTTGGAATAAATCATTAAGGCTCTGAAGTTGGTTCTCAAGGTTATTCTCTTCTTCTACGGGTTGTGCCATGATGATGGAAGAAGGAGAATTTGGTTCAAATGAATCAGAGGAGACGTCTATGTGATGGGGCTGCTGCACAAACACGAAAGTCGAGGCCTGGCCTCAACAGGAGTGAATTACTAAAGGAGGCCTCAAAGATGATCTTAAGGACCTCCTATCGAACATGCATCGATGGTTTGGATGAGGGTAGAATGTGATTGACCCAATCAAGACACCAAAAATTTGGATGACTATAGAGGTTCGGGGCGAATGATACCCCTTAGTCAGAAAGCCGTCTACCTGAGAAATACCTGGGCAGCCAGAGAGGGAGAGTCCCGCAAAGACCCCTATACGGTAGAGCACCCAAACGAGTTACAGGGTTTCCCCTACCTGACCTCTCTTGTAATTGATGTTCCAGGTAGACCAGAATGGGGACTTTTGATCTCTTAAGTATACCAGTTTTATTAAAGAGCAAGGGTGCTTAAGGTTTCACTTGAACTTTAGATGTATTGAGTGCACAAAGTGGCCTAATTTCAAGGTTGGTTGACCCAACAAGGTGAGTCAACTTCACCTATTTGTCCTTTGAGAAGTTTTAAGTCCCTTCTTTTAGGATTTAAGTGAAATTTAAGAGCCTGAATTTTAGGGTTTTCTTGAATAAATATCTTCAACCAAGGCTTAGGCACACCTCTTTTTGGAGAGTTGATTCTTTCTTATGAAAGTGTATCTCTAAAAATCCTAAACTGAAATCCTTCATTTGGCTCTAATCTTGGTCCAATTTAGTTTGTCCAATGTGGTATCTAGGGCTCAATCAAGAATGTGGTAGCCCTAGTTACCTCAAATGGGTGCACAAATCAGTATTGTTGTTGAAATCAAATTAGGCAATTGGTGAATTAGCTAGAAATGAAAAGCAAGTAGCCCTAATTGATTTTATCCTTTTTTTTTTCCTTTTCAGAATGAGGGGCTTAAGAGAAAGAGATTAGTCAGAAATTACCTACCCCTGGTGTGTTTGATGTGCGGCTGTCTTTCTTTGAATTTTCTCCCAGAAACAATCACAACACAAAGAGATATAACAAGTTAGTACCAAATCAGCAATTGTAATCAAGGTTTCTAAATCGCCCGTTGCTCCTCGGCAACGGCGCCAAAATGTTTATCGTGCTGAATCGGGTTTAACAATATCGCATTGTAATATAGCCGAAAAAGTGTTCAAAACAAATATAATTTTATTACTCAAATTTTAAAGTCCGAGGGTGAACACAGGGAGCAAATTGGTGCTTTACAAATCAAGATCACAATTCAAAGAATATGCAATAATTTCAAATATCACAGTGCAACAATATAAGAGTAATTGGCAATGCAGATCACAAAATATTCAAGAACTTAATGAATTAAAAATTGGACGTCTATGCTATTGCTTCTCTCTCTGATTCTCTTCTCTTCTAGTTTTAATTTTGCCTTGGCAAGTTATCTTCTTTTTTTTGTCTTCTCCTTCTTTCTTCTTATTTTGCCTTGGCTTGTGTCTTCTTCAGCTTAGCCTTTCCTTTCGCTTCCTTTGCCTTCTTCTTCTTCTTTGGCTTTCTTATTTCTCTCTCGGATTCTCTGCCGGCTACCTTTCCTTCTTCCTTTCCCTTGCTTTCTTTTCTTCCTTCAGCTTCCTCTTCCTTCAGCTTCATCCTTCTCTTCTGACTTCTACCTTCTTAGCTTTCCTTCTCTTTAGCTTCAGCTTCTTCCTTCTCTACATCCCTTAGCCTTCTCCTTCTTCTTCCTTAGCTTCTCTTCTCCTCCTCTTCGACCTGCAGAGCAAAACCTACCCCCTACCCGCACGCACTCTCTTCTCTTTTCTCTCTTAGGTTCTACTCTACCAGAGCCATGCTTCTCGGGTAATCAGGTCGGGTAAGTACCCAGGACCAGGTGCACCGGCGTGCGGCGGTGGGCGAGGTGTGCTAGTCGGGTCGGGTCAAGACCAGGTCTCGGGGCGTGGTCGCGGATGAGGCCAGTCAGTTGAGTGAGAGGGACCTCACCCCGTGAGTTGGAGGCGATAAGCCACTGCCAGGAAATCAATTTATGCAGGTGCTGTGCCTCTTCCAATTCCAAGGTGGGACTATCTCACCACCTTCTTTGCGTACGCCCGCAGCAGAGGGGCTCTCTTTGATTGCGGTAGCTACGATGGTTCTCGACTTCAATTGACAGCCTGGAGTTGTGCACGAAGACGTTCTGCACAACTCGGGACTGTGATTTGTGGTTGGCGAAGCCTAGAGCAACTTACAAGCTTGCTCCAATGGCGGATGATCGTCTGTACCTGAAAACACCAAGACAAACAGTACCATTACTTGGCAGGAAATCAAACAAGAAATCCAAAAATGATTTTTTTAAGATTTCAGGAAATTGTTTGATATTTGTTTGGAATTTTTTTCTTACTAGTGTCAAGAGTCAGAATTGATAGATTCGGGAAAATGATTATGCAGAAACCTCAAATGATCTCAAAAATTTTTGAGAATTTTATATGATATAGAGAACCTTTCAAGATTTCCAGCAATATAAATTTTGCCCAAATTTGATGAGTAGAAAAATTTATAAAATTTGCAGACAATAAGAAAATAGTGAGGAAACAAGGTTTGACCCTTGTTCAGTCCTTGAATGTTTTAATTTTTTTTATTCGTTAAAATTATTTGAAATTTTGACTTAAGGTTCCTAACTCAGAGGGGCTTCTTTAGGTGAAATATGGTGATTTTAGAAAGCTCCTAAGTGCTCGAACTTGATTTTTGAAAATCAAGACAAAAGTCTGGATTTTCAAAAATTAGACACCAATAAGGCAAAGGTGGTAGAAAAATGAGGCAAACATGCAACACAATGATTTTTAGGGTTCCACCACCCTTAATTTTTCTTGTTTTTGATTTTTTTGATAAT
Source organism: Thalassia testudinum (assembly GCA_037157565.1). Taxonomy (NCBI): domain Eukaryota; kingdom Viridiplantae; phylum Streptophyta; class Magnoliopsida; order Alismatales; family Hydrocharitaceae; genus Thalassia; species Thalassia testudinum. The sequence goes on along the minus strand of JAZHRO010000044.1, from coordinate 11,725,096 downwards.
TAAAGATTTTTCTTTTAAGAGATTTTTGTTTTTAATGGAAGAGATGGCCGAGGGTACTAACCTCAACTATGCAGGAAGAGAACACTTGAAACTTTCACTCCAAGCAAAATCAAATCCCGCTTCCACTCCTGATTCACACTCTTAATCAAAATAAGCAACATTTTGTGAAGATCTAATAAAAGAAGAGGGAGACTAAATGTGACTAAGCTGTGCCTTCCCCGCAACGACACAAAAAAGTGATTGCAAAAATCACATGATTTATAAAATGCGATTTTTAGTTGTTGTAATACATGAAATCACAATTGCTTATAAATTTATAACCTAGATAGGATGCGTATTTACGGTCGTCCAAGGAGGCCAAATTATTATTCAACATGGTGATTCTCTCTCTTACCTCTCAAATCCGCACTTGTATTTCTGTGATTTGAGTTTTCATTATTTTTAAGTTTTAGAAATATCGAGCAGCAATAAGCAAAGATAACTACGCTAAAGACTATGCCTAAGTGACAAGAATAAGTCTACACCTCTAAGCTCACCCTAGGAAAGTGTGTCTAGGGTAATTAGAGGGTAGAAATGTGGTGCACTAAAGATAAGAAGAAAGCACTGCGAATTATGAGCAAGAAATTGAAGGCAACAAAAATCTTTTTAGTATTAGCAAAGTTGAAGATAAGTAGCTGAATGCTTCTCACAAGAAAATGTTAAAAACACTAGCTAATACAAAGAAAGATAAGGAAGAAGAAAATTGTCCTCCAAAGATGATGAAGGAGATAGCTCTTGCTCTAAGCACAACAGCTCTTAGGCTTGAAAAGAGCTTCTCCTAGCCTCCAAGTTGATATTCCTCCATGATGAAGATGGGGAAAAGGTTGGTAGTTAATGGTGTTTCTATAGGAAGGGACGGTGGTGATTGGCGTGGGTTATAGATGGAGGGTTAGGATGGAATTTGGGAGGTGGTTTGGTGATCCAAGGGTGGAGGTTGTTGGCACCAACCTAAGGGGTTTGTAGGGTGGTAGTTATGGTGGTGTTGGTGGCTCTTGGTGGTGGAGAGACACCACTACTTGGTGCTAACAAAGGAGGCTTCCAAAAGGAGGGTGAGGTGGATGATGGAGATGGGTTGAGGGGGTAGGTTTAGGGTGAGATGATGGGATTTTTGGAGGGAAAAGTTGGCACAAAGAGCAGGGTGGTTATGGGTGTTTTTGGCACCAACTTATGGTGGCTTTTGGTACTGGTTGAAGGTTGAAGGGATGGTTAGTTATGGCTCCAAAAGGGAATGGGATTAGGGAGAGCTTAGATGGACTATTTGGTGGATCTAAGGAGGTGGGAATTAGGGTTAGGTTTAATGGCCATGGAGGTTGAGCTCAAGTTAGCTATGCTAGATAGCTAGCTTAGCTAGTAGGGAGTAGCGGAGGAAGTAGGAGAGCTAGGGTTTTAGATTGAGGAGTTAAGGAGCAGCAATGAGCTACACTGAAGTAGATGGCTGATGAAGAGAGCTGAAGTGGAGCTCAGTAGCTAGCTTAATCTGAGTTGTCTTCTTCCGTTCTAAGCTGAGGTAAGTTGGAGCTGGTCTTCCTGAAGACTACCTAGCTAGCTTAAGTCTAGTAGCTCAACTCAACTAAGTTGAGCTGATCTGAATCTTCAGGAGCTAGAGTTGAGCTGACCCGAGCTGGTTGAGAACTTCAGTTGATAAGGCTTAGCTAGTTGATGGCAGTAGCTAATCCTAGTCAAGTAGAACAACTACTGAACTTTCTTGTGTTGGGAGGAGTTGGAATGGAGCTGGAATCAATTGACTTGAGATAGTTTGAGCTGCCATCTAGCTAAGGTAAGCTGAATGGAACTGAGGTGAACTAGCTTAAGCTACCATTCAGCTGAGGTGAGTTGAATGGAGTTAAGGATAGGTTAATCTAGCTAGAATGATCTGGGATCCAATTAGGATGAGCTAGATCCAGCTGAGACCTGGTTGATTTGAGCTTCTCCTTCATCTTTCGCTTTCCTAAGTGCCATGGTTTGAGAGATCAGACATTCTGCTTATCCCTGACACTCAAATAAACTTAGAAAAAAGACGATAAAATTCAATACATGCCTATCCTAGGTGAATGCCTAAATGTAGCCCGAACACTCATTTATGGAGTTAAAACCCTACAAATTAGGTTTGTTTTAAGGCATAAGAATGATGATAAACTAGCATTTATCACTAGCATAATATAGCACATGAGGCCTTTTATCAAACCTTTGACCCAGTGATGGGAACACCATCATGAGCCATAACTAGCTCAATTTGGTCTGATAAAGTTGATAAAAGCTCCTACATAACCATCAAAGGGTCATATAAGCATAATGATCTATTTTAAGAAAAAGATAAGAAAATAGGGTTATTTCTATAACTTTACCATCTTATCATAAATATAGAATAACCATGGGGTATTCCAGGGGTTTATTAAAGGTCATATGGTCATTAATGTCTAATAAGTGGGTCCATGTAGATAGAAATGGGTTTTCACGCGTTTCGAGAATTAAATGGCATCTAAAATCCTAAAAATAGACCCACTTAATTTATTGATGTTCTGGTCAGGATAAATTCACCTAAATACTCTAAAAATCATATAAAAATATTCTCTAGGATTTAGCATCCTTGATTTGACCATATGAACCCATTTTGACTTAAAATAGAGTCTTAGACAGATAGTTGCCCTAATTTGGGTTGTTAAGCAATTTATTCAGTCAAACTTAGTCAAAACAAAAATCTAACTTCACCATCAGATCCCTTGGATCCAAAATAGGTTTATAGCAAAATTTGGGCTCAATCATAGATCATCTTGACCAAGTTCGCATTTTGGTCCTGTTTAACTCTTTTCTCTCACACACATGCCCCTAGCTTTCAAATTCTTTGCAAATAGCCCCCTAACTTCATCATTGATTGCGCAGCAATCATAGGTCTTAATTGACCTAGATTAGGCTAGGACTTAGCATAAGTTAGGGAAATTCATGCATGCATAAGCATTATCTGCACCTTCACTGCTTTACTTTAGCTATGCATGAAATAATGCTATAATGTTCTGATTAAGTGTATTATGTCAATTGCAGGAAATAAGCTGATCAGGAGCTAGATCTGGAGTAGGATCTGAAGCTGGATCAGGAATAACAGGTGTTGTAGTAGAAGGCTTAGATTAGATGTAGGAATAATGATGTAAAGGAGTTAAGGTTTTCTATTCTATTAAGTAGGAATAAAGCAATAAAATGTGAAGAGTTTAGGTCCATCCTAGCCCTAGGATAGCCTAGAGACTTCCCCCAAGCCTTGGCCACCCTTAGATTAGGTCATAGCACCCTAAGAAGCCCTAAAACTTTAGTTCCAACCCTTATTTGAATGTCCAGATAAGTTATAGGTCGTCCATGACCCTTAGCCAACTCCCGCATACCTCAAACCCACTTCTATAGTGTTATTGGATGTCCAGACACTTTGTTAGATGCTCAATTTCTGTAGAATACCCAAAACAGAACCTAGATTTTCCCTTGACTCAGATTGGACGTCTAGAACTAAGGTCTGGACTTCTGATTTTTGAGTATAAGTCGTCTGATCATATTTTTGGACGTCTGGAACTAATCTCCAGTTCCTATTTTGAGATTCAAGCCTTGATCTTGGATCTCTAGCTCCTTAGACCTAATCCCAACCCCATAGGAACCTAAATGAAGGTGTCCTAACCCTGGTACATCACCTCTAGACCTACCTAAGGACCTAATTATGTCCTCACCAAACCCAATTGACTTAGATCAAAGTCAATTACCTTCACCTAAGTCAATTGGACTCATTGAGTCCAATTAAGCTTAGATCTCAACCCACACAAGTTCAGTTGGACTTAGTGAGAGCCTAATTAACCTAAACCCAACATAATTGAGTTATTTCACTCTCAATTATGTTCAAACTCACTCAATTAAACTTGGGTTAAGTTTAATTGCAAATTCCCCTTAGCAATTAGGGTTTGTAACCCTAATTCAATGCCTACACCTACCTAAACCCCTTAGGACCTAACCTAAACCACCTAGCCACATAGGGCACGACCACACACACACACACCCAATCACGCACTCCCACACATCTAGAGTTCTCTAAAACTCTCTCCAAGTGGTGCCACTCTTGGTTGCCAAATTTAGCAACCAAGAGGCATTCAAATTGAGATCCACATTTTTTGGATCTCAAAACCACTTGGCCGGCCACACTTGGGCTCTCTCTAGAGAGTTCCACACTTCTCTAGAGAGAATCCCCTAGGTCTATAAAAAGACCTAAGGGGTGGCCATTTGCACCCATCCACATTCATGGCTTCCATCCACATTCATGGCTTTCATCCAGTTCCACTTAAGCTAGCCACTACCATCTCCACGATCAGAGCACCACTATGAAGGACACCATGCCAGGATGCTGGATCAGTCCAACCTCTCTCCAAGGGCCGGCCTAAGCTCCATTGGCCGCCCCTCATTCTCCTCTCAACCACCCCAAGGCCATCGGAGCCCACCTCCGAATGCCCTCGCTTCTGATAGATTAGTAGCTAGCTCTTTACATTTACTGCTTTTAATTACTTCTTAGTAGTGTAGTCCTTATTCTCCCCAAATGATGCATGCAAAATCCCCCCGTAGATTCTTGTATGAGATTGTTTTCTGATAGCTATATCTACAATTTTAAGCATTCATGTACAAGCTTTCCTCTACAAGTTCATGTTGCAAACACTCTCTAAATGAATGAATAAAAAATATATTTTATATATATATATGTCTATGTGTTGAGAATCATCATGAGCTCATTGCAATATCTTTTGTGTGATTAATGTTGCCTGTTTTTAATTTCTGATATTTTGCAACAAGCATGTCGTTTCCGGAAAATATAGAAAATCTGACTATAGATGCATTTTCTGTAAACATTCACCACCTCACTAGAATCTTGTGCACAGAAACTCACACTTTTACCTTTGTGATCTATTTAACACACACGCACGTAATCAAGGTTCATAATAGAAGTGGTGAAATTTTAATCAGAAGACTAGAAACTGGCATGCAATTTTAAACAGAATAGAACGGTAAAAGATCGAATTCAAAAGTAAAACAAACGCTTTCCAGAGATGAACGACCGGGACTCAAAGTCTTGTTGTCTTTTATTAAATGTCTTGTTTGATCTTATTGCGCACTATACTACAACATTTTCCTATCAAAAACGTGTGATACGACTCACAACAAATGGTGCTGTTGCTAGGGAGGCAATGTCATTTTCTTTGATTTTGATCTTCTAATCTATCACTAACAAATTTGCCTCTACTTTGTTTCTGGATGTGCAGGACAACACGGAAAAAGAACGGGATTTGCGCACACAACGAGCGCGGAAAATAAATCCAGGTGCACATCATCTCCTTTTCAGATTAGGTTTTCCTTTGAACCTTAGGAGTAGATTTATTTTCTGCAAAAAAAAAATTATTTATTCATTTTTGTGAAAAATAAAAAAAATAAAAAAAAATTTCAAAAAAATCTAGACTAGGTTTCTTCTGAATCCTAGGTTAGTTTGAAAAAAAAGCAAAAAATATATATATATTCTTGAAAACCCTCCGAAAGAAAAAAAAATTCTTTTTGAAAAAAAAACTTGGAAAAGTTTTCAAAAAAAAATAAACATTTTTGGTGGAAAGCTTGGATTTCAAACCTAAACCCTCTTTAAAAGCTTTTCCACCATCTTCTGATTTTCGACCAGATTTCAAAGTATAATTTAAAATTTTGATTGCCAAAAAATTAGTAAGCAAAAAATTCTGAAATTTGGGCCAAACCTTCATTTTCAAACCATCTTTCAAACGCCACCATTCATTTAAAAAATTTCAAGTACAAAATTTTTAAAAAATCATGAAGTGCATGGGGGTCAGACTGACCTAGATTCGAGATTTTTCAAATTTCAGAAAGCAATTCCAAGCGATCCATGAATCTGTTTTGACTAAAAATGATAAGGTTTGAAAGCTTATCTCTTTGGCTTTATTTTTCCATGTTTTTATTGAATTTTTGAAGGTCATTTGATACTATTTCAAAGCAAAAAATCGACTAGGGGTCAAAATTCCAAATCTGACTCATTGATATTCAAAAATCCCTAAAAATTCCAAAAAAATATTTTATAGAAAGCTAATTGTAAAAGGAATCTACTCAATAAATTTCATGTTAATTGGATTCCAATTTGGCTGGGCTACCTTCCTCTATAGTTTTATTATTTCGTCGTAGTATAGTATAGAGGGAGGTGATTACCAGTTTAATACAATTTGTTACTCGGAAATAAAGAGTTCCCGAGGTCGAACTCAGGGAGCAAGTTGTATTCTAGGGGTACAAGTTTCTTTTACAAAAATAAAGAAAGAGAGAGAGAGAATTTGTTGGCTTTTCTTCTTTTCTCTTTGCTTCTCCTCTTCTTCCTTCTCAGATCTTCTGCTCTCTTCTTTTGTTCTTCTTCTTTTTCTTCTTTTCCTTTCTTCTGCAGAGCGGTCCTGTTCTTCTTCTTCTTCTTTCTTTCTTCTTTTCTGCGGAGCGGTCCTGTTCTTCTTCTTCTTCTTTGTTTCTTCTTTTCCTTTCTTCAGATCTTCTTCTCGTGCTCTTTTTCTTCTTTCAGTTCTTGTCTTGGCCTCTCTGCGTTCTCCTCTGCCTCGCCTTCCTTCTCCTTCCTTGCCTTCAGGACGTCGTCTGATTTTCCAATCAGACGACTTAAACCGCCGCTGCTACAGTGCCGCTCGGTGATCCTCCTTCCTTCAGCCTTCGTCTTCTTCCACGGTTCTTCTTCACCTGTGCCTGCACACTTACACGGCTTGATCAGAGAGGGGCAAAACCTATCTCTACCCTCCCCCCGCGTCTCTCTCTCTCACAGAATCCGCTCATAGGATAGCTCTCCCAGAGCTGCCGGGTAGCCGGGTACGGGTCGCGCCCGAGTCCAGGCCCACCGGCGTGCGTGGTGGGCGAGGAGTGCAGGTCAGTCTAAGTCGGGTCGGGCCAGGTCCGCGAGGCGTGAGCGCGGACGAGACCGGGTCGAGCGAGCGAGTGAGTGAGAGGGACCTCACCCCGTGCTCAGGAGGCAACGAGCATAAGGCGCTTTTTGCCTTTATGCAGGCGCTCTCCTCTGAAAGGTTACGAGGTGGGACTAAATGTCCCACCCCAATTTGGGTGCCTGCGCGGAGGAAGCAGCGGCAGTCGAGGCGAAGCGCGGGGGCTTCGCGCGAGAGCTTCGCCTCAACTGCAGCCTAACGCTTTGCCGAAGTGCCCCCGCACAGCCTGGGAGGGTGACCTGGGTGCTTCGCACCTGGGGCAGCAGGTGAAGAAGCTGCTCCGCTTCAACAATGGCGGCGACGAGCGCAGGTACCTGCCCACAGAAAAACGGCCTCTCGGCCCAATCAGAAATGCGGAGGACCTTCGCCGTGGCACGGCGAAGGTGGTCGGGGGGTGTGCAGGCGGCGGGGCGGAGCCTAAGGGCTGCCCTAGGTCGGACTGTGGGTTGGGAGATGGGTTTGTTCGGTGGAGTTGCAGAGGGTGATTTGGGGGAAGTGGAAGGGCGGAGGTTGATCAGGATGAGGAGGCGGAGGTTCTGCGGTGGTCGACGAGCCGTGTGGGTTGCTGGAGTGATGGGAGCGGCTCGCCGGAGGATGGCCGGAGGCGGAGAAGGTGAGGGTGATTAGGCGCGGTCGAGGGGTAATTAGATAAAAATAGCAGGGGGAAAAGAGAGAGGGAATAGAGGGAAGTAGTTCTAACCTAACTACAGTGACGAAGGGGGCGAGGAGGCGGACGGCTGTACCTGCTGTCGCCGGAGAAGAAGGTGCCTAGTGGGGGAGGACAGCGGTGACGACGGGGCAGAGGCAGCGCGTGCCGGTATTGCGCGACGCGGGAAGAGCAGGGGAAGAAGTCTCTGCTGCTGGTATTGCGGCAGAGCGAAGAGGAGGAGGAGGAAGAACCGCCGGAGCTGGTGGGCGTCTGCCGGAGTGAGAAGAGAGGAAAGTTGGGGGTTTTCTCCGTCAGATCCGAGCTCCGAAGAACGGTGGAGCGACGGGGGTATTTATAGGGACCGAATCAGGGAGGAAGGCGGAGGGAGACGACGTGTCTCCCTCGCCGGAGGACGCCGGAGATGGAAACCCATACCGTCCGTGCGTTCGCACGGCCGGTATGGTGGGTTGCAGCGACCAGGGGGGTGTTCCTGCGACGGCTGACGACGCAGGGCACCCCCGGTTGACTTGCCAGACCCTCTCCCTCACCCTGCACGGCGCCATGCTCCGCGCAAGGTCGCCGGAGCATGGTGCTGGCAGGTTTTGCAGGGAGGACCTGAACGCAAAGAACGAAGGAGAGTTTGGGGCCAAAATGCGAGGGTTCAAAAGTTGAGGGCCAAAAAGTAAATAGATGAGGACCAAAATGTAAAGTTGGTCAAGAAGGTTTCTTCTTAGGCTCAAGTTTTTATGCATGACTAATTAGGACCTAAGGAATCTGATGGTGAATTTTATTTCTAGATTAAACCTTGTTTGACTGGTCAATTTACGCAAAAACCCAAATTAAGTTATTAATTGGGTATGGTTCTCAATGTAGGTCAAGATGGGTTCCTAAGGTCAAATTGAAGGTTCTAAACCCTAGAGATTATTTTTCTATGAATTTTAGAGGGTTTATTCCATTTTTGCTTTGCCTTGAACCTCGTGAATTGAAGTGGGTTTGTTTTAGGGTTACAGATTATCATTTAATTCCTTGGAATTGCTGTAACCCTTATCAGATCATCCCACTTTCCTTCTTATTTGGTTTGTTTGACCTATGTTTGGACCTGTATGCAGATTATACTGGTAAAATCGCATTTTTACCCCTTTTGACTTGTTTTCTCCTTAAACTCAGAATTCTCTGAGTTAAGCCTTTCCTTGAGTTATGTAGGAGCTTTTATCATTTGTATTAGGTCAAAATGAGCTAGTTATGGCTCATGATGAGGTTCTCATCACAATTGTTGTTAGAAAACGAATTTTACTTTTGTGGTCTGCTGAAACAGAACAAAACCCTAGATGTGCATGAACCTTAGGGTAAATCTTTAGGGTTATAATGTAGAGGCCACACTTGGGCTAACCTAGACTTAATCAGGTCTAGCACTTACTCAGTGAGCTTGGTCACCTTATGGGCCACTTACCAAGAGAAAACCCTAATGAAGAAAATAGGCTAAAATAATATTTAAAACACGAAATAAAACCCGAATTCGTTGTCATACTACTGGGTGGTTTCAACCTCTTGGTTGGGTTAGCGAAGAGGTGGGAATCGCTTTCAGTCAGTTGTATGACGAATTTATTCAGGAATTAAAAACTAAAACGAAAAGTCCGGTCATTCGATTCATAAGGACCACTTGATTGACAGGGCCTTAGCCTTGTCTTGCTTGGCTACACCAACCCAGGGTTGGGTGGTGTATGCGAGGAAGGTCACTTAGACCTCACTTGGTTGAACCTTGGGAGCCACTCCTAAAGAGGTGAGTCACCTCGTTGGGACCATCTTCTCCCCCCACTTCTTCTACTCCCAGAGCCACCTTGGTTAATCCTGGACCTGGACCTAGACTGGGTCAGGATATCGAGAATCTAGACCTAATGGCTCGTCTGGAAGCCCAAGTAGTCGAATCTGAGGAGTGGCATCGGAAAAGCATGGATCACATCTTAACGACACCTAACAGGATGCAGCACCCGCCGTGAGGAGAGCAACTACGGGATTTCTACGACCCAGCTGCATAAATCGTCGCACCACTAGTCAGAATTCTCGCAGGCGGAGAAGCGTTTGAGGTCAAGCCCAATGTGATTAGGTTGATCAGTAGTCACTTCTATGGGAACTCAAGTGAAGATCCATTCCAGCACCTTGAGGACCTGAGTCGACTCACTGAAACAATTCGACCCAGGAATGTCGATCTTGGGATTATTCTAATGAAGCTTTTCCCATTTTCTCTGAGGGACAAAGCTTCATACTGGTTCAAGACCATTGGGAAGCCAATTGGAACCTGGCCGAAATTACGATGTGAATTCCTACAAAAGTTCTTCCCAATCGGTCGAACAAATGCAATGCGGCACACAATCATGACTTTCTCCCAGGGAGCTGGGGAGAAGTTACATGAAGCTTGGGATAGATTTCACGACCTTCTCCGGAAATGCCAGCACCATGGTATACCCAGGTGGCACCTAGCTCAGATCTTTTACCATGGGCTGGATGACACACATCGGTATCTGGCCAATGCATCTAGTGGCGGGAATTTCCTCGCAAAAGATGAGAACAACGCATTTGAGTTGTTTGAATTCTTAGCGGAGGACTCGATGAATGCTGCATCCATGAACCAGTTCCAGTGGCCTAGTCAGCAGCGAGTTGGTGTCCACGAGGCTTACACTGAGTCTATTCGAGCCGACATGGATATCATCGTCAAGTAGCTGGATAGAATAAATCTAATCGAGAAAAAGATTGACCAGATTAGTCAAGGTCAATCTGAATTTAGCTCTGCCACCTTAAGACCCTCCTATGCACCCTGAGCCCCTCCTACTCGAGTTAATCTACTCACTCGGGATGCATCTTCTCTGTATTTACAAGATGCGCATATTAGGATCCCGTAAATAATCCAGTTCTGGCATCCTACGACCAGGGTTATAATGCGTATCCCCTTGACAGATATATGTCTCAGACATCTTCGGCCTATGAGGACGTCAGTGCTATCCAAGGATACGGGCGTAATAACCCGTACTCAGAGACGTATAACCCTGGTTGGCGCTAGCATCTGAACTTCTCCTGGTCTGGTAATTCACAGAGACCACATCAAGATCCATACCACCAGACCAAGCAATACGGGAATGCGCAAAACACGCACCCTAGGCAGTAGCCATTCCCACATCAGCAGCAACCCCATTCTCTATACCAATCACTGCACCAAGCTACCAGCCACCCTCCAAAGCGGGCTGACCCTTTAGAGGCACTGAAAGAGGAGCTGTAAGAATCAATGAGGAAATCTACACAAGATAGCTTGCAGATTATGAAGGTGATGGCTGACCAGATACAGACTGTATAGAACATGTAGAACCAGCTGTTGCAGGAGCATAGGACTCAGGGAGCCTTGCCCTCCCAACCCATCTCGAATCCTCGATATGTGCAGAACCAAGGCGCCTCTCCTAGGTTTTAGGCACTGCAGGGATAGGCACATGCCATACTATAGGCGCCTCCTGCACCACCTAGTTACGTGCAAGGCCAACTGCCTTTGCAGAACCCCACATATTCTGCCCCTTCCACTCCCCCACCACCTCATGGACAGCAAGCTGATGCACATGCTGCCTCTTTCAGGAGCGGAAGGAAGACATTCGACCCACCACTTAGGAAGGCTGGTTTTGATCTTTCCCACCCTTTGCCACAGGCGGTAGCAACTCCTTCATCTCAGGAGCCACCTACGGTAGATAAGGGTAAGAGGCCACTCAACCCTGAGATTCCCGTCCCTTTTCTTGAGGCTTTGACACGAAATGCAGTGTAGAAAAAGGACACGCAAAATTTTGACGACCTGAAATCGATGTTAAAGGAAGTACATATTCAAGTCCCCCTCCTCGAGGCAATCGATCACATTCCCACTGTCGCTAGGTTCTTCAGGGACTATTTTACCCTGAAGCGCCAGCCGAGAATTGGACGACAGGTGGTACTGTCGAAAGAGGCTAGCATCGTGATTCTAGTCGACTTGTCACCAAAAAAGAAAGACCCTGGCACCCCACTCATATCCTGCTTCTTGCAGGATTCTCCATTTGATCGGGCCCTTCTAGATCTGAGTTTGTCAATCAACCTAACTCCCACTGCCGTATTTGATCGATTTCGATTTGGGGAGTTGAAGCCCACCTTGGTCACGATTCAGCTGGCTGACAGATTAGTCAAAACACCGAGGGGGGTGGTTGAGAACGTGATCATGAAAGTCTGCAAGTTCTGCTTTCCCACAAACTTTTTCATTCTCGATATGGAAGTTCCTCTTAATCTCCGAGATGCACCAATTATTTTGGGCCGCCCATTTCTGGCGACAGCCCGAGCGAACATTGATTATGCATCCGGGTGTATGGAGATAGCCCTAGGAAATGAGCGACTTCAACTGGACATATTCAGGGTAGCAAAGAACTTCGACTGTGATTGAATAGAGGAGGATGGTGAAGACAAAAATGCGGCAAACTGTGGTAACATTGGGCTCCTTTGTGACAACCCAATGTCTCATTCGTCTACACTATCAGGGTTCTTGGACCTCGATCCACACAGGACTGAGACCACTGCACTACACATATCTCCCTGAGGATCTGACTGCTTAGGGTATGCTTCTGACCACAACACCCCTGAATCCAACTATCCTGATCCACACATTACTGAATCGCCCCTGTTGTTGCAAGAAGATGTGACTACAACTAACCGGTTTCCCGTTAACGCAATCACAACCGATTATTTCACAGGGAGCGACTCAGTGGGAATTCACGTGCACATGGATCAGCAGATTCCCACCCTCGATTCTGCTCCTCCCACTCTCATTTCTGACTCTGACCCACCCATGATTGAATTGAAGCCCTTACCTGACTCACTCAAGTATGTGTTCTTGGGCGAAAGTGAGACATACCCAGTCATTATCAATGCCTACTTAACCCAAGAATAGGTGCATCAATTGATTTCTACGCTGCAAGACCATAGGGCTGCTATCGGGTGGAGTATTGCTGATCTCTGTGATATTCGCCCCTTGTATTGCACTCATCACATCTACATGGATGAGAGGGTGAAACCTTCGAGACAATCTCAAAGACGGCTTAACCCGAATATGGTAGAGGTTGTTAGGAAGGAGATCATCAAATGGCTGGGTGCAGGTATTGTATACCTAATCTCAAACAGCCAATGGGTGAGTCTGATCCAGATAGTGCCCAAGAAAGCAGGACTCGCTGTCGTAAAAACTGATAAGGGAGAATCCATCCCAACCAGCATTATGACATCTTGGAGGGTCTGCATCGACTATAGGAAACTGAACATGGCTACCCAAAAGGATCACTTTCCTTTGCCTTTCATTGATCAGATCTTGGAATGGTTAGCCGGACGTAGTTTCTTTTACTTTCTAGATGGATACTCCGGGTATAATCAAGTAGCGATTAGCCCAGAAGATCAAGACAAGACCACATTCACATGCCCCTTTGGAACATTCACTATCAAGCGGATGCCCTTTGTCCTCTGCAATGCACCAGCAACATTTCAGCGTTGTATGATGGCCATCTTCTCTGACATGATCGGGGACTATGTGGAGGTATTCATGGATGACTTCTCCATTTTCGGAGATGATTTTGCATCTTGTCTTGATAACCTCACTAAGATCCTGAAACGGTGTATTGAGGTGAACCTAGTACTATCCTGGGAGAAAAGCCATTTCATGGTGAGGGATGGCATATTATTAGGGCACAGGATCTCCAAAAACGGAATCGAGGTCGATAGAGCTAAATCTGAGATTATTTCCCACTTACCGCCACCTAGCTCGGTCAAGCAGATCAGATCATTCTTAGGTCACATCAGTTTCTATTGGAGATTTATATGAGATTTCTCAAAAATTGCACCACCCTTGACGAATCTCCTGGTTGCCGATGTCCCATTTGAATTTGATACCTTGTGTCTCAGCGCCTTCGAGTCATTACGAAGTGCTGTCTCCGACTCAATTCTCCAACCACCCAACTGGTCGCTCAATTTTGAGATGATGTGCGACGCTTCTGATTTTGCCGTCGTGCTATTTTAGGCCAACGTCGGGAGAAACAACCCTTCGTCATATACTATGCTAGTAAGATGCTGAATGAGGCTCAACACAATTACACTGTCACCAAAAAAGAACTGCTAGAAGTAGTATTCGGGTTGGAGAAATTCAGATCGTACTTATTAGGGTCCAAGGTCATCATTTTCACTGACCACTCCGCCCTCCAGCATTTGTTGGCAAAGAAGGATGCCAAACCACGACTCATTAGATGGATCCTTCTATTGCAGGAATTTGATATTGAAATCTGAGACAAAGCCGGAAAGTAGAATGTTGTGGATCACCTATCTAGACTGGACCCAGATCACATTCCTTATTCCCTGCCTATCCACAAGTAATTTTCGGATGAATCTCTTTTGGTAGTTCATTCTGTTGAGTTCCCCGAGTCTGCGGATATCGTGAACTACCTTGCCGCAGGAAGAATTCCCGCGAATCTATCCAAGGACTAGAAACTCAAATTCACTGCTGAAGCCAACTACTACCTCTGGGATGACCCACTGCTCTTCCGCATTGGAGCGGACCAGATTATTCGAAGATGCATCCCAAATTCTGAGATCCCCAGTGTGTTATCTTTTTGCCATAATGATGCTTGTGGTGGTCATTTCTCGGGATGGAAAACCGCTGCAAAAATTTTGCAGTCAGGATTTTTCTAGCCAACCATCTTCAGAGATACACACGAATATGCCCAACATTGCAAACAATGCCAGTCGGTTTGTTCTATGACCAGGAGAGACATGATGCCACTCCAACCCATCATGGTCGTAGAAGTGTTCGACGTCTGGGGCATCGATTTTATGGGCCCTTTTCCAAACTCGCATGGCTTCGAGTACATATTACTAGCCATTGACTATGTCTCGAAGTGGGTCGAGGCCATCCCAGTGAGATGGGTTGACCATAAGACCGTCATTTCTTTCGTACGGCAGTACATCTTCGCGAGATTCGGAATACCCCACGCTCTGATTTGCAATGGGGGAAGCCACTTCATCCATGCCCATTTCAGGTCATTACTAAAGAAATATGGGGTACATCACCGTATAGCCACCCTGTATCACCCACAGACCAATGGGCAGGCTGAAGTGTCTAACCGTCAGATCAAGCTGATTCTCCAGAAGACGATTAGACTAGATAGGAAAAATTGGTCTGATAAATTAATCGACGCACTCTGGGCATATCGGACCGCATACAAGGCCCCACTCGGAATGTCACCATATCTCATGGTATATGGCAAGGCCTGTCACCTTCGTGTAGAGCTAGAACACCGCGCCTTTTGGGAAGCGTGAAAATGTAACCTTGACCTTGATGCAGTAGGTCACAAATGGAAACTCTAGCTCAGCGAACTAGAAGAGATCCAATGGGAGGCCTACAAGAATGCATTGATAAAGGATGAGACCAAGGCCTATCATGACCGCCATATCCGGAGGAAAGCATTCACGCCCAACCAGCAAGTCTGGTTCTTTGATTCATGATTAAAACTGTTCGCAGGGAAGCTCAAGTCCAAATGGACTAGGCCGTACATTGTGATTCATCCATATCCTAATAGGGTAGTCCAAATCAGGGACCCAAAATCTGGGCATATATCTATGGTAAATGGCCAGTGCCTCAAGCAATTTTTGGCCTAGGAACCTCCTCCACCTGATGAGATTATTTATCTTATTGAGGACGTGTGACTGAATTCTCGCCTAGCTGGAGGCGTTAAACTCAACACATATAGATACCATCTATCTCACATTCCACCATCATTTGTACATAACCAGTTTTATATATAGCATATTTTCCTTTTAGCATATTTTCTTTCTGTATATTGCATGCTGACAGGTTGGCCGGTGCTGAATGTATAATTTCATGAGCAATTACAGGTGATTTCTACCCATTCTCTCCCTGTAGTATTTATTTTCTTTTATATTCATGCATGAGGACATGTAAGAACTTAGGCATGGGGGGTAGACATAACAAAACTGAAATTTTTTTATGCCAACATTTAGGAAAATCTCAGAGCTGCATGTCAAATGTACTTTAGGACCCTAAATAATAGAACAACCGACTCCACCTCTAATGCTCGCATTGGAGCTAGAAATTGTCTGCAACAGCCGCTTCCGACTCACCCGCTCACCTCTTGTTCTAAATTTAGGGCCAAGCTAAATGTAACCCGAAAGGGAAAATTTATGAAGTACAAAATATATGAGGTCACTTATTCATAGCATATATACATATTGCATTCATGAATAATATTATTTTATTAAGAGAATGCATTAGGGATTTTATCCTCTAGTTGATTCCTATAATCTGGAATCTAGTACAACTTTTCACACATATGTAGAATTTCCAATGGATTCACGGTGAAGGCTGATAAACGTCTTCAGTCTATCAAGAAGTAGTGCTTCTTTTCCTGAACCCCTGGATAGTGTTTTGGGAATCAGGTAGATTTTCCTCCAAAAGTCCACCAAATAGTGTGAGATGAGAGTAGAGTGTACTGGTGCTCTAAGATTAATATAAGGAATCCGGAGTCCTAGATAATTAGGTGATGATACTTTAAGACTAGACATAGTTTTCACTCTCGGTTTCTGCGTATACATTTTGTGTGAAATATTGAGAGCCACCAAATCAGGCAAATACGCGGAGAGAGAGTTTTCATCAAACTAGGGCTAAAGTGGATGGTTACGACCATTCTTTATGGAATCCTTGGCTGAAGGAGGGTATTGATGTCAAGGTCATAAATACATCGTCCTATCCATCTCTCCCAGTGCCGTGAGTAGGCACTTCCACCAAATAAGCCACCCAATGTCTCTTGAGTACCACCAATCCCTAATAATGCCTCCTCAATAAAGTTCATGGATGTGTGCTAGTTGTGTTATGTTGAAAAAAAAAATTAGAAAAAGAAGAAAAAGCAAAGAAAAAAGAGTGAATATTTATTGCAGTTGCATTGAGGCAATACCACCAAATAAATTTAAGATCCACCAAATATGGCCTTAACCCACCTTTCTTGTGTTTCTGACCGCCTGAATACTGGCTGAGGAATTCTAACTTAGTGTTAGGGTTATGGAAACTCAATTAAAGTGTTAATGCCAAGTGAGACCACCAAATACAGGTCATACGTGTGAATTTGGTGAGATTGTGAGCTCCAAGAAAAAGAAAAGAAAAGAAGTAGAAAAATAGTAAGAGAGAATGAATACAAAGGAATCAAAAGAGAGCATAGTTTTTCTCGTGTTTCTCTGAGTTGAGTTACTTAGTAATCCGGGAATCTAGATTCTACAGTACTAGTCTTTATGTAGCACCAAGTGAGAGTGAGCCACTAAATATATAATCTTTTCCCTCAGAGATTCTCTACCTAAGCCTAAAGCCAAGGTGAAATTCATAGAATATCTTGAATACCTCGAGGGAAGAAGTCCGCCTATCCTGCTAGAATTTTTAGTAGGGGTCAAGTACAAGCTTTAGAGGTGTATCAGTTTTTCACTCGAATCCGTTGCAAAAGCTACATAGCTGCACTTTCATGATTGTCTGGATTTCTAGAGCATAGGATGAAAGCAAAAAAGAGAAAAACTAGTAAGTGTAAATAATTTAGTCTTGCATTTGTTAGGGACTAGTAAGATTTAGGCATGAGGGTATGATTGCGCAGCAATCATAGGTCTTAATTGACCTAGATTAGGCTAGGACTTAGCATAAGTTAGGGAAATTCATGCATGCATAAGAATTATCTACATCTTCACTGCCTTACTTTAGCTATGCATAAAATAATGTTATAATGTGCTGATTAAGTGTATTATGCCAATTGCAGGCAATAAGCTGATCAAGAGCTGGATCTAGAGTAGGATCTAAAGTTGGATCAGAAATAACGGGTGTTGCAGCATTAGATTAGCAGCTGGAGTTGAAGGCTTAGATTAGATGTAGGAATAATGATGTAAGGGAATTAATATTTGCTATTCTATTAAGTAGGAATAAAGAGTAAAATGTGAAGAGCTTAGGCCCATCCTAGCCCTAGGATAGCCTAGAGACTTCCCCTAAGCCTTGGCCACCCTTAGATTAGGTCACAGCACCCTAGGAAGCCCTAAAAGCCTAGTTCCAAACCTTATCTGGATGTCTAGATGAGTAATAGGATTTCCAGGACCCTTAGCCGACTAAACCCACTTCTGCAGTGTTATTGGATGTCCAGACACTTTGTCAGACGTCCAAGTTCTGCAGAATACCCAAAACAGAACCTATATTTCCCCCTAACTCAGATTGAATGTCCAAAATTGAGGTCTAGACTTCTGATTTTTGAGTATAAGTCATCTGATCATATTTTTGGACGTCTGGAACTGGTCTCCAGTTCCTGTTTTGAGATTCAAGCCTTGATCTTGGATCTCTAGCTCCCTAGACCTAATCCCAACCCCATAAGAACCTAAATTAAGGTGTCCTAATCCTAGTGCATCACCTCTAGACCTACCTAAGGACCTAATTAGGTCCTCACCAAACCCGATTGACTTAGATCAAAGTCAATTACCTTCACCTAAGTCAATTGGACTCATTGAGTCCAATTGAGCTTAGATCTCAACCGACACAAGTTCAATTGGACTTAGTGAGAGCCCAATTGACCTAAACCCAACCTAATTGAGTTATTTCACTCTCAATTAGGTTCACACTCATTCAATTAAACTTGGGTTAAGTTTAATTGCAAATTTCCCTTAGTAATTAGGGTTTGAAACCCTAATTCAATGCCTACACCTACCTAAACCCCTTAGGACCTAACCTAAACCACCTAGCCACATAGGGCACGACCACACACACACACACACACACGCACACCCATTCACGCTCTCCCACACATCTAGAGTTCTCTAGAACTCTCTCCAAGTGGCACCTCTCTTGGTTGCCAAATTTATCAACCAAGATGCATTCAAATTGAGATCCACATTTTTTGGATCTCAAAACCACTTGGTCAGCCACTCTTGGGCTCTCTCTAGATAGTTCCACACTTCTCTAGAGAGAATCCCTTAGGTCTATAAAAAGACCTAAGGGGTGGCCATTTGCACCCATCCACATTCATTGGCTTCCATCCACATTCATGGCTCTCATCCACTTCCACTTAGGCTAGCCACTACCATCTCCACCACCATCTCCATGAGCTGAGCACCACCCTGAAGGAAACCATGCCAGGATGCTGGATCACTCCAACCTCTCTCCAAGGGCTGGCCTAAGCTCCATTGGCCGCCCCTCATTCTCCTCTCAACCACTCCATGGCCATTGGAGCCCACCTCCGAATGCCCTCACTTCTGATAGATTAGTAGCTAGCTCTTTACATTTACTTCTTTTAATTACTGCTTAGTAGTGTAGTCCTTATTCTCCCCAAATGATGCATGCAAAATCCCCTCGTAAATTCTTGTATGAGATCATTTTTTGATAGCTAGATCTACATTTTTAAGCAATCATGTACAAGCTTTCCTCTACAAGTTCATGTTGCAAACACTCTCCAAATGAATGAATAAAAAATATATTTTCTATATATATATGTCTATGTGTTGAGAATCATCATGAGCTCATTGCAATATCTTTTGTGTGATTAATGTTGTCTATTTTTAATTTCTGATATTTTGCAACAAGCATGTCATTTTCGGAAAATATAGATAATGATGCATTTTCTGTAAACAGTCACCACCTCATTAGAATCGTGCGCACAGAAACTCACACTTTCACCTTTGTGATCTATTTAACACGTGCATGTAATCAAGGTTCATAATAGAAGTAGTGAAATTTTAATTAGAAGACTGGAAACCGGTGTGCGATTTTAAACAGAGTAGAATGGTAAAAGATAGAATTCAAAAGTAAAACAAACGCCTCCCATAGACGAACGACCAGGACCCAAAGTCTCGTTATCTTTTATTAATTATCTTTGTTTGATCATATTGTGCACTATACTATGACGTTTTCCTATCAAAAACACGTGATACGACTCACAACAGTCATCTTCTCTGCAGATTAGTCCTTTTTGCCATTGGAGGTCAACCGACCTCCAGGAAAACTTTGACCAAATCAAATCCTACTCTAATGGCAATCAAATCCCACCAAATTTGGTGGGATTGATGTTCACACCTAGAAAAACCTATTAGGACAGATCCTAACTCCTAAAACCTATTGATTCGTGCATGCGAATGCATTGAATCAATGGATGTTTCTTGATTTCCTAAATAGCACATCCAAGCTCTTTCTTGATCTAGAGCCCTCTTTGGAGCTCTATTTAAGTCCTGGAATCCCTACCTTACCTACTTAGCAAATCTTGGCCTCAGAAATCTCCTCCTCCTTCTTCAGCCACCTTCGAAATTTGCTCCAGCAACACCCTCCATCCCGCTCCTCCACACCTCCAACCATCAAATTGGAGGTTCCACCGTCTTCCTCTCTTCATTGCGCACCTCTCCTGTCAAAGGGAGGGCATCCCCTGCCTCATTCGGCGTCGCTACCTTGCCGTCCTCATCTCCTTCTCCATCTCCAGTCAAGCCACGACTGGAGTTCTTCGGCTATTTTCCTCACTCCTGAGACTCTCTACCTTCTCCTTTACTCCCCAACATCACTTCTCCCTCACCCACACTTCAAATCAACCACGCTTCCACCTGCTATGCCATCATCTTCCTTCGCTCCAGCAACGCTCCGGCGAAGCCTTCCTACCACGCCACTACTCAAAATGCCACCACTTCGCACCCATTAACATCGTTGTATCCCAGAGAGAAAAAGCCCTTTGGTTATTGAGGCTATTTGCCTCTCCTCAGCGCCACCGAACACCACTACCTACGCCCCATCTTTCTGAGGTCGTTAGACCACCATAGACATCCTCATGCCACACCTCCACCACCACATTCGTCATGCTCCAGCAAACCTTTTGAGCTGGTTTAACAAGGTCGAAATACCATATTCTTGCTTTCAGGTGCTTCACCGAACCTCCGTCGTCACCTCGACTCCTCCGACTTCATATGCAGTCCTCCGACCACGTTCTTCCTTGCAAGCATCTCCTGAAGGTGCAGACGATTCCCAGGTGTCTTCCCAAGCACCCAATTGTGACTGCTAGCATCTCCTTCACCATCAATTGGGAGCCCTTTCAGCCTCAGGTTGCACGCAATGAAACTTAACAAGATTAGTCCCACATCGGATAGCACAAATGCAATGACTGCACATATTAGTAATTTGTGCCTTAGCTCGGTTTCCATCGAGAGCATCGGGGTGAGGTCCAGCATGGACGTTCCATGCATGTGCCCTCACCCAAGCTCATGCCACGTGGGTCTGGGCCTTGGTCCGATTACCTGGCTACCCAGGTCCAGTTTGGTTTGCCTGATTCTGAGAGAGAAGAGAAGGAAAGAAAGAAAGAGAGAGGGGGGTTTTGCCCTTTGCTGCTCTCTACACTTAAGTGAATTTGAGTGGCCTTTGCCTTTGTGCTATTTTGTTGTGCTTGTGCCTTTCCCTTGAGGCTTGAAGGAGACGAGAGGCCTTTGCCTCTTCTGTGAAGCTGTGTACTGTTGGTGCTGGTTCTACTGTTGGATTATTTAACTTGGTCGATGTGGAATATTTG
This sequence comes from Thalassia testudinum, assembly GCA_037157565.1. Lineage (NCBI taxonomy): Eukaryota > Viridiplantae > Streptophyta > Magnoliopsida > Alismatales > Hydrocharitaceae > Thalassia > Thalassia testudinum. The sequence continues at coordinate 11,703,815 of JAZHRO010000044.1, read as the reverse complement.
GTTGGATTCACTGTTCATTTATTTGAGATACTTGAGCTTAATTAAAAGGGTTAATTGGTGACTCAAATCACCATTTTAACCCATCATTTTTTGCATATTATTACTTGAATTATTGATATATTATTCTTGAATCAATTTTAGTTACAATTGCTTATATCTTTTACTTAGAATTATGATCTTGAGATTGATTGGTTGATTGCTCCCTATGTTAGACCTTGGATTTCTATTCGAGCATAAATTTTATTTGTTTTCACTCTTTATTGGCTATATTGCAATGTATCATTTTTAAAATTCGATTTAGAGCAACAAACACCCAGGATCGCTCCCACAGTAAAATCTGAGGCATCGCACATCAACTCAAATGGGAGGGTCCAATCAAGTGCTCTCAGGATAGGTGTAGTTATGAGGGCCACCTTCAAGACTTGGAAGGCCTCAGCACACTTTGCATCAAAAAGGAAGGCAATGTCCTCCAGTAAGTCACATAGTGGCCTAAAAATCTTACTAAAGTCTTTAATAAATTACCTATAAAAGACAGCATGGCCTAGGAATGATCGGATTTGCTTGACATTGGTGGCGGTGGAGGCTTGGAAATGGACTCTACCTTAGCTTTATCCACTTCTAAGCCTTGCTCAGACACTACATGCCTAAGAATAATGACCTGCTAAACCATCAAATGGCTTTTCTCCCAGTTGAGCACTAATCATGTCTCTTCATAGTGGGTAAGAACTTTTTCTAAATGTGGGAAATAGTGGTCAAATGATGAAACATAGATGGAGAAGTCATCCATGAAAACCTCTATGAACTCGTCAATCATGTCTGAGAAGATGGACATCAAACACTGTCGAAATGTTCCTGGAGCATTACATAGTCTAAATGGCATCCAATGGAAGGCAAATGTGCCATAAGGACTTGTGAAAGTTGTATGCTCCTGGTCGTCTAGAAAGACAGCAATCTGATTATGCCCAGAATATCCATCAAGAAAATAAAAGTATTTATTCCCCACCCATTTCTCCAGTATTTAACCAATAAATGGCAAAGGGAAGTGGTCTTTCTGGGTTGTAGTGTTAGGGCAACGGTAGCCTATGCTCATCCTCCAGCCTGGTGTGGGTCTAGTGGTGACTTTCTCCCCTTTCTCATTTGTCTCAATAGTGAATCCCACCTTTTCGGGCACCACGTGAATAGGATTGACCCGTTTACTATTAGAGATGGGATAAATTATCCTTGCATCCAACCACTTTAAAATCTCCTTCACCACTTCCCTCATGTTGGGGTTTACCCATCTCTACATGTCTCGGAAGGGTTTAACGGAGTCATCCATGTAAATGTGATGTATGCAGAGAGTTGAGTCAACCCCTTTGATGTCAGCTATAATCCAATGATGAGTTTATTTTTCATGAGTAAAATCAGGGTTTTGGAGAACTCATCGTCGTAGTCGCAAAATATCGCTATCAAATAAATTTATAACTAAAGCTCGAGGTGAGCCCCAGGTCGAACATGGGGAGGCGAACATTTGGTTTGTGAACTGTGCTTTGATTTTATTTATTTTTGGTGTTTTTATCTTTTGTAATTTTTTTGGTATTTTATATGGTAAGAGATGAGATTGATGAATTATTTATCTAACTAATCTACTCTACAACTAATCAGAGAGAGAAAAAATCGCATATATGTTCAATAAGAGTTTGCTACAAATAGAAGAGTGGAAAACTACACTAGAAAGCAAATAAAAGATAGAGAGGTGAGAAGAATCCCCCTCGATGGTCGCTTAGAGGATGACTCACTTTGACGATGCCTCGAAAAAAGGTGGTAAGAGGCTGGATGAAGAACGATGTCGGAGGAAGGAGGATAGGACGAGTTGGCGTTGTGGCGAGGATCTTCTTCTGAAAGGTGGTGAGAGGATGGTTATGGGATGCTCCATGAATGGGGGTGAGAAGCAAGAAAAAATATTTCTTTTCTACTCTAGAGGAGCATCCCTGGCTTGGGACAAGCTTTCTCTAGAGCCTTGGAGGTGGTGAGGGAGAGAAAGAAAGAGATGAAGAAGAATGGGATGGGTAATGGTCCTTTTATAGTGGAGGAGAGAAGACATTTTGTGCATGGGACATTTAGTGACATCAAAGGTGTCGTTGAAGATCCACCCTAAACATCGCTATAGCACCCAGCTCATGCTCGTGCACGTGGGCACTACGCACTCGCAAGTGTCATCATGTAAGGCTACTCTCCACCGTTGGATCCAAGATGAGCAGCCACGATCGCGTGATGATCGTGCCCTTCAGATTGCATCAGATTGTGCGTCGATTTGCATGTTGGTCCGCACGTTATCACCGCGTTCAAATTGCATGATGCTGATCGTACCACATCGCCACCTTGGCTATCGCTGATCTTTGATCGGGCGGTCGAATTTGACTTGTGTCACGCACTCGTAGATTTGGAGCACTGGATGCATTTCGAACTGACGCTCGAGCTTGCGAGTGGTGCTATCGACCACCAAACTATGGTCGCGGATGGTCGAGTGGGCGTTTTGATGTCCATGAGCTCTTGATCGTTGGATCCCGATTTGACGGTCAAGATCTCATCAAGGGCTTCTCTTTTGAGGCGAGTCAGGGGTGCATGTGAATCTTAGTTGTTGGAGATCCAATGGCTGGGATTGTTTGATGAAGTTGAGCGGGGGCAACTTAAGCGGATTTGGCCGATTGTGATGGCACCACGTGGCACCATCATGGTCATCCATCTTCTTTGCTTTGTAGATGATGCCATGAATGTTGGATTTGATTGATTTTCACGTTGTTGGGATGCAATCATAGATCTGAATCCATCCATGCAGTTGGATTTGTCGTTTGAAGTTCTGAATTGCATCACCTAGCCCCTTAGCCATTGATCTTCCTCAGACTACACAATGTGCTATAGGACTCCGATCATCGTCCTGATCAGATCCATATAGTCGGATCATCAATCCGAGGCCTTGAAACAAATCTTCCTCTCTCATGGCCACAAAAGGATGCGAATTAAAGTAAAATTTATACAAACTATTCTAAATGCAGAACGATGCTTGCTATGCGGTATTTGTAAAATGGAAAGCATCTCTAAGCATAGGAACATGCATAAATAGGCATTTTAACCTAAATAGATTTGTATACATCATCTAAGCAATGGCTTCCTTATGACATCTTAGGCATTCAATCAACGCTCCCTCCTACATCTCAAATAGAGCGGTCGAGATGATGATATGGAGCATATCATTAGGTCCAAGGAGAACATACTTGAGGGACTCTGGGAGTGGTTTAAGCTCCAAGTCGAGAGCTTTCTGAATTGAGGGAATTAGGTTCGATGTCCCCACATCCGATAGTGGATCTACCTTAATTGTCTGTGGTAGGGAGAGAGACTTGGCCTTGACACCCAACAACTCTTCTAATTCTGGCATATCTCCCTCTCCTTTATCAAGAGCCGGCATATGGTGTTTAGAGATGACCATTTGGAGGGGATCATCACACAAAAGTGCTACTGTTGTGTCCTCTACAATCTCATCAATCACCTTGATTTGAGAACAATCTTCCAATTCAGGCTATTTATAGGCATCAAACACATTCAGTCGGATTTTCCGATTCCCAAAGCCCATGTGAGCACCCCTGATTTGCAATTGATGGAGGCATTGGCAGTAGGCAAAAAGGGATGCCCTAAGATAATTTAAGGTCTGGTGGGCATGTTGGATGGGTCAGTGTCCAATATTAAAAGATTAACGGGAAAGAAGTCCTCCACTCTCACTAGGACATCTTCTAAAAACTTCCATGGTGGCTTGAGTGATCTATCAGCTAATTGGAAGATAACAGAACTAGGCTTCAATTCACCTCCTCCTAATAGCTCATAGATCGAGCTCGGCAATATATTAACCCCTGAACCCAAATCAAGGAGAGCCTCATCAATCGTTGGCCTCCAATGACCATAGAAATATACGAGGCTCCTGGGTCCTTCATTTTGGGGGGTGTACCTTGTAGGATCGAGTCGACTAGGTCGGGCAGAATGACCTTAGCATAGACCTGTTTTAGTGATTTTCTCTTCTATGTGCACAGGTCCTTTAGAAATCTAGCATAGGATGGAATCTGCTTGATAGCATCCAGCAGAGGCAAGATGATATGAACTTGCTTGAATGTCTCTATAATCTCATCCATCCTATCTTTGGCTCTAGATAAGCCAGTAGAAGCTACCTAAGGGGCGGATAAGTGCTCAGGAAAGGGCACTCTTGGCTTCTGGGTGGAGGGGTTATCATGGCGGGATAGAGGTGGAACAGTGACAACATCCTCTAAATGGGTGATTTCAAGCAAGGATGGGATGAGTGGCTCTTCCTTGGTGGATGTGTAAGTCAGTGTCGGGTTGGTAGGAGGGGTGACCCTAGGAGTGATTTTAGGTTTGGAAATTTCTTTTACACTCCATGATAGGTCGGTTCTCACTTTCGAATAATGTGATAAAGATGATCTGTCGTTTAGTAACAAAGTGGTGGAAAATTGCTTAACAAAATAATTACAATAAGAATTACCACTCACAGAAGAGCGGGTCATGTCCACAGGGAGGCAATGATGCAATAGAATCTAGATTATTTCGTATTCTTTCAATCAAGTGCGAAATCCATAATCAAATCCGACATGAAATGCAATGGAAAGAAGATGCACCATAACTCAAAAAAATATAAGGGTATATGTGAAATTTTTCCTCACTGAAATATTCAATAAATATGTAATAATTTTATGTAATTTCCAATTGACATGTCTTAATGAAAATTTGTGCACATTTTAATCCCAAAACCAATGTTAAACATGTGAATATCAATAACCACGCAATTATCAGAAAGTATGAGTATGCAGTCACAATTTCACAACAATAAAATAATCATAAATTAAAATTGATTTTGGTGGCAATGGCATTCAATTATAAATTTTAATTAACTTAAAAATAGGGGATTTTACCTCTCTCCTCCTTGCGCATGGGAGAGAGGTTCAATCGATGAGATACTCCTACAGGAGGTTGGCTGAAGCGAGGCCATCGCAGTGGTGGCAACGGTGCGACGTGAGTTGGCTGGAGCTGACCTATCGGAGGAGAGGAGTGGCGACGGTGGAGAAGCTGTAGCTGGCCGTGCTTGCTGGTGAAAGCACGGGTGGGTGCAGAGGGCGTTGCAGGGTGCACAGAGGTGCGGAGGCGTGGGCACTGGGTGCTCTGCAGAGCGCGTAGGCACGCGCGGGCGTGGTGGTGGCGCCGGCTGTCGGTGCTGGACAGGGTGATGGCACAGTGAGGGCGCGGGAGTGGGTGCCGGACAGTCATTGAAGAGCGCTGTAGGGAGCGATGCAGTGCCTGCAGTGAAGGAAGGTTGCCCTGCAACGCCTGCAAAGGGCACGCAAGGCACTGGAGGAGGAGGGCGACGGTGCAGGTGCTGGGCAGTAGCAGTGGAGAGTGCTGAAGGGGTGCGCCTGCAGCGGTGATAGCGCTAGAGGGGGCACGCCTGTAGTGGTGCGCCTGTAGCGGTGAGGGCTGGATGGGGTGCGCCTGTAGTGGGTAGGGCGCGGTGCCTGTGGGCGTGCTAGGGCAGGCAGAGGTGCGGGTGAGAGATGATGGAGATGTAAGAGCGGAGATGGCGTTGGAGGGGGCGCGCCTGTAGTGGAAGGCCGATGGAAGGTGAAGCAACTGCAGGCGCGGTGAGAGTGGGCACAGGAGAGGGCACGCTGCGGTGGGAGCATTGGAGAAGTGCCTGTAGGCAGTGCAGGCGCAGCCCTGCGGGTGGCTGCTAGGAACGCTGTGGCTGGACGCTTGCGGTGGAGGGTGTGCGGTGAGGGCAGGCGGTCAGGTGCAAGCTGGAAGGGCATTTGCGGTGGGAGGCTTGGTGCACAGTGCAAGCACGGTTGCATGGTTGATGGATGATGGATGATTCTCTCTTCCAATCCCCTCCACCGCTCCTCTATATCTCTTCTCCTCTGCCTCCCAAGGGATTTTCAAAATCCCTTCCTAATTTAGCCAGCGCTTGTTGGGTTTTGTTGGCCGTAGGTGGAGATATTTGTTAGGGGGAAAATATCTTTCCACCCCTGTTCTTTTCCACATTTGATCCTCCTCCATCTTCTTCCCGATATTATTCCTGCAGCAAAACATAAAATAATTGCATACTATAAAATGCAATAAAATAGATAAAAACTCAAGTAATGATTCATGCACTTATTTAATGACTTAATTTGATTATTAACAAACATACTATGTTAAAATTGAAGTACTTAGGCGTAATAATAGTCTATTAAAATGGACTCATCAAATACCCCCATGCTTAAGATTTGCTAGTCCCTAGCAAAAATAAAAAATAATAGAAGTAATCAGAAGATTTCTTCTTTTCTTATTTCAAAACTTTAGAGATCCAGACAAATGTGAAGTGATGATAGCCTGAGTAACAGATCAATGTGAAATGCCAATTCGCATTGGGAGTTCGTACTTTACCCTTGGTAAATATTTCTGTCGGGATAGGCAACTACTTCCCTCAGGGATAAAGCAAAAGATAATCTGTAATTTGACCCTCTCTTTTGGCTTAGGTAGGAGATATTGAGTAGAATGGATTTGTATTTGGTGGCACACACTCATCTAGTTCTACATGTAGTCTAGTACTACAGACTCTAGATTTCTAGACTATTAGATAAGTCAACTCAGAGAGAGGCTAAACAACTGTGCTCTCTTGATGTTCCTGGGTGCTCACTCTTTTCTTTCTTTTTTTTTTCTGAGATCACAAATCTTGCTAGATAATTGTACTCGCTGTTTGGTGGCCTTACATGGCATCCACACTTCAATTAAAGTCCTAATAACTCTACAACTAAGTTAGAGTCCTCAACCAATATTCGGGTGATCAAAAATACTGAAAGGTAAGTATGAGTCATATTTAGTGGATCGCGATAGGTGTTCTGTTACCTCAGAAACAATGTTACATTATAAATTTGGACTTTTTTTTTCTTTTGTAATATAACTATTTCTTCTTTTTCTTCTTTCTGTTTCTTATTTTTCTTCTTTTCTTTTCTCTCTATTTTTTTTTTTAATAAATCAACATAATACGACACAGACTTTTATTTATGAGACATTATTAGGGATGATGATGGTCAAGATGATATTGTGTGGCTTATTTGGTGGAAGTGCCTATTCTCGGCACCGAGAAGGAATGGATAGGATAGGCGTATTTCTAACCTTTGACATTATTACCTTCCTTCAGTCGAGGACTCTATGAAGGATGGTCGTAACCATCCACCATAGTCATAGCTTTATTAAGACTCCATCTCCGTGTATCTGCCTTATTTGGTGACTCTCAGGAATTCACACAAAGTATACACACAGGAACAGAAAGTGAAAACTACGCCTAACTCTGAAGTATCATCATCAAATTGTTCAAAACTTAAGAGTCCTTGCACTAGACTTAGCGCACCAGTAATCTCTCTACTTTCTTCTCACAAATATGTGGTGGATCTACTAGAAGATAGTATGCCTGACTCCCTATTAACTGTCCAAAGGTTCAGTAGACTACAAATGCTTATTGGTTTTCTTCAAGGATCCATTACCCAGTCTACCTGCATGTGAAAAAAATGTACTGGATTCTAGACTTAAGAAATAATTCAAGAAGAAAAACCTCCAATGACAAAGGTATTCTGCTAGGGACTAACCCATTCAGCTCAAGAAAAGAAATTATATATATATATATATATATAAATATATATGTATGCAAATATTTATAAATGCTATAAACATTCTCAGGTTATACACCCCCATGCCTAAGACTGACAACGTTCTCATTGGAAAAAAAGAAAAAGACATAGAAGAATATCACCTGAGGAGGAGAGTGGGAGGAGCTAAGGCTCCTCAAGCCGAAGTGCGTCCTAAACCTAGCCATCTGAAAGAGTAATATACGGTTTAAGTCGCTGGCCATTTACCTTAAAGCTCACACTTGAAATAGGGTTCCGAATTTCTACAGCTCCATGAGGGAAAGTATTGATAACAATGTATGACCCATCCCAGCGGGACTTGAGCTTTCCAGGAAATAATTTAAGTCTAGAATTGAAAAGCCAGACCCACTGGTTGGGCTCAAAAGTCTTTCTAATGATGTGCTTGTCATGGAAGACTTTTTTACGTTGCTTGTAAGCTTAAGTTTCATAAGCTTCATTACGAAGCTCCTCAAGCTCACTTAATTTTAACATACGTGCTTTTTCCGCATTATCCAGATTCAAGTTAACGTTTTTAATAGCCCAATAAGCTTTATGTTGGATTTCAATGGGAAGGTGGCATGCTTTTCCGTAGACAAGATGGAAAGGAGACATGCCCAAGGGAGTCTTATACGCAGTTCTGTAGGCCCAAAGAGCATTATTTAGTTTTTTAGACCAATCCTTCCGATCAGGCCTGACAGTTTTTTGTAAAATTTGCTTAATCTCCCTATTAGACACTTCAACTTGTCCACTTGTTTGGGGATGATAAGGTGTGGCTATCATGTGGTTGACTCCCAAATTTTGGAGTAGTCTTGTGAAGTGTACGTTCTTAAAGTGTGGTCCTTCATCACTTATGATCGTCCTTGGGCACCCATACCAAGAAATGATATTAGCCTTAACAAAGCCCAAGACCACGGAATGGTCATTGGTTCGCGTGGGTATGGCTTCTATCCATTTCGATACATAGTCTACAGCCACAAAGATGTATTCATATTTGAAGGACACAGGAAAGGGACCCATGAAGTCAATGCCCCAAATATCAAAGATTTCAATAGGGAGGATAGGTTGTTGGGGCATCTCATCCCTTTTTCCAATGGTTCCCGTCTGTTGGCAATGTAGACATGTGCCCACATATGTATGTGCATCTCGGAATAATGTGGGCCACCAAAAGCCAGACTGAAGAACCTTATGGGCAATCTTCTTCCCACTAAAATGTCCCCTACAATGGAGGTCATGGCAGAAACTCAGAACACTTCTTTGTTCTTCATCAGGGACACAACGACGAAAAAGCTGGTCAGGGCCTATTCTAAAAAGCTCGGGTTCCTCCCAGTGATAAAATTTAGCGTTGGCGAGAAACCTGTCTTGCTTCTGCTTTTCCCAAGTACTGGGGGTAATGCCAGTGACCAGATAGTTCACTTTGTCAGCGAACCAAGGAGTTTTAGCTTCCATGGCCATCAGAGACTCATCAGGGAAAGTCTCTTGAATACCGCCAGCAGGGTTTGATGCCTCAATAAGGATCCTAGACAAATGATCTGCTACCACATTCTCAACTCCTTTCTTGTCTTTAATTTCAGGTCAAATTCTTGGAGTAGCAGAATCCAACGAATTAGGCAAGGTTTGGTGTCCTTTTTAGCCAGAAGATGCTTTAGGGCAGAATGATCAGTGAACACCACAACCTTGGATCCCAAAAGATAAGACTGAAACTTTTCCAAAGCAAATACTGCAGCAAGTAGTTCCTTTTCAGTGACCGTGTAGCTTTGCTGAGGATCCGTAAGGGTCTTGCTGCCATAATGCAGCACATGAGGTTTTCCATCAACCCTTTGACCTAAGATCGCTCCCACTGCAAAATCAGAAGTGTCACACATAAGCTCAAACGGGAGGGTCCAATCTGGTGCTTGGAGAATTAGTGCGGTAATGAGGGCTTTCTTCAAAACTTGGAAAGCCTCAGCACATCTATCATCAAAATCGAAGGAGACATCTTTCGCTAACAGGTCATAGAGTGGCTTAGAGATTTTACTGAAATCTCTAATGAAGCGCCTATAAAATCCAGCATGGCCAAGGAAAGATCTAACCTGACAAACACTGGTGGGCAATGGAAGCTTAGAGATGGAATCGATTTTTGCGGTATCCACCTCTAGTCCTCTCTCGGAAACTATATCCCCAAACACAATGCCCTACTGGACCATAAAGTGGCTTTTCTCCTAGCTAAGCACTAGCTTTGCCTCTTCACAATGGGTTAAGAATTTATCAAGGTGAGAAGGCATAGGTCAAACGATGAGCCATAAATGGAGAAGTCATCCATGAAAATTTCAACAAACTCATCGATCATATTAGAAAAGATAGCCATTATACAACGTTGAAAAGTGGCAAGAGCATTACATAACCCGAATGGCATTTGGCGGAATGCAAAAGTTTCATACGGACTCGTGAAGGTGGTACGCTCCTGATCGTTAGGAAAAATGGCTATCTGATTGTACCCAGAGTACCCGTCAAGAAAACAAAAGTACTTGTTCCCCGCTAATCGTTCCAGAATTTGATCGATAAATGGTAAGGGGAAATGGTCTTTCTGGGTAGCCGTGTTTAAACGGCGGTAATCAATGTAGACCCACAAACAAGTTGAGGGTCTAGTGGTCACCAGTTCTCCTTGGTCATTCTCCTCCGTAGTGATTCTTGCCTTTTTGGGAACTACATGAATAGGACTGACCCATTTACTATTTGAAATGGGATAGATAATCCCTGCATCCAGCCATTTTAGAATCTCCTTTTTAACAACCTCCCACATATTTGGATTAAGCCTTCTCTGCATGTCTCGAAAAGGCTCCACGGACTCGTCCGTGTATATATGATGCATGCAAAGGGAGGGATCAACACCCGTAATATCAGCAATTGACTAGGCAATTGCTTCCTTGTGCCTTTGTAAACAAACACTCAAGTAGAGCTCCCTCCTGCAATTCAGATAATGCAGATGAGATAATAATGGGGAGCATGTTATTAGGGATAAGGAAAGCATATTTCAATGTGCTCGGGAGGGGTTTCAACTCCAACTCAAGATCCTTTTGGATTGAGGGTTTTAGTTGAGATGTCCCTGCCTCAGGTAGCAAATCTACCTTCACAGTCCAGGGTGGGGACAGAGACTCAGTGTGTTTCCCCAGCAACTCTTCTAATTCGGGCATTTCCCTTTCAGTTTCTTTAATAATCGAGGGATGGTCCTTAGATATGACCTTCTAAAGGGGATCTCTACATAAGAGTGCTGGAGTAGTCTCTTCAATCATTTCATCAACGACCTCAATCTGAGAACAATCTTCAAATCCGGGTTGCTTGTAAGTATCAAAAACATTCAACCGGATCTTCTTGTTCCCAAAGCCCATTTTAAGTGCCCCAGATCTACAATTTATAGAGGCATTGGCTGTGGCCAAGAAGGGGTGTCCCAAAATAATGGATGGCTTTGTGGGCTTATTTGATGGGTCAGTATCTAGCACCAGAAAGTCAATAGGGAAGAAGAAATCCTCCACTCTCACAAGGACATCTTCCAACAATCCCCATGGTGTCTTAAGTGATCTGTCTACAACCTAGAGGATTACTGGACTAGGCTTTAGCTTGCCTCCTCCCAAAAGGTCGTAGACAGAGCTTGGTAGAATGTTCACCCCCACACCCAGATCGAGCAAAGCCTTGTCAATGTGTTGGTTACCTATAACCACTGAAATATATGGGGCCCCTGGGTCTTTCATTTTGGGTGGTGTTCCATGCTGGAGAACTAAGCTAACATGGTCAGGCAAGATGACCTTAGTTTGGACTTGTTTCCTAGATCGGTACTTCTGGGTGCACAGGTCCTTCAGAAACTTGGCATAGGACAGAATCTATTTAATAGCTTCCAACAGAGGCAAGTTAATCTGGGCTTGCTTAAAAGTATCCATAATCTCATCCGTCCTATCCTTGGCTCCAGACGAGCCAACAAAGATTCCCCAGGAGCAGATAGGCGCTCTGGATAGGGCACCCTCGACTTCTAAGTAGAGGGGTCGTCATGGCTGGAAAGGGGTGGTGGAAGGACAACATCCTTATTGTGGGTGATTTTGTGCGAGGGAGAGCAGTGTGGCTCTTCCTCGGTGGAGATGGAAGTCGGGTCAGGTATGGAAGGGGAATTCTGAGATGTAACCGTATGAGTGTTATCAGGCTTGTCAATCTTTTTTCAACTCCTCAACACGGTCATTGCTTGGGCATGCTCCCTGAATACAACTCTTTTGCCCTTAGGGTTCTCCTCAGAAGAGCTAGGCAGCTTCCCTGGATCATGTTGCCTAACTGCCTCAGTAAGATGACCAATTTGGGATTGCATATCAGTAATCATCTTATTCTGAGATTGGATGACCATATTATGATGCTCTTGCATTGCTTTCATCATAGCCTTCAGTTCATCCATCTCAAAGGGCTTATTATGAGGAGGGTTTTCATAAGATGGTTGGTATATGGGCTGGGGAGGTAAGGGTCTTGTATTCCCTGAGTTAGAAGCATCACCTTGCTTCCAAGAGAAGTTTGGATGGTTCTACCACCTTGGATTATAGGTATTGGAATAAGGGTTATTGCGAGGGGGGCGGAAACCTTGGGCCACATTCAAGTCGGCCTAAATCAACTCAGGGAATTGATTTGCCTGATGGCACTCCACAGTAGCATGCGTTGAGCATTCTCTTGAAGCCTGAAAGATAGAGGCTGCTTGCAGGTTCATGCCAGGGTTTGCTAAAAGCCTATCAAAGATTTTATTCAATAGTTGAATCTGATAAGCCAAATCCTGAGTAGCCCCAGCTTCATGGGCCTCTATCTTCCTCTGCAAGATGGATGGTTTTCTTTCTTGATAGGCAGAGGACAGATGTATGGAGTTGTCGCTTAATGCTTCAAATAATGACCAAGCTTCATCCTCAATTCTGGTCATGAAGGTTCCTACACAGGCTGCATCGATGGTTCACCTATGCCTTTCAGATAATCCGTTATAGAACCTTTCGACCAACTGCCATCTTGGCACTTGATGGTAGGGGCATAACCTAAGAAGGTCATTAAAAGCGCTCCCAAGTCTCATGAAATTGCTCTCCTTCCTGTTGAGTAAAACCTATAATCTCTCTTCTGTAATGGTTGGTTTTACTCATAGGAAAATACTTTTTCAAAAATTCTCCCTTAAGGGTGGCCCAATCATTTACCCTTGCATCGAGGGTATGATACCAGTGCTTGGCCTTATTCTTTAGGGAGAAAGGAAATAGAGTCCTCATCAAGACTTCATCAGTAAAGCCCTAGAGCTTCATTGTGGAACAGACCTTGGTGAATTCCTCCAAATACCGGTAGGGGTCCTCCCTAGTAGTACAATAAAAAGAGGGCAATAAAGATATGGTACTGCTCTTGATCTCATACGGATTATCCCCTGCCGGTCGTCTTAGTGCTTGTGCGGGTTGGTTAGTTGGAATAAAATAGTCCCTTAGGGTCCTTTGTTGATTTGCTCCTTGATCAGCCATTCCTTCTCTTTTATCTCCTAGGTGAGCTCTCCTAAGAATTCTCTCGGGCTCAGGATCAAACACTAGACTACCCTCAAGAGAGCATCTACCAAGCATAAAAAACACAATTCAGGTTCTTATTGAGTAAATGAAGCCTCCACTCCAAAGATAAGTCAAAAGATCAAGACTTATCCCTCCGTTCCCACGTAAGTGGTATAAGAGGGGTGTGGACTTGAAATCTTATCCTTCTTTATTGCGGAGGTTGAATTAGTTAATATAAATGGCCAACCAAGTTTTTCACTGCAATTATGTACCTTAATTCAACCTTCAAGTGCCCTAGGACCTATACTTTGCTTGGATGATACTCCCATATGATCAAGTGAGAAGTTACTCCAAGGATGAACAAAAGGATGCAAGTAGGGCGAACCCTTCCTTTAAGGCGGTGCGTATGCGGTGCCCCTTAACTAGCCTTTTGTTCCTTTAACGGGTGTCCCCCTCCATGGAGTATCAAAACACTTGGTTAAAAGATAGTATCACCACCACCACAAAGCACAATAAGAGGGTTTCCACCGATAAAGAGATCGGTGCCTATAGCCTTAAGGGATCAAGCCTTAGTGCGGTGCCTAATGTGTGTGCTCAGTGTCAGAAGTGTGCATCACACCGCAAATCTTTGTAATTTCTTTTGAAATCGCAGACAAGTCCCTTAGAATCAGATCAAATGTGAATTGATTTTAGGGTTGAATCTGATTATCAGTCCCACTTTTAGTTATGCGACCATTGAATTAGTAAATTCAAACAACTTGGTGGTCTTGAATTTTAATTTGAATGCAAATGAGTGAACAGGAGCTGGATGCAAAAGTTAGAAAGGTGTACTTGTCTCCAGCAATCTTTGTGCTAATATGCTTGCAATGCAATAATAAGATCTAATGTGCTACTTAATCACCCCTAAATGCGTGCACCTAAGGGCATGCAACTTCTAAACAGGCAGCTCGATATTTTCTTTTGTTGGTTTTAAAGGCAAGCAAGCAGAAAATAGAATCACGCATGCAAAATGTAAACCCTAGCAGCTAAAGAATGTGGGGACAAACCCCCAAAAATCCAGCCCCAATTACTACAAGGGTGAAAAGACAGAAATAAATTTTGTGACGACGGAGAATCCTTTGTGAAAGCGGAATCTTGGTCTCCTACATCTTTTCCTCATGTGGCTTAGCTCGTTGTTGCTATCTCCGCTTTGTTGCGCCTCATCGCCTCGTCAGATTCCTCGCATAATAAAAAAATTGATCAGATAATTGCGCAACTCAGAATATTCAAAAATAATGAAGTGAATCTATTCCATCTGTCGCCTTCCCGACAACGGCGCCAATTTGATAGGTTGGTTCTCGCTTTTGAATAATGTGATTAAGATGATCTGTCGTTTAGTAACAAAGTGGTTGAAAATCGCTTAACAAAATAATTACAATAAGAATTATCACTCACAGAAGAGCGGGTCATGTCCACAGGGAGGCAATGATGCAATAGAATCTTGATTATTTCATATTCTTTCAATCAAGTGCGAAATCCATAATCAAATCCAACATGAAATGCAATGGAAAGAAGATGCACCATAACTCAAAATAATATAAGGGTATATGTGCAATTTTTCCTCACTGAAATATTCAATAAATATGTGATGATTTTATGTAATTTCCAATTGACATGTCTTAGAGAAAATTTGTGCACATTTTAATCCCAAAACCAATGTTAAACATGTGAATATCAATAACCACGCAATTATCAGAAAGTATGAGTATGCAGTCACAATTTCACCATAATAAAATAATCATAAATTAAAATTGATTTTGGTGGCAATGGCATTCAAATGTAAATTTTAATTAACTTAAAACAGGGGATTTTACCTCTCTCCTTGCACATGGGAGAGAGGTTCAATCGAGGAGATACTCTTACAGGAGGTTGGCTGAAGCGAGGCCGTCGCAGTGGTGGCAGTGGTGCATCTTGAGTTGGCCGGAGCAGGCCTGCCGAAGGAGAGGAGTGGCAGTGGTGGAGAAGCTGTAGCTGGCCGCGCTTGCTGGTGAAGGCACGCGCGAGTGTAAAGGGCACTGCAAGGTGTGTAGAGGCACAGAGGCTTGGGTGCTAGGTGCTCTGCAGAGTGCGTAGGCATGCACGGGCGTGGTGGTGGCGCTGGCTATGGGTGCTGGACAGGGTGATGGTGCGGTGAGGGCACGGGAGTGGACGCTGGACATGCGCTGAAGAGCGCTGTAGGGAGCGGTGCAGCGCCTGCGGTGAAGGAAGGTTGGTCTGCAGCCCCTGTAGAGGGCGCCCAAGGCGCTGGAGGTGGAAGGCGACTGCACGGGTGCTAGGCTGTAGCGATGGAGAGTGCTGAAGGGGTGCACCCGTAGTAGTGATAGTGCTAGAGGGAGCGTGCCTGTAGCGGTGCGCCTGTAGAAGTGAGGGCTGGATGGGGTGTGCCTGTAGTGGAGAGGGTGAGGTGCCTGCGGGCGTGCAAGGGTAGGCAGAGGTGCAGGTGAGCGATGATGGAGGTGCAGGAGCGAAGATGGCGTTGGAGGGGGGCGTGCCTGTAGTGGTGCACCTGTAGCGGTGTAACACCTGCAGTGGAAGGGTGATGGAAGGTGAAGCAACTGCAGGCACGGTGAGAGCGGGCGCAAGCGAGGGCGTGCTGTAATGGGAGTGCTGGAGAAGTGCCTACAGGCAGTGCGGGCGCATCTCTGCGGGCGGCTACTAGGAACGCTGTGGCTGGGCGCTTGCGGTGGAGGGTGCGCGGTGAGGGCAGGCGGCCGGGTGCAAGATGGAAGGGCCTTTGCGGTGGGAGGCTTGGTGCACAGTGCAAGCATGGTTGCATGGTTGATGGATGATGGATGATCCTCTCTTCCAATCCCCTCTGCCACTCCTCTATATCTCTTCTCCTCCGCCTCCCAAGGGATTTTCAAAATCCCTTCCTAATTTAGTCGGCACTTGTTAGGTTTTGTTGGCCGTAGGTGGAGATATTTGTCGGGGGGAAAATATCTTTCCACCCCCCTGTTCTTTTACACATTTGATCCTCCTCCCTCTTCTTCCTAATATTATTCCTACAACAAAACATAAAATAATTACATACTATAAAATGCAATAAAATAGATAAAAACTCAAGTAATGATGCATGCACTTATTTAATGACTTAATTTGATTATTAACAAACATACTATGTTAAAATTGAAGTACTTAGGCGTAATAATAGTCCATTAAAATGGACTCATCACTCCGTAGAACAGTCACAGCCTTAGCATGGTCCCTTATGAAGGACCCTTTACCCCTAGGATTCTCCTTAGAAGAGCTGGGTAACTTCCTAGGATCACGCTGCCTAACAACCTCAACAAGGTGGCCAATTTGAGATTGCATTTCTTGGATTGCCTTATTCTAAGATTGAATGATCATACTCTAGCTTTCATGCATGGCCTTCATCAAAGCTTTAAGGTCATCCATCCTAGAATTGTTGGACTGGGGAGGAGGCTAGAATTGTTGTGCTTGAAAGGGTTGGGTGGGTTGGGCTCTTGACTTCCCTGACTTGGAAGCATCACCTTGCTTCCATGAGAAATTGGGATGGTTTCTCCACCTAGGATTGTAGGTGTTTCCAAAAGGGTTGTTCCTAGGAGGTGGACGAAATCTTTGGGCAACATTCAAGTCTGCCTAAACTAACTTGGGGAATTGATTAGCCAGGTGATACTCAATAGTGGCTTGAAGAGTGCTTTGGAAAATGGTGCATTCAGAAATAGCCTGGACTTGGGAAGCTGATTGCGGGAATGTGCCAGGGTTTGACATGAGCCTTTCAAAATTCTAGTTCAACAACTGGATTTGGAGGGCTAAATTTTGAGTAGCCTTGGCTTCACTAGCTTCTACTTTCTTTTGGAGGATGTATGGTTTTCTATCCTAATAGGCTATGGTCAAGTGGATAGAATTATCACTTAGTGGTTCAAATAAGGTATAGGCCTCATCCTCCATTTTAGTAAGAAACGTTCTAGCACAAGCAACAACCATTGTTTGCCTATGCCTATCAGGTAGTCCAATATAGAGCCTCTCCACCAATTGCCATTTTGGCACTTGATGATAGGGGCATAACCAAATCAAGTCATTGAAGCACTCCTAAGTCTCGTGGAATTGCACCCCATCTAACCAAGTAAAACCCATGATTTTCCTCCTGAAGTGGTTGGTTTTGCTCATCGAGAAGTATTTCTTTAAGAATTCTCCCTTGAGGGTGTTCCAATCATTAACCCTTGCATCCAACGTGTGATACCAGTGTTTTGCCTTATCCTTAAGGGAGAAAGGAAAGAGGGTTCTCATTAGAGCTTCATCAATAAAGTTCTAAAGTTTCACCATGGAACAGACCTCGGTGAATTCCTATAAATGTCGGTAGGGGTCCTCCCTAGTAGTACCATAAAAGGAGGGCAACAAGGATGTGGTAGTACTCTTGATCTCATATGGATTATCTCCTACCAGTCTTCTCAGTGCTTGAGCAGGTTGGTTGGTTGGAATGAAGTAGTCTCTCAGAGTTCTTTGTTGATTTACTCTTTGATCATCCAACTCTTCTCTCCTCTCTCTTTGGTGGGCTCTCGTAAGAATTCTCTCGAGCTCAAGATCAAACACTAGACTACCCTCAAGAAAGCGTCTACCAAGCATACAATATCTACCAATCACAATTCAAGTTCTTACCAATTGAGTTAGTGTGAACCCCAAACCAACTCCACAGATCAGTCGAATAGGGTCAAGGCGATGTCCCTCCGTTCCCATGTAAGAGGTGTAAGAGGAAAGGGGCTACTTGAGATCCTGACCAATTCTATTTTAAGGAGGCTAAGGTTAAATCGGTTGATATAGATGGCCAAACAAGCTATTCAATGCAATTATGTGACCTAAGCCAACCTTCGAATGCCCTACGATCTACACCTAGTGATCTAGTGAAAAGTTACTCCAAGGATAGAACTAAGGGATGCAAGTAGGGCGAACCCTTCCTTTGAGGCAATGTGAATGCGGTGTCTCTTAACTATGCTTTTGTTTCTTTAAGGGGCATCCCCCTCCTTGGAGTATCAAAACACTTGGCCACAGGATAATACCACTACAACAAAGTGAAATAGGAGGGTTTGCACCGATAAAGAAATCGATACCTATAGCCTTAAGGGACCGAGACCTAGCGCGGTGCCTATAGTTCATGCTTAGTGTCAGAAGTGTGCATCACACCGCAAACCAATTTTTATTTTTTTTGTAAAGAGTCTCATGCAAGTCCTTTTGATTAGATCAAATGTGATTTTGATTTTAAGGCTGAATTTGGTTAACAGTCCCAATTTCAATTATGTAACCACTAAATTAGATAAATTCAATCAGTTTCGTGGTCTCGAAATTTAGTCCAAATGCAAAGCATGATCAGGAGCTGGATGCAAAGATAGAAAAGTATACCCAACTCCAACAATCTTCGTGTAGATAATGGATGCAACACACAAAAAGAGATCTAATGTTCTGCTCAATCACCCCTAGATGCACACACCTAAGGGTGTGCAACTCCTAAATAGGTAGCTTGATACTCTTTTTCTCTTTTTCTTTTGGAAGTAAGCAAGCAGAAATTGAATTGTTTAGTCCACAGATAAATAGCCCTAGTCCCTAAAGAAAGTGGAGATAGACCCCCAAAAACCAGCCACGATGCTACAAGGGCGAGAAGACTAAAATGTAATCAAATTAGAGACAAAGGAATCCCCTATGTAAGAGGGATCCAGGTCTCCTTCTCTTCGTGTCCTCTCTGCATGTGTGGCATCTTTCAAGGTCGACGTCGTAGCTCAGCTATGCCTATTGTCTTGTCAGATTCCCTGTAGAGAAAAATAGAGAATAGTCAAATAAATGTGCACCTTAGAATGAAATCTATTACGTCCGTTGCTTCCTCGACAACAGCGCCATTTGATTGAGGAAATTTCGCTTAAACAGATAATATAAAAGAAATATGTCATCATAATTCACATGGTGGAAAAATCCTTAATAAAAAAAAATAAAAATATACTGAAATTATACTGCAATTTCAGGTCGTATCACAGGAAGGGACAGTGTAATAAAAGTGTTCACATATCAATCTTGGCCATAGGTGCAAAATTCGTGTCCAATTCCAATGCAAAATAAGGTGAATAAAAGAGTTGAACAATAACGTGAAAGAGTAAGTATGGTGCCACAATTTTCACCTTAATATATATCCAAAGAAATCCAAAAAATGAGACTAATGGGAATGCAAAATTTAATAGGAGAAGAAACAGGGGAAGTGGCTCCTCTTGCTCGAGCGAAGATATGGAGGCACAGTTGGTGATGCTGAGCTCAGTGGAGGATGGCTGGAGTGAGGGGATGTCGATGATGGTGATGGCGTCGACAGAGGTGGCTGGAACTGGCCGATCGGAGAGGAGGATGTCACTGGTGGTGAGGCTTCCCATGCTCATGCGTGGGTAGTAGATGGCGTGTCTAAGGGTGTAGGTAGACCCAAGGTGTCGAGGTGAGTCCGATGTAGTTGACGGAGAGAAGAACAGAGGCTAATGGTGGTTGTTGCGTGGAGGAGTGGTCGGACAGTTATGGGTTCTTTATCCAGTTTATGGTCGCGTACCACTATATGGAGTGGTACCGATTGTTGTTTCATTGAATTTGCTGCTAGGCTCCTGATTCGACTTTGATCGTTATGGATTGGTACCAAGATCGAGTCCTAGGCAAGCAGACCTTATTTGAACAGCTAGGACAGTCACAATGAAAATGGCTCCCTCTTTAGTGGGATTATATGAGCAAATGCCTGAACCAAAATATGTGATTGGGCGTAGGTAGACCCAAGGTGTCGAGGTGAGTTCGATGTAGTCGACGGAGCGAAGAATAGAGGCTAATGGTGGTTGTTGCATGGAGGAGTGGTCGGACAGTGATGGGTTCTTTACTATGATCGAAGATGATGAAGACGATGAAATTGACGATGCGTACGGTCATGAGGAGGATTGAGGCAAGGTGGCACTGACAGGCAACGTGGAGAGTGCATCATGGGCATGTGTCTAAGGAGGAGAAGACGAGCGTGGACCTCGAGGGAAGTGCAGACAATCGAGGGGGTCTCTTCTCTATTGGGGAAGCTGAAGGAGGAACACCAAAGAAGAAGAAGAATGCTAGGTTGTTGGAGAACGTCCGGAGAAGAGGCCGGATGGCTTATGGGCTGTGGGCGCGGTTAGTGGTGATGCTATGGTGAGTCAAGGAAGATGAGCGGAGCATGGTGGTGGCCTGTGCGTGGATGAGTCGCGGTGGCGGAGAGGAAATGAGATGCGGTGGTGGCTATCGATGGCTTGGAGGAAGGTCATGGTGCAAGCCATGCGCTGTCACTATGTGGGTTATCGTAGTCAAGGTGATGAATGAAACGTAGTGGCGGAGAGGTTACAGTTGGCACACGGTCGATGATGAGTCATCGCAGTTGTGGATGTTGGTGCTGTCACCACCAGCCACGGTTGTGGACTGTCGAGGACACGGTAGTGGAAGGCTCGCGGTAGGGGGAATGTCGAAGAGGGTTGTGGATGCTGATGGCTCGCAGCGGTGGTTGTGGGCATACGGTCTTAAGGATGAAGGTCTGCATGAGGGAGAGAGTTGGAGATGAAGCTCTCGTTGGTCTTTGCATGTGCCTATTATAAAGAGAGAGACGAGTGAGGGAATAAGAGAGAGAAATTAACAAGATTGAGGAAGGTGGCGGTTAGTTGTCTTGATAATTTGGGAAAGGGAGAGGAAGATAGAGAATCCCATAAAATTAGAGGGGAAAGGGTGCCCATTTGCATATAATTTCAACAAGAAAATGTCCTCCTCTCAAACTTTCTTTTCAAAATAATTGATTCCCAACATCAATTCCTCTCTCAAAAACTTTCCTAATTTTGTTGTACATGTAAAATGTCAATATGGTATTCTAAGTTTGTGCCCTTAAATATTCCTACAAAAATATGTAATTGTAATATGATTAATCAACGAACATACGTATGTAGAGTATTTCCAAAAAATTACAAGAATGTCAAAATGCGAGCTTAATTAATTTTCCCATGTAATGCATAATCAAAATTTATTATAGTCTTAAGCATAGTTATAGTCCACTAAAGTGGACTTATCATCAATCATCATTATGAAGACCCTTATGATCCAGACTTTGAAGCTGACTTACACCTTAATCATAATATCAATCCTCTTCCTCAACAATTTCTCATTGGACTCTGGAACTAAATTAATGAGCAGGGTTTAAGTCATGAACCTCGTACTCATTATCCTTTGATATTCGCTCCCTATTCCATACTCTACAATAGAAAAACTCTTTGGAGTAAGGATGCACCATCAGCTAGTTTGCATTTGTGGACCACTGATTCTCGGAGCATACGAACACATCTTCCTACTGATCTTGACCCTCTCTTCTGCAATCACCGATCCATCTGATTGAGTTTTTGCCCAACTAGAGGTGTTAAACTCAGCATTTATAAATAGCATTTGCTTTCCTTTTATACATAGCATTTGTATTATCGCATCAAAGGTGTTGCATTGAGCACAACAAAAAAAATTCAGGAGCTATTCCAAGTGATTTCTATCCTTTACACCTCTTGCCTCGTATTTATTTTTCTTATATTCTTGCATGAGGACATGCAAGAAGGTAGGCATGGGGGGCTAGTACACTTAAACTGAAAAATTTTCTACCAATACCTAGGATAACCTCTGAGCATCATGTTAATTGCACTTTAGGATCCTTAATTTAAGAACAACCGACTCCACCTCCAATGTTCGCATTGGAGCTAGAAATCATCCATAACAGCCACTTCTGACTCATTCACTTACCTTTTTGTTCTAAATTTAGGACCAAGCTAAATGTGAACCCGAATAAGGGAAAATATTGAGGTGCAACTATGAAAGGTTATTTATACATAGCACCTACACACATTGCATTCATGCCTAGAAGATTTTTATCAAAGAGGTTTTATTGAGGATTTTTCTTCTTGAATTATTCCTTAAGTTAGAATCTAATACAACTATTACACTTGCACGTAGACTTTGCAATGGATC
This sequence comes from Thalassia testudinum, assembly GCA_037157565.1. Lineage (NCBI taxonomy): Eukaryota > Viridiplantae > Streptophyta > Magnoliopsida > Alismatales > Hydrocharitaceae > Thalassia > Thalassia testudinum. Next base: position 11,681,584 of record JAZHRO010000044.1, on the reverse strand, counting down.
TATTATGAAGACCAATAAACATCTTTAGTTTGTCAAGGAGAAGCATTGCTTCTTTTCCATAACCCTTGGACAATTAGTTAGGGAGTCACGCAAGGTATATTCCATTAAATCTGCCAAACATTTGTGAGGTAAGAGTAGAGTGTCTACCGGTACTCTAGTTTAGTGCAAGGACTCTTAAGTTCTGGATAATTGAATAATGATACTTGGAGTTAAGATAGTTTTCGCTCTTAGTTCCTCCATATGAATAGTGTGAATTCTTGAGAGCCCCCAAATAAGGCAAATATGTAGTGATCGAGTTCTAATGAAACTATAACTAAGGTGGATGGTTATGACCGTCCTTTACAGAATCCTCAGCTGAAGGAGAGTATTAGTTCCAAAGGTTAGAAGTACGTTGTCCTATCCATTCCTTCCTAGTGCCAAGAATAAGCACTTCCACCAAATAAGCCACACATTATCCTCTTGAACGTCACCATTCCCCAATAATGCCTTGTCAATAAAAGTTTTGTGCTGTGTGTGTTATGAGAAAAAAATAGAAAAAAATACATATATACATAGAAAAAATAGAAACAGAAAAAAATTCTGAAAAAAAAAGTGTTTGAGTTCATAATTATGTTTATATGTTGATTTCATTTTTGAGTCAATTACATTAAGGCAAGAAAACACCCCTCTGTGATTCACCAAATATGACCCATACCTAGCTTTTTAGTATTTCTAACCACCCGAATACTGGCTAAGGAATTCTGACTTAGTTGTAAGATTATCAGAACTTTAATTGAAGTGCTAATGCCATGAGAGCCCACCAAATATTGAGTGCATTTATAAAACCTGGTGAGATTGTGAGCTCAAAAAGAAAAAGAAAAAGAGAAAGAAAGAGAGAGAGTGTGTAAGTACAAAGGAACACTAAGAGACAATTTTTAGCTTTTCTCTTGGTTGATTTGTTTGATAATCTAGAAATCTAAAGTCTGTAGTACTAGGCTACATGTAGCACCAGATGAGTGTGAGCTACCAAATATAAAACAACTTGACTCAAACATCTTCTATCTAAGCCAGAAAGTCGAGGTAGAAATTACAGATTATTTGTTATTTACCCCTGCGGCAAGAAGTTTACCTATCCTGATAGAATTTTTATCTAGGATCAAGTATGAATTTTAGATGTAGGTTGGCTTTTCACTTGGATCCATTGCTTAGGCTACTCTCTCTACAGTTCGACGTTGTCTGGATCTCTAAATTGCTGGGAGAAAATAAGAAGAAATATTTTGTCAAACCCTTGATAAAAAGAATAAGCAGTCCTTTAAAGACCAAATTGTAAATAACATAGTTCATACACCTGCATTCATTCATGCATTTGCTAGGGACTAGCAAAATTTGGGCACTGGGGTATGATTGTGCAGCAATCATAGGACTTAATTGACCTAAATTAAGTTAGATCTTAGTATAACTTAGGAGTATTTATACATTAGTTGCATATTCTGCATTCTTGTTGCTTTACTTAGCCATTCATGAAATAATGCCATATTTCTGTACTGATTAGTGAATAATTTGGTTTGCCGGTAAAAATAGCTCAGGAGTTGTCCTGAAGCTGGATAAAAGCTGGATGGAGGCTGGAAGCTGTAGTAGAGCTGGAGCAGAAGCCTGGAATAAAGTTGCAAATAAAGCTGAAGACAGAGAGTAGGAAGAGGTATACTAGACTACTTGTAGGATTTAAATGTTAGAATTAAAGTATGAAGAGCTTAGGACAGCCCTACACCTATCCCTAGTCCTTAGGATAACCCTATCCACCTTCCCATACATAATCCATCCTCCTATTAGGTCAATTACCCTAAACACACTTTCCAACCCATCTCTGGACATCCAGATATTATGCTGGACATCCAATCTCTGCAGAAACCCCAACTAGAACCCCAACTCCAATACTATTTTAGAATTGGACGTCCAACCTATCCCTTAGATGTCCAACTTTGAAGTATAAGTTGTCTGACCTACTTCCCAAATGTCTGGAGATCACCTCCAGTTGCTGATTTGGAATTTAAAGCTACATTTTGCTTCTTTAGGCCTAGGAACCCTACCATACACCTTAGGAAACCTATTTAGAGACACCCTAAGCCTAGTACACTATACTAGACCCTTCTAAGAACTTAATTAGGTTCTCACTAAGCCTAATTGACTCAGTAGAAGTCAATTGAACTTTGCTTGTCTAATTGGATCAATGGGACTCAATTCAACCCTAATTTCAACCATATAAGTCTAATTGGACTCAAAGTCCAATTGACTCACACACAACCTAATTGGAAATTCTCTCTCCCAGTTACACACACATTGACCCAATTAAGCTAAGATAAAGTTTAACTGGATTTGCCACCTTAGTAATAGGTTGTATGAACCTATTTTTAGGACCCTTATCTATACCTAATACCCAAGCCTATTTGGCTCAACCTAGACCTACCTTAGCCATGAACATAAGTGGTCCACCAAACTCTTAGTTCATGCCCATACACTACACAAGTGTCATCCACACTTCTCCACAAGTGGTGACACTTAAGTCCTAAACCCTAAGTCCAACCTAGTCCACATTCAACCCAACTACATCCACGAAAAGTGGATCTTGAAGACCCACTCTTCCTCCATTTTGACACCACCTAAGCCCTCTTCTAGAGGCTTCTTCCAATGCCAACTCAAAGGCCTCCCACATCTATAAATGACCCTCCAAGGTGGTTGCCCAATCTATCTTGATATCTTTGATGCCATCTCCTCCATAGCATCCACGGTTCCCAAGCTTCACCACCTCCACAAGCACCACCTCCACGTCCAAGAGCATCCTCCACCACCTCATCAAGAGGTCGGCCACCACACCTGTGGCTGTCCTCGTTCCCTCCCTCCACCTCCAGCTACATGGCCATAATAGCCCACCTCTTGTGCCCCGCTTTCCCATAGTATTAATTGTTCTTTGTCTTTAATTTCTTGCATTATTTCCTACTTTCGTAGTGTAATACTATCTCTTTCCAGAGTGCACGCATAAACTCACCATGAGTTCCATGCGTGCATTTCTCTAAGTGGTGTAGACAGGTCATCATACCAAAGGTCTGACCACTCTCATCCTACAGTGTTGATGGCTCTGCAAGCATTCCCGGCTGGATGAGCTTCTGTTAGAGTAAATCTTGTTGTTTTTCTAAATTCATTGTACAAGCTTTCCTCTAGATTCCTTTGTAAATTGATTGATTCAATGCAATAAAATTCTTGTCATATTCATTTGGATCATATCTTTCTCTTATACGAACAACAATGTCAGTTCCGCAGGATATTAATGATTTAGCGATAGATGCATTTTCTGTTGGTCGTCATCGTTTAGTTGAAGTAGTGCGCATCGAAACTCATACATTCATGTTCGTTATATTTTTGACTTGTGAGCACCTTCTTCACGTAAACAATGCGACCAGCAAATCCTATATTCGCACTTTAAACATCAAACTGTAGTTTTAAGCAAGCAAAAAATAGAAAAATCACAATTGTTTAGCAAACATGCCTCCCTAAGATTGATCGCGGTTCACCAAGTCTCATTACAAATATTGTTGTTTGAGTTGATTTTGTGACTGTATTACAATGACGAATTAAATTATTCTTACGATTTACGATTCAACAAGCACCATCAGAGCCCTCATCCATACTCTCATCTCTCTACTCTTGTTCTTTTACTACATTCATATTCTTAGTTGAAGCATGTATCTAGAAATAGTCATTTATATATGATGCATAGTTTTGAATATGTCTCTTTATTAGAAAATTATTAAAAAAAGTAATAATGGTAGTACTAGAGCACGTGAATGATTTAGCACTAGATATTAATGTCGTTGGTACTATTCACATCATAGAAATTGTACGCATGGACACAGACATTTACATTTATTATGTTCCTCATGCACGCACATGTTATTCACATCAATAATGCTATTGGCAAAATGAATGTACATCATTTAGAAACTGGACTACGATCTTAGAGAAAGCATAATCAGGATATGTTCTCCACTTTCACCACCCTGAGATAAATCAGGACTCACCACGAGTTTCGTTACAAATATTTTTTTTTAGGTTATTACGTGACTATACTACGATGTATTCTAACTTATTTCACATAATCTAAACCTCAAAAATGGTGCCATTGCCAGGGAGGCAGGGCAAAGATGATTTCTGATTACTGATTCATTTCTCATATTTGTTGCATTTGCTCATCTTTGGTGTGCAGGAAATCAAGTAGGAATCTATGCACACATCAAACGCAGGTGAAGATGTACTTAGGTGCACATTCTCTATCTAGGGTTTAGGATTTTTCTTGAATCTTAGGTTAGTTGTTTTTCTTTTGAAAAAAAAATCTGAAAATTTTGAAAAAAAAAATTTTTTTTAGTAAAAGGCTTTTTCCCTTTCAAAACCTCTTGAAAAGCCTTGTTACTATCTCTTGAAATTTGGCCAGTAATTTTTCAGTGATTTGAAAATTAATTTACCAAATATCTGTTAATCCAAAAATTTCAAAATTCTAGATGAACGTAGATTTTCAAACTAGCTTTCCAACGCCACCTTTCATTTTGAAAAATTCACACTGTACAATTTTTGAAAATTTGCAAAGTATAAGGGAGTCAAACAGATTGAAAATCGATTTCTTTTGATCTTCAAAGATTTATTCTGAACATCATATAAATCTGATTGACTTGAAATTTGTGGGGTTTGAAATCTGTTCAAACAATCTATAATTCAAATATTTTACCTAAGTTTTTGGATCTGAGTTTCTACTGTCTCAAGGAGAAAAACTGATAAGGGGTCAATCTGCCTTATCCAATTCCATGTCAGTTGGAAATTAATATAAAATCACTCGAAATAGTAACAATCACATAAAAATATTATCTGGAAAGATAATATTAAAAGGAATGTACCTATTAAATTTCATTCAATTTGGATTCCATATCTGTTGTAGAGAATGTTTTTAAGCTAATTGATTGGTCTGCTGCCAGATTTTTGGTAGAAATTGCATAAATCCTATGTACCACTTTTAGGGTTTTTGATTGATTGTAGAGACCAAATGACTAGGATTGGACTCACTTGAGTCCATTGCCTAGTGGATGAGTCTAGTCACTTGGTTGACCACCTTACCCAATTCAATTACTTGAAGTTAGGTTAAAAAGCACAAAGAAAATCTTAATTTTAACCTACATTTGCCAAACCCAGTGACCAATTCCACGGGGTAGTACCAAACAATCATGTCTAAGGGGTATCAAGGACTCGGAGGCATAAGCCAAAGGAAGAACTTTCCTCAGTTCCCTCATATTCAGATTGGCTGGGTTAGCTTAGGAAACATGGATTTTTTTCAGTTGGTTTTATAACAAATACACTTCAGGAATTTGAATGTAAACAAAAAATCTGGTCATCTAACTCTAAGAACCACATTTGATTGCAAGGCCTTAGCCTTGTTGGCTTGACTGCACCAACTACTGTGGTTGGTGTATGCAAGGGAGAAGGTCTTTAAAAGTTGACTTGGTTGGACCTTGGGAACCTAACCCAAAGCAGCGTAGGCAACTCTTCACATCGCATTCTTCTTCCTCTTCCCACCCTTCTACCCGGTTAGCCAAAATGGCTAATCCTATTCAAAACCCTATTCCTAAGGACTAAGATCTGATGGCCTGTTTGGAAGCCCGCGTCACTGCATCTGAGGAGCAACATTAGTAAAGCATTGATCGAATATTAAACACCTTGGATAGAATGCATCATCCACCATGAGGAGAACAACTGCGGGACTTCTACAATCTGGCTACTTTGATTGTAGCACCTCATGTCCAGATTCTTGCAGGCAGAGACACATTCGAGCTTAAGAAGAATGTAATAAGTCTGATTCAGACTTATTTCCAAGGACACTCGAATGAGGATCCCTTCCAGCATATAGAGGATCTGAGTCGAATTGCTAAAATGATTCGACCTAGAAATGCTGATTTAGGAATTGTTCCCATGAAGCTTTTGCCATTCTCGTTTAGGGATAAAGCTTCATACTGGTTCAAGACCATTAGGAGGCTAATTGAAACCTGGGGGAATTACGTCAAGAATTCCTCCAAAAGTTCTTCCAATTAGTCGAACAAATGCAATGAGGCGAGCGATCACAACTTTTTCCCAGGGACCGGGGGAAAAGTTATATGATGTGAAAGAGCGATCTTCATTTTCATTGAAAACTTTAACATAAATGTTGCGTCATTATAATAAGTCGCGTGGTAGAAAATCACTTTTCAAAACATTTAATTCTCAAAATCTAACCACGAAAATAGTTAGGTCATCTCCACAGGGAGGAATTAGCCTATTGAATGTCTCATTTATTCAAGAATATCATTAGATGTACATACTAATTATTGCAACTCACTTTCTCACATAAACTCCTAATCTAAATAATTAATCAGAAATGTAGGTGTTATTATGCAAAAATTACCATCATATAATACCCTGTAAAAAGATGAATAGTGATCTTTACTAAGGCAATCACCGTAAATGTTGACTTCCAACAGAATGGAGCTTGGTCAATGTGTCATGCTCTAATGAACTCAACCACATATAATTTAAATTGAAAAGAAGGATATCCAAGCAAATTCACCTCAATATATTAAGATATTAAATAAAGGAATAGTATTCTCACAATGGAAAAAGTAGTAAATATTAATAGGAAGGAAAATAGAGCATTCCTTCTCTCTCCTTTGTGCGCGTGTGAGGAGGCTTTCATCAGAGGAGTTGCTATCGGGGAAGGTCAGCTGGATTGAGGACGTTGCGTTGATGCGAGAAGCGTGATCAGAGGTGGCCGAATGCACCTGGTCAGTGATGGAGGTCGTCGGCGACGATGACGCTAAGAGATGCGTGAAGAGGCCATGGAAGCTGATGCGAAAAATCGCGTGATTTGTAAAAGCTGGTTTTTAATGTCGTTGTTACACGCGAATTCACATATGCTTTTAAATTTATATTCCTAGATAGGGGAGTATCTAGGTTCGTCCAAGGAGGCAAGTTGCAAAAATTAAATCTCTTGCTTTGAAAATAAATCTCAACTTTCTTTTTGGTCTTTTTGAATATATAGCTTTTATGATTTTTGAAATAAAGGCAACATGCAGGTTTTTGTTGAAAGCCATAAAATAACTAATACCTAATTCAAGAAACCTACCCTAAGGTGACAGGTAGAGCCTCTCCCTAAGCTCACCCTAGGCACGTGGAGGACTAGAATAATTAGGAAGAGGGAGTGAAATAATTGCTAGGCAAAATTTGTAATAAGCTATGCAACAGAAATTGAAAGAAGGCAATTTGAATTAAATTAAAATTGTGCACACAAAACCTATAGAGGAATGCTTCTACTCTACTTGAAAATACAAGAAAAATAAAACACAAATCCTCTAGATAGATGATGAAGAAGAGGGCTTCTTGCTCCAAGCTTGGTGGCTCCCAAGCTTGAAAAGAGTCCTCCAACTCCTTCCTTGCTATGCTCCTCTAAGATGATGTCCTCCTAGGTGGTAGCTACCACCTTTAATTCTCTTCCTCCAAGGGTGGACGTCCACCCTAGGTTCTTCTCCATTGCCTGGCCATCCTCCTTGAAGTGGAAAGCTCCTCCTCCTTGGCGTGGCACAAGTTGAAGAAAGTGGGGAGAAGAAGGCACCAAAGGGGTTGGGGATGTGCCCCCTTAATCTTCTTCTCTACTCCTTCTTCTTGGCCATAGGTGTAGGTGGGTATAAGTAGAATAATACACTAATGGAGGATGCTCTAAAATGGTGGTAGGTGGTGGGTTTATATAGAGTAGGAAGGGGGCTAAGGTGACTCTTGAAATGGAGGGCTAAGATGGGAAGATGGAGGTGGTTGGGGATCCTATGGCTAAGGGCAATTGGCGCCAACCCAAGGGACACCTAGCGGGTGGTTATGGGTGGTGGCACCCCTTGAAGTTGGCACCAAAATGGCATCTAGAAGGGGAGCTTAGGTGGTGCCAAGTAGGGTTCTAGAAGGAGGGGTAGGTGGGTGGCTAGGATGGGTTGTAGGGTTAGGTGTATGGTGGATGTGGGGGTGGATGTTGGCGCCAAAAAGGCGGGTAGTTAGGGTTAGGTTTTGGTGCCAAAATTGGTGAATTTTGGTGGTGATGATGGGGTGAAGAGGTGGCTAAGTGGTGGCATCAACTTGGAGTAGGATAGCTAGCTTAGGTAGGGCTTAAGTTGGTGGAGCTAGCTAGGGTTGAGTTGAAGGTGGTGGATAGCCAAGGAGCTGGTTGCTAGTTAAGCTAACTAAGCTAAGCTAGCTTAGCTAGCTATGGAGTAGAGGAGGAGGTATTGGAGCTAGGGTTTGAAGAGAGGAGCTGAGGAGGAGAAGTCTGGAGCTAGAACTGGAGTTGGCAGCTGCTGAAGAGGCTGGCATGGAGCTACTCTAACTGGCTTAGCTTGCTAGTTCTTTGCTAGCTACTAAGCCAAGCTAAAGTGAGCTGGCTTCTACCATAATGAGCTGAGGTGAGTTGGGTCTGGAGTTAATGCCTAAATGCAGCCTAAAAACCCATTTGCAGAGTAAAATCCTAAGAGCTAGGTTTGTTTTAATGCATAAGAATGATGATAAACTGGTGTTTATCAGAAGTCGGCTGGCGGTTGTAAGGAGGCGGTGGACATGAGAAATGAAGAACGGTGATGTTGGAGGGGAGATTGATGGTCTGAAGTGGCAGCATGAGTTGAGGGGCAGACCTATGTCTTTGGGTTCTTCATAAGGGGGATTGCAGATGGTAACGTGGGGAGATAAGGGAGAAAGGGAAATGAATGAGGAAGATGATGTGGGAGGGATGGTGTTGGGGCTTGGAATGATCACGCTCGGTCTGGCTACGTACGGTGAGGGGGTAACGGGCGTGGGTGGTTGTGGGGGTGGCGGTGGGTTTGCGGTGAGGATGGTCGCGTGTCGTCTTGGATGCTGGGGGTGGAGTGGCATTGTGAAAGGAAGAAGGAGGAAAATAAAGGAGAAGATGATGGTTTTATGCGATGGTGCTGGTGGTGGTGGAGGCATGCACACTGTAATCGTGCATGCCAGAGAGTCGATGAAGGCGCGGTGGGTTGAAGGAAACGGTGGAGAATGTCTATGCCACAGTGTACACCATAGCCATAGTGTATGCCCTCGGTGCACGATGGAGAAGATTGGAGAGGGAGTCCCCGCCAGGGGGAGAAGATGATTGATCCCCGAGGAAGATTCCAGCTTTCATTTTAAACATCCCTGGTTTGTTTTTCTTTGGTTGTTGATTTCTCCAACCACTCAGCAAAGATCGTGAGTGGTTGGGGTGGTTGAAGAGATGAGACACAGTTGGTGGAGGAAAGGCAGTTGCAGTTTGAACATCATCAGACGTCCAGAATAAGTCCTGGATGTCTTAAAAGTTGACAGTACTACAATCCCAGCTCATCAGGCATCCAAACTCAATTCAGGATGTCTTATAGAGGCAATAATGGATGTCTGACTCTCATACCTAGCCTGCATTCATTAAATAGATCATATCATATGCTATTAAATGTAGAATTAGTGCATAAATTTAAATGTAGGCCAAGGTGAATTGCCATATAACTCATAATTAATTAACAACTAAGAACAAATAATTAAATAGTACTTAGGCTAAATAATAGTCCACAAAAGTGGACTTATCAAATGCTCCCTTGCCTAAGTTTTGCTAGTCCCTAGCAAAAAGTGAAAAATAATAGAAGCAATCAAAAGATTTCTTCTTCCCTTATTCCAAAAATTTAGAGATCCAGACTAATGTGAAGACATAGTAGCCTAGGTAACGGATCCAAGTGAAAATAACCAACTTACATTTGCAGTTCGTACTTATCTCTTGGTAAATATTTCTATCGGGATAGGCAACTACTTCCCTCAGGGATAAAGAAGAAAATAATCTGTAAATTGACCCTGGCTTTTTGGCTTAGGTATGAGAAACTGAGTTTAATGGATACGTATTTGGTGGCACACACTCATCTGGTGCTACATGTAATCTACTACTACAGACTCTAGATATCCAGACTATCAAATGAGTCAACCTAGAGAGAGGCTGAACACTGTGCTCTCTTGATGTTCTTTTGTGCTCACTCTTTTCCTTCTTTTCTTTCTGAGATTCACAAATCTCACCAGAGTTTGTAAATGTACTTACTGTTTGGTGGCCTCACATGGCTTTCACACTTCAAGTAAAGTCCCAATAACTCTACAACTAAGTTAGAGTCCTCAGCCAGTATTCGAGCAATGAGAAATACTAAAAGGTAGGTATGGGTCATATTTGGTGGATCGCGATGGGTGTTTTTGTTGCCTCAGAAACATCGTCATGAAGGTAAAACTATAAACTTGGACTCTTTTCCTTTTCTTTTCTCTCTCTCTTTTCTTCTTTTATTTTATTTTATTTTATTTTTTTAAATATAATTGTTCCTTCTTTTTCTTTCTTTATAAATCAACATAACACGACGTAGACTTTTATTTATGAGACATTATTAGGGATGATGATGGTCAAGAGGATATTGTGTGGCTTATTTGGCAGAAGTTCCTACTCTCGGCACCAGGAAGGAATGGATAGGACAAGCGTATTTCTGACCTTTAACACTATTACCCTCCTTCAGCTGAGGACTCTATGAAGGATGGTCATAACCATCCACCATAATCATAGCTTTATTAAGACTCAATATCTGTGTATCTACCTTATTTGGTGACTCTCAGGAATTCACATAATGTACGCACATAGGAACAGAGAGCGAAAACTATGCCTAACTCTGAAGTATCATCATCTAATTGTCCAAAACTTAAGAGTCCTTGCACTAGACTTAGCTCATTAGTAATCTCTCTACTTTCTTCTCATAAATATGAGGTGGATCTAATAGAAGATAGTATGCCTAACTCCCTTTTAACTGTCCAAGGGTTCAGTAGACTAAAAATGCTTATTGGTTCTCTTCAAAGATCCATTACGTAGTCTACGTGCAAGTAAAGTAAATGTACTAGATCCTAAACTTAAGAAACAATTTAACAAGAAAAATCTTTAATGACACCTCAATGACAAAGATGTTTTGCTAGAGACTAACCAATTCAGCTCAAGAAAAGATTTTTTTTTTTATATGCTAACCTAAGTGCATGAATACTTCCTAAAATGTAAAATGCACCCCCCATGCCTAAATCCTACAATGTCCTCATTGTAAAATTAAAATAGGGGGAGAAAGGAAGGAAATCACTTGATGATGGTGTTATTTTGGATGCTGGGTTGCCTCCCAACAAGCGTTGCATTTTCTGTCAGCAGCCAGACTTATAGGGAACCTGTAAGTTTGGTTCCAGACAGAAAAAGCTAGGCCCTAAAAATATGCGTAACAACGCGGGCCTAGAAAACAGGTAGCTACGGATGTTGGTGAGCTTATGATGTTACGTGATTCCAAATGCTTACCAGAAGATATGAAAATAGAACACCTCATAGGCTACATGGGGAGGTCTAGGGATAATAAAAGGAATATGAAAAGGGACCTTCCAAAATAGAATAAGTGGAGGATAACGAGGGTCCTCCAAAGCTGGAAGGGTTTTAAAAGATATAGACATTATTATTTCAAACCGTTGAATGGCGAAACTAAAAGTATAAGCATCAATCCACACTCGCCATTCTACCCGAGAATGTACCGTCCTGATATGTTCTCCAAAAAGAATGTAACTGAGCAGAGACCTTGATGAGAGCCTCATCATGAGCCCTAAATAGCTCATTTTGACCTAAGAAAGAGAATAAGAGCTCCTACATAACCTAGAGAAGGGCTTAATTCAAGGAATAAGTGTTCTGAGAAGAAAACATGAAATAAGAGTTAAAACTGTAATTTTACCATTGCAGTACATAAATGGGATTTCTCAGAAGCAAAACATAGGTCAAATGATCTGAATAAGATAAAAAGTGAGTTGGTTCAATCAGAAATGGGCTCATGTGCAGTCTAGGAATTAAATGACATTCTGTAACCCTAAAACAGACCTGGTTAATTCAACAAAGCTTTGGTCAAGATAAAAATCAAGTAAACCCTCTAAAATTCATGGAAAAATATCCCTTAGGGTTTAAAACCTTCAAATTGGCCTTTGGAACCTATTTTGACCTAGATTGTGGTCCTAGGTCATCAATTGACCTAATTTGGGTTTTTATGCAAAATGTCCAGTCAAACATGGTAAAACCTAAAATCCAACTTCACCATTGAATTCTTTAGGTCCAAATTAGGTTTTTACCAAAATTTGGACCTAAGGGGAGGTCATCTTGACCTACTTTGCAAAATAGTACACCCAGTTACATTTTGGTCCCTATCTTTTGAAAACCATTGCATAGACCATCCTAACTTCCTCGCTACTCTTACAAGCAGGTCCCTCCACCATTAATGGGGAGAAATCCTACTCCGACGAGGAATGGAGGGGGAGTACTCTTTGATTCCTCAGAGATGTCCACCCAGATTTGGAAGGGAGATTCTCTAAGGAATTCCCTTCCATCTGAGCATGGTCCTAATCCCTAATTCACACCCAATCTCTCGTGCGAACACATGAGAGATTTGGGTATCTCATAGAATTTCATCTCCAGTAAGGTCTCTTATGCTCAAAGGCTTGTCTTCCAAGCATAGGAGTTCCTGCCAGTGACTATAAAATGACCACATCTCCAGTCGCACCTCCTCAGCTCGACTTGGCCAGAATTCCATCTCAATTTCTTCTTCTTCTCCTCCAGCCAAGTGGTCCAGCGAGCTCTGACGAGCCTCCCTCCTCTTTCTCATCGCTCTGCCACAATATCAGTGGCAGAGCTGTCCTCACCATCCTCCTCCGCATCGCGCAACACCAGTGCGAGCATCCCTAGCCCCGTCGTCGCCGCCGTCTCACTCCACTGGATGCCTTCTTCTCCGACGACAGCAGGTACTGCTAGTCGCCATCTCTCCCCTTTCGTCCACTCAATTAGGTTAGAATCACTCGTCTCTATCCCCTCTTCAATTCCCCACAATTTATTTCACAAAACAACCCTCGACAGCCACTGTCCACCGCCATCTTCCCCATCTCCGGCCAACCTTCGGCGAGACACATCCGTCACTCCACACCTCCACACGCCTCTCCACCAACCTCTTCACCTCCGCCATCGACTGCTGAACATCATCCACCCATTCACAGACTGCCACATGCACTCCACGCTTCCACCGAACACACCCACTCCCACGGTCACAGTATGACCTAGGCACGCACGCCTAGGCCGATCTGAGCCACGTCGACCCCCACCTCACCTTCGTCGTGACACGGTGAAGGTTCTCCTATGATCTGATAGAGCCGTAAGGCTCCTTTTGTGTCATGTAGGGTCAAGCTCCCGTCCGCCATTAACAAGCACACGAGCTCGCTTGTTCTCCAGCTCCAGGCCACAAGCATCAAGTTCCAGGTTTCTAGACTACGCGGGCTGAGTGCGAGAGTGAGTCCAGCCTGATAGTGGGTGCCGCGAGACCTGTAGCTGCATCGATTGTGCGAAGACACTCTCCTGCAGGCCTACAGAAATGGGTGGGACTTTTAGTCCCACCTCGGTAAGTCGTGAGTTCTCTGAGAGGTTTAAATTGATTTTGTGTTCTTCCCTGTTTGCCTCAAAATCACTGGGGTGAGGTCCCTCGCCTCACCTATCACGCCTCGTCCGTGAATTGATCCCGTGGACCTAGCACCTGACCCGACTAACCTACCGAGCACTCCTTGCACACCACACCCATGACAGTGTGCCTGGACCTGGGCACACGACCCGACCTGATTACCCGGCTCTGGGAGAGCGTACTGAAGAGTGATATACAGAGAGAGAGAGATGCGGGGGTGGGTAGAGGGGTAGGTTTTGTTCTTCGGTTTATGCAGGGAAGAAGGAGAAGGAAGGCACAACTGAAGTGAAGCTGACACTTAGCTGCAAAAGGAAGAAGGAAGGAAGGCTAAAGAAGGAAGAAGACTCGCAGAGGAAAAAGAGAAGGAAAGACAAGGCAGAAGGAAGAGGCAAAGCCAAAGAGAAGAGGAAGTCAGAGAGCTAAGGCTGAAGAAGGAAGAAGAAAGAAAGAAAGGGAAAGACAAGTAGAAGAAGAAGAAGAAAAGCTGAAGCCAAGGGAAGCAGAGCTAAGGAAAGAAGAAGAAGACCCACAGAGAAAAAGAAGGAGAAAGACACTGCAGAAGAGAAGCAACTGAAGCAGAGATAGAAAGAGAAGAAAGAAGAAGAAGAAAGCTACAAGGAGAAGAATATAAGGGCCATCATTTAAGACATCTGATCTTATGATCAGATATTCAACTCTTTTATTTTTGCTACAATTTTGACTCTTAAACTCTTGCATATATATTCTGAATTAAGTTTTGAGTAACTCTAAGTGTTCAATTACATTCTTGAGATTAGTGAATAAATTCCATTTGCTCCCTGTGTTCGACCTCGGATACTTAGGTTTTCGAGTAATAAATTTTTATTTGTTGTCAACGCTTGGTCACCTATACTACGACACAACTGACTGTTAAAACACGGCCAAGCAACCTGCCAACAGACCTGAGCCGAGGATTAGGTAAGGAATCTACTGGTTGCTTGAGTGATTAGGTGGTAATTATTAAGTCCAAAGAGGGCTTAGGCTGTTTAGGTTCCATTCCCATTAAGAATTCATATTTCACATCCTTACTTAGCTTCATTATTTTATGAACCTCCAACTGCTCCTCTACAATAGATGAGTCATGAATAGAATTCAATATCTCATTAGTAGACTCATGATCATCATGCTTTGATGACAGTTGGGTTTCTTGGGAAGTAGCGAGATCAGAATTATCAGCAAATCCATCCTTGGGTTCTTTCTTGTCAATTACATCCTTTCTAGGGACTTTGTGTGCTACTTCATTATCCTTAATATCTTTAGGAAGATCATCATCTTTAATGTTATGGAGAAAGCCTATATCACTGAATTCGTTGTTCTTCTCTGGGTATAAATCCTCAATTGATGTATATTGTCCCTGAGAGTCTCCCTTAGGCTTCTCACTATTTTGTTTGTCCTCCAATATCAACTTGTGGTTTTGCGGAGGATGACTCTCAAAATCGAAAGAAGGGAGGAATGAGGATTTCACTAGATTATTTATATCCTCAGGGGGCAAGTCCTTAAATAACACATAATCCCCCTGTGATTCACTCCAGATTTTCAGTCCGGGTTCCTCGATTGGGTCATCCTCATCCTCTAAAGTAGACTCTTTATATCCCTGAGACCAAAATTGATCTAATTCATCCTCCATTCCCTTAGGGTCACCTTTATTGGGTGCATTTAAATCCTCAGGATGCTAAATGGTAGGTGTTGATTCCCTAAGTGGAGGGTCAGGATTAGGCTCACTAAGGGTAGAATGGGATTCCACCAGATAATTAATAGGGGAAGTGATATGAACAATACGACCTTGACCTGGGTTATTAGGGGTAAAGAAAATTCTGTCATTAGGGTTAAGGTCCTCAAGAGGTATCATCTTCCCTTTCTTTTAACTCCAATATAGCTCGGGTGGATAATTACTATGATCGTTCTCCTCTAGTGGCCGTGCTTCATGGGGAGAGTCTAAGTGATATCTACTTAAAACAGGATCTCTATTGTCATTAGTTTCCTCAGAATTATTTTCATGATCATGGTTGTATGGGTAGGGATCAGAATTACTAGGAAGAGCATAGCTAAGCTATCTAATTTCTTTGTTCAATTGTTGACTACTCCTCAAAATCTCTCCCATAGTTTCCATCATTTCCTTTTGTTGTTTTTGCACTTCTATCATAAAAGAGGAGAGGCTACTACTATCAGATTGGGGAGGATAGTCAATCTCAGGCTCTGGTTGCCTAGGGGTATCGGTCCAACCTCGATACAAAAAATCATGAAGGGTGGGAGAGTTGGGTGTTTGCATAGAAGTAGGGATTCCAGGGTTGGAAAATCCCGCTCCTAGGCTTTGCTCAAAAGTGGGAGTTATCAGGCCAGTACTCCCAGGATAGGAATATGAATGATCCCATGAATTGGCAATGTACCCATCAAAGGATGGATATGCTCGGTGCATGGGATCCTGGTTAAAATGATAGGAGTAAGGATAGTCCATTTCTTTCAATTAAACAGGTTAAACTCTCTTAGGATTTAAAAGAAATCAGAAACTTCTTAGAAAGTTCTACCACTGTCAAAACAAACGCAAATATAGTGGGATTTGTTTTTAGTAGATTCTAGGTCATAGTTGTTCAGTTGGTGGCCAAACAAGTTTTGCAAGAATTACGCTTCCCAGGCCAACCTTCGTTGGTGCCTACAACCTACTCGCAAGGGATGGAAGTCTCGAATCAAGCCCAGGCATGAGGAATCGAAGTAACTTGGTGGATAGGCTTGTTGATTTCCGACTAACTTCCCTTGTGGTGCAAAGAGGAGAGGTAGAAATTTATCTAGTGACCTTATGTGTGAGGTGCACAGTGTCTCAGGTGTGTAATCATACGTTCGCGTTTTGAGTTTTGAAATCTTGCAAACAAGATTCTTTTGCACATAATTTTAAGTCAGATTTTAAGGTCCAACCTCTTAGTAGTCCCAATTTTTAAAGTGACCACTAAATTAATTCAATTCAAGAACTTTCGTGGTCACATATTTAGGTTCAATGCACATGCATGACATAATTGATGCTCAAGAAAAAGACGTACCTTACTCCAGCTTTCTTCAATGCAGGGATGTTTGCAATGCAATTAAGATAAACTAGATGCTGCTCATTCAGTCCTAGATGATTTCCCTATTGATATGCAGCTTCTAGCAGGCAATTCGATATATATATATATATTTTTTTTTTTTTTTAAATAAATATTAAGCACTTAAGCCTAATATAACTAACTAACTAACCTATATGCAGTTCAAATAATTCAAATAATCCTATACTCTAAATAAAATGGAAACACGCTCTCGAAAATACGCTCCCGCATACAAGAGCGATGAGAAATAAAGAAACACTAGGAACACGATCCAAAAAATGCCCAACAAGGGTCCACAAGACAGAAATTAAGTTCTAATGTCTATCTAAACTAAATCTAAACTACGATCTAATGACTAAATCAGAAAAAGGTTCCTCTGTACGCCTACGTGCGTGGGATCAAGGCCCACAAGCAACCATTGTTGGCCTCTAGGTGGCGTCAAGGTCCACCAAAATTATCACCTCCGTCGTGCGCACCTACCGCATTCGTTGTGTGTTTTTGCACAGAAGAAGATCCATAGTTAGTAATTCAGAAAAGCTTCAAAATAGCATAAAAATAACATAAAATTCCTAAAAAAATTAATCGGCATGTTTCCTTCCTGGCAACGGTGCCATTTGAAGGAGCGATCTTCATTTTCATTGAAAACTTTAACATAAAATGTTGCGTCGTTATAATAAGTCGCGTGGTAGAAAATCACTTTTCAAAACATTTAATTCTCAAAATCTAACCACGAAAATAGTTAGGTCATCTCCACAGGGAGGAATTAGCCTATTGAATGTCTTATTTATTCAGGAATATCATTAGATGTACATACTAATTATTGCAACTCACTTTCTCACATAAACTCTTAATATAAATAATTAATCAGAAATGTTGGTGTTATTATGCAAAAATCACCATCATATAATACCCTGTAAAAAGATGAATAGTGATCTTTACTAAGGCAATCACCGTAAATGTTGACTTCCAACAGAATGGAGCTTGGTCAATGTGTTATGCTCTAACGAACTCAACCACATGTAATTTAAATTGAAAAGAAGGATATCCAAGCAAATTCACCTCAATATATTAAGATATTAAATAAAGGAAAAGTATTCTCACAATGGAAAAAGTAGTAAATATTAATAGGAAGGAAAATAGAGCATTCCTTCTCTCTCCTTCATGCACGCGTGAGGAGGCTTTCATCAGAGGAGTTGCTATCGGGGAAGGTCGGCTGGATTGAGGATGTTGCGTTGATGCGGGAAGCGTGATCAGAGGTGGCTGAATGCACCTGGTCGGTGATGGAGGTCGCCGGTGATGATGACGCTAAGAGATGCATGAGGAGGGCGTGGAAGCTAGCTGGCGGTCGTGCGGAGGCGGTGGACATGAGACACGAAGAACGGTGATGTTGGAGGGGAGATCGATGGTCTGAAGTGGCTGCATGAGTTGAGGGGCAGACCTACATCTTTGGGTTCTTCGTGAGGGGGATTGCAGATGGTGGCGCGGGGAGATAAGGGAGAAAGGGAAAAGAATGAGGAAGATGATGTGGGAGGGATGGTGTTGGGGCTTGGAATGATCACGCGTGGTCTGGCTGCGCGCGGTGAGGCTGCTTGGGGAGTGGTCTACAGTGGTGGCGTGCGCAGCGTGTGGGCAGCTGTGGGGTTGGCGGTGGGTTTGTGGTGAGGATGGTGGCATGTCGTCTTGAATGCAGGGGTTGGAGTGGCATTGTGAAAGGAAGAAGTAGGAAAATAAAGGAGAAGATGATGGTTTTAGGCGATGGTGCTGGTGGTGGTGGAGGCATGCACGCTGTTGCCGTGCATGCCGTAGAGTCGATGAAGGCGTGGTGGGTTGAAGGGAATGGTGGAGAATGTCTATGCCACAGTGTATGCCCTCGGTGCATGGTGAAGAAGATTGGAGAGGGAGTCCTCGCCAGGGGGAGAAGATGATTGATCCCTGAGGAAGATGCCAGCTTTCATTTTAAACATCCTTGGTTTGTTTTTCTTTGGTCGTCGATTTCTCCAACCACTCAGCGAAGATCGTGAGTGGTTGGGGTGGTTGAAGAGATGAGGCACAGTTGGCAGAGGAAAGGCGGCTGCAGTTTGAACATCATCAGACGTCCAGAATAAGTTCTGGACGTCTTAAAAGTTGACAGTACTACGATCCCAGCTCATCAGACGTCCAAACTCAATTCAGGATGTCTTATAGAAGCAACAATGGATGTTTGACTCTCGTACCTAGCCTGCATTCATCAAATAGATCATATCATATGCTATTAAATGTAAAATTAGCGCATAAATTTAAATGCAGGCCAAGGTGAATTGTCATATAACTCCTAATTAATTAACTAAGAACAAATAATTAAATAATACTTAGGCTAAATAATAGTCCACAAAAGTGGACTTATCATGATGCATGGGACTAATTTCATGATCTTCTTAGGAAATGTCCCCACCATGGTGTACCCAAATGGCACTTAGCTCAAATCTTTTACCATGGTCTAAATGACACACATCGGTATCTGGCCGATGCATCTAGTGGCAGGAACTTCCTCGCTAAAGACAAGAACAACACCTTTTAGTTGTTCTAGTCTTTATAGAGAACTCCATGAATGCTGCCTCCATGAACCAATTCTAGCGACCTGGACAGCAACGAGTTAATGTCCACAAGGCTCATGTTAAGTCAACCTGAGCCGACATGGATATTATCACTAAGAAGTTGGATAAGGTGGATCTACTGGACAAGAAGATTGACGAATTAATTCATTCTCGTCCAAGATATCCAGAAAATACTGTTGCATCCCACTCTTCTTCTGCATCCTGAGCCCCTCCTACTTGAGTACGTCTGCTCACTGTTGGAATGCAAAAATCATCTTTTAGAAATACGCGTCATAGTATAAGACAAGAATCATGACAACACTTAAATTTATAAAACTCAAAAATAAAGAATTGAGTCTGAGGTCGTTCGTAGGAAGCAAATGTGGAATTCACACACTAATCACAATTAGAAATAATGAGCGCAATAATTAATTTCAGCAAAGATATGCAATGAATAATATTCTTAAGAATATGTTGAATGATGAACCAAATTTTATCTCAAAAGTTGTTGGGATAAAAGGAATAGAAACTTTTAAAAGAATGGTGATTTAAATCGCCACTTAATCCCTCAAATTAAGCATATATCCCAAGTATCAATGTAACTCAAATATCGCTACAATGGTATCAACCACTTACGCCTCAATTCCACAGTATCAGATCAGACGTCGCAAACAAGACACAAACACCTTATCTACTTAGAGCATAGCCAAGGCATAGGGTGCCAACATAGAGTAAGCCTTCTTCCTCAGATGCTAAGTGTTAGGATTTTAAGCACGCACCTTGAGGATGAACAGTGCAAAACCTACCCCTACCCCCTTAGAATTTCCCTTCTTTCCCCTTTTCAAAATCAGCTAATCAGATTTATAAGCAGGTAATCGGATTTAGGTAGGGTCCAAACTCGCGGTCAGTGAATCGTTGGTGAGGAGTGAGAGCGTGTGGGTGAGCACGTGCATAGGGGACCTCATCCCTCATGTGACAGAGGTGATAAGGCCTCAGTGCTTTTTCCTTTTATGCACTATGTGCATTTTGTCCCACACGATGTGGGACTAAAATCTGTAGCTGCCTTCACGTAAGTTGCTTGTGTACTGTGGCTGATGGATTCGAAGAATTAGGGTAGTAGCTATAGCATCCTCGTATGCTTGATGGCCTGGAAAGCTTCAGATATCGAGTTCACTTCGATAGAACACAGCAACAGGTCCAATGATGATCGGCGATGGACGAATGTAGCCGAAGAAGGCGATGGCGATGACGGCGGAGATAGTGAACAATTGAAAACATAAATACGACCTCTCAGCCCAATTAGAATTGTTCAGGACCTTTGTCAGACTACGCCTAGTGTGGCGAGGGTAGCAACATGGTGAATAGTTGTCTATGGAGGGTGGTCGAGGTCAGAGATGGTGTTGCTATGGTGGGTTGTTCAGTGAAGCGATGGAGAGCATGAAAGGTGAAATAGGATCAGGGCTTTTGATGGTGGAGTCGTGGAGAAGCTTTTGGTGGAGGTAGCGGGTGGATTGGTGGAGTGTCAAGGGCGCATGGGCTCATCGAAGCTACGTTGGCGCTGGGGAAGACGATGGGGGAAGCAGTGGATTGTTGATCGAATTGAGGTTTGAAGGGCCTAAACCTAGGCTAGATAAGGAGAGAAGGAGATTGAACCTAATTATGGATGATGGGAAAGGAGATCCGTGTCAGCTTTGATTAGCCGGTACCAGAGGGGATGAAGGCTCCAGTGTTAAGAATGGCGAGGAAGAAGAGGTCTGGGAACTTCTGCTTGGTACGGCAAGAAGTGGAAGAAGGTGAGGAAGAAGATCCCTCTGCCTATTGTACGTGGTAGAGGGTGACGACGGAGGACTGAGGAAGCTCGCCGAAGTCGTGGCGGAGGTGGTTGGAGGAAGAGAAAGTTGAAGAATTTAGGGCCAAACCGGACTAAGGAGGACATTGGAAGCACGAAGAGTTTTTATAGAGTTCATACCCGAGCACTAAATGAAGAAACAAGCTCGATTGGTCCTTGGTTTTAGAAGAAAAACTTCCTCAAATTCCTTGAGCTCACCTGAGCTCTGGGATCAATTTTGATCCCTCAAATGGGGTTGATTGGATTCCTTGTCATCTAATCAACAATCCCTCCAATTTTGGAGGGATTTAGAGTGGATTTGAGAGAGATTTCCTCTCTTGAAGGTCAACTGTAGATTCATTCACATGATAATGGCAGCAGGGACCTATTTGAAGAAAATGATGAGAAGTAAGGGGCTTAAGTGTCAAGAATAGAGATTTCAGGGACTAAATTGCAAACTATGTCAAGATAGACTTTGATTGGGCTCAAATTTTGTCCTAAACCTAATTTAGACTTGAGGAATCTAATGGTGAATTTAGATTTCAGTTTTGACCATGTTTGATTAGGAAATTTGCATAGAAGTCTAAATTAAGGCAAAATCCCATTTAAGACTGTTCAAGGTCAAAATTGGTTCAAATGGTCAAACCAAGGATATCAAACCTCTCAGAATATTTTTCTATAAATTTTAGGAGGTTTATATGAATTTTATCTTGACCAAAATCTCTTCAATTTAAGAGGGTCTAAAATGAGGGTTTTGGTGTGCTGTTTTAGTTCTTGGAATGTGTGAAATCCTATTTCTATAAATGTTGACCCACTCTTTGGACTTTAATGATCAATTGACCTTTAATTAACCCTTGGGTGACCTCATGGTTACTCTACATTTATGATGTGATTTAAAACTACAGAATTAGCCATGGTTTAATGTTCTCTCCTCAAAATGGATCTGAATGGAATTATAGCTCTTAAGCGATTATTCAGGAGCATTTATCTCTAGATTTCCACTAATTCAAGTCAGTTATGGCTAATGATGGTGTTACCATCATAACCCCATGCCTAACTTTTGCTAGTCCCTAGCAAAATCTTATGGAAAAAACTAGATCTCTAGACCATGCTTTTATGTTCAGATGCCTGATTTGTGCCTCTCTAGAAATTAGATTGGAATGACAACAATAAGCCTAGAGGTACTCAAATACAAGACAAGATCCAGACTTGACCAGCTTCAGCTTGGGTCTGCTGTAAAGGTTTCTAATGCCCACAAAAACTACCCAGAGGTTTGTTGACCTCAGCAGTTAAAGCACCCATCCGTAGAATGTATCAAGTCTAGCTTTAGTTTACCAATTCATTTTGATGGGAGAGATAGAGAAGGATATTTCATTTGGAGAGTTTTCTCACTTTTCTTTTTATATTTCCTTAGATCTAGCCACGAATTGGCCCTAAACACGGTCTGTATCGGATTCCTTGTCCCCACCATGAATCCTCGAAGGGTCCTTGGCTTTCGATGCTTCAGGATAATACCGCCCATAGCAACCTGCAGAACTCCTGTCTTTTAACACTTTAAGATAGTGCCGCCCATGGCATTCTATAGCTAAATTCAGGCCCTGGAAATCGACATTTCTGGATAATCTTGCCCATGTCACCTGAACTAGCACAAAGTACTTACATGCCCCTGGTAGGATATTTAGATATCCTAGAAGACAAGCATTGAGGGGACAATATGTTAATATGCATCTTCAAGGGGAATTTTCCACCTCTCCGCACCGGGAACTCGTCAAATCAACTTGTGTTTTCAAGTTACTCCTAAGATAGATCTTCAGGATGATTTTCTCATAACAGAACATTTTTGGCATTATTTCTTCCTTGAGTGCACTGAACCAGACTAGTATGTGATTTTGGGTACTTAGGCTACTATTCTCACGTTTTTGTGCGGGTTTAAAGTGTATCACGTTGTAGTATAACCGACAAAACGTTTAAACAAATATAAAGAATTTTATTACTCGAAAAACTAGAGTATCAGAGGTCGAACACGGGGAGCAATCTCAGTACTTTTTAAAACCAAAGAACACAACTGTTAAGTGAAAATGAGTGATTCAAAGAGAGAATTTTTTTTTTAAAAAAAAAGATTTGTAAAAGGAAATAGAATTGGACGTCTGATTTCTGTATCAGACATCTTAAATGTAATCCCCTTTCTCTCTTCTTCTCCTTTCTGCTTCTTTCTCTTTCTGCCTTTGCTTCTTGTCTCTTATTTCTTCTCCTGCCTTGCCTTCCTTCTTTCTTCTTCTTCTTCTGATCTTTGCAGAGTCTTCACTTGGCCTCTCTTCGTTCTTTTCTTTTGCCTTGCCTTCCTTCTTTCTGCTCTTTGGTTCTCTACGAAAGCTTCTCCTTCTTTTTCTGCTACACAGCCTCTTCTTCTTTCTTCTCTTCCTTTTCTGCAGCTGCTAAGTGTTCGCTTCTTCCTTTGCTTCTTCTTTCCTGCGCACACCACGGCCAAAGCAAAACCTACCCCCGTCCCTCTACCCAAACGTCTCTCTCTTTCTCTGCAATTCGCTCAAGGATGCTCTCCAAGAGCTACACGGGTAATCTGGTCGGCTTCGCACCCGGGACCAGGCGCACCGGCAGGTGGTGATGCACGAGGAGTGCTCAAGGTTAGGGTCAAGTCGGATCCCGCTAGATCCGTGAGGTCAAGCCGCGGAGGAGGCGGGTGTGAGGGCAGGTGAGGGACCTCACCCCTGTGCTTACGGAGGCAGTAAGCTTAAAACACAAACAATTTATATTATACCTGTGTTTCGCGAGTCCACGATGTGGGACTATCTGATCAGCCCCGATTTCACGCACGCCCGCAGAGCTTCCGTCGTGCAATTTCCCCAGCTACTGGCCTCACAGTGTGACTTGCTGGCCTCACTTGCTTTGCGACACCCGCGTGAGTCTGCTGCACCTGCAGCCTAGGATCCTTGGTGCCTGAAGCTGCTACGAGCTCCTTGCTGCTTCGGCCGTCAATGGTGGCAAGAGCTGCAACCTGTCATACACAAGAACGGCCTATTGGCCTAATCAGATTAGCTAGAAACCTTCGCCATAGCACGGCGAAGATGATGCACAGTGTTGCAGGCTGCAGGTTGGCCTAGGCATGCGTGCCTAGGTCAACCTGTGGTCGGAAATGTGGGGTTGATCGGGGGGTGATTGTGGAGGTCTGGAGTGGTAGTGGAGGGGTGGACTGAGTTCCTGGTGGTGAGGCAGAGCTCAGGAGAGGGTTGGCGGGCCGTGTGGAGGGGCGGAGTGGTGTGGGCGGCTCGCCGGAGGGTGGTCGGAGGCGAGGACGATGGAGGTGGTTAGGCACTGTCGGGGGGTAATTGGATAAAATAGCAGTGGGAAAAGAGAGAGGAGGGGATGGAGAGGGTATCTGGGGTGATCTGGAAGGAATGGAGGCAGCGGAGTGGATGGCGCGTAACTGCCGTCGTCGGGGAAGAAGGACCCTGAGGGAGGAAGCGGCGATGAGGATGAGGGCAGGGGCACGTACGCTTGGTACGGCGCGACATGGGAGGAAGCGGCGGAGTCGACTCTGCTGCTGGTATGGCAGCAGAGCGACGAGACGGAGGGGAGGAGGTCGCCGGAGCTTGCGGGTCTTTTGGCCGGAGATGGGAGAGAGGAAATTTGAGGGGATCTCCGTCAAATTCAAGCTTAGGATCTGTGGCAGGGTCTGGGGAGTCTTTTATAGGTGCTGGCCGCACCTTCTAGCGCGTGGAGACCATGCAATTAACTCTGCAGGCTCGCCGGAGATGGAAGGAGAGTGGATACCCAAATGTCTCGTGCGTTCGCACGAGAGATTGGGTTCACACCAGGGATCGTGTTCTGCTTTAGATGGAAGGGAATTCCTCAGAGAATCCCCTTCCATTTCTAGGAAGGAATCTCTGAGGGATTAGAGAGTAATCTCTCTCTAAACCTTGTCGGAGCTCGGTTCTACCCTAACAATGGCGGCAGGACTGGATTGCAAAGGGGCGAAGAACTTAGGGGGCTCTCTGCAAAGATATTCAAAAGATAGGGACCAATTTGTGATTTGGGTGTACTAAATTGCAAAGTAGGTCAAGATGTCCTCCCCTTAGGTCCAAATTTTGGTATAAACCTAATTTGGACGTAGGGAATCCAATGGTGAAGTTGGATTTTAGGTTTGACCACGTTTGACTGGACATTTTGCGTAAAAACCCAAATTAGGTTAATTGAAGAGCTAGGACCCTAATTTAGGTCAAACTGGGTTCCAAAGGCCAAATTAAGTGTTCTAAACCCTAGAGGATGTTTTTCCATGATTTTTAGAGGGTTTACTTGATTTTTATTCTGACCGGAACCTTGTTAATTTAAGCAGGTCTATTTTAGGGTTACCAAGTGTCATTTAATTCTTAGATTGCACATAAATCCATTTCTGATTTACTCAACCCACTTTTTATCCCATTTAGACCATTTGACCTATGTTTTGCCTCTGAGAAATCCCATTTATGTACTGCAATGGTAAATTTGCAGTTTTAACCTTTATTTCATGTTTTCTTCTCAGAACACTTGTTCCTTCAGTTAAGCCTTCTTCTAGGTTATGTAGGAGCTTTTATCTTCTTTATTGGGTCAAAATGAGCTAGTTATGGCTCATGATGAGTCTCTCATCATACCCCCATGCCTAGCTTTTGCTAGTCCATTAGCAAAATTTCAAAGTTTTAACTTCCGTTCTAGACCCTGAATGTCTGTCAACAATCATGATAAGTGCTTCTCCTTTTCTTTTGTGATTAGGTAGGAATGCCGACAATAGGCCTAGAGGTACTCAAGTGCCAACCAAAATCCGAACCTGTTCTGCTTTAGCCTCAGTCTTCCGCAAAGGTTTCTACGGCCCACAGAAACTAACCTAGGGTTTGTTGGACTCTGCGGTTAAAGCACCCGTGCTTGAGACATTTTTAGCCTAAGTTTAGTTTGCAGTGCGTTTCTTTTTGTAAGAGAGAGATAGAAGATTTATTTGTTTGGAGAGCTTTTCTCTCTCTTTTCTTTTTATTTCTAGCTTCGGATTAGCTTCTCAACACTGTCTGTATCAGATTCCTCGTCCCCATCTTCAATCCTCAAGGGTCCCTGGCTTTTGAGATTTTGAGATAATCCCGCCCATGGCAACCCCCGGAACCCTGGCTTTCGAGATTTCGCGATAATGCCACCCATGGTATCTGAACCAGCAGAGTGCTTACATGCCCCCAATAGGATATTTAAATATCCTAAGAGACAAGCACCGAGGAGACGATATGTTGTTACGCATCTTCGAGGGGAATTTCCCGCCTCTCCGCGCTGGGCACTCGTCCAAATCAATTTGTGTTGATTGACCGCTCCTAATCTAGGTGACTTTTTCAGAACATTAAATGCTTTTCGCGTGATTTGGATGTTTATGCGCACTGAACCAGACTGTGTGTGAATTTGGGGTGCTTAGGTTACCGAATCCTGTAAATCGGAGGTCAGTTAACGAGGCCGAATACTTCCTAAGCCTTAGACCTAATACTCAAGCTTCGCATTTTCCTCAACCTCTTGAGGACTATCCAGATTTTAATGGATACGTGAACTTTTAAGCTAAAGATACTAGCCCAAGAGGCCTAAGACCAGTGTTCCTGCTAACCTCTTGTTATATCTCCGTAGCACTTTTCTTTTCTTTTTCTTGATTTGGTCTAGAACTTCAGTTAACCCCTTAATCTTTTACTAATGACTATTTCTTTTTATTTTCCTTTTGTGCTCCTTTTTGTCATTTTGCTCTCTTTTCTTCCTCTCATTTGTATGACCCTGAATTGTTCCTCCCCTCTATCAAGTCTTTTTTTTCTTTTATGAAACCCTTTCTTTATATGAATTTCCTGACATTTTTCACTCTGACATTTTGCACTTTCATACCCCCCCATGCCTAAGACTTGCAATGTCCCCATTGTAATTTAGGTGGGTTCGAATTTAGCTTAGTTCATGCATTAGGACAGGTGTGTGGTGAGTGAATGGGTCGAAGTGACTTGTTGCGAACGATTTCTAATCTCGGGTAGGTATACCTGAGGTGAAGTTGGCTGTGCTAATGGATGAACCCTAAAGTGCAATATGAGTTCCTCATAGAGATGTCAGAAAAGGTTTCGGGTTTTTCAAAGAATGATGGGTTGCCTCCCGTTAAGCGCTGAGTTTTACGTCGTCGGCTGGGCGCAATGAGCTCAAGAGGAATGGAGGGTAAAGGATGACTCAGCCAAATCTATATTGGTCATGTCAATGAACAGCTTGAGTCTCTGACCATTCACGACAAAAGGTTCAGAATCGTGGCTGAGTGGGCTGATTTCAATGGCTCCATTTCCGAAGATTTGTCGGACTAGGTAGGGTCCGACCCACTTGGATCTTAGCTTTCCTGGGAATAATTTGAGTCGAGCATCAAAGAGTAAAACTTTTTGACCAGGATGAAAGACCTTTCTAGAAATGTGTTTGTCGTGAAAAGCTTTAACCCGTTCTTTCTAAATTCGCGAGTTCTCATACGCGTCGTGGCGTAATTCATCGATCTCACTCATTTGAAGTCTTCTGTGGGTTCCAGCCTTAGAAAGGTCAAGATTACAGGTCTGTACTGCCCAATAGGCTTTATGCTCCAACTCGACAGGGAGGTGACATGCCTTCCCGTATACTAGTCTGAAGGGAGACATTCCTAATTGGGTCTTGTGGGCGGTCCTATAGGCCCACAATGCTTCCGGAAGCCGAGAAGACCAATCTTTTTTATCAAGTCGAACAGTAACCTGAAGGATTTTCTTGATCTCTTGGTTAGATAGCTCAGCTAGACCATTAGTTTGGGGGTGGTAGGGAGTAGAGATTCGGTGTGACACCCCGTACTTGGTCATCAGTGACCTGAACTGAGCGTTTGTAAAATGGGTCCCTCCGTCGGAAATTATAGCATGCGGAATCCCGAACCTAGAGAAAATGTTTTGATGGAGGAATTTTATAACGACTTTATGATTGTTGGTTTGGGTCGAAATGGCTTCTATCCACTTGGAAACGTAGTCAACTACGAGTAAGATATATTCGAAGCCATCCGAGATCGGGAAGGGTCCCATGAAATCAATCCCCCAAATATCAAAAATTTCGCATACCAAGATCGGCTATAGAGGCATCATGTCTCGATGGCTCATGTTGCCCAGAGTCTGGCAATGGGAACATGCCTTACAGTGATCGTATGCATCCTTGAAAATTGTGGGCCAGTAAAAGACACATTGGAGGACTTTTGATGCGATTTTATGTCCTGAAAAATGTCCACCGCATGCCTGGTCATGACAGAATGAGAGTATGTCTTTGATTTCCACTTCCGCGATGCACCGGCGGATTATCTGATCAGCACCAATGCGGAATAGATACGGGTCTTCCCATAGGTAATACTTGGCATCGGAGCTTAATTTTTCCTTTTTGGCCTTCGGTCAATCGGATGAAATCTGATGTGATGCCAGGTAATTAACTATATCAGCGAACCATGGAAGACTTGTACTGATAGTCAGGAGGTGCTCATCAGGAAAGTGTTCTATAATAGGTCCGGAAGGATCAATAATTTCAGAAGGAAGGTGGGACAAGTGATCGGCTACCACATTTTACTTTCCTGCCTTGTCGCGAATCTCGAGGTCAAATTCTTGCAATAGCAAGATCCATCGGATTAATCGAGGTTTCATGTCCTTCTTAGCAAGGAGATGCCTCACAGTTGTGTGATCCGAGTATATGATAACACGGGAACCCAGAAGGTATGATCTGAATTTTTCTAGGGCAAATACTATGACCAACAGCTCTTTCTCAGTAACCGTATAGTTACGCTGAGCCTCATCCAGTGTTTTGCTGGCGTAGTAAATGACCACAGGTTTCCCGTCAATTTTCTGCCCCAAAACCGCTCCTACAGCGAAGTCAGATGCATCGCACATGATCTCAAAGGATTGAGACCAATCAGGGGACTGTAGGATCGGGGCTTGGGTGACTCGGTCACGTAGGCTCTCAAATGCTTGAGTGCATTCCTTGGAAATTTCGAAAGGCACATCCTTGGAAAGAAGATTGGTCAAGGGGCGCGCGATTTTGGAGAAATCAGGGATGAATCGACGATAGAAACCGACGTGCCCCAAAAAAGATTGGATGTCCTTAATCGAGCTAGGCATAGGAAGCTTGGAAATCAGGTTAACCTTAGCTCGATCCACTTGGATGCCTTTCTCCGAGATTAGATGTCCCAGGACAATTCCCTCAGGCACCATGAAATGGCTCTTTTCCCAGGAAAGAACCAAATTCACCTCGATGCACCTCCTGAGTATTTGGACCAAGTGTTGGAGGCAATCGTCAAATGATTCTCCAAAAACTGAAAGGTCATCCATGAAGACTTCCAGATAATCACCTACCATATCTGAGAATATGGCAAGCATGCACCGCTGAAAAGTTGCAGGTGCATTGCAGAGACCGAACGGCATCCTTCGAAACGCGTACATCCCGAAGGGGCAGGTGAATGTGATTTTTTCTTGGTCCTCTGGATGGATTGCCACCTGGTTGTAACCGGAATACTCGTCAAAAAGCAGAAGAACCTATTTCCCGCTAGTTTTTCGAGGATTTGATCAATAAACGGTAGTGGGAAATGATCCTTCTTCGTGGAGGAATTGAGTCTTCTATAATCAATGCAGACTCTCCACGAGTTAGCTATTCGGGTAGGAATGACTTCTCCGATTTCAGTCGTGATGATGGTAAGTCCTGCCTTCTTAGGCACCACTTGTATTGGACTCACCCAACGACTGTCGGAGATCGGGTAGATGATCCCTGCATCTAACCACTTTATGATCTCCTTTTTCACGACCTCCTGCAAGTTAGGGTTTAGGCGTCTTTGCATTTCTCTTGAAGGTCGTGCGCCTTCTTCTGTGTAGATTCGATGTGTGCAGTATGAAGGGCTTATACCAGTCAAATCATCGAGAGTCCATCCAATGGCTCTACGATGTTGCTGGAGAACATAAATCAAATGGAGTTCCTGGTCAGGTGTGAGTTGAGAATTGATAATCACAGGAAACGTCTGATTTGAATCCAAAAAGACGTACTTCAAATGTTCGGGAAGGGGTTTGAGTTCCATGACAGGGTTGTCAGCAGCAGCGGGTGGTTCGGGGTTTGTATCAGGAGCAATGGTAGGAGTCATAGGTGTGTCTAGATCATGTTCGCACTCCTCTGTTAGCGGTTTTTGATTCTCTAGTGGTTGATCAGGAATAATCAGGTTGTCCTCTATATGCAATTCATCAACCATGGCTTTGACATCACATATTTCCTCTATAACCCCGCAATTAATCCGTTGCTGGGCCTTGAAAATGTCAATCTTCATGTTTTGATTCCCAAATTTTAATTCTATCTGGCCCTCTTCGCAGTTAATGTTGGCCCTAGCAGTGGCCAAAAAGGGTCTCCCTAATATGATTGGTGTGTCCCTTGGGTTCTTAGGTGCATCCATGTCTAGTACTATGAAGTCCACTGGGAAATAAAAATCTCGTACCCTAACAATGACATCCTCGAGTATTCCTTTGGGTGACTTGATGGATCGATCGACTAACTGCAATGTCACCTCAGTGGGTTTAAGTTCAGATTCTTCAAGGTGGTCAAGGAGGGATGTAGGTATTAAATTTATGGAGGCACCTAGATCTAGTAGGGCTCTATCAAATTGGGTTTCACCAATTTTACAAGAAATCAAGGGAGTTCCTGGGTCTTTAGCCTTGGGTGGGAGTTTGCTCAAGATTACAGAGCTGGCTTGCTCTAACAGTATGATTGGATTCCCATCCTTGGTTTGCAGCTTACGTTTAGGTGTGCATATGTCTTTCAAGAATCTTGCGTAAGCCGGTATGTGGCGAATTGCATCCATCAACGGGATGTTTATCTAGACCTGTTCAAAGAGCTTGACCAGATCCTCCTCGGGAGCCACGGGTTTGGTTATTCTTTTTCCTTTGGTCAAGGCCTCAGGAAATGGGATCCTAGTTGGTTCCTCTAGGATAGGTCCAGGTTCTTGATCTGAGATAGTAGTATCTTGGATATCTATCCTAGGGTCTTGGCTATCATCAGGCTTGGAGTGGTTCGGATAATGTGGGTCTTGGGTTGTTCTACCACTACGTGTTGTTACAGAGTTCAACCCGGCCTGATTTGGGTTAGGTAGGAGGGGTGGCTGCTGCTGAAATCCCGCATAAGATGTTGAGGCCTCCATCCCGTCTAGTGATGGAGTAGCAGGGGCCTGATAAATCACATGTGTTTGGCCCGAATTTGGATTCATAACGTGCTTCTGGGTTAGCACATTATTTGGGTTGGGCAGAGGTTGCGAGGGAAGGGTACCAGGTTGGCGGGAATTTGCCATCTGGTCTAGTTGGTTGCGAACCTCTGTGATCTCATCCTTGTGCTGTTTTTGCATTGCTGCATTCGTCTTTTGAATGTCAGCCAGTGCTTGAAGGATAAGAGTCATTTGATCTTGGTTTTGCCCGGATTGGTAGGTGGGATTGGGCCGAGGCTGAGGTGGTTGAAATGGACGAGAGGCTTGTGGACGGGGTTGATATGGTGGTCTTTGAGAATTTCCTACCCACTGAAAGTTAGGATGATTTCGCCATCCAGGGTTGTAGGTATTGGAGAATGGGTCATTCTGGATGGCGTTGAGGTCCTCACAGTTCTGAGGAACCTCGGGAAAGTCAGAATACGAGAGTTCAGAGTTCCCCCAACTCGAATAGAATGGATCGGAGGTTACTCCGGTCCGAGAGGCAGACGGGGGTGGATATGGGTCCATCCCCTTGGCAGGTTGGTGATAGATGTTTTGCGCAATTTCCCTTGCCAGAGGAGGTCGTGCAAAAGAGTTTTGCGCAGAGGTGGCTTACTGCAAATGTCGAGTTAGCTCGTCCACCTTCTTTTCTATGATAGAAACCTTGTCCAACCGGCTGGCCATCAGTTCCAAGTCGACGGAAGTAGACAGGTCCTGCATCTCATGTGTCCCTCTTAGATTCGTCGATGCGCGGGCATTCGTCCTGTCGAATAAGCCCATGGACTCATTATTTATGGAGTTCTCGCACATGTTTTCGAGAATCTCCCACACCGTGTCCTCATGTTGACCCATGATGTTTCCTCCGCACGTTGCATTGATGAATAAACGAATATCTTCACGGAGTCCCTGGTAAAAAGACTGGACTTGTTCCCACTTAGGAATTCCGTGATGGGGGCACTTTCGCATGAGATCTAAGAATCGATCCCAAGCTTCGTGAAGAGGTTCTCCTGGTTGTTGGGTGAAATGAGTGATCTGGTGGCACAAGGCATTCGTCCGGCCAACGGGGAAGAATTTTTTTAAAAATTCGGACTGCAGTTCCTCCCATGTGTTGATCGGACGGGTCTGAGTCTGATACCAATGTGCGGCCTTGTCCATGAGGGAGAACGAAAACATTTTCATGAGTAGGATATCCCGATTTTGTACATCTGTCCCGAAGGTCTGGGCCAGATGCTTGAGTTGTTTGATGTGTTGGAATGGATCCTCAGTGTTAAGCCCATGGAACTTCGGTATGGCATGAATCATATTGGGCTTCAGTTCAGAATCAGGTCCTCCAATTGGGATTCGTACTCGGGGTTCGATTGCCACCGCAGCGGGATTATGTGATCTCGCATCATAGGTCGCTGTGGTGGGTTTACAAAGTTCTGAAAGAGATCATTAAGGTGTTGAAGTTGGTGTTCAAGGTTGTTCTCCTCTTCAATGGGTTGTGCCATGATGGAAGAAGAAGGAGAACCAGGGTCTGAATCAGATGAGAGATTTATATAATGGGGTTGCTGCACAAACAAGGGCGTCGAGGCTTGGCCTCGACGAGAATGAATTTCTAAAGGAGGTCTTAAGGGTGGCCTTAAGGACCTCCTACCGAACATGCACCGAAAGATGTGATGAGATTTAGAAGGTGCTGGACCCAATCAAGACACCCAAAAAAATTGTTGGGTGACTATAGAGGTTCGGGGCGGATGGACCCCTTAATTAGAAGATTGTCCTCCTGAGAAATACCTGGGCAGCCAGAGAGGGAGAGTCCCGCAAAGACCCCTACACGGTAGAGCGTCCCCACGAGTTACAGGGTTTCCCCCACCCGACCTCTCTTGTCACTGCGGTTCCAGGTAGACCAGAATGGAGACCTTGACCTCTTAAGTCTACCTTTTTTATTTTAAGATCAAGGTGCTTAATGTTCCACTTGAACTTTTAAGTATTTTGAGCGCAAAAGTGACCTAATTTTAAGGTTGGTTGACCCAAGGGATCAACTTCACCTCTTGTTCCTTTGAGAGCTTTTAGGTCCTTTCTTTTATAGTTCAAATGGATTAATAGCCTGATTTGCTTAGGGTTCCTTTTGTATAGATCTTTTCAAACACGGTTTAGGCACACCTCTTTTTGGACAATTTGTTTCTTTGTTTTAAGAGAAGATGTGTCTCTAAAAAACCCTCGCTTTGCAATCCCTAACTTGGCTCTAGTCGGTCCAATTTAGTTGCCTCAGAAATTAGCACCTAGGGCTCAATCAAGAAAGTTTAGCCCTAGTTGCCTTAGTTGGATGAACAGATAAAAATGTGTTGAAATGAAAATCAGGCAACTTGATGAGTTACTAATTATGAAACAGGTAGCCCTAAGTTGATTTTTCTTTTTTGTTCCTTTTTAGATTTTGAGAGGGTTAAGAGAGAGGGCTTATGGAAATTACCTGTTCCTTGGAGAGTCTATTGTGCAGTTATTGTTCTTTCCTTTTTGTTTTGCTTTCCCTGTGTGAACACAATGAAAGAGAGAAGTTAAGTCAGATATTAGATAGAACAGTTGTAATCAAAAGCTTTAAAAGTGCCTGTTGCTCCCCGGCAACGGCGCCAAAATGTTCTCATGTTTTTGTGAGGGTTTAAAGTGTATCACATTGTAGTATAACCGACAAAACGTTTAAACAAATATAAAGAATTTTATTACTCGAAAAACTAGAGTATCCGAGGTCGAACACGGGGAGCAATCTCAGTACTTTTTAAAACTAAAGAACACAACTGTTAAGTGAAAATGAGTGATTCAAAGAGAGAATTTAAAAAAAAAAAAAAAAGGATTTGTAAAAGGAAATAGAATTGAACGTCTGATTTCTGTATCAGACGTCTTAAATGTAATCCCCTTTCTCTCTTCTTCTCCTTTCTGCTTCTTTCTCTTTCTGCCTTTGCTTCTTGTCTCTTATTTCTTCTCCTACCTTGCCTTCCTTCTGTCTTCTTCTTCTTCTGATCTTTGCAGAGTCTTCACTTGGCCTCTCTTCGTTCTTTTCTTTTGCCTTGCCTTCCTTCTTTCTGCTCTTTGGTTCTCTATGAAAGCTTCTCCTTTTTCTGCTACACAGCCTCTTCTTCTTTCTTCTCTTCCTTTTCTGCAGCTGCTAAGTGTTCACTTCTTCCTTTGCTTCTTCTTTCCTGCGCACACCACGGCCAAAGCAAAACCTACCACCGTCCCTATACCCAAACGTCTCTCTCTTTCTCTGCAATTCACTCCAGGACGCTCTCCAAGAGCTACACGGGTAATCGGGTATGCTTCGTACCCGGGACCAGGCGCACCGGCAAGTGGTGATGCGCGAGGAGTGCTCAAGGTTAGGGTCGGGTCGGATCCCGCCAGATCCGCGAGGTCAAGCCGCGGAGGAGGCGGGTGTGAGGGCAGGTGAGGGACCTCACCCTTGTGCTTACGGAGGAAGTAAGCTTAAAACACAAAAATAATTTATATTATACCTGTGTTTCGCGAGTCCACGATGTGGGACTATCTGATCAGCCCCGATTTCACGCACGCCCGCAGAGCTTTCGTCGTGCAATTGCCCCAGCTGCTGGCCTCGCAGTGCGACTTGCTGGCCTCACTCGCTTCGCGACACCCGCGTGAGTCTGCTGCACCTGCAGCCTGGGATCCCTGGTGCCTGAAGCTGCTACGAGCTCCTCGCTGCTTCGGCCGTCAATGGCGGCAAGAGCTGCAACCTATCATACACAAGAACAGCCTATTGGCCTAATCAGATTAGCTAGAAACCTTCGCCATAGCACGGCGAAGATGATGCGCAATGCTGCAGGCCGCAGGTTGGCCTAGGCGTGCGTGCCTAGGTCAACCTGTGGTCGGAAGTGTGGGGTTGATCGGGGGGTGATTGTGGAGGTCTGGAGTGGCAGTGGAGGGGTGGACTGAGTTCCTGGTGGTGAGGCAGAGCTCACGAGAGGGTTGGTGGGCCGTGTGGAGGGGCGGAGTGGTGTGGGCGGCTCGCCGGAGGGCGATCTGAGGCGAGGACAATGGAGGTGGTTAGGCACTGTCGGGGGGTAATTGGATAAAATAGCAGTGGGAAAAGAGAGAGGAGAGGATGGAGAGGGAATCTGCGGTGATCTGGAAGGAATGGAGGCAGTGGAGTGGATGGCGAGCAACTACCGTCGTCAGGGAAGAAGGACCTTGAGGGAGGAAGCGGCGACGAAGATGAGGGCAGGGGCACGTGCGCTTGGTACGGCGCGACGTGGGAGGAAGCGGCGGAGTTGACTCTGCTGCTGGTATGGCAGCAGAGCGACGAGAAGGAGGGGAGGAGGTCGCCGGAGCTTGCGGGTCTTTTGGCCGGAGATGGGAGAGAGGAAATTTGAGGGGATCTCCGTCAAATTCAAGCTTAGGATCTGCAACAGGGTCTGGGGAGTCTTTTATAGGTGCTGGCCGCACCTTCTAGCGCGTGGAGACCGCGCAATTAACTCTGCCGGCTCGCCGGAGATGGAAGGAGGGTGGATACCCAAATCTCTCATGCGTTCGCACGAGAGATTTGGTTCACACCAGGGATCGTGTTCTGCTTTAGATGGAAGGGAATTCCTCAGAGAATCCCCCTTCCATTTCTGGGAGGGAATCTCTGAGGGATTAGAGAGTAATCCCTCTCTAAACCTCGCCGGAGCTCGGTTCTGCCCTAACAATGGCGGCAGGACCGGATTGCAAAGGGGTGAAGAACTTAGGGGGCTCTCTGCAAAGATATTCAAAAGATAGGGACTAATTTGTGATTTGGGTGTACTAAATTGCAAAGTAGGTCAAGATGTCCTCCCCTTAGGTCTAAATTTTGGTATAAACCTAATTTGGAGATAGGGAATCCAATGGTGAAGTTGGATTTTAAGTTTGACCACGTTTGACTGGACATTTTGCGTAAAAACCCAAATTAGGTTAATTGAAGAGCTAGGACCCTAATTTAGGTCAAACTGGGTTCCAAAGGCCAAATTAAGTGCTCTAAACCCTAGAGGATGTTTTTCCATGATTTTTAGAGGGTTTACTTGATTTTTATTCTGACCGAAACCTTGTTAATTTAAGCGGGTCTGTTTTAGGGTTACCAAGTGTCATTTAATTCTTAGATTGCACATAAACCCATTTCTGATTTACTCAATCCACTTTTTATCCCATTTAGACCATTTGACCTATGTTTTGCCTCTGAGAAATCCCGTTTATGTACTGCAATGGTAAATTTATAGTTTTAACCTTTATTTCATGTTTTCTTCTCAGAGCACTTGTTCCTTCAGTTAAGCCTTCTTCTAGGTTATGTAGGAGCTTTTATCTTCTTTATTGGGTCAAAATGAGCTAGTTATGGCTCATGATGAGGCTCTCATCAGCTACCAAGTCCAGCAAACTAAAGGGCAGGCAATGAAGCTGAATAATCCCTAAGCCTTAGACCTACAACATTAGCTTCGCACTTTCCTCAACCTCTTAAGGACTAATCTGGATCTTAACGAATATGTGAATGTTAAGTCCTAAAATAAGCCCAAGAGGCCTAAGATCAACACTCTTACTAGTCTCCTTATCTCTAGTACTTCAGGACTTAATCTTTCTTTTGGTTTGATCTAAAACTTAAGTAGATCCCATAATCAATTGCTATGAATATCATTTTATTTTTGATTTTTGCTCCTTTTTGACATTTTTTCCTCCTCTATTCCTCCTTAAGAAAGATTTTCAATCATTCCATAAAATTTTCCTCCCCTTTCTCCATTTTTTTTATATGTATTTTTTTGTAAGAACCCCTCAAAGAATTGAATTTCCATTTGTTTGCACTTTAACACCCCCCATGCCTAAGTTTTGCAATGTTCTCATTGTAAACTAGGTGGGTATGAATTCAGCTAGGTTCAAGATTTAGAACAGGGTCAAAGGGTAGGTGAACAAGTCGGGATGACTATTGCGGACGATTTCAAACTTTGACACAAGTACCAAAGGTGGAGTCGGCTATACTAAAGTTGAACCCTAAAGTGCAATAGAAGTGTAGCTCAAAAAGAATGATCAGAAGGGTCTTGGGTTTTTTTTGGAATGACTGGTTACCTCCCATTAAGTGCTAAATTCAATGCCTTCAACTGAGCAGAAAGTGATCAAGGAGAATGGGTGGTCAAATCAGAGGAATTTTGTATAACAAGCACCTTGATGAGTAGCCTGGTTGGTCTAACCAGGTGCTTGTTCAAGTCAATAGGTTGATGATGCAGACTAAACCCAATCAGTCTGGTGGGTTATGGATATGAATCAATAGGTATGGAGCCCACTGGATACTTTGTAGCTCAAGAAGATATGGAAATGGAAATCTAGGGTTTGGCTAAATCAGTTCAACCTAATCAAAGTAGGGGTCCTCAAAGGCTAATGGATCTGTGAAGAATGTAGGAACCCTATTGGTGGGATCAGAGAAGCATAAGATGTGATTGTTAGTCTAATCAGTGTTTGATTCCCAATCAAAAGATGGAGGTGAATCATATACAACTGGATCAAAGAGAGGTGAATTGAAGTAAACATTGATTCCAGTAGCCGGTCGAGGTTGGGATCGGATTTTAAAAGACTCTGGCTCTGGATTAGAAGGTGTGGCTTCTTTAAGGTTTAGATCATCGGCCTTAGGATCATAATCAAAGAACGGATCATGGACACTGAGGTCATAAACTGGCTCGTAATCGTCATGAAACAATGGATCTTCGAAGTTAGAGTAAGATTTGGAATCATCAGAGAATCTGTGAAAATCTGCTTCTGATCCTGATTCCAGATCGAGATTTCCACCATAGGACAAATCATGATGCATGAAATCAACAAGTTGACTTTGATCTAACCTAGTCTCAACTTCCAAGCTCAAAGAAGTGTCCTTATTAGGCATAGGCTCGGATTCTTGGCTCCTAGGGTAGATCCAATCAAATTCCAACTCTTCCAACTCCTTTGTTTCTGTATCATAAAATGGTGCAACTTGTGAAAAATCAATTCATTCTTCTGAAGAGTCTGGAGAGGTATAACATCAAATACGAACCCCAAATCACAATTCCGATTCTTGTCATATCGGGCCTTCTGATTATCCCAAATAGGCTCAGATCTAGATTCTAGGTTAAAGGTAGGAATTTGTCACTAGAATCTGGATATGGTTCTATTGGGATGTCAGAATCACTCTCAAGGATTACCTTAACAGGATAAGGTACGGGAATTACAACCTCGAGAGGTTCTAACTCTACTTTGTCATAGCTGTTTGGAGAACCAAGGCATGATGGACCAGCTTCAAGGCTCTCTAAGGTTAGCTCATAATTGGGAACACCTGCAACTAGATCCACCCAACTGACATCATGATCATGTTGATAGGCCCACTTTAGTGGACTAATTTAGTGCCTAAATACATTATTATTGGGACGTAAATGTAATTTAGAGCATGCATGATATTGACAAAATTAAGTAAGCTATAGAATTATTATTTCACGCATTACATCTTAATCAATTCGAGTCATTATGGAAGGGGCACTTTGGATGGAATCATACCTCAATTTGGAATGTCATTTTCAGCTATTTAGTTTGAACATGTAAGAAAAGAAAGAGTTCTTCAATTCCCATCTCCAATTTTGGAGAGGAGTTGACTCTCTCTTAATTAGAATATTCGCCATGAGGATTTTTGGAAGTCACGTACAAAAGAAAAAGGAAAGAAAGAAAAAAAAAGAAAACAAATAAAGAGAACCTTCCTGACTTTTCTTCCTCTAGAAGCATTCCTCTATTGGGGTTTGGGATGGAGAGAAGAAGAAGCGCTAGGGTTTGGGAGGTGGACGAGGCTGGAGGGTTTGGAGGTCTAGGAGACAGCGTCAGAGGGAGAGGATGGAAGAGACATGGGTAGCTCCATAGGCAGCCCAAAGGGTTGGTGGGATGTGGAGGCGAAGGCAAGGAGGGAATGCGGAGGTTCTGTGTTATCGTTGCAGAATGAGAGGGCATATGGCTACTGTGTGCAGGTCATTGACTTTATGCTTGGCCTGTGGGGGGTGGGGACACAAGAAGTTTGATTGTAGAGTGAAGGGGAGAATGGCTCAGCATGATGGTGGGCAAGTTAGGGCTCATGGAGCAAGTGAGATGCCATCGCCGCCACTGCCACCACCGTCAGAGGAGTTAGGGTAGGTGTATGATGTGGAAGTGCCTCAATCCGAGACCAGGGTAGTGGAGTTGGTGATCAGGGGGGCGCTCATCGGTGAGATTATGATTGGCACCTATGCCTTTGAGAATATTCAAAGCCTAGTAAGGTCTCTCTCGCTTTCCTCTCAGGGGTGGAAGTTGGCTCATTTGGGGGGGGTGAGGTTTGTGCTTTTTGATTTGGGCATGATGGTTGTGGAAAGACTCTGTTTCCTCACAACTAGCTTTAATAAGGTGACGGTGGTATGGAGACTGGTATCTCCATTTGATGGTGCTCTTCACAATCGCCCACCTCAGAGGGCTAAGACTCGAAGGGGGGTCCTAGAGATCTGGGGATTGCCGTTGCATCTAAGAACAAAGGGGATGGTGGTTGGAGTGATTTCCAACTTTGCGACTATGGTGGAGAGTGCCATGGTTGGTCTTTGTGAGGGAGATGGGAGATCGATTAAGGTTGAGGTGAAGGTGACAAGGGGGGTCCAATCCCGGATAAAGTCATCCTTAGGTGAGGGGGCAGTTCTTGGCTTCTCCAGCTGAAATTAGCTTTCTGTAGCAAGGTTATTGTGCAAGAGGAGGTTTGAACTATGTAGGTTGAGGAGATGGACACCTAGACTGACTCACATGAGGATAGAGCCAGGAGTTCTGGCAGACATAAGGCAAAAAAGAGGAAAGAGCTTCATTGGTCAGAGGTGTCGAACACTGAAATGAAGGAGATGAAGGAGCTAGACCAACCACTGTCAAAGGCTGTGTTGGAGCATGATGAAGGTGGGGGAAGGGAGCTTGTTGTTGTGCATCCTGATGTACAGAGGCAGCAAGAGGTCCATGAGGCTACTCCACAGAATCCATATAGCTTTTCCTTCTTGGCACCAGGGGAGTTGACCTATGGGGTGGGTTCTTCATCAAGGGGGAAGTATGTGAGGTCGCCATATAAATTGAGGGGAAGGAGTGTTGTTGGAGGCCAATCTTATAATGAAGGGAAGATAGCAGACATTCTAAAGGTTGAGAAGATGGCCGGGGAGTAGCAGGGAGCCTCAAAGTTCTGGGGATGAAGGTGCTCACTTGGAATGTGCGTGGGTTGCGCAATAGAGTGCGAAGGGCATCGTTGGCTTGATATCTTCATGAGTGGGAGGTGGATTGTGCTTTGGTACAGGAGACACACATAGAAGGAGGGGATTCTCTCTGGCAATCGCTGTTACAAGGGAGCAGGCTAATTTTAGAGTCGTGAATGCGATTGGAAGGGCAAGAGAGCTAGCTGTTTGGTGGAAGAAGTCCAGTCAGAGTTTGAAAGAGGTTTGGAGGGGTAACTTTGTGCTCTTGTTCAGATTTCAAGCAATTGGGGATGTGCAAGAGCTGGTTTTTTCATGTGTGTATGGTCCTTGTGCGGATAATTTGAGAAACAAGCTCTGGCAGGAGCTGCGTGTGATGGCGAGCAATACAAATGGGTTGCCTTGGCTTGTAGGTGGGGATTTCAATAGTGTTCTATTTGTGAATGATCGACGGAATGGAAGGGTGGACAGGACCTCGCTTAGCTTTCAGTTAGTGGTGTCGGAGGTGGGTTTGAATGAATATCCTTCAGCGGGGGCTGAGTTCACTTGGCGTGGGGGTAATGGACTGGTCTCTAAGTTGGATAGGTTTTTTGGGAGTGTGAAGATCTTAGAGCGATATCAACTCTCGTCGATCATGGGGTTGGCTCGTCCTTTTTCTGACCACACCCCACTACTTTCGGATAGCGGGGAGGAGTCCCATTGGGGCACTTATTTTAAATTCAGGAAGTCTTGGCTGAGGGAGGAAGGCTTCAAGGAGATGGTTGGCTGCTAGTGGGCACAGAAGAAGGTGGAAGGATCATCCACCTATTGTTTGGCTATGAAATTGAATGACCTGAGAGTGATGTTGAGGGAGTATAGGCAAACAGTAGAGATCATTAGAAATTAGAGGCGGTCTGAAGCTATGTCTATGGTGTGTTTACTGGATGAGAAGGAGAACAGGGAGTGGTTGGCAGTGGACGAGGAGTCACAGAGAAAGCATTGGCAGGGAATGATTCAAGCTGAGGACAAGACTAGGGAAATGGATTGGCGTGAAAAGTCTAGGCAGTTATGGTTGAAAGAGGGGGATGCAAACATGAGGTTCTTGTTGGTGCTAGAGCACCACGATCATTTGTTTTGATGATAACAAAACACGTGTCATTTAACATTTGCACTTTGAGTCCTAGATTGCAGGTCAATCGCAAATGGATACGTTATTAGACGGAGTTCGAGCTCGCATCCAGGACGGATTGGAGGAGCTTGATGGAAAACAGAGGAGATTCGCGAGGAGCGATAGATTGAAGAAGGAAGGAGATGAAGAATAGGATGATTTCCTTCTCTTGTACTCCTTGTATTTTTTGTTTCTTCTGTTGCTCTTTATTTTTGTTACTTAGATTCATGTTAAAGAGCCTCAAAGTACCC
Organism: Thalassia testudinum; assembly: GCA_037157565.1. NCBI lineage: Eukaryota > Viridiplantae > Streptophyta > Magnoliopsida > Alismatales > Hydrocharitaceae > Thalassia > Thalassia testudinum. Next base: position 11,639,688 of record JAZHRO010000044.1, on the reverse strand, counting down.
TAACAGTAGTCCTAGGAACACCTGCACAACCCTAGGATACTTAGGTTTTCTGTAGAATACTTAGAAAACCAATATAGGGTTCAAACAGAGTTTCCAGACGTCTAATTCCCAAATCAGACGTCTGATAAAGTATTTTAAGACGTCTGACTGTTGTTTCAGACGTCTGATAACTGTTAGGCTGGACATAGTTAGTTCTGTCTGATGAAATCATACGTCCAGACCTTAGACCAGACGTCTTAGGAGACGTCTGATGACTTTGCCAAACGTCCAATTAGTGGACCGTTGGCTGGCTCAGCAAACACTCAAGAATATGACCGTTAGAGCCTTATCAGACGTCCATAGGACTGTCCAGACGTCTGATAATTGACCGTTTTGCCTCGGCTGACCCAAAATCTCTTCTCCGAGATTTTCTAGCCGTTGCAACGTTTGGAAATCCATTCCCACAGAAAAAGTAGGTTTCCAGACATCCAGACATAGTGCCAGACGTCCTATATGTCGTCTGATGGACTTGCACAAAAACCCTGTTTAGATCTGATCCAAGTTAGGAAGAGACCCGCCCAAAATCAGACATCTGAAATTGGAATCAGACGTCTTAAAGTGAACTTCCAGACGTCTGATGCCAGAATTAGACGTCAGATAAGCCTGTCAGAGCAATGATTGTTCCTGATTTCAGGCTGATTCTCTTGGGCTTTGTTCCCAACGGCTATAGAACCTTTCCTAAGCCTTCCAAAGCCTTCTTAAGGCCTCTATAAATAGAGGGGAACCTTTGCAACACAAACACACACCTAGAGAGACCAAGATACACAAGAAACACTTTGTAATACACTTTCCACTCTCTTGTGTCCTAGCTAGCTCTTGCTCTCCAAGCTCAAGTTCCATTCTCTTGAGAGCATCAAGCTATTGCGCACCCGCTTTCCCGCTGTTGTTCACGAGAGAGAAGTTGCGCCGTCGTGTGGCTCACACACCGCGTCATCAACTCGACGCACTCCTTGCAAAGGGGAGTTTCCTAATTCCTATAGAAGCTAGGTTTAAAATTACTTTGTTGGCTCTATAGGATTACTTGTTTATTTTATCTTTGTTATTTGGTTGGGTATTCGCTTTGCGAATTCCCGTCTCCTTCGCGAGACAAAATCCTTCTCATGAAGAGAAGGAGTTGAGGTACGCTACCCTCGTTTAAGTAGCGTGGTTGTATTGAGGTTGAATCACCCTCATTTAAAGTGATTCGGTTTAGTGGATTTTGATCAACTTGGTTGATTGGAAAATCCTAACTCGAGAGGGTTAGGTGGTGGTTCTCACCCGGTTTGGGTTTCCACCTAAAAATACTCTGTGCCTTTTGTGTGATTGTTATTTTGTGAAGATTGTTTATTTTATTTCCGCAATTATTACGTCACCCCCTCCTGGTAGGGCCGGAAATTTCAGTTCTTTCGTATGGTAGTGAGTGCTAGAAGGAGAGTGAATTTCATCTCTTCTTTGAAGAGTGGGGATTCGGTGCTTACATCCTCTGATGAAATTAGAAGAGAGACGGCTAGGTATTTCAAGGAAGCCTCAAGAATGAGAGGGATAGGGGGTGGAGAATGACAGCCTCAAACTTCCCCTGGGTGGGAAGCTCAACAGTTGCTAAGCTGATTGAAAATATTTCAGATAAAGAGGTAGTGGAGGCCATGGCTAGATTGAATGCAGAGGGCTCTCTAGGTCCAGATGGATTTCAGGTCTTTTTCTACAGGGAATTCTAGCCAGTGGTCAAAGGGGATGTGATGGAGGTTATTAGAGAGTTTCAAAGGGGCAACTCGGGCATGGAGAGAATAAACAAATATTACTTGTTTCTATTACCTAAGTGCATTGGGGCAGAGATTCTGTCTGATTTTAGACCCATTGCGCTGTTGAAGTTAATTTACCATATCATTAGTAAGGTATTAGCAAACCAGTTGAAGTGTGTGTTGTCCGACTTGATTAGTCTGGTGCAAGCGGCATTTCTCCCAAATAGCCTTTACAAGAGTATTACATTGTGGCACAAGAGGTGGTCTCTGTTGGTGCTAGAGCACTACGATCATTTGTTTCGATGATAACAAAACATGTGTTATTTAACATTTGCACTTGGAGTCTTAGATTTCAGGTCAATTGCAAATGTAGACGTGATTAGACGGAATTCGAGCTCGCATCCAAGACGGATTGGAGGAGCTTGATGGAGAACAGAGGAGATTCGCGAGGAGCGATAGATTGAAGATGGAAGGACACGAAGAATAGGATAGAATTTTATTTATTACTTTCATGTACTTTTTTCTTTATTTTCTTGCTCTTTATTTCCTTAGAACATTATGTTAAAGAGCCTCAAAGTACCCTAACAGTAGTCCTAGGAACACCGGCACAACCCTAGGATACTTAGGTTTTCTGTAGAGAACTTAGAAAACCAATATAGGGTTCAAACATCATTTCCAGACGTCTAATTCCAAAATCAGACGTCTGATAATGTGTTTTAAGACGTCTGACTGTTGATTCAGACGTCTGATAACATTTAGGCTGGACATAGTTCTGTCTAATGAAATCAGACGTCCAGACCTTAGACTAGACGTCTTAGGCGACGTCTGATGACTTTACCAGACGTCCAATTAGTGGACCATTGGCTCGCTTTTCAAACACTCAAGGATATGACCGTTAGAGCCTTATCAGACGTCCTTAAGCCTTTCCAGACGTCTGATAATTGACCGTTTAGCCTCGACTGACCCGAAAATCTCTTCTCAGAGATTTTCTAGCCATTGCAAATCCATTCCCACGAAAAAGTAGGTTTCCAGACATCCAGACATAGTGCCAGACGTCCTGTATGTCGTCTGATGGACTTACGCTAGAACCCTGTTTAGATCTGATTCAAGTCAGGAAGAGACCCGCCCAAAATCAGATGTCTGACCTTATTTTCAGACGTCTTAAAGTGGTCTTCCAGACGTCTGATGCCAGAATCAGACGTCTGATAACCCTGTCAGTGCAATGATTGTTCCTGATTTCGGGTTGATTCACTTGGGCTTTGCACCCAACGGCTATGGAGCCTTTCCTAAGCCATCCAAAGCCTTCCTAAGGCCTCTATAAATAGAGGGGAACCTCTTGCACACAAACACACACCTAGAAACACAAGACATACCCAAGCAACATACTTTCTACCATTTTGTGTCTCTCTTGCTCTCAAAGCTCAAGTTCTGCATCTTGAGAGCATCAAGCTTTGCGCACCCGCTCTCCCACCGTAGTTCACGAGAGCGACGTAGCGCCGTCGTGTTGTTCACGCATCCGCGTCGCCGACGCACTCCTTTCAAAGGGAAGCATCCTATTTCTTATAGAAGCCTAGGTTTAATATTACTTTGTTGGCTCTATAGGACTATTTGTTATTTTATCTTTGTTATTTTGTTGGGTATTCGCTTTGCGAATTCCTGTCTCCTTCATGGGACAAAATCCTTCTCGTGGAGAGAAGGGGTTGAGGAACGCTACCCTCGCACTTGTAGCGTGATTATAATTGAGGTTGAATCACCCTCGTTTAAAGTGATTCGTTTAGTGGATTTTGATCAACTTGGTTGATCGGAAAATCCTAACTCGAGAGGGTTAGGTGGTGGTTTTCACCCGGTTTGGGTTTCCACCTAAAAATCTTTGTGTACTTTGTGTGATTGTATTTTGTGAGATTGTTTATATTTTTTTTCCGCAATTATTACGTCACCCCTCCTACTAGGGACGAATCTACAATTGGTATCAGAGCAGGTCTTGCTGTTTCGGCGTAACAACCCAGCAAGAAGATCTGAGGGAAGCACTTCCGCGGGTAGGATTTCTGAGGGCCAGTCTACGACTCGTCCGCCATTCTTCGACGGGAAAAACTACCCTTACTGGAAGCTGCTGATGAAGACATGGCTTCGAGCCACCGATTTCACGATTTGGGCCAGGTGCGAGACCCCCTTCGACATTCCACAAAAAACCGCCACAGGATACTCGCAGCAGTAGATTCGGGAGCTCTCTCTCAACGCGAAAACAATGAACGCGTTGTATTGCGTGCTCAGCTCGGAGGAGTTCAACAGAATCTCGCAATGCGCTACCGCATACGAGATTTGGCACACACTTGAGGTAACTCACGAAGGTACCTTTGAGGTAAAAACCTCTAAAATTAATTTACTTTCTCAAGAATTTAAATCTTTTTCAATGAAATCTAACGAATCTTTAAGTGAGATGAACACTAGGTTCACTCTCATTGTAAATAACTTGAAAGCTTTAGGGAAGACTTTCATCAAGGGGGAGCTTCAAGGGAAGCTTCTTCATTCCCTTGGACCGGAATGGGAACAGAAAGTCACCGCCATCAAGGAGGCAAACGAAGTGGAGGAGCTCAACATGGAAGATCTCCTAGGCAATCTAATGGCCTACGAGACAAAGTTGAAGCAAAAGAAGAAGGATACACCGGAGCCTAAATCAAAAAAGATTCTCGCCTTCAGAGCCGCGTCGGATAGCGAGGTAAGTTCCGACGACGAAGACTTTAGAATTTTACCTAAAAAATTTTCCAAGTTTTGTAGGGAATTAAAGAAAGAGAAAAGGAGAAGAAGGAAAGTCCGAGACGTTGCTACCACTGCAACGAGAAATGGCACCTATGACCAGAGTGCCCTCTTCTCAAAAAGGAGAAGAAGAAGGAAACGGAAAAGAGATCTAAGAAGAAGGCGTTCCAAGCCACTTGGGATGATTCCAGCTCGGAGGAAGAAGAAGAAGAAAAGTCCATAGAAGAAGAAACCACTTGCTTCAGTTTCATGGCCAGAGGAAGCGACAGTGAAAGCGGAAGCGACTCAGACAACGAGGTAAGTTACGACTTACAAGAAGCTTTTAATGAACTTTTTGAAGTTAGTAAAGCACTTAAGATAGAAAATAAAAGTATGAAAAAGAATCTTAGTTTTCTTAGAAGTGAAAATGACAGGTTAGAAGTAAAACTTAAGGATCTAGAAGCTAGTCCTAAAAATGATAACCTATTATTAGAAAATCATAACCTCATCAGTGAAAATAATAAATTGATTGAGGAAAATGTTAGTCTAAAAATAGAAATTTCTGATTTAAAGACTAAGATGAATATTATAGAAAAAGAAATTGCATGTCTTAGGGAAAACTCTAACAAATTAATCAACAAAGTAGATGATTTATATAGCCCTAAGATTGAGAAAGGATCTCTATCAAGGAGACCTGCTAACAGATCCGGATCCAAGCCCACTTGGATACCGAAAAAAGAATTGGAATCTTATTTTGTAGGCTTCACGGATGACTACAACACAAAGGATTGGACCTACAAGCTCAAAGCTGGTCAACTCAAGTTGGGAGAACCAAGGAGTAGACCAAGGAGGAGAACAAGAAGACCGATGAGATGGCAAACAAACGATGGACCCGCCGCACGTCGACCACTAGACTGGAGACCGGCGCCAATGCCCGGGCCTCCAAGCTATGGATGGGAGCCCCATCCGATGTGGCATCCACCATCACCATTCGGGCCATTTTATTGGCCATGGTAGGTGAGGTAAAACCCTTTACCCTATCCTTTTATCATAAGCATGTAGATAGGGGGAGCAAAAAAATTATAAGCTAATTGTCAATTTTTAAGGGGGAGATATAAGGTAGCTAAATTTCCTTTAGAAAGGGGGAGAAAAATAATAGCTATCTTGTTGTTATAAAAAAGGGGGAGGACATTACCTTTGTTGAAAGAAATTTATAGAACAGCATGTTTTAAGGGGGAGTTATATAAATTTTAAAATCAATCAAACCTTTTTGATAATGTCAAAAAGGGGGAGGTTTTTTTGCATTATTTATGATTTTGTCATCATCAAAAAGGGGGAGATTATTGGTGCTAGAGCACCACGATCATTTGTTTTGATGATAACAAAACACGTGTTATTTAACATTTGCACTTGGAGTCTTAGATTTCAGGTCAATTGCAAATGTAGACGTGATTAGACGGAATTCGAGCTCACATCTAGGACAGATTGGAGGAGCTTAATGGAGAACAGAGGAGATTCGCAAGGAGCGATAGATTGAAGATGGAAGGACACGAAGAATAGGATAGAATTCTATTTATTCCTTTCATGTACTTTTGTCTTTATTTTCTTGCTCTTTATTTCTTTAGAACATTATGTTAAAGAGCCTCAAATTACCCTAACAGTAGTCCTAGGAACACCGGCACAACCCTAGGATACTTAGGTTTTCTGTAGAGAACTTAGAAAACCAATATAGGGTTCAAACAGCATTTCCAGATGTCTGATAATGTGTTTTAAGACGTCTGACTGTTGATTCAGACGTCTGATAACATTTAGGCTGGACATAGTTCTGTCTGATGAAATCAGACGTCCAGACCTTACACCAGACATCTTAGGAGACGTCTGATGACTTTGCCAGATGTCCAATTAGTGGACCGTTGGCTCGCTTTTCAAACACTCGAGGATATGACCGTTAGAGCCTTATCAGACATCCTTAAGCCTTTCCAGACGTCTGATAATTGACCGTTTAGCCTCGACTGACCCGAAAATCTCTTCTCAGATATTTTCTAGCCATTGCAAATCCATTCCCACAAAAAAGTAGGTTTCCAGACGTCCTGTATGTCGTCTGATGGACTTGTGCTAGAACCCTGTTTAGATCTGATTCAAGTCAGGAAGAGACCCGCCCAAAATCAGACGTCTGACCTTATTTTCAGACGTCTTAAAGTGGTCTTCCAGACGTCTGATAACCCTGTCAGTGCAATGATTGTTCCTGATTTCGGGTTGATTCACTTGGGCTTTGCACCCAACGGCTATGGAGCCTTTCCTAAGCCATCCAAAGCCTTCCTAAGGCCTCTATAAATAGAGGGGAACCTCTTGCACACAAACACACACCTATAAACACAAGACACACCCAAGCAACATACTTTCTACCATTTTGTGTCTCTCTTGCTCTCAAAGCTCAAGTTCTACATCTTGAGAGCATCAAGCTTTGCGCACCCGCTCTCCTACCGTAGTTCACGAGAGCGACGTAGCGCTGTCGTGTTGTTCACGCATCCGCGTCGCTGACGCACTCCTTTCAAAGGGAAGCATCCTATTTCTTATAGAAGCCTAGGTTTAATTTTGCTTTGTTGGCTCTATAGGACTATTTGTTATTTTATCTTTGTTATTTTGTTGGGTATTCGCTTTGCGAATTCCCGTCTCCTTTGTGGGACAAAATCCTTCTCGTGGAGAGAAGGGGTTGAGGAACGCTACCCTCGCACTTGTAGTGTGGTTGTAATTGAGGTTGAATCACCCTCGTTTAAGGTGATTCGTTTAGTGGATTTTGATCAACTTGGTTGATCGAAAAATCTTAACTCGAGAGGGTTAGGTGGTGGTTTTCACCCGGTTTGGGTTTCCACCTAAAAATTTTTGTGTACTTTGTGTGATTGTATTTTGTGAGATTGTTTATATTTTATTTCCACAATTATTACGTCACCCCTCCTACTAGGGACGAATCTACAGTCTCTGGATGGAAGAGGAGAACGACCAGAGCATTCATGTGGAAGGTTGATTTTAGCAAAGCTTACGATTTGGTAGAATGGCCATATTTGTGGGAGATTTTTAAGAGGGGCTTCCCTCCCCTGTCAATTCAATGGATGAAGAGGTGTATTGTCACTTCCTCCTCCCCACTTGTGATTGGGAAGCTCTATGGAGTGTGGATTCAGCCACAATGTGGGGTGCGACAAGGATGTCCTTTGGCCTCGCTTATCTTTAATTTGGCAGTGGACACCATTGTGCAGTTTAGCTTCAAGTTGGCAGATGCGGGTATGGTTAGGGGATATTCGTTATCAAATTCTCGAGCTCTAGCACCTGTATTGTAGTATGCTATTGACACCGTGTTTTCTTGTAGAAGGTGGGTTCAGTGAGGCGGAGTCTCTATTTATTATGATTAGTATATTCGGTGAGATTTCGAGCTTGCAATTAAATGCGGCAAAGTCATCCTTGATCTATTTCGGTATGATAGCTAGGGAGAGTGAAGCAATTTCAGCTAGCTTGCATACATCCTCATCCATACTTCCGGTGAGATACTGGGGCTTACCTTTGACAAATAAGAAGTTGAACAAGAGTGATTGGGCCTCTCTCTTTGAGAAGGTAAATGCAAGACTGGAGTCTTGGAGTAGTAGGTTTCTGTCGAAGGGTGGACAGCTGATCTTGCTAAATTCAGTCAGCACCTCGATTCTGATTTTTTTTTCTTGGTATTCAAGCCTCCGAAGTCTATTTAGAAGAGGTTGGATGTGATGCGGAAGCACTTCTTCTGGAAGGGTGTGAAGGTGGAAGGCAGGTTCCTACATTCGATGAAGTGGCAGCACCTCTGTAGGCCATAGTCAAAGGGAGGATTGGGCATTCGATCTTTGAAAGAGTTCAATGATGCTTTGCTTCTGAAGTAGGCAATCAAGTTAACCATGGAAGATGGCAAATTGTGGTCCCAGTTAATTAAAGAGTCATATGGCCCTACACAGGTGCAGATGTGGAGTAAAACCCCAAGTCGATCGTCATCGTTTTAGCAGTCAGTGAGGAGGGCAGTCCAAGATCATTGGTCAAAGTTTGCACCTACACTGGGGGATGGCAAAAACTTTGCATTTTGGGATGATGAGTGGTCTAATTTGGGCAAGCTAAGTGAGGAATACCCAAGGGTCTTTTCTGCTACAGCAGATAGCAGGGTGTCAGTTAGGGAATGCTGGGACGAGGCAACTGGTAGGTGGGCTCTTACTGCAGCTGCTGCACGTGAGGGGGGAAGAACTCAAATAGAGCAGGAGAGGCTTCTTGCTGATTTGGCTGCATTCCAGCCAGCAGAAGGGGAGGATGGCTATCAGTGGATACATGGTCAGTTTACATCTACCAAGGCTTACAAGAGGCTGATGGCTAGCATGGCTGGTGCTCCCACATCTGCAGATTCTGATTGTGCCAAGGTGTGGAAAATGAAAATTCCTCTCAATCTTAAAATCTTCCTTTGGTTATGTAGGCAGGATTGGCTTGTAACTGGCAAATTAAGAAGTCGGAGGCTAGGTGCTCCACCGCAGAGTTGTCCATTGTGTGAGTTTGATATAGATAACAGGATGCATCTCTTCACTTCTTGCTTGGTGATAGACCAGATCTGGAGGGGAGTATGTGGGGAACCTTTACCCATTTGGGACGACCTTTGGAGGAAAATTTTGATCATGTTTGATTGGGAAATTTGCATAGAATCCTAAATTAAGGTAAAATCTCGTCTCAGACTGTTCAAGGTCGAAATAGGTTCAGATGGTCAAACCAAGGGTACCAAACCTCTCAGAATATTTTTCTATGAATTTTAGGAGGTTTAGATGAATTTTATCCTAACCAAAACCTCTTCAATTTAAGTGGGTCTGAAATTAGGATTTTGGTGTGTTGTTTTAGTTCTCAGAATGCGTGAAACCCTGTTTCTGTCAATGTTGACCCACTCTTTGGACTTTAATGCTCAATTGACCTTTAATTAACCCCTAGGTGACCCCGTGGTTACTCTGCATTTATGATGTGATGTTAAAACTACAGAATTAGCCATGTTTTAATGTTCTCTCAAAATGGATTTGAGTGGAATTATGGCTCTCAAGCGATTATTTAGGAACATTTATCTTTGGATTACCACTACTTCAAGTCAGTTATGGCTAATGGTGGTGTTACCATCGCTCACTTGGGATGCATCCTCTCTGTTTATTCTTTCACGGGACCCCGCGTATCAAGAGCCCATGAATAATTTGGACCTGGTTCCCTACGATCAGGGTTACGTGCCTCATGATGATTATGGTGCATATTCCCTTGATGAATATACATCTCAAACATCTTCGACACTAGACTATACCCATACTCTGAGATGTATAACCCAGGTTGGTGCCAGCATCCAAACTTCTCCTGGTCTAGTAATGCACAGAGACAAAATCAAGATCCACGATACCAGACTAGGCAATGTGAGAATGCGTTGAACATGTACCCTAGGCAACAACCATTCCTGTCTCAGCAGCAGTCACAGTCTATTTGCTAGCCATTGCATAATACTACCACTTATCCTCTAAGGTGGGCTGACCCTTTGGAGGAGTTAAAAGAATCAATATGACAATCGAATCATGACAATCTAAAGCTCATGAAAGCAATGGCCAACCAAATACAAAACGTCCAAAATACACAGAACCAGCTACTACAAGAACATAGATTATAGGGAGCCTTACCCTCCCAACCTGTCCCAAACCCAAGATATGTGCAGAACTAAGGTGCCTTGCCTAGGTTGCAAGCACCACAAGGACAGGCACATGCAGTACTCGAAGCACCTCTTACACTACCTGGTTATGTGCAAGGTCAACCTGCTTTATTGTCGAACCCATCCTTTTATGCCCCTTCCACTCCTTTGCCACCTTAGGAACAGTATGCCAATGCAAATGTGATAAACGCTAGTTTTTCATCATTCTTATGCATTAACAAACATAGCTCTTAGGATTTTACTCCGTAAATGGGTTTTTCTGTTGCATTTAGGCATTAATTAGGATGGGCATGCATTTTACATTTTTATTATCTTTTTAATGTGTTTTTGTGAGTGTTAGGGATATACAGATTGATAGATCTCTAAAACCCTGGCACTCAAGAAGGCAACTAGTGAAGGAGAAGCCCAAACCAGTTGGAACTCAGCTTTATCTATTTCACCATAGCTGAAATCCAACTCACTTGAACTAAGGTTAGCTCATCCTAGCTCCATTCAGCTCATCTCAGCTGAATGGCAGCTCAAGAGAGCTCATCTTAGCTCACTTTAGCTCAAGTTAGCTCAGATCCAGCTTAACTTAGCTGGGTCTAGCTCATCTCAGCTCCCATCAGTTCACTGGGAGCTCTAGCTAGCTCAACTGAGTTGATTGGACTTCACCCTAGCTCAGGTCCAACTACATCTAGCTCCACTCAACTCCAACCAGCTGAAGATGACTTCATCATAGCTCAGGAAGCTCAAGTCCAGCTCCCGGGGACTCAACTTAGCTTAACTTAGTTGAGCTAAGCTACCTTAGCTACCTCAACTAGCTAGGTCCTCCTCAAGAGCATCAGACCTAGCTCACCTCATCTCCTTTCAGCAGAAGCCAACTTGCTTTAGCTTGGCTAAGCAGCTAGCAAAGAACTAGCAAGCTAAGCCAGCTAAAATAGCTCCATGCCACCCTCTTCAGCAGCTTCTAGATCTAGTTCAGCTCTAGACTTCTTCTGTCTAGCTCCTCCCCTCAAACCCTAGCTCCATTTGCCTACTCCTCTACTCTATTACTAGCTAAGATAGCTTAGCTAGCTTAGCTTAGTTATACTCCAACTTCCTTAGCCATCCACCACCCTAAAACCCTACCTAACTAGCTCCAACAAGTAACCCAACCTAGGTCCACCTAAGCTCTACCTAGTCCACCCCTAAGTTCGCAGCAACATAGCCACCTCTTCACCCCTCAACCACCACCAAAGGGCACTAAAAGTTGGCGCCAAAAACACCCTTAACCACCCCCTCTTTGGCGCCAACTTTTCCCTCCAAAAATACCCTCATCTCAACCCTACACCTACTCTCTCAACCCATCACCATCCACCTAACCCCCCTTCTAGAAGCCCCTAGGTTGGCACCAATTTGGTGGTGTCTCTCCATCACCATGAGCCACCAACACCACCATAACTACCACCCCATGTGACCCTTAAGTTGGCGCCAACCCCTCCTAGCCCTAGGATCTCTAACCACCTCCCAAAACCTAATCCTAGCCCTGCATCATCTCCACACCAACCACCACCTTCCCTTCCTATAAATACACCATTAACTACCCACATTTCTCCATCTCTTCCATTAGTTTAATTCCACCCTATATCCACCATAACTCACGGCCAAGAAGAAGGAGGAGAGAAGAAGATTCAGGGAGCATCCTACTCGCCCCCTTGGTGCCTTCTTCCCCTTCTCTCTTCTCCTTGTGCCATGCCAAGAGGAGGAGCAAATTCTTATCTTGGAGGATGGACATGCATTGGAGGAGGAAGGGTGGTGCACACCCACCCTTGGAGAGCAAGTGCACGCCCCCCTTGTGTGCCTGCCAGGAGACCACACCTTGTAAGAGCCTTTCAAGGAAGGAGAAGAAGGAGCTTCTTTTCAAGTCAAGGAGCTACTAGGCTTGGAGCAAGAAGCCCCTGTTCTTCACCAACATCATCAGGATTAGTGTTTTATTTATTTGTATTTTTGTTGCTAGTAGTAGAAGTATTCCTCTACTAGGGCTTTGTATAAAACACTTTTGCATTAATCAAGTTGCCTTCTTTTGAATTTTTGTTGCAATTGTTTTCTTTGTCTCTAGCACTCTTCACTCCCTCTCCCTAATTACTCTAGGCCTCCATGTGCGTAGGGTGAGCTTAGGGAGAGGAATTATTTGTCACTTAGGTTTTAACTTAGTGATTGTAGGTGTTAGTTGCTTTTCCGTCAACAATTTGCATTTCACCTTCATTATTTCAAAACATAAAAATTATTTATTGAAAAAGACCAAAAAGAAAGTTGTTTTCCATTTTGAAGAAAGAGATTAGATTTTGCAAACATTTGGCTTCCTTGGACAACCCTAGATACTTCCCTATCTAGGTCTTATAAATTCAAAAGCGAAACAATTTTACACGTTGGAACAACTCATAAAAACCTAAGTTTACAAAACGTGTAAAATCCTGATCAAAAGGCTGTCACCTTAAGAAGAGGAAAATTATACGGGACCCACCATGTAGGCAGGTGGGTCATGATTCTTTTTGTCCTCTACCATAGGATGGCTCATCCTCATCCTCTCAGGAGCTTCCTAAGGTAGATAAGGGCAAACGACCTCTGATAAACCCTTAGATTCCCAGCCCTTTTCCTGAAGCTCTTATGTGGGATTTAGTGAAGAAAAAGGGATCAAGGAATGTTGAAGACTTGAAAGCCACATTTAAGGAAGTCCACATTTAGGTCCCCCTCCTCGAAGCAATTGATCACATTCCTATTGTCACTAGGTTCAAGGACTATTGTACCTCGTGACAATAGTAGAAAATAGGATGACAGGCGGTACTATTAGAGGCCAACGCTATTATTCTAGCTAACTTACTGCCAAAGAAGAAAGACCCTAGTATACCACTCATTTCCTACTTTTTGTAGGACTCTCCATTTGATCGGGCCCTTCTAGATTTAGGTTCATCCATCAACTTGACTCCAACTGCCGTATTTGATCGATTTCGATTTGGGGAGTTAAAACCCATCTCAGTAACCATTCAGTTGGCTGATCGATCGAAGAAAACGTCGAGGGGGGTGGTTGAAAATGTCATAGTAAAAGTCCGTGGATTCTGCTTTCCAGCAGATTTTTTTGTTTTAGACATGGAGGTTCCTCCTAACCTCCACAATGCACCAATCATTTTGGGTTGCCCATTTTTGGCGACAACCCGAGCGAACATCGATTATGTATGCAGGTGTATGGAGATTTCCCTAGGTAACAAAAGACTTCGATTGGATATCTTCAGGGCATCAAAAAATTTCAACTGTGATCTGATTGAGGATGGTGAAGATGAGAACTTGGCATGTTGTGGGAACATTGATCTTCTCTACAGTGACCCAATGTCACATTCATCTTCACTATCAAGGTTTTTGGACATCAATCCACATAGGACTGAGACTTAACACATTGCATATTTCATCCACAGGATTTGATTGTTTGGGGTGTTTTCTGACTTTAACACCCCAAATTTTGATATTTCCAATACATCACTTCCTGATTCGCCCTTGCTAGTGCAGGATGGAATGATTGCTCCTGACGAATTTGGGCCACCTGAGAGACATGTAGATGGGATCCTCAATCCATGTCTGCACTTGATGGCATATCCAAATCATAGTGTGGGGAGCACGAGATCAGTTTTTGCTACCTCTGCTCAAGGGGAAAACTTTGGATACCTAGTGAGACACTTGGGCACCAACCTATGGTCACGCTTACCCTTGTTGGGACCCCATGGTCATAATGGGGCGGGATCTGAACCTTGTTTCCTCACCGATGCAGTCACTGCCGACCTCCTTTCAAGTGTGGGGTCAGTAGATGGTAACACTTATCGGGATTCTTAGATTTACACTGCCGATTCTTCTCCTCCACTGTAGGAATCTTCTCCTGTAGACGATTCTATACCCTCCCCACCCGTGATTGAACCCAAGACCTTACCTGATTCATTGTAATATGTGTTCTTGGGTGATAGTGAGACATACACGGTTATTATCGGTTCTCACTTTACCCAAGAACAGGAGCAGTGATTGATTTTTGTACTTCAAGCACATAAGGCTGCTATTGGGTGGAGTATTGTTGATCTCCACGGTATTCGCCCATCTTATTGCATTCATCATATATACATGGATGAGGGGACGAAACCTTCTCAACAACCTCAAGGACGGCTAAATCCGAATATGCTGGAGGTTGTAAAAAAGGAGATCATCAAATGGTTGGATGCTGATATTGCATATCCTATAGCCAACAACCAATGGGTGAGTCCCATCCAGATCGTGCCTAAGAAGGCAGGACTCACAGTAATCAGAAATGAAAAAAGTGAATCCATCCCGACCGGCACTGCTACCTCATGGTAGGTCTACATCGATTATCGAAAGTTGAATACGGCTAACAAAAAGGATCATTTTCCTTTACCTTGCATTGGCCAAATCTTGGAAAGGTTAGCGGGTGAAGCTTCTTTTATTTCTTGGATGGATACTCCAGGTATAATTAGGTTGTGATTAACTTAGAAGATCAAGATAAGACAACTTTCACATGTCCCTTTGGTGCATTCACCTTTAAGTGAATGTCCTTTGGCCTCTGCAATGCACCTGCAACTTTTCAGCATTGCATGATGGCCATATTCTCTGACATGGTTGGGAATTTCTTGGAAGTATTTATTGATGATTTCTTCATTTTTGAAGATAATTTTCAGTCTTGTCTTGATAACCTTACTAAGATTCTGAGGAGGTGTATTGAAGTTAACCTAGTACTTCCATGCGAGAAAAGCCATTTTATGGTGAGGGATGGCACATTACTCGATCACAGGATCTCTACAAATAGACTTGAGGTTGACTAAGCTAAATTAGATGTTATTTCCTGATTACCCCCACCTAACTTGGTCAAATAGATTAAATCCTTCCTGGGTCACATTGGATTTTATAGGAGATTCATTCAAGATTTCTCGAAAACTGCTCATCCCTTGACGAATCTTCTTGTAGCCATCGTCCCATTTAATTTTGATTCCTCATGTCTCAACACTTTCGAGACTTTATGAAGCGTTGTTTCTGATTTCCTGATTCTCCAACCACCCGACTGGTCTCTCGATTTCGAGATAATGTGTGACGCCTCTGATTTTGCTGTCGGAGCCATTATAATCCAACATTGGGAATGCCACCCCTTCATCATATACTACGTTAATAAAATGCTGAATAAGACACCGTAATTACATGGTTACTGAAAAGGAGCTGCTAGTTGACATATTCAGGTTGGAGAAATTCCATTCTTATCTTCTTGGATCAAAAGTTATCATATTTACTTATCACTCCGCCCTCCCACATTTGTTGGTAAATGATGATAACATTATCATCAGCCATATTTAGCTTTATTTAATCATAATCAAGGAATAAATGATCCTACATAACCGCCAGAGAGCCATAATTCATTGCATAATCATTCTGAGAGAAAGATAAGAAAATAGGGGTAAAACTGCAGTTTTAATAGCATATCTCAATTGCAGTACAATCATAGGATTTCTTCAAGGATTAATTAAGGATCAAATGATCTTAAATGTCTAACAAGTGAGTCCATATAGACAGAAAAGGGCTTTCACGTGTTTTGAGAATTAAATGACATCTAAAACCCTAAAAATAGACCCGCTTAATTAACTGAGGTTCTTGTCAGGATAAAATTCACCTAAACCCTTTAAAATTTGTAGAAAAATATTCTAAGGTTTGGTATGCTTGATTTGACCATTGGAACCCAATTTGACCCAAAATAGAGCCATAGATACACTTTTGCTCTAATTTGGGTTTTTGCATAAATTAAACCAAAATATAACTTTGCCATTGGATTCCTTGGGTCCAAATTAGGTTTGTACCAAAATTTGTGCCCAATCTAAGATCATCTTGACCTAGTTTGCAATTTGGTCTTGTCTGATTCTTTTATCTCACACTCACGCCCCTAACTTTTGAATTTCTTACAAATAGTCCCTAGCTTTGTCATCTTCTTCACAAATAGGTCCCTCCTGCCCTCAACTCCTAATCCTAAAGCTCCGACGACCTTAATTTGGCAAGATCTCCATGATTTCTTAACGAATCCTTCTCAAAATTGAAAGGAAAACTTGTCAAGTAATTGCCTTCCAAATGAGCCCATCCAAGGATCGTAAATCTCTCTAGAATCCTCGTGCAAATGATTTGATTGAATAGGGTATCCTATGCCAACAAGGAGCTCAGAGTTTCCAAGCTTGTTTCCAAGCTTGGAACTCCATCTAGAGCTCTATAAAAGGACCTCTATGGCATTGCGCATTTTCTCAGCTAGGTTTTGGCCCAAAAACCCTCTTCAAACTCCTTCCTCGGCCATCTCCACCCTAGCTCCGGTGAGACTCCTCCTATGTTGTCCTACGACCTCCCAACGACCAAATTGGGAGCGTCTCCTTCCTCCACCTCTCGACGATCACATCAGAAGCACCCTAGCCCCTTCTTCCTCGCCATCTCCCTCGTTGGAGAATCCTTCATCCATGGCATCGGCCAACCATAGCTGATGCTACCCTACTTCCTTTATCCATAATTCTAGGTCCTAAAGCTCCCTTCTTCTCTCTCCTTTCTTTTCCTCTCCTTAACTTCTCAATTTGACCCACAACCACTTGTCTCCCTCACTGTCTTCTCCATGACCAGCCGAGCTCCAGTGAGCCTGAGCCACGACCACAGACCACCAAACACGTCTGCTCCAACTCCAAAAGTTTCGCCATCATATGGAGGGCAAAATCCCTCTACCAATTCACCCTATCTGCCACTCCATGACTCCCCCGAACTCCACCCTCACCGCACGTGCGTTCCGAGGTCATACGACCCTCACGCACACACTTGCCTCACCATGCACACCATCACATTCGCCATCCCACGACAATCCTACTAAGCGTATTTGACGTGGCTGAAAGATCTTGTTCATGTTTTCAGGTACTCAGGTCACCAGCGCCATTAACGACGAGCTCAAGCGAAGCTTGAAGCTCTCTTTGGCACTTGCAGCTCCAGGTGACTCGGAATAATACGAGTCATGCACTTAGGTCTCCAATTGGGGGAGATATCCTTAGCAGCTGCTACAATTCGATGGAGTCCCACCTACAGATGCTCGCGTGAGGAAGGAGGGACATTAGTCCTACCTCGGAAGTGCACGAAGCAACGCAACGGAATAAATTATTTTTCTACCTTAAGCTTATCGCCTCCTAACACACGGGGCTGAGGTCCCTCGTGCCCCTTCACCTGCCTCGTCCGTGACACTGCTCACTCGGGCCTGGTCTAACTCATATACCCGCCTAAGCTAAGCACACCTTGATTGTGATCCATGCACACAGTTGATGATAACATCATCATCAGTGATGGGAACACTATCATGAGCCCTAACTAGCTCATTTTGACTCATAAAAGAGAACAAAAGCTCCTACATAACCAACTGGAGGTCCTCACTCAATGAATAACCATTCTGAGAGAAAAGCAAGAAATAAGGGGTAAAATTGCAATTTTACCATTACAGTACAACAACGGGATTTCTCATGGGCTAAACACAGGTCAAATGGTCTAAACAAGATAAAAAGTGGGCTGGTTCAAACAGAAAAGGCTTTATGTGAATTCTAAGAATTAAATGACTTCTTGTAACTCTAAAACAGACCCACTTAATTTAACAAGGTTCTGGTTAGAATAAAATTCACCTAAAGCCTTTAAAAATCATGGAAAAATATTCTCTAGGGTTTATATCATTCAATTTGGCCCTTAGATCCTATTTTGACCTAAATTATGGTCTCAGTCAAATATTGGCCCTAAATTAGGTTTTTACGTAAATTGACTAGTCAAACATGGTCAAACCCAAAATCCAACTTCACCATTCGATTCCTTAGGTCCAAATTAGGTTTTTACCAAATTTTGGACCTAAGAGAAATTCATCATGACCCACTTTGCAAACAGGTCTAGCCCAATTACATTTCTACCCCTATCTTTCGAAAACCTCTATAGAAACCCCCCTAGCTTCCTCATTGTTCTTTGCAATTAGGTCCCTCTGCCATTATAGCAGAGAGAATCCTACTCCAATGCGGTTTGAAAGGCAAGAACTCTCTGATCTCTCAGAGAATTCCCTTCAAAATTGAAAGGGAGATTCTCTGAGAAATCTCCTCCAATGTGAACCCACTGATGAGCCCTAATTCTTACCCAATCTGTCATGTGAATGCATGAGAGATTTGGAACTCTCTGAGTTTCCATCTCCGATGAGATTGCCGTGCTTGGAAACTTGGCTTCCAAGAACAAACCCAACCTCCAGGACCTATTTAAGAAACCCTAATTCATTCCACACCTCCTCAGCTTGGAATTGGCCGGTCCACCCCGCTTTCTTCTCTCCTCGCCGGCCACAACCTCTCTGCAAGCTCCGATGGCTCAGTCCCCTCTCTCTCGTCACCAAACCACAACACCAGTGTTTGGGTTGCCTTCCTTTCATTCATCCACCTCAGTCATACCAGCTTGACGTCGCCTCTACCCCTGTCGTTGCCGTCGCCTCACCTACGGAGAGCTTCGTCTCCAACGTCGGCAACACGAGCCAGCCGCCATCCCTGCCTCCTTCGTCCTTAGGTTAGGTCAGATAACTTCTCTCTCCCTCCTCTTCCTGTTCCCCCTCTTTATTTCTTGAAAATATCCCTCGACACCACCATTCACCACCACCTTCTCCACCTCCTGCCAAACCTCCGGCGAGGTGTCCCCGTCGCTCCGCACCTCCATTTGCCTCGCCAACCACCCCATAAGCTCCGCAACACCTCACCGATCCTAAAACTCACTCCACTCACCATGCCACACCCCTAAAACACCCCTCAAACACACCCACTCTCATGCACACAAGGTGCCCTAGGCACACACACTCCGGCCACACCACGCCACGCCGACCCCCACACTACATTAGTCGTGTCTTGGTGAAGCTTTCTGACGAGTCGGCGAGGCTGTTTTTGTGTTGACAGGTGTAGGCGTCTCCGTCACCATTGATGCACACAAGCTAATAGCTTGCAAGCTTGCTCTAGGTCTCCTCGCTCCAGGTCTCCTCGCTCCAAGCTAAGAGTCCTAGGGTGTGCAGACTCCTCTCGCACATAGCTCTAGCCAAGCAATTGGCATTGAAGACTGAAGTAGCTGCTCCAATCAAGGAAGCCTTCTATTGCGGATGCACGAGAAGGAAGGTGGGACGTTTAGTCCCACCTCGGAAGCTGTTGAGCAGGTGTAGCAGAATAAGAGGAAAAAGTGAATCAGGCTTATCGCCTCCTGGCCACGGGGTGAGGTCCCACTCACCCTCTCACCGCCTCATCCATGACTCAATCCCCACAGACCTAGCTTGACCTATATACCCGACCTGCACTCCTCGCCCACCACCGCACGCTGATGGGCTTAGTCCTAGGTGCGTTCCCAACCTGATTACCCGTGAAGCGGCTCTGGGAGAGAGAGCCTAAGAGAGAAAGAGGAAGAGAGATCGCGGGCGCGGGTAGGGGTAGGTTTTGCTCTAGCAGGAAAAGAGAAGAAGAAGAAGTCAAGGAAGAAGAGGGTGGAGGCCAGAGAAGCTAAGGGAGGAGAAGGCAAAGACTGAAGAGGAAGAAGCTGAAGGCTGAAGGATTGAAGAAAGAGAAAGAGAAAGAGAAGGAACTGAAGGCTGAAGAAGAAAGTGGAGCTACCAGAGAAAGAAGAAAAAGGCAAAAGAAAAGGAAAAGAAGCTAAGGCACAGGCCCGAGAGTAGATGAAGAGAAAGAAGGAAGAAGAAGAAGGCAGCTGCAAGAGAAGAATAGAGATCAGAGAAGAGAAAAAGTGAAGAAAAGCACAGTGCTGTAGCAACCATATTTAAGACATCTAATTCACAAAATCAGACATCCATTTTTATGTGCTCTTTATATACATTGATATCTAGTGTTTACATTTACATTTTTGCATTACAACTCCAGTTTTCATTACACATTATATTCAATTTCTCAAAAGTTGTGCTCTTGATTTTTAAACCCTAATTTGCTCCCTGTGTTCGACCTCAGACTTAAAACTTCAAGTAATAAAATCTATTTATTTTTGAGCGATTTCAGCTATACTACGACGCATCGATTCTAAAACATTGATCTCGCTCGATAAACATTTTGGCGCCATTACCGGGGAACAACGGGTGATTTAGAAATCTTGGTACAATTGCTGATTTGGTACTAACTTGATATATCTCTTTTGTTGTGATTGTTTCAGGGGAGAAGATTCAAAGGAAGACGGCCGCACAGCAAACACACCCAGGGTAGGTAATCTCTGATTAGCTCTTTCCCTTAATCCTCTCATTCTGAAAAGGAAAAATACGATAAAAATCAATTAGGGCTACCTGCTTTCCATCTTTAACTAATCCACCAAAGCTGCCTGATTTTGATTTCAACAACAAATATTGATTTGTGCATCCATTTAAGGTAACTAGGACTACCACCTTCTTGATTGAGCCCTAGATACCATATTTTTGGAAACTAAATTGGATCAAAATTAGAGCCAAATTAAGGATTCCAATTTAGGGTTTTAGAGACACGTCTTTTTAAGAAAGAATCAACTATCCAAAAAGAGGTGTGCCTAAGCCTTGCTTGAAAAGACTTATTCAAGAGAAACCCTAAAATCCAAGCTCTTAATCTCACTTGAATCCTAAAAGGACCTAAAGCTTCTCAGAGGACAAATAGGTGAAGTTGACCTCTTGATGGGTCAACCAACCTTGAAATTAGGTCACTTTTTGCACTCAAAACATCTAAAGTTCAAATGGAATCCTAAGCACCTTTGCTCTTAAATGAAAGTGCTAGACTTAAGAAATCAAAGTCCCCATTCTGGTCTACCAAGAATCTCAGTGACAAGAGAGGTCAGGTGGAGGAAACCCTGTAACTTGTGGGGACACCCTACTGTGTAGGGGTCTTTGCGGGACTCTCCCTCTCTGGCTGCCCAAGTATTTCTCAGGTGGATGACTTTTTGATCTAGGGGTATCATCCGTCCCGAACCTCCATAGTCATCCAAGCATCTTTGGGTGCCTTGATTAGGTCAAACATCCAGTCCCTCATCCCTTCTCTTTAGAACACATACACATAGATTTTCAGTGGGATTCTCTATTCAGAGCTAATCACTTCATTCTAAGACTTGAATTTTGATTCTACATCTTGATTCCACCATCTTATTTAAATATGCAGCCTAGTTACTTAGGAATACCATTCAAGAAACTTGAATTGCAAAGATCCATGAGAGACAGAATGATTGAGGATGCCCTTGAATTTTATGAAATTGAATGCAAAACCTCAAAACCCATAGAAGACATTCAGGTTAGTGTACCAACAACAACAACCTTCATCATAAACTGTGCCCAATTGTTATTAATAGAAGCTACAAATGGATCAACCCAAGACATTCTCATAACAGGATACATTGAGATAGAAAAATTACATAACTTTGAATACCTCCAATGCATGACAAATCCTGTACTTTGGGAACAACACCAAGATGATCATGAAAAATGGGAAGAGATGATGAGATTATTGAAACAAGTTATCGATCAGAAATACCCATACATACTGCAAACAGCTCATGAAACATCTTGGAATAGTATCGTGGACCAATCTGATTTCCCAAATCCTGGGTTTGAGGCACAAGGTTGTTGTGGATTCCCAACCCAGATGGAATACAACATGCCTGATCTTGAATTAGGTTGGGAAGTGCCAATTGCAGGAGAACAAAATTTTAAGCCAGCCTTAGATCCTGGCTCACCAAGCGTAGAATTTTGAGACTCCTACAATGATGAGATTAAAACAGAACCTCTCGAGGGTGTAAATCCTGCCCCTTATTCTGATAAGGTGACCCTCGAAGGTAATTCTGACCTAGATTCTAGTGATTCAACCCACATCCTCAGCCTAGAATTTGGATTTGAAACTTATTGGGAAGATTATGAGGCCCCATATGACGAAGATCAAAGTTTACATGAAGAATATGATCATGGGCCTTTATTTGATGAATATCCCTCTCCAACATCCTCAGAGATACAGATTGATTTTTCAGAAGTCACGTCAATCTACGATACAGAAATCGAGGAGTTGAAAGAGTGAGGTTTTGATTGGGTCTTTCCTACAAGCCTAAAGCTTGAGCCTAGACCAGATAAGGACACCTCTTTGAGCTCAGAATCAAAGAATAGGCTAGACCCAAGTCAGGTTGCTGATTCTACATCTTGTAATTTATTCTGTGGTGGAACCTCTAATCTCAAATCTGATTCAGAATTTGATTGTCGTAATCTCTCCGACGATTTCGAATCTTACCATGATTTCAGAGAACCTTTGTTTCCTAACAATTATGAGCCAATCTACGACCTCAGCTCACATGATTCATTCTTCGACTCTGACTCTAAGATCCTTGATCCTGAGATCACTAATTTAAATTCAGGTTCCAGTAAGATGGAATCATTTCTTTTCGATCCTCAAGAATCAAAACCAGAAAATGCCAAGAGTGACTGTAACCCAGAGTTCGAATCTTTTCTTGACTCAGATTCCCCTCATCCTATAAACACTCTTCAGGCATTTACTTTTGAATTTGATAGCTACTATGAGGACTCTCTAAATGAAACCACCTATAACTCCTTTCTAGAAAAGACCTCATACACAATTCTTATTGAAGCCACCTCCTCCGCATATACAGAACCTATCCAAACCTATTTTCAACCCCGACCCACAATCGGACTCAATTTCTATTCTGATTCCCCTCTTACTAAGCCGATTGCAAATGATTCACCTCCACATCTTTATCAGGTTTCGGACATTGATCCGATCACAAATCATTCTCCATCACTCTCTGATAACTCCTGTAGGGTTTCCACATTATCCACTGATTACTTCATGGGTCCTACTCTGACCAGGCTGATTCGACTTAGCCAAACCTTAAATTCACACTTCCACATCACTACGAGCTCCAGAGTATATGGTGGTTTCCACATCTCTTGATCTACACTTATGAAACCACCAGATTGATTGCATTTGGGCTGCATCATTAGCCCGTTGATCTGAACAAGCACCTGGTTGGATGATGAGAAGCTCATCATGGTCTCTAATTACCCCTAATTAACTAGTCTTCCTAGTTAATTAGCAAGAAATATGTAGATATATGGGTTAATTATTAAATAAGGGATAAATAGTAAAGGACCTTAAAATATGTTAAAAATGCTATATTATCATCCAATTAGTATTATTAACAATTTAATTAATTTTTGGACTCGAAATATTATCAATAATTCATCTAATTAATGTGTTAACTAGCTTAAGTATAATTTATACCTAAGTATGAAATAACTTAACATTACTTAATTAAATAAATTAAGCTAAAAAGGTAAAAAATGTAAATTCAAGGTCTAAATATAATAATTGCCTTATTTATAATCATATATAAAAAGTTGAAAAAGATTTAAATTAAAATAAACCTTGAAAACCTGAGTTTACATTTTAGTCCTTATATTTTATTTCGATCGGGTCCTTATTTTTCATTTAGGTCCTCAACTTTCACAACGAACAAGTCCCTGAAACTTCTTCTTTCCTTCTTTAGCCGTCTGGATGGCTGACGATTGGAGGTGCTTCCACCGTCTAATCATCACACATTCGACGTCATTCCTTCTTCTCCAAGCTCCTAGAGCTTGTGCTCACCATCTCCTTTTCATCCACCGGTCTGGATGAAGATGAAATCCCATTTTAGGGTTGGAGATAACCTCACCAGCGTCTGAGAAGATGTTGGTGGTTACTCCACTCCTAACCGCTTCTCCGTCTAGATTGCACCTCCATCTCAGCAGCCGCCACCTACAAATACCCCTCCACACCCTCGATTTTCACCAAGTTAGCTCCCTTCCCTCTTCTTCATTGAGCTAACCGATAGGCTATTCTCTCTAAACTCCGACGACCTTCCTCCACTTCATCCATCTTCCTCCATCCATCTTCAATAGTTCTGGATCTCCGCCGAAGTCAACCGAGTCTCCTGACGAAGCGCTGACTAGGAGCTCCTCTACTTCACCTCACAAATGCTCGCCGAACTTCTTTAGCCAACCCTCTGATTTCCTCCTCCGTTATGAGCCATCGACAGAGATCTCCTACCTCCTTTGTCCAGTTAATAGTAGGTTAGGTAAGTAGATTAGTTAGGATAGTTAGGTAGATTAGATAGTGTAATGTTAGATTTCGCATTCATCTTCCTCAGCTCTAGCGAGCTCCTTGAGCTTGCCCGGAGCAATTCTTTTATCTTTTTAAGTCAACATTCACCTTCTCACTCCTTTCATGAACATTTCTATAGTCTTTAATCACTGAATTGATTATCTAATCGCCTAAACCACTTTCACCTCCACAAACTGCTCCTGTTGTCCATGGCAGCAGCAGTTGAGCTTATTCCACCTCCACTGGGGTCCACCACTTATTCATCACCTAAGGGCCCTAATCCTCACTTTAATTTAAATAATTACCCTATATAACTTAAACGGCCAATTTAAATTAAGCTCTTGAGCTCGCTATCAATGGCAGCTCAGGAGAAGTTTAAATCATTAATTATACATCTATATACCATCGCAAATGCATTTTGACTTGTTTTCTCCACTCAATTGAGTGGGAAAACAAGTCCTGAGCCTAATCAAACTCAAATCTTGTGTAATATGAATTCACTGTTTAATCTTCACTTTAATGAACAATTGACGAAATTAATTTGTTCTTGAGGTTCCTTGTGACCTCAGGAAGCTTTTTGAATCATTAATGGCACAATTTCACATTATTTGTGCAGTTTCACCTTTTTCTAGACTCACCGAAGCTCCAGCGAGTCAAACAAGCTCTTCAGCTTGTAGAACTTAGTGTGAAGCTCCAGATCATTGATTTGAAGTCCACTGATCATGCTGAGGCATTTTATTTGAGGTTTTAGTGCTTTGAGCTTCTGTTAGGTCTTCATCTTCTCCAACTCCGGCTGAGTTGGAGATGTCTGACAGTTAGGTTTAAGCCTCATTCAAAAGGTCTAAAAGCTTCAGAGACTTACCCTGAGACCATTTCCATGATTAAATCATTGTGATAAGCTTTGGTTTGTCCTGACGAACAAACTCCTTTAGAAGCTTAGGCAACAGGCCTAGAACCCTATTAACCTTAGTTGAATCATCTTTCTAAGGGTCTGAATCTATTCCTGTGATTGAAGAAAAGATATCTAAGGCTTTAATTTCCTTTGAAAAGGTTTAATTCAAAAAGTCAAAATTTGAAGCTTTATAGTCAACCTTGAATCTAATCCTTGGAATTTGGATTCAAACAGACAAATTGAGGAGTTTAATCTATTGCTGAAATGTTTGTAAATGATGTAGATGAGATTTGAATAAGTTATGATCAACTTTATGGTAGAATTTGATTTCTGTCAGTTTGGGTTGTTTTTGAACCCAAACTGACGACGGTAGCTTTGTAATGAGATTTTAATGAATAATCTACCTAGATGGATTCTTAACAACCTCTAGAGGTTGTTTGAATTGA
Organism: Thalassia testudinum; assembly: GCA_037157565.1. Lineage (NCBI taxonomy): Eukaryota > Viridiplantae > Streptophyta > Magnoliopsida > Alismatales > Hydrocharitaceae > Thalassia > Thalassia testudinum. The sequence goes on along the minus strand of JAZHRO010000044.1, from coordinate 11,613,979 downwards.
TTCAATAGGACTTTATCTGTCTATTGGACTTTTCAGAATTTAAATTGAAGTTCTGAAGCTCCCTGGAGATTCTTTTAGCTTCTGCACCTTTCCTAAAGCTCCTTAGAGCTCAGTTCCTTCACCAACAGCCATGGAATCATCTCTTGAACCTCTTCAATACTTCATCTAGAAGTCAAAGACCTTCTGTAGACCTTAGAACTGAAAACTTCCACTCTGTAGGCTAAAATGAAAGTAGTAAACCCCGGACCTTTGCCCTTCAAATTGAAGAGCTTAACCTCCCCTGAGTATCAAATTGATACTCCAATCGTGTAGAACAACTCAAGAGCTTTCCAGCAAGCTTTTATTTGCTTGGAACAGAGCTCTGAGTTGGTTGGAATTGACATTTGAAATACGAACTGGGAGGGGGAAACTTAGTCCCACCTCAGTAGAACTAGAGCGGCCCCATGGGTATAAAACTAATTTCTATTAAGGGCATATCAGTCGACAGCGCACGATGCAAGGAAACAAACTGAGCATTGGGTGTGTGTGTGGGTGCGTGTTGTGCACGTGCCTGGGCGTGTGTACGCCTATGGGCGTGCGAGTGTGGGCCCATGAGGGCATGTGCATGGGTCTGGGAGGCCGTGAACCGGATGGGCTCGAGACTATGTGAACCAGAAATAAACCGAAACTCAATGAAACCAGGCTTGGACCTAGTAGGGTCTGGTTCCACCCTGAGAGGGGTGTTGTGTATCCCCGCTGGTCCAAGCCGCCAATCAAAAACCTAATTTTTGGTTCAAAGGAATAAATCGGTTCGGTTCAGAAGGAAAGGATGCTAAGGTTCAAAAGAGAAGGAGAAGAAGAAGAGAGCTCGTAAGGAGAAGAAAGGTAAACAGGTAGAAGGGCTAAAGAAGAAGAAAAGCAGAGTAAGGAAGAGAAGAAAGAAAGAGAGGAAGACTTGTAAAAGAGGATCTCGAGAAAGATTAAGGAAAAGATTAAGAATAAGATTAAGAAATAAGTAAAAAGAAAAGAGAACAAGAGAGAGAGGTAAAAGAAGAAGAGAAAGAAAGAGGCTGAAGACAAAGGAGAAATTCATGGTTTAATTTCTTGCATATTATTCATTCCTTTTGAGCTTAATGTTGTAATAAGGCATATTCTCATTAGAATTACTTTCTATTGTTCTAATCTCTTGTAAATAAAAAGAAATAAAAGGAAATAAACATGTTTACTTGTTTGTAAAAGAAGATCATTTGTGTAAATGTGTTTTCTTATGGAATTTTGCATATTCTCTTAATTTGAAATCATTAAGCAGAATTCATGTTCTTAAAATAAATTTAATTATACTTTCCATAGGTAGCTTAGATTTAATGGTGAATTCTAATTAAGTTATGCCTCCCAGTGAATGACCTGGACTCAACCAGTTAGGAGAAATAAAATCTAAAATGTTAGGTAACTTGACCTTATACTACTTAATCGACACAAATTCAAGTTGACTTGAGTTACTTTCTTTTGCACATAATTAAGAAAAATTAACTTAATTAACTGTGTTGAGAGAGATGGCGACCATTGGACCAACTAGGCTCTTGATCAAGGTGCTTGTTCTACAAAACATAGCTGATTTAACCACTCCCTCTCCATACCATTTCCCACTCGGCTGAAGGCAATGAATTTAGCACTTAATGGGAGGCAACCCGTCATTCCAAAAACCCAAGATTCTTCTGATTATTTGTCTGTACTTCACGTCTATTGCACCCTGAGTTCGATTTTAGAACAGTCGATCCCAACTCTGGTACACGTGCTAGAGCTTGAAATCGTCTGCAACAGTCATTCTCAACCCATTTGCCTACTCGATAAATCCTGTTCTAAGTCCCTAAACCCAACACTGTTTCACACCTTTCATTTACAATGAGGGCATTGCAAAACTTAGGCATGGGGGGTGGTAAAGTGCAAACATACAGAAATCAAATTCAAAAGGGTTCTCACAAAAAATCTCATATGCCAAAAATACCAAAAAAATAGAAAATGGTGAAAAAGAACAAAAAAAAATTAGAGGAGAAAAGAAAATTTTGAAGCCATACAAAACTTGAGGAAAAGTGAAAAATGTCAAAAAAGGAGCACAAAATGAAAAGAAAAGAAAAAGAAGAGATAGTCATTAGTAAGAAATTAAGGGATTAACCAAGTTCTAGACCACATCAAGAAAAAGAACATGAAAGAAAAAAGTGCTAATGAGACACAAAAGAGATTAGTAGGAATGCTGATCTTAGGCTTCTTGGGCCAGACTCCTAGGCTTAAAAATTCAAGTATCCGCTAAGATTTGGATAGTCCTCAAGAAGTTGGGGAAAATGTAAAGCTTAAGTATTAGGTCTAAGACTTAGGGAGTATTCAGCCTCGTTAACTGACCTTTGGTTTGCAGGACTCGGTAACCTATGCACCCCAATCCATACACAGTCTGGTTCAGTGCGCATAATTATCAAAATCATGCAAAAGCGTTTGAGTGTTTTGAAAAAGTTGCCTAGATTAGGAGTGGTCAATCAACACAAGTTGATTTGGACGAGTTCCTGGCGTGGAGAGGCAGGAAATTCCCTTCGAAGATGCGCAATAACATATCATCTCCTCTGTGCTTGTCTCCTAGGATATCTACATATCCTACCGAGGGAATGTAACCACCCTGTGATGGTTCAGATGCCATGGGCGACATTATCACGAAATGTCGATTGCCAGGGTCTAGATTTAGCTACAGAACGCCATGGACAGGATTATCTCGAAATCTCGAAAGCCAGGGTTCTAGGGGTTTCCATGGGAGGAGCTATCACGAAGCATCGATTGCCAGGGACCCTTCGAGGATTGATGATGGGGATGAGGAAACCAATACAGACCATGTTGAGAAGCCAATCCAAAGTTAGAAATAAAAAGAAAAGAGAGAGAAAACTCTCCAAACAAAGAAAATCCTATGTCTCTCTCTTACAAAAAATGCATTGCAAACTGAACTGAGGCTAAAATACGTTACAAGCACAGGTGCTTTAACTGTGGAGTCCAACGAACCTTAGGATAGTTCTTGTGGGCCTTAAAACCTTTGCAGAGGACTGAGGCTAGAGTTGGTCAGGTCCAAATCTTGGTTGGTACTTGGGTACCACTAGGCCTACTATCGGCATTCGAACCAAATCAAAAAGAAAAAAAGCACTCATCATAATCTTTGAACATCAAGGAACTCACTGTCCAGAACAGAAGTTAAAACCTTAAAATTTTGCTAAGGAACTAGCAAAAGCAAGGCATGGGGGTATGATGGGAACACCATCATGAGCCCTAACTAGCTCATTTTGACCCATAAAAGAGAACTAAAGCTCCTACATAACCAACTGGAGGTCCTAACTCAATGAATAACCATTCTGAGAGAAAAGCAAGAAACAAGGGGTAAAATTGTAATTTTACCATTACAATACAACAACGGGATTTCTCATGGGCTAAACACAGGTCAAATGGTCTTAACAAGATAAAAAGTGGGTTGGTTCCAATAGAGAAGGCATCATGTGAATTCTAGGAATTAAATGACTTCTTGTAACTCTAAAATAGACCCACTTGATTTAACAAGGTTCTGGTCAGAATAAAATTCACCTAAAGCCTCTAAAAATCATGGAAAAATATTCTCGAGGATTTAGAACCTTCAATTTGGCCCTTAGAACCTATTTTGACCTAAATTGGGGTCTCAGTCAAATATTGGCCCTAAATTAAGTTTTTGCGTAAATTGCCTAATCAAATGTGGTCAAACCCAAAATCCAACTTCACCATTTGATTTCTTAGGTCCAAATTAGGTTATTACTAAAATTTGGACCTAAGAGGTATTCATCTTGACCCACTTTGCAAATAGGTCCAGCCCAATTACATTTCTACCCCTATCTTTCGAAAACTTCTACAAAAACCCCCTAGCTTCCTCATTGTTCTTTGCAATTAGGTTCCTCCGCCATTATAGCGGAGAGAATCCTACTCCGGTGAGGTTTCAGAGGCAAGAACTCTCTGATCTCTCAGAGAATCCACTTCAAAATTTAAAGGGAGATTCTCTGAGAAATCTCCTCCAATGTGAACCCACTGATGAGCCCTAATTCCTACCCAATCTCTCATGCGAACGCATGAGAGATTTGGGTCTCTCTGAGTTTCCATCTCCGGTGAGATTTTCGTGCTTGGAAGCATGGCTTCCAAGCACAACCCAACCTCTAGGACCTATTTAAGAAACCCTAATTCATTCCGCACCTCCTTATCTTGGAATTGGGCCAGTCCACCCCACTTTTTTCTCTCCTCACCGGCCACAACCTCTCTGCAAGCTCCAGCAGCTCCGTCCCCTCTTTCTCATCACCCAACCACAATACCAGTGGTTGGGTTCCTTCCTCTCATTCATCTGCATCAGCCATACCAGCTTGACATCGCCTCTACCCCTGTCGTCGCCGCTGCCTCACCTACGGAGAGCTTTGTCTCTGGCGACGGCAACATGCACTGCCCACCATCCTTGCCTCCTTTGTCCTTAGGTTAGGTTAGATAACTTCTCTCTCTCTCCTCTTCCTGTTCCCCCTCTTTATTTCTTGAAAATATCCCTCGACGCCACCAATCACCACCACCTTCTCCAGCTCCAGCTAGACCTCCGGCGAGGTGTCCCCGTCGCTCTGCACCTCCATCTGCATCGGCAACCACCCCATAAGCTCTGCAACACCTCACTGATCCTAAACCCTCACTCTACTCACCGCGCCATGCCCCCAAAACACCCCTCGACCACACCCACTCTCACGCACATAGGGTGCCCTAGGCACGCACACTCCGGCCACACCACGCCACGTCGACCCCGCACTACATTCGCCGTGTCTCGATGAAGCTTTCTATGCTTTCTGACGAGGCTACAAGGCCATTTTCGTGTTGACAGGTGTAGGCGTCTCCGTCGCCATTGATGCACGCAAGCTGATAGCTTGCAAGCTTACCCCAGGTCTCCTCGCTCTAGCTAAGAGTCCCAAGGTGTGCGGACTCCTCTCATGCACAGCTCCAGCCAAGTAATTGGCACTGAAGGCTGAAGTAGCTGTAGCAATCAAAAATGACTTCTGTTGCGGATGCACGCGAAGGAAGGTGGGACGTTTAGTCCCACCTCGAAAGCTGTTGAGCAGGCGCAGCAGAATAAGAGGAAAAAGTGAATTAGGCTTATCGCCACCTGACCACGGGGTGAGGTCCCACTCACCCTCTCACTGCCTCGTCTGTGACCCGATCCCCGCAGACCTGGCTTGACTCGTATACTCGACTTGCACTCCTCGCCCACCATCGCATGCCGGTGGGCCTGGTCTCGGGCACGTACTCGACTTGAACACCCGAGAAGTGGCTCTGGGAGAGCGTGCCTAAGAGAGAAAGAGGAAGAGAGATTGTGGGAGCAGGTAGGGGTAGGTTTTGCTCTCGCAGAAAAAGAGAAGATGAAGTCAAGGAAGAAGAGGGCGGAGGCCAAAGAAGCTAAGGGAGTAGAAGGCAAAGACTGAAGAGGAAGAAGTTGAAGGACTGAATAAAGAGAAAGAGAAGGAGAAGGAACTGAAGGCTGAAGAAGAAAGAGGAGCTGCCAGAGAATGAAGAAGAAAAAGGCAAAAGAAAAGGAAAAGCTAAGGCACAGGCCCGAGAGCAGAAGAAGAGAAAGAAGGAAGAAGAAGAAACAACTGCAAGAGAAGAATAGAGATCAGAGAAGAGAAAAAGAGAAGAAAAGCACAACACTGTAGCAGCCATATTTAAGATGTCTGATTCACAAAATCAGACGTCCATTTTTTTGTGCTCTTTATATACATTCATATCCAGTGTTTACATTTACATTTTTGCATTACAACTCCAATTTTCATTACACATTATATTCAATTTCTCAAAATTTGTGCTCTTGATTTTTAAACCCCAATTTGCTCCCTGTGTTCGACCTCGGACTTAAAACTTCGAGTAATAAAATCTATTTGTTTTCAAGCAATTTCAACTATACTACAACACATCGATTTTAAAACATTGATCTCACCCAATAAACAATCAGCCATATCTACCTTTAATTAGTCATAAATCAAGGATTAAATGCTCCTACATAACTGTCAAAGAGACGTAATTCACTGTAAATCCATTTTGAGGGAAATATAGTAAAATAGGGGTAAAACTGTAGTTTTAACAGTATATCTTAATTGCAGTATAATCACGGGTTTTCTCAGGGGTTAATTAAGGGTCAAATGGTCTTAAGAGTCTAACAAGTGGGTTAGTACAAATAGAAAAGGGTTTTCGTGTGTTTTGAGAATTAAATGACTTCTGAAACCCTAAAACCAGATCTACTTAATCTAGTGAGATTCTGATCAGGATAAAATTCACCTAAACCCTTTAAAAATCATAGAAAAGTATTCTCTAGGGTTTGGTACCTTCAATTTGATCATCAAAACCCGTCTTGACCTAAAACAGAGCCACAGGAAGACTTTTGCCTTAATTTGGGTATTATGCAATTTCTCTAGCCAAACTTGGTCAAAACTAAATCTAACTTTACCATTGGATTTCTTGGGTCCAGATTAGGTTTGCACCAAAATTTGGGCCCAATCTGAGATCATCTTGACCTAGTTTACAATTTGGTCCTATCTAATTCTTTTATCTCGCACTCATGCCCCTAACTTTTGAATTTCTTACAAATAGCTCCCCATCTTTGTCGTCTTATTCACAAATAGGTCCCTACTACCATGAAATCATATTCCTAAAACTCTGACGACCTTAATTTGGCAAGATCTCCATTATTTCTTGACGAATCCACCTCAAAATTGAAAGCGAGACTCATCAAGTAATTGTCTTCCTTTTTAGCCAAATCCAAAGCTCCAGATCTCACCCAAATCCTCATGCGAATCCTTCAAAGGAGTGGGTCTCCTATTCTGACGACCTTCCAAGCTTGAGAATCTTGCTTCCCAAGCTCTAATCGTCCTCTTACGACCTATATAAGACTCCTCAAGGCAGACTGTGACTTTTATGCTCGAATTCAACTGGATTCCCCTTTGATTTCGTCTCTCCTCATCCTGCTGAAGCTCATCGACATTCGGCGACCTCCTCTGACTCCATTCTTCATCCGTTTGCAATACCATCAACGGATTTATCCTTCCCTCTCTCTTCCACGTCATGTTGTACTTGCCGACGCCCTTGACGACATCTTCCTCGCTGTTTCCCACTCATCGGAGCCTTCATCTTCTCCATCACCAGTGTGCCAAAACTGGCACGGATCTCCCACCTTTCATCCATTAGAGTAGTTAGTTAGGTTTTGTTAGTATCGTAGATTAGTTTCCCTCTTTCTATCTCTCAATTCGACCACCAAACACACGTGACCACCTCCAAATTCTCTGTCTCCGGCAATCCCTCTGGTGAGGCACCTCTATCGCTACACCCCTCCATCCGCCTCACCGACCACCTCATAACCTTCGCCTCATCCTCCCACACAAAACCCCCATCCTATTTCGCCTTATTACGCACCCAACTGCTGCACCGAACAAACCCACCTTTGTCGACCTATCCCGTCTCCGTTCGACCACCTCCATGCACCAAACTCCTCAAAACCACCACAGTACATTCGCCATCACCTCATGACTCTCCAAAGCTAGTTTAATGCGGCCATAAGGCTGTTTGTTTGATTTCAGGTACTCAGGTCCCCAATGCCATTAACGACGAGTTCAAGCGAAGCTTGAAGCTTATTCGTGCCTCAACTGCCCCAGGTGAAGACTCCAGGTGTAGCAAAATCCCACCAGGAACACAACCCAGGTAGTAATTTGGCCCTTTGACCGGGCCTTTGACCGGAATTTAACGAATCAGCTGCTACAGCCAGCTCAAAAAGGAAAGGTGGGACTTTAGTCCCACCTCGGAAGTGGGCAACCAAGTGCAGTAGCTTATTATGAATTTCTGAATAAGGCTATTCGCCTCCTAACATAGAGGGTGAGGTCCTCCTACACCCTCACACACGCCTCACCCATGACACTGCTCACGTGGGCCTGGTCTGACCCATACCTGCCTATGCTAAGCACACCTCGGCTGTGATCCATGCACGTAGCCCTGGTTTTGGGTGTGCGTATACCCGTTTACCCGATAACCCGGACCTTGGCCTTGGGAAGGCGGGAAAGAAGAGGAAATCCAGAGAGAGAAAGGAAAGAGGGTGTGGGGGCAGGGGATTTTGCTCTGTTGTGGATTGGCTAACACTTAGCCAATTTCGTAAGTGTCCCCCTATGCATAAAGAGAAGAAGAGCCGTGCTGTGAAGGAAGGTAAAAGCCAAGAGGAGAAAGAAGAAGGCCTTAGCAGAAGTGAAAGAAAGGAGAAGAGGAGAGCAGCAGAAGAGGCACACACAGAAGAAGAAGAGAAGAAAGAAGAGAAGAGGAAGAAGTACAGTGTCCTCTTGGCACTGTAGTAAGACACTTAAGCCGTTTGATTGAGTGCCCTACCATCTGATGAAGTGCACTGTGCACTAAAGATTTGCATGGTTAAACTGTTCATTTATCTAGATGATTCAATAATTATTATATGTGCATGTAAGCTAATAATTGGTGATTCAAATCACCATTATTTTATCTTAGATGACTTTTTGCCTCAATAGATTCTTGATATACTCATGTGCTACATTGATTATTAGTTTTTGAGTAATTAATTATGCTCATTTACATTATTTATTGAGATTAGCGATTGAATTCCTATTTGCTCCCAGCGAACGACCTCGGACTTTCATTGGAGTTATAAATTTTATCTATTGTTCGAGATATTTTTGAGGATTTATTACTACAACAAACACGTCTTTCTAAAACCTCGATCTAGCCCTATAAACAACAGTCTTGGTCCTGGGTGCGCTCTACTTGAATATCCGATTACCCGGTACTGTGGCCTTAGGAAGGTGAGGAAGAGGAAACCTAGAGAGAGAAAGGAGAGAGAGCGTGCGAGTTAGGGGGTTTTGCTCTCTGAAGAAGTTTCCCTATGACACTTATCCAAATCTGAGATCTCCTCCTTTGTGCGTGAAGAGGCAAGAAAGGCCTAAAGAAGAAAAAGAGGAAAAGGTAGAGAGGAGGAGGCTGAAGCTGAAGATAGGTAGAAGAAGAAGCCAAAGAAGGCAGAGAAGAATTGAAGAAGAGGATCAGTGCCTTTGCACTATAGCTCTGGTCTGATTGAGCATTATCTATATTACTATTCAATAATTTAAGTACTATGGTTAAGATGCATGCTTAAATGTTGATCTAAAAGGTGATTCAAATCACCACTTTTTGAGATATTTCCATTCTTTTTGCCATGACAAACTCTTCATATTCTATATTGATGGTCAATTTTAAGTAATTAATGCTCATTGTAAATCATTATTGGCTTAATTATTGTGCTCATATATTTTGATTGAAATTAGCTCTTGAATTCCTACTTGCTCCCAGTGAATGACCTCAGACTTTTATTTGAGTATAAATTTTATTTGTTTTCAAGCGACTTCGACCTATACTACGACGTAGTTTTTATAACCTTGATCTCGCTCGATTAATAGTAAAGAAGGGCGCCAAACCCTGCTTGATCAGATGGATCCTTCTGTTGCAGGAATTTGATATTGAAATTCATAATAAAGTCGAAGCAAAAAATGTAGTGATGGATCACTTATCTCAACTTGACCCGACCACATCCCATATTCCCTGCCTATTTCAGATAATTTTCTGGATGAATCTCTGTTGGCTATAGATTCATTGGAGTTTCCTCGGTATGTGAATATCATGAATTATCTTGTCTTAGGCAAGATACTTGTAGGACTATCCAAGGACTAGAACTCAAATTCTTGTCAGAAGCCAAATTCTATTTTTAAGACAACCCCTTGCTTTTCCGTAGTGGTTCTGATTAGATAATCAGAAGGTGCGACCCGACTCTGAAATCTCCAATGTGTTATCTTTTTACCACAGTGATGCTTGTGGTGATCATTTTTCTGGCAGAAAAATCGCTGCAAAGATTTTGCTGTTAGGTTTCTTCTGTCCGACCATTTTTAAAGATATACACATATTCGCCAAATGCTGTAAGCAATGAGAGTCTGTCAATTCTATGACCAAGAGAGACATGATGCCTCTCCAACCTATCTTGGTTGTAGTAGTGTTCGATGTTTGGGGCATTGATTTTATGGGCCCATTCCCAAACTTGCATGGCTTCGAGTGCATTCTTCTTGCAGTTGATTATGTCTCGAAGTGGGTTGAGGCTATCCCAGCAAGATGAGCTGATCATAAAACTATTATATCTTTCATTAAGGAATTTATCTTTATGAGATTTGGTGTCCCCTCATTTTATCCACGCCCATTTTCAATCATTATTAAAGAAATATGGAGTACCTCACTGCATTGCCACCCCATATCACCCGTAGACCAATGGGAAGACCGAGGTGTCTAATCATCAAATCAAACTCATCCTTTAAAAGACGGTTAGACCCAACTGGAAGGATTGGTCTGATCAATTGATTGATGCATTATGGGCATATCAGACCGCGTACAAGGTCCCACTTGAAATGTCGGCATACTACATGGTGTATAGAAAGGCTGGTCACCTTTCAGTTGAGTTGGAACATCATGCTTTTTGGGTCATGCAGAAATGTAATTTTAACCTTGATGTAGGAGGTTATGAAAGGAAACTCCAGCTCAGCGAATTGGAAGAAATCCAATGAGAGGCCTATGAGAATGCAAAGATCTATAAGGATAAGACTAAGGCCTTTCATGACTGCCACATTTGGAGAAAATCTTTCACACCTAACCAACAGTCTGGTTATTCGACTCCAAACTGAAATTCTTTGCTGGCAAGCCGAAGTCCAAGTGGGTTGGCCCTTTCATTGTGATTCACCCATATCCTAATGGGGCAACTCATATCATGGACCCAAAAATTGGGCATGTTTCTATGGTAAATGGCCTGCACCTCAAGCCATTTATGTTCGAACAACCTCTTCCCAATGATGAAGCCATCAACCTTCTGGAGGACATGTGATTGAGTTTTTACCTAGCTAAAGGTGTTAAACTCAGCATTTATACATATGTGAATATCCTTATATAAATATCATATTTGGGTGACTCATGATATACATGTTGGATTAATCTAAATGACAAATTCAGGAGCCATTCCAGGTGATTTCCATCTTTTTATACCTCTTGTCTTTCACTTATTTTAGTTGTATTCATGCATGAGGACATGCAAGAAAGTAGGCATGGAGGGGTAGTACACTCACTTTGAATAATTTATGCGAATACTTAGAAAAAGAAAAAAAAACTTTTCATATTTTTCATGAACACCACTGTTACTGCACTTCAGGATTCCTAATTTAAAAGCAACCGACTCCACCCCCAATGTTCGCATTGCAGCTAGAAATCATGCACAAAAGCCATTTCTAACTCGTCCGCACACATGATATGTTCTAAAATTAGAAACCAAGCTAAATGTGAACCCAAGTGAGGGAAGACATTAAAGTGGAACTATGTAAAAATCCAATATGGAAAGGTTTTTGAAAAAAAAAAGGTGCTTTTAGTGTTGTTTGGAAATTAAGTTAGAAGGAATCGAGAATTCTCAATTCTGAGGATCTACCGACTTTAAGAAGTACGGAACAAAGTCTTTCCACCTAGACTTTTCAAGTCCTAAATTTGGATTGATTTGCCCAAGTTTTTTGGGGGACTTGAAATAGATTAAAGTATTAAGTCAAAAGGGTGATAAGTGAATGACTTATCCTCCCACCATTTGATTTGGATGGTCTTTGAGTCCCAGGCATCTTCAATTACACTATGCACTGACTCGTCTTTTGGGTGATTTTATTGAGTCCTTAGTGATCAATAAGATTTAGTTTAGGCTTGAAGATCTAGCGACCTTGCCGGGTTTCTAGCTCTTAGGACTATTACTATTTGTAGGGGATGCATTTAGAATGGATAAAAGAGAGCCACTCACCAAGAAAAATGATTTGGAGAGAAAAAAATATTTCTTAGTCAAAAAATGAGGAGGAAGAAAATATACATACAAAAAAAATATATATATTTACACATTCCATTTAATAAAAGCATCTCACTATATATGGATGCTATCCCTTTTCCATTTCCAAATAATAAAACACCTCGCTATAAATAGGTGTTTATCCTATAGGAAAAAGAGAAAAATATGGAGACAAAAATTAGGAATAAGAAACTAATGGGGGGAAATATGCACCTAGTGTGTTGACCTCGGGGTAGAAAACTGCTAGGGAAAAAGCTACCAAATCCTAGTAGGGCATAACTGAAGACAGGATTGTCTAAGAAAAGCTTAGAAATATTCTAAATCTTATTGAATGCTAGGAATCAATTTTGTTGTCCTCTTGGCGAGTCAAATCATTTCACACACAAGATGCATGTTTCTTACATTCACTTTAAGTCTTAGGCAAGTCTACTGAGTCAGGGAAAGTTACCCTCACACACAAGTTTGCGGGCTAATAAGGTCCTTAATGGGACTTGGGCAGTCTGAATTTGAGTCGGTACTCGAGAGCTACTGAAGTCTCTATTGTTAAGGATTTTCCCATAATTTCTTTTCGTTGGTAAAGAATTCTATTGAAGTTTTTGATTTTGACTCACTTGGTTCTATAACAACTCGCTTTATAATAAAAGTATAGTGTAATAAATAAGGAAGTATTCCCACTTTGTTAGTGTAAATAAATAAAGTAAAATTCCGCGCATTTGATTTTCATAATTTGTTTTGTGGGATTTTCGTATGTTGGTTTTGCTAGAGATTAGCAAAATTTAGGCATGGGGTATGATTGTGCAGCAATCATAGAGCCTAATCAACCTAAACTAAGTTAAATCCTAGCTTAACTTAGGAATAATGCATGCATGAGCTACATGGTTGCATTCTAATTGATTTTTTTAGCTATGTAAAGAATAATGCTATTTTTATGTTCTAATTGATAGGTAATAATAATTGCAGATGATTCAAGGCCGTGGATGATAAATTTGACCGTATGGATGGACTTAGAGTGACGATCATAGCTAATGATGCAAAATCACTTAATCGGAGCCCTGTAGCACCATCTACAAAGGCGGGATGACAGACGGTCAGGATGGTGCCACATGGCACCATCCCAACAACTCTCCATCGTGCCCTCATTATCTAAAGGAAATCCCACATGCTCTATGGGCCATTGGATCGTCATCTAATGGCTGCAAATGCACCATGTAGTCGACCAGCGTGCTTCATCAAGAGGGGGATTCATCTCAGCCATTGGATCGTCATCCAATAGCTGAGGGTACGCGCACGCACACGAAATCAAGATCTCAATTGAAACGTGGGAATGGCACATTGGTAGAACGTCTTATCGTGAGTAGCTGACTGTTTATCACGCTTGATCGGGTTTAAAGAATGTCACGTTGTAGTATAGCCAAAAAAGCGTTCAAAACAAATAAAGAGTTTTTATTACTCGAAAACCGGAGTATCTGAGGTCGAACACAGGGAGCAATCGGAATTTACTACTAATCTCAAATGTGATTGAACACTCTAATTTACTCAAAACTTGAATTCAAATATGAATGTATGCGGTAAAAAAGTAATTGTGACAAAAGAGTAAAATTGGACGTCTGATCTTGTGATCAGACGTCTTAAAAATGTTTTCCCTTTTTCTTTTGCTTTCTTTGCCTTTCTTCTTCTTCTTTCTCTCTTCTGCGAAGACTTCTTCATCTTCCTTGCCTTTGCTTCTTCTCTCTTCTGTCTTCTTCTTCTTTCTCTTCTCTTTCTGCGAAGGCTTCTTTTCTCTTCTGTCTTCTTCTTCTCAGCAGTCTCTCCTTCTTGCCTTGATCTTCTTCCTCTTTCTCTCTTCTACGAAGACTTCTTCATCTTCCTTGCCTTTGCTTCTTCTCTCTTCTGTCTTCTTCTTTCTCTTCTCTTTCTGCGAAGGCTTCTTTTCTCTTCTGTCTTCTCAGCAGTCTCTCCTTCCTGCCTTGATCTTCTTCCTGCCTTTGCTTCTTTTCTTGCAGTCCTTCTTTCTTTCTTCCTTCTTTCTCTCTTCTGCGAAGACTTCTTCTTATTCCTTGCCTTCTTCTCTTCCTTGGCTAAGTTTCTTCTCTTCTTCGCTCAGCCTGCCTGCACAGAGAGCAAAACCTACCCCTTTCCCTCTACCCGCACGTCGCTCTCTTTCTGAAGTTCACTCGAGGACGCTCTCCCAGAGCCATAGGTAATCGGGTCAGATTTCGCACCCAGGACCAGGCGCACCGGCAGGTGGGTGATGCGCGAGGAGTGCTCAGGTTGGGTCTGGTCGGAGCTTGCCAGATCCGCGAGGTGAAACCGCGGACGAGGCGAGCGTGGGATAAGGTGGGGGACCTCACCCCTGTGCGTTCAGAGGCAACGAGGCAATATCACAAAAATAATTTAAAGTATACTTGTGCTTCACGTTTCGCCAATGTTGGACTATTAGTTCTGCCCCGCTCCCGCGCGCACCGTAGAGCCTTCGTGCAATCGCCACAGCTGCGGACGTTGCTGCGCTCCTTGCTGGACTTAGATGCTTCGCACTACTGTCCCAAATATGCTACACCTGAAGATTGGAGGTCCTGACGCCTGAAGCTGCTGAAGCTTGGAGCTGCTCCAACCGTCAATGGCGACAGGGGCTGGAATCCTGTCAAACACAAATACGGCCTATTGGCCTAATCAAACCAACTGGGCACCTTTGTCATGGCACGGTGAAGGTGGTGAACCATGCAGTAGGTCGTGGGATGACCTAGGCGTGCGTGCCTAGGTCAACCTGTGGCCGGGGGTGTGGGTGTGTTCGGGGGACTGTGGTGGAGGCGGAGCTTATGAGACAGTTGGCGAGCCGTGTGGAGGGGCGGAATGGTGGGGGCGGCTCGCCAGAGGTCGGTCGGAGGCGAGGAAGATGGAGGTGGTCAGCGATGGTCGAGGGGCAATTAAATGAAATAAAAGGGGGAAAAGAGAGAAGGGAAGATGGAGAATGTATTAAGACTAACTACAGGGATGAAGGGGGACGGAGAGGAGGATAGTTGTACCTGCTGTCGCCGGAGAAGAAGCTACCCAGTGGAGGAAGACAGCGGCGACAATGGGGCTGAGGCGGCGTGCGCGAGTCTTGCGCGACACGGAGGAGAATTAGGAAGATGACTCTGCCACTGGTTTTGTGGCAGAGTGAAGAGGGAGGGGAGGGGGGCTTGCCGGAGCTCGCTGGGTACTTGGCCGGAGAAGAAAGAGAAGAATTTGAGGTGGAAGTCCGGCCAAGTCAAGCTAAAAATGAGCGGCCAGGTTTGGAGATTCTTTTATAGGTACTGGGCCGTGCTTTCAGAGCGTGGAGGGCACGCCATTCTCTCCGATGGCTCGTCGGAGAAGGAAAGTGGGTGGATACCCAAATCCCTCGTGCGTTCGCACAAGAGATTGGGCTCACACCAGGGATCAAGATTGGCCTTGGAAGGGAATTCCTCAGAGAATCTCCCTTCCATTTCTGGGAGGGGATCTCTAAGGAATCAGAGAGTATTCCCTCTCTAGTCATCGGAGCAGGATTCTGCCCCAATAATGGTGGAAGGACCTGATTGCAAAGGTGGCGAGGAAGTTAGGGGGCTCTCTGCGATGATTTCAAAAGATAGGGACCAATTGTGATTTGGGTATACTAAATTGCAAAGTAGGTCAAGATGACCTCCCCTTAGGTTCAAATTTTGGCATAAACTTAATTTGGACCTAAGGAATCAAATGGTAAAGTTGGATTTTATGTTTGACTACGTTTGACTAGAAATTTTGCGTAAAAACCCAAATTAGGTTAATTGAAGAGCTAGGATCCTAATCTAGGTCAAACTGGGTTCCAAAGGCCAAATTAAGTGTTCTAAACCCTAGAGGATATTTTTACATGATTTTTAGAGGGTTTAATTGATTTTTATCCTGACTGGAACCTTTTTGATTTAAGCGGGTCTATTTTAGGGTTACTAAATGTCATTTAATTCCTAGATTGCACATGAACCCATTTCTGATTGATTCAACCCACTTTTTATTTCATTTAGACCTTTTGACCTATGTTTTTCCTCTGAGAAATCTCGTTTATGTACTGCAATGGTAAAATTATAGTTTTAACCTTTATTTCATGTTTTCTTCTCAGAACACTTATTCCTTCATTTAGGCCTTCTACTAGGTTATGTAGGAGCTTTTATCTTCTTTATTGGGTCAAAATGAGCTAGTTATGGCTCATGATGAGGCTCTCATCATACCCCCATGCCTAGCTTTTGCTAGTCCCTTAGCAAAATTTCAAGATTTTAACTTCTGTTCTAGACCCTGAGTGTAAGTGCTTTTCTTTTTCTTTTGTGATTAGGTAGGAATGCCGACAATAGGCCTAGAGGTATTCAAGTACCAACCAAAATCCGGACCTGTTCCTCTTTAGCCTCAGTCCTCCGCAAAGGTTTCTAAGGCCCACAGAAACTAACCTAGGGTTTGTTGGACTCCGCGGTTAAAGCACCCGTGCTTGAGACATTTTTAGCCTGGGTTCAGTTTGCAGAACGTTTTTGTAAGAGAGATAGAGGATTTATTTGTTTGGAGAACTTTTCTCTCTTTTTTTTCTTTTTATTTCTAGCTTCGGATTAGCTTCTCAACACGGTCTGTATCAGATTCCTCGTCCCCATCATCAATCCTCAAGGGTCCCTGGCTTTCGAGATTTCGAGATAATCCCACCCATGGCAACCCCCAGAACCCTGGCTTTCGAGATTTCGAGATAATCCCGCCCATGGCGTTTCGTGGCCGAATTAAGACCCTGACGATCGACATTTCGTGATAATGCCGCCCATGATATCTGAACCAGCAGAGTGCTTACATGCCCCCAGTAGGATATTTAAATATCCTAAGAGACAAGCACCAAGGAGACGATATGTTGTTACGCATCTTCGAGGGGAATTTCCCGCCTCTCCGCATCGGGAACTCATCCAAATCAACTTGTGTTGATTGGCCGCTCCTAATCTAGGTACTTTTGTAGAACATTAAACGCTTTTGCGTGATTTGGATGTTTATGCGCACTGAACCAGACTATGTGTGAATTTGGGGTGCTTAGGTTACCGAATCCCATAAATCGGAGGTCAGTTAACGAGTCCGAATACTTCCTAAGCTTTAGACCTAATACTTAAGCTTCGCATTTTCCCCAACCTCTTGAGGATTATCCAGATTTTAACGGATACGTGAATTTTTAAGCTAAAGAATCTAGCCCAAGAGGCCTAAGACCAACGTTCCCGCTAATCTCTTGTTATGTCTCCTTAGCACTTTTCTTTTATTTCTTTTCTTGATCTGGTCTAGAACTTCAGTTAATTCCTTAATCTTTTACTAATGACTACCTCTTTTCCTTTCTCATTTTGTGCTCCTTTTTGTCATTTTTGCTTTTTTTCTCCTCCTTATGAATATGTGGCTTACACAATTTCCTCCCTCCCCCATTTTTTTGTTCTTTTTCGTAATTTTTCAATTTTTTTGTGTTTTTGACATATGCAAAAATTTTTTGTGTGTGAGACTCCTGACTTTTTTTTTGGTTCTGTATGTATGCACTTTATCACCCCCCCATGCCTAAGTTTTGCAATGTCCTCATTATAAACGGAGGGTGTGAAATAGTGTTGAGGTCAGGGGCTTAGAACAGGATACATCGGGTGGGTGAATGGGTCGAAAATGACTGATGCGGATGATTTCAAGCTCTGATACGTGTACCAGAGGTGGGATCAACTGTCTAAGGCTGAAACTCAAGGTGCAATGGACGTGGAGTACAGACGGATAATCAGACGGGTCTCTGTTTTTGGGATGACAGGTTGCCTCCCGTTAAGTGCTAAATTTGATACCTTCAGCCGAGTGGAAAATGGGGTGGAGAGGGAGTGGTCAAATCAGTGAAATTTTGTAAAACAAGCACCTTGATTAAGAGCCTGGTTGGTCCAACCAGGTGCTTGTTAAGATCAGTAAGCTGATGATGCAGCCCAAACCCAATGAGTCTGGTGGGTTGATAAATGTAGATCAGTAGATGCGGCACCCACCATATGCAGTGAAGTTTTGATGGATATGGAAGTGAAAACTCAGGTTTAGGCTGAGTCAACTCAGCCTGATCAGAGTAGGGTTCCGAAAAATAATCGATGTAAGGTGTGGAAACCCTATAAGAGTGATCAAAGAATGTTGGCTCCTGTTTTTCGGTCTGATCAATTCCCGATACCCAATATAAATATGGAGTTGAATCTTTTGCAAACGGCTCAGTGAGAGGTGAATCGGAATAGAAATTGAGTCCGGTTGTGGGTCGGGGTAGAGAACGAGTTTTGATTGGTTCTGTATATGTGGAGAAGGTGGCCTCAAAGAAAATTGGCTTGTTATAATCAGGAAGCAGATTTTCTCCAATGTTATGGTCAGATTTGAAATCGTCAGAGAGTTTGCGAAAATCAACATTTGAATGAGATTCAAGATCATGAGTTCCACCATAGAATAAATCATATGTTATAGATTCAGCAGCCTGACTGGGGTCTAGCCAAAATGTGAATTCTGAGCTTAAAGGGGTGTCCCTATTTGGTAGAGGCTCAGGTTCAAAGTTAGTAGGGCAGACCCAATTGAAACCCTACTCGTCCAACTCCTCGATTTCTGTGTCATAGATTGGCATGACTTCCGAAAAATCGATTAGTTCCTCTAAGGATGTTGGCGAGGGATATTCATCAAATCGAGGCCCAAAATCATATTCTTCATTAAAAGATTGATCTTCTTCATATGGGGCCTTGAAATCTTCGAAATATGTTTCCGATCTAGGTTCTAGGCTGAGGATGTGGGTTGAATTACTAGAATCTAGGTCTGAATAACCTTCAAGGGTCACCTTATCAGAATAAGAGACGGAATTTATACCCTCGAGAGGTTCAGTTCTACTCTCATACTTGCAGGAGTTTTGGGATTCTAAAATGAGCTCAACATTGTATTTTCCTGCATTTGGAGCTTCTCAACCTTCTTCAATATCCGGCACATTGTATTCTATCTGGGTTAGGAATCCACAACCATTTTGTGCCTCAAACCCGAGATCAGATTGATCCTCGATGTTGTCCCAAGATGGTTCATCCTCTGTTTGTGGTATATACGGGTATTTCTGGTCAATAACTTGTTTTACTAATCTCAGTATCTCTTCCCATTTTTCAAGACTATCTTGGTGTTGCTTCCAAAGTCGAGGATCTATCATACATTGAAGGTATTCACTATTGTGCAGTTTTTCTATCTCAATGTATCCAGTAATGATCAAGTCACGAGTTGATTCTTTTGTGGCTTCTGCTAATAGTACTTGGGCACAAGTTATGATAAAGGTTGTGGTTGTTGGGACATCAACCTGAATGTTTCCTACTGGTGTTGAGGTTTCTTCATTTTCATAGAAGTTCATGGCATCCTCAATCATTTTATCTCTCATGGATCTCTGATATTCAGGTTTCTTGAATGGTAGTCCTAGGTTGTTTGGCTGCATTTTTGGATCAGGTGGTGGAATCGAGATGTAGAATCAGAGTTTGAATCAAGATGTGTTATGAAGCGATCGGATCTGAATAACGAGTCCCACTGAAAAATGTGTGTGTGTGCTCTAAAGAGAAAAGATGAGGGACTGGGGATGTTTTTGACCCAATCAAGACACCCAAAGATGTTTGGATGACTATGGAGGTTCGGGGCGGATGGACCCCTGGATCATAAGATCGTCCACCTGAGAATTACCTGGGCAACCAGAGAGGGAGAGTCCCGCAAAGACCCTTACACGGTAGAGCATCCCCACAGGTTACAGGGTTTCCCCCACTCGACCTCTCTTATCACTGAGATTCCAGGCAGACCAGAATGGGGACCCTTGACCTCTTAAGTCTACCACTTTTATTTCAAAGGTGCTTTTAGGGTTATCACTTGAACTTTAGATGTTTTGATATTGTGACCTAATTTAGAGGTTGGTTGACCCAAGGGGTCAACTTCACCTGACCTATCCTATAGATGGCAGAATGATTCTAGGTTTGGAGCCTAGAGATCACCTTGATTTGACTCCTAGGTTATTAGGTCCAAAAATTTTAAGATTCAAGTGACTTTAGAGCTCAATTTTTTAGGGTTTGTCTTGTTAAGATCTCTTCAATCAAGGGCTTGGGTAGCACACTGATGCGGGAAGGTTTATTTCCTTTTATGCAGGCATGTGTGACTAACACTCCAAGATCCTACTGTAAAAACCCTAATTTGGTTCTATTCCCAATCCTTTTTTCTTTTTCACAAAAATTCTCTTTGGACTTGAAAGCAAGAAGTGTGTTGTCCGTAGAGATTAAGCGTTATTTCTATTAGGCACATGAATTTGTGGGATAGAATCTAAAAAAAAAATCGCTCCAACTTCAAGAAGAATTAAAAAATTTTCGCAAAATTAGGAAATGTTTGCCTTAAAGAAGGCAATTGATTCCTAAATTGATTTTCTTCCTTTTGTCTTTTCAGGGTTAGGGGATGGTTAAGGAAGAAAAGAAATACCTGCCCTGGAGTGGTTGACTTGTGGGAGGGATTTTCTCGTGAAATACCTGCAAGATCAAAACAAAGCAAAGTAGGGCAAGTTAGTGTTCAATATGATAAAAAGAATGTAGAGACTAGTGATAAATTGCGCGTTGCTCCCCGGTGCCAAAATGTTTATCGCACTTGATCGGGTTTAAAGAATGTCACGTTGTAGTATAACCGAAAAAGTGTTCAAAACAAATAAAGAGTTTTTATTACTCGAAAATCGGAGTATTCGAGGTCGAACACAGGGAGCAGTCGGAATTTACTACTAATCTCAAATGTGATTGAACACTCTAATTTACTCAAAACTTGAATTCAAATATGAATGTATGCGGTTAAAAGGTAACTGTGACAAAAGAGTAAAATTGGACGTCTGATCACAAGATCAGACGTCTTAAAAATGTTTTCCCTTTTTCTTTTGCTTTCTTTGCCTTTCTTCTTCTTCTTCTTCTTTCTCTCTTCTGTGAAGACTTTTTCTTCTTCCTTGCCTTTGCTTCTTCTCTCTTCTGTCTTCTTCTTCTTTCTCTTCTCTTTCTGCGAAGGCTTCTTTTCTCTTCTGTCTTCTTCTTCTCAGCAGTCTCTTCTTCTTGCCTTGATATTCTTCCTCTTTCTCTCTTCTGCGAAGACTTCTTCTTCTTCCTTGCCTTTGCTTCTTCTCTCTTCTGTCTTCTTCTTCTTTCTCTTCTCTTTCTGCGAAGGTTCTTTTCTCTTCTGTCTTCTTCTTCTCAACAGTCTCTCCTTCTTTCCTTGATCTTCTTCCTGCCTTTGCTTCTTTTCTTGCAGTCCTTCTTTCTTTCTTCCTTCTTTCACTCTTCTGCGAAGATTTCTTCTTCTTCCTTGCCTTCTTTTCTTCCTTGGCTAAGTTTCTTCTCTTCTTCGCTCAGCCTGCCTGCATAGAGAGCAAAACCTACCCCTTTCCCTCTACCCGCACGTCGCTCTCTTTCTGAAGTTCACTCAAGGATGTTCTCCCAGAGCCACGGGTAATCGGGTCGGATTTCGCACCCGGGACCAGGCGCACCGGCAGGTGGTGTTGGTGCTAGAGCACCACGATCATTTGTTTTGATGATAACAAAACATGTGTTATTTAACATTTGCACTTGGAGTCTTAGATTTCAGGTCAATTGCAAATATAGACGTGTTTAGACGGAATTCGAGCTCGCATCCAGGACGGATTGGAGGAGCTTGATGGAGAACAGATGAGATTCGCGAGGAGCGATAGATTGAAGAAGGAAGGAGATGAAGAATAGGATAGATTTCTTTCTCTTGTACTCCTTGTATTTTTCGTTTCTTCTGTTGCTCTTTATTTTTGTTACTTAGATTTTTGTTAAAGAGCCTCAAAGTACCCTAATAGTAGTCCTAGGAACACCCGCACAACCCTAGGATACTTAGGTTTTCTGTAGAATACTTAGAAAACCAATATAGGGTTCAAACAGAGTTTCTAGACGTCTAATTCCAAAATCAGACGTCTGATAAAGTATTTTAAGATGTCTGACTGTTGATTCAGACGTCTGATAACTATTAGGCTGGACATAGTTAGTTCTGTTTGATGAAATCAGACGTCCAGACCTTAGACCAGACGTCTTAGGAGATGTCTGATGACTTTGCCAGACGTCCAATTAGTGGACCGTTGGCTGGCTTAGCAAACACTCAAGAATATGACCGTTAGAGCCTTATCAGACGTCCATAAGACTGTCCAAACGTCTGATAATTGACCGTTTTGCCTCGGCTGACCCAAAATCTCTTCTCAGAGATTTTTTAGCCGTTGCAACGTTTGGAAATCCATTCCCACAGAAAAAGTAGATTTCCAGACGTCCTATATGTCGTCTGATGGACTTGCACTAGAACCCCGTTTAGATCTGATCCAAGTCAGGAAGAGACCCGCCCAAAATCAGACGTCTGACCTTGAAATCAGACGTCTTAAAGTGAACTTCCAGATGTCTGATGCCAGAATTAGACGTCTGATAAGCCTGTCAGAATAATGATTGTTCCTAATTTCGAGGTGATTCTCTTGGGCTTTGCACCCAACGGCTATAGAACCTTTCCTAAGCCTTCCTAAGGCTTCTATAAATAGAGGGGAACCTTTGCAACACCAAGAAACACCAAGACACACCTTGCAATACACTTTCAAACCATTTTGTGTCTCTCTTGCTCTCTAAGCACTAGTTCCATTCATCTTGAGAGCATCAAGCTTCGCGCACCCGCTCTCCCGCCGTAGTTCACGAGAGCGAAGTTGCGCCGTCGCATGGCTCACGCACCGCGTCATCAACTCGACGCACTCCTTGCAAAGGGGAGTTTCCTAATTCCTATAGAAGCTAGGTTTAAAATTACTTTGTTGGCTCTATAGGATTACTTATTTATTTTATCTTTGTTATTTGGTTGGGTATTCGCTTTGCGAATTCCCGTCTCCTTCGCGAGACAAAATCCTTCTCGTGAAGAGAAGGGGTTGAGGTATGCTACCCTCGTTTAAGTAGCGTGGTTGTATTGAGGTTGAATCACCCTCGTTTAAAGTGATTCGGTTTAGTGGATTTTGATCAACTTGGTTGATCGGAAAATCCTAACTCGAGAGGGTTAGGTGGTGGTTTTCACCCGGTTAGGGTTTCCACCTAAAAATTCTTGTGTACTTGTGTGATTGCTTATTTGTGAGATTATATTTCAATTCCGCAATTATTACGTCACCCCCTCCTGGTAGGGCCGAACCTTCAGGTGGGTGATGCGCGAGGAGTGCTCAGGTTGGGTCGGGTCGGAGCCCACCAGATCCGCGAGGTGAAACCGCGGATGAGGCAAGCGTGGGATAAGGTGAGGGACCTCACCCCTGTGCGTTCGGAGGCAACGAGGCAATATCACAAAAACAATTTAAAGTATACCTGCACTTCGCGTTTCGCCGATGTGGGACTATTAGTTCTGCCCCGCTCCCTCACGTACCTGCAGAGCCTTCATGCAGTCGCCACAGCTGCGGACGTTGCTGCGCTCCTTGCTGGACTTAGATGCTTCGCACTACTGTCACGAATATGCTGCACCTGAAGATTGGAGGTCCTGACGCCTGAAGTTGCTGAAGCCTGGAGCTGCTCCAACTGTCAATGGCGACAAGGGCTGGAATCCTGTCAAACACAAATACGGCCTATTGGCCTAATCAAACCAGCTGGGCACCTTCGCTGTGGCATGACGAAGGTGATGAGCCATGTGGCAGGCCGTGGGATGGCCTAGGCGTGCGTGCCTAGGTCAACCTGTGGCTGGGGGTGTGGGTGTGTTCAGGGAACTGTGGTGGAGGCGGAGCTTATGAGACGGTTGGCGAGCCGTGTCGAGGGCAGAATGGTTGGGGCAGCTCGCCGGAGGTCGGTCGGAGGCGAGGAAGATGGAGGTGGTCAGCGACGGTCGAGGGGCAATTAAAGGAAATAAAAGGGGTAAAAGAGAGAGGGGAAGATGGAGAATGTATTAAGCCTAACTACAGGGATGAAGGGGGACGGAGAGGCGGACAGCTGTACCTGCTGTCGCCGGAGAAGAATCTGCCCAGTGGAGGAAGATGGCGGCGACGACGGGGCTGAGGCGGCGTGCGCGGGTCTTGCACGACGCGGAGGAGAATCAAGAAGATTACTCTGCCACTGGTTTTGTGGCAGAGCGAAGAGGGAGGGGAGGGGGGCTTGCCGGAGCTCACTGGGTACTTGGCCGGAGAAGAAAGAGAAGAATTTGAGGTGGAAGTCCGGCCAAGTCAAGCTAAAAATGAGCGGCTGGGTTTGGAGGTTCTTTTATAGGTACTGGGCCGTGCTTTCAGAGCATGGAGGGCACGCCATTCTCTCCGACGCCTCATCGGAGAAGGAAAGTGGGTGGATACCCAAATCCCTCGTGTGTTCGCATGGGAGATTGGGTTCACACCAGGGATCAAGATTGGCCTTAGATGGAAGGGAATTCCTCAGAGAATCTCCCTTCCATTTTTGGGAGGGGATCTCTGAGGAATCAGAGAGTATTCCCTCTCTAATCCTCGCTGGAGCAGGATTCTGCCCCAATAATGGTGGAAGGACCTGATTGCAAAGGTGGCGAGGAAGTTAGGGGGCTCTCTGCGATGATTTCAAAAGATAGGGACCAAATTGTGATTTGGGTGTACTAAATTGCAAAGTATGTCAGGATGACCTCCCCTTAGGTCCAAATTTTGGTATAAACCTAATTTGGACCTAAGGAATCCAATGTTGAAGTTGGATTTTATGTTTGACTATGTTTGACTAGACATTTTGCGTAAAAACCCAAATTAGGTTAATTGAAGAGCTAGGACACTAATCTAGGTCAAACTGGGTTCCAAAGGCCAAATTAAGTGTTCTAAACCCTAGAGGATATTTTTCCATGATTTTTAGAGGGTTTACTTGATTTTTATCCTGACCGAAACCTTGTTGATTTAAGCGGGTCTGTTTTAGGGTTACCAAATGTCATTTAATTCCTAGATTGCACATGAACCCATTTCTGATTGATTCAACCCACTTTTTTTTTCATTTAGACCTTTTGACCTATGTTTTGCCTCTGAGAAATCCCGTTTATGTACTGCAATGGTAAAATTATAGTTTTAACCTTTATTTCATGTTTTCTTCTCAGAACACTTATTCCTTCATTTAGGCCTTCTACTAGGTTATGTAGGAGCTTTTATCTTCTTTATTGGGTCAAAATGAGCTAGTTATGGCTCATGATGAGGCTCTCATCACTGACTCCCAATTGAGACATGAGGAGGGTAGCAGTCGAGCTAAATGTGGCTCGTGCTAAATTGTAGTGTCGAATTTGGATTATGTGATGGGTAGTGCGCCACGTGGCACATCAAATGACCAGAAGATTAGCATGTAGAGGATGACACGTGATCGCATGCAAACGCGAGCCTTCAGCAATCGATGCATGCGCAGTTGACGAGATCTCGATTGTCGATCATTAAATCAAACATTCTAGATTGAGCATGCGCGATGAAGGTGGCTTTGACACACTGGTATTTACGCGATGGAGATCCAATGCACATAATAAAGTCATGTGGCGAGTGCTGGTGGCTGCGCAAGGGAGAGCAATCTAAGGCTAATCTTGATGCTATCTAGGCCCTTAATCATCAAATGGATTGCTCTAGCTTGATGGCATGGTTAGGGACCCTAAAATACCTATTTTACCCCCCCCCCCCCCATTTTTCCTATTTAAAGGGCCAAGGACCCCCCCACATTGATCAGCCACTCCACCAACCACTCTCCATCTCCATTTCCACCTTAAGAGCTCTTCCACCTCCAAGCTCCTAACCACCCTCTTACCACCAAAGGGGCTGATTTTGTTGTTCCCTCTGAAGTAATCCAAGGCCACCGAAGCACTCCTCGCTGGAGCACCATTAACTCCCTCATCTCTCTATTCTTCTCTCTCTACCCTTGTTCTTTTACTTCATTCATAGTCTTAGTTGAAGCACGTATCTAGAAATAGTCATTTATATATGATGCATCGTTTTGAATCTGTTTCTGTATTAGAAAATTACAAAAAAAAAATAATAATGGCAGTACCAGAGCACGTGAATGATTTAGCACTAGATATTAATGCCGTTGGTGGCATTCGCATCATAGAAATTGTGCGCATGGACACACACACATTTACATTTGTTATGTTCCTCATGTGTGCACTTGTTATTTGCATTAATAATTCTACTAGCAAAATGAATGTACATTGTATAGAAATCGGACTACGATCTTAGAGCAAGCACAATCAGGATCTATTCGCCACTTTCACCCCCCTAAGATCAATTGGGACTCATCACAAGTTTCATTACAAATATTTTTGTTTAGGTTATTACGTGACTATACTATGGCGTATTCTAACTTATTTTGAGTAATCTAAACCTAAAAATGGGTTTTCTTATTTGTTTGAGAACTTCCTTGCGAAGATCCAATGGAGGGGAAGGTCATTGCCACAAATCAAACCGAAGACAGTCCACCACCCAACTGCCACTCTTCAAAGGTATGAACTACTCCTATTAGAAACTTAGAATGTGGTTGCAGGCACTTGACTTCGCCATTTGGGAGAAATGTGAAAGCCAATTCAAGAAGCCTATGGAATATGGCAATTGCCATATTTTATAAATTTCTACTGGTTAAGTCTAGGTTGTTCACTAGGAGGCTAAATTAGCATAAGATTTACCAATTACTTTTAAGTTATTGTTATCACGCTAAAGTCACGTTTTAAATACACATCTTAATATAGCAACTAAAGTGATGAAAATACTTAAATTTGTAATCTTGAATGTGAGTCCAAGGTCATCTCAGGAACAATTGATTCACAATTAAAACCACTAATCAAGTAGCCAAAATAAAGCTCAAGAGATTGATATAACAAAAGACATATTCAATGTAAAGCAAGGTATATATCAAACTCTAATATATATATATATAATGTCAAGTATTAAGGGACCAAAAAAATTGGTGGCAACTATAGATACGAATCCTCTCAACACTTAGTGGAATCTCAAATCAAAGCTCTACATAGACAAAAGGCCTAAATTAGACATCTTAAAGTGAACGTAGTATTCGGCCAAAGCAAAACCAGCCTACTCTCTAGGCCCAACACCAAAGCCTCTCTCTCTAATCAAATCGAGACCAAGCCCAGGCCCAGGCCTGCTTAGGCATGTGTGGGCAGGCAAGGGCACGTGCGTATGGCATGGGTGAGCTAGGGACCTGACCCCCTGTACTAGGCATAGCTTAAGGGAACAAAATCCCTTATGAATCCCTTTCCAATTTATCTTCTCAAGATGTGGGACTATTGTCCCCAATTCTTCTTCGTGTCTTCTTTGTCTTCACGCCATGGATAGGAGGAAGCCAATTGACACCAGATGGTCATTCAATCTCCAATCTAACAGCCCAAATGTGAGCTCCAGGTGGCTCTGCGTGATGAGGAGGTGGAGACCTTCTTGATTCGTCACTGGATGAGGCTCTCAATGTCGGAGAAGGTGAATACGGTGAAGACCTATCAGAGAAAGTATGGACCTAGGGCCCCAATCAAATGCTTCAGAAATTTTGCCTGACTATGGTGAAGCAAGTGGTGGTGGTGATGTGGTGATTGGGTGCGTGTGGTGGTCGGCCGAAGAAGCTTTTATGAATCTCCGGTGATCGGTGTGGGAGGTGATGGTGGAGGCAAAGTGGTGTTCAATTAAGTTGGGAAAAAGGTTTGCAAGAAGGTGGGAAACCTTTTGCCTAACTTCATTGGGTTGGGGGAACATGGAGAGGGTAAGGAGGTGAAGGTGGCCATGCCAGCGATAACTGGCATCTGGGAAGAAGCTAGGGTGGAAGAACGGAGCTACAAAGCTCCCTAGACCTAATTGGAGGTGAGGAGAGGCTAAGACATAAACTAATTTAGGGAAAGAGAGAGAAAGGAAAGGCTTTTCGGAGCTTGTCGACGTTGAGGAAGAAGATGAGATTGGCTAAAGTGGAAGAAGGTGAGGTAGGGATTGAAGCTTTGCAAGAAGCTTCGTAGAAGCTTAAGGAAGAAGAACCCTCTACCTATTGTGCATAGCAAAGGGCGAGGAGCTCTGGTGATGCAATCAAATTTGCTGGTGTGGAGGAAGGAGGGGAGATCCGACGAAATTGTGCATAAACTTGACTTGTAGATGTAGGGGCTTTAAATAGAGGTGAATACCCTCTCAATCAAGCGAAGGCAAGCTCATTTTGCATGTGTCCTTACCGAATTTTGAGCTCAAACTTCTCAAGGTCACCAGCAACAAATCTAGTGGTGAATGGGATTGCCAAAATGCTTAGAAGATCCTCAGGTGAGATGTGATCCTAATTTAATCCCTCAATTCGAGGATCAAATCTCTGCATGTTGGGTTTAGGAGATCTGCATGTTGCCATGTTTGGAGAAGAAGGTGATGGAGGAAGGACCTGATTGCAAGAAAGACTCAAAAGTTAGGGGCCTATTCGTCATAAAGACCAGAAACCTTGGGGTAGTTTTGTAATAGATAGAAACCTATGGGCTAAAATGCAAACTAGGTCAAGATGGACTCTAATTGGATGTAAATTTTGGGGTTAATCTAATTTGGACCCAAGGAACCTAATGGTGCTCTTAGATCTGAGTTTTGACCAAGTTTGATTGGATCATTTATACAGAAGCCCAAAATATAGCAAATTTTCACCGAAGTCTTTATTTTTTGGTCAAAATGGGTTCCTTTGGTCAAAGTGAAGGTTCCAAACCTCTTATAATATTTTTCAATGATTTTTAATAGGTTTAGATTACATTTATTTATAATAGAACCTATTTAATTAAAGTAAGGCTAAAATTAGAATTTTTATTAATAAGATAATCCTCAAATCTCAGAGAATCCTGATTCAGTTAGCTCAGGCCCACTTCTTAGGAAATTAAGCTCATTTGACTTTCGATTAAGCCCTGATTAACCCCTTAATTAATCTGAAATTGTGATTAAGTGTTAAACAACAGAATTAACTTATTTTCTCTTCTTCTTAAACCCAACTCAGAATAGAATTATGATCTTCTGATGAATATTAAGGAGTATTTATCAATGCAATTAGGCTAAATTAAGGTAGTTATCACCAATAATGGTGCTACCATTAGTTATTATTTATTAATAATTACTATAATTAACTAGCTATTATATACTTAACTTATATAAATAACTACTATATAACTTATAATAGATTATTCAGCTTAATTATTAACTATAAATACTTTACTTATTATACTCACTATACTTTAGCTATAACTTAGTATATAATTAACTAACTTTAATTAACCTATGGTACTTAGTTAATGATATTATAGGTTACTTAACTTAGTTATAATTATACTAACTTGACTTATATTAATGCTTACTTAAGTTATACTTAATTAATAATTATATACTTAATTAGTCTTATAATTAATCTAAGTACTTAAGTTATCTAGTTAAGTATTTAATACATAATTATAATATGTTAATCACATGAATAATTGCAAAGAATTAAACATTAAACTTGGACAATCATTCCATAAAAGAATTAAGGAAAATATGCAATGAATTATACAAATAAATGCAAAGATAATGTCATTTTATAACAGCACATTAAATCCACCATTATTTATTTACAACGTAGGCTCTTATTATTTAATACTAAGGCTAACACAGTAGCTTTCAAATCACACTCAAAGCTTTCACACAATTCAGACTAAGTGTTCTCTCAACACTTAGAATATTTTTCAACATAACACCTTCCTTCAGAGAACAAAAGGTGAGATGGATCTACGCAACTCTTCGCATGATCAATGGCTCAAAGAGTTGGATTAGTACCACTACTAGGCCACATGTCACCATCTCAGCCTTCCACTTGGCACCTGGAGGTCGCTCCGCAGAGCCACATCAATGGTCAAATCAATGGTCAATATATCACGCAAGAACGCATGCAGCATGCACATGCTCGTGTCATTGTCAACTAATTGACATAAGCAGCTATTCATTATATCTAGCTTTAAGTGCTCTGCATCTTCCGATGTGGGACTACACTATCCCTATTTCTTCTTGTGTGTGTCTGACTCTAGCACCATCTTCACGCTTCAAATCCCAGCAACTCATGACTTCTTCTGTTCTAAGTACTCTTATTTCTATCTCTAAAATCTATTACGACACAAACTGACTCCACGTGGAACCTGGGTCAGATCACCTCAACTATCCCAAGGCCTAGTGGCCCAACAAGTAATAAACCAAAATGTATTAATTTCCACACATGCAGTATAGCTAGAAGAATAGGTAAAAGACAGAAAACTGTAAAGTAAACAGTAACTGAAAACAATACCACAAGAGAATAACACATTTACATCATAGCCATCACAACATACTAGAACAAAAGAAGAGTCAACCTACAACAGAAAGGAAAGAGAACAACTAAAGTTGGGCTCGGTTAGGCCCAGCTCCCTCCGCAGCTAGTGGCGCTAGCTGCTCACCTCCCTGTCCTGGATACAAGTGGTAGGTATCAGCAAAAGCTGAGTAGAGTGGCAAGTGTACAATCAACTAACAAAATTCAACTAAAGGGAAAAGCACTAAACATTTCAGGCAACAGTAAACATTTCACATATTTTCATGTTTTATTTCTATTTCTAGGTACTATTTGTTTTGTGATTTTGGTTATTCTAGTAAAGGGTCTCATTATCTCTTGGTTCACATGTTCCCTAATGGAATGATCATGCTGCAGTTTCTCCCGCGATGTAGAACAAGCACGTGGTGCTCTCTTGGCTGAGAGAAAGCCTCGTGTTTGTCTTATACCCAGTCTACCACCCCGAAGTTATAATCACGATGTAGTGGTGAATACGGCACACGCGATAAACGCATGGGGGGCTACCCTGCACTAGCACACGGTCAATCATTTCTGCTAACGGGTATGCTTTAAGTCGTAAAACACTAGGGGTCGTGCCCCTCACTAGTTTGAGTGCCCTTGCCCAACTATCCTGGTTGGCCCTAAGGGCCTAATAGGAGTTGGTGTAGGAAGGCCATTCCTACCCTGGGTCCCAACTCGAGAAAAGGCTAGCTCTCTCCCTACACAAGGGGTGATTAACTCTCCTTGGTATGTGTGTACCCGAGGGCTAGCTCACTCCCATACCAAAACCTAAAAATAGCTATGCCTCACAGCAAGTGAATTATCCCAACATTGTCAACGTTTCATACCATGGCAGATAAGTTATTCTTCTTGTTCTCCCTAAGGTTCATTTTTAATTCCTTTAATTCTTTTCAAACACCAGTGAATAACATGCATCGCCATTCATATTTAGATTTCAAACGTAGAAATGGACAATTAGGCGCATTATAGTAAAAGCCTTTATCCCATCAGTTATTGTTATCATTTGCTTGCGACAAGTGCGAACCATTCTTCATGTGTATAAAAAAGATAAAGCTCATAAATCAAGAGTTAGGGCAAGCGTGTGTGTGTGTGTGAGTCTGTAAGACAAAGCAGTTGTTGATTTTATTCACATATCACGTTTGCAGAATTCTTAATAATTCATTATCTAGCTAATTGTAACATGCATTCAAAATAGGATTAAACACATCGGGACGAGAAGGGCCACTCTACCTAGGTGTACGGAATGTATGGGGGCACGAGGAATCGATCCAGACATCCCCATAGGTCCCGCATGCACCTCGGACTCAAAGCCTACAACAAACCAATGGTTAAATGAGTATTAAAATGCTTCGACCGAAATTTCAGTAGACCAAACAAGCTCAAAAAGTAGATATCAAGGTGTGAAAATGTAGGAAGCGAAAAGAGGTCTCCAACGGTACCTTACTTGCAAAAAATAGAGGTTTTTTGGACCCTGAATCGGTCCAAAAATCTCCTCTGGTTCACGTGAACTAACCTCGAACCGGTCTGATCGAGTCGTTCCATGTGAACTGACCAACCAGCCACCTAACACATGGCGGACATCAATTCGCTCCGGTGAGGAGTCGTGGATCGCACCCACCTACTCGCTCCCCACCGCTGGATTGTGCCTGCACCTCGCAATTCGCACCGCTGAACCTCCTCGCACGTCGCGTGCCTCGCACTCCATGTGCCTCACACTGCGCGCTTGCCTTACCTCAAGCATCGCATGGCCTCGCTACACTCACCCTATCTCGCCTCACATGCTACGTAGCCTCACACCACGTGCCCTACCTCGCTTGCTGTGCTACTCCCCCTTGCATGCTGCACCCACATGCCTCACCTACCACACCATTGCGACCTTGCACATCGCACCCACGCTCCTCTCTTTCCCGCCTCCTCCTTCTCTCGATCTCTTACTCTCTTTCTCTCTCTTGTTGGGGAAGGCACCACCCAAGAATGGGGTTGGGAGGTGAGGTGTGCCTCTTGAGGCATGCACGTGAGGGTTATAGGTAGGTTTTAGGGTTCGTTAAGGGTAAAGTGGGGTAAGGGAAATTTTTGCAACACCCCTCAACATTTGGGAAAATTTTCAAAATGGCCCTCGATATTCCTTTAAGTGTGTAAAAATTTTAGGAACATCCTGAAAGTTCAAAAATTTCATAGGGACCCTTGGGAAAGGTCATTTCAACATAACAAACTTAAAGGAAGTTTCGCCCCCGAAACTTAAGCTAAACCAAGATGTGAAAGGAATAAAATGAGCGCATAACAAACTTAAAAAGGATTAAAGTCGGTTAGGAATACGTACCCTCAAAGAGCTCCGAGTACTGATCTCGCATCACCGCCTCAGGCTCCCATGTCGCCTCCTCGTGCCACTAACTCCTCAACAAAACCTTCATCAATGGCACCTCCTTCCTTCTCAAACTCTTGATAGCTCTATCTAAAATCTACACTGGCTTCTCTGGATAGGTCAGGTCATTTCCCACTTTGAGGATCTCGTGGCTCAGTATGTGGTTGTAGTCGGTGATTTATCTTCTTAAGTCGAACACATGGAACATGTCGTGTACACTTGACAACCGAGGTGGAATGGTAAGCTGGTAAGCAATGGTTTCAATCTGCTCCAAGACCTCAAAAGGACCCATGAACCTTGGCTCAAGCTTCCCCTTCACCCCAAACTGCTGTAAGCCCTTCATAAGCGAAACATGTAGGAAGACATGGTCTCCAATGTCAAATTGTACCTCCCTATGCTTCTTGTTTGCATAGCTCTTCTACCTGCTCTTGATGGCGAAGAGTCACCTGTGAATCTGCTCTATCAGCTCTTGACTCTAGCAGATCAACCTTGAACCAACCTTCCACTTGGTCCCAACCTTAACCAAACTCAGGGGAGCTGTAACTTCCGCCTATATAATGCCTCGTACGGTGCCATGCTAATACTCGAATGGTAGCTATTGTATGCAAACTTTGCTAGGGGTAAATAATCCTCCCAGGAGCCTCTCCAGTCTAGCACACAAGCATGCAGAAGGTTCTCAAGCATTTGAATGGTACGCTCCAACTGTCCGTCGATCTGGGTATGGTAGGCAGTATTGAACCTCAAGTGAGTTCCTAAAGGTTGTTGGAACTCCCCTCAGAACTGGGAAGTGAAGCGGGTGTCTCTATTAGATATGATCTCATGGGGGACTCCATGAAGATGCACCACATCCCAGATGTAGCGCTCTGCAAATAGTGCTAGTCTAAAGGTGACTCAGATAGGCAAGAACTGTGCAATCTTCGTCAACGTATCCATTATGACCCAAATGGCATCGTGTCCCCGCTATGTAACTGGTAACCCCACCACCAAGTCTATAGTAACGCTTTCCTACTTCCACTTTAGCAAAGGAAGTGGCTATAATGGCTCTACAGGCTTCTGGTGCTCGGCCTTCACCTACTGCCATACCAAGCACTACTGCACAGACTCTCCCACATCCTTCTTGATCCGCTTCCACCAAAAATCATGCCTTAGATCATGGCACACTTTGGTGTTGCCAGGATGTATAGTGAACCTGGACCTGTGTGCTTGATGTCGTGGAAACACGTTAAGTTAAATCTGTCGTTATATCATGCGTTTACGACATCAATTTTAAATGTAGATAATCAAGATGAGTCCAAGTGTCGATCTCAAAGAGGCGTGAAATAGGTTTGGTTTTGTTGCTTGGAGGGGTCATAAAACATTCATTTAGTTTGCTTGCGAAAAGTGAGAGAGAGAGAGAGAGTAGAGTTAGAAAATTGAGATTATAGCATGGTGATTACTTAGCTAGGAATGAAACATGACATGATGAAACAAAATGGAAATATATTGCACAAGTAGAGTTGTTTTACAATTACAATGCTAAAGGAAAGCTTAAAACAACATAAACATTAAACTAGGGTAAAGAAATGTAAAATGGAGAGGTAAGGCAGCCACGATGGTGGATGGGCTTCCGTCGGCAGCTTAGCAACTCCGGGAGAGTGAGAAGTGTGCTAGGTAGAGATAAGGAGAAGGTAGGAAGGATGCCCTTAAATGGAGTAAGTGTGGGAGTTTTTATAGTGAAGAAAGTGTTTCTAAATCAGGCAAGCATTTTAGCGACATCTAGAATGTCGCTAAAACCATTCCACAAATGTCAATGAAGGCCTCCACCCACCGGGTTGTCCACGCGCACGTGCTTCTTCCTTCACGTGCCATGTACTTACAACCTCAACCATTGGATGTGTGGTGCAAATCGCCATTGGACGGTTGAGGTCGCTTCCTGACAACTTAAGCACCATGCTCATCGCACCCATCGCGTGAGAGAAGATCCTGGCTGTCTAATTGTGTGCAAATGGTTGAGATCGCGTGCAACGTTGACCACTAGATCGTGCCTTAGGCTCGCGTTTGATCAGGGGTTGGTGCAGGCATGGAGGCATCGTGTGCTCCCGAGGGTGTCACGTAGCCACTATATGGATTGCTCGATGGCGATCAGGCGGTTCAATTTGGATGCCCACTCGATCTCCGTAGATTTGGTGCAGTGTGCATCTCGAACACGCATCCTCTACGTGTGAAGTAGAGGTGCAACCACTACGCTATACTCGCAAAAAGGTTGCGTTTCTTGCAGTCCCTCAAGAAATTTGCCCCCATGCCCCCCTCCCCAGTCGGTACCCTCCCTCCCTTAACTCAGGACTCATAACTCCAATAAGGAATCTGGTGGGAAAACCCCCCATGCACTCCTTCCTGGTCGAGCTCTGCCCTCCCTCTTTTTAGCTACATTTTTTATTACAAGAATAAGGTTACCGTGCTTCAATTGCCGCACCGGCTCTCAAGAACCTGCAAGAGCCTAAGGGGGTGCTTGCTTTTAATACCCTTGGAGAGGGTACCTTATCACTCAGCGGCCTACGGGAGGCTGGTGCAGGTGCCACATGGCACAACAAGGGTCGTTATTTATTAGATCAACGGTTAGGAATTCTTGGACTTGTTGTGAGAGCCACAGAGGTTAGATTGAGGTGATTTTGAGTCCGTTGGACTCCATTTGTCAATCCAGATCCATCCATGTGGTCTGATTGCTCATCTGAGACCTATTTCAGTATGCACTTGCACATATGGTCATTAAACATTAATTACAAGCAATATCAACTCATTATGTATTCCATTCTTCTAAGCCCATTATGATATGTCATTAATGCATATATATCCTCAAGATTGACTCTAGTTGATAGAATTATCATCATTAGAAGTAGAGTCATCAGTGCCTCTGCCAAAAGCTCTCTCAACAGCTCCTCATCTCTAGGAACGCACAATCGCCCCCTCGTGCGTAGAATCTTATCAGTAAAAGTGAAGTCTCCTGGGTCTCCTATCAGTACCCTGTCTCACAACATCTGTAGATACAGATTAGACATTTACCCAACTATGATGTGGTCTAAGAGCTCGGGTTGTGCCTATCTCATCATTGCCATTGCCCCACAGTGTCCACCTGGCTTCTGAGGTAACCAACTACCAACCTCCTGCATGAGCTGCCAATTCCGTGCCTATAAACTAGCCAAGTAAGTAGGCGCCTTTTATCTTAAGGCATCAACCAACACCTTCGCTTTCCCTGGGCGATAAGAGATGCTGCAGTCATAGTCCCTCAGGAGCTCCAACCAACGCATCTACCTCATGTTAATCTCCTTCTAATCAAACAAGTACTTGAGGCTCTTATAATCCATGAAAATATCAAAAGTCTTACTGTATAAGTAGTGCCTCCACGTCTTCAAAGCAAAGATGACAGCAGCCAGCTCCAAGTCGTGAGTGGGGTAATTTTGCTCATGGGGCTTTAGTTGCCACTGTGCATAATAGACAACATGGCCCCACTGCATGACCACACCACCCAACCCCTGTAACGAGGCGTCAATATATACCACAAACCTGCCACTGCTGTCTGGGATGGTAAGTACAGGAGCTGAAGTCAACTTCCCCTTCAACTCCTGGAAACACACCTCACACTCATTGTTCCAAGTGAAGGGCACATCCTTCCTAGTCAACTGTGTCATAGGATGCACAATCTGGGAGAAACCTCTGATACATCTCCTATAGTAGCCTACTAACCCCAAGAAACTACGTATCTCTGTCACTGTAAGTTGCCTCTCCCACCTAAGCACTACCTCAACCTTGGCTGAATCCACAGCTATCCCATCTCTAGAGATCACATGACCTAAAAAGGTAACCTGCCTCAGCCAAAGCTCGCACTTGCTATACTTGGCGTACAACTTGCCCTGCCTCAAGGTGTTCAGAATCAAGCGTAGATGCTGCTCATGCTAGGACTAATCACACGAGTATACTAGCACATCATCAATGAAGACCACCAAAAACTTGTCCAAGTAGGGCCTGAAGATGCAGTTCATCAGATCCATGAAAGTAGTAGGGGCATTGGTCAGCCCAAACAGTATGAATAAAAACTCATAGTGTCCATACTGCATCCGAAAAGCCATCTTGGAGACATCTGTCTCTCTGGTCCTCAACTGGTGCTATCCCGACCTCAAGTCTATCTTAGAGAACACTGTGGCATCTTGCAACTAGTCAAAAAGGTCATCAATGTAGGGTAATGGATACTTGTTCGTGATGGTGACCCGGTTAAGCTGCCTATAGTTAACACAAAGACGAAGGGTACCATCCTTCTTCACAAACAACACTGGGGCCCCCTAGGGGGATGCGTTGGGCCTTACAAAGCCCTTCTCTAATAAATCCTACAGCTGAGACTTGAGCTCCCACAGCTTAAGTGGTGCCATCCTGTATGGCGTGGTAGAAATGGGGCTGGTCCCTAGTATCAAAGAGATCTCAAACTCGATCTCATACTCTGGTGGTAGTCCTGGTAGCTCCTCAAGAAAGACGTCAGGGTACTCGCATACTACTAGAACATTTTGTAGGTTAACTCCTGGGCTAGGCTTAGCAACCACACAAGCCAAGTAGCCCTCACACCCTTGTCTCAGTAGCTTTGTTGCCTGAAGTGCAGATATGCATTTAAACCCTCTGTCCATTGGCTGACCATGGAACTCAAAGGGAGGCAACTCAAGAATGGAGAAGACAATCTTCCTCCCAAAGCAGTCCACCATGGCATGATAGGAAGATAACTAATCCATCCACAAGATCACGCCGAAATCCTCCATCTAGATCACAATTAGATCAATAGGGAGATTGTGCCCCCTATCATAACCTTGCAGTTGGTAAAGATCTCCTTTGCGATAAACAACTGTCCCCCTAGGCCTCTAATCAGGAATGGATCATCTAACAGTGTATTGATTGGCCCCAAACTGACGACAAAATTCATGGAAACAAGCGAGTGTGTGGCACCAGAATCCAAAAGTATGTAAACTAATCTGCTGGAAACTGCAACTATACCTACCACTACTAAACTTGAAGCTTTGGCATCCCTATGAGTTTGGACATTGACATGTCCCTCAGCCCTAGGTGCAGAAGAGGCAGCCACTCTCTAGGTTGGGCGAGTTGCGGCTAGTCGGTACCCACCTCATGACTATTGTCCTCCTCGAGCCTGGTATCCATGGCCACCAACTCAGCCTCCTACGCTTCGTGTGGGAAGCATCTAGTATGCTCCTGCCCTAAACGGATAGTCCCTCCTCATGTGGCTCGGCTGGCCACACTAGTAGCAGAGAGGAGCATGACCTCCTCCCTCGGTCAGTCCCTGCTGGTAACTAGGTGGGGCATGGTACTAGTAGCTGACCCCTGCCTAGGGCCTCCAAAGATCACTGGCGACCCCCAGAATGGAATGTCTCTCCTACAGGTACAGTGAGCTGGGGCAGGAAGTGCCTCCTCTCCTGATGGCCCTGAGGGTGGTCGGGCAGGTAGGGCCTCTTCCAACCTACTCCGTCAATGTCTCGCGCGACTGAGTTGGTTTCCTCATAAGTCATCACTACCTCGACCATGCGAGAGAAAGTGGGTAGCTTCAGGGGCTTCACATACCCCCGTATAGCATGCCAAAGACCTTCAGTGAGCCTCTATAGATGCTCCTCCTTTATAGTCATGGTAGATGAGGAGAAACGTGACATTTCCAGGAATCACGTGTGGTACACGCTAACTGTCATCACCCCCTCGTAAAGAGTGTGAAACTCCCACCTCTGGTCCTGCCACATCTGGGGAAAGTACTGCTCACAGAAAAGAGTCACAAACTGGTCCCAAGATGGCTCCCCCACTCCTGTCCTCAAACTGCTCGCACCACCTATAGGTGGCACTCTCTAGCTAGTACGTGGCGAACGCCACACTGCACTCTGTAGAGGGTAGTGTGTCAAATATCTTCTACATCTGCTCCATCTAGTCCACTACCTCAGATGGGCTCTCCTCCCCCTTGAAGGAGGGGGCTTTAGCTTTCGAAACTCTGTGAATAGCTCGTGTTGAAGCTGTAACAGGGGCATAGGTACATCTCCAGGTAGGAAGGACTCCTGCTCAGTAGTGTCTGAAGGTAGTGGGTATGGTGGAGGGTCACACCCTTCCCCTCTAGCTCGCCTGGCACTACGGTGACTCCCTTATCTCATGGAAAACTTCCCTTCCTCATCCTTAGGAGGAGGCAGTGGAGGTGGCAGAGGTGGAGGGTGCTGAAACTCCTCCCACACAATGTCCTGAATCAGCTAAGTGAGGTATTGGGCCTAGATACCCTAAGGACGGGTGGAGTGACCCCTGCCTCAGGTTTGACACATCCGCCCCCGTGACCCCAACCATGGCCATGTCCTCTACCAACCTCATGAACTACATGACAAGGCATCTTCTGTAGGGAGATGAGAGCAAACAAAGGTCACAATTGACACCAATTCGATACGAGACTCAAGAGTGAGATCAAGATAGAAACTTGTGATGGCTATTCTAGCTACATTCATATGACTGATACTTCCAGATTATTTTGATTTATTACTTGAGACGACCTCGCTCTAATACCATCTTGTTACGATCCAAATTAGATCCACGTGGAACCTGGGTCAAATTGCCTCGGCTATCCCAAGACTAAGTTGCCCAATGAGTAATAAACCAAGACATATTAATTTCCACACATGCAGTATAGTTAGAAGCATGAATAAAAGATAAAAAATTTTAAAATAAATAGTAACTGAAAACAGTACCATAAGAGAATAGCTTGTTTACATCATAGCCATCACAACATACTAGAAAAATGGAAACTGAACTACTAGTTCCAAAATAAATACTCATGACAACAAAAGAAGAGTCAACCTATAGCAGAAAGGAAAGAGAACAACTACGACTAGGCTTGGCTAGGCCCCGCTCCTTTCGCAGCTGCTGGAACTGGCTACTCACCTCCCTATCCTAGATACAAGTGGTAGGTGTCAGAAAAAGCTGAGTAGAGTGGCAAGTGTACAATCAACTAACACAATTCAACTAAAGAGAAAAGCAATAAACATTTCAGGCAGCAGTAAACATTTCACACATTTTCATGTTTTATTTCTATTTCTAGGTACTAGTTGTTTTGTGATTTCGGTTATTCTAGCAAAGGGTTCCATTATCTCTTGGTTCACATGTTCCCCAACGGAACGATCTTGCTGCAGTTTTTCCCATGATGTAGAACATGCACATGGTGCTCTCCATGCAAGAGAACACCCCGTGTTTGTCCTACACCCGGTCTACCACTTTGGGGTCATAGTCGCGACGTAGTGGTAACTATGACACATGCAATAAATGCACAGGGGGCTACCTCGCACCGGCATGCGGTCAGTCATTTTTGCTAATGGGTATGCTGTAAGTCACAAAGCACGGGACATAACAAGGGTCGCGCCCCTCACTAGTTTGTGTACCCTCACCCAACTATTCTAGTTGGCCCTGAGGGCCTAACAGGAGTCGGTGTAGGAAGGCCATTCCTACCCTGGGTCCCAACTCGAGGGAAGGCTAGCTCTCTCCCTACACAAGGGGTGATTAGCTCTCCCCGATAGATATGTTCCCAAGAGCCAGCACACTCCCATACCAGAACCTAAATAATAGCTGTGCCTCACAGTAGGCGAATTATCCCATCATTATCAACATTTCATACCATGGCAGATAAGTTATTCTTCTAGTTCTTCCTAAGGTTCGTTTGTAATTCCATTAATTCCTTTTCAAACACCAGTGAATAACATGCATCGCCATTTATATTTGGATTTCAAACATAGAAATGGACAATTAGGCACATTATAGTAAAAGCCTTCATCCCATCAATTACTGTTATCATTTTCTTACGGCAAGCACTAACCATTCTTCATGTGTATAACAAAGATAATGCTCATAAATCAAGAGTTAGGGCATGCGCGCGCGTGTGTGAGTCTGTAAGACAAAGCAGTTGTCGATTTTATTCACACATCACATTTGTAGAATTCTTAATAATTCATTATCTAGCTAATTGTAACATGCATTCGAAATGGGATTAAACACATCAGGACGAGAGGGGCCACTCTACCTAGGTGTACGAGAGGTATGGGGGCATGAGGAACTGATTCGAACATCCCCGCAAGTCTTACATGTGCCCCCAACTCAGAGCCTACAACAAAGCAACGGTCAAATGAGTATTAAAATGCTTTGACCAAAATTTTAGTAGACCAAACGAGCTCAAAAGTAGATATCAGGGTGTCAAAACGTAGCTTAGAATATTTTTCTATGATTTTTAGGATGTTTAGATGAATTTTATCCTAATCAGAACCTCTTTAATTTAAATTGGTCTGAAATTAGAGTTTTGTGTGTTGTGGTTCTCAAAAAATGTGAAACCCTGTTTCTATCAGTGTTGACCCACATTTTGGATTTTTAAGCTCATTTGACCTTTAATTAACCCCTGACAAACCCCATGGTTAATATGTGTTTATGATGTGCTATTAAAATTATAGAATTAACCCTGATTTCCCGTTCACTTCTCAAATCATAATATTATGGAATTACGACCTTCAGATGATTATGTAGGAGGTTTTATCAATCATACCTGACTAAAAGTGGTCAGTTAGGGCCTATGATGGTGTTCCTATCATACCCCCATGCCTAGCTTTTGCTAGTCCCTAGCAAAATCCTATGGATCAAACCAGATTTCTAAGCTGGATGTAACCGTTAGGATGCCCTACTAAGCTGCATCTCTAAAAATCAATTCAAAATACCAACAATAGCCCTAGAGGTACTCAAGTACTAGCCAAGATCCAGACCTGACCAGCTTTAGCCTGGGCCTGTCGCGAAGGTTTCTAAGGCCCACAAAAAACTGCCTAGAGGTTCATTGACCCCAGCAATTAAAGCACCCATGCGTAGATGTATTATGTCTATGTTTAGTTTGCCAGTGAATTTTGATAAGACAGAGATGAAGAAAGGTATTTCATTTTAAGAGTTTTCTCTCTTTTCCTTTTATATTTCCCTAAATCCAGCCTCAAATTGGCCCTAAACACGATCTGTATTGAATTCCTTGTCCCCACCATCAATCCTCGA
Source organism: Thalassia testudinum (assembly GCA_037157565.1). Lineage (NCBI taxonomy): Eukaryota > Viridiplantae > Streptophyta > Magnoliopsida > Alismatales > Hydrocharitaceae > Thalassia > Thalassia testudinum. The sequence continues at coordinate 11,572,323 of JAZHRO010000044.1, read as the reverse complement.
AGGATCCCTAGCTTTCGATGCTTCAGGATAGCATCGCCCATGGCAACTCCTAGAACCCTGGCTTTTGACACATCAGGGTAGTTCTGCCCATGGCGTTCTGTGGCTATATTTAGGCCTTAGCAATCAACATTTGGGGATAATCTTGCCCATGGTACTGAACCAGCACAAGATACTTACATGCCCCTAGTAGGATATTTAGATATCCTAGGAGACAAGCACCAAGGAGACGATATGTTATCACGCATCTTCAAGGTGAATTTTCCACATCTCCATATGGAGAACTCGTCCAATCAACTTGTGTTGTCGAGCTGCTCATAAGCTAGATCTTTGAGATGACTTTTCAGAATAGAATACTTTTGGCATGATTTCTTTATTAAGCACACTGAAGTAGACTTAGTGTGTGGATTTTGGGTGCTTAGGTTACCAAGTCGCACAAACCAAAGGGCAGGCAACAAGGTCGAATAATCCCTAAGCCTTATACCTACTACATTAGCTTCGCACTTTTCTCAACCTCTTGAAGACTAATCTGGATCTTAACGAATACTTAAGTGTTTAAATCCTGAAAATAGGTCCAAGAAGCCTAAGGTCAATACTCGTTACTAATATCTTAAGTTTTAGCCTTCCAAGCCTTAATTCATCATCTAATCCAGCCTAAAAGTTAGGTAAATTCCATACTCAATTACCAAGGACTATCCCATTTCTTTATTTTCCGATTGCCCCTTTTTTCTCTTGTCTTTTCTTTCCTTTTATCTCCTCAATTCTTTTCAATCTAGCTCACTTTGATCTCTCCCTTTTTTTTCTTTTTTTTTTATGAAACCCCTTCATGAATTAATTCTCATAGGATTTTGAACTTTAACACCCCTCCATGCTTAAGAGTTGCAATATCCTTATTGTAAATTAGGTGGGTTTGAGTTTAGTTTAGATCATACATTAGAATAGGTGGGTGGGTGAATGAGTCAGAATGACCATTGTAAACGATTTCAAGCTTTGATACAAGTATCAAAGGTGGAGTTGTCTATTCTAACGGATGAACTCTAAAGTGTAATATGATTTCAACAAACAGATAGGTCAGAAGGGTCTCAATCTTTTTCAAGAATAACAGGTTGCCTCCCGTTAAGGGCTAAGTTTAATGCCATCGACTAGGCGCAAGGAGCTTAAAAGGATATGCCATCTGTCGCATTATGATGAGTGATAGGAGAAAATATGTGATCGTGGTGGATGAGAATTAGATGGCCATAAATGAGTATCAAATTATGATGAAGAGTCATTCCAAAATGTCCATGATATGTGTCAAGTCGATTCATTTCTGGGTGGCTCTTATGGAGTTTTTGTGGAGGAATCACTCAGAAGATGTAGTGATCATGGGATTTTGAAGTAAGATCATCGTGGGTCCAAGACCCAACAGAGGTGAATCTAGTCAGCATATCATAGATGTGGTTCCTCTTACGTAATGCGACCTAATGGATCCTTTTTCAATGAGTCATCTTGATTCTTCTCTAATGGGTGTAAGATCAATTCTTTAAGAAATGACTCGAAGATTGGATCTTCTAATGATTCTTCTCTATAGTTTTCATCCCAATCAAAAGTGAATGTCTGGAGAGTGCCTTTTAGATCATCCAACTCCAAATATATAAAGGATTCATACTCTGGGTTGTGGTCACTCTCAGTATCTACCATGCTCGATTTTCAGAGATCCTCAAAGCAATCATCATAATAAAATGCTTCCAAATCCATGGAATAGAAATCCAAATCCCGTCGACTGTTATCCTATTCCCCGAAACTCATGTGTATGTCCTCAAGATCAAAGGTGAAAGCCTCCAATACTCTCAATTCGCTAGAATCATGCTCAGTTAAATCGAGATCCTCCATCATGTTGAAACTTCCAATTCTGGTTCTAGGTTTTCTACTGCCAAAATAGTCATGAGATCTTGAATCAAACCTAGTTGTTCTGCCGAGCATTTTCCTTTTCCTTTAGATGATGCCTAAAAAATATTGATCTCAATTCGCTTATCCCTAGAGGCAATTATCATGTGCCCTAATTCACAATTGATTATGGCTCCTACAGTAGCCAAGAAGGGTCTCCCCAAAATCAAGGGCATATCTTGTATTTGTTGTGGTGCATCCATGTCAAGAACTAGGAAATTAGTTAGATAGCTAAAATCCTTAACTCTAATTACCACATTCTCTACTAGCCCAATTGGGGTGATTATAGTTTGGTTAGCTAATTGCAGAGTAACATCAGTGGGTTTTAGCTATCCTATTCGTAGTTTCTCAAATAGGGAGGTCGGGATTAGGTTGACTGAAGTGCCAAGGTCTAGTACAACCCGCTTAAAATTTGTACAATCGATCTTGCAGGAAATCTACTAGGTGCCTAGATTAGATTTCTTAGGAGGTAGACTATTTTGGATTATGGCACTCACATTTTTAGACAGTACTACCTTCCCTTGTGAGGGTTCCTCCACCTCTTTTTTGGATAAGTCAGGAGAGGTGGAGTTGAGAGTAAGGATATCAAGTAACAGGATAGTGACTTATGCATTCCTCAATGGTCCCGTTATGTCAAATTTCGACAGTCTCTAGTGTGAAGGTGGGATAAGATTTGGGATAAGGGAATGGGTTGGCTATCTTGGGGGATGGATTTATGTTTTCACTTCTTGGTTCTATCCTCGACCTTGTTGCATTGATCATGGGTTGGGTGAGATTTAGGAGATGGTCCTCGTGGTCTGGTCTTTGATCTTTTCTCATGCCCACAACATTGATCATAGCATAATCATGATGCAGAGGCAGAGGAGAGAGAATTGGACCCTGTTGCTAAACAATAGGATAAGCCACGGTATGATTTGGATTAGCTGAGGTGGATGCTCCAAACACGTAGGTACGAGTTGACGGTCCTAGCCGAGTGTAGCATGATTGACCCTAGATTTGATTTACCATGTGTTTTTGGGTAGACATGTTGTTTGGATTTGGCAGAGGTTGGGAAGGAAGTGCACCATGCTGGCAAGTCCTCACCATCTGTGTGAGCTGATTTCTAACCTTTAAGATCTCGTCTTTATGCTGTTTCTGCATAACCGTGTTGATCTTCTGGATGTTAGCTAGGGCTTGCAAAATCATGCTCATTTGATCTTCCTTGCTAGTCCCAGATTGGTAATTTGAATTGGGCCTAGGCTGATCAGGCTGATATGAGCGCGGAGCCTGTGATCAAGGTTGGAATTGAGGTCATGTGTTCTAATTATTTCCTGACCACACAAAGTTAGGATGATTGCACCATCCAGAGTTGTAGGTATTGGAGAATGGATCATTCTGGATGGCATGGAGATCCTCTCAAGTCTGAGGAACTCTAGAGAAGTCAGAATATGAGGGTTCAGAGTTCCCCCAACTAGAGTAGGCAAGTCCGGAGTTTCCTCCGAAACCAGGATCAGATGGGGGTGGATACGGATTCATCCCCTAGTGAGAGTGGTGGTAAATGTTATGCACAGCCTCCTTGCCCAAGGGCAATTATGCATACGTGTTCTGTTGTATGGCGGTGGCTCTCTACAGATGTCGAGTAAATTTGTCCACCTTTTTCTCGATGATCATGACCTTATCCAAGTAACTAGCCACCAATTCCAGATAAACGGATGATGATAAGCTTTGAGTCTCATGTGCCCCTAGAGTGTTTGTCAATGCATGAGTTGTCCGATCGAACACCCCCATTGATTCATTGTTTATGGAGTTCTCACGCATGTTCTTGAGAATCTCCCAAACTGTATCTTCATGCTGACCCATGATGTTGCCATGACAGGTTGCATTGACAAATAACATGATTTCCTCACGAAGTCCCTGGTAAAAAGACTGGACTTGTTCCTATTTGGGAACTCCGTGATGGGGCCATTTTTGCATGAGATCCAAGAAATGGCCCCATGCCTCATGAAGTGGTTCTCCCACATTCTGTATGAAGTGCATGATCTGATGCCTCAAAGCATTCATCTGACCAACTAGAAAGAATTTCTTCAGAAATTCGGATTGGAGTTCCTCCCATGTATTTATTGGATGGGTCAGAGTCTGATACCAGTGGGTAGCCTTATCCATAAGGGAGAAGGAGAATAATTTCATGAGTAGGATGTCTCGGATCTAAACAGGTGGCTCGAAGGTTTGGGCCAGATGTTTTAGCTGCTTGATGTGTAGGAAGGGATCTTTAGAGTTCAAGCCGTGGAATTTGTGATAGCATGAATCAGATTCGTCTTGAGTTCAGTATTATGTCCTCCAGCTGGGATTTGCACCCTGGGTTCAATCGACACCGCAATGGGATTGTAATGATCTTGCATCTAAGGATGCTATAGTGGGTTCATGAATGCCTAAACAGATCATTAAGGCACTGTAGCTGATTATGGAAATTGGGTTCTTCTTCTTCGTGATTCTTCACAAATGTAGATGAAGGAGATCTGGGTTCAGAAGCAGAAGAGTCGGAAGAGATGTCAATCTGGTCGGGTGATATCACAAACAAGTGGGTTGAGGCCTGGCCTCGACGAGAATGGACTGCTAATGGAGGCCTCAAGGGTGGTCTTAAGGACCTCCTCCCGAACATGCACTAAAGAGCCATATGAGGGACAGAATGTGTGATAGACCCAATTGAGGCACCCAAAAATCTTTGGATGACTAACGAGGTTTGAGGCGAATGATACCACTTGATCAAAAAGTCACTCACCCGAGAAGTACTTGGGCAGCTAGGAAGGGAGAGTTCCTTAAAGACCCTTACATGGTAGATCATCCCCACGGGTTACAGGGTTTCCCCCACCCGACCTTTCGTGTCACTGAGTATCCAAGTAGATCGAAATGAGCAAGTTTGACCCCTAAGTCTATCAATTTTATTCATGAATTATGGTGCCTTAAATTTCACTTGAACTTTAGAGTTAACTGTGATTTGTGACCTAATTTGGAGGTTGGCTAACCCACAAGGTGGGTCAACTTCACCTAAACTACCCTAAAGTTTAGGATGAGTTGAGCAAAGAACCCAAAACCACCTTGAGTGGTTTGCAAACAAATTATTAAGTCTCAAATTTTAGGGATTCAAGTGAATGTTAGAGCTTTCTTTTTAAGGTTTGCTTGATTAGATCAATTCAATCAAGGCTTAGGTGACACACGATGCAGAAAATCAAATTTCTTTTAAATCAGGCAAGTGTGTCTTCTTGAAACCCTAAAGACGAAAACCCTAATTTGGCTCTATTTTCCAAGTCTAATTTTTTTCAAAGTTGGTACCTAAGGCTCAATCAAGAAGGTGAATAGCCTTAGGCACCTTAAGTCCCTAGTAGGTGCAGATATCTGGATGGGGATTTCTAACCAAATCAAATCAGGCAACTCGGGTGATTAAATCTATGAAATAATGCGAGTTGATCCTAATTGATTTTCTTTTTAATTACTTCTAGAAATAAGGGCCTTAAGAAGAAGGGAGCGAGCTTACCTGACCCTGGAGTGGCTGTTGCGCAGCTAATCTTCTCCCGTGTACCTCGCAAAATCACAACAAATTAGATATACCAAGTTAGTATCAAATTAGGATGTAATCAGTGAATCAAACTACGCGTTGCTCCCTGGCAGTGGTGCCAAAATGTTGCAGTGTAATCATCAAGTGTTAAGAAATATATGCGTCATAGTATAGTCAATGAAAATGCAACAACATTTAAATTTATAAAACTCAAAATTGATGTGAGTCTGAGGTCATTCACAGGGAGCAAGATGGAAAATTTCAATCACTAATCACAATTATCAATGAAGATATGTGAAACAATGCTCAATGTAATCAGAATAATATTTTAATAAAACCAAGAATAAGAGTGCAAAAGGTGAGGTTAAAATGGTGATTTGAATCACCAAATTAACCTTAATGTTTAAGCTCAGCAATCAACTCAAACGAACCAACAGTAATCTCAACCAAGTATCCGTGCAGGTAGATGTTTCGATAGTAACTAATCAACCAAGCACCAAGTCAGATGACAAAGGCAAGGCATGGTCGCCTTAACCTCAAAGCCTCAGCAGCAATAGAGGAGCACAAGGCTTTCACAAGAGTAAGGCACAAGGCCTCAGTAAGTCTTCAACAGCGACTAAGTGTTAAGAGAGGAAAGGGCATAAATCCCAAGGTGTAAAACCCTCCCCTTCCCTCCTTCAGATTCTCTTCACTTCAGATTAAGTTGGATCCAAGTAAATAGACCCAATGCCCAAACCCTCATGGTGTGAACTGCAGGCAAGGGCATGCTTTGGCGCATGCGTGAGTGGGGACCTCACCTTCGATGCATGCTGAGGCAATCTACTGATGGAGAGAATTCAATTTATGCATGGTTAGGATTTTGTCTCCCCATAATGTGGGACTATCCTACATCATCTTTCTTCATGTAGTAGCATTGAGGAATTCCCTTGATTGCACACTACAACAGCTGGAAGCGACTCAATTGAGGATCTCGAGTGGGTTGTGATGGTCTTCCGTAGGCCCTGGAGATTGCTACATAGTCGAAGGAGGTCGAAGAATAGCTGCCAAAGTCAGAAAAGGTGCGATGATGATGCATCTCTGATGAGGTACTTGAAAAAGGAAATTCGGCCTTGCGGCCTCGTTAGAGACGTTCAGGTGCTTTGCCATGAAGAGGCGAATGCAATGGTGGCTGTGGCGTAGTGTGAGGATGTGTGTGGCAGTGTGGCGATGTCGGAGAAGGTGGACTGTGGTGGGTAAGTTCGGGGAGGATTTCCAGTGGCCAAATCCCCCAATAAACTTGGGGTTTTTTGGTTGCTAGGACTCCTGGATGGATGTGGTAGTGGTAGAAGGGTGGTTGCGCGTGTGTGGCGCCGGCGCGACCTCGCCGGAGCTCATGCCGGATGTGAGGAAGATGACGAGGTTAAGGGGCATTTAGCAATAGAAAGTGAAGTTTAAGTAGATAAAAGTGAAGTATAGGGTTAGAGGAAGAGAATAGAGGGAAGGTAGAGGAAGAATAGAGAGGAGGCACTGGCGTTGGCTAGTCGACGCCAAAGAAGACGAAGAAGGCGGCGAGGTGGGACGGCGACGACGAAGAGGAAGATGACTTCTGCGGTGGCTAACAAGGAGTGAAGGATTGAGATGAAGATGAAGAACCTCCCAATTTCCTTGTTGGGAGGCCGGACGAAGGGGATTGGAGAGCATCCCCGGAGCTCAAGTAGGGTTGGCTAAAGGAGAGGAAAGAAGAGGGGATCCAGCTCAAAACTTGGCTAAAGAGAATGGCTATGGTCAGAGGGTCATTTATAGATGATGGTAACACCATCATTAGCCATAACTAGCTTTTATTAGTCAAAATCAAGAGACAAATGCTCCTACATAATCGCCTGAAAATCATAATTCCACTCAAATCCATTTTGAGAAGAAAACATTAAAATAGGGTTAATTCTACAGTTTTAACATCACATCAAAAATTTAGAATAACGAGGGAGTTTATCAGGGGTTAATTGTAGGTCAATTGAGCATTAAAGTCCTAAGAATGAGTCCACACAGACAGAAATGGGGTATCACACATTTCGACAACCCTATTAGAACATAAAACCCTAATTTCAAACCCACTTGAATTCAAGAGGTTTTAATCAGAATAAAATTCATCTAAATCGCCTAAAATTCATAGGAAAATATTATGAGAGGTTTAGTACCCTTGGTTTGACCATCTGAACCTATTTTGACATCGAATAGAGTTGTAAACGGAAATTTACCCTAATTTAGGTTTCTATACAAATTGCCTAGTCAAACGTTGTCAAAACTAAAATCCAACTTCATCATTAGATTCATTGGGTTCAAATTAGGTTGGTACCAAAATTTGAGCCCAATCAAAGTCCATCATGACCTAGTTTCCAATTTAGCCCTTTAAAACTCTATTTCTCACATTCACCCCCTCAGGTTTTGAATTATTTGCAAATAGGCCCATAACATCTCATTATTTTCTTCACTTTGGTCCCTATCTCCATTGGCAATGGGAACACATCCACAACGAAGATTGAGTGAGCTTTCTTCCTCAAATCAGATCCAAGCACCTCCAAACTTAGAGGGAAGATCCACAAGGAGTTTCCTGATCTGCCAAACTGCATACCAACCTCCAAATCAAGCTCTTAAGCTTAGGCGAGCTTAAGATTTTTAGGGATTCTTTTCCTTGAAATCTCAAGCTTTTCTAGACTCTTCCCAAGCTTGGAGTCCATCCTTGGACCTTTAAAAGAACCCCCTTCGCAAGGCCGTGCTCCTTAGCTCGGTTTGGCCTTAGATTCTTTTGACTTCTTCTTCCTTGGTCATCTCCGAAAGTAGCTCCGACGAGCTCCTTCAACCTCCGTCTTCGCCCTCTGCCACATACCATAGGTAGAGGGAAACATCTTCCCTCCGTCGTCCGCTTCTCGCAATACCAGTAGGAGCCTCCGTATCCCTTCTTCCTCATCGTTCTCCCCCACCAGAGTTTTCATCATCTCCGATGTCGGTTGATGAGAACCTCATCATGAGCCCCAACTAGCTTATTTTGAACTAATAAAGTGAACAAAAGTTCCTGCATAACCTAAAGGAAGGCCTAACTCAAGAGATTACTGATCTGGAAAGAAAACATGAAATAAAGGGTAAAATTACAATTTTACCATTGCAGGACATCAATGGGATTTCTCAAGGTCTAGACATAGGTCAATTTGACTTAATAAGAGAAAAAGTGGGATGGTTCAGTCAGAAAAGGGTTATTGTGAAATTTAAGAATTAAATGACATTCTGTAACCCTAAAACAAACCTACTTAATTTCACAAGGTTCCAGTCAGGATAAAAATCAACTAAATCCTCTGAAATTCATGGAAAAATAACCCATAGGGTTTAGAACCTTCAATTTGTCCTTTGGAACCTGTTTTGACCTAGATTGGGGTCCAAGCTCAATATTTGGCCTAATTTGGGTTTTTGTGCAAAATATCTAGTCAAACGTAGTCAAACCTACAATCCAACTTCACCAATGGATTCCTTAGGTCCAAATTAGGTTTGTACCAAAATTTGGACTTAAGGAAAGGTCATCTTGACCTACTTTGCAAAATAGTCCACCCAATTACATTTTGACCCCTAACTTTTGAAAACCCTTGCGAAAACTCCCTCAACTTCTTTGTCACTTTTTGCATTCCAGTCCCTCTACCATTGCAGCAAAAGACCCATACCTCTGACGAAGTTTCGAGGAGGATTTCTCCTCGCTTCCCTAGGGAGCTGCTCTCAGATTTGAAAAGGGAGTCCTCTGCGAAATCCCCTACCGCCTAAGCAACTCCCCATGCCCTGATTCTCACCATACCTCTCGTGTGAACGCTTGAGAGGTTTGGGTGTCGTACCTGCAGCAACCTCCGGTGAGGATTTTTCTCGCCTTCCAAGCATTTGACTCTCCGCCCCTACCTATAAATGAAGCTCCAGGTCTAGCCGCTCCTGGCGAGCTTGTTTTGGCCTGAGAATTCCCCTGAATTCCGTCCTCCCTTGTCTCTGGCCATTTGCCCGCAAACTCCAATGACCTCCTCTCCCTCATCTCGTCACTCTGTCACCATACCAGTGGCAGGGTTTGCTTTTCCTCATTCCTCCACGTTGCGCCGCACCAATGCACGCCTCTCTGACCTCCTCGTCGTCGCCGCCTCTCCATCTCACGGCCTTTGTCTCCGGCGACGGCAGATACACGCCGTCTGCCTCTCTACCTCCCCTTCGCTCCAATCACCACAGATAAGTTCCTCCTTTCCTTCTCTTCACTTCCCCCCACTTTATTTCCCAAAACAACCCCCGACAACCACAGACCACCACCATCTTCCTCATCTCCGGTAGACCACCGGCGAAGGTAAACCCACCGCTCCACCCATCCACATGCCTCGCCATCCACCTCAGAACCTTCGCCATCACCCACTAATCACTCTTCGCCCATCCACTAACCACCACACACACCCCCCACTTCCACCGAACAAACCCACACACACGATCACAGTACAACCTAGGCACCCACGCTTAGGCCGATCTGAGCCACGCCGACCCCCACCTCACCTTCACCGTGATACGATGAAGATTTTCCTATTGTTTAATGAGGTTGCGAGACCGTATTGAGTGATTTCAGGACCAGCCCCCTTTCCACCATTGAAGCTCGAGCGAGCTTGCTTGCTGCTTCGCTCCAGGCTGCAGCGCTCTAGGCGAATGAGTCCAGGCGGTGCCGGTTGGTCTTGTGCACGCATCCAGACAAGTGAGAGGCCTGGAGAAGGATCACCACTGCAGCAATTAGGTGAAGTTCCTCTTCTGTGCACCCAAAGAAGCAGGTGGGACTTCAGTCCCACCTCGAAAGTTTTCAACACAGGTGAGCGGCTTAAATTGATTTTTTGTTTTCTCTTTGTTGCCTTCGAACACGGTGTGAGGTCCCCTTGCCTACTCACCCAGCTCATCCGTGCTCACTCCTCCGCGGACCTAACTGACCTGACTCGATAACCCTACACTCCTTGGGCATCACCCAGGCTTGTGAGCCTAGACCCGGGTGCACTCGACCCGACCCGAATACCCAATTGGCTTTGGGGAGCGAATCGAGGAGAGAAAAGAGAGAGAGCATATGTGGGGGCGGGTAGGGGTAGGTTTTGCTATGCTGTGTAGGGAAAGGAAGGAGGAGAAGGAGGAGGAGGCAGCTACTGAAGAAGGAGGCCAAAGTGAAGGACTTAGCTGTAGGGAAGAAGAAAGAGGAGCAACTGAAGACAGAAGAAAGAAGACTAAAGAAGAAGAAGGAAACAGAGGCACTGTAGCAGAGGAGCAGTCAAGCAGAAGAAGAAGACAAGGAAAGACAAAGAAGAACAGAAGAAGAAGGAACCACAGAAGAAGAAGAAGCCAAAGAACAATGAAAAGGGAAGCACAGCCGCATAGTAAAGAGAGAGAGAAAAGAAGAAGAAAGAGAGCAGAAGAAGAAAATAGATGAAGAAGAAAGAGTGAAGCACTGTAGCAACGCAAGTTTAAGGCGTCTGATTCACAAAATCAGACGTCTGATTCACAAGGGAAGAGGACATCAGAAAGAGAAAGGAGAAGAAAGAGAAGAACATTCAATCCCTTTTTTTTTGCATATTTATTCTCTTTAGCTTTTGAATTGCATTATTATTGAACATCATCTTTTGATTAAAATTTGAGATTGACTTTAGCTTCTGAAATACCAATTTGCTCCCTGAGTTCAACCTTGGATATTTTAATTTTCGAGTAATAAATTTTTATTTATTTTCGTGGCAATTTCAACTATACCGCAATGAACGTCTTTTTAAAAACCACGATCTCGTTGCATAAGCAAACAACAACATTTTGTCACCGTTGCCGGGGAGCAACGGGCATTTTAGAAGCTTTGATCACAACTTCTAATTCAATACTAACTTAATTTCTCTCTTTTGTTGTGTTTGTCTTAGGGAATGTGGAAAGAAAAGCAGCCGCACAACAACCACACCAAGGAATAGGTAAACTTCCATTAACCCTCTCTCTTAATCCCCTCAAATTCTAAAAGGGAAAAAACAAAGAAAAATCAATCTAGTGCTACCTACTTCCATGCTTAGTAATTCACTAAAGTTACCTGATTTTTACTTTCAACACATTTTTAATTGCACATCCACTTAAGGTAACTAAGGCTAAAACCTTCTTGATTGAGCCCTAGATACCAATTTTTGAGGCCACTAAATTGGACCAAATAGAGACAACTTAAGGACTACAAGCTAGGGTTTTAGAGACACATCTTTTTCTAAGAAAAGAAGCAAAAATTTCAAAAAGAGGTGTGCCTAAGCCTTGTTTGAAAAGATCTATCCAAGAGAAACCCTAAGCAAATCAGGCTCTTAATCTATTTGAACCCTAAAAGCAAGGACCTAAAAAGCTCTCAAAAGGAACAAAGAGGTGAAGTTGATCCTTTGGGTCAACCAACCTTGAAATTAGGTCACTATTTGCACTTAAAAGACCTAAAGTTCAAGTGGAACCCTAAGCACCTTGCTCTTAAGTAAAAAAGGTAGACTTAAGAGGTCAAAGTCCCCATTCTAGTCTACCTGGAATCTCAGTGACAAGAGAGGTCGGGTGGGGGAAACCTTGTAACCCGTGGGGAGGCTCTCCCATGTAGGGGTCTTCGTGAGACTCTCCCTCTCTAGCTGCCCAAGTATTTCTCAGGTGGATGACCTTTCTGACTAAGGGGTATCATCCGCCCCGAACCTCTATAGCCACCCAACATATTTTGGGTGTCTCGATTAGGTCCAGCACATTCTGATCTCATCAAATCATTCAATGCATGTAAAGACCTCCTTTAGAAATCCACTCTCCCCAAGACCAAGCCTCGACGCCCTTGTTTGTGTAGCAACCCCACCACATAGATCTTTCCTCGAATTCAGAACCAAGTTCTCCTTCTTCCATCATGGCACAACCTGTTGAAGAAGAGAACAACCTTGAGCACCAGCTACAGCGCCTAAATGATCTCTTCCAAAACTTTATGAACCCACTGTAGCGTCCTATGATGCGAGATCACTATAATCTCACTGCGGTGGCAATCGAGCCTCGAGTCTGAATCTGCTTGGAGGTCCTGATTCTGAAATCAAGCCCAATATGATTCATGCCATACCAAAATTCTATGGGCTTAGCTCTGAGGATCCATTCCAGCACATTAAATAGCTTAAGCATCTGGCCTAGACCTTTGGGTCAGATGCACAAAATCGGGATATTCTGCTCATGAAGATGTTTTCTTTCTCCCTAATGGACAAGGCTTCTCATTGATATCAAACTCAGACTCATCCGATCAACACATGGGACGAACTTCAGTCTGAATTTTTGAAGTTCTTTCCCGTTGGCTGGACAAATGCCTTGCGCCACCAGATCACTCATTTCACCAACAAATGGGAGAACCTCTTCATGAGGCATGGGACCGATTCTTGGATCTCATGCGAAAGTGCCCCCATCACAGAGTTCCTAAATGGGAACAAGTCCAGTCTTTTTACCAGGGACTTCGTGAGGGCATTCGATTATTCGTCAATGCAACCTGCAAAGGAAACATCATGGGTCAACATGAGGACACAGTGTGGAAGATTCTTGAGAATATGTGCGAGAACTCCATCAATAATGACTCCATGGGCTTATTTGACTGGATAGATGACCGCGCATCGACGAATCTTAGGGAAGCACATGAGACGCAGGGCCTATCCGCATCCGTCGACATGGAGCTGATGGCCAGTCGTTTGGACAAGGTCTTTATCATAGAGAAGAAGGTGGATGAGCTAACTCGACATTTGCAGTGAGCCACCTCTGCACAGAACTCTTTCGCACGGCCACCTCTCGTAAGGGAAACTATGCAAAACATCTATCACCGATCTTCTTAGGGGATGGACCCGTATCCACCCTCGTCTGACTTTAGGACTGAAGGGACCCCCGATCTGCTCTATTCTAGTCAGGGGAACTCTGAACCCCCATACTCTGACTTCCTTGAGGCTCCTCAGACCTGCGAGGACCTCAACGCCATCAAGAATGACCCATTTTCCAACACCTACAACCCTAGATGATGAAATCATCTCAATTTCCAGTGGGCGGGAAATTCTTAGAATCAAAGACTACCTTATCAACCTCATCCACAAGCCCTTTGTCCATATTAGCCGCCTCAGCATCGACCCAACCCCACCTATCAATCTGGGCCAAACCAAGACCAAATGACTCTTATCCTTCAAACACTGGCTGACATTCAGAAAATGAATGTGGCAATACAAAAACAACACAAGGACGAGATCACAGAGGTTCGCAACCAACTCGCCCAGATGGCAAATTCCTGCCAACTAGGCACACTTCCTTCGCAACCTTTGCCGAACATAAATAACGTGCCGACCCAGAGGGTCGTTATGAATCCAAGACACGTACATATGATTTATCAGGCCCCTTCTATTCCATCACCTGATGAGATGGAAACTTCGACATCTTATGCAGGATTTCAACAATAGCCACCCATTTTACCAACCCCAAACCAGAACCAGGCAGGATTAAACTCTGTAACAACCCGTAGTGGTGAAGCAACTCAAGACCCACCTTATCCAAACCACTCTAAGCCTGGTAGTAATCTAAGCGCTAGGTTAGTCATTCAGGATGTCCCTATCCCAGATCAGGAACCTGGACCTATTCTAGAGGAACCAACCAAGGTTCCATTTCCCGAGGCCTTGACCAAGGGATAAAGGATAACCAAACCTATGGCTCCTGAGGAGGATCTAGTCAAGCTCTTTGAATAGGTCTAGATAAACATCCCTTTGATGGATGCAATCCGCCACATACTGGCTTACGCACGATTTCTGAAAGACGTGTGTACACCCAAGCGTAAGCCGCGAACCAAAAGTGGGAGTCCGATCATACTATCAGAGCAAGCCAGCTCTGTAATCTTGAGTAAACTCCCACCCAAGGCTAAAGACCTAGGTACTCCCCTGATTTCATGTAAAATTGGTGAAACCCAATTCGATAGAGCCTTGCTAGACCTAGGTGCCTCCATAAACCTAATACCTACATCCCTCCTTAACCATCTTGAAGAGTCCAAGCTTAAACCAACAGAGGTGACATTGCAATTAGCTGATCGATCCATTAAGTCACCTAAAGGAATACTCGAGGATGTCATTGTTAGGATATGGGATTTCTACTTCCCAGTGGATTTTATAGTTCTAGATTTGGATGCACTTGAGAACCCAACAGATACACCGATTATACTAGGTAGACCTTTTCTGGCCACTGCTAGGGCCAACATAAGCTGTGAGGAGGGCCAAATAGAATTGAAATGTGGGAACCAAACTCTAAAGATTGACATCTTTAAGGCCCAACAAGGGATTAATTGCGGTGCTATAGAACAAATATGTGATATCAAAGCTGTGGTTGATGAACCGTGATTGCACAGCAATCATAGGTCCTAATTAACCTAGATTAAGCTAGGACTTAGCATAAGTTATGGTTATTCATGCATGCATATGCATTATCTGCATCTTTACTGCTTTACTTTAGCTAGGCATGAAATAATGTTATAATGTGCTGATTAAGTGCATTATGTCGATTGCAGGCAATAAGCTGTTTAGGAGCTGGATCTGGAGTAGGATCTGAAGTTGGATCAGGAATAACGGGAGTTGCAGCAGAGCTGGAGTAGAAGGCTTAGTTTAGATGTAGGAATAATAACGTAAGGGAGTTAAAGGTTTTCTATTCGATTAAGTAGGAATAAAGCAGTAAATTGTGAAGAGCTTAGGTCCATCCTAGCCCTAGGATAGCCTAGAGACTTCCCCAAGCCTTAGCGACCCTTAGATTAGATCACAACACCCTAGGAAGCCCTAAAACCCTAGTTCCAACCCTTATCTAGACATCCAGATAAGTTATAGGATGTCCAGGACCCTTAGCTATCTCCCGCACACCTCAAACCCACTTCTACAGTGTTATTGGACGTCCAGTCACTTTGTCAGACGTCCAATTTCTACAGAATACCCAAAACAGAACCTTGATTTCCCCCTGACTCAGATTGGACGTCCAGAACTGAAGTCTGGACTTCTGATTTTTGAGTATAAGTCATCTGATCACATTATTAGACGTCTAATACTGCTCTCCAGTCCCTGTTTTGAGATTTAAGTCTTGATCTCGGATCTCTAACTCCCTAGACCTAACCCCAACCCCATAGGAACCTAAATTAAGGTGTACTAACCCTAGTACATCATCTCTAGACCTACCTAAGGACCTAATTAGGTCCTCACCAAACCCAATTGACTTAGATCAAAGTCAATTACCTTCACCTAAGCCAATTGCAATTGAGCTTAGATCTCAACCCACACAAGTTCAATTGGACATAGTGAGAGTCCAATTGACCTAAACCCAACCTCATTGAGTTATTTCACTCTTAATTAGGTTCACACTCATCCAATTAAACTTAGGTTAAGTTTAATTGCATTTTCCCCTTGGCAATTAGGGTTTGCAACCCTAATTCAAGGAATACACCTACCCAAACTCATTAGGACCTAACCTAAGCCACCTAGCCACATAGAGCACGACCACACACACACACACACACACACACACCCATTCATGCACACACACTTCTCTAGAGTTCTCTAGAACTCTCTTGAAGTGACGCCACCTCTTGGGTTGCCAAATTTAGCAACCAAGAGGCATTCAAAATGAGATCCACATTTTTTGGATCTCATAACCATATGGCCGGCCACTCTTGGACTCTCTCTAGAGAGTTCCACACCTCTCTAGAGAGAAACCCTTGAGTCTATAAAAAGACCCCATGGGAAGCCAAGTGACCCCATTCACTTCCTTGGCAATTCACATCCTTGGTTTTCCACTTCACATAATTGGCACCACTCACTCCATTGGCTCCATGCACGCCCACCTTCACTTAGGCTAGCCACTCCACCTCCATGAGCTCGCCACCATCATGGAGGACATCATGCCGCGATGCTGGATCACTCCTCTCTCTCTCCAAGGGTCGGCCTAAGCTACATTGGCCGCCCCTCATTCTCCTCCCAACCACTCCAAGGCCATCAGGGACCACCCCTGAATGCCCTTCCGTTATGCTAGATTTAGTTTATTCTCTTCATAATTTTATTGCTTTCTATTACTACTTAGTAGCGTAATCTTTATTCTCCCTCAATGATGCATGCAAAATCCCCCCATTGATTCTTGTATGCAGTCATTTTCTGGTAGCTAGATTTAAATTTCAAGAATTTCTATACAAACTTTCCTCTACGGTTTTTGTTGCAAAGAACTCTCCCACTAAATGAATGAAAAAAAATGCCTATATATATATATGTCTCCATGTTGTGAAATCACCATGAGATTATTGATTAATATTATATTTGCGTGATTTAAGTTGCTTGTTTTAATTGTCTATCCATTATGCAACAAGCAGGTCGTTTCACGAGAATATTGAAAATCTAACGATAGACGCTTTCTCTGTAAATAGTCACCACCTCACTAGAATCGTGTGCACAGAAACTCACACGTTCACCTTCATAATTTATTTGACGCACACGCATGTAATTTGAGTTCATAACAGAAGTGGTGAAATCTTAAGTAGGAGATTGGAAACTGGCGTGCGTTCTTAAATAAAGTAGAGTGGAAAAAGGATCGATTTCAAAAGTAAAACAAACGCCTCCCAGAGATGAATGACCAGGACTCAAAGTCTCGTTATTTTTACAAACTTAATTTTTGATGAACATTTTTGCGCGACTATACTACGATTCTGATGACTTTCAAACACGCGAGAACGGTTCTGTCAAACCGCATATCGAGGACAACCTGATTATCCCTGATCAACAACAAGAAGATCAAAACCCGTAATTAGAGGAGTCTGAATCTGATCTTGATACACCCATAACTCCTACCCTTGTTCCTGACACACACCCTGAACCACCTGCTGCTGCTGATAATCCCGTCTTGGAGCTCAAGCCCCTTCCTGATCATCTGAAATACGTCTTTTTGGGTTCCAATCAGACGTTTCCTGTGATTATAAACTCCAGACTCACACCTGATCAGGAATCTCGCCTGATTACTGTTCTCCAGCAACATCGTAAAGACATTGGATGGACTCTCAATGATTTGACTAGTATCAGCCACTCTTATTGCACACACCATATGTACTCCGAAGAGGGTGCACGATCTTCGCGAGAAATGCAGAGTCGTCAGAACCCTAATCTGAAGGAGATCGTGAAAAAGGAGATCATTATGTGGTTAGATGCTGAGATCATCTGCCCGATCTCCGACAGTTGATGGGTGAGTCCAATCGAGGTTGTGCCTAAGAAGGCAGGGCTCACCACCATCACGACTGAAATCGGAGAGGTCATACCGACCCGTATAGCTAACTCGTGGAGAGTCTGCATTGATTACAGAAGACTAAATTCCTCCATGAAGAAGGATCATTTCCCACTACCGTTTATTGATCAGATCCTCGAAAAACTAGCGGGAAATAGGTTATTCTGCTTTCTTGACGGGTACTCCAGTTATAACCAAGTGGCAATCCATCCATAGGACCAAGAAAAGACCACGTTCACCTGCCCCTTCGAGATGTACGCATTTCGAAGAATGCCATTCAATCTCTGCAATGCACCCGCGACTTTTCAGCGGTGCATGCTTGCCATATTCTCAGATATGATAGGTGATTATCTAGAAGTCTTCATGGATGACTTTTCAGTATTTGGAGCATCATTTGACAATTGGCTCCAGCACATGGTCTAAATACTCAGGCGATGCATTGACGTGAATCTGGTTCTTTCCTGGGAAAAGAGCCACTTCATGGTGCCTGAGGGAATCGTCCTGGGACATCTATTTTCAGAGAAAGGCATCCAAGTTGATCGGGCCAAGGTTAACTTGATTTCCAAACTCCCTATGCCTAGCTCGATCAAGGACATCTGATCTTTTATGGGGCACGTCGATTTTTACCATTGATTTATCCCTGATTTTTTGAAAATTTCACGCCCCCTAACCACTCTTCTCTCCAAGGATGTACCTTTCAATATCCCCAAGGAATGCACTCAAGCATTTGAGATCCTTCGTGACCGACTTACCCAAGCCCCGATCCTACAATCCCCTGATTGGTCTCAACCCTTTGAGATAATGTGCGATACATCTGACTTCGCTGTAGGAGTGATTTTGGGGCAGAAAATTGACAGGAAACCCGTTGTCATTTACTATGCTAGCAAAACACTTGACAAGGCTCAGCATAACCACACTATTACTGAGAAAGAGCTGCTAGCCATAGTATTTGCCCTTGAAAAATTCAGATCTTACCTCCTGGGTTCCCACGTTATTATCTACTCAGATCACACAGCTGTGAGGCATCTCCTTGTAAAGAAGGATGCGAAACCTCGATTAATCCATCGGATCTTGCTGTTGCAAGAATTTGACCTCGAGATTCGCAACAAAGCGGGAAGACAAAATGTGGTAGCTGATCACTTGTCCCACCTTCCTTCTAAGATCACTGACCCTTCTGGACCCATCACGGAACATTTTCCTGATAAGCACCTCCTGACTATCGATACAGGGCTTCCATGGTTTGCTGACATAGTAAATTACTTGGCATCACATCAGATCCCGTCTGATTGGTCGAAGGCCAAGAAGGACAAATTGCATTCTGATGCCAAGTATTACATCTGGGAAGACCCATATTTATTCCGCATTGGTGCTGATCAAATTATCCGATGATGTGTCACATAAGCGAAAATCAAAGACATACTCTCTTTCTACCATGACCAGGCATGCGGTGGACATTTTTCAGGACACAAAACCGCATCAAAAGTCCTCCAGTGTGGTTTTTACTGGCCCACAATTTTCAAAGATGCATACAATCACTGTAAGGCATGTAACTGTTGCCAGACCTTGGGCAACATGAGCCATTGTGACATGATGCCTTTACAACCGATTTTGGTATGCGAGATTTTTGACATTTGGGGGATTGATTTTATGGGACCCTTCCCTATCTCGGACTGCTTCGAATACATTTTACTCGCTGTTGACTATGTGTCAAAATGGATCAAAGCCATTTCGACCCGAACCAATGATCACAAATTCGTTATCAAGTTCATTCACCAAAACATCTTCTCACTGTTCGAGATTCCACGTGTGATGATTTCTGATGGAGGGACCCATTTCACAAACGCTCAGTTCAGGTCACTGATGACCAAATATGGGGTGTTGCACCAAATCTCTACTCCTTACCACCCCCAAACTAATGGTCTAGCTGAGCTATCAAACTGGGAGATCAAGAAAATCCTCCAGGTTACTATTCCACCTGACAGGAAGGATTAGTCATCCTGGCTTCTGGAAGCTTTGTGGGCCTATAGGACCGCCCACAAGACCCAATTAGGTATGTCTCCTTTCAGACTCGTGTACGGGAAGGCGTGTCACCTCCCCATCAAATTGGAGCATAAAGTTGGGTAGTACGGAACTACAACTTAGATCTTTCTAAGGCTAGAACTCATAGAAAGCTTCAGATGAGCGAGATTGATGAATTACGCCACGACGCGTATGAAAACTCGCGAATCTACAAAGAGCGGGTTAAAGCCTTTCATAACAAGCACATATCTAGAAAGATCTTTCATCCTGGTTAGAAGGTCCTGCTCTTTGATGCCCGACTCAAACTATTCCCAGGAAAGCTATGATCTAAGTGGATCGGACCTTACTTAGTCTGACGAATCTTTGGAAATGGAGTTGTTGAGATTAGTCCACTCAGCCATGATTCCGAACCCTTCGTCCTGAATGGTCAGAGACTCAAACTGTTCATTGACATGACCAATATAGATTTGGCTGAGTCATCCTTTATTCTCCATTCTCCGTGAGCCCATTGCGCCCAACCGATGGCGTAAAACTCAGCGCTTAACGAGAGCCAACCCGACATTCTTTGAAAAACCCAAAACCTTTCCTGACATTTCTATGCTGAATTCATATTGTACTTTAGGGTTCATCCATTAGAATAGCTGACTCCACCTCAGGTACCCGTACCCGAGTTTAGAAATCATCTGCAACAATCACCTCGACCCGTTCGCTCACCAAACACCTGTCCTAATGAATGAACTAAGCTGCATTCGAACCCACCTAATTTACAATGGGGACATTGCAAATCATAGGCATGGGGGGGTATGAAAAGTGCAAAATGTATGAGAACTCACATCAAGAAAAGGTTTCAACAAAAAAAATCACATATCATAAAAAAAAAAGGAACTAAGGAGGAGGAGAGAAAATTTGTGGGCTACACAAAATAGGAGGAAAAAGAGCAAAATGAAAAAAAAAGGAGCACAAAATGAAAAAAAAGAAAGAGATAGTCATTAGTAAGAGATTAAGGGATTAACCGAAGTTCTAGACCATATCAAGAGAAAAATGAGAAAAAGTGCTAAGGAGACACAAAGAGAGATTAGTAGGAACGCTAACCTTAGGCCTTTTTGGCTAGACTCTTAGTACCCGCTAAGATCTGGATAATCCTCAAGAGGTTGAGGAAAATGAGAAGCTTAAGTATTAGGTCTAAGGCTTAGGGAGTATTCGGCCTCGTTAACTGACCTTCAGTTTGCAGGACTCGGTAACCTAAGCACCCCAATCCACACACAGTTTGGTTCAGTACGCATAACTATCAAAATCACACAAAAGCATTTTAATGTTTTGAAAATGTTGCCTAGATTAGGAGCAGCCGATCAACATAAGTTGATTTGGACGAGTTCCCGACGCGGAGAGGCGGGAAATTCCCCTCGAAGATGCGTAACAACATATCGTCTCCTTGGTGCGTGTCTCTTAGGATATTTACATATCTTACTGGGGGCATGTAAACACTTTGCTTGTTCAGATACCATGGGTGGCATTATCACTAAATGTTGATTGCTAGGGTCTGGATTCGGCCACAGAATGCCATGGGTGGTATTATCTCAAAATCTTGAAAACCAGGGTTCTAGGGGTTACCATGGATGATGCTATCATGAAGCATCGATTGCCAGGGACCTTTGAGGATTGATGATGGGGATGAGGAATCCGATACAGACCGTGTTGAGAAGCCAATCCGAAGCTAAAAATAAAAAGAAAAGAGAGAGAAAACTCTCCAAACAAATAAATCCTATGTTTCTCTCTTACAAAAATGCACTGCAAACTGAACCAAGGCTAAAACATGTCTCAAGCACGGGTGCTTTAACCACGGAGTCCAACGAACCTTAGGGTAGTTCCTGCGGGACTTAAAAACCTTCGCGGAGGACTGAGGCTAAAGCTGGTCAGGTCCGGATCTTGGTTGATACTAGAGTACCTCTAGGCCTATTGTCGACATTCTGACCTAATCACAAAAGAAAAAGAAGAAAAAGCACTTATCATAACTAGTGAGAGAAACTCATGGTCTAGAACAGAAGTTAAAACCTTGAAATTTTGCTAAGGGACTAGCAAACGCTAGGCATGGGGGTATGATGAAAACCTCACCACGAGCCCTAACTAGCTTATTTTGACCTAATAAAGTGAACAAAAGCTCCTTCATAACCTAAAGGAAGGCCTAACTCAAGAGATTACTGATCTGGAAAGAAAACATGAAATAAAGAGTAAAACTACAATTTTACCATTACAGTACATCAACGGAATTTCTCAGGGTCTAGACATAGGTCAATTGGAGTTAATAAGAGAAAAAGTGGGATGGTTCAGTCAGAAAAGGGTTATTGTGAAATTTAAGAACTAAATGACATTCTATAACCCTAAAATAAACCTACTTAATTTCACAAGGTTATAGCCAAGATAAAAATCAAATAAACCCTCTAAAATTCATGAAAAAATATCCCCTAGGGTTTAGAACCTTCAATTTGGCCTTTGGAACCTGTTTTGACCTAGATTGGGGTCCAAGCTCAATATTTGACCTAATTTGGGTTTTTGTGCAAAATTTCCAGTCAAACGTGGTCAAACATAAAATACAACTTTTCCAATGGATTCCTTAGGTCAAAATTAGGTTTTTACCAAAATTTGGACCTAAGGGAAGGCCATCTTGACCTACTTTGCAAAATAGTCCACCCAATTACATTCTGGCCCCTAACTTTTAAAATCCCTTGCGAAAGGCCCCTCAACTTCTTCGTCACTTTCAGCATTTCGGTCCCTCTACCATTGCAGCAAAAGACCCATATCTTCGACGAAGTTTCAAGGAGGATTTCTCCTCGTTTCCCCTGGGAGCTGCTCTAAGATTTGAAAGGGAAGTCCTCTGCGAAATCCCCTACTACCTGAGTAGCTTCCCATGCCCTGATTCGCACCATGCCTCTCATGCGAACACTCGAGAGGTATGGGTATCGTACCTGTGGTGACCTCCGGCGAGGATTTTGCTTGCCTTCCAAGCATCTGACTCTCCGCCCCTGCCTATAAATGAAGCTCCAAGTCCAACCGCTTCTGGCAAGCTTATTTTGGCCTGAGAATTCCCCTGAATTTCATCCTCCCTCGTCTCTGGCCATCTGCCCGCAAGCTCCAGCGACCTCCTCTCCCTTATCTCATCACTCTGCCACCATACCAGTCGCAAGGTTTGCTTTGCCTCGTTCCTCCGCATTGTGCCACACCAGCTCACGCCTCTCTGACCACCTCGTTGTCGTCGCCTCTCCATCTCAGGGCCTTCGTCTCCGGTGACGGCAGATACGCATCGTCCGCCCCTCTACCTCCCCTTCACTCCAATCACCACAAATAAGTTCCTCCTCTCCTCTTCATTTTCCCCCACTTTATTTCCCAAAACAACCTTCCACAACCACAGACCACCACAATCCTCCTCATCTCCGGCAGACCACCGGCGAAGGTGAATCTATCGCTCCACCCATCTACATGCCTTGCCACCGACCTCAGAACCTTCGCCATCACCCAGTGATCACTCTCCACCCATCCATTGATCGCCACACACAACCCCCACTTCCACCGAACAAACCCACACACACGATCACAGTACGACCTAGGCACCCATGCCTAGGCCGATCTGAGCCATGCCGACCCCCGCCTCACCTTCGCCGTGATATGGTGAAGGTTTTCCTATTGTTTAATGAGGTTGCGAGACCATATTGAGTGATTTCAAGACCAGCCCCCTTTCCGCCATTAAAGCTCGAGCAAGCTTGCTTGCTGCTTCGCTCTAAGCTGCTGTGCTCCATGCGAACGAGTCCAGGCGGTGAGGGTTGGTCTCACACACACATCTTGACAAGTGAGAGGCCTAGAGAAGGATCACCGTAGCAACAATTAGGCGAAGTTCCTCCTATGCACACGCAAAGAAGCGGGTGGGACTTTAGTCCCACCTCGGAAGTTTTCAATGCAGGTGAGTGGCTTAAATTGATTTTGTGTTTTCTCTTCATTGCCTCTGAACACGGGGTGAGGTCCCCTCACCCACTCACCCGCCTCGTCCGCGCTCACTCTGCGGACCTAGCTGACCTGACCTGATAACCCTGCACTCCTCGTGCATCACCCACACTATTGCACCTGGACCCGGGTGTGCTCTACCCGACCCGAATATCCAATTGGCTCTGGGAGAGCGAACCGAAGAGAGAAAAGAGAGAGAGTGTACGCAGGGGAGGGTAGGGGTAGGTTTTGTTATGCTGTGTAGGGAAAGGAAGGAGGAGGAGGAGGCAGCTGCTAAAGAAGGAGGCCAAGTGAAGGACTTAGCCACAGGGAAGAAGAAAGAGGAGCAGTTGAAGACAAAAGAAAGAAGACTGAAGAAGAAGAAGGAAAGAGAGGCATTGTAGCAGAGGAGCAGTCAAGCAGAAGAAGAAGAAGACAAGGAAAGACAAAGAAGAATAGAAGAAGGAACCGCAAAAGAAGAAGAAGCCAAAGAATAAGGAAAAGAGAAGCACAGCCACAGAGTAAAGAGAGAGAAAAGAAGAAGAAAGAGAGCAGAAGAAGAAGAAGACAACAGACGAAGAAGAAAGAGTGAAGCACTGTAGCAACGCAAGTTTAAGGCATCTGATTCACAAAATCAGACATCTGATTACAAGGGAAGAGGACATTAGAGAGAGAAAGGAGAAGAAGAAAGAGAATAACATTCAATCCCTTTTTTTTTGCATATTTATTCTCTTTAGCTTTTGAATTGCATTATTATTGAACATCATCTTTTGAGTAAAATTTGAGATTGATTTAGCTTCTGAAATACCAATTTGCTCCCTGAGTTTGACCTTGTATATTTTGATTTTCAAGTAATAAATTGTTATTTGTTTTCGCGGCAATTTCAACTATACTGCAACGAATGTCTTTTTAAAAACCACGATCTCGTTGCATAAGCAAACAACATCGGCCAATCACAGCCGGTGCCTCTCCCTTCCTTTCATCTGCTAGCTAGGTTCTCAACCTCTCTCTCTCCCTCTAGTATTAGTTTAGCATCTTTAGCTCTAATTTCGACCGA
Organism: Thalassia testudinum; assembly: GCA_037157565.1. Classification (NCBI taxonomy): domain Eukaryota; kingdom Viridiplantae; phylum Streptophyta; class Magnoliopsida; order Alismatales; family Hydrocharitaceae; genus Thalassia; species Thalassia testudinum. The sequence continues at coordinate 11,547,532 of JAZHRO010000044.1, read as the reverse complement.
CGATTATTGTCTCCCACTTCGTCTTCTTCCGCAATGGCAATGCCTCCGGTGAGGTCATATGCCCACTATAGCCCACCAAATCACTTGTCATCACTTCCAAAAGCTCCCTCATCACCCACTGAGCAAAAGCCCTCAAGAAATTGAGGTCTTTGCTCATCCAAACCATCCACCGAACACCACCTCCTCCGTTCACCCTCTCCAACTCTGTCTGGTCACCTCACGCACGCACACACCAAATTATCACCACCACCTCACTCCACCAACATCGGTGACTCTTTTGAACCTTCTAACTGGGGTGATAAGCCTGTATTTTAGCTTTTCAGGTTCGCCAGGAGCTCTGCCCTCACCATCATCTTCTCTAACTCGGTTGCAGTCCTTCGATCATCTCCAGTCATATAGCTACCTCCAAGACTTACGACTCCCCTCAGCAACACCTCTAGGTCTTCCCTTGGGTAGTAGAGTATGAGGAGTAGTCGAATTGAAGCAAACTTCATCAGATGTTGATGCATGAAGAAAGTAGGTGGGATATAGTCCCACATCTGAAGATTTAAAGCACCCAACAGCATATAAAAGGAATTAGCGCATTTGGTTGTTTGCCTCATAACACGAGGGGTGAGGTCCCCCTAATGCATGCACCTCCTCACGCTCACTCCTCACCTACTACACCATGCAGGCGAGCCTAGACCCAATACCCGGATTCATTTACCCGCTATGAACCCGATTAATGCCCAGTTATGAGAGAAGAAGAGGAGAATTTGTGAAGAGGAGGGGGGAAGGGTTTTACATTAGGTTTGTTGCCACAAGATGCATGCCTACTCACTCTAACACTTAGCAAGAATTCGAAGAGGCATTGCCTTTGTGCTGTGCTTGAGTAGAAGCCTTGTGCCATGGCTGAGTGATTTAAGTCATCTGATCTCCTTGGCGACATCTGATAAGCCCTTGTGCTTGGTACTATGGATATATTTGGCCTTTGTGCTGACATGAAATTAAGAGGTTACATGGTTGAGGCACTGTTGAAAAATTTGAGTTAATTACTGATATTGAACATGTGCTTAATATGGGGATTTATGTGGTGATTCAAATCACCATTATTTTTTAGGTACTATTCTTTTTACCCCACTATTTCTTGAGATACAAATTAGCTTATCATTGAACATCATTCTGAGCAGTTTATTCATTGACTATCTTTTACTGTGCTTAATTAATTGTGCTCATTACTTCTAAATATGATTAGTATTGTGAGTCCCATATTTACTCCCTGCGAATGACCTTGGACTCGAAATTGATTTTGAGTTTATAAATGTAAGTGTTTCGTGCAAATTTCATTCTATACTACGATGCGTATTTCTAAAAGATGACTCTCGCACTTAAACAATAGAGCTTCAAATTGAGCTCTTAATTAGGGAAGAGGCTTAGAATTCTCAAGATTTCACAGAAAAATATCCCCTGAAATCTCAAGCTCGCATGGGCTTTAGAGATCTTTGTAGGGGCTCTTAGTTGATCCAAATGGTCGGGTAGGTTCTTGCGGTCAATCCCTCCAATTTTGGAGGGATTTGGATCTTATTGGAGGGACGAATACTCCCTCGAATCTTGGTTGCAAAGTTGCGTCCACATCAATGGTGGCAAGGACTGGTTTGAAGGAAATGACGAAAAGTTAGGAGGTAAATGTGAGGAACTTGAAGGTTAGGGGCCTGACTGAGAGAAATAGAGATTTAAAGGACTGAATTGCAACTAGGTTAAATTGGACTCTGATTGAGCCCAAACTTTGGTACCAACCTAATTTGGACCCAAGAAATCTAATGGTGAAGTTGGATTTCAATTTTGACTACGTTTGATTGGGTAATTTGCATAGAAGCCCAAATTAGGGTAGAATTTCGTCTAAGACTCTATTCTCGGTCAAAATGGGTTCAGATGGTCAAACCAAGGGTACTAAACCTCTTAGAATATTTTTCTATGATTTTTAGGAGGTTTATATGAATTTTATCCCGACTAGAACCTCTTTAATTTAAGCATACTTAAAATTAGGTTTTTGTGTGTTATGGTTCTTGAAAAGCGTGAAACCTTGTTTCTATCAATGTTGACCCACATTTTAGATTTTTAAGCTCATTTAACCTTTAATTAACCCTTAACAAACTCCGTGGTTAACATGTGTTTATAATGTGCTGTTAAAATTACATAATTAACCCTGTTTTCCTATTTTCTTAAATTGAAATATTATGGAATTACGACCCTCAAATGATTATGTAGGAGCTTTCATCAATCATACCTGACTAAAAGTGGCCAATTAGGGCCTATGATGGTGTTCCCATCATCTTGGTGTCTGTTTAAGTGTGTAAAAATTTCAGGAACACCCTGAAAGTTCAAAAATTTCATAAGGACCCTTGGGAAGGATCATTTCATAATCCATCTCTTGATTCCCGCCTTTAGTTCCATGAATGGAGTTCAAGAGCTCAAATGATCATCCTCCAAATATTTACTCTCGCCATGGATGGAAAGCCTCAGTAGCTTTGCAATTAGACTTATTCTCCCTCTCTCATTTGTACCTAAGACTCTCAGAATATGCCTAATTTAATTTCGCATAATCTAGAGTTAAGAAAGAAGCTTTGGAACTCAAGAAATTTTAGAATCTTGTACTGCTTCTCAGAGCAGTCAAATCAATAAATCAATTGAATCAAACAAGAGTTCAGGATCTCTGGAAAGGTTCTAATTAGATTCAAGAGATGGATAATGAATGTTCTGAGCTAATTCCAGCTTAGAATCCCATCTGGAAAGTATTGAAACCAACTGAGTTTCATAGTGTACCCAAAATGTCCAGAGAATCAATCTCAACTAAATCCTCCTTAAATCAGCTTAAGATCAACTCTAACTAATTTCTAACAACCCTAGGATCTAAAAAATGATCTTAGATTTAAGTTATGAAGCATAGAGCTCCAGAACAACTGTGGTTTGACCAAATGAAGCTCAAGTTTGACCTTATGTTCTAAGAAGATTTCTCATCAAATAACTACCTAGATAAACTCTTCAAATCCTAAGGAATGCTTCTAGTTAATCAAAATGGAGTTTTAACTTATAGAACTCTGATCTCAGGTCCATCGCCTAAGATCCAAAAGTGATTTGGTCGTTAGACCAAACAAGATATCAAATCTCTTAAGGAAGGCTCAATCTGGGATCTATAGGTTCTAACGATGCTAACAGATCTGTTACTCAGCTCTGAGAGAGTCGCTTCCTCAACTCTACCAAAGCTAGGGAAGATGAAGATTAACAGGATGATACAATCATTAAAACAGATAACAAATGAGTGGAAAACAATCATAATGAGAAGATTAAGTGATCACAAGAGGTTTCAAAGTTTGTGACATCTGTTTGCCTTCATTGGAGCTCACTGGTGAAGATCGAATTTTACATGCCAGAGTATAAAACTCCATGAAATCGATCAAAAATTAGATAAAGACTCCTCTTGATCTCAGGATCATCAAGAGCACATCAATTAACTCACTTGAATAGTGAATGAAAGATAAGAACTAAACCCTCTCAGAAATGTATCTTGAGTTCACTAAAACTCAAGAATGATTGTCTCACTCAATTGAGTGAGACAAAATGCTTTGTAGGTGATTGCGAAGATGTATTAGGGAGGAATTAGGTGAAGAAACTCTCGTGATCTCTGCCATTGACAACGAAGCTCAAGAGTTGAGGTGAGATTGGGCGTTTAGTGTATGGAAGTTAATCAGAAGAAGAGAGAAGTGGAAATGTGTCATAGGGACTTGAGGAAAGTGGAAAAGGTGTGGATTTCATGAGCTGAAGTCCAACGAGGTAGAATTTAACCACGTTGGAGCCAGAGAAGAAAGAAAAGAATCGGAGAGTTGTCTACACTAATCTACCTAATCAACTATTCTAATCTAACCTACAAATCTTCCTAAAGGTTCTAAGTTACTTACCTGGACAAATGGAGGAAGGAGTTGCCGGTGAGGCTTCACTGAAGTTGATGAAATCAGAAGAGGTGACACAAAATATGATGAGAGAAGAGCACGAGCTAGAGGAAGAGATGGTGTTGGAGCTCCGCCGCAATGGTGGAGAATGGGACAAGGAAGAGGGAGAGTTGATCAATTCTACTAGAACTAACCTAAGGAAATGGAAAAAGATTGCTGGAGTAGGACAAATATCCCATTGACAACTCAGTGTAGGAAGAAGGGTAGGGAGCTGTCAACCACAAATTGGAGGTAGAAAGGGTATTAATAGGGTTTGATAAAGGTTAGGGGCCTTGAACCTAGATCGGATAGTGTCTAAGTATGTCGGACTGTCCATTGTCTTCTCCAACAATGGCGAAGCTTCCAAGTGTCCATGGTGCACATGCGAGGCATCCAAACCATTGGATGTATAGTGTTTGTTATTACGAAGCTTGCCTTGCATGAAAATGAGACTTTAATCTTTGATGCTATCGACATCAGAGAAGGGCGTGGGTGAATGTCAGTCGTCGGTCGCAGGGAAGAAAAGGAGAAAGAAAAGGTTTGAGGACCTAGATGCAAAATATGAAGGACCTATGAGTGAATAAAAGGAGTTAATCGACATAGAAATTAAGGACTGAAATGCAAACCACAGGTTTTAAAACTTAAATTAAATTATTTATTTTTTCAACTTTTATATATAATTACAAATACTGTAAATAATTTATTTATGACATGAGATTGCATTTTTATCCCTTTATCCATTTTTATTTAAATGATTAACATTATTAAGTTAATTAGCTTCGGTGTTATAAATAGTATAAGTTAAATCTGATACTCATATATAGCTAAATACTTAGACTTGAATCTCATTTATACATTAAATATAAATAAAAGTTTATTAACCCTTAATTTAGGTTTTTTTTTTTGAAACAGTTAATTTAGGTATTTTAACATATAGATAAGGTCCTTTCTATTATTACCTTAAATATATAATTAACCCTAATAGAATGTATTCACTAGTAATTTAACTAGGAAAACTAGCTAATATTGATGAATTAGGAGCCATGATGAGTTTCTCATCATACTCCCGTGTCAAAGTTTTGCTAGTCCCTAGTAAAATAACTAGTGAATATGATGAATTAACCATCAGGGTGATTATTAATAATAAAATAAATTGTTAAGTAGAAAAATGATTAGGTTAGAATATTTTTGAAGTTTTTTTTATATAAATAAGTACCCATAAATAAAATAGAGCATTTAGAGGGAATCCTCTTACAAAGGACTCAAAACCCTAGATATCTTTCAAAATAGGTACACTGAAAAATGGTTTGTTGATGAGAATTCAAATCCGAATCAAAACATCTAATACCCGTTTGGTTATTTGTACACCACTCAAAATCCTAAAAATCAGAGAGGTCAAGATGGATAATGTAACAAGACTCAAAGACTGGAAATCAAATTCTAACTAAAAAATTCAACAGACAGGTCATTCCTTAAGCTTATGAATTCTGATTTTTATCAACTTAAGCTTTTGTAAATCAACTACACACCCTTCATTTACCAAATTTAGAAAGTAAGTGGGACGCTTAAACCAATCAGTCCACAACGTCAAGGATGGACTTCTAGACCCAGGGCTTTGTCAATCTGTCTCCTTTAAGCCTCAACTATTGTCTTCAAAACCTAATTTCTTAGTCTTCACTACCCACTCAAGGTTTAGTAGCTATTAGATTAAAATGTCCATGCAAGTGAAGTAGATTCGTCCTACAAGTATTTGAAGTTACAAAAATCCAAACCTCAAGACATCAAGATCACAATCTAGATCATACCAATTCAAGCCTTTGGCTTGGCCTTACTCAGGCTTGCTTGCTTTCTCCTCGCTTGTTTTTATCCCAAGGTCAACACTCAAGGCGTATATTTTCTCGGCTGGACTACTAGTTCTCTTATTCCTAGTTCTTATCTCCATATTTTTCTAATCAATTTTCTATAGGTTAAAACACCCAATTGTATTGAGGTGTTTTTTTATTGGATGGAGGAGGATAGCATCCATTTGTAGTGAGATACTTTATTTGCTAGATAAATGCATAAGTGATAAGTCCACTTTTATGGACTATTATTTAGCCTAAGTACTATTTAATTATTTGTTCTTAGTTGTTAATTAATTAGGAGTTATATGGCAATTCACCTTGGCCTGCATTTAATTTTATGCTTCAATTTTACATTTAATAACATATGTTATGATAATATAATTTATTTGATGAATGCAGGCTAGGTACAAGAATCAGACACTCATTCTTACTTCTATAGGATGTCTTGAACTTTGATTGGACATCTGGAATTGCTATCACAAATTCACGGCATTACATTTTTTTTAAGACATCTGATGCTCAACTTAAACGTCTGATGAAGAACTGCCCGTGCTTATCTGCCGTTCCAACCACTTGCGATCGTCGTGAGTAGTTGGAGACACTTGCGGCCGAAGGAAAAGGAGGAGGTTTTTGTTTAAAAAGAAGCCACGTCCACCAAGGGAAGGACATCTTCCCCTGGCGGGAACTTCTTCTCCACCTCCATCACCGTGCAACAGGCGTACACCGTGGACTTCAGCATGCGCCATGATCTCTGCGCACCGGCCTCCACCATGCTCCTCATGCGTGCACCATGGACCAAAAGAGCACCATTCAACAGGCTTTCTCCAACTCCGCTCAAGCCACTTCGACAACTGCGCGGCAACAGAGTGTGGCCACAGCCTCACAGCCGCCCCCCTTCACACAGTGCCATCCCGTGTGTGCATGCCAACGTGAGGCCAGCACTTCCGCTCGCTCCTGTTGTTGCAGCAGTACCTCCATGCACGTGAAACCCATAGCAACAGCAGACCCATCGTGCGTGCAACCTGCAGCAGCTCACGCCCCTCAACCCTCACGCGCACAGGCCACAGCCACATCACCTCCTTACGCACCCTCTTCACGCCTGCATGTGCCACCGCCCGACTTCTTCTTCTTCTTCTCTTTCTTGTTCAACTCGCCTGCAGCTCTACAGGAAGGAACCCAAAGCCGTCGTCTCCCCCCTCCATGCAGCCACTCCTTTAAGCCTATGCCAATCGCCGAACTCGACATCGAGCACCACCAACCACCACTGAGCATCTTGTGGGCCATAGAGGCTGCGAACGGCCAAGAATACAGAACCTCCACCTCAATCTCCGCTGGCATCCTCTTCCTCCAGCTGACTAGCTCCGATCGCCTTCGACCATGAGACCAACGTCATCGGAACCCCCTCCGTGCCCTCTACATCCTCCGAGCACCTCACAGCCAACCGTGGTTCGCACATCACGCAAGGAGGAGAAAGGAGAAATCCTCTGTTTCCTCTTGCAATAGTATTTATGGGGTATGCCATTGTAACAAACCACTATTCAGTTATTTATTGACTTATCATATTCTAAAAGATTTGCATGAATAGCCCTCCTTTCTATCAGAATTACGGATAACTGAACTCTTCTTATACATGATAGAGTATTAAATATTGGTTATGGGAAACGAGTTCCATTTTGATTAATATTGGCGATGCTTGTCAGTACTAAGATCATGATTCACGTGTTTCCATTGTGGTGATTTTGCATGTGCACCCTCACATTATTGATTAATTATTTAAATCAAGAATTTATGTTGAAAACAAGTGCACCAGTTAGTATGCATACGCGTTGAGTTTCCCAAATAAACGAGACACTATTCACTAATTTAAATAAGCTAATTCCTCCCTGTGGAGATGACCTAACTCTTTGTGGTTAGTTTTGAATTATTAAATATTTTTGAAAAGCGATTTTCTACCCTGCAACGAACTGCAACAAGACGTCATCTTATGTTAAAATTTTTATTGAAAACGAAGATCGCTATTTCAAATGGCACCGTTGCCAAGGAGGAAACATACCTATTAATTTTTTCAGGAATTTTATGTTATTTTTATGCTATTTTGAAAGCTTTTCTAAATTACAAACTATGGATCTTCTTCTGTGCAAAAACACGCAACGAACGCGGTGGGCGTGCACGACGAAGGCGATATTTTTGGTGGACCTTGACGCTACCTGAAGGCCAGCAATGGGTGCTTGTGGGCCTTGATCCCATGCACGTAGGCGTACGGAGGAACCTTTCTTTGATTTATTCATTAGATCATAGTTTAGATCTAGTTTAGATAGACATTAGAACTTAATTTCTATCTTGTGGACCATTGTTGGTCATTTTTGGGATTGTGTTCCCAGTGTTTCTTTATTTCTTATCGCTCTTGTATGTGGGAGCGTATTTTCGAGAGCGTGTTCCCATTTTTTTTAGAGTATAGGATTATTTGAATTATTTGAACTGCATATAGGTTAGTTAGTTAGTTATATTAGGTTTGATTGCTTAATATTTATTTAAATATATATAAATATATATCGAACTGCCTGCTAGAAGTTGCATATCAATAGGAAAATCATCTAAGACTGAATAAGCAGCATATAGTTTATCTTAAGTGCATTGCAGACATCCCTGCATTGAACCTACTTCTATGCAAACACCCAACCCTCCCACCCTTCATGATTTTCCGTATCGAGGTTGGACCGATACCCCTAGGTAACCAGAGCCTGAGTTGACTATCCTCCCCAATCTGATAGTAGTAGCCTCTCCTCTTTTATGATAGAAATGCAAAAACAACAAAAAGAAATGATGGAAACTATGGGAGAGATGTTGAGGAATAGTCAATGATGAGTCCATTTTAATGGACTAATATTACGCCTAAGTAACTTTAATCTTACCTTTTAGCTTTGTTAATAATTACATTAAGTTATAGAATGTTTGCATGCATCATGATTTAAGTTTACATCTACTTTTTAGCATTCTATAACATAATAAGTAATGATTTTATGTTTTTATGTGCAGGAAGAATATTAGGAAAAGAACAAGGAGGTGAGGGTAAATTTCCCTTTCTAACAAATGGCGCCATCTTTTCCCCATCCTCCAGCCAGCCGCAACTCTTCCCTCAACAGCCACCGACCAAAAATAGCAAAGGGATTTGGAAAATCCCTTAACTCACGCACGCAGGGAGAGGAGATAAAGAGGTGGGGAAAAGTTGGATGAGGGAGATCTTCTTCCTTGGGCTCGCGGAGAGTTATCTCCACCTTCTCCACCATGGAGAGGGCAGACCCTGTGAACCAAATGTGCACTGAAGCCACCATCACCGCCTCCCAATGCCTCCAACCAATACTCAACACAAGAGCACACCCCTTTCCAACCTCACATCCGCGTGCCCTTCTGCAGTGCCCGTAGGCGCTCTGCCTGTCACCACCAGCTGTGTCCAACCAATGCTCCTCTCAAGCCCTACAGGCACCCGCTCCGCCCTCGCCACCCACTCCCACAGGCGCGCACCCCTCTCCAGTGCCAGCAACCTCTCTGCCTCGCCACCCACTCCAGCAGGCATGTGCCCTTCTCCAGCACCCACAGGCGCTCTGCCTGCCACCAGCGCTCGCCTTCAATTGCACCGCCCCCTTGCCCTGCCAGACCCGTGCCTCTCCAGCCATTGCAGCGCACCCCCCTCCTCCAGTGCCCTTTACTGCAAGCGCTGCCCTGCTCCGCCCACCATCAGGCTTGTTTAGGCGAATCAGGTCCGCGCGCCCTTCTGCAGTGCCCGCAGGCGCTTTGCCTGTCACCACCGCCTGTATGCACCGCCCCACTTGCACCCCTATAGGCGCTCGCTCCACCCTCGCCCCCTGCACCCGCAGGCGTATCCCCCTCCCCAACGCCTGCCCCTGCACTTATGTGCATGCCCTGCAGCTGCACCAAGCCCCTCCGCTGCCCCACAGGTGCGCCTCCTCCAACATTCTTCTCCTCCGTCGGCCGGCCACCTCTGGCCATCTCTGTCGACGCTGTAGCCTCCATCGGATCGGCCTCGTCTTTGCCAACCTCCTTCGCGTGTTAACAGCCCCGCCGACGCTCCTTCCCATATGCAAGCAAGAGAGAGAGCAAATGCTCTATTTTTCATTCAATTAATAATTACAACATATGCCATTGTGGGTGTCCTATTCATTTATTTACCAGATTAATATATTATGGTGAATTTGCATGCATATCGCTCTATTCTTGATAAATTGCTTCTAATTGAGTATTTCATGAATGAGATAATAGCATGCCACATTGCAAATAAGAAATGTTTTACGGGAAATTGGTAGTTACCTTGATTATCATTACCAAGATCATTAGAATATTATATTGAGGTAATTTTGCATATAAACCCCTGCAGTTTTAATTAATTGCTTAGAATGAGAATTCATGAGGGTAACAAGTTGCACTAAGGAACATGCATACCCACTGAGATTCCCTAATAAACAAGGCACCATTCACTTATTCAATAGGCTTATTCCTCCCTGTGGAGACGACCTAACTATTCGTGGTTAGATTCTGAAAATTAAAATGTTTTGAAAAGGGATTTTCTACCACGCGATTAAATACAACGACACATCATTTTATGTTAAAGTTTTCAACGAAAACGAAGATCGCTCTTTTAAATGGCGCCGTTGCAGGGGAGGAAAAATTCCTATTAATTTTTTTGGGAATTTTATGTTATTTTTATGCTATTTTGAAAGCTTTTCTGAATTATTAACTGTGGATTTTCTTCTGTGCAAAAACACGCGACGGGTGCGCACGGCGGAGACGATCGTTTTGGTGGACCTTGACGCCACCTGGAGGCCAGCAACAGGAACACGTGGGCCTTGATCCCATATGCATAAGCTTATGAAGAAGCCTATTTCTGATTTAGTCAGTAGATCTTAAGTAGATTTAGTTTAGATAGACATTAGAATTTAATTTCTATCTTTTGGACCCTTATTGGGTATTGTTGGGAATGTGTTCCCAGTGCCTCTTTATTTCTTATCACTCTTGTATGCGAGAACGTATTTTTGGGAGCATGTTCCCATTTATTTAGATTATAGGATTATTTGCATTGTTTGAACTGCATTTCGGTTAGTTTGTTAGATTAGGTCCGTTTGTTTATTATTAAAAAAAAATCGAACTGCCTGCTAGAAGCTGCATATCTATAGGATGACCATCTAGGACTGAATGAGCAGCATCTAGTTTATTTTTTACTGCATTGCATACATTGCATGAAGAAAGCTGGAGTAAGGTACGTCTTCTCTTGAGCATCAATTACCTATCATGCATATGCATTGAACTTAAATCTAAGACCACTAAGTGCTTGAATCAAATTAATTTAGTGGTCACTTTAAAAATTGGGTCTGTTAAGAGGTTGGACTTTAAAATCTGTGACTGAAAATTGTGTGCAAAAGGATCCTGTTTGTGAAATTTCAAAAGTCAAAACACAATCGTATGTTTGCACACTTGAGACACTGTGCACCTCACACATAAGATCACTAGATAAATTTCTACCTCTCCTCTTTTGCACCACAAGGGAAGTTAGTCAGAAATCAACAAGCCTATCCACCAAGTTCTTCGGTTCCTCATGTGTGGGCTCGATTTGAGACTTCCATCCCTTGCGAGTAGATTATAGGCACCAGCGAAGGTTGGCCTAGGAAGCGTAATTTTTTGCAAAACTTGTTTGGCCACCAATTGAACATTTAATTTTAAGACCTACAATATACTAAAAATAAGATCCCACTGAATTTGCATTTGCTTTGACAGTAGAACTCTCTAGGAAGTTTCTGCTTGTATTCTGAATTCTGCTAAATCCTAAGGAGTTAAAATTATTTTGCTTAAAGAAATGGATTACCCGTACTCCTATCATTTAGATTATCAGAGTCAATACTTCCCATCTTTTAATCAGGATCCCATGCCCCGAGCATATCCATCCTCTGATGGGTACATTGACAATTCATGGGATCATTCTTATTCTTATCCTAGGAGTACTGGCTTGATAACTCCCACTTTTGAGTAGAGCCTAGGAGCGGGATTTCCCAACCCTGAAATCCCTACTTCCATGGAAACACCCAACCCTCCCACCCTTCATAATTTTCCGTATCGAGGTTGGACCGATACCCTTAGGCAACCAGAGCCTGAAATTGACTATCCTCCCCAACCTGATAATAGTAGCCTCTCCTCTTTTATGATAGAAATGCAAAAATAGCAAAAGGAAATGATGGAATCAATGGGAGAGATGTTGAGGAATAATCAATAGTTAAATGAAGAAATAAGACAGCTTAGCTACACGCTTCCCAATAATTTTGATCCCTACCCATACGACCATGATCATGAAAATAATTCTGAGGAAACCATTGACAATAGGGATCCAGTTTTATGTAGCTATCACTTAGACTCTCCCAATGAGACACGGCCACTAGAGGACAATGATCATAGTGATTATCCACCCAAGCTTTATTGGAGTCAAAAGTAAGGGAAGATGATACCTCTTGAAGACCTTGACCCCAATGACAGTATTCTCCTTACCCCTACCAACCCGGGTCAAGGTCGCATTATTCCTATCACTTCCCCTATTGATTATTTGGTGGAATCCCATTTTACCTTCAGTGAGCCTACTCCTGACCCTCCACTTAGGGAATCAACACCTACCATTCAGCATCCTGATTTAAATGCACCCAATGAAGGTGACCCTAAAGGAATGGAGGATGAATTAGATCAATTTTGGTCTCAGGGATATGAAGAGTCTATTTCAGAAGATGGGGATGCCCCAATAGAGGAACCTGGACTGAAAATCTGGAGTGAATCACAGGGAAATTATTTATCATTTGAGGATTTACCTCCAAAGGATATAAACCATATGGTGAAATCCATATTCCTCCTTTCTTTCGAGAGTCATCCTCCATCAAAGCAGGAGTTGATATTAAAGGAGGACAAACAAAATAATGAGAAGTCTATGGGAGACTCTCAGGAACAAAACATGTCAATTGAGGATTTATACCCCGAGAAGAATGACGAATTCAATGATATAGGCTTGCTCCAAAATATTAAAACTGATCTTCCTTTAGGAATAATTAAGGATACTGATCCAACTCCTATCTTCATTAATGAATCACATATACACCTCGATAAAAATTTGAGTGAACCAAACGAATCTGGGGATGAGCTGAATAATAATTATTCTGACATTTTGACCCTGCCATCAAAGAGTTGTAATTGGGAGTCTACCCTTGATTCAAATATGACTCCGATCATTAATGCTAGGCATGGTAACCTGTTGTCTACAACTGTTAGGGAGCATACACAATCTGAATCATTGTTGGAATTAGACCTAACACCGACTAAGCCCTCATTGAACTTAACCATTACCTTCCAACACTACAAACAACCCTTATACTCTCTAACCGATCCTTGGCTCAGATCTCTACTCATGTACATTGTTACTAGAGAACATATCAGGCCAGTACATCCTCGGGTAGAATGGCGAGTGTGGATTGATGCTTGTACTTTTACTCTAGCCATTCAAGGGTTTGAACTAATAATGTGTATATCTTTTAAAACCCATCCTGCTCTGGAGGATCCTTGTTATCCTCCACTTATTCCGTTTCGGGAGGTCCCTTTTCATATTCGATTTATTATTCCTAGACCTCCCAAGGTAGCCAACGAGGTTCTTCGCTTTCATATCTTCTGGCGAGCATTTGGTATTACGTTGCATCATCAACTCGCCAACATCTGTGGCTACCTGTTTTCTAAGCCCACACTGTTACTCATATTTTTAGGGCCTAACCTTGTCTGTTTGGAACCAGACTTATAGGTTTCTTCTAAGTCTGGCTACTGACAGAAAATGCAGCGCTTGTTGGGAGGCAACCCAACGATCGGAATAACACCATTGTCAGGTGATGTTTTTCCTTTCTCCTCCTGTTTTACTTTTACAATGGGGACATTGTACGATTTAGGCATGGGAGGTGCATTTGCATTTTAGGAAGTATTCATGCATTTAGGTTAGCATATAAAAAAAAAATTCCTCTTTTCTTGAGTTGATTGGGTTAGTCCCTAGCAAAATACCTTTGTCAATGGAGGTTTTTCTTCTCTAATTATTTCTTAAGTTTAGAATCTAGTACATTTATTTCACTTACATGTAGACTTGGTAATGGATTCTTGAGGAAAACCAATAAGCATTTGTAGTCTACTGAACCCTTGGACAGTTCATAGGGAGTCAGGCATACTATCTTCTAGTAGATCCACCTCATATTTGTAAGAAGAAAGTAGAGAGATTATTGGTGTGCTAAGTCTAGTGCAAGGACTCTTAAGTTTTGGATAATTAGATGATGATACATCAGAGTTAGGTGTAGTTTTCACTCTCTGTTCCTATGTGCATACTTTGTGTGAATTCCTGAGAGTCACCAAATAAGGCAGATACACAGAGATGGAGTCTTAATAAAGCTATGACTATGGTGGACGGTTACAACCATCCTTCATAGAGTCCTCGGCTGAAGGAGGGCAATAGTATCAAAGGTCAGAAATACGCCTGTCCTATCCATTCCTTCCCGGTGCCGAGAATAGGCACTTCCACCAAATAAACCACACAATATCCTCTTGACCATCATCATCCCTAATAATGCCTCATAAATAAAATTCTGTGTCGATTTATAAAAAATAAAATAAAATAAAATAAAAGAAGAAACAGCTATATTACAAAAAAAAAGAGAAAAGTCCAAGTTTATAATGTAACATTGTTTCTGAGGCAACAAAACACCTATCGCGTTCCACCAAATATGACCCATACCTACCTTTTAGTATTTTTGATTGCCCGAATATTGGTTGAGGACTTTAACTTAGTTGTAAAGTTATTGGGACTTTAATTGAAGTGTGGATGCCATGTGAGGCTACCAAACAGTGAGTACAATTACTAAGTCTGGCGAGAGTTGTGATCTCAGAAAGAAAAGAAAGAAAAGAGTGAGCACCTAGGAACATCAAGAGAGCACTGTTGTTTAGCCTCTCTCAGAGTTGACTTGATTAAAAGTCTATTAATCTAGATGTTGTAGTATTAGACTACATGTAGCACCAGAGGAGTGTGTGCCACCAAATACAAATCCATTCTACTCGATATCTCCTACCTAAGCCAAAAGCCGGGGTCAAATTACAGATTATCTTCTACTTTATCCCCGAGGGAAGTAGTTGCCTATCCTGACAGAAATATTTACCAAGGGTGAAGTACGAACTCCCAATGCGAATTGGCTTTTTCACTTGGATCCGTTACTTAGGCTATTATCACGCCACATTTGTCTAGATCTCTAAAGTTTTGAAATAAGAAAAGAAGAAATCTTCTGATTACTTATATTATTTTTCATTTTTGCTAGGGACTAGCAAATCTTAGGCAAGGGGGTATTTGATGAGTCCATTTTAATGGACTAATATTATTCCTAACTTTAATCTTACCTTTTAGGTTTGTTAATAACTACATTAAGTTATAGAATGTTTGCATGCTTCATGATTTAAGTTTACATCTATTTTATAGCATTTTATAACTTAATAAGTAATGATTTTATGTTTTTATGTGCAAGAAGAATATTGGGAAAAGAACAAGGAGGTGAGGGTAAATTTCCCTTTCAAGCAAATGGTGCCATCTTTTCCCCATCCTCCGGCCAGCCGCAACTCTTCCCTCAACAGTCGCCAACCAAAAATAGCAAAGGGATTTGGAAAATCCCTTAACTCACGCATGCAGGGAGAGGAGATAAAGAGGCGGGGAAATGTTGGATGAGGGAGATCTTCTTCCTCGGGCTGGCAGAGAGTTATCTCCACCTTTCCACCGTGGAGAGGGTGGACCCTGTGAACCAAGTGTTCACTGAAGCCACCATCATCGCCTCCCAATGCCTCCAACCAATACTCAACACAAGAGCACACCCCTTTCCAGCCTCACGTCCACGTGCCCTTCTGCAGTGCTCGCAAGCGCTTTGCTTGTCACCACCGCCTGTGTCCAACCAATGCTCCTCTTAAGCCCTGCAGGCGCCCGCTCCGCCCTCGCCACCCACTCCCGCAGGCACGTGCCCCTCTCCAGCGCCAGTAGTCACTCTACCTCGCCACACGCTCCCACAGGCGTGCACCCTTCTCCAGCACCTGCAGGCGCTTTGCCTGCCACCAGTGCCCGCCTTCAGGCGCACCGCCCCCTTGCCTTGCTAGGCCCACACCTCTCCAGACACTGCAGTGCGCCCCCTCCTCCAGCACCCTTCACTATAGGCGCTGCCCCGCTCCGCCCACCATCAGGCTTGTTTAGGAGAATCACGTCCGCGCGCCCTTCTGCAGTGCCCGCAAGCGCTTTACCTGTCACCACCGCCTGTATGCACCGCCCCACCTGCACCCCTATAGGCGCTCGCTCCACCCTCGCCCCCTGCACCCGCAGGAGTATCCCCCTCCCCAACGCCTGCCCCTGCACTTATGTGCACGCCCTGCAGCTGCACCAAGCCCCTCCGCTGCCCCACAGGTGCGCCTCCTCCAACATTCTTCTCCTCCGTCGGCCGGTCACCTCTGGCCATCTCCGTCGACGCCGTAGCCTCCATCGGATCGGCCTCGTCTTTGCCAACCTCCTTCGCGTGTTAACAGCCCCGCCGACGCTCCTTCCCGTATGCAAGCAAGAGAGAGAGCAAATGCTCTATTTTTCATTCAATTAATAATTACAACATATGCCATTGTGGGTGTCCTATTCATTTATTTACTAGATTAATATATTATGGTGAATTTGCATGCATATCGCTCTATTCTTGATAAATTGCTTCTAATTGAGTATTTCATGAATGAGATAATAGCATGCCACATTGCAAATAAGAAATGTTTTACGGGAAATTGGTAGTTACCTTGATTATCATTACCAAGATCATTAGAATATTATATTGAGGTAATTTTGCATATAAACCCCTGCAGTTTTAATTAATTGCTTAGAATGAGAATTCATGAGGGTAACAAGTTACACTAAGGAACATGCATACCCACTGAGATTCCCTAATAAACAAGGCACCATTCACTTATTCAATAGGCTTATTCCTCCCTGTGGAGACGACCTAACTATTCGTGGTTAGATTCTGAAAATTAAAATGTTTTGAAAAGTAATTTTCTACCACGCGATTAAATGCAACGACACATCATTTTATATTAAAGTTTTCAATGAAAATGAAGATCGCTCTTTCAGTAAACAATTGAATAAAGAAATTAGACGGCTTAGCTATGCTCTTCGTAGTAATTCGGATCCCTACCGATACGACCATAATCATGAAAATAATTCTGAGGAAACCAATGACAAGGGATCCTGTTTTAAGTAGCTATCACTTGGACTCTCCGCATGAGACACGGCCACTAGAGGAGAACGATCCTAGTAATTATCCACCCAAGCTATATTGGAGTCAAAAGAAAGGGAAGATGGTACCTCTTGAGAACCTTAACCCTAATGACAATATTTTCCTTACCCTTGATAACCTAGGTCAAGGTTGTATTGTTCCTATCACTTCCCCTATTAACTATCTGGTGGAACCCCATTCTACCCTTAGTGAGCCTAATCTTGACCCTCCACTTAGGGAATCAACACTTACAATCCAACATTCTAAGGATTTAAATGCGCTCAATGGAGACCCTAAGGAAATGGAGGATGAATTGGATCAATTTTGGTTTCAAGGGTACAAAGAGTCTATTTTAGAGGACGAGGAACCCGGACTGAAAATCTGGAGTGAATCACAGGGGGATTATTTGTTATTTGAGAACTTTCCCCTTGAGGATATAAATAATCTGGTGAAATGTGGATTCCTCCCTTCTTTTAAGAGTCATCCTCCACCAAACCAGGAGTTGATATTAGAGGAGGACAAACACAATAGTGAGAAGCCTAGGGGAGACCCTCGGGGACAAAACACATCAATTGAGGATTTATGCCCCAAGAAGAACAAAGAATTGAGTGATATAGGCTTACTCCAAAACATTAAGATGGATCCTTCATCAAAAATAATTGATGATACTGAAGCAACTCCTTTCTTTACTAATGAATCACATATACACCCCGACAAAAATTTGAGTGAACCAAAAGAATTTGGGGATGAGATTAATGATAATGATTTAGTTGCTGCCATCAAAGAATTTAATTTGGAGTCCACCATTGATTCACATATACTGGAAGGTGAAAATATGACTCTGATCATTAATAATAGGCAGGGTGACTTGAATTTTTCTACAATAATTGTTAGGGAGAATACACAATCTGAATCGTTGTTGGAATTGGACTTGACACTGACTAAGCCCTCCTTGGACTTAACCATTACCTTCCAACACCACAAACAACCCTTACACTCCCTAACCAATCCTTGGCTCAGATCTCTGCTCATGTACATTCTTTCTAGAGAACATATCAGGCCAGTACATCCTCAGGTAGAATGGCGAGTGTGGATTGATGCTTGTACGCTTAGTCTTGCCATTCAAGGGTTTGAAATAATAATGTTTTTATCTTTTAAAGCCCGTCCTGCTTTGGAGGATCCTTGTTATCCTCCACTTATTCTATTTCGGGAGGTCCCTTTTCATATTCCTTTTATTATTCCTAGACCTCCCCAGGTAGCCAACGAGGTTCTCTGCTTTCATGTCTTCTGGCGAGCATTTGGGATAACGTTACATCATCAGCTCGCTAACATCCATGGCTACCTGTTTTCTAGGCCCACACTATTACACATATTTTTAAGGCCTAGCTTTTTCTATCTGGAACTTGACTTACAGGTTCCCTATAAGTCTGGCTGCTGACAAAAAATGTAGCGCTTGTTGGGAGGCAACCCAGCATCTAGAATAACACCATCTTCAGGTGATTTCCTTCCTTTCTCCCCCTATTTTCATTTTACAATGAGAACATTGTAGGATTTAGGCATGGGGGGGTGCATTTTACATTTTAGGCAGTATTCATGCATTTAGGTTAGGTGCATTAACATAAAAAAAAGAAGAAAAAGAAAAATTGAGTTGAATTAGTTAGGCCCTAGCAAACATCTTTATCATGAAAGTGTCATTGAAGATTTTCTTCTTGAATTATTTCTTAAGTTTATAATCTAGTACAGTTACATTCACTTGTACATAGATTGGGTAATAGATCTTTGAAGAAAATCAATAAGCAGTTTTAGTCTGCCGAACCCTTGGACTGTTAATAGGGAGTCAGGCATACTATCTTCTATTAGATCCACCTCATATTTGTGAGAAGTAGAGAGGCTACTGGTGCGCTAAGTCTAGTGCAAGGACTCTTAAGTTCTGAATAATTAGATGAGGATACATCAAAGTTAGGTATAGTTTTTGCTCTCTGTTCCTGTGTGTGTACATTGTGCGAATTCCTGAGAGTCACCAAATAAGGCAGATACACAGAGATTGAGTCTTAAGAAAGCTATGACTATGGTGGATGGTTACGACTGTCCTTCATAGAGTCCTCAACTGAAGGAAGGTAATAGTGTCAAAGGTCAGAAATACTCTTGTCCTATCCATTCCTTCCTGGTGCCGAGAGTAAGCACTTCCACCAAATAAACCACACAATATCCTCTTGACCATCATCATCCCTAATAATGCCTCGTAAATAAAAGTCTATGTCATGTTATGTTGATTTATAAAGAAAGAAAAAGAAGAAAAGAAACAATTATATTTAAAAAAATTAAAAAAAAAGAGAGAAAAAAAAAAGAGAGAGAAAAGAAAAAGAAAAGAGTCCAAGTTTATAATTTTATCTTCGTGACATTGTTTCTGAGGCAACAAAAATACCTATTGTGATCCACCAAATATGACCCATACCTACCTTCCAGTATTTCTGATCACTCGAATACTAGCTGAGGACTCTAACTTAGTTGTAGGGCTATTAGGACTTTAGTTGAAGTGTGAATGCCATGTGAGGCCATCAAACAGTGAGTACACTTACTAAATCTAGCAAAATTTGTGATCTCAAAAAGAAAAGAAAGAAAAGAGTGAGCGCCAAGGAACATCAAGAAAGCACAGTTGTTTAGCCTCTCTCTGGGTTGACTCAATTGATAGTCTGGATATCTAGAGTTTGTAGTATTAAACTACATGTAGCACTAGATAAGTGTGTACCACCAAATATAAATCCATTCAACTCAGCATCTCCTACCTAAGCTAAAAAGCCAGGGTCAATTTACAGATTATTTTCTGCTTTATCACCGAGGGAAGTAGTTGCCTATCCTGATAGAAATATTTACCAAGGAATAAGTATGAACTGCAAATGTAAGTTGGTTATTTTCACTTGGATCCGTTACCTAGGATATTATCACTTCACATTTGTCTGGATCTCTAAATTTTTGAAATAAGAAAAGAAGAAACCTTCTAGTTACTTCTATTATTTTTAACTTTTTGCTAGGGACTAGCAAAACCTAGGCATGGGGGCATTTGATATGTCCACTTTTGTGGACTATTATTTAGCATAAGTAGTATTTAATTATTTGTTCTTAGTTGTTAATTAATCAGGAGTTATATGGCAATTCACCTTGGCTTGCATTTAATTTTATGCTTCAATTTTACATTTAATAACATATGTTATGATAATATAATTTATTTGATGAATGCAGGCTAGGTACAAGAATCAGATGCTTATTTTTACTTCTATAAGACGTCTTGAACTTTGATTGGACGTCTGGAACTGCTATCACAAATTCACTTCATTACACTTTTTTTAAGACGTCTGATGAAGAACCTCCCATGCTTATCTTCCATTCCAACCACTCGCGATCGTTGCGAGTAGTTGGAGACACTTGCGGCCGAAGGAAAAGGAGGAGGTTTTTTTTCAAAAAGAAGCTGCGTCCATCGAGGGAAGGGCCGCTTCCCCTGGCGAGGACTTCTTCTCCACCTCCATCACCGTGCAACAGGCGTACACCATGGACTTCAACGTGCACCGTGGTCTCTGCGCACCGACCCCCACCGTTCTCCTCATGCGTGCACCATGGACCAAACAAGCACCATGCAACAGGCTTTCTCCAACTCCACTCAAGCCACTTCGACAGCCGTGCGGTGACAGCGTGTGGCCACAGCCTCACAACCAGCCCCCTTCACGGAGCGCCATCCTGTGCGAGCACGCCAGCGTGACCCAGCACTTCTGCTCGCTCCTGCCGTTGTAGTAGTACCTCCATGTGTGTGCAACCTGTAGCAGCAGTAGACCCACTACACGTGCAACCCGCAGCAGTAGCAAACCCACCATGCATGCAACCCGCAGCAGCTCACGTCCCTCAACCCTCGTGCGCGCAGGCCATAGCCGCATCACCTCCTTGTGCGCCCTCTTCACGCGTGCGTACGCACGCATGCGCCACCGCTTGGCTTCTTCTTCTTCTTCTCTTTCTTCTTTAACCTGCCTGTAGCTCTACGGGAAGGAACTGAAAGCCGCCATCTCCCCCCTCCATGCAACCACTCCTCTAAGCCTCCACCAACTATTGAACTCGATGCCAAACACCACCGAGCATCCCGCGGGCCATAGAGGCTGCGAACGGCCAAGAACTCAGAACCTCCACCTCGATCTCCGCCGGTGTGCTCTTCCTCTAGCTGGCTACCTCCAACCACCTTAGGCCATGAGAGCAACGTCATCGGAACCCCCTCTACGCCCTCTACGTACTCCGAGCACCTCACGGCCAATCGTGGTTCGGACATCACGCAAGGAGGAGAAAGGAGAAATCCTTTGTTTCCTCTTGCAATAGTATTTACGGGGCATGCCATTATAACAAACCACTATTTGTTTATTTATTGACTTATCATATTCTGAAAGATTTACATGAATAGCCCTCCTTTCTATCAGAATTACGGATAGCTGAACTCTTCTCATACATGATAGAGTATTGAATATTGGTTATGAGAAACGAGTTCCATTTTGATTAAGATTGACGATGCTTGTCAGTACTAAGATCATGATTCACATGTTTTCATTGTGGTGATTTGCATGTGCACCCTCACATTATTGATTAATCATTTAAATCAAGAATTTATGTTGAAAACACATGCACTAGTTAGTAGCATAGGCGTTGAGTTTCCCGAATAAACGAGACACTATTCACTAGTTTAAATAGGATAATTCCTCCCTATGGAGACGACTTAACTCTTTGTGGTTAGTTCTGAATTATTAAATATTTGTGAAAAGTGATTTTCTACCATGCAACAAACTACAACAACACGTCATCTTATGTTAAAATTTTTATCGAAAATGAAGATCGCTATTTCAATAAGCACCCATTGGTACAGAGGTGCATTATTGCAGGGTGTAATATATATATGTATATATAATCTCCTCATTTTTCTTACTACTAAGTAAAAACTCCAAGTCTTTTTTCTAGGTGAGTGGCATATCCTTCATCCTTTCAAGAGCCACCCTGCGAAAATCCTTAGGATAAAATTGGTACAACACCGATCTCTTGGTCTCTGTGTTTTCATGGTCTCAGATGCCTATAAGTCAATTCTATTGTGTGTGAAGTTTAGACACTTAGGTCACCTAGCTCGCAAACCAGAGAGTGGACAGTAAAGCCCTATACTTTTAAGTCCCTTAAACTATTAGTATCAGCCCATAGTATCTGTCAAGAGGCAACTTGCCAAGTCTAGCAGAACATCCTCGACTGATTAAGCTATCTATAGCCTGTTAGACCTTATGATTAAGGTTCCCAACTAACTTCTTTACTTGATTAACTCTAAGTATCTAGTCTTTTTACTCAACTTAGTGATAAAAATAGAAATTCAAAGTCAAAAGGATATAACCTAGTCTTATTAACCAAGAAAGTTATAATTTAATTCCAAAAATTATGTCTTGTATATGAATTAATAACATCTTAATTACTATGTTTTCAAAGTAAAGACCAAGAATACAAATTGCATACTTAGGTTTTAGATTCTTAACTCCAAAAATCTTGTGTCAATAGTCAAAAATCAAGCACTTGTTTTGAAAAATATTGAAGACAAAGTCCAAAGTAGGGATTCAATGCTCTTACTTATGTACACTATTTACATTATATATATATTATTTCTGACCTTTAAAAGATTACTTAAGAAATTCATACTCAGTAAGCTTTTTAATTTACTTATAAATATCAAATAAGGTCCTGATAATGATTTTCTTCCAAAATTCTTCTCCTTATGAATGGATTCCTCTAATGAATGTAATCCCCCCAAAGGAAACTATTTTTGTTATTTTTGTTTTATATTTTTAAGGTTTATAACTTTTTTCAAATTTTTATGTGTTTTCAAAATTTTAAATTTTGAGGGATTTTTAAAATTTTTTCTTGTTTTGTCTAATACTACACTTAAATTGTTAAGATTCACTTCACACCCCCCATGCCAAAATCTTACATTGTCATCAATATAAAGAAAAGGTGAAAAATATTTTACACTTCACTAAATATAGAGTGCCTAAAGGAGTCGGATAGATGAGATCAACATATCTCAGTTGGACAATTTCTACTCTGACAAAAGTTAGAGGGGTCAATCAAACTAAATGAAGGATAGGAAATAAGGAAGCAATCTGATAAAGCTTAGACTCAAGTGTAAAATTAGACAAAGATGAGAAAAATAGAAAAGAAAGAACCAAAAATAGCTATATACAGGTGCTAAGTTTTACAACTTCAACTAGGCTCAAACCCAGGTGAAGTGCTAATGGAGCATGTAACATTTACTCCAACGAGACCCAAGGAGTATGGCTCAAGATAATGCTTAAGGCATTGTCCATTTACTTTGATAGGTTGATTCTTGTTGGGTTCAATGGTTTTGATAGCTCCGTTGCCGAAGAGTCATCTAACCTCAAATGGATCAGTCCATTTAGACCTAAGTTTCCCTGGAAAGAGCTTAAGACCTCAAAGAGCTTTAAGTGTGAAAGATTTACGGGAAATGTGTTTATCGTGGAAGGATTTCAATTTAGGGGTGATAGGTGATGAGACACTCATCATGATCTCTAATTACCCTTAATTAACTAATCTTACTAGTTAATTAGTTAAGGTTATGAATATATAAGGGTTAATTATAGAGTAAGGGATATTTAGTTAAGGACCTTAAAATAAGTTAAAAATGACATTTTATTATTCAATTAACATTATTAATAATTTAGATAATAATTGGACTCGAAATCATATTAATTATTCTCTTAATTAATAAGTAACTTAAGTATAATGTATACTAAGTATGTAATAACTTAAGTGATTTTACTTAATCTAATAAATTAATCTAAAAAGGTCAAAAATGTAAGTTCAAGGTGTAAACATAATATTTACCTTATTTACTAACATATATAAAAAGTTGAAAAAGATCTAAGTTAAAATAAACCTTCAAAACTTGGGTTTACATTTTAATCCTTAATTTTCATTACAGTCGAGTCCTTATTTCTCACATAGGTCCTTAGGTTTTATTACTTCTAAGTCCCTCTTCGTCTTCTTCTTCTTCTTCAGCCAAACGAACGGCTGGCGGCAGAGAGTCATCCTACCGCGCGATCACCGCCCTGCCAACATCATTCCTCTTTGCCTAAGCTCTTGCAGCTTGCGCTCACCACCTCCACTTGATCCATCGATCTGGATCAACCGAAAATCCTATTTTTCAGTGGGAGATAACCTCACCATCGTCGGAGACGACAACGGAGGTTAAGCTCCTCGAGCTTCTTCTTCGGCCAGACCCCGCCCCTCTCTTCGCCGAAAACTACTATAAATACCCCCTCACACCTCTGATTTTAGTAAGTTGGCTCCCTTCCCTCTTCTAATACTGCAGCTGACCCAATAGGCTATTCTTCCAAACCTCCGGCGATTCCCCATTTCATCTTTCGACTTCCTCCGTCCATCTTAAGTAGCCGAGGAAATTCGTTGTGGTCTTCCGCACCTCTGACAAAGGCGCCGACCCTAGATTCCTCTGCTCTACCTCAAATACACCCGCCGGAGCTCTTTCTTCAACCCTCTGATTTCGTCATCCGCTATGAACCTTCGGCGGAACCCTATTGACCCCTTCGTCCAGGTAACAGTAGACTAGGAGTAGGAGTAGGCTAGCTCAATTAGTTAGTTTAGTTAGTTAGGTTAGAGTAATTGTAGAATTTAGCTTCATCTCTTCCAGCTCCAGCGAGTTCCTTGAGCTCGCCAGAGATCTTAATTTTGTCTTTTAACTCACTGTTCACCTTCTTTTATCTTTCATGTTCACTTCTAAATCACTAAATAGTTTAATTAGATCACCTAAATGCCTAATTCATATCTCACCTTCACTGATTACTTCACTGTCCATGGTGACAGAAGTCGGCCTAATTCCACCTTCATTAGGTTCTTTCATCACCTTTCATCACTAATGAACCCTAATCGACTTTATATTACCTATTCATATCATCTATAATTAAATGCCTAAATTTAATTTAAGTTCCTGAGCTCGCTGTCCATGGTGGCTCAAGAACATTTCAAATTATAAATTAAATATATATTTATGATTAATAATACCTGTTGACTTGATTTAACTTCTCAATCGAGTAATTAAATCAAGTCCTGAGCTTAAACCAATCAAAATTTTAAGAAACGAACTTACTGTCAAATCTTTTATTTCAATGAACAAACAAGGAATTTAATGTGATAAAGAGGTTCCTTGTAACCTCAGAATCATTTTTGGATAAAAAATAGTTAATTTTGTCAATCTGTACATGTATTTTCTAGACTCACCGGAGCTCCGGCGAGCTCCGACGAGTCAAAGTTGAGTTACAGCCTCTAGAACTTGCTAGGTGGCTCCAGAATGTTATTATAAGGATTACTGATCATTTTTAAGAAATTTGTTTGAGGTTTCAATCACTGGAGCTTTAGATTTAACTTCATCTTCCCTAACTCCGGTGAGTTGGAGAAGATTGTTATATGAGATTTAAGAAACACTTAAGGAGCTCAGAAGCTTCAGTGTGATGCATGAAGCTATTTAAGTCTTTAAAACATTGTAGCAAACATTGATTTACTCTGTCGAACACATACCTAATTTAGTTCAAGCGGCGAGCCTAAAACCCTAGGAATTAAGGATAGAACTCAAATATGAAGATCTGAGTGAGTTCCAGATGATGAAGAGACTCTGATTGATGTATTAATTTCTTAGGAAGAAGCTTTACATAAAAAGTCAATTTTCGAGCTTCTATAGTCAAACTTGAGTCTGATAATGGTGTTCTGAGCTTAAATTGAGGAATTGAGATGTGGAAGTTGTTTCTGGAATGTCATTTGATGATCTGAAATCAATTTAAGTAAGCTCAGATGATGTTTTTAGTGAAGATTTTATTCCTGCCTATTTGGGTTACTCTTGAACCCAAACCAGTAGAAGCACTATTCTATTGAAATTCAAATCTAAAACCCACCCAGATTGATTAGCTAAAACCCTTAGAATTAATCTAAATAGATTAGGAACACTTTAAAGTGTCTGTTACACAAATTGATATCTGAAAATTAATCTGTGAAGTTTTCAGAGAAGAGAAAAGCTTCTCTGCAGGTTCTGTAGGTCTCAAGAGCTTAAAATCCACTCTAACAAAAGTGGAATAGTTTATATAATGTATACAAACCTTCTAATAGATGAGAGAAGTCCATCTGAGGACTTCCCTAAGTTAAAAACATTTCCAGGCTTGTTATAAAACTCGTAGAAACCCCTGATTTCATCCCTTAAATTGAAGAGCCAAACATCAATAAAACATTAAATTGACCTTAAAATTGAATAGATTACCCTTAGAGCTTTCCAACGAACTTTAAATCATCCAATTTGGAGCTCTGGGTAGGAAGTTATGATCGATTGAATTCGGGTCTGGAAGGGTTAGCTTTGTCCCACCTCGGATATCCACGAGCGCACGCCTGGGTATAAAACTTTTTTGTTCCTATGGCTATGCAGTCGTCAAGCGTAAGGCGCACTGGTTTCGATTCTGATCTGATCTGAGCATTGTTCTGAGTGTGGGCATTAGCCTGCTAGTGTGTGCGCCCTTAGGGGCATGCATGCGGATGTGAATGTGCCCTTGGAGGGCGTGAGTGTGGCCTGGGAGGCCGGGTTGAGCCGATGCGGCTCGATACTGTGAACCGATTAAAAAATAAATCGAAACAAACCTAACCGAGATTAGGCGAGGACTGAGTAGGGTCTGGTCCCACCCTAGTCTCAGGGTGCTGTGTATCCTCAAAAGGACCTCGCTGCAAATACAAAACTTTTGGTTTAAAAAGTTTAAAAAAAAACTCCGTTCAGCTGAAAGCTTAAGGAAAGAGAAGTTGTTGAAGAAAGCTAAGTGCTGAAGGATGCTAAAGGCTAAGGAAGAAAGAAGCACAGATGCTAAGAAGTGTTAAGGAAAAACTAACAAAGGAGAAAAACTAAGGGAAGAAGAGAAGGTAGGAGAAGATTAAAGTGTTAAAGAAAAACTAAAGGAAGATAAGAAGGCGGGAACAACATAAGAAGAAAGAGAGCTCGGCAGAGAAGAAAATAAAAGATAGGGAGAAGAAAAGAAAGGAGAAGTTTAGAGGCTAAGAATTAAAAGGAATCAATATTTGTTGATGAAAATAAATAAATTTCTCTTGCATGAGTATCTTTTTTTTCTTAATTGTAAAAGGCATGCTTTAATTAGATAATTTTCTAATTGCCTTAATGAAATAAAATTGAAAAAAATAGCATGTTTACTTGTTAATAAAACACAACATTTTGAGTAAATATGTTTGCATATGGAATTTTGTATGTTCTTCATAGTTTAAATATTTGACAAAATTCATGTTTTTAAAATTAAACTAGTTTTACCTCCTAAACTTAAAGAGATAAAAGGAAATTAGTGAATTTGGAAAAAAATTATTATGCCTCCCCGTGAACGACCTAGACTCAACCAGTAAAAATTTCTAAAATGTTAGGTTAATTCGACCCTATACTACACAATTGACACAACTTCGAGTTAACCTAAGTGATTTTTTCTACTCTTAATTAAGTGAAATTAACTTAATTACTGAGTTGAGTGAAAAACACGCATCATTTTAATGGCACCGTTGCCGGGGAGGTAATATTTTGATTCACTAAAATTTAAAAAGGATTAATTGTTTAATTAGGAGGTATTTTTGTAAATAATTTTGTTTTTACTAATTTTTGTTTTAATTAGTGTGTTTTTAATTTTAAACGATCATTTCAAAGTCTAAAAGATAAGGACCTTCCTAGAAATAATATTTGGCCTTTGATATGAGTCATGATTTGCGATTCCTATCCCAATCAGACAAGAATTGATGTGTGACCAAATAGTTTACGATAGCAGCATACCAAGGAAGATCAGTCAAAATACTCAAAAGATGCTCATCAAGAAAGTGTTCTATGATAGGTGGAGAAGTCTCAATACTCTCAAAAGGAAGGTAGGAAAGGTCTGTCATCCCACCTTGTCATAAGTTTCTAGGTCGAATTCCTATAGAAGCAAGATCGATCTGATCAACCTAGGCTTCGTGTTCTTCTTCAAAAGGTGTTTGATCGCAAAGTTATCAAAGTACACGATAATTCTAGAACCAAGGATATAGGATCTGAATTTCTCTAAACCAAAAACTATTGCTGGTAATTCTTTCTCTATAACCGTGTGATTCCTTTATGAATCATATTCAGTGTCTTGCTGGCATAGGAAATCACTATAGGATTCTTCTCAATTTTCTGCCCTAAAATAGCTCCTACTACGTAGCCAGATGCATCGCGCATGATCTCGAAAAGTAAGTTCTAGTCAAGAGGTTCCAGGATAGGAGCCCGCGTAACTCTATCTCTCAAAGTATGAAATGTGGTGATATACTCCTCATCCATCTCAAAAGTCATTCTTTCATGCGAAGGTTCATCAAAGGTTGAGCAATCTTTAAAAAGTTGAGAATAAATCTTTGATAAAAGCCAACGTGCCTGAAAATGATTTAATGCCCTTGATCGAGTTTAGTATTGGTAGAGTTGAGATTTGATTGATCTTTTCTCGGTCTACTTGGATACCATGCTCAAACACGACGTGGCCAAGTACGATGCCCTCAGGTACCATAAAGTGGATCTTTTCCTAGTTGAGGACCAAATTAACTTCTATACAGCACTTCAAAATCTTCAACAAATTATCTAAACAGATATCAAATGTATCCCCAAAGACGGTAAAATCATCCATGTATACCTCCATATAATCACTCACCATCTCAAAAAATATGGCTAGCATGCACCACTGAAAAGTCGTGGGTGCATTGCAAAGCCCAAATGGCAACCTTCAGAAAGGGAATGTTCCGAAGGGGTAGGTGAAAGTCATTTTCTCTCGGTCTTTGAGGTGAATTGCAACCTAATTATACCCATAGTAACCATCTAGAAAATAGAAAAACTTATTACTAGCTAGCTTCTCAAGGATTTGCTCAATGAATGGTAGAGGAAAGCGGTCCTTCTTGGTTACGGAATTCAGTTTCCGATAATCGATGCAAACCCTCCACAAATTTGCAATTCGCATGGCAATGGTTACTCTAGATTCAATTTGATTATGGTGAGCCCTGCCTTCTTAGCCACCACTTAAATTAGACTCACCTAAGGGCTTTCTGATATACGATAAACGATATCTGTGTCTAGCCACTTGATTGTTGATAAAGATTTTACGTGATTTTGTAAATGTGGATTTTAAATCATTGTAACGTGCAAAATTGATTAGCTTTTAAAATTTATAAAACCTAGATAGTGGTGGTATCTAGGGTCATCCAACGAGACAGTATATTAGTTAGTGAACAAATTCTCTCTCTTGCACCCTCAAAACTTCAATTGTATTTTTGGTTTTGCAATTTTTAGGAAATAATCCGAAAATCGGAATATGAAGATGAGAAAAACTCGTAACAGAAACTACGGCTATGTGACAATAAGGAACTTCTCTTCTAAGCTCACCCTAGGCAAGTGCACCTAGGTTAAATTAGGAGAGAAGTGTGTAGTGCACTAAGTTACTTAAAAGGAAAAGCACTAGAAATAAAAACATAGAAACAGAAAGGCAAATGAACTTTTGTAATGCTATGAAAATGAAGTACTTGTAGTTGAATGCTTGTTACAAGGTAAAAAGGTAAACACTAGCTAATACAAAAGTGACAATAAAAAGATGAAGAAAATATATCCTCCAAGAGGCGAAGTGCTCTTGCTCCAAGTGTGCCTGCTCCCACACTATGAAGAGTACTCTTCGTGATCCTTGTGATGTACGAAAATTTTTTGAAAAAAGATTTATGTTTTGAAAACCTGTCGTCATAGTGTAATTTGCGAGAAAATCTGAACAATGAAATAATTTTTACTGAAACTCAAAAGGAGTCACGGGTCGAACACAGGGAGGCTACGTTGATTCAAAATCCGCAATTATATTTTTTTTTTGTAATTTTTGCTTAAATATGAGATAATCACAATGATTTTATTATGCTTACAATATTAACACTAGAAAGAGAGAGAGAAAATAATTTTATATCAATGATAATTTCATACAATTACCACTAGAAAGCGGAAAATCTAATCTAAAAAGTGATAAAGAGAAGAGAGGTGAGAAATTATCCTCCTCGACGGCTACTTGGAGGACGAGCGGGATGGGCGACGCCTGGAAGAAGATGAGCAAAGACAGAGGATGGAGAACGAAGCAGGAAGAACTGGAGGTGAGGCAGGGCATCGTCGTCGTGGGATCCACTTCCAGAACGGGGGCAAGAAGACGACCACGGGTGCTCCATGAACGGGATGCAAAGTGGACAAATTTTTTATTTTTACTCTAGAGGAGCATCTCGGGTTTGGGACATGCTTCTTTAGAGCTTTGGAGAGGGAGAGAGATGAAGTAAGGGATGAAAAGAATGTGGTGGGCATAGGCCTTTTTATAGGTGTATAGGTTGAGGGCAAAAATGTCTTTTAAGGCTTAGAAAATTAAATGCATCAGCCTTTAGTGATAGATACAAACGTCACTAAAGGCTGAACGTGGGTGTTGATACACGTGCACAGCCGCCTCCTCGCCTTCAACTACTTCAACGCTCATCCACGATCAAGCATTCTTAACCATCTAATTCATGATCGGATGACTTAAAATGCATCCACTCGTTTCTTCAGTGTGCCTAACAATGCACGTGCGATCGTGCGTGCAACGGCGCGTCTGATTGTGTGTGCTTGAACCACAGCATCTGGGTGCTCCACATAGCCTCATCATCGACTGCCCACTCACCATCCAACGACACAATTTAAGCTGCGCCCCGCTCGTACATTCGATTTGAGGTGTGCAAGACTCAAACCTATGCCTCTGACTTCACGATCAGGCGCAAGACCAACGCCCCAAGCGACCTCTTTGGTCATATTTTGAATCCAGGTGCTTGCGTTCATGGTCTTTGGATCAAGATCCAATGGCCTAGATCTAATGGCCGGTTGTGGAGAGAAAGAGTAGTGGTGAGCCTTGGGCGATTTAGGTGGCTAAGATGGCACCACATGGCGCCATCTTGGCCGTCCATCTTCTATAACTTGTAGATGGTGCAATGGATGTCAGATTAGATCAATTTTTACGTCGTTGGGTTGCGATCGTCGATCCAAACCCATCCATGCGATCGAATTTGTCATCTGAAGTACAATTTACACCACCTAGCCCCTTGATCTCAGATCTTTCTCGGATTGCATCTGATGTTATATAAGTTCAATTAGGGTGATCTTGGAGTCATTGAACTCTGATCATTGACTTGATTAGATCCATACAGTTGGATCTTCAATCCGAGGCCTCAATTAAATATCGCCATCCCTGGCCACCAAAAAGAGCAAATTACTATACAATTTGTACAATTTGACCTAAATGCATGATGATCCATGTTATGCAATATTTACAATGCATGATGCTTCTACGACACTAAGAACATGCATAGATAGACATTTTAAGCTACTTAGATGCATACACATCGCCTGGTATCCTCCTCTTTTCTCCTCCTCCAAGGTGGATGTGCACCACCTTGAACTCTCCTCTGCCTAGCCATCCTCCTTAGGGTTGATCCTTGGCTTGGACCAAGGAAGAAGGGAAGAAGAAGGCATCAAGGAGGCAAGGGGTAGCCTCCTTAATCTTCTTCTCTCCACTCCTCAGTTGAATTTGAAGGAGGATATAGGTAGAAAAATGTGAAGCCAAAGATTGAAATTATGTGGTGGTAGGGTAGGGTATTTATAAGATGGGAAGAGGGGTGGTTATCGTGTTTTTGGATGGAAATGAAGGGGTGTGTGTATACTTTTGAGGGAAAAATGGGAGGGAAATGAAGAGGCACCTTGGTTTTCCCTCCAAAAATACCTTCTAGAAGGTGTTGATTTTAGAGAGAAAAATGGAGGGCTAATTGAATGGTTGGGATTAAAGGGATTTTGGAGGGAAAAAATGGCACCAAAATGGGGGTAGTTGTAGGTGGTTTTAATGCCAACTTTTAGGTGGCTTTTAGTGGTGGTGATAGGGTGAAGAGGTGTGTCCAAGGTGGGGCCAAAATGATGTAGCTTAGGTGGACTTAAGGTAGGGTTAAGGTGGAGACTTATGTAGGTGGTGGTGGTGGAACTAGGGTTGGGTTGGACGACCATGGAGGGAGCTAGGTGGAGCTAATCCAAGATAGCTAAGCTAGCTTATCTAGTAAATGAGTAGAAGGAGCTAGGGTTTATTGCAGGGAGGTGGACTTAAGCTGCACTAACTCTACTTGGAGCTGACTGTTGTTGAAGGTCTGCTAAGGAGCTCAGCTACTCCACTTAGCTAGCTAGTTCTTTGCTAGCTACTAAGTTGAGTAAGTTGAGATAAGTTGAGCTAGTCTCAACTATTCTGGAGCTGAGGGAAGGTGGTTGAGATTTCCATGAGGACTCCTTAGTTAGCTAAGCTAGCTAGCTTAGGTCAGTTGACAAGCTTAACTAAGTTAAACTAGGGTGAGTCATCCTTAGCTGGTGTAGAGTTTCCTTGAGTTGGTTATGGACTTCATTAGCTGACCAGGATTAGCTAGTTGATGGTAGTAGCTAAGCACGATCAAGTGGAGCTTCCATGAGCTGGATGGAGTTGGGAGGAGCTGAAATGGAGCTTGGATCAGCTGAGTTGAGCTGTCCTGAGCAGCCATCCAGCAGAGGTGAGCTGAATGGAGCTGAAATGAGCTAGCCTGAGCTACCATTCAGCTGAGGTGAGCTGAATGGAGCTGAGATGAGTTGATCGCAACTAGGTTGAGTTGGAATGAGCTAGGATCCAACTGAGATGAGATGGATTCAGCTGAGATCCAGCTAAATGGGCTTCTCCTTTATCTTCTTCCTTTCTTGGTGCCAAGGCTTGCTGGATTGGACTGTCTATTCATCCCTGACACTTAAGTAAAGTTGTCAAAATAAAAAAAATAATGCAATGCATGCTTATCTTAAGAGAATGCCTAAATGCAGCCCAAAAACCTGATTGTAGAGTTGAAATCCTAAGAGCTAGGTGTGTTTTAGGGCATAAGAATGATGATAAACTAGTGTTTATCAATTGTCTCTTTCTTTACAACCTTCTTATGGTTTAAATTTAATCTCCGCTGTGCTTTGCAGGAAGTTTGTGCTCCATCCTTGATATAAATACGATGAGTGCAATACTTGGGGCTAATCCCATTTAGGTCGTGCAGTGTGATGATAACATCATCATCAGCCATATCTAGCTTTAATTAGTCATAATCAACAAATAAATGCTCCTACATAACTGCCAGAACACCGTAATTCATTGTATATTCATTCTAAGAGAAATGCATTAAAATAAGGATAAAATTTAAAATTTTAATAGAATATCCTAAATGCAGAGCAATCACAGGGTTTCCCAGGGGTTAATTAAAGGTTAAATGTTCATAAATATCTAATAAGTGGGTTCATGCACACAAAAATTGGTTTTCACACATTTCGAGAATTAATGGACATCTGAAACCCTAAAAACTGACCTGCTTAATTAACTGAGGTTCTAGTTAGAATAAAATTCACATAACCTTCTAAAAGTCATAGAAAAATATTCTATAAGGTTTGGTGTGTTTGCTCTGACCATTAGAACCCATGTTGACCTAAAATAGGGTCTCAGACTGACATTTGCCCTAATTTGGGTTTCTATGCAAATTACCCAATCAAAATTGGTCAAAACCTAAATCCAACTTCACCATCAGATTCCTTGCATCAAAATTAGGTTTGTACCAAAATTTGGAACTAATCAGAGATCACCTTGACCTAGTTTGCATTCTAGTCTTGCTCAGACTCTTTTCCTTACACACTAACTTTTGAAATCTTCGCAAGGACCCCCCTAATTTCATCATCTTCACCAAATGGCCCCCACCTCCTCCATACCTATAGAACTCCTAAACGCACCTCACCAGCGATCTTCAATCAGGGATTACTCCCTGATTTCACGACCAAAACCTTCCAAAATTGGAAGGAGAATTCCTTGCGAAATCCTCTTCCATCTAAGCCGCACATTGGCCTCTAATTCCTACTCATTGGCTCATGTGAATCGTTTGAAGGATTGGGCCTCCTATTTCATGAAGTTTTAAAGCTTCCAAGCTTGGAAAGCTCCCTTGAGGCTTATATAAGGACCCCTAAGGACAAACCATCCTCCTAAGCTTGGTTTGGATTAGCTCTCCACCTTCTTCTCCTCTCTCTGGCCAATTCCTCTGCAAGCTCTGACGAGCTCCTTGTTCTACATTCTTCTTTAGTTGTCACAAACTATAGCCAGTCGATCTACCCTCCTTAAGCTCCTTCACCACTCGCAATACCAGCAACGGTTGTCTTCCCCTCTCTTCCTCATCATTCTCCCTCATCGAAGGCCCTTCATTCCACGGCACCGGCCACACCATACCCAACGTCCTTCTTATCCCTTTCGTCCCTTAAAGTAGTTAGTTAGGTCCCTTTTAGTTCTTAGGTTAATTTCCCATCTTCAAAACTAAAAGAAACCCCCTTGACCTCCATGCACTCCACCTTCGTCCTCTGCTCCAGCCACCTCCGGTGAGGTCATCCGCACGCTACACCCATCCACCCACCTCCCCAAAACCTCCACAACCTCCACCAGCTCACGCTAATCAAAACTCCTCTACCTATTCACCACTCCACTCACCCAAACATGCCACCAAACAACCCACTACTGCACATCCTTCTCCGTCACTAATCGACCACCACGCACCTCCACCCTCCACGAAACCACTGCCACTACATTTGCCTATGTTCGGAAAACCTTATGAGCTATTTTAAGGTGGCTGAAAGGCCATGTTCTTGATTTTCAAGGTTCTCCATTGCTCCGCAGCCACATTGTCTTCTCCAATAGTGTTCGTGGTGTTTTAACCATGAAGAAATCAGGTTTCACCTCCAGGAGTCGCGGAGTAGTCTTAGGACCCTTCCCAAGTCCTTGATTGGGGACACCAACCTCAGCAGTTACGCCAATTGAAGGAAGACCTCACTACAGCAGTACGCGAGAAAAGGGATGTGGATTTAGTCCCACATCTTGGGATTTAGGGCACCAAAGCCGCATAAAGTGAATTTGTGCTCTGGGCTTATCGCCTCAGAACACTTGGGGGTGAGGTCCCCTCTCGCCCACACTTGACCTGACCTTCCTAGACCTAACACTCCTAGGCTGTGAACCCACGCCCGTAGCCCTGGACCCAGTTACGCGACTCAAATACCCGATTAACTCGGCTAATTGAGAATGAGGAGAGGAGGAAGGAAAGAAAGAGAGAGAGGGGGAGGGGTGGGTATTGCTCTTCAGAATAGATTTCCAACACTTAGTCGCTAGAGCCTTGGCTCCCCTTGTGCATAAAGAGGGAAGGTTTGAGAAGAAGGAGAAAAACCCTTGGTCGTGCTTGAGAAGAAGAGAAGGGCAGAAGGAAAGAAGAAGACTTGAAGAGAAAAGAAAGGAAGAGAAGGGTCGTGCCAGAGAAGAGAAAGGAAAGAAAGAAGAAGCTAAGAACAACAAAAGAAGATCAGAACATTGAAGGCACTGTAGCAAGCGACATTTAAGTCATCTAACTTGATATCCAAACATCTGATCAATGTTCATTTATTTCAAATTTATTGAATAATTGATATACATGTGCTTAGACTAATAATTGGTGATCTAAATCACCATTATTTTGTATTAGTTATGTTTTTGTCAGTTAACTATTGCAATACTCATGTTCTTATTGAATATCAAGTTTGAGTAGAGATTATTTATTGAATATCTTGATTATTGTGCTCATTTATATTTTAATGGAAGATTAACGTGTGAATTCCTATTTGCTCCCTGTGTTCGACCTTGAACTTCTTTTAGATTTTGAGTTATAAATTTTATTTGTTGAGAGTTCTATTTAGGAGATTTTACTACAATGAGACATACTTAAAACTCCTATCTAGATCCCTTCAACACAGTGTCCACCTGATTGCCTTCTTATGCTCTCGGAGTACTACGATCAATTTAATCCCTTGATCTTCAGAAAGATGTGAATTAATAATCATAGGATAAGATTGATCGGGTTTGAGGTATACATATTTTAGTGTCAAGAAAAGGTTTGAGTTCTACTTTAGGTGTAGGATCAACAATAGAATCTAGGGTGGGATTTTCAACTGAGTATAGAGGTAAAGATAAGTCAGATGATTCAACCTCTAGATTGAGTGCAGAGTCGTAGAGCAGGATTTCATCCTGATGGATAAAAGATTCAAAGGATGGTTCATCTAAATCTAATGAAATAGGATCATCCTCAAAAATAGAAATCTCTCTTACTTCCTCTATCCACTTGCAATCTAATCACTAGAAGCTTTGAATATGTCAAGTTTAATTGTCTTCTCCCAAAACTTAAGTTCCATCTTTCCATACTCTCAATCTATATTGGGGTATCCTTAATATTGGCCTTCAATATTGGCCTTCACAGTGGCCAAGAAGGGTCTCCCTAGAATTATTGGGGTATCCTTAATCTGTTCGGGTACTTCCATATCTAGTACTATGAAATCCATAGGAAAGTAAAAGTCCTAAACTCTCACTATAATATCTTCCAAAACTCCTCTTGTTGACTTAATTGATCTATCAGCTGACTGTAAAGTCATATCAGTGGGTTTAAGAGTTTCTACAACAAAGTGCTCTACAAGAGAAGTAGGAATAAGGTTTATAGAAGCTCCTAAGTCTAGGAGGGCTCTATCAAAGCATTGGTCCCCAATTACACATGAAATCAATGGAGATCTTGGGTCTTTCTTCTTTAAAGGAAGAGTACTTGAGATGATTGAGCTAATTTGCTCAGAGAGTAACACAATGACTCCTTTTTATGGCTTACTCTTTGGAGTACATAATTCCTTTAAAAATCTCACATAAGCCAGAATGTGCTTAATAGCATCTAGGAGTGGGATGTTTATGTGAACCTATTCAAAAACCCTAATTAAATCCTCATCAATGGTAATAGCTTTCTTTTGTTTCCTAGATCTCTTACTTAAGGCGTTAGAAAAAGGGACTTGGTTTTCCTGTCCTACAAAAGTATGAACCTGATCGAAAGTAGCAGGAATATTAGCGGGATCAGATGAATTAGCTCTAACAGATGTAGGTACAAAAGCAATTCTGGACGTACTAGGGTCCGAAAGGTGTACACGTGGATCTATGGGGTCCCTAGTAGAAGTCCCTCGGTGGGTTGTAATAGAGTTAATACCCACATGTGAAGAAGATGAAGCTGATTGTGCATTTTGCAGGATAAATGGATTCGGAAGTAAAGGTTGAGTCATTAAAGATTGTTGTTGATCTTGGATCAAGAACTCATATTCGAGAGGTGCAGAGGGTGGGTTTTGATTTAGATTCAGATTGGCCTGATGTATGAAATGAGCTTGGCCCTAATTCGGATTGTGACCTCCTAGGTTAAACCTATGGTTAGGAAGGTTCCTAAGGTTTGGAACTGGCTGGGATGAAAGGGCCTCTGGCTGATGAGACTCCGCCAATTGCATGATTTGGCCCCTAAGGTCAACCAATTCTGCTACACACTATCTTTGAACTTCAAAAAGAGCTTCAGCACTCCGTCGCTAGCTCTCATTCATAGCTCACAAAATCTGATCGAGCTGCGAATCTCTATTCGGCCCTGAGTAGCTCTACATACTCTGTTGGGTGGACCTCACTTGCGGTTACTAAAATGGCAACGTCGGTGAGTTTTGACAGGTCTGATTCAAATAGGTAGGTCTTCGTGAATGATCAGACTAGGAGAAGTTGGGATGGTTTCTCCATCCAAGGTTGTAGGCATTGGAGTATGGATTTAATCTCATGTTGTACCCCTAGATGGCGTGCAAATCATTAGGATACGTCGTGCTTTCCACTACAGGGTAAGAAGGAAGTGGGGAAAGAGGAGGAAAAGATGGGACAAAGGTCCCTCCTTGGGTTGGTGCATGAGTTGGGAGATAAGCCAAGGAAGACAGATCTCGTAAATCTAAATTATTCACAAATTCCCTCCCCGCGGGAATTTGCAAAACAGTTTGAGGTGCAGGATTCGTAGCAAATAAAGGTGTAAGATTTTTTACCATGTTTCTGACCTCATCAAGATGATTGGCTATGATATCAACTTTATCCAATTTCTCTATAATAATCTCAAGATCCCATAAACTACATTGGTTGTTGATTAGCGAGATTTTGCATGAGAAAAATCATGGTTGTCAAAACTTGGTTGTCGCAATTGCAAAAATCCTCTTATCAAATAAAATAAGTGAAACTTAGGTGAGTCCTAGGTCAAACATGAGGAGGAGAATGCTTAATTTAGGAAAATCGCGTTTGCTTTATTTCTTTTGGGTATTTTATGCCTATATAATTTTTTTTGGTATTCTTTTATGGCAGAAATCAGATCAAAATAAGCTATTCTACTCTACTCTACTTGTAGAATAAGAGAGAGAAAGAGAGAATAATTATTTCATAAAAACAAATTAGTGCTCATTACAACTCTTGTAGAGAATAAAAGCTATGCTATAAAGCAATAAAATAGAAGAGAGACAAGAAATCCTCCTCGACAGCTACTTGGAGGATGAGCTGCATTGACAGAGTGCCTGGAAGAGGATAGTGAGCAGCTGGAGGAGGGAGGACAAAGCTGGAAGAACTAGGGATGAGGCAGGGCAGTGTCGCAATGGGATTTGCTTCTTGAAGGGGGTGAGAAGACGGTCACAAGTGCTCCATGAATGGGGATGAGAGAGAGGGAATAAAATTATTTTCTATACTCTAATGGAGCATCCTAGGCTTAGGACAAGCTCGTAAAGCGTTGGAGAGGGTGTGTAGAGAGTAGGAAGAGATGGTTTGGAAGAGGGAAGGGTGTAGGGTGTTTATAGGGTCGTACCAAATCATTTGGTTGGAGCATAGCAGCAAATACCACTCAACACACACGTCGCATATGGCACTCGCACCCATGCATTGGCGCCGCGTGTGCATCGCGAGGATGAGCCACGACTGTTGGATTTACATCTAATGGCCCATGATAGCGTGCACAATGCACCTCAAATCACGTGGGCCGCACATTTAATCACTCGTTCAAGACACAAGTTCAGATAGTTGCTGATGTGCATCTTTTTCATTTATTTGAGTTTAGGACTTTATTGTAAGGAACCTCAAATAAAACTCAAAAATGATTTTTTTCACGTATCTTTTCAAAACAAAATTTTAGGGTTATTGATTGACCAAACTTATTAATTGATTGACCAAAACACTTTGATCGACCAACCTACTTATTTGACTGATCAAATCAGTCCATTTTAGGAAGTTGAGAAAAATCCTCTTGATCAACCAACCAAGCTAATTGATCGCCCAACAAGTGATCGACCAACATTCCTAATTGATCGACCAAAGTACTTTTTGATCGACCAATTAACCTTAATTGATCAACCAATTTTGTTTCCTATTCAAGCAAAACTTTTTGTATAAATAGAGGTTGTACTCAACCCTTTCATCAACAACTTTCAAGGAGAAAAACCACCTCTCATAGTTAAACTTCTCATGCTTATTTCCAAAGGTCATTGCACCCTGTTCTTCACGTTCTTTGAAAAGCATGATGCGTTGAACCTCTGCAAAAAATCAGTTTGATTATTTATTGAGGTTCCATAGAAGTTATTCTTGTTTTATTATATTGTTGTTTTGATTTACGAATCCCAAGCCTATTTGGAAGATCCGTGGTTGTTTTTGCTTCTCCTAAGGATAAAAGAGAAGGGTTTGTAAGAGTTTGTGCCACCCTCATTCAAGTGGTGCAAATAGTGGATTGACTAGCTTGTACTAGTCAAAAAAATCCTAAGCTGGGAGGCTTAAGTAGTGGTTTTTACCTGGATTGGGTTTCCACTATAAATCAGGTGTCCTTTGTGATTGAATCTTTGCTGTTTTATTTTTCAATCTGATTTATATTTTCAAAGCAATACTATTCACCCCTCCTCTCTAGTAAGTAGTTGCGATCCACAGGATATTCTCTAACCCTCATTTGGTATCAGAGCATGGTTGTCCAGTATGATGTCAAAGTCTTCTGTCGACACATATGCTGAGGGGCAATCTATTGTTCGTCCTCCACTTTTCGACGAGACAAACTATGGCTATTGGAAGACTACGATGCAGATTTTCCTTGAATCCATGGACTTTGAGGTATGGGATGTCATTGCATCCAAATACACTCGTCCTGAAATCAAGGAAGGAGTGGTGGTGACACCAGACCAGAAGAAGATGGCCACCCACAATGCGAAAGCAATGAATGCAATCTTTTGTGGACTTTCAAAAGCTGAATTCAACTGCGTCTCTGCATGCAAAACAGCATATGAGATCTGGAGCATACTAGAAGTCACACACAAAGGAACAACTAAGGTAAAGGAAACTAGAGTTAATTTGTTAACCCAAAATTATGAGCTTTTCAGGAAGAAGGGAAAATCCATCAAGGAGATGTTCATGAGGTTTATGGACATCATAAACTCTCTGAGAAACCTAGATCAGGAGATCAAGAATGAAGCATTGGTGAGAAAAATACTCCGATCACTCACCAACAATTGGGAAACCAAGACCACAGCCATACAAGAATCGAAAGATCTGTCTACCCTCAAATTAGACGATCTTATTGGAAGCTTGATGTCCTATGAAGTTCAACTTCAACACATGAAGGAGCAAGAAGATGAAGGAACCATAAAGAAGATCATAGCCCTTGAAGCCACTCAAGAATCTGAAGAAACCTCAAGTGGAGAAGAGGAGGAAGACATAGCACTCCTATCCAGAAAATTTAGAAAGTTTCTTAAGGACAAGAAGAACTAGAGGAAGAAGAAAGAAGGAAGAAACAATGATGCATTTGTTTGTTATAACTGCAAGAGAAAGGGACACATCAAGAAGGATTGTCCACTTCTCAGGAAGGAATCTAAAAAAAAGAAGAAGCACTTCAATAAAGATGGAAAGAAGAAAGACTTGACTGCAACTTGGGATGAGTCAGACTCAAGTTCAGAAGAAGAAGAAACATCAGGAGAAGAAGATCTTTTCAGTTTGATGGAGCTAGAAGATGAGGTAACCTCCTTTACTCAAGATGAACTATTAGAAGCATTCTTTGAATTGCATGATATAGCTACATCATTAAAATTAGAAAACAAAAACCTAGTAAAGATACTAGACAAAGAGAAAAAACAAAAGGAAGCACCTGACAATCAAAACAAAGAGCTATCGGTTGAAATTACAACACTAAAATCTCAAATAAACCACTTAAAAATAGACATAGATAAATTGAAAGAAAACTCTGCTATCTACTAAATGACCTGACTAAATTCACAAACAAAACTAGAAATCTGCACAAATTGTTAGGAACACAAACCCAAAGCACCACAAAGTTTGGGTTAGGCTATATACCAAAGAATAGCCATGAAGCATCTAGTTCCAGTTAAAACAAAGAGAAAGGTAGCTTGCCAAAATAGGCAATGAAAACCAACCATCATGGACCCAAGCAAAAATGGGTACTAAAAACCATTTTGCAATCTTGTTTTGTAGGCTCTGTAGATTATAAGAAGTGGACTTTCCAACAAATCAATGGAACATTGAAGCCACTATACCAAATGAAGCCTCACAATCACAAATCAATGATAGGAAAGAGAAGAAAGAAGATGGATTATGGACAACAGCTGTCCCAAGCACATGACTAGCAAGGAAGACCTATTCCTACAGCTCAACCTTCAGGATGGTGGTATGGTCACGTTTGGGAACAATCACAAGGGTCGTATTATTGGTACTGGCCAAATTGGTAATTCTTCTACCTCTATTGAAAATGTGCACTTAGTTAAAGGATTAACAGACAATCGAGTTATTATTAAAGGATAAGGGAAACAGAATTATGTTTACAGCAAAAGGTTTTAAAATTCGTGATGAAGAAACAAATCGAGTTATTATTAAAGGAAATAGACACAAAGATATTTACATCATAAGCTTCGACAAATACGACAGTCTTGAATGTCTAGTCGTATTTGATGAAGAAGCAACTCTTTGGCATAAAAGACTAGGTCATGTTCACATGGAAAACATTATTAAACTTGTGAAACATGAACTTGTCAAAGGTCTACCAAGGATTTAAGAAAAGCAAAGTCTGCGATTCTTGTCAAGTCGGCAAACAAACAAAAAATCCTTTTAAACCAAAAAGGATGGTTAGCACTTCTCAACCCCTAAAGCTACTTCACTTAGACTTATTTGGACCAACCAAATCCAAAAGCCTAAGCAGGTGCAGATATTGTTTAGTCATAATTGATGACTTCTCTAGATTTACCTGGGTATCCTTCTTAAAGAGCAAGGACTTAAACCTTAAATGCCTTTAGTAAACTAGTTAGAAGATTACAGAATGAAAAAAGATCAGAAGTGATCATGGTGGAGAATTTGAAAATGAATCTTTCTTGAATTTTTGTGATCAATATGGGATTAAACATGAGTTTGCCTTCCCTAGAGCTGCACTACAGAATGGTGTAGTTGAGAGGAAAAATAGGACCTTACAAGAGTGTGTCTGCATAATGCTGTGCGAGTCAAAGCTGCCTTGATATTTTTAGGCTAAGGTTGTAAGCACTGCTTGTTATATTCAAACTAGAACTCTGATCAGACCAATTCTAAAGAAGACACCCTTTGAACTCTATCATGGAAGAACACCTAGAATTTCCTACTTCAAGATTTTCGAATGTTGATGTTTTATACTTAACACTAAAGATAATCTTGATAAGTTTGATGCAAAAAGCTCAGAAGGGATTTTCCTAGGTTATTCAACCAAAAGTAAAGCTTATAGGGTCTTTAATAAGAATTCTGTTGTTGAAGAAACCATGCATGTACCATTTGATGAAACATTAGTTCAACCTAAATCTTCCATGATTGATGATGATACAATAGATGATCCTTCAAACATTCTAGAAGATATTATTTCTAATGAACTACACAAAGATATCTCTTTTGTAAAAGATCATCCTAAAGAACTAGTAATAGGAGAATTATCAAAAGAGAGTTCAAACTAAATCTTCCCTTAACACATTAGCATTTACAGCTTTTGTATCTCAATTAGAACCTAAAAACATTAAGGAAGCCTTCTTGGATAATTATTGGATTATTGCTATAGAAGATGAGCTAAATCAATTCAAGAAAAATCAAGTATGGGAACTTGTTCCAAAACCCGAGCAACAAACTATTATTGGAACCA
This sequence comes from Thalassia testudinum, assembly GCA_037157565.1. Classification (NCBI taxonomy): domain Eukaryota; kingdom Viridiplantae; phylum Streptophyta; class Magnoliopsida; order Alismatales; family Hydrocharitaceae; genus Thalassia; species Thalassia testudinum. The sequence continues at coordinate 11,504,188 of JAZHRO010000044.1, read as the reverse complement.
AGTGGATTTTTAGGAACAAACTTGATGAATCAAGACATGTAGTTAGAAATAAAGCTAGACTTGTAGCTCAAGGATATAATGAAGAGGAAGGAATAGATTTTGATGAAACATATGCACCTGTTGCTCAACTTGAATCTATTAGAATGTTGCTAGCTTTTGCAGTCCATATGGAATTCAAGCTTTTCCAAATGGATGTCAAAAGTGCCTTTTTAAATGGATTCATTAAGGAGGAAGTCTTTGTTAAACAACCTCTAGGATTTGAAGATCCAAGTCATCCAGAACATGTATACAAATTAAACAAAGCATTATATGGATTAAAACAAGCTCCACGAGCCTGGTATGAAAGATTAAAAACATACTTAATTGACAATGAGTTTAAAATTGGTCAAATCGATCCAACTTTATTTACAAAAAGAAAACAAAATGACCTCCTAATAATTCAAATATATGTAGATGATATTATTTTCGGTGCTACTAATGATCTACTTTGCTGAGAATTTGCAAAGGTTATGCAGGATCAATTTGAGATGAGTATGATGGGAGAACTTAAGTTCTTCCTAAGTCTTCAGATTGATCAACTATCCTCCAGAATCTTCATATCTCAAACAAAATACATAGCAAAGATATTGAAGATATTCTCAATGGACAAAGTCAAAGGTAAAGAAACATCGATGGCAGCTTCTACCCAATTAAAAACTGGTGACACAGGTAAGTCAGTAGATCAAAAACATTATAGGAGCATGATAGGATCTCTATTATACTTAACTGCAAGTAGACCTAACATTCTATTTTGCACTTGTTTATGTGCTCGTTTTCAAGTAAACCCTAAGGAATCACATCTAAATGCTGTAAAAAGAATCCTTAAATATCTAAACAACACACAAGACTTAGGACTCTTCTATCCAAAGATAGGCACATTGGAATTATATTCCTTTTGTGATGCTGACTATACGGGTAGCTTCATAGACCGAAAGAGTACTAGTGGAACTTGTCAATTTCTCAAAAATTCCCTAGTCTCTTGGTTCTCTAGAAAACAAAACATTGTATCTCTATCCATAATTGAAGCAAAATATGTAGCAGCATCCTTAGCATGTTCACATCTATTGTGGATGAAACAGACTTTAAAAGACTTTGGATTAACTTTTAAAAATAACAAAATCTTGTGTGACAGCACTAGTGCCATAAACTTATCCAAGAATCTAGTACAACACTCTAGGACTAAACATATTGATATTAGACATCACTTTCTTAGAGATTATGTCTTAAAAGGGGATATCAACTTAGAATTTATTAACACAGAAAAATAGGTAGCCGATATATTCACAAAACCTTTATCAAAAGATAGGTTTAATCAAATTTGCCATCACTAGGTTTATCTAGATTAAAAGAGCTTAATTAAGTAGCCTAAGAAAAGACTTGTTTTTCTTATTTTGATTGATCAATTTTAAATTTGATCGACCAACCTTTGATCGATCAAAACTATTATTTGATCGACCAAAGCTTGAATTTGCCTGGCCGGAATTTTCCCTCCACTGTTTTCTCTTTTTGAACGATCAACTAAAATTTTTGATCAACCAATCTGTTTGGGCAGGAATTTTTCCTCCAAACTTTCAAACTTTGATTGACCAAATAATTATTTTGATCGATCACTTCTTGTTTTGATCGACCAAAATCTAATTTTGATTAACTAAAATTGGGTGGATTCTCTTTTGCGATTGTGATCTTTTTACCTCATTTTTTGTTCGCAATCATCATTTACCATACCTAATTTACATGATTAGTTGCCTTAAGGGTTCTTACCTATTTTGCTAATCACGTTCTCTTTAAAAACTCCTCATTTTTACCTCTAAACCTATTTTTTTTACCCATCATATATGGTCCCCACATCTTCCAAACGTTACCCCACAACATTCGTCCTCCTCTGATGGACCAACTCGCCACCGTAGCCGACCTCCTCACACATGGCTTCCTCCGTGCGTGGGTCCCTCGTGCACTGGACCTTGCAATTGCGTGCCCGATCGTCACCTCCTCACACCTCCATGCTTGCACAACTTTGACCTCCTCACACGTCTTCCATCCGGCCTCAATTTTGATCAACCAACTTTGGTTCGATCTCAGTACATTCTAAACCTGGAATACATCCATCCCTTTGGATTTTTCTTATGTTTAAAATGTGCTTTGACTTACTCTCACTTGTTTGATCTTATTTTTTTATTTTTTCTTGCAAAATCATGTTGCATACATGAGTTTATCATCTGGTCAAACACCTTTTTTTTTGGTCTTAGGTCTTTTGGTCGACCAAACCCTTTGGTTGATCGACCAATCATCTAGTTCTTTTTTGATCGACCAACCATGTTTTTTTTCAGCACCTCACGATGGCACCCAAACATACTCGAGTCTCTTCTAGTCATCGTGATGACACTTTTGATCGCTTTTTTATTACCGAGGCTGCTCATGATCAATTTTCTTTGTTTGCTAAGTTCTCTCCGCATGTCGGACGACCTGTTAACTTCACCTATTTCGAGTCTATCTTCCCTGGGATCCACAAAAAATTTGCATACCATCAGATTTTGCATCTATTTGAGTAGAACTTTTATGCGGGTTCCAAGCATAGCCACATTCCCGATGTTGATCCCATGGCCTGTCACCTATTTGATTCCAATCTCAAAGATATAGGTAAAGGCTCCAACATCAAGTTGACCTCGAACATCTACAGGATAGAGGTTCTGGTCAATGCAGACGTTTTTATGGAGATTCTTGGCTATCCTTCTGTTGGACCTACTTTTCTTCAGTTACATTAGCAGACTCAATCCAATACTATTAGGGAGACCCTGCTCACTCCCTCTCATTTTGACTTGGGCCATCTTGCCAAGTCACCCTTTTTTAGATGCTTGCCTCACTTTCTAAATTGTGTTTTCTTGTGGAACTTTATGGCCAAGTCCACATCTTTTGAAAATTATCTTGGTATAATGCTAATCACCCTCTATGCCTTTATGAAGAACAAACGGTTCAATTGGAACCATTTGATTCTTTATCTTATGAGTAAACCACCCAGCAGCTCCTTCCAGTTTGGGACACTTTTATCGTATATCTTTCTTTGTTTTAGTGTACCCATGGACATTAGTCATAAACAGTTTATCACCCATGTCTCCATTTTTTATAAACTCACTTATGCGAAAATGGAGCAAGCACAGGGAGCTCATGATGAGGGTGCACCACAAGAGCAGCAGCAGCAATAGGAGCAAACCACAGTACCTTCTCCGTTCTCGCCTTATGAGCACTTCACCGTGACATGTCCACCTCCAGTGAAACCTTCACCCTCTTTCTACGAACAGGACTAGAGCCTCTTGGATAGACAGATTTTAGGCAAGGACTTTGTCACTATTCAGGATGTGACCAGTGGCATTTCTTTGATGATGCATAGGCAGAGAGAGATAGACATGGTTATGATGAGGCACAAGCATCAGGTATTAAATTACCTGAATGCTCAGAGTCAGTTTTTGGATAGACTTGGAGAGTTTGTTCATAGCATGCAACAGCAACTTCATCGACCTCCTCAACCTCTTCATTCGACTACCATGCCTTCTGCAGCACCTCCTCCTCCTCCTACTTCATCACTTTCACAAGCACCACCACCAGCTGACTAGCAGATTACTCCTCCTCGCAGGACATCCAGGCATTTGACACCACGATCATCAGCTTAGCAAAGCCTTTGCCTTGATCAGCCTACATCTTCTGAGAGATTAGACTCACTAGATCTCGAGCTAATGACGAGAGCCTCATCATGAGCCCTAACTAGCTCATTTTGACCCAAGAAATAGAATAAAAACTCCTACCAAACCTAGAGAAGGGCTTAAAGGAAGGAATAAGTGTTCTGAGAAGAAAACATGAAATAAAGGTTAAAACTGCAATTTCACCATTGCAGTACATAAATAGTATTTCTCAGAGGCAGAACATAGGTCAAATGGTCTGAATAAGATAAAAAGTGGGTTGGTTTAATTAGAAATGGGTTTATGTGCAAACTAGGAATTAAATGACATCTTGTAACTCTAAAATAGACCTGCTTAATTCAACAAGGTTCTGGTCAGGATAAAAATCAATTAAACCCTCTAAAATTCATGGAAAAATATCCCCTAGGGTTTAGAACCTTCAGATTGGCCTTTCGAACCTATTTTGACCTAGATTAGGGTTCTAGCTCATCAATGGACCTAATTTGGATTTTTGTGCAAAATGTCCAACCAAACGTGGTCAAACCTAAAATCCAACTTCACCATTGGATTCCTTAGGTCCAAATTAGGTTTGTACCAAAATTTGGACATAAGGGGAGGTCATCTTGACCTACTTTGCAAATTAGTACACCCAATTACATTTTGGTCCCTATCTTTTGAAAGCCATTGCATAAACCCCCCTAACTTCCTCGCCACTCTTACAAGAAGGTCCCTTCACCATTAATGGAGAGAAATCCTACTCCGACGAGGAATAGAGGGGGAATAGTCCCTGATTCCTCAGAGATCTCCTCCCAGATTTGGAAGGGAGATTCTCTAAGGAATTCCCTTCCATCTGAGTGTAGTCCTGATCTAAGATTTGCACCCAATCTCTTGTGCGAACGCACGAGATATTTGGGTACATAATAGGCTTCCATCTCCGATGAGGATTCCCGCGCTTGGAAGCTTGTCTTCCAAGCACAGGAGTCCCTGCCAGTGCCTATAAATTGACCCCCAACTCCGGCCGCACCTCTTCAGCTCGACTTGGTCAGAATTCCACCACGATTTCCTCTTCTTCTCCTCCGGCCAAGTGCTCCAGCGAGCTCCGACGAGCCCCCCTCCTCTTTCTCGTCGCTCTGCCATAATACCAGTGGTAGAGCTGTCCTCCCCTTCCTCCTCCGCATCGTGCAACACCCGCACTAGTAGCTGATGTAAACACATTTACACTACTTAAAATGTCTATTTATGCATGTTCTTAAGCATAGGATTGCATTTCATGATATAAATATTGCATTACATGCATCATCTTGCATTTAGAGTAGCTTGAATAAAATGGAGGTTAATTGTCTCCTTTTATGTGCTTGGACAGGGCAAATATTTTATCGGGGCCTCGGATCAAAGATCCAACCGTATGGATATGATCAGGGCGACGATTGGAGTTCAACGACTCCAAGATCGCCCTAATCAGGCATCCGTAGCATCAGATAGAGACCGGGGAACCCTAGAAGATCAAGGGCCAGGATGGTGTAAATCCGCACTTCAGATGGAAAATCCGACCACACGGATGAATTCGGATCGACGATCGCAGCCGAACGACACAAAAATTGAGTCAATCCGACATCCGTGGCACCATCTACAACTTCCAGAAGATGGACGGCCAAGATGGCGCCACGTGGCGCCATCCCAGACACCCAATCGGCCGCAGGAGTCCTGTGAAGACCGCGCAACGTCTCCTCTCCGCCGTTGGATCTCGATCCAACGGCTGCGGTCGCGCGCGTTTAAAAACGTCCGCGCGACCATTTCGCCCACGTAGCGCAGCGGCGACGCAGCTGCGGGCGAAGCGGAGGTCGCGGGTTCGAGCCGCGGAGAGGGGGGTCGAAGGCGCGGGCGAGCGGGCGCGCACGAGCGTCGGATGAAGATCCAACGGCCGCGCGCGCCCGATAGCGCCGACGCGCAATTGGACGCTCTGGTGGGCACGCGATCGCACGCGGGCGGCGCGCTACGCAGCGGGCGCGGACGCGATCTAAGCCGTCCGATCTCGCGATCGGACGGCTGAGACGACGCGGACGTGCGTCTGCGTTACGCGCGCAGGCCAGCCGAGCGGGCGCGCGTGGGTGCGGCGGCGACGGCGACGGCGGGGCTTTAGCGACGGTTTTATCCGTCACTAAAGACCCCTTATTTATTATTTTGAAGATGTAATGTCCATTTTGCCCCCACTCCTTGCAACTATAAAAGGAGACCCCCTCCATACGAAATTTTCATCCCTTCCTTCTCCTCTCTACCTCTCCAAAGCTCAAGAGAAGCTTGTCCCACACCCGGGATGCTTCTCGCGAGATAAAGTCCAAATTTTCGTCCCCCTTCGGAAGTGGATCCCGCGACGACGACGGCGTGCTGCTTCGTTCCCGTTCTTCTGCTTCGTCCTCCTTCGTCCCGCTTCGTTCTCCTTCGTCCAGGCGTCGTCCCGTCCGGCTCGTCCTCCAAGCAACCGTCGAGGAGGATTTCTCTCTCCCTATTCTTTTTACTGCTTTCTAGTATAGATTTACTACTTTCTAGAGTAGTCTATTCGTCCTCCGAGCGATCGTCGAGGAGGACATTTCTCCCTCCATTCTTTTAATGCTTTCTAGAGTAATTGTTTTATGTTTTCTAGTTGTAATGAAAGAACTCTTTTATGATAAATTCCTTGTCTATTCTACATCTCATTTTGATTTCCATGTATAGTATTCCTTCGCTCTCTCTTACTCCCTCTCTCTCTTTTATTTGTTGTAGATACTTAGATAGTTTAAATTAAATTTCTTCGTGACAAAATAAAAAGAAACGCGAAGTTTTTAAATCAAACGTTCGCCTCCCTGTGTTCGACCCGGAATTCTTATTTCGGTATAAATTTTATTTGTTGAACACGAATCCTTCGCTTTCGAACTACAACGACGGGTTTTCCAAAACCAAACACGTTAGCGTAGATTCTGGCTCAACATTTTGGCGCCGTTGCCGGGGAGGCAACGCTCTTTGATTTCTCTTCGCATTTTGTAACTTACAAATCATTTACCTCACTTTTCTCCTTTCTTATTGTAATTGCAGGTACTCTTTCGAGACAGGCAAAAGCGGTAGATCGGAGTAAAGTGTTGTGAAAGGTTTTGTAAGTTATCCCCCACCTCCCACCCATTAGATTTCATTTCATCACATAATAATTCAAACATCAATCAACCTAGGTGTTCTTATAAACTCTAAGGTTAGATTGTTTGTTGTTTGACATCCATACTCACTCCAACCCCCACATTAAAAAAAAGAAAAAAATAAAAAAAAAAATCTCACAGAGGTACACAACCTCATCTGATTTTCTAACTCAACCGGTAAACCAATCTTAGGAGCCGGTACACACATCCAAACACATAATCGAGTAGAAATCAGATTGGGTAATCATTTGTGTGCCTAATTAGGTGGTGCATCAGGCCAGTTGTTTGAGTTGTTTGGGCCGCACCACTTCAAATAAAATCAACTCATCTAGTAGCTGCCAATTAGGTTCAACTCTTAGGGATCTACCAGGCACTCCACATTCTTTTTAAACTTTAAAGGAAAATATCTTCACCTGTGCTTGCAAAACCTGGTGTGCCAATGAAACTTGATTGAAAACACCTAAAGTTGAATCCTAAAAGCTACTAAGCAAGATTTGAACCTTAAAATTCACCACATCAAAAATAATCGTGCTTGAAAACCACTGGTTGTGCACGCACACACAAAGCAATCAATCATTAAGGGCACAACCCATTTAAAGGGCCCATCACATTCCAAAGCACATTCAAACCTAGCCCTAAATAAAACAGAGTAGACGTTGGCCTTAAGGATTGGACTCGCTCTTCAGAACTCAGAACGAGATTATTTTCGATTAGTCTGTTTCTACTGTTCAATCTGATGTCTAGCTAGGGGAGCAGAGTCAAACGATCGCGGCTGGGGGGTACACTAGGAACCAGAGGCGCAAGCCGAAGGAAGAACCTTCTCCCCAGTCCCTCCTTCTAACTGGTTGGATTGAACAGACAGAAGTAGATCAAATCGTTCCTTTATCTCAAGACGGGTTTTGAGAGTCTGTAGGTCTGTAGGCTAACCCATTTAAGGACAGGTTTGATTGTTTGTATTGCAGGGCACCTTTCTTCCTCCCGTATCTCATGAATCCTTCCACATATTTCACGCATTCCCGCTCTTTCCCTCCTGTTGTAAATTATCCTCAACATGACGATTATCCCAATTCGTATTGTAATAGACTATCAGTTAGTTGGGATAATTCGGATTGGGGATACAATTCCGGACCCCCGTGTTTAGGGTCTAACCCTGAACACTGTGATTCTCAATTCTATCCTTCTCAGAGTTGCATCGATTATAGATCGTCCTCCATTCATGAACAACCTAATGCGATCTACAATCAAGAAGGATACACTGATCCTTACCTATCCTCTGATTTCACTGCCTTTAGGTCATCTCCATCTTTTGAACAATCTGAAATGACCTATTATCAGGATGGGTATAACGAATCTCAATTCGTTAATTCCTCTACATTGATGTCAAACCCGCCCAACCCTGAACCAACTCATTTGGTTCAGGTTAATCAGGTTCAAGATAGGGTTCTGGCTAACTTGAGGAATATCATTCAATCTTTAGAAGTTCAGCCAATACCTTGCATTGAGAGATTGGAGCCCCTGATTGAAATGATTGATGATTTAAACAAGTCTTTGTTGGATTGGCTCCAGGATGTTAAGGATAAGAACCCGAGTGAGTTTCTACTTGGGAAATTAGCGAAATTGAGGATGAGATTCGTGGTTGCTTTGATTCAATCTTGGAATAATTCCCAGGATGAACTCTCTTCAGGAAAGCCAATGACAGAACCCGCTCAGGCACCTGTTGGGGGGGACACGTGTTACGAAGCTGACCAGATTGAATTAAAACAACCAATTAAGGATGATTTGATTTCTTCACCTGAAATCCCTGAGCCAGGTTACGAGGAAACGTATGTCTCCTTGGAATGCAAAGTGACAAATGATTTTGGGACATACATTGATACGGATCCTGATGGTGAAGATTCAAGTTGCGAAGTCTCACACGAGTTTTCAGATCACGATTTTTGTGAGACGATTGGGCCTGAGGAATCTGATAGATCATTTGATAGCCCAATAACTGAGGAAACTGATCTTATTAGGGCACACGATACGGATCCAGAATCGCATTTTCTGGAGAAATTAATTCAATGCCCTGATTATCAGTTACACCCTGTTGAGCTTATTGATGATTCTAATTCTGAGATAATTAGACCCAAGTCAATTTTGATTTTGCCACATCATCTAGACTTGGAGATTTCAGACGGGGTGATGAATATACAAGAGGTCATGGAATTTGATATGCCGAATGAGGAGGATAGGAGCTGGGAAATTCTGATTTGGGAAGTCAATTTTGGAGGAAATAGAAGATTGAGTCGAAGGGTTCCTTTTAAACTGAAACCATCAAATCAGAACCCTTACGACATTTGTTTCGAGGATGTAAAACTCAAGCACACATTTAACGATTATCCTTTTGAGCTTCAATTCTCTGTAACCCGACATTTTGGCCTTGGGTTGCATCCTCACAAATCGCAGGCCCGACCCCGCTTGCATTCTGATTTTAGGTTTTGGGTAATTTTTATCCAGAACCTAAGATATTCTCGATTATGGGGTGTGGGTCTGCACCACAATCTGGTCCACATCTGTGGACCTCTGCTGACAGGTCAGAGGATTCTTCTATTTATTCTAATTCTGACCTGCACATGTGAATTCTTCATTTCTTTTCTTTGTATAGTGTGCCTAGCTGAAGGCACTAAACTCAGCACATATACAGTTCTTTTTCATTTTCATCTCGGAGTGGACCCGATATCCACGCAATTCAGGTGCTTTCTACGCTTTTCCACTCTATTTTATGTCTTTTTAATACAATGAGGACATTGCATTAGATAGGCATGGGGGGATGGATATTTATCTTTGAATTCATTCGTCAGCTCCGTAGATTTGTTTTATTTTAAAAAAAAAAAAAAAAAAAAATCAAAATTAGGAAAGAGAATTTGGGTTTCAGAAAATTTTCGATCTTAAGAAATACTATATTATGTTCTGAACACAAAGACCCTTCAGGTCTTTGGACTTAATCAGCCTATGTATCCACTAAAATGTGGATTTGTTTTTCGAGTTCTCGCCAACTTGAATTTTATTTTAATTGGAGTAAATAAGTGTGGGTGATAAGTACACGACTTATCAACCCGCCCTCTGATGTGAGGGAATTTTGAGTCTTAAGCATCTACACACTTTCTTTGCACTGACTCGTTGTTTGGCGATTTTAACGGAAATTGGGTAGCTAATGAACCTTCTAGGGTGATATGGCTGGCAAGTTATCGTGGGTAACAGCCCATAGGTAGGTTGTCCAGAGCCCAGTCACTGGACCTTTCTCTTTTTGCTGCCTTTAGGTAAATCTTAGACCAGGGAAGCCACCTACTTAAAAAAAAAAAAAAATCAAAAAAGAGAAAAGAACAAAAAGAAATAAGCCACACTTCGCCGCACGAGTATGGCTGGCAAGTTGTCGGTGGTAACAGCTCATCGACCGGTTGTCCAGAACCCAGCTCAGAAAATGCACTAAAAATTCCCAAAACACTTAGGAAGAAGCGGAGAAGTAGAATAAACCGGGGAGATATACACTGGATTCACCCTTGTGTTGACCCCGTTAAAAAATAAAAGTAGGGAGAAAGCTACCGGTTGTAAAGATACACCTTTAGGCAGAATTCTTTTTGAGGTCACCTAGAGGCGTAGAAATCCGAAGTCCGTTTTAATTGCCGGTCAACGAGTCTATCACAATCACAATAAGATGCTTAAAACTTAGGGTTCTCATCAAATCTTGGGTGAGTTGAATGGCCGTAGAAAGCCACTCTTAAACCCTAAAATTTGAAAATCTAAAAAAAAGAGAGTAAAAACAGAAAAAGAAATTTTTCTTTGAATAAGGCGAGGCTTGAGGCGGTCTGCATTTTGGCTGATACCCGGGCACTGTTGTGTCTTTGAAAGTTCAGTTCTTAAGTAGACAATTTCTTAATGATTGAAAATAACTCAGGTCCAAATAATCTAACCTAATTCTTTTATAAATAGCATATAGTTTTTGCTAGGGACTAGCAAAAGATAGGCATGGGGGTATGATGTAAACACATTTACACTACTTAAAATATCTATTTATGCATGTTCTTAAGCATAGGATTGCATTTCATGATATAAATATTGCATTACATGCATCATCTTGCATTTAGAGTAGCTTGAATAAAATGGAGGTTAATTGTCTCCTTTTATGTGCTTGGACAGGGCAAATATTTTATCGGGGCCTCGGATCAAAGATCCAACCGTATGGATATGATCAGGGCGACGATTGGAGTTCAACGACTCCAAGATCGCCCTAATCAGGCATCCGTAGCATCAGATAGAGACCGGGGAACCCTAGAAGATCAAGGGACAGGATGGTGTAAATCCACACTTCAGATGGAAAATCCGACCACACGGATGAATTCGGATCGACGATCGCAGCCGAACGACACAAAAATTGAGTCAATCCGACATCCGTGGCACCATCTACAACTTCCAGAAGATGGACGGCCAAGATGGCGCCACGTGGCGCCATCCCAGCCGCCCAATCGGCCGCAGGAGTCCTGTGAAGACCGCGCAACGTCTCCTCTCCGCCGTTGGATCTCGATCCAACGGCTGCGGTCGCGCGCGTTTAAAAACGTCCGCGCGACCATTTCGCCCGCGTAGCGCAGCGGCGACGCAGCTGCGGGCGAAGCGGAGGTCGCGGGTTCGAGCCGCGGAGAGGGGGGTCGAAGGCTCAGGCGAGCGGGCGCGCACGAGCGTCGGATGAAGATCCAAAGGCCGCGCGCGCCCGATAGCGCCGACGCGCAATTGGACGCTCTGGTGGGCGCGCGATCGCACGCGGGCGGCGCGCTACGCAGCGGGCGCGGACGCGATCTAAGCCGTCCGATCTCGCGATCGGACGGCTGAGACGACGCGGACGTGCATCTGCGTTACGCGCGCAGGCCAGCCGAGCGGGCGCGCGTGGGTGGGCGGCGACGGCGACGGCGGGGCTTTAGCGACGGTTTTATCCGTCACTAAAGACCCCTTATTTATTATTTTGAAGATGTAATGTCCATTTTGCCCCCACTCCTTGCAACTATAAAAGGAGACCCCCTCCATACGAAATTTTCATCCCTTCCTTCTCCTCTCTACCTCTCCAAAGCTCAAGAGAAGCTTGTCCCACACCCGGGATGCTTCTCGCGAGATAAAGTCCAAATTTTCGTCCCCCTTCGGAAGTGGATCCCACGACGACGACGGCGTGCTGCTTCGTTCCCGTTCTTCTGCTTCGTCCTCCTTCGTCCCGCTTCGTTCTCCTTCGTCCAGGCGTCGTCCCATCCGGCTCGTCCTCCAAGCAACCGTCGAGGAGGATTTCTCTCTCCCTATTCTTTTTACTGCTTTCTAGTATAGATTTACTGCTTTCTAGAGTAGTCTATTCGTCCTCCGAGCGATCGTCGAGGAGGACATTTCTCCCTCCATTCTTTTAATGCTTTCTAGAGTAATTGTTTTATGTTTTCTAGTTGTAATGAAAGAACTCTTTTATGATAAATTCCTTGTCTATTCTACATCTCATTTTGATTTCCATGTATAGTATTCCTTCGCTCTCTCTTACTCCCTCTCTCTCTTTTATTTGTTGTAGATACTTAGATAGTTTAAATTAAATTTCTTCGTGACAAAATAAAAAGAAACGCGAAGTTTTTAAATCAAACGTTCGCCTCCCTGTGTTCGACCCGGAATTCTTATTTCGGTATAAATTTTATTTGTTGAACACGAATCCTTCGCTTTCGAACTACAACGACGGGTTTTCCAAAACCAAACACGTTAGCGTAGATTCTCGCTCAACAGTAGCCCTAGCCCCGTCGTCGCCGCCGTCTTCCTCCGTTGGATGCATTCTTCTCCGGCGACAGCAGGTATTGCCAGCCATCCTCTCTCCCCCTTCGTCCACTTAGTTAGGTTAGAACTGTTCGTCTCTATCCCCTCTTCCATTTCCCTCATTCTATTTCACACAACACCCCTTGACCGTCAATGTCCATCGCCATCTTCCTCATCTCTGGCCACCCACCGGCGAGATGCCTCCGTCACTCCGCACTCCCACACGTCTCGCCACCCACCTCCCAACCTCCGCCACACTCCACTGAACATCCTCCACTCATCCACAGACCCTCTACACCACCACAACTTCCCCCCGACCTAACCCATCAATCCGGCCACAGAGCGACCTAGGCACGCACGCCTAAGCCACCCCACGGCCTGCCACCTACCGCCTCACCGTCGCCGTGACACGATGAAGGTGCTCTTGTGGTCTGATAGAGCCGCAAGGCCCTTTTTGTGTCATACAGGGTCCGAGCTCCAGCCACCATTAGCGACGGCTCAAGGAGGTTGCAAGCTCGTCCAAGCTGAAGGACTTTAGGATTCCAGGTCCAGTAGACTCGGGGAGGTCTCGCGAAGTCAGTTGTTCCAGTAAGTGGCACTGCGAGGCCTGTAGCTGCTGCAATTGGAAGAACGATCTCTTGCGGGCGCGCGAGCAAAAGCAGTGGAACATTAGTCCCACCTCGATAAGCTGTGATATTGTCTATTCGCCTCGAGAACACATGGGGTGAGGTCCCTCACCTATACACGCGCCTCATCCGTGATTTCATCCCGCAGACCTGGTGACCCGACCCGACTACCATCCTGAGCACTCCTCGCGCACCACACCCACACCGGTGCTCCTGGACCCGGGCACGCGACCCGACCTAATAACTCGGCTTTGGGAGAGCGTACCGAAGAGAGATTCAGAGAGAGAGAGACGCGGGTGTGGGTAGAGGGGTAGGTTTTGCTCTCTTCGGTTTGTGCAAGGAAGGAGAAGAAGTGAAGCTAACACTTGGTTGTAGAGGAAAAAGCTAAGGAAAGACAAGGCAAAAGGAAGAGGCAAAGCTAAGGAGAAGAGGAAGTAAGAGAGCTAAGGTCGAAGAAGGAAGAAGAAAGAAACAAAGAGAAAGACAAGCAGAAGAAGGAAGAAGAAAAGCTGAAGCAGAGCCAAGGAAAGAAGAAGAAGAAGACCCGCAGAGAAAAGAAGGAGAAAGAAACTGCAGAAGAGAGGTAAGGTAGAAGACAGAGGAAAATAAGAAGAAAGAAGAAAGGCCAGAGAACTGCAGAGAAGAAATAAGGAAGAAGCACACGGCCAAAGAAGAACAGAAGAAAGAGAGGAAAATCAGAGAAAGTCAAAAGAAGAACATGAAGCAGACAGGAGAAAATATCTTTTTTAAGACGTCTGATCCCATGATCAGACATCCAAATTCTCTATTTTTGCCACAATTAACTCTTAAACTCATGCATATATATTTTGAATTAGGTTCTGAGTAACTCTAAGTGTTCAATTACATTCTTGAGATTAGTAATAAATTCCATTTGTTCCCTGTGTTCGACCTCGGATACTTATGGTTTCGAGTAATAAATTCTTATTTGTTGACAATTCTTAGTCACCTATACTACGACGCAACTGACTGTTAAAAACACTATCAAGCCGCGACAACATTTTGGCGCCGTTGCCAGGGAGCAACGCGTAATTTATCACTAATCTCTGCATTCTTTTTGATCATATTGAACACTAACTTGCCCTACTTTTCTTTGTTGTGATCTTACAGGTATTTCACTAGAAGATCCCTTCCACAAGTCAACTACTCCAGGGCAGGTAATTTCTTTTCTTCCTTAAAACCATCCCCTAATCTTGGAAAGACAAAAGGAAGAAATTAATTTAGGAATCAATTGCCTTCTTTCTATAGTAATCACCATCTTTAAGGCAAACGTTTCCTAATTTTGCGAAAATTTTCAAATCTTCTTGAAGTTGGAGAGATTTTTTTTAGATTCTATCCCACAAAATTCATGTGCCAAATAGAAATCACGCTTAATCTCTGCGGACAACACACTTCTTGTTTTTAAATCCAAAGAGAACCTTTTCAAGAAGAAAAAGAGGATTGGAAATATAACCAAATTAGGGTTTCTACAGTAGGGCCTAAAAGTGCTAGTCACACATGCCTGTATAAAAGGAAATGAACCCTCCTGCATCAGTGTACTACCCAAGCCCTTGATTGAAGAGATCCAAATAAGACAAACCCTAAGAAAAATTGAGCTCTAAAATCACTTGAATCTTAAAATCTTGGACCTAATAACCTAGGAGTCAAATCAGGGTGATCCCTAGGCCCCAAACCTAGAATCATTCTGCCATCTATAGGACATGTCAGGTGAAGTTGACCCCTTGGGTCAACCAACCTCCAAATTAGGTCACAACATCAAAACATCTAAAGTTCAAGTGAGAACCCTAAAGCACCTTTGAAATAAAAGTGATAGACTTAAGAGGTCAAGGTCCCCATTCTGGTCTACCTGGAATCTCAGTGACAAGAGAGGTCGAGTAGGGGAAACCCTGTAACTCGTGGGGACACTCTACCGTGTAGGGGTCTTCGCGGGACTCTCCCTCTCTGGCTGCCCAGGTAATTCTCAGGTGGATGACCTTCCGATTCAGGGGTATCATCCGCCCCGAACCTCCATAGTCATCCAAGCATCTTCGGGTGTCTTGATTGGGTCAAAAAGCATCTCCAGTCCCTCATCTTTTCTCTTTAGAGCACACACATTTTTAGTGGGACTCGTTATTTAGATCTAATCGCTTCATAACTTGATTCTACACCTTGATTCAAACTCTAATTCTACATCTTGATTCCACCACCTGATTCAAATATGCAGCCAAACCACTTAGGACTACCATTCAAGAAACCTAAATATCAGAGATCCATGAGAGATAGGATGATTGAGGATGCCCTGAAATTCTATGACAAAGAAGACAAAACCTCAACACCAGTAGAAAACATTTAGGTTGATGTCCCAACAACCACAACCTTTATCATAACTTGTGCCCAAGTACTATTGGCAGAAGCCACAAAAGGATCAACCCATGACTTGCTCATCATAGGGTACATTGAGATAGAAAAACTGCACAATCTTGAATACCTTCAATGTATGACAAATCCTCGACTTTGGAAGCGACACCAAGATGATCTTGAAAAATGGGAAGAGATAATGAGATTAGTAAAACAAATTATCGACTAGAAGTACCCGTATATACCACAAACAGAGGATGAATCATCTTGGGACAACATCGAGGATCAATCTGATCTTGGGTTTGAGGCACAAAATGATTGTGGATTCCCAACCCAGATGGAGTACAATGTGCCTGATATTGAAGAAGGTTGGGAAGCTCCAAATGCAGGAAAACACCATGCTGAGCCCACTCTAGACCATGAATCACCAGGCTTAGAATCCCAAAACTCTTGCAATAATGAGAGTAGAACTAAACCTCTCGAGGGTGTAAATTCCGTCCCTTATTCTGATAAGGTGACCCTCGAAGGTTATTCAGACCTAGATTCTAGTGATTCAACCCACATCCTAAGCCCAGAATCTAGATCTGAAAACTATTGGGAAGATTTCAAGGCCCCATATGAGGAAGATCAATCTTTCAATGAAGAACATGAGTTTGGGCCTCTATTTGATGAATATCCCTCGCCAACATCATCAGAGGAACTAATCGATTTTTCAGAAGTCATGCCAATTTACGATACAGAAACTGAGGAGTTGGACGAGTGGGGTTTCAATTGGTTCTGCCCTACCAGCTTAGAACCTGAGCCTCTACCAGATAAGGAAACCTTTTTAAGCTCAGAATTAACATCTAGGCTAGACCCCAGTCAGGCTGCTGAATCTACAGCATATGGTTTATTCTATGGTGGAACTCACGATCTTGAATCTCATTCAGATTTTGATTTTCACAAACTCTCCGACGATTTCGAATCTGACCATAGCATCGGAGACAATGTGTTTCCTGGTTATAACAAGCCAATTCTCTTTGAAGCCACCTTCTCCTCATATACAGAACCGATCAAAACCCGTTCTCTACCCTGACCCGCAACCGGACTCAATTTCTATTCCGATTCACCTCTCACTGAGCCGTTTGCAGATGATTCAACTCCACATCTATACCAGGTATCGGGTATCGATCAGACTGAAAAATAGGAGCCATCATTCTCTGGTCTCCCCTGTAAGGTTTCCACACCATGCACTGATTATTTTTCGGAACCCTACTCTGACCAGGTTGATTTGACTCAGCCTAAACCCGAGTTTTCACTTCCATATCCATCCGAGCCACATTGCATATGGTGTGTTCCGCATCTGTTGATCTACATCTATCAACCCACTAGACTTATTGGGTTTGGGCTGCATCATCAGCCCACAGATCTTAACAAGCACCTGGTTGGACCAACCAGGCTCTTAATCAAGGTGCTTGTTTTACAAAATTCCGCTGATTTGACCACTCCCTCTCCACCCCATTTTCCTCTCAGCTGAAGGCGTTGAATTTAGCACTTAACGAGAGGCAACCCGTCATTCCAAAAATAGAGACCTGTCTGATTATCCGTCTATACTCCACGTCCATTGCACCTTGAGTTCAGCCTCAGACAGTTGAGCCCACCTCTGGTACACGTACCAGAGCTTGAAATCGTCCGCATCAGTCATTTCCGACTCATTCACCCACCCGATGTATCCTATTCTAAGTCCCTGACCTCAACACTATTTCACACCCTCCATTTACAATGAGGACATTGCAAAACTTAGGCATGGGGGGGTGATAAAGTGCATACATATAGAACCAAGAAAAAGTCAGAATGATTCTCACAAAAAAAAAAAAATTTACATGTCAAAAACATAAAAAAATTGAAAAATGGAGGAGGCAGGAAATTTTGTGAGCCACATAATTTTAAGGAGGAGAAAAAAGAGCAAAAATGACAAAAAGGAGCACAAAATGAAAAAGAAAAAAAAAGAGATAGTCATTAGTAAGAAATTAAGGAATGAACCGAAGTTCTAGACCACATCAAGGAAAAAGAAAAATGAAAGAAAAGTGCTAAGGAGACATAAAAAGAGATTAGCAGGAACGTTGCTCTTAGGCTTCTTGGGCTAGATTCTTTAGCTTAAAAATTCACGTATCCACTAAAATCTGGGTAATCCTCAAGAGGTTGGGGAAAATGCGAAGTTGAAGTATTAGGTCTAAAGCTTAGGAAATATTCGACCTCGTTAACTAACCTTCGGTCTACGGGATTCGGTAACCTAAGCACCCCAATCCACACACAGTCTGGTTCAGTGAGCATAAATATCAAAATCACGCAAAAAGCATTTCAATGTTCTGAAAAAGTCACCTAGATTAGGAGCGACCGATGAACACAAGTTGATTTGGACGAGTTCCTGACTCAGAGAGGTAGGAAATTCCCCTCAAAGATGCGTATCAACATATCATCTCCTCGGTGCTTGTCTCTTGGGATATTTAAATATCCTACTGGGGGCATGTAAGCACTCTGCTGGTTCAGATATCATCGACAGCATTATCACGAAATGTCGATTGCTAGGGTCTGAATTTGGCCACAGAACGCCATGGGCGGTATTATCTCGAAATCTCGAAAGTCAGGGTTCTAGGGGTTGCCATGGGCAGTGCTATCTCGAAGCATCGATAGCTAGGGACCCTTGAGGATTGATGATGGGGACGAGGAATCCGATACAAACCGTGTTGAGAAGCCAATCCGAAGTTAGAAATAAAAAGAAAAGAGAGAGAAAACTCTCCAAACAAATAAATCTTTTGTCTCTCTCTTACAAGAAATGCACTACAAACTGAACCTAGGCTAAAAATGTCTCAAGCACAGGTGCTTTAACAGCAAAGTCCAACAAACCCTAGGATAGTTTCTGTGGGCCTTAAAAACCTTTGCAGAAGACTGAGGCTAAAGCAGGTCAGGTCCAGATTTTGGTTGATACTTGAGTACCTCTAGGCCTACTGTTGGCATTCTGACCTAATCACAGAAGAAAAATAAAAGCACTTATCATAACTGACGACAGACACTCAGGGTCTAGAACAGAAGTTAAAATCTTGAAATTTTGTTAAGGGACTAGCAAAAGCTAGGCATGGGGCTATGATGAGAGCCTCATCATGATCCCTAACTAGCTCATTTTGACCTAAGAAAGAGAATAAAAGCTCCTACATAACCTAGAGAAGGGCTTAAAGGAAGGAATAAGTGTTCTGAGAAGAAAATATGAAATGAAGGTTAAAACTGCAATTTCACCATTGCAGTACATAAAAAGGATTTCTCAGAGGTAGAACATAGGTCAAATGGTCTGAATAAGATAAAAAGTGGGTTGGTTTAATCAG
Source organism: Thalassia testudinum (assembly GCA_037157565.1). Taxonomy (NCBI): domain Eukaryota; kingdom Viridiplantae; phylum Streptophyta; class Magnoliopsida; order Alismatales; family Hydrocharitaceae; genus Thalassia; species Thalassia testudinum. The sequence continues at coordinate 11,485,169 of JAZHRO010000044.1, read as the reverse complement.
AAATGGGTTTATGTGCAAACCAGGAATTAAATGACATCTTGTAACCCTAAAACAGACCCACTTAATTCAACATGGTTCTGGTCAGGATAAAATTCAAGTAAACCCTCTAAAATTCATGAAAAAATATCCCCTAGGGTTTATAACCTTCATATTGGCCTTTGGAACCTATTTTGACCTATATTAGGGTCCTAGCTCATTAATTGACTTAATTTGGGTTTTTATGCAAAATGTCCAGTCAAACGTGGTCAAACCGAAAATCCAACTTCACCATTGGATTCCTTAGGTCCAAATTAAGTTTGTATCAAAGTTTGGACCTAAGGGGAGGTCATCTTGACATAATACTAGTGGCAGAGCTATCCTCCCCTTCCTCCTCCGCATCGTGCAACACCCGCGTGAGCAGCCTTAGGCCCGTCGTCGCCGCCGTCTTCCTCCATTGGACGCCTTCCTCTCCGGAGACAGCTGGTATTGCTAGCTTCCCTCTCTCCCCCTTCGTCCACTTAGTTAGGTTAGAACTGTTCGTCTCTATCCCCTCTTCCATTTCCCTCATTCTATTTCACACAACACCCCTCGACCGTCACTGTCCATCGCCATCTTCCTCATCTCCAGCCACCCACCGGCGAGATGCCTCCGTCACTCTGCACTCCCACACGTCTCTCCACCCACCTCCCAACCTCCGCCACACTCCACTGAACATCCTCCACTCATCCACAGACCCTCTACACCACCACAACTGCCCCCCGACCTAACCCATCAATCCGGCCACAGAGCGACCTAGGCACGCATGCCTAGGCCACCCCGTGACCTACCACCTACCGCCTCACCTTCTTCGTGACACGATGAAGGTTCTCCTGTGGTCTGATAGAGCCGCAAGGCCCTTTTTGTGTCATACAGGGTCCGAGCTCCAGCCACCATTAGCAATAGCTCAAGGAGGTTGCAAGCTCGTCCAGGCTGAAGGGCTTCAGGATTCCAGGTCCAGCAGACTCGGGGAGGTCTCGCAAAGTCAGCTGTTCCAGCAAGTGGCTCTGCGAGGCCTGCAACTGCTGCAATTGGAAGAACGATCTCCTGCGGGCGCGCGAGCAAAAGCAGTGGAACATTAGTCCCACCTCGGTAAGTTGTGAGGCACTTGAGTAGTTTAAATTGAATTTGTGATATTGTCTATTCTCCTCGAGAACACATGGGGTGAGGTCCCTCACCTATACACGCACCTCATCCGTGATTTCATCCCGCGGACCTGGTGACACGTCCCGACTACTATCCTGAGCACTCCTCGCACACCACACCCACACTGGTGCGCCTGGACCCGAGCACGCGACTCGACCTGATAACCTGGCTTTGGGAGAGCATATCGAAGAGAGATTCAGAGAGAGAGAGAGACGCAGGTGTGGGTAGAGGGGTAGGTTTTGCTCTCTTTGGTTTGTGTAGGGAATGAGAAGAAGTGAGGCTGACACTTGGTCGCAGAGGAAAAAGCTAAGGAAAGGCAAGGCAGAAGGAAGAGGAGAAGCTAAGGAGAAGAGGAAGTAAGAGAGCTAAGGCCGAAGAAGGAAGAAGAAGAAAGAAACAAAAGGAAAGACAAGAAGAAGAAGGAAGAAGAAGAAAAGCTGAAGCAGAGCCAAAGAAAGAAGAAGAAGAAGACCCGCAGAGAAAAGAAGAAAGAAACTGCAGAAGAGAAGCAAGGCAGAAGACAGAGGAAAATAAGAAGAAAGAAGAAAGGCAAGAGAACTGTAGAGAAGAAACAAGGAAGAAGCACACGGCCAAAGAAGAACAGAAGAAAGAGAGGAAAATCAAAGAAAGTCAGAAGAAGAACAAGAAGCAGACAGGAGAAAATATCTTTTGTAAGACGTCTGATCCCATGATCAGACATCTAAATTCTCTATTTTTGCCACAATTAATTCTTAAACTCATGCATATATATTTTGAATTAGGTTTTGAGTAACTCTAAGTGTTCAATTACATTCTTTAGATTAGTAATAAATTCTATTTGCTCCCTGTGTTCGACCTCGGATACTTATGTTTTCGAGTAATAAATTCTTATTTGTTGACAACGCTTGGTCACCTATACTATGACGCAACTGACTGTTAAAAACACGATCAAGCCTCGACAACAGATACCGATCTTCAGAGCACCATGGATGCATTTATGGCAATGTTAGATGATTAGTTGTTATATTTGCTTTCATTTTTTTATGGCATGTATCGGTTTATTCTAGACTTGGTTCTATGTTATCTTTTCTAATCATTTTATTATGAAGATTGCATGAATATTATCTCCTTCAGTTATATAAATAGCTCTCTCAATGCATGTTATTATATTGATGCTTATATTACTTGTTTAAGGGGGAGTTAATTGTGAAATAACCAGTAGCACGTTTACTTTTTGCTGAAACAAAAAGGGGGAGATATTATGCAAAGTTATTTTCAAATTCATAATTATAATTTTGTTGTCATCAAAAAGGGGGAAAATGTAAGCACCTCTATTTTGATACACCAAAATTATGCTTATTGCTAAGACTAACATTTCATAACTATCTTGGATTGAAGCCTCTATTCAAGAGACAAGTTCAAAAAGTTGCTGATGTGCGTCTTTTTCATTTATTTGAGTCTAGGACTTTATTGTAAGGAACCTTAAATAAAACTCAAAAATAATTTTTTTCGCGTATCTTTTCAAAACCAAATTTTAGGGTTATTAATCAACCAAAATTATTAATTGATCGACCAAAACACTTTGATCGACCAACCTACTTATTTGACCGATCAAATTGGTCCATTTTAAGAGGTTGAGAAAAATCCTCTTGATCAACCATCTAAGCTAATTGGTCGACCAACAAGTGATCAACCAACATTCTTAATTGGTCGACCAAAGTACTTTTTGATCGACCAATTAACTTAATTGATCGACCAATTTTGTTTCCTATTCAAGCAAAAGTTTTTGTATAAATAGAGGTCGTACTCAACCCTTTCATCAATGACTTTTAAAGAGAAAAACCACCTCTCATAGTTAAACTTCTCGTGCTTATTTCCAAAGGTCATTGCGCCCTGTTCTTCACATTGTTCAGAAAGTAGGACGCCTCAAACCTCTGTGGAAAATTGGTTTGATTATTTTTTGAGGTTCCATAGAAGTTATTCTTATTTTATTATATTGTTGTTTTGATTTACGGATCCCAAGCCTGTTTGGAAGATCCGTGGTTGTTGTTTTTACTTCTCTTAAGGATAAAAGAGAAGGGTTTGTAAGAGGTTGTGCCACCCTTGTTTAAGTGGTGCGAATAGTGGATTGACTAGCTTGTACTAGTTGGAAAATCCTAAGCTGGGAGGCTTAGGTAGTAGTTTTTACCTGTATTGGATTTTCATTATAAATCAGGTGTACTCTATGCATGAATCTCTGTTCTTTTATTTTTTAATCTGATTTATATTTTCAAAGCAACACTATTCACCCCTCCCCTCTAGTATTTAGTTGCGATCCACAAGATATTCTCCAACCCTTAGCTTCATCTCCTCCCTTCACTCACCATCGAATGGTCTTAATTGAAATTAGGGTGTGTTGAGGAGAAGATGTGAGGGTGGATTCGAACCTGTGCCCCCTCATTAAGAGGGTAGGGTCCTCCCACTGAGCTACAATGTCTGAGGGAAAATCTTGACCGTTGGATCTCGATCCAATGGTAGAGATTTCACATGGATTCTCTCTTAGATTTGTGAAGGCGCGCAGCTTGAGTCCATCTTAGTTGTTTGATGGCAATCCAATGGCTAAGATTATGTGATGAAGGCGCCTTTAGAGATGAGTAGAGGGCCTTGAGCAGCTTTAGGTGGCTAGGATGGCACCACGTGGTGCCATCTTGGCCATCCATCCTCTTTGGCTTGTAGGTGGCACTATGGATTTCAGATTGGATTGATTTTCATGCTGTTGGGCTGCGATCGTCAACTTAATCCTATTCGTGTGGTCATATTTGTCGTATGAGGTCCGAATTTGTGTCACCTTTCCCCTTGGCCTTTAATCTTCTTTGGATCGTATATGATACTACGGAGGTACGATCAAGGTGACTTCAGAGGCGTTAGATTTCGATTGTCGCCTTGATTAGATCCGTACAATTGGATCTTCAATCTGAGGCTCATAAATGTCTCACCTTCTCCTCTAGCCACAAAAAGGGGCAAATTAATCTATAATTCACAGCAAATCCACAACAAGGAAGGGAGGAGAAAAAAGTGTCTCAAGGGTTTGGGAGGGGCGATGGTGACGGCGGAGGGGTTGATGAAGGATGGCGGACATGGAAGTCAAGGAGATGGCATAGAAAGGACTCTGAGAGGAAAACCTTCTTTGCATCTTCCAGTAGGGCATGGGCAGAGGGTAGTAAAGGGAGGTGGAGGCAAAAGAGCAGAGATGTTGTTTGCTATAGATGTAGAAGGCGGGGGCATATGGCGATCATCTGTAGGGCTCTGATCTTGTGTCTTGCGTGTGGTGGCTTTAGACATAGGAGGGATTCATGCCAAAAAGGGAAGACAACGAAATCCGATGGAGACAATGTGCCCTATAATCAAGTTTAGGGCGAAAGCTCGCCTACCACCCCCTCTCTAGAGGTTTTAGACCAGGTGATGGATGTGTTGGTACCAGTCGCTGATGATGTTATGGCTGCAGAGATGGTGCTACAGGGTGCCCTAATTGGTGAGATCACATTGGGATTCACCAGTTTCGATCAAATATGTAGATTGGTGAGTACTTTTTCTCTCTCCTCTCCTAGATGGAAGAAATCAATGTTGGGTAGATCGAGATTGTGATATTTGGGCTGGGAATGATGGATGTGGAAAAGCTTTATTTCTGGACCAGCTGCTTCGATAGTTTGACCATTATATGGCTGTTGGTTTCGCCTTTTGATGGAGCTTCACAAGAGAGATCCCCTCAATGAGCAGAGATTAGAATGGGCTGACTGGAGATCTGGGGCCTACCATTACATTTGAGGATGAGTGGTGTTGTGGAGAAGGTAATTGTAGGGTTTGCGACACTTGAAGAGGGTATTGAGGTGGGGCTACAGGAAGGGGATGGAAGGTTGCTAGTGTTGGATGTCCAAGTGAATAGAGGGGGGGGTAGTGCCGGAGAAGATCGTTCTTCAATATAGGGGGAGTTCATGGCTGCTGCGATTGAAAATCATTTTTGGTGAAATAAAAGTTAGCAAGCATGGGGATGGAAGATCTTTTACAGAGGTTGTCAGTGGAAAGAGTGGGCCCAAATGTGATAAAACTATCCATGAAGACCACCCAGAAACTAAGAAGAGGATCACCATGAGTATGAATGAGGTCATGGAGGAGGAGACAAAAGTTGTGGACCAACCTATTTGGGTGGTGGTTGACAGTACTGATATGAGAGAGGATCAAGAAGATGGCAGTGTAATGGAGGGAATTCAAGGGAGGAATCAGGGGGATAGGCAAGATGGGAAGGTAGTGGTGTTGCTATCACCCAGTACAGTGGGGAATTTAAAATTTGGAGTAGGATCTTCATCCAAAGAGAAAGCTGTCAGATCTCCCTATAAACTAAGGGGACGCACGGTGGGAGGTGGAAAGGTGACTGATGAGAAAGCCATTGCGGCCATTCTGAAGGTGTAGCAAGTTACAAAAGCAAAGATGGGTGATAATCAAGTGATGGTATGAAGATCCTCACTTGGAATGTGCATGGGTTACGCGATGGTATTCGAAAGGCATCTTTGGCGCGATATTTGTGGGAGTGGGAAGTGGATTGATGAGTCCAACTTATTAGACTAAATTTCAGCCTAAGTTGATTAGTTCCTACATTTTAAAGTATATTAATATTTGCATTTGATTATAAAATAAATGCATGCATTATAATTTATATTTGTAAAGTTTATATGATATTATAAATAATTATATGCTTTGTAGGAATCAAGCACAGCCAAATCTCATTTTTAAGATGTCTAGAGCTTACTTTGGACATCTAATGATGTTGAAAATATGCATCGCATCTTTCTCACAAAGATTCCTCTCTACGTGCAACACTGCCTCCGAAGCCACTGGCTTGCTACTTCCGTTAAGTTGTTGGAGAAAGTCGAGTCCTCCAGAAATGCAACAGATCAGAGGAGAGTCGATGGCAGAAGATTTATAAAAGGACTCCCACCACATGCAGGTGTGAGAGATCATCCTTCTCCCTACAGGGATCTCCTCCCTTGCCATTACCGTGGCTAGGGTAAACATTGTGGAGAAAGCATGCACTGTGGATAAAAGCTAACCCCTCCATCGCCCTTCCCCTTCCATGGTGTGTGCAGTGATAGCGCGTAGACCATCACCGCCACCAACACCATCCAAAACCACCATCACCCCTTAGCCAAACCCCCACCCCCGCCCCTTCTTCTTCCTCCTCTTCTTCCAACTACTCCCCCCTGCAACTTCTCCGAAGGAACCCAACACCCGCAACCAAACTCTCTCACCGTCCACACTCCTCCAACTGCCAAACTCAGCCCCAAGCTAACTCTGGCGATCTCAAGCACTGACAAGCCTTGATGTAAACATGTTTACATTGCATAAGATGACTATTTATGCATGTTCTTAAGCATAGAATTCCATTACATACTATAAATATTGCATAACATGCATCACCTTGCATTTAGATTAGTTTGAATAAAATGGAGGTTAATTGTCTCCTTTTATGTTTAGGGACAGGGTAAACCTTTTATCAGGGCCTCGGATCGAAGATCCAACCGTACAGATGTGATCAGGGCGACAATTGGAGTTCAACGACTCCAAGATTGCCCTAATCAGACATCTATAGAATTAAATGGAGACCGGGGAACCCTAGAAGATTAAGGACCAAGATGGTGGGAATCCACACTTCAAATGACAAATCCAATCGCACGGATGGATTCGGATCGAAGATCGCAGCCTAACGGCATGAAAATTGACTCAATCCGACAACCGTGGCACCATCTACATCATCCAAAAGATGGACGACCAAGATGACACCATGTGGTGCCATCTCAGCCGCCGAATCGACCTCCCTCAACTTCTGAAGGTGCTAGCACCCACGAATCTCTGCCTTTGGATCAAGATCCAAAGGTTGAGATTGCATCCCAACCGACGCGCTCAACTTCTGAAGCCGCACCTAAAGAGCCGCCTTGACCATTGGATCTCAATCCAACTGTCCTGATCACGTGCACACGAAAACATCTTCACGACATAAATGCCGCTGTAGCGCAGTGGGTGTACGCGCTTACACGAGCGAGCGATGCACGATCGATTCCTCGCGAGCGGTTGCTGGGGTGCGGGCAAGTGGGCTTCGCGACCGCTCGATTGCAATTGAGTGGCTGTGGGCGCTCAATAGCACCCACGTGCTATTGCACGCTCGCGCCTCACGTGAGATCGCACGTGGGCGTTGAGCGAGAGGAGGCAGGCAGAGGGGCGAGTCAAACCGTTCGATCTCACGATCGAATGGCTAAGATCAGCAGAATGTGGGAAGGTGTTGAGCAAGAGGAGGCGAGCGGGCGCGCGAGCGACTGCCCCACTACGCCCACGATGGGGCTTTAGCGACGATTTTATCCATTACTAAAGACCCCTAATTTAATGTTTTTCAAATTAAAATGACCAAATTTCCCTCACTCCTTGCAACTATAAAAGGAGACCCCCTCCACACAAAATTCCCATCCCTTCCTTCTCTTCTCTCCCTCTCCAAAGCTCAAGAGAAGCTTATCCCACACCTGGGATGCTTCTCGCGAGATAAAGTCAAATTTTTGTCTCCCTTTCGGAAGCAGATCCTACGACGACCATGACGTGCTGCTCCATTCCCGTTCTTCTTGCTTCGTCCTCCTTTGTCCTGCTCCGTTCCTCGTCGTCTAGGCGTCATCCTGTCCGGCTCGTCCTCCAAGTGACCGTCAAGGAGGATAATTCTCTCTCCATTCCTTTTAATGCTTTCTAGAGTAAATTTACTGCTTTCTAGTGTAATCATTTTTTGCTTTCTAGTCATAATGTTTAGTGTAATGAACAATCTCATTGTTAATGAATTCCATGTTCATTCTACATCTCTTTTTTGTTTTTGTTTGTAATATTCTCTCTCTTTCTCTTCTATTTATTGTAAATAGATAGATAGTTTCTAATCAATTATTTTGTTTCATGACAAATAAAACAAACGTGTATTTTTAAATCAAACGTCTGCCTCCCTGAGTTCGACCCGGGATTTCCATTCCAGTATAAATTTTATTTGTTGAGCACGAGCTCTTCGCTTTCAAACTACAATGACAGATTTTCAAAACCAAATACGTTAGCGTAGCAACTCGTAGCTTCAGCATTTCGGCGTCGTTGCTTGGGAGGCGACGCTCGTTGATTTTTTTTGTGTTTTCCAACTTACGAATCATTTACTTCACTTCTCTCCTTTCTTATTGTGATTGCAGGTACTCTTTTGAGATGAGCAAAAGCAGTAGACTGGAGTATAGTGCTGTTGAAGGTTCTGTAAGTTATCCCCCACCTCCCACCCATTAGTTTTTGTTTCACCACGTAATAACACAAACATCAATCAACCTAGGTGTTCTTATAAACTCTAAGGTTAGTTTTGTTTGTTTGTTTGACACCCACACCCACCTCAACCTTCACATTTAAAAAGAAAAATAAAAAAAAAAATCTCACAGAGGTACGCAACCTCATCTGATTTTCAAACTCCATTGGTAAACCGATCTTTGGAGTCGGTACACACATCCAAACACATAATTGAGTAGAAATCAGATTAGGTAATCATTTATGTGCCTAACTAAGTGGTGCAACAGGCCGATTGTTTGAGTTGATTGGGCCACACCACTTCAATTAAAATCAACTCATCAATTAGTTGCCGTTTAGGTTCAACTCTTAGGGATTTACCAGGCACTCCACATTCTTTTAAGCCTCAAAGGAAAACATCTTCACCTGTGCTTTCAAAACCTGGTGTGCCAACAAAACTTATTTGAAAATACCTAAAGTTGAATCCTAAATGCTACTAAGCAAGATTTGAATCTTAAAATTCACCGCATCAAAAGTAATCATGCTTGAAAACCACTGGTTGTGAGCGCACACACACACATCAATCAATCATTAAGGGCACAACCCAGATAAAGGGCCCATCACATTCCAAAGCACATTTAAACCTAGCCCTAAATAAAACAGAGTAGACGTTGGCCTTAAGGATTCGACTCACTCTTCGGAGCCCAGAATGAGATTATTTTCGATTAGTCTACTTCTACTGTTCAATCTGATGTCTAGCTAGGGGAGCAGAATCAAACAATCACGGCTGGGGGGTACACTAGGAACCGAAGGCGCAAGCTGAAGGAAGAACCTTCTCCCCAATCCCTCCTTCTAACTGGTTGGATGGAATAGACAGAAGCAGATTAAATCGTTTCTCTATCTCAAGATGGGTTTTGGGAGTCTGTAAGTCTTTAGGCTAGCCCACTTAAGGACAGGTTTGATTGCTTGTATTGCAGGGCGCCTTTCTTCCTCCCGCCTCTCATGAATCCTTCCACATATTATACGCATTCTCGCTCTTTCCCTCCTGATTTGAATTATCCTCAATATGACGATTATCCCGACTCATACTATAATCAACCATCAGTTAGTTGGGATAACTTGGATTGGGGATACAGTTCCGGACCACCGTGTTTAGGGTCTAACCCTGAACACTATGATTGTGATTTCTATCCTTCTCAGAGCCACATCGATTATAGATCGTCAACCTTTCATGGACAACCTAATTTGATCTACAATCAAGAAGGATACATTGATTCTTACCCATCCTCTGATTACATTGCCTTTAGGTCATCACAACCTTTTGAACAATCCAAAATGACCTATTATTAGGAAGGGTATAACGAATCTCAATTCGATAACTCCTCTGCACTGATTCCAAACCATTCCAACCCTGAACCAAGTCATTTGGTTCAAGTTAACCAGGTTCAAGATAAGGTTTTGGCTAACTTGAGGAATACCATTCAATCTTTAGAAGTTCAGCCAATACCTTGCATTGAAAGATTTTAGCCCCTGATTGAAATGATTGATGATTTGAACAAGTATTTGTTGGATTGGCTTCAAGATGCTAAGGATAAGAACCTAGGTGAGTTTCTACTTAGGAAGTTAGCAAAATTGAGGATGAGATTTGTGGTTGCTTTAGTTCAGTCGTGGGATGATTCCCAGGATGAACTCCCTTCAAGAGTGCCATTGTCAGAACCCACTTAGGCACCTATTGGGGGGGACACGTGTTACGAGGCTGACCAAACTGAATTAGAGCAACCAATTAAGGATGATCTGATTTCTTCACCTGAGATCCCTGAGCCAGGGTACGAGGAAACGTATGTCTCCATGGATCAGAAAGTGACAGATGATTTTGGGACATACATTAATACGGATTTCGATTTCGTTGATTATGATGGTGAAGATTCAAGTTGAAAAGTCTCACGTGAGTTTACAAAATATGATTTCTGTGAGACGATTGGGCCTAAGGAATCTAATAAATCATTTGATAGCCCAACAACTGAGGAAACTGATCTTATTGGGGCTCACATTACGGATCCAGAATCGCATTTTCTAGAGGATTCAATCAAATGCCCTGATTGTCAGTTACACCCCATTGAGCTTATCGATGATTCTATTTTTGAGATAACTAGACCCAAGTCAATTCTGATTTAGCTACATCTTTTATACTTGGAAATTTCAAATGGGGTGATTACTATGCAAGAGGTCCCGGAATTTGACATTCTGAATGAGGAGGATAAGAGCTGGGAAATTTTGATTTGGGAAGCAAATTCCGGAGGAAATAGAAGACCGAGTCTAAGGTTTCCATTTCATCTGAAACCATCAAACCAGGACCCTTACGACATCTCCTCTGAGGATGTCCAACCCAAGCATACATTCATTGATTATCCTTTGGAGCTTGAATTTTCTGTAACCTGACTTTTTGGTCTTGGGTTGCATCCTCATAAATCGCAGGCTCGACCCTGCTTGCATACTGATTTTAGGTTTTGGGTCAGTTTTATCCAGATCCTTATATATTCTCGATTATGGGGTATGGGTCTGCACCACAATCTGGTCCACATCTGTGGACATCTACTGGAAGGTCAGAGGTTTCTTCTCTTTATTTTGATTCTGACCTGCACCTATGAATTCTTTATTTCTCTTCTTTATATAGTGTGCCTAGCTAAAGGCACTAAATTCAGCATGTATACAGTTCTTTTTAGTTTTTATCTCGGAGTGGACCTGACATTCACGCAATTTAGGTGCTTTCTACTCTATTCCACTCTCTTTTATGTCTTTTTAATACAATGAGGACATTGCATTAGATAGGCATGCGGGGGTAGATATTCATCTCTGAATTAATTCGTCAGCTCCGTAGATTTTTTTATTTTCTTTTATTTATATTAAAAAAAATTGAAATTAGGAAAGAGAACTTGGGTTTAAGAAAATTTTCAATCTTAGGAAATACTACATTATGATTTGAACACAAAAACCCTTCAGGTCTTTGGACTTAATCAGCCTGTGTATCCATTAAAATGTGGATTTGTTTTTCGAGTCCTCACCAATCTAAATTCTATTTTAATTCTAGTAAATAAGTTTGGGTGATAAGTACACGATTTATCAACCCGCCCTCTGATTTGAGGGAATTTTGAGTTTTAAGCATCGACACACTTTCTTTGCACTGACTCATTGTTCGACGATTTTAATGGAAATTGGGTAGCTAATGAACCTTCTAGGGTGATATGGCTAGTAAGTATCATGGGTAACGGCCCATAAGTAGGTTGTCCAGGGCCCAGTCACAGGACCTTTCTCTTTTTTGCTACCTTTAGGTAAATCTTAGACCAGGGAAGCCAACTACTTAAAAAAGAGAAAGAAAGTCAAAAAAGAAAAGAAAAGAAAAAAAAAAGAAAAGGAGAAAAGAAAAAAAGAAATAAGCCACACTTCGCCGCACAAGTATGGCTGGCAAGTTGTCGGTGGTAATAGCTCATCGACCGGTTGTCCAAAACCTAGCTCAGTAAATGCACTGAAAATTCCCAAAACACTTAGGAAGAAGCAGAGAAGTAGAATAAATCGGGGAGATATACACTAGATTCACCCTTATGTTGATCCCGTAAAAATAAAAGTAGGGAGAAAGCTATCAGTTGTAAAGATACACCTTTAGGCAGAATTCTCTTTTTAAGGTCACCTAGAGGCGTAGAAATCCGAAGTTCGTTTTTACTGCTGGTCAACAAGTCTATCACATTCACAATAAGATGCTTAGAACTTAGGGTTCTCATCAAATCTTGGGTGAGTTGAATGGCGGTAGAAAGCCACTCCTAAACCGTAAAACTCGAAAATCCAAAAAAAATTAGAAAAGAAGAAAAAGAGAAAAATAAATTTTTCTTTGAATAAGGTGAGGGCTTGAGGCGGTCTGCATTTTAGTAGATACTCAGGCACTATTGTGTCCTTGAAAGTTTAGATCCTAAGTAAATATTTTCTTAATGATTGAAAATAACTCATGCCCAAATAATCGAATCTGATTCTTTTATAAATGGCATATAATTTTTGCTAGGGACCAGCAAAAGATAGGCATGGGGGTGTGATGTAAACATGTTTACATTGTATAAGATGACTATTTATGCATGTTCTTAAGCATAGAATTGCATTGCATACTATAAATATTGCATAACATGCATCATCTTGCATTTAGATTAGTTTGAATAAAATGGAGGTTAATTGTCTCCTTTTATGTTCAGGGATAGGGCAAACATTTTATCGAGGACTCAGATCGAAGATCCAACCGTACAGATGTGATTAGGGCAATGATTGGAGTTCAACGACTCTAAGATCACCCTAATCAGACATCTGTAGCATCAGATGGAGATCGGGGAACCCTAGAAGATCAAGGACCAAGATGGTGGGAATTTTTACTTCAAATGACAAATCCGACCACACATATGGATTTGGATCGACGATCGCAGCCTAACGACGTGAAAATCGACTCAATCCGACAACCGTGGCACCATCTACATCATCTAGAAGATGGATGGCCAAGATGGTGCCACGTGGCACCATCTCGACCGCCCAATCGACCGCCCTCAACTTCTGAAGATGCTAGCACCCACGAATCTCTGCCATTGGATCAAGATCCAACGGCTGAGATTGCATCCCAAGCGGCACGCTCAACTTCTGAAGCTGCACTTGAAGAGCTGCCTTGACCGTTGGATCTCAATCCAATGGTCCTAATCGCGCCCGCACAAAAACATCTTCGCGACATAAATGTCGCTATAGCGCAGTGGCTGTATGCGCTTACACGAGCGAGCGGCACACGATCGATTCCTCGCAAGCGGTTGCTGGGGCGTAGGCGAGAGGGCTTCGCAATCGCTCGATTACAATCGAGCGGCTGCGGGCGCTCGATAGCGCCCACACGCTATTGCATGCTTGTGCCTCACGCAAGATCGTATGCGTGCGTTGAGCGAGAGGAGGCGAGCGGAGGGCCGAGTTAAGCCGTCCGATCTAAGATCAGCAGAACGTGGGAAGGCGTTGAGTGAGAGGATGCGAGCGAGTGCGCAAGCGGCCGCCCCACTACACCCACGATGGGGCTTTAGCGACGGTTTTATCCATCACTAAAGACCCCTGATTTAATGTTTTTCAAATTAAAATGACTAAATTGCCCTCACTCCTTGCAACTATAAAAGGAGACCCCCTCCGCATAAAATTCTCATCCCTTCCTTCTCTTCTCTCCCTCTCCAAAGTTCAAGAGAAGCTTGTCCCACACCCAGGATGCTTCTCGCAAGATAAAGTCAAATTTTCGTCCCCCTTTCGGAAGCAGATCCTACGATGACGACGATGTGCTGCCCTGTTCCCGTTCTTCTCGCTTCGTCCTCCTTCATCCTGCTCCGTTCCCCGTTGTCCAGGCGTCATCTTGTCTGGCTCGTCCTCCAAGCGACCGTCGAGGAGGATAATTCTCTCTCCATTCCTTTTAATGCTTTCTAAAGTAGATTTACCGCTTTCTAATGTAATCGTTTTCGTATTTCTAGTCATAATGTTTAGTGTAGTGAACAATCGCGTTGTTAATGAATTCCATGTTCATTCTACATCTCTTTTTGGTTTTTGTTTGTAATATTCTCTCTCTCTCTTCTATTTATTGTAAATAGATAGATAGTTTCTAATCAATTATTCTGTTTTGTGACAAATAAAACAAACGCGTATTTTTAAATCAAACGTCCGCCTCCCTAAGTTTGACCCTCGATTTCCATTCCGGTATAAATTTTATTTATTGAACATGAGTTCTTCGCTTTCAAACTACAACGACAGGTTTTCAAAACCAAATACGTTAGCGTAGCAACTCATAGCTTCAACAAGCCTCCTTACCGATCGCAAGCACCTGCCGACGCCTCCATGGTTTGCCTGCAACCACTGCTCGCCACCGGCCTCTCCTCCTCCATCTGGCTGCCACCGGCCACCTCCGGTCATGCCGCTATCACCGTTGTGAGCCTCTCCTCCCGCATGTCTCCTCTGCCCAAACTCATGGCCAGCGAGTCCTCCTTGCACACGCACAAGCCTCCCAACCAAATCCTCTATTTCTACTTGAGTTAGAAATTACTAAAAATGCCATTGTGAAACTTCTTATTCATTATTTATCTTATTATTATATTTAGTTAGATTTGAATGAATATCCCTTCAGTTTATCCGAATTACAGATGATTGCATTTGTTCATGATTAGGATATTGATTACAATGAATAAGGTATCTTTTATTGAAGATTAATCTTTACATTGATTTCCATGGCCAAAATTACTAGTTAACAGAATATTAGGTTGTGGTGATTTTGCATTTAAACACCTACATTTTTTATCAATTGCTTAGAATGATGATTTATATTGAAAAAAAAGTACACAAATTAGCATGCATACCCATTGATTTTCCTGAATAATTGAGGCACCACTCACTAGTACAATAGGTTGATTCCTCCCTGTGGAGACGACTTAACTATTTTTGTGGTTAGATTTTGAGTAACAAATATTTTTGAAACGTAATTTTCTACCACGCAATGAAATATGATGCAACATTTTATGTTAAAATTTTTATCAAAAATGAAGATCTCTCTTTCAAATGGCACCGTTGCCGAGAAGGAAATACACCTATTATTTTTTTAAGGAAATTTATATTATTTTTATGCTATTTCTGAAGCTTTTTTGAATTGCCGACCTTGTTTATGTTTGCGTGCAAAATTAAACGAACTCGATGGGATCTCACGACGGAGGAGATATTTTTGGTGGACCTTGACGCCACCTAGAGGGCAGCAACAGGACTATAAGGACCTTGATTCCACATGTGTAGAAGGAGTATTGGTGACCAAAGATCTGTTTGCTTCTTTTAGATTTAGATTAGGCTAGATAGACATTAGATATTTAAATTTGTCGTGTGCACCCTTGTTGGGCATTTTTCGGAATGTGTTCCCAGTGCTTTTTATTTCTTATCGCTCTTGTATGCGGGAGCATCTTTTCGAGAGCATGTTCCCATTTTATTTAGATTATAGGTTTATTTGAATTATTTGAACTGCATATTAGTTAGTTAGTTAGATTCAATTTGTTTGCTATTATTAAAAAAAGAATAATAAATAAAATAAATAAATAAATATTCAAACTGCCTGCTAGAAGCTGCATATCAATAGGGTGACCATCTAGGATTGAATGAGTAGCATCTAGTCTATATTTCTGCATTGCAGACATCTTGCACAAAAAAAGCTAAAGGTATGTCTTCTCTTTATCATCAAATACCTATCATGCATCTGCATTTGACGTAAATTCAAGACCACTAAAGTGTTTGAATGTAATTAAGTCAGTGGTCACTTTAAGAAATTGGGACTGTTAAGAGGTTGGACATTAAAATCAGTGACTTGAAATTGTGTGCAAAAGGATTTGATTGTGAGATTTTAAAATACAAAATGTGAACATGTGTTGCACACCTGAGACACTATGCACATCACACATAAGCTCACAAAATAAATTTCTACCTCTCCTCTTTTGCACCACAAGGGAAGTTAGTCGAAAATCAACAAGCCTATCCACCAAGTTACTTTGGTTCCTCGTGAATGGACTCGATTCGAGGCTTCCATCCCTTGCGAGTAGGTTGTAGGCACCAATGAAGGCTGGCCTAGGAAGTGTATTTCTTGCAAAACTTATTTAGCCACCAACTGAACACTTAATTCTAAAACCTAGAATCTACTAAAAACAAATCCCACTGTATTTGCATTTGTTTTGATAGTGGTAGAACTCTCTAGAAAGTTTCTGCTTTTGTTCTGATTTCTTCTAAGTCCTAAGAGAGTTTAACTTGTTTGACTTAAATGGACTATCCTTACTCCTATCATTTTAACCAGGATCCTATGCCTCGAGCATATCCATCCTTTGATGGGTACAATGACAATTCATGGGATCAATCATATTCCTATCATGGGAGTACTGGTCTGATAACTCCTACTTTTGAGCAGAGCCCAGGAGTAGAATTTTCCAGTTTGCAAACATCCAACCCTCACCCTTCATGATTTTCCTTATCGAGGTTGGATCAATACCCCTAGGCAACCAGAGCCTGAGATTGACTATCCCCCCCAATCTGATAATAGTAGTCTCTCCTCTTTTATGATAGAAATGCAAAAACAACAAAAAGAATAGATGAAGTCTACGGGAGAGATGTTGAGGAATAGTCCACGACTGAATGAGGAAATTAGTCAACTTAGCTACCTTCCTACTATTGATTCTGATCCTTACCCGTACAATCGCGATCATCAAAATAATTATGAGGAAACCAATGATAATAGGGATCCTGTTTTGAGTAATTATCACTCAAACTCTCCCCATGAGACATGGCCACTAGAGGAGAATGACCCTAGTGATTATCCACCTGAGATATATTGGAGTGAAAAGGAAGGGAAGATGGTACCATCTGAGGACCTTGACTTGGTTCATAGTATTTTTCTTACCCTTGATGACCCAAGTCAAGGTCATGCTAGTCATATCACTTCCCTGATTGATCATGTGGTGGAAACCCATTCTACCCTTAGTGATCCTAATCCTGATCCTCCACCTAGGGAGCCAACACCTCCCATGCAACATCCTGAGGATTTACATATACCTAATGTAGGTAACCCTAAGGGAATGGAGGATGAATTGGATCACTTTTGGCCTCAGGGATACAAAGAGTCTATTCTAGAGGAGGAGGATGGTCCAATGGAGGAACACGGGCTTAGAGTTTGGAGTGAATCATAAGGGTATTATGTGTTATTCAAGGACTTACCCCCTGAGGATATAAATAATTTGGTAAAATCTGGATTCCTCCCTTCTTTTTATTTTGAGAGTCATCCTCTACAAAACCAGGAGTTGATATTGGAGGATGAACACAATAGTGAGAAGCCTAGGAGAGATTCTCAGGGAAAATACACATCAATTGAGGATTTATGCCCTAAGAAGAATAAAGAATTGAGTGATATAGGCTTACTCCAAAACATTAAGACTGATCCTCCTTCAGAAATAATTGAGGTTACTGATCCAACTCCTCTCTTTACTGGTGAATCACATAAACACCTTGACAAAAAATCAAGTGAACCAAAAGAATTCGGGGATGAAATTAATGAAAAAGATTCTGTTTCTTCGACCCTGCCATCAAAGGAATTTGATTTGGAGTCCACAATTGATTCACATATACTGGAAGGTGAAAATATGACTTCGATCATTAATGATAGGAAGGGTGATGTGAATTTTTCTACAGCTATTAGGGAGAATAATACAGAATCTAAATTGTTCGACTTGACACAAAGTAAACCTTCCTTAGACTTAACATTACCGCCCAACACCACAAACAACCCTTACACTCCCTAACCAATCCTTGGCTCAGGTCTCTACTCACGTGCATTCTTTCTGGGGAGAATATCAGGCTAGTACATCCTCGGGTAGAATGGCAAGTGTGGATTGATGCTTGTACATTTAGTCTCACCATTCAAGGGTTTGAAATAATTATGATCATATCTTTTAAAACCCTTCCTGCTTTAGAGGACCCTTGTTATCCTCTACTCATATTTCAAGAGGTCCCTTCTTCTTTTACTCTTTTTCCTAGACCTCTCCAGGTAGCTTGCGAGATTGTTTGATAACATGTCTTCTGGCGAGCATTTGGAATCACGTTGCATCACCAGCTCGCCAACATCCGTGGCTACCTGTTTTCTAGGCCTACGTTGCTACACATATTTTTAGGGCCTAGCTCTTTCTGTTTGGAACTAGACTTACAGGTTCGCTATAAATCTAGCTGCCAACAAAAAATGCAGCACTTGTTGGGGGGCAACCCAACGTCCAGAATAATGCCTTATTAGGTGATTTCTTTCCTTTCTCCCCCTGTTTTAATTTTACAATGAGGAAATTATAGGATTTAGGCATGGGGGGTGCATGATGGGAACACCATCATGAGGCATAACTAGCTCATTTTGATCTGATTCAGCTAGTAAATGCTCCTACATAACCACCAGAGAGCCATAATTCACTGTAAATCCATTCTGAGGGAAAGACAAGAAAATGGGTTAAAATTATAATTTTACCATCATATCTTGAATGCAGTACAACCATGGGTTTTCTTAGGGGTTAATTAAGGGTCAAATGGTCCTAAAAGGCTAACAAGTGGATTAGAACAGACAGAAAAGGGTTTTTGCGTGTTTTGAGAATTAATGACTTCTGAAACCCTAAAAACAGACCTACTTAATTAGTTGAGGTTCTGATCAAGATAAAATTCACCTAAACTCTCTAAAATTCGTAGAAAAATATTCTCTAGGTTTTGGTACACTCAATTTGACCATCAGAATCCGTCTTGACCCAAAATAGAGTCTCAGACTAACATTTGCCCTAATTTAGGCTTTTACATAAATTATCCACTAAAACTTAGTCAAAACCTAAATCTAACTTCACCATTGAATTCCTTGGGTCCAAATTAGATTTTTACCAAAATTTGGACCTAATCTGAGATCATCCTGACCTAGTTTGCAATTTAGTCTAGTTTGAGTCTTTTCTCTCACACACATGCCCCTAACTTTTGAAATCCTTACAAAAAGGCCCCTATCTTTGTCGTTACTCTTTGCAAATAGGTCCCTCCACCACTATCACAGAGGAATCCTTCTCTAGCAACCTTTGATTGAAGAGACTCCTCTGTTCAATCAATTCCTTCCAAAATTGGAAGAGAGATTCTTTGAGGAGTCCTCTTCCCTCTAAATCTGTCCATGAGCTCCATAACCTTCCCAATCTCTCATGCGAACGCATGAGAGATTTAGGTTTCCTACTCCGATGACAATTCCTAGCTTGAAAGCCTGGCTTCCAAGCATAAAACCCCCTCCTGAGCCCTATTAAAAGATCCCCAGGGCACGGTTGTGCTCTTAAGCTTGAATTCCGGTTGAAAACCCTCCCCATCCTCTCTCCTCTTCGGCCGTGAAGCTCCACAAGCTCTGGCGACCCCTCCTGACCTCCTTCGTCATCCGTTCACAAAACCATGGCTGGATTATCTTTCTCTCTCTCGTCTGCTCTTGGCCATACCAGCAGGAGCCCTTCTACCTCCGTCGTCACCGTTCCCATCATCGGAGCACCTTCTTCCCCAGCTTCGGCCTACCAACACCAATGTTGTTCTCCCCTATTCATCCATTTAGATTAGGTTAGATTAGCTAATTTAGATCCTTAGGTTATTTTTATACCCTCAAAACCCAAAAATATCCCGTCGACATCGTCAACCACCCTCATCTTCCCCGTCTTTGGCAACCCCTCCGACAAGGCAGCTCCACTCCTACAGAACTCCATCTGCCTTGCCGACCACCTCACAACCTCCGCTGTGCCCCACTCATCAAAACCCCAATTCTATTTTTCCCTATTACACCCTTAGCCACTATGTCGAACACCACGCCCTCCGCACCAATAGTCCGAGGTCGTCAAACCTCCTCACTCCACCAATCATCTCCGCACCATCACTGTTATGTTTGTCGTCGTCCGATGATGCTTCCTGAGCACTTTAACACGATCGAAAGGCCTTATTCTTGGTTTTCAGGTAGTAAGTCATCGCCGCCATTGGCGAAGCTTCGAGTGAAGCTTGAAGCCTTGCTCCAGGCATCGCGAGCCCCAGGTGAAGTCCCAGGCACTGCGGCTTTGTTCAAGGAATGCGCCTGGGACTCCAATTGGAGGGAATACCCCCAGCAGCAAGTGCAATCAGACAGAGAGACTCTGCTACTACACTGCGCAAATAAAGGGTGTAACTTTAGTCCCACCTCGGAAGCTGACAAGGACGCTCACCTGCATAAATTGAAAAATTCGCATAGGCTGTTCGCCTCAACACGCACAGGGGGTGAGGTCCCCTCACACGCCCTCACGCGCCTCGCCTGCGACACCTTACATGCAGGTTTGGCCGACCCGACAACCTACTTAACCTAAGCACTCAGCTACGACCCACACCTGCACCCCTGGACCCGAGTGCACTCTAGGTCTGAAAATCCGATAACCCGGTATTGTTGGAGACTCTGGGAAAGCATGACCCAAGGAGAGAAAGGAGAGTTTGCGTAGGGTAGGGAAGGGTTTTGCTCTTTGAGAAGTTGGCTAACACTTAGCCAAAATCTGAAGACCCTTTCCCTTGTGCTTGAAGAAGAGAAGTCAAGGCAGAAGAAGAAGAGGCACACAGAAGAATTGAAAGAAGAATAAGGCCGTTAAGAAGAGAAGGAGAAGGAAAGAGAGAAAGCAGAGAAAGAAGAAGAAACAAAGAAGAAGGCACTGTAGCAGTTGAACATTTAAGGCGTCTGATCTCCAAAGGAGACATAAGATTACTGTACCATTTGAGCTACTGTGAGGATATTTGATTGATTTGGTCCAAATTACTGTGGCATTATTGATTACCTTAGTATACATATAACTATACTAAATAATTGGTGATCTAAATCACCATTATTTTGTTATAGATCTCTTTTTATCATGTCAAATTCTTGTTATACTCATGTTCTATATTGATTATCATTTTTTAGTAATTTATTTGGCTTAAATCATATGCTCAATTACATTTTATTTGAGATTAGTGTGTGAATTCCTACTTGCTCCCTATGTTCGACCTCGGACTTCAAATTCGAGTACTAAATATTATCTATTTTTCATGAGGTTTCGACTATACTACAACACAATGATTTAAAACCTGATTTTAAGCGGACAACAGTGCATTTTGCATTTTTAGGCAGTATTCATGCATTTAGGTTAGGTGCATTAAAAAAATTTCTCTCTTTTCTTGAGATGAATTGGTTAGCCCTAGCAGAAAATTTTTATCAAGGAGGTGTCAATAAAGATTTTCTTCTTAAATTATTTCCTAAATTTAGAATCCAGTATAGTTACATCACTTGCACGTAGACTGGGTAACGGATCTTTGTAGAAAATCAATAAGCATTTTTACTCTGCTAAACCCTTGGACAATTAATAGGGAGTCAGGCATACTATCTTCTATTAGATCCACCTAATATTTGTGAGAAGAAAGTAGAGAGACTATAGGTGCACTAAGTCTAGTGCAAGGACTCTTAAGTTTTAGATAATAAGGTGATGATACCTCAGAGTTAGGCATAGTTTTCGCTCTTTATTCTTGTGTACAAACATTGTGTGAATTCCTGAGAGTCACCAAATAAGACAGATACACAGAGATTGAGTCATAATAAAACTATGATTATGGTGGATGGTTATGATTATCCTTCATAGAGTCCTCAGCTGAAGGAGGGTAGTGTTGTCAAAGGTCAAAAATATGCTTATCCTATCCATCCTTTCCCAGTGCCGATAGTAGGCACTTCCACCAAATAAGCCACACAATATCCTCTTGACCATCATCATCCCTAATAATGCCTCATGTACAAAAGTCTGCTTCATGTTGTGTTAAGTTATGAAAAAGAGAAAAAAACAAAAAAGGAAAAAAAATAGAAAAAGAAAAGAGAAAGAAGGAAAGAAATATATAAGAAAAAAAAAGAATAAAAAAATGTGTTCGAGTTATAGTTGTCTTAGGTGTCAATTCTATCAGGTATCCATGTCATTGAGGCAACAAAAACACTCGTTGCGATCCACCAAATATGACCCATACCTACTTTTTTGTATTTCTGATCTCTCGAATACTAACTGAGAACATCTAACTTAGTTGTAGGGTTATTAGGTCTTTAGTTGAAGTGTGAATGTCATGTGAGGCCACCAAACATTGAGTGCATTTACAAAATCTGGAAAAGATATATGATCTTAGAAAAGAAAGACGAAAAAGAAAAAGAAAAGAGAGAACAAGTGAGCGCAAAGGAACATCAAGAGAGCATAGTTTTGTTTAGCCTCTCTCTGTGTTGACTCATTTAATAGTCTAGAGATTTAGAGTCTGCAGTACTAAACTACATGTAGCACCAAATGAGTATGAGCCACCAAATACAAATCCATTTAACTCAGTATCTCCTACCTAAGCCAAAAATCAGTGGTTAAACTACAGATTATTTTCTGCTTTATCCCCATGGGAAGAAGTTGTATATCCTAATAAAATGTTTACCAAGGGTTAAGTACGAACTGTAAATGTATGCTAGTGTTTCCCTTAGATCCATTACATAGGTTACTATCACTTTACATTTGTCTAGATCTTGAAATTTTTGGAACAAGGAAAGAAGAAACCTTTTGGTCACTTCCATCATTTTGCACTTTTGCTAGGGACTAGCAAAACTTAAGCATGGGGTTATTTGATGAGTCCAATTTATTGGACTAATTTTTAGCCTAAGTTGATTAGTTCCTACATTTTAAAGTATATTAATATTTGCATTTGATTATAAAATAAATGCATGCATTATAATTTATATTTGTAAAGTTTATCTAATATTATAAATAATTATATTCATTGCAGGAATCAAGCGCACCCAAATCTCATTTTTAAGACGTCCAGAGCTTACTCTGGACATCTGATGATGTTGAAATATGCATTGCATCTTTCTCACAAAGATTCCCCTCTACGCACAACATTGCCTCCGAAGCCACTGCCTCTCTACTACAATTAAGTTGTTGGAGAAGGTCGAGTCCTCCAGAAATGCAACAGATCAGAGGAGAGTTGTTACGACTCGGTTCCCGAATCCCTACCTGACACGAGACCGAACCGACTCGACTGATCCCAAGACCCAGTCGTCCAACGAGGAAGTAACCAAAAAGCAGTAAAATAAACCCAATTCACCATGCAAGCAACTAACAGTAACAAAAGTATAGCAGTAAAGAAGTAAACTACTACAGTACACACCACCACAACAGTAGAAAAATTTAAACAGGTACAGGAATATAAAGTTTACAATAAACGAGTACAGAAGTGTAACAACTACTTACTACAACAGGAATGGAATACAACAGAAAACTACCACTACTGGGCTCTATTGGGCCTAGCACCCTCTGCAGCCATAGGCTCTGGCTGCTCAACACCTAGCCTTGAAAAAGGTTACGAGTACAAAACGTCAACGAACGTTGAGTAGAGTGGCAACCAGCTAACTAAACAGTAAAGGTGGATAGGTAGCTATTGTTTTTCAATTTCTTTCTTTCTTTAACTAATTATTCTTTCTCTCATCACTTGGTTTATTTATCAGGTCTCTTTCTCGATCTCAAATGTTCCTCGTGGGAACGATCTTGATTGCAGTCTTTTCCGAAGAGTAGAAGTAGCACGTGGTGCTCTCCTGGCCGAGAGAGTCCCCCGTGGTGGTCCTACACTCAGTCAACCACCCCAGGGCCACTAACAGACGTAACGATGACTACGGCATGTGCGATAAATGCATGGGTAACTACCCCGCACTGGCACGTGGTCAGTCATTTCCATTAATGGGTGCGCCCAAAGCACAGCACGAAACTACTATAGGGCATATCCCTCTCAGTAATAGGGGCCTAGCCCCTAATAACCAAACAAGGGTCTCGCCCCTCCACAGTCCGCACACCCTCGCCTGACTACCCTAGTTTGCCTAATGGGCCTAACAAGTCAGTATAGGGTGGCTAGCTGAACCCTGGGCCCTGTGGGGTGGCTAACTCTCTCCCTACACTAGTAGCTCTCCCTGGTACTGTGTACACGAGGACCAGAAAGTCGATACAAAGCGGCCAATCCTAACCCCAGGTCCCAACCCTAGGGCAGATAGCTCCGTGCTACACTAAGCAGGGGGACAGTTGCTCTCCTTGGTACTCCGTACTCAAGGGTCAGCTCACTTCCACATTCACATTTCCAGTTCCAATCCATTTATTTCCAGGAGCTCTACTCCTAATTCCCCGTAGGGTTAATGCTCATGTTTCTCAAGCCAAGCCATACAAGATTTCATCATTTCTATTTCCATTTCTCAGGTTCTACACATGTAGCATGCAACTTTACTATTCACATTCCAGGTTTATTCGTAGGTAGCTCGTGTTTCCAACATTCAATCTTCCATTTCCAATTCATATATAGACAGCTCATATTTATTTGTAAACAATAAGAATTTACATGCAACAGTTGCTAACAATAGTACTTACATTTCGCAGGCTGCTGTTATTCATTTACAGGCAATTGTTATTATTCCATTTACTTATCCAAGACTGCAATTCATACATTCCATACAGCTATTCTAGTGTTTCTAGTCCTAGGATTCATGCCATACCCTAGGATCTAACATTCATTCCAAATATGCATTCATGTTGGTAATTAAACTAGGGGAAGCCACTCTACCAGTAAACTCAGGAGTAATAGGGGCTTGATCGGTAGGTCCACGTGCCTCAGCAAACCCTAAATTCGCAATGGAACGAGGTCCTATTATAAGGATCAATCATAAGAAACCACTCAGAACAGGATAAAAAGATTCCAACAAGTAGAGGAACTTATACGAAGAACAACGGAATCTTAATTGTAGAAATCGGACCTCAAACGAATCCTAAACGGGTCAAAATAGAAATTCTGATTCATATCAGACGTCTGGAACACCTTCCAGACGTCTTAAAAAAGTCCAAAACCATACCTCAACTCTGCGCTACTCCTCAGACGTCCAAGGACTCTGCTGAACCGTCTGGACATAGTTCCGGACATCCGACCACCTCTCCAGATGTCTGGAGATGCTTCTCGCCATCTGGTGCCTCGCCCAGACGTCTGAACTGCGTGGGAGGACATGTCCCGTGCCTTCCCGAAGCGAATCCTGCACGCGCGATGCAAATATCCTCAATATGGCATGAAAAAGTGCCTCGGCAGAACGGCCTCCATGGCCGTATCCGCAAAGGGAGGTGTACGTCGTGGGATTTACCTCTCAGTCGTTTGGAGCCTCCTCCAAACGTCGTCTACGTCATCTGGATGTAGATCTAGATGTCTGATTCTTGGAAAATCCCAAAACTAGCGACTACCTTCGCCTTTTCGCGCCGCGCACGACCACGCCGCGCCCACTCGACCGCTGCTCTAGCTGCAGCAGTGTCGAGGAGGACCTCCCCGATGCACCCTCTACATTGCGCACGCCCGATCGGTCGTGAGCTCTCCGGCGAAATCCCTCACGAGCTCGCACGCTCTCCTCTCTTCCCCTCGCTGCTCCTCTCCTCCCATGCCGCTCACTCTCGCTGCTCGCTACTCGCTGCCTGCTGCTCTCGCTGGAGGAAGGAGAAGGGTGGATGGAAGTGGGGTGGTGTGAGGGAGAGGAGGCGGGTTTATAATGGTGAGGTTTTAGGGTTTTCGCTGGGAGCTGAAGAGAGAGAGAAGATAGATGAAAATGAGGGGTACTGTCTACACGCAGCACGCGCGCAGACGCAAATTCGTACCCAAGATTTTCAATTTTCAGACGTCTCGGAATGAGTCCAGACGTCTTACAAGACTGATGAGAGCCTCATCATGAGCCATAACTAGCTCATTTTGACCTAATAAAGAGAATAAAAGCTCCTACATAACTTAGAAGAGGGCTTAATTGAAGGAATAGGTGTTTTGAGAAGAAAACATGAAATAAAGGTTAAAGCTACAATTTTACCATTGCAGTACATAAACGAGATTTCTCAGAGAAAAAACATAGGTCAAATTGTCTAAATAAGATAACAAGTGGGTTGATGCAATCAGAAATAGGTTCATGTGCAATCTAGGAATTAAATGACATCATGTAACCTTAAAACAGACCTGCTTAATTCAACAAGGTTCTGGTCAGGATAAAAATCAAGTAAACCCTCTAAAATTCATGAAAAAAATATCCCCTAGGGTTTATAACATTCAATTTGGCCTTTCGAACCTAGTTTGACCTAGATTAGGGTCCTAGCTTATCAATTAACCTAATTTGGGTTTTTAAGCAAAATTTACATTCAAAGTGGTCAAACCTAAAATCCAACTTCACCATTAGATTCCTTAGGTCCAAATTAGGTTACCAAAATTTGGACCTAAGGGGAGGTCATCTTGACCTACTTTGCAAATTAGTACACCCAATTACATTTTGACCCTTATCTTTTGAAAACCATCACATAAACCCCCCTAACTTGCTCGCCAACCTTACAATTAGGTCCCTCCGCCATTAATTTGGAGGAATCCTTCTCCGGTGAGGAAGGGAGGGGGGATACTCTCTGATCCCTCAGAGATCTCCTAGAATTGGATGGGAGATTCTCTGAGGAATCCCCTTCCATCTGAGCCCGATCACAATCTCTGATTCCTGTCTAATATCTTATGCGAACGCACGAAAGATTTGGGATCCCAACCACCTTCCTTCTCTAGTGAGACGACGGTGGATGAAGGCTTGCCCTCCATGCACCAGAAGCTCTGCCAACACTTATAAAAGGATCCCCGACCCTCTGCAATTGTCTCAGACTTCTTTTGGCCGTAGAACCCTCCAAACTTCATCTCTCCTCTCTTCGGCCAAGAAACCTGCAAGCTCCGGCGATTACCTCTCCTTCTTCTCGTCGCTTTGCTGCCATACTAGCAACAGAGTCCACTCCACCTCATCCTCCTGCGTCGCACCGCACCAAGCGCAAGCCTCCCTGACCTCCTCGTCGCCGTTATCTCCCTCAAGGTTGTCTTCTCCGACGACGGCATAAATGAGCCATCTAACTCCGCTGCCCCCTTTCACTCCCAACAATCCAGATAAGTTCCCCATCTTCCACTCTTTCATTTCCCTCACTTTATTTCACACAACCACCCCTCGACCGTCACTGCCCACCACCACCTTCCTCATCTCCGGCCACCCTCCGGTGAGACACTCCTGTCACTCCGCAGCCCCACACGTATAACCTCCTCCTCACCTCACTGAATATCCTCCACTCATCCACAGACCCTCTACACCGCCACAACAGCCCCCCGATCACACCCATCCGTCTGGCCACAGAGAGACCTAGGCACGCACGCCTAGGCCACCCCGTGGCCTGCCACCTAGCGCCTCACCTTCACCGTGATATGGTGAAGGTCCCCCTGTGATCTAATTGAGCCACAAGGCCCTTTTTGTGTCAGGCAAGTTTCAAGCTCCGGTCGCCATTAGCGGTGACTCGAGGAAGCTGCTTGCTTGCTCCAGGTTGCGAGACTTCAGGGTTCTAGATGCAGCAAACTTGGGAAGGTCGTGCGAATCCAGTCATCCCAGCAAGTGACACCGAGGGACCAGCAGTTGTGGCAATTGGAGGCACGATCTGCTGCGGGCGCGCGAGAAAGAGCGGTGGGCATTAGTCCCACCTCGGTAAGCTATAAAGCGCGTGAGTCCTTTAAATTGAATTTGTGTTATTGCCATGTTGCCTCCGATTACACTTGGGGTGAGGTCCCTCACCTAAACACCATGCCTCGTCCGTGAGCTCATCACACGGATCTGGCGTGACCCGACCCGACACCATCTTGAGCACTCCTCGTGCACTACACCCACTCCGGTGCGCCTGGACCCAGGCATGCGACCTGACCCATTTACCCAGCTCTGGGAGAGCGTGCTGAAGAGTGATATACACAGAGAGAGAGAGACACGGGTGTGGGTAGAGGGGTAGGTTTTGCTCCTCTTTGGTTTGTGCAGGGAAGGCAGAAGGGAGAAGTCAAGCTGACACTTAGCCGTGGCAAGCAAAGGAAAAGAAGAAGGAAGGAGGCTCCGCAGAGGGAAAAGAAAGGCAAGGCAGAAAAGAAGCGAAGCCAAAGGGAAGTAGAACCAAGGAAGGAAGAAGAAAAAGAGAAAGCAGAACCAAGGGGAAGGAGACCCGCAAAGAAATAAAGAAAAGTAAAGACAAGCAGAAGAAGAAGAAGAAGAGAAGCTGAAAGCAGAGGGAAGAAGTGAAGAAAAAAAAGAGAAGAGGAACTGAAGGAGGAAGAAGAAAGAGATCAAGGGGCAGACAAAGAAGCAAGAAAGCGAAGAAAAAGAAGAGGAACAGAAGCAAAGCAAGGGTCGAGAAGAAAAGGAGCTGAAGCAGAGCAAAGTCTAGGAAATACTTTAAGACGTCTGATATTGCATCAGACATCCATTTTTTTTCTTGAGCAATTTCTTTCTATATCACTCTCATTGAACTAGTCATTTCTTCTTATTTAAAAAGTTGTGTTCTCAAGTTTTGGAATACTTAGATTGCTCCCTGTGTTCGACCTCGGATACTGTGATTTTCGAGATATAAATCTTTATTTGTTTTCGCGGAAAGTTCGTCTATATTACAACGCAATATTTGTTAAAACACGATCTAGCCGCGTCAACAAAGACGTCTAACCCTCAGTCCAGACATCTTAGCAGACGTCTGGCCTAAAGTCCGGACGTCTTAAAAAGGCTTACCAGCACGGGTCTTAACAACATAATAAACTCAAAGGAAGTTTCGTCCCCGAAACTTGAGCTAGCTAGGGTGTGGAAAAAAAACAACATACGCATAACAAACTCAAAGAGGATCAAAGTCGGTCTGAAAAGACGTACCCTCAAAGAGCTCCGAATACTGCTCTCGCTTCGCCACCTCAGGCTCCCAGGTAGCCTCCTCGTACCACTGGCTCCTCCACAAGACCTTCACCAGGGGTACCTGCTTTCGTCTCAGACTCCAGATGGCTCTATTTAGTATCTGCACCGGCCGCTCGGGGTAGGTCAAGTCGTCACCCACCTCGACGCTCTCATGGCTTAGAACGTGACTGGGATTGGCAACGTACTTCCTGAGGTTGGACATGTGGAACACGTCGTGCACACCAGAAAGCTGGGGAGGAAGGGCAAGCCTGTAAGCAACAGGTCCAACCCACTCTAGGACCTCAAAGGGTCCCACAAACCTCAACGTGAGCTTCTCTCTACCCCAAACCGCTGCAGGACCTTCATGGACGAAACGCGAAGGAAGACGTGATCCCCAACCTCAAACTGCACCTCTCTGCGTTTTCGATCTACATAGCTCTTTTGCCTACTCCTGATAGTGCGGAGTTGCCTGTGAATCTGCTCTATCACCTCCTGACTCTGCCAGATCAACCTGGGGCCAACCTCCCACTTGGTCCCCACCTCAACCCAACTCAAGGGTGCAGTACACCTCCGTTCGTACAGAGCCTCGTAGGGTGCCATGCCGATGCTCGAGTGATAGCTGATATTATATGCAAACTCCACCAGGGGCAAGTGCTCCTCCAAAGAGACCCTCTAGTCCAGTACACAGGCACGTAAAAGGTCCTCAAGCATCTGTATCGTGCGCTCTGACTGTTCGTCCGTCTGGGGGTGGTATGCTGTACTGAACCTCAACCGTGTCCCCAAGGCTTGCTGAAACTCAGCCCAAAACTGGGATGTGAAGCGGGTATCCCGATCCGATACAATCTCCCATGAAACTCCATGCAGGTGTACCACGTCGCGGATATACCTCTCTGCCAACTGGGCTGGTCCCAAAGTGACTCAGATCGGCAAGAAACGTGCCGTCTTCGTCAATTTGTCTACAATCACCTAGACCGCGTCGTGCCCTCGCTGGGTAATGGGCAAGCCCACCACCAAGTCCATGGTGATGCTCTCCCACTTCCACTCTGGCACTGGAAGTGGCTGCAACAGCCCTACAGCCTCTGATGCTCGGCCTTCACCTGCTGGCACACTAAACATTGCTGTACGAATTCACCTACATCCTACTTCATTCCCTTCCACCAAAAGTCACGTCTCAGATCATGATACATCTTGGTGTTCCCGAGATGTATGGTGAACCTGGAACCATATGCCTCAGTCAGGAGCTCTCTCAACAGCTCCTTGTCCCTGTGAACACACAAACGCCCCCTCATGCGTAGCACCTCATCTGTAAAGGAGAAGTCTCCAGGGTCCCCTGATAGTACTCTGTCACGTAATGACTACAACTACGGATCGGCCATCTGTCATGTGATGATGCGGTCTATCAGCTCTGGCCTAGTATGTCGTGTCACAGTCAGTACCCCACAGTGCCCCAGTAACTCTAGGGGTCGCCAACTGCCCATTTCCTCCATGAGTCTCCAACTCTGTGCCTGTAAACTGGCCAAGTGGGCGGGTGCCTTCTGGCTCAAGGCGTTAGCCACCACGTTGGCCTTCCCCGAATGGTAGGAAATGCTACAATCATAATCCTGCAAGAGCTCTAACCAACGTCTCTGTCTCATGTTAAGCTCCTTCTAATCAAACAAGTATCTGAGGCTCTTATGATCTATGAAAATCTCAAAAGTCTCGCCGTACTAGTGCCTCCAAGTCTTCAGCGCGAAGACGACAGCTGCCAGCTCCAGGTCGTGGGTAGGGTAGCTATGCTCATGGGGCTTCAGTTGTCGCAAAGCGTAAACAACAACGTGACCCCGCTGCATGAGCACACCCCTGAACCCCTGCAAAGAGGCTTTCGTGTACACAACGAACCCGCCACTGCTGTCTGGGATGGTGAGCACGGGAGCCAAAGTCAGCCTCTCCTTCAGTTCCTGAAAACACGCCTCACAAGAGTCTGTCCAAGAAAAGGGCACGTCCTTCTAGGTCAGCTGTCTCATAGGACGTGCAATATGCGATAAACCTCTGATAAACCGCCGTAGTAGCCTACCAGTCCCAAGAAACTACGAATCTCTATCACTGTACGCGGTCTCTCCTACCTGAGCACTGCCTCAACCTTGGCTGGGTCCACAGCCAAGACATCCCCGGAGATCACGTGACCCAAGAAGGTCACCTCCCTCAACCAGAACTTGCACTTGCTACATTTGGCGTACAGCCTACGTCATTTCAATGTGTCCAAAACCATCTGCAAGTGTTGTCTGTGCTGCGCCTGATCTGGCGAGTAGATGAGCACATCATCAATAAATACCACCATGAACTGATCCAGATACGGTCTAAACACCCGATTCATCAAATCCATGAAGGCAGCGGGAGCGTTGGTCAGCCCAAATGGCATGACCAAAAACTCGTAGTGTCCGTATCGGGTGCGAAAAGCTATCTTGGAGACATCGGTCTCCTTGATCCTCAACTGGTGGTAGCTAGACCTCAAGTCTATCTTGGAGAATACCGTGGCACCTCGCAACTGGTCAAACAAGTCATCAATCTTCGGCAGCGGATACTTGTTCTTGATGGTGACCCTATTCAGCTGTTTGTAGTCCACACAAAGGCGTAGGGTACTATCCTTCTTCTTCACAAACAATACCGGGGCTCCCCACGGAGATGCACTAGGCCTCACAAAGCCCTTCTCCAGAAGGTCCTGCAACTGGGACTTGAGCTCTCGTAGCTCAAGTGGTGCCATCCTGTAAGGCGTGTAGAAATGGGGCTGGTCCCCAGTACCAGTGAGATCTCAAACTTGATCTCACACTCGGGCAGTAGTCCTGGCAACTCATCTGGGAACACGTTGGAGTACTCTCTAACCACCGGGATACTCTGAAAGTCTGCCACAGGGCTAGGCTCCGCCACCACACAAGCCAGGAAGCCCTCATACCCCTGGCCCAAAAGTCTCGCCGCCCGAAGTGCAGAAATGGACCTGAAGCCTCCGTCCACTGGCTGTCCGTGAAACTCGAAAGAAGGAAACTTCAGTATGGAGAAGACGTTCTTCCTCTCAAAAAAATCCACCAAGGCATGGTAAGCAGACAGCCAGTCCATCCCCAAAATCACGATAAAGTTCTCCATCGATATCATAATCAGATCAGCAGAGAGGCTGTGTCCCCCAAAACTGACCTCACAACCTGTGTAAACCTCCTCAGCTACAAACAGCTGACCACCCGGACCTCTGATCACAAATGGATCCTCTAACAACACACAATCCTGCCCCAAACTAATAGCAAAACTAGCAGCGACAAACGAGTGCGTGGCACCGAAATCAAAAAGTGTGTAAACTAGTCTGCCGGAAACTATAACCATACCTGCCACCACTAATCCTGAAGCTCTGGCATCTCTGTGTGTCAGGGCATTGATACGCCCTTCAGCCTTAGGTGAGGACGAAGCAGCCACACTCTGCGTCAGACGAGCAGCCACTGGCTGGTACCCTCCCCGCGACTGCTGTCCTCCCCCACGTTCCTGGGAACCTCGACCTCCTACTCGTCCTCCAGTGCTCAGCATGAGGAGCATCTGCTGACCTCCAGCCCTAGACAGGCAGTCCCTCCTGATGTGGCCCGGCTGGCCACACTGGTAGCAAAGGGGAACTCGACTCTCGCCCTCAGTAGGTCCCTGCTGACGGCTGGGCGGGGGTCCGATGCTGGTAGTTGGCCCCTGTCGGGGGCCCCTAAAGGCCACTGATGGCTCTGCAAAGCGTGACGACTCTCTTGCGGGCACCACGTGCCTCCTCTCTCGCCGGCCTTGTGAGTAGTCTGGCTGGTAGGGCCTCTTCCGTCCGCTGTCAATGTCATGTGCAGACGGGTTGGTCTCCTCATATGTCATAGCTACCTCCACCACCCTCGAGAACGTAGGCAGCTTCAGGGGTTTGACATACCCCCGAATAAAAGGCTGGAGCCCCTTGGTGAACCTCCAAAGGCGCTCCTCCTCGGTAGCCATAGTTGTCGCAGCGAAACAGGACAACTCCAGGAAATGCGTGCGATACGCGCTCACGGTCATCGTCCCCCAACGAACAGTGCGGAACTCCCGCCTCCTCTGGTCCTACCACATCTGGGGAAAGTACTGCTCACAGAAGAGGGTGACAAACTGGTTCCAAGTCGGCTCGACCCTCTCCTGACCCCTGACTGCCCTCCACCACCTATGTGCCACTCTCTCCAGCTGGTACGTGGCAAAGGCCACGCGGCACTCCGTAGGGGGGCGAAGGGTAACAAACACCTTCTCAATCTGCTTGAGCCAGTCCTCTGCCTCGGTCGGGTCCTCATCCCCCTTGAAGGAGGGGGCTTCAGCTTTCGGAACTGTCCGAAAAGCTCGTAATGGCGCTGAAGTGGGGAAACGGGTATGCCTCCAGGCAAGGAGGGCTCATGCTCGGAAGTGTCAGAGGAAGGTGGGGGCGGTGGAGGGCCACCCCCTTCCCCACATCCAGTGCTGTGCCTATCTCGCGATCCCACAGAGGACTCCCCCTCCACTGCCCCAAGAAGAGGCGCCCGTGGAGGCGGGTGGAGCTCCTCTCGTACGATCTGGCATATCAGCTGGGCGAGGTCCTGGGCCTGAATGCCGGAAGTAGTGGCTGGTCCACTGAGGCATCGGGCTCAACACGCCCGACCCTCTGACCTCATCCTCGGCCGCGTCCGCGGCCCACCTCGCTGACCCCACATCGAGGCATCTCCTGCAAGGAGACACGAACACAAAACAGAAAAGACGTCAATTCCATAGACATTCAACAAAGGACACTCAGGATGGTGTCAAAAGGTACGTTGTGGTGGTTACTCTAGTCACAAGCAAGTGAATTGATTATTTTCCAGCTAGTTGGTTCACTTCTACAGGACGACCTTGCTCTGATACCATCTTGTTACGACCCGGTTCCTAAATCCCTATAGGACACGAGACCGGACCGACTCGACTGATCCCAAGACCTAGTCGTCCAACGAGGAAGTACCAAAAAGTGGTAAAATAAACCACATTCACCATGCAAGCAACTAACAGTAACAAAAGTACAGCAGTAAAGAAGTAAACTACTACAGTACACACCACCACAACAGTAGAAAAATTTAAACAAGTACAGGAATATAAAGTTTACAATAAATGAGTACAGAAGTGTAACAACTACTTACTACAACAGGAATGGAGTACAACAGAAAACTACCACTACTGGGCTCTACTGGGCCTAGCACCCTCTGCAGCCGTAGGCTTTGGCTGCTCAACACTTGGACCTAAAAAAGGTTACGAATACAAAACGTCAGTGAACGCTGAGTAGAGTGGCAACCAGCTAACTAAACAGTAAAGGTGGACAGGTAGCTGTTGTTTTTCAATTTCTTTCTTTCTTTAACTAATTATTCTTTTTCTCATCACTTGGTTTATTTATCAGGTCTCTTTCTTGATCTTGAATGTTCCTCATGGGAACGATCTTGATTGCAGTCTGTTCCGAAGAGTAGAAGTAGCACGTGGTGCTCTCCTGGCCGGGAGAGTCCCCCGTGGTGGTCCTACACTCAGTTAACCACCCCAAGGTCACTGGTAGATGTAACGGTGACTACGGCACGTGCGATAAACGCACGGGTAGCTACCCTGCACTGGCACGCGGTCAGTCGTTTTCGTTAACAGGTGCGCCCAAAAAATAGCACAGAACCAGTATAGAGCATAGCCCTCTCAGTAACAGGGGTCTAGCCCCTAAGAACCAAACAGGGGTCTCGCCCCTCCACAGTCCGCGCACCCTCACCTGACTACCCTGGTTTAACCAGTAGGCCTAACAAGTCGGTGTAGGGTAGCTAGCTGAACCCCGGGCCCCGTGGGGTGGCTAACTCTCTCTATACACTAGTAGCTCTCCCCGGTACTGTGTACGCGAGGGCCAAAAAGTTAGTACAAAGTGGCCAATCCTAACCCCGGGTCCCAACCCTAGGGTGCTAGCTCCGCTCTGCACTAAGCAGGGGGACAGTCGCTCTCCTTGGTACCCATACTCAAGGGCCAGCTCACTTCCCCATTCACATTTCCAGTTCCATTCCATTTATTTCCAGGAGCTCTACTCCTAATTCCCCGTAGGGTTCATGCTCATGTTTCTCAGGCCAAGCCATACTAAATTTCATCATTTCTATTTCTATTTCTCAGGTTCTACACATGTAGCATGCAACTTTACATTTCACATTCTAGGTTTATTCGCAGGTAGCTCGTGTTTCCAACATTCAATCTTCCATTTCCAATTCATATACAGGCAGCTCATATTTAATTGTAAACAATAGGAATTTACATGCAATAGTTGCTAACAACAGTACTTTACATTTCACAAGCAGCTGTTATTCATTTATAGGCAATTGTTATTATTCCATTTACTCATCCAAGACTGCAATTCATACATTCCATACAGCTATTCCAGTGTTTCTAGTCCTAGGATTCATGCCATACCCTAGGATCTAACATTCATTCCAAATATGCATTCATGTTGGTAATTAAACTAGGGGAAG
This sequence comes from Thalassia testudinum, assembly GCA_037157565.1. Classification (NCBI taxonomy): domain Eukaryota; kingdom Viridiplantae; phylum Streptophyta; class Magnoliopsida; order Alismatales; family Hydrocharitaceae; genus Thalassia; species Thalassia testudinum. The sequence continues at coordinate 11,449,874 of JAZHRO010000044.1, read as the reverse complement.
CCACTCTACCAGTAAACCCAGGAGTAATAGGGGCTTGATCGGTAGGTCCACTTGTTTCAGCAAATCCCAAATCCACAACGGAATGATGTCCTATTACAAGGATCAATCACAAGAAACCACTCAGAACAGGATAAAAAGTATTTCAACAAGTAGAGGAACTTATACGGAGAACAACGGAATCTTAATTGCGAAAATCAAACCTCAAACGGACCCTAAACGTGTCAAAACAAAAATTCTGATTCATATCAGATGTCTGGAACACCTTCCAGATGTCTTAAAAAAGTCCAGAACCATACCTCAACTCTGCGCTACTCCTCAGACGTGCAGGGACTCTGCCGAACCATCTGGACCTAGTTCCAGACATCCGACCACCTCTCCGGACGTATGGAGATGCTTCCCGCCATCTGGTGCCTCGCTCAGACGTCTGAATTACGTGGGAGGGTGTGTCCCGCACCTTCCCAAAGCGAATCCTGCATGCGCGATGCAAATCTCAATATGGCACAAAATAGTGCCTCGACGGAACGGCCTGCATAGCCGTATCCGCAACGGGAGGTGTACATCATAGGATTTACCTCTCAATCATCTGGAGCCTCCTCCAGACGTCGTCTACGTCTTCTGGATGTAGATCTAGACATCTGATTCTGGGAAAATCCCAGAACCAGCAACTGCCTTCGCCTTCTCGCACTGTGCGCGGCTGCGCCACACCCGCTCGACCGTTGCTCTGGCTGCAGCAGTGTCTGGAAGGACCTCCCCGATGCACCTCTATGCCTTGCGCACGCCCAACCGGCCGTGAGCTCTCTGGCAAACTCCCTCATGAGCTCACAAGCTCTCCTCTCTTCCCCTCGCTGCTCTTCTCCTCCCACGCCGCTCACGCTCACTGCTCACTGCCTGCTGCTCTCACTAAAGGAAGGAGAAGGTGGATGGAAGTGGGGTGGTGTGAGGGAGAGGAGGGGGGTTTATAAGGGTGAGGTTTTAGGGTTTTCACTGGGAGCTGAAGAGAGAGAGAAGACGGATGAAAATGAGGGGTACTGTCTACGCGCAGACGTAAGTTCGTACCCAAGATTTTCGATTTTCAGACGTCTGGGAATGAGTCCAGACGTCTTACAAGACGTCTGACCCTCAGTCCAGACGTCTTACCAGACGTTTGACCTAAAGTCCAAACGTCTTAAAATGGCTTAATAGCATGGGTCTTAATGAGAGTCGATGGCAGAAGATTTATAAAAGGACTCCCACAGCATGCCGGCGTAAGAGATCATCCTTCTCCCTGTGGGGATCTCCTCCCTTGCCATCACTGTGGCTGGGGTAAACATTGTGGAGAAAGCGTGCACTGTGGATAAAAGCTAACCCCTCCATCACCCTTCCCCTTCCATGGTGTGCATAGTGACAGCATGTAGACCATCACCGCCACCAACACCATCCAAACCCACCATCACCCCTTAGCCAAAACCCCACCCCTTCTTCTTCTTCCTCTTCTTCCAACCACTCCCCCCTACAACTTCTCCAAAGGAACCCAACACCCGCAACCAAACTCTCTTGCCGTCCACCCTCCTCCAATCGCCAAACTCGACCCCAAGCTAACTTCGGCAATCTCAAGCACCGACGAGCCTCCTTGCCGATCGCAAGCACCTGCTGACCCCTCCACTATTCACCCGCAACCACCGCTCGCCACCGGCCTCTCCTCTTTCGTCTGGCTGCCGCTGACCACCTCCGGTCGTGCCGCTACCACCGTTGCGAGCCTCTACTCCTGCACGTCTCCTCCGTCCAAACTCGCGGCCAGCGAGTCCTCCTTGTGCACGCACAAGCCTCCTAACCAAATCCTCTATTTCTACTTGAATTAGAAATTACTAAAAATGCCATTGTGAAACTTACTATTCATTTATTTATCCTATTATTATATTCAGTTAGATTTGCATGAATATCCCTTCAGTTTATCCGAATTACAGATGATTGCATTTGTTCATGATTAGGATATTGATTACAATGGATAAGGTATCTTTTATTGAAGATTAATCTTTACATTGATTTCCATGGCCAAGATTACTAGTTAACAGAATATTAGGTTTTGGTGATTTTGCATTTAAACACCTGCATTTTTTATCAATTGCTTAGAATGATGATTTATGTTGAAAAAGAATTACACGAATTAGCATGCACACCCACTGATTTTCCTGAATAATTGAGGCACCACTCACTAGTATAATAAGCTGATTCCTCCCTGTGGAGACGACCTAACTATTTTCATGGTTAGATTTTGAGTAACAAATATTTTTCAAAAGAGATTTTCTACCATGCAACGAAATATAACGACGCAACATTTTATATTAAAGTTTTTATCGAAAATGAAGATCTCTCTTTCATGGATTGTGCACTCCTACAGGAGACACATCTTGAAGAAGGGGATGCCTCTGTGTGGCCTTTGATGTGCACACATCTAAATAGCCAAAAATGCCTATTAATGCATGTTCTCAGTGTCATATTAGCATCATACATTGTAAATATTGCATAACATGCATAATCATGCATTTAGGTCAAATTGTATAAATTGTATAGTAATTTCTCTTTTTATGGTCAGGGACAGGGCGACTTTTAATCGGGGCCTCAGATCAAAGATCCAACCATACAGATTTGATCAAGGTGACGATTAGAGTTCAATGACTTCAAGATCGCCCTGATCAGACATCCGTAGCACTAGATATAGACTGAGGAAACCTAAAGATCAAGGGCCAAGATGGTGCCAAACCGCACTTCAAATGACAAATCCGACCGCACGGATGGGTTCGGATTGATGATCGCAGCATAACGACGTGAAAATCAGCTTAATCCGACATCTGTGGCACCTTTTACTTGTCATAGAAGATGGACGGCCATGATGGCGCCACGTGGTGCCATCACAGCCGCCCAAGTCGACCGCAGCATCACTCCCCATCTTTTGAAGGCACGGCGAGGCTAGATCTAGGCCATTGGATCTTGATCCAATGGCTGTGAAGCGCGCATGCTTAAATCATAAGCGTGACAAAGTAGAGCCGCTACCGCAGTGGTCGAGTGGCGTTACACGAGAGCGGGGCGCGCGTTCGACTCACCAACTATAGCATGCAAGTAGTTAATCTCGACGACATGATTAGCGGCAGATGGCCCAGATCACCCAATTGGGCGCATTCACGATCAAACGCACAGCACGCATGCCCGATCACACGCGCGAGCACGCGGTTAAGCATAGCTGAAGGTGCGAGCAAGGACGACTTTAAGCCGTATGATCTTGAGATCGGATAGCTGAGATTTCGAAGATGTGGGAGAGCATTTAACGCGTGGCAGGCAAGGAGGCGGGCGCGTGCGCGAAGGTGCGGTGACGTGTGGTCTTTAGTGATGCTTAAATCCATCATTAAAGACCCCCTCATTTAATGTATTAATTATGAAATGACCAAATTGCTCCCAATCCTTGCAACTATAAAAGGAGACCCCTACCCTACGAAATCCTCATCCCTTCCTTCATCTCTCTCCCTCTCCAAAGCTCAAGGGAAGCTTGTCCCACACCCAAGATGCTATTCTAAAGCCAAATCCAAGTTTCTCGCCCTTGTTCCGAAAGTGGATCCCGCCACGACGAAGACGAGCTGCCTCATTCCTGTTTCCTCCTGCTTTGTCCTTCTTCCTGCTCCGTCCTCCATCTTCCAGGCATCACTCCGTCTGGCTCATCATCCAAGCATTTGTCGAGGAGGATAACATCTCTCTCCCTTCTTTTTAATCTCTTTCTAGAATAGAATTTCTCGCTTTGTAGTTGTAAAAACATTATCTTTTTAATAAGTGATTATTCTCTCTCTCGCTTTCTCTCTCTTATTATTTATATCAATTCCATTGTAATTATCTCATTTTCAAACAAAAATACAAAAAAATATAATCGTAGATTTAAGATCAATGTAGGCTCCCTGTGTTCGACTTGGAATTCTTAGAATTTCGGTATAAATTTATCAATTGAAGGATTTCTTCACAAATCAAACTGCAACGACGGGTTTTTCAAATCCAACTTTGATCGTGTAGTTTTTCGCTCTCAACATTTTGGCACCATTGCCGAGGAGGCAACAATTTTCGATTTTCTTTCCTCATTTTGCTCACTTTATTATTTTCTAACTTGCTTTATTTCTCGTCTATTGTTTTGCAAGTACCTTAATAGGGATTCCTCAAGTGGTAGATTGGAGTAAAGTGCGGTTGAAGACAACAATAAGTGCTCCCCATTCTTCCCCCTCCATAGATTCCATTACACAACATTAATTCAAAGTCCAGTTAACCTGGGTGTTTGCATAAATCCTAGGGTTAGTTTGGTTGCTTGTATTTCCACTCACATTCATCTCACCCTTATATAAAAAAAAATTAACAAAAAGAAATTTCTTGTGGGGTAAATCAACATACACACTACATACACCCACATTCAAGGCACATAACCTAATTGATTTTTATCTACTCAACCAGATTTTGATCTGTGGAACCGATACACGCAAATCAACATATAAAAGAGTAGAAATTAGTCTAGGTTAATCATTTTGTGTGCCTAACTCAGTGGTGCAATTTTGGCCAATTGTTTGAGTTGTTTGGGCTGCACCACTTAACCTAAAATCAACTCATCAAGTAGCTTCCCCTTAGGGTTTTCAATTTAGGTCAATACCAGGCACTCCACTTTACTTTTTTATTTCAAAAGGAAAGAGATCTTCACCCATGTTTGAAAATTTGGTTTACTTCAAAACTTGATTGAATTAACCTCATTCCAAACCCTAAAAGCTACTTAAGCAAGATTTGAACCTTAAAATCTACTCATCAAAAATAATTTTGCTTGAAAACCTTGGTTGTGCACACACTCACACATACTCAATTGATCATTAAGGATACAACCTATCTTAAGGGCCCACCACATTCCATAAGCACTACAATCCCAGGCCTAAATAAAATCAAGAGACGTTGGCCTTAAGGACCGATTCGCTCTTTGGGGCCCAGTCTGAGATTGTTTACGATTAATCTATTTGTACCAATCAATGTGATGTCTATCTAGGGGAGTAGCATCAAACGACCGCGGCTGGGGGATACACTAGGAGTTGGAGGCACAAGCCGAAGGAAGAACCTTCTCCCTGGTCTCTCCTAACTGGTTGGATTGATTGGACGCAAGTAGAGTAAATCGTCTATAATCTTAAGGCAGATTCTGAGAGTCTGTAGATCCCTAGGCTACCCCACTTAAGGACAGGCTTGTTTTGTTGTGTTGTAGGGTTCTTATCCTCAGTCCTTCCGACCTCTTCCTAGTTTATGCTGGGAAGGAGGTCATTGAATTCTCGATTGGAAGGACCACTAGAGTATTCTAGGAGGCGTAGATTTGATTTTGGCTAAATTGATCCCATGGCCGATCAACATCCTCCTCTGCCTCAGAATCCACAGGAGGTATTTCAAAGGCAAATGGAACAAATGCAGAGAATGCAGGGCGCTCTACCCTTGAAAGATTTTTATGATCCTTCAAATTACGGGGAACGTCCCGGCATCCAGATTCTTGCTAAAGATGTAGAAATCAAGTCCTAGGTGTTAAGCCTGATCAAACACTTTCATGGGCTTAGCTCTGAAGACCCGTTTCAGCACTTGGAGGACTTGACCACTTTGGTCCAGACCACCAAGGCACGAAACGTGAATGAAGAGCAGATCATCATGAGGCTCTTTCCCCACTCTCTTAGGGATAAAGTCGCTCATTGGTACAAGACCATAGGTAGGCCGATTGCAACATGTAATGATTTCAAATCGGCTTTCCTGAAGAAATTCTTCCCTATCGGACGTACCAATGCTCTGAGACGAGCGATTACTACCTTCACCCAGCGGCTGGGGGAGCAGTTTCATGTTGCCTAAGAGAGATTCCAGGACTTATTGCGAAGGTGTCCACACCACGAGATGTCAAAATGGCAGCTCATGCAGATCTTCTACCACGGGTTGACTGAGCAACTTAGAAATCACGTGGATGCTTCTTGCAGAGGCAATTTCCTCAACAAAGATGCAGATAGCGCGCATGATTTGTTTGAGGAATTGAGTGAGAATTCAATAAATCATTCCTCCAGGGATACTTTTAACCAGTCCCAACAACCCAGATCGAATGTTAACGAAGTCCATGACTCTCATTCATTCGATATGGAATTGATTTGCAATAAACTAGATAAGGTGGACTTGGTTACTAAATGGATGGAGGAGTGGATGGCTGGAAATTCAATGAACAATTCTCGATCCACACAATCCAAGAATTCGGGATTCCATTCGTCGCGAGCTTCTTCTGGATGGGAGTTCGTGAATCAACCTGATGCGGCTCAACCTATGAGTCAGCATTATTCGAAAGCCCACAGGTTCCAAATTAGGGCCTTTGATCCCAGTTTCTATGATCCCTTCCTCTCTTTCTCTCCATCCTCACCCTATGAGGATGTCTATGCTATACAGGAGAATGTTAAGTCCAACCCTTACTCCAATGCTTATAATCCGGGTTGGAGGAGCCACCATAACCTCCAGAAAAACTCGAGGCAGTAGACCCAATTCCGACCCAGCAACTATGCTCCACAAAGGCAAATGGGTCAGGGTCATGTTTACACTCAACTGCCTTCGAATCAGGTCAATCAGCCAGCTTAAAATGGCCGGCAACCCATAGGGCCGGCTGATCTGAACTGATAGATGGTAGAAATGCAAGGATCTATGCTCCAGCTCATGCAGCAAATGAAAACCACACTGGACAACTTGCAAATCAGGTACATTGCTAATTCTCATCAACCCAGATCTCTGCCATCTCAACCCGTACCCAACCTACGTAATATCCAGAATCCAGGCAATCAAGCCCAACGATTCGGGAGTCAGAGGGACCCGCATGCACATGCTCAGGTGGTTGAGGAGGGTCCTTCCTCTTCTGCTTCTTCCTCAAATCAAAGGTATCTGGCTAATGAAGCCCCTCCAATCTTTCCTAACCCTCCCCAAGACCCAAACCCGTATGCATCTGCTAATTCTGTTACCTTGAGGAGTGGAAAACAAACTCAAGATTCACAACCACACTATTTTGATTTACTAAATCCTGGAGAGCCTGAGGGGAAAAAGGAGAACTTTGAAGAAAAAATCAAGGCTCAAGAACCTAATTCCGAAGATCTAACTCATGTTCCTTTTCCTGAGGCCTTGATTAAACATAGGAAGAAGTTTTTTGATAGTAATGAGGAGCTCTTGAATATATTCAAGAATGTCAAGATCAATATCCCGCTCCTCGACTCTATCAAACACACACAAACTTACGCTAAATTTTTTAAGAATTTATGCACACAGAAGTGTAAGTAAAGGGAATCTGTTCCGAGGAAGTGGTACTCTCCGATCCAGGTGCTCCTTTGATTTCTTGTGTCATCGAAGATTACACTTTTGATAGAGCACTTTTAGATCTAGGTGCATCTATTAACCTAATTCCGACTTCTCTTTACGAGATGTTCGGCTTAGGTGAATTTCGGCCGACTTCAGTAATGCTACAGTTACCGGACCGTTCGGTCACAAATCCGCAAGGTGTTATTGAAGATGTTATTGTTAAAGTTAAGGATTTTTATTTTCCTATAGATTTCCTTGTCCTTGACATGGATGTACTTGAAAATTTAAGGAACATGCCCATCATTCTGGGGCATCCATTCCAGGCTACCGCTAAGGCCAATATCAACTGTGAAAGCGGTAGCATGGAAATAGCCTTTGGGGATCAGAAATTGAAATTGGATATTTTTAAGGCGATTAAAAAATTCGAGGATTGTAGATTTATAGAGGAACTTGAGGAAGACAGTTTGAATATTGAAACTTGTATGGCAGTTTCAGCAATTGAAAGTTCCTCCTGTGGTGATAGATCTGAACCGCAACCCTTTGTGGCAAACCTGCCACATTTTGAAGAGGTTATTAATTTTGTTCACTTTCAACCTCTTCCTCTTGATGAATCTTCATCAGTATCATCCTTACCTTCAATCCTAAATCCACCCCAGCTCAAATTGAAACCATTGCCTAAGAATTTGAAATATCAGTTTTTGGGACCTCAAAAGATGCTCCCTATGATTATTAGTGCTAGATTAACTAAGGAGCAGGAGATTAAACTAATCAAGGTCCTAAAGGAACACAAGGAGGCAATTGGTTGGACCATTCATGACCTTAAGGAGATCGAGCCATCTTACTGCAATCACAAAATATTTTTAGAAGATGGATCTCACCCTTCTTGCCAAATGTAGAGGAGATTAAACCCTAATATGCAAGAAGTGGTCAAGAAGGAAATTATTAAGTGGCTCGATGCAAGAATCATTTATCCAATCTCTGATAGTCCTTGGGTAAGTCCTGTGTAAATTGTTCCCAAGAAAGTCGGGATTACCGTTGTGACTAACGAGAAAGGAGAATCTGTCACAACTCATTCAGCTTCCTCTTGGAGGTTTTGTATTGATTACAGGAAGCTAAACACAACCACGAAAAAGGATCATTTCCCTTTTCCCTTTATCGATCAAATCTTGGAAATACTAGCTGGATAGAAGTACTTCTATTTCGTTGACAGTTACTCAGGATACAATCAAGTCCCTATCCATCCCAAAGATAAGGAACAAATGACTTTCACCTATCCCTACAGAACCTTTGCTTTCCGTAGGATGCCATTCGGCTTATGCAATGCACCCGCGACTTTTCAAAGGTGTATGCTAGCCATATTCTCTGACATGGTGGGAGAGTTTATGGAAGTCTTCATGGATGATTTCTCTATTTTCGAAGAATTGTTTGATTCTTGTCTGGCTAATCTTGAAATGATTCTTAAAAGATGCATCAAAACAAGACTGGTCCTTAGCTGGGAAAAGAGTCATTTCACGACACAAGAAGGCATCGCCTTGGGTCATGTAATCTCTGAACGGGGAACCGAAGTTGACAAGCTAAGGTTGATGCTATCTCTAAACTTTCTCCTCTCACATCTATTAAACAAATTCGATCATTTTTGGGTCATGTGGGGTTCTATAGGAGGTTCATCAAGGACTTTTCTAAGGTTGCTCACCCTCTGAGTAATCTTCTCGCCAAAGATACGTCGTTTGATTTCAACGAATCATGCCATAGGGCATTTGATTTTCTTAAAACGGCAGTCACTTGTGCTCTAGTGTTGCAACCATCAGTTTGGACAGCCCCATTCGAGATCATGACCGACGCTTCTGATTATGCAGTCAAGGCTATTTTGGGTCAGAAGATCAACAGGAAGCCCTCTAGTAAAACTCTGGACAAGGCCTAGAGGAATTACACTGTTACTAAGAAGGAATTACTAGATGTAGTATTTGCTTTGAAGAAATTCAAGGCTTATCTCTTAGGGTCTCATGTCATAATATATACCGACCACTCAGCCTTGAGACATCTCTTGGCCAAAAAGGATGCCAAACCCCGACTTATTCGATGGATTCTTCTGCTTCAAGAATTTGATCTTGAAATCAAGGATAAATCCGGGGCACAGAATGTGGTGGCGGATCATCTTTCGAGACTTTTGAGTGATTCTTCTCATCCGGATATTCTGATTGTTGATACTTTTTCGGACGAGACTATCCTTACAGTTTCAGGTGTCCAAACCCCATGGTTTGCTGACATTGTAAACTATTTGGCTGTTGGTCAAATCCCTCAAGATTGGACCAAGAAACATCGAGGTAGACTCAAATCTGAGGCCAAATATTACTTCTGGGAGGACTTTGAACTGTATCGCATCGGCTTTGATCTAATTATTCACCGAAATGTTCTGGAGATTGAATTCAAAAGTATACTCGACCTCTGCCATGCATCTATGTGTGGTGGACATTTCTCCAAGAAAAAGACGATTGCAAAAATTTTGCAATCTGGATTCTTTTGGCCGTCCTTATTCAAGGATGCCCAGGAATTCTCAAGGTTGTGTTTCCGATGCCAGGCACTTGGGAGCATAGCCAAGAGAGACTTGATGCCTCTAAACCTGATTCTTCCCGTCAAAATCTTCTACGTTTGGGGCACCAATTTCATAGGACCCTTCTTGCATTTGGACACTAGTACATTCTCGTCACTGTTGATTACGTGTCCAAGTGGATTGAGGCCATTCTCACCTGAACCAATGACCACAAGGTGGTCATCAATTTCATCAAGAAGAACATCTTCCGTCAGTTCGGGATTCCGAGGGCCATCATCAGCGATGGTGGTTCTCACTTCACTAATGCCCTATGTTCAATTTCTACGGGTAAATGGCATGCCTTTCCATACACCAGACGAAATGGTGACATGTCGATAGGCATTTTGTACACCGTATGGTAGGCCCAAAGAGCGTCCTCAAGCTATTGAGTCCAGTCTTTACGATTAGGCATAACAATCTTCTAAAGAATATTGTTGATCTCCCGATTGGAGATCTTGGCCTATCCATTCGTTTGGGGATGGTAAGGTGTGGAGATTCTGTGATTTACCCCATATTTTGCCAGTAAATTACAGAGCTAGGCATTAGTGTAATTCATTTAAAGTCAACGGTCAACGTCTGAAGCCGTTTATTGACCGTATTGTTCCAAAACCTGTCTCAGACACGGTTGCTCTCATCATGTTGTGATTTCTTTAGCTGGACTTTGCTTAGCTAATGGCATTAAACTCTGCAGTTGTACAGTTTGACTCAGAGCTGACCCAAGCATCATATTCAGGTAATATCTTCTACATTCTACCCTTTCTTTCATGTCTTTTATTCTCAATGTGGACATTGCATCAGCTTCGCATGGGGGGGTGGATTCATTTTTGAATCATTCTGTCAGCTCTGTGGAATTCTTGTAAATTCTACTTGTTCTCTTTTATATATATACATATAAAAAAAATTAGATTAAGGAAGAATACTTAGGCATTAAGACTTTTCAATCTTAGGAAATATTACAGTAGGATCTGAACACTAAGATCCTTCAGGTCTTTGGGCTTAATCAGTCTGGGTATCCACTAAAATGTGGATTTGTTTATCGAGTCCTCGCCATCCTGAATTCCATTTCAATTGTATTAAATAACTTTGGGTGAGAAGTACACGACTTATCAACCCGCCCTCTAATTTGAGGGAACTTTAAGTCTAAGCATCTACACACTATTTGCATTGACTCGTTATTCGATAGTTTTAATGGAAATTGGGTAGCTAATGAACCTTCTAAGGTGGTATGACTGGCAAGTTATCATGGGTAACAGCTCGTAGGTAGGTTGTCTAGAGCCTAGCCACTAGACCTTAGACCAGGGAAGCCCACCTACTTAAAAAAAAAAAGAAAAAGAAAGTCCAAAAATAAAAAAAAAAGAAGAAAAGAAAAAGGAGAAAAGGAAAAAAATAAAACAAAAGAAATAAGCTACACTTCACCGCACAAGTATGGCTGGCAAGTTATCGTGGGTAATAGCCCATTGGTAGGTTGTCCAAAACCCAACTCAAGAAATGCACGTCGAATTCCTAAAACACTTAGGAAGAAGTGGAGAAGTAGAACAAGCTGGGGAGATATACACTAGATTCACCCTTGTGTTGACCCCATAAAAAAATGTAGGGATAAAGCTACCGGTCGTATAGATATACCTTTAGGCAGAATTCCTTTCAAGGTCACCTAGGGGCGTAGAAACTCGAAATCCGTTCTGATTGCCGATCAACGAGTCTATCACATTCACAGAAAGATGCTAAGAACTTAGGGTTCTCATCAAGTCTTGGGTGGGTTGAGTGGTCGTAGAAAGTCTCTCTGTAACCCTAAACTCAAAAATCCAAAAAAAAAAGATTAGAAAAGAAGAAAAAGGAGAAAAAGAGATCCTTCTTTGAATAAGGTGTGGGCTTGAGGCGGTCTGCATTTTGGTAGATACTCGGGTGCTTTTATGTCTTTGAAAGTTCAGGTCTTATGTAAAAATTTCTTAATGTTGAAAATGACTTTTGCTCGAGTAATCTAATCCTAAATCTTTTATAAATAGCATGTAGTTTCTGCTAGGGACTAGAAAAAGATAGGCATGGGGGTGTGATGTGCATACATCAAAATAGCCAAAATTGTCTATCAAAGCATGTTCTTAGTGTTATATTAGTATCATACATTGTAAATATTGCATAACATGCATAATCATGTATTTAGGTCAAATTGTATAAATTGCATAGTAATTGTCTCCTTTTATGGTCAAGGACAGGGTGACTTTTAATCGAGGCCTCGAATTGAATATCCAACCATACAGGTCTGATTAGGGTGATGATTAGAGATATACTCCAAGATTGCCCTGATCGGACATCCGTAGCACCAGATATAGACTGAGGAAACCAAAAGATCAAGGACCAAGATGGTGCCAAATTGCACTTCAAACGACAAATCCGACCGCATGGATGGGTTCAGATCGATGATCGCAGCTTATGAAATTCCCTACTAGGAGGGGGTGACGTAATAATTGCGGAAATAAAATAGACAATCTCACAAAAAATCAATCACACAAGTACACAAGTATTTTTAGGTGGAAACCCAAATCGGGTGAAAACCACCACCTAACCCTCTCGAGTTAGGATTTTCCGATCAACCAAGTTGATCAAAATCCACTAAACCGAATCACTTTAAACGAGGGTGATTCAACCTCAATACAACCACGCTACTTAAACGAGGGTAGCGTACCTCAACCCCTCCTCTCCACGAGAAGGATTTTGTTTCGCAAAGGAGACGGGAATTCGCAGAGCGAATACCCAACCAAATAACAAAGATAAAATAAACAAGTAATCCTATAGAGCCAACAAAGTAATTTTAAACCTAGCTTCTATAGGAATTAGGAAACTCCCCTTTGCAAGGAGTGCGTCGAGTTGATGATGCGGTGCGTGAGCCACGCGACGGCGCAACTTCGCTCTCGTGAACTACGGCGGGAGAGCGGGTGCGCGAAGCTTGATGCTCTCAAGATGAATGGAACTAGAGCTTGGAGAGCAAGGGCTTCTCTTGGACACAAAAGAGTGGAACAAAGTTGCTTAGGTGTGTCTTGTGTTTCTCTTGGTATATCTAGGTGTGTAAAGGCTCCCCTCTATTTATAGAGGCCTTAGGAAGGCTTTGGAAGGCTTAGGAAAGGTTCTATAGCCGTTGGGAACAAAGCCCAAGAGAATCAGCCCAAAATCAGCCCAACACAAGTATGACAGGCTTATCAGACGTCTAATTCTATCATCAGACGTCTGGAAGATCACTTTAAGACGTCTGATTTAAAGGTCAGACGTCTGATTTTGGGCGGGTCTCTTCCTGACTTGAAACAGATCTAAACAGGGTTTTAGCGCAAGTCCATCAGACGACATATAGGACGTCTGGTACTATGTCTGGACGTCTGGAAACCTACTTTTTCTGGGGGAATGGATTTCCAAACGTTGCAACGGCTAGAAAATCTCTGAGAAGAGATTTTGGGTCAACCGAGGCAAAACGTTCAATTATCAGACGTCTGGAAAGTCCTATGGACGTCTGATAAGGCTCTAACGGTCACATTCTTGACTGTTCGCTAAGCCAGCCAACGGTCCACTAATTGGACGTCTGGCAAAGTCATCAGACGTCTCCTAAGACGTCTGGTCTAAGGTCTGGACATCTGATTTCATCAGACAGAACTAACTATGTCCAGCCTAATAGTTATCAGATGTCTGAATCAACAGTCAGACATCTTAAAACACTTTATCAGACGTCTAATTTGGGAATTAGACGTCTGGAAACTCTGTTTGAACCCTATATTGGTTTTCTAAGTTCTTTACAAAAAACCTAAGTATCCTAGGGTTGTGCGGGTGTTCCTAGGACTACTGTTAGGGTACTTTGAGGCTCTTTAACATGAATCTAAGTAACAAAAATAAAGAGCAACAGAAGAAATGAAAAATACAAGGAGTACAAGAGAAGTAAATCTATCCTATTCTTCATCTCCTTCCTTCTTCAATCTATCGCTCCTCGCGAATCTCCTCTATTTTCCATCAAGCTCCTCCAATCCGTCCTGGATGCGAGCTCGAACTCCGTCTAATCACGTATCCATTTGCAATTGACCTGAAATCTAGGACTCAAAGTGCAAATGTTAAATGACATGTGTTTTGTTATCATCAAAACAAATAATCGTGGTGCTCTAGCACCAACAGCTTAACGGCACGAAATTCGACATCTGTGGCACCTTCTACATGTCACAGAAGATGGATGGCCATGATGGTACCACATGGTGCCGTCACAGCCGCCCAAGTCGGCCACAGCACCGCTCCCCATCTTCTGAAGGTGCGGCGAGATGAGATCTGGGCTGTTGGATCTAGATCCAACGATCATAAAGCACGTGCGCTTAAATTGTAAGAGCGACAAAGTAGAGCCACTATCGCAACGGCCGAGCAGCATTGCATGAGAGCGGGGCGCGTGTTCGACTCGCCATCTGTAGCATCGGCATAGAGCGGTTAATCTCGACTGCGCGATAGACGGTGGATGACCCAGATCACCCAATCGGGTGCACACGTGATCAAACGCATAGCGTGCATGCCCGATTGCACTCGTGGGCGCGCAGTTAAGCGTAGATGAAGGCACAGGCGAGGATGACTTTAAGCCATCCGATCTTGAGATCGGACGTCTGAGATTGCAAAGATGTGGGAGAGCATTAAGCATGTGACAGGCGAGGAGGCGAGAGCATGAGCGAGGCTGCGGCAATGTGGGGTCTTTAGTGATGCTTAAATTCGTCACTAAAGACCCCCTCATTTAATGTTTTAATTATGAAATGACCAAATTGCCCCCTATCCTTGCAACTATAAAAGGAGACCCCTACCGTACGAAATCCTCATCCCTTCCTTCATCTCGCACCCTCTCTAAAGCTCAAGAGAAGCTTGTCCCACACTCGGGATACTATTCTAGAGCCAAATTCGATTTTCTAGTCCATGTTCTAGAAGTGGATCCCGCAATTATGACGACGAGCTACGTCAATCCCATTTCTTCTTGCTTCATCGTCCTTCTTCTTGCTCCGTCCTCCATCTTCCAGGCATTACTCCATCCGGCTCGTCCTCTAAGCATTCATCGAGGAGGATAACATCTCTATCCCTTTTTTTAATCTCTTTCTAGAATAGAATTTCCCACTTTCTAGTTGTAATCATTTCCCGCTTTGTAGTTGTAAAAACATTATTTTTTTAACAAGTGATTATTCTTTCTCTCTCTTTGTTTATATCAATTCCATTGTAATTATCTCATTTTCAAACAAAAATACAAAAAAATATAATCATGGATTTAAGATCGACGTAGCCTCCCTGTGTTCGACCTAGAATTCTTAGAATTTTGGTATAAATTTATCTGTTAGATTTCTTCGCAAATCAAACTACAACGACGGGTTTTTCAAATCCAACTTCAACCGCGTAGTTTTCCGCTCTCAACAGTCTTCCTTGCTGCAGGCAGGTCAGGCAGACATGCGATCCATTGCTGCGGTAGGCAGATCTGGTGGTTTGGCTATCTGGTGGAAGCGCTTTAGCTTACAACTAGTGTAATCATGGAGGGAGGCATACCAATTTACCTGTAGTTTCATAACAGTCTGTGGTGAGCATGAATTCTTCGTTACATGTATCTACGACCCATGTGTAGCCAGTTGGGGAGTTGGGTTGTGGGAAGAACTTGCTCATGTGGTAGCGAGAATATGTGGGAAACTGTGGTTGGTGGGGGAAATTTCAATTGCACTTTGTCTGAGGGAGATAGGGCGAGTAGGAGGGTGGACCAAGCACCGATTGGGTTTCACTTGGCCATATTAGAGCTGGGTCTAAATGAATATCCATCGACTGGAGCTGAATATACTTGGAGAAATGGTAGTGGGCAAATGTCCAAGTTAGATCAATTTTTTGGAAACTCAGAACTGCTGGAGAGATTTCAATTATCGTCGGTGATGGGTCAGGATCAACCATTTTCAGACCACACCTCGCTCATGTGGGATTGTGGTAAAGGTGCCTCGTGTGGTACCTATTTTAAAGTTAGGAAGTCTTGGCTGAAGGAGGAGGGTTGCAGGGATATGATCTCTCAATGGTGGAACTCAAAGCATGTGGTTGGTTCTGCAACTTTCAGATTAGCCACTAAACTAGGGGAACTGAGAATTCTGCTGAGGGAGTTTAGATGCACCTCTGAGATTTTGAGAGATCAATGATGAACGGAGGCTTTAGAGACGGTGAAGAGTCTGGATATCAAAGAAAATTTAGGCCTGATGTCTGATGTGGAAAGAGGGCTAGCATGTCCAATGGCAGTCGGTGGCAGTGAAGGAGGATTTGAAGAGAGAGATTGACTGGAGGGAGAAGTCTCGACAATCATGGTTGAAGGAAGGGAACGCGAATACTAAGTTCTTCCACTTGACAGGCAGTTATAGGCGACATCATAACTTCATATCCACATTGAGAGTTGGAGATCAAGTCTTAACTTCTATGGATGATATAAAAAGGGAAATGATCAGATTTTTTAACGACTCCACTAGATCCTTGGGAAGGGGACAGTGGAGGATGACATCTTCAGATATGCCGAGAGTTGGGAATGTGGAGGGGGAACAGTTGATAGCACCTATTTCTGAGCTAGAGGTGGTAGAGGCCATGCAGGTTTTAAATGCCAAAGGGTCTCCAGGTCTAGATGGGTTTCAGTATTCTTCTATAAGGAGTTTTGGCCAACTGTACAGTATGATGTTTTGGATGTCATAAAAGAGTTTCAAGGTGAGAACTCAGGTTTTGAGAGACTGAATAGATTGTATCTCTTCTTGTTACCAAAGAAATCAGGGGCAAAGAGTTTATCAGAGTTTAGATTGATTGTGTTGTCCAACTCCGTCTATTTAATTATTGGAAAAATTCTGGCCAACAGATTGAAGGGGATATTGAAGGACGTGATCATCCCAGTGCAATCTACCTTTCTTCCCAATAGATCTTTGCAGGAATCTTTCATTTGTGATGGGTTGGCGTAGAAGAAAGTGTAAGGCTTATATATGGAAGGTGGACTTTAGAAGGGCTTATGATTCAGTCTCTTGGCCTTTTTTATGGGAAATTTTCAAATGAATGGGATTCCCATCTGCTTGGATCCAATGGATGAAGAGATGCATAACAACAGCATCCTTCTCTCCATTGATTAATGGGAAACCATGTGGAAATTGGACTCAACCACAATGCAGAGTCCATGCCCACTGGCTCCTTTGAATTTTAACTTGGTTGTGGACACTCTTAATAGATTTGCTTGCAAGCTATCAAGTGCGGGCATGGTGAGAGGTTATTCAATGTTGAACCCTTAGGCCTTGGCACCGGTTGTCCAATACGCTGACGACACGGTACTTTTTGTGGAGGGAGGCACAAAGGAAGCAAAGATACTGTACAGTATGGTTTCCATTTTCAGGGAAATTTCAGGCTTGAAGCTTAATGGTGGCAAATCTTCTTTGATCTGTTTTGGCATGGAGGGATAGGAGAGCGATATGATATTTGCAGTTCTGCGCACACCAATCACAACATTGACTATGAAATATTTGGGGCTACCATGAGAGATTCAAAATTGAAAAAAAGTGACTGGAACATCCTATTTGATAAAATCGCTACTAAGCTTGAGAATTGGAGTAGTCGCTTCCTATCGAAGGGTGGGAGATTGATCCTCCTTAACACTGTTACCACTTCCATTCAGGTGTTTTATTTCTCTATGTTTAGATCACCAAAATCTATGTGGAAAAGATTGGATGTGATGCATAAGTGATTCTTTTGGAAAGGGGTCAAAGCTGAAGGTAAATTCCTCCAACCCGTGAAGTGGCAAGGGTGGTGTAGACCAAAGAAAGAGGGTGGTATGGGGATATGTTCATTGAAAGAATTCAACGATTCTTTACTACTGAAATGGGGCCATCAAGCTTTTTGATGGTGGCAGCAGGCTTTGGTCTGATTTGATCTAGGATTCTATGGATCTTCGCATGTGGAACGGGTAAGATTGAATCCATGAAGACCTTCACCGATCTGGAAATCTGTGGCCAAGGCATTGCAAGAAAACTGGCAGCATTTCCAGCCAGTGCTTGGAGATGGTTCAGAATTTACATTCTGGATAGATCGTTGGTCTCAGCTGGGGCTGTTAAGGGAGAGATATCCACGCGCCTTTCATGCTACACTAGACAAGGCAGTCTCAATTACTGGTTGCTGGGATGCAAACCGCAATCAGTGGATGCCTACTAGTTGCATTCTGCGTGAGGGAGGCAAATCACGTGAAGATATGGACAGGTTGCTACATGACTTGGAAGTTTTCGAGCCAAAGGGTGGAGTGGATAGGTTCGAATGGTCCCATGGGAAGTTTACCTCTGCTGAAGCATACAAAGTTTTGTTGCGTGTTAGTGATCAAGCCAATATGGAAGAAATTGATAAACAAAGTGCATGTCTATGGAAGCTACACATACCCCTCAAAGTGCAAATCTTTCTTTAGCTGTTTAGGAGAGAAGGACTTGTCATGGGGGAGATATAACATAAAGGATGGGAATCCAACTACAACAATGCCCTCTTTGTGATTTCCCTACCAATAGTGCAAGGCACCTATTCTCTTCGTGCTTTGTGACTGACCAAGTATGGAGGTTCGTGTGTGGATACCCCTTGCCCATGTGGGATGGCCTATGGAGGGATTTTCAAATGTATGGGAAACCACATGTAGCTATGGCGGCTTTGTTATGGTGTGTGTGAAGAATGAGAAATGAAAAGGTGTTTAGGGGGTTGTCCGTCTATGTGGGGAAAATTGTATGGAGTTGTGAATCTCTTGTTAAAGAGTGGTGTGATTCTTTGTAAATGCTTATAGTTGATGTTTTAATAAATTAATTTCCGATTTGCTATCGGTCTCGATAGCATTCCTTACTTTCTCAAAAAAAAAAAATCTACATTTTACAAAATCTAGTCTAAATGCATTGTAATGCATGTCATGCAATATTCACATTGTTAAATGCAATTATGAGCCTAGGAACACGCATAAATGGGAAATTTAAGCTAAATAGATGTGTCTACATAAGCTATCAACTTCGTGAATGCCCTTATGATGCGGGTTCCCTCTCATGAATTACATCATGGAGGCATTGTTGATCGAGTTCTCTGCCATTCCCTCAAAAAGTTCTAGGGCAAATTCTTCATCATGATTTAAAAAGTTCCCTCCACAAGAGGCATTGACTAGATTGCGAATGCTCTCTTGCAACCCATAGTAAAAGATGTGTATTAGTTGCCAATGAGGGATGTCGTGATGTGGACATTTCCTTTGCAATTCATGAAAGAATTCCTACGCTTCATGAATTGGTTCTCTTTGATTCTAAGAGAATGTCGTATTGCTCGCCTAAGGGCATTGGTGTGACCTATAAGAAAGAATTTCTTTAGGACAGCAGATTCAAGTTCGGCCCAAGTCATGATAGGTCGTGCAATAATTCAATACCAATAGGCAGCCTTATCCTTAAGGCTAAAGGAGAACATCTTCATGAGTAGGATTTCCTGATTCTGATTCCACAGACCCAAAGTCTAAGATAGGTTCTTAAGATCCTCAATATTTTGGAATGGATCCTTGTAACTGTTTCCATGAAAGTGGGGAATAAGACTAATGATGTTAGGTTTAAGCTCAGGGTCATTTTCCCCAATGGGAATCCTAACACACGGCTCTACCTGGGCAATGGAAGGATTGTAGTAATCGCTAAGAAAAGGCCTAGGTGGAGACGTGATGCGAAGCTAGGACCTGCCTCAAGTCGACGAGCCTAGAGATTCTGGAGAGCAGCAGTCAGTAGATTGATCTAAAGGTTTTGCTCGAGCATCTGAATGTTCTGGTTCAGGAGCGCCTCAAGATTCTATGATTGATCCATTTGATCAAACACAGAAGCAGAAGTAGAAGTAGAGGGGATAGAGTGCTACACAGAAGCAGCAGGTCTAGGAAAACCTATCAACGGAGAGATGAGGGGTAGTTTCAGCAATCGCCTCCCATGCATAAATAAAAAGAATGTGCAAAGGCACACTCACACCACTACAAGAAATAGTGGCAAGCAAAACCCGTAATGCAACAAAAGAAATCAGGTTTTCCTTTCCAGAGAAAAGAAGACCTAGAATACGCATAAAAATATAAGGACACAAACAGATACTATATAAGTACAAAACATGCATCCTACGTGTCGACGTCATTCATATCCTTAAGGCTCAAAGGTCTAAGGTCTAAGATCGAGACCACTCACTACTGGCTCCCTGAGGCTCTAGTAGTAAGGCATGATAAGCCCATAATTGTTGGCTAATTAAATGTGTAAATGCCTAGACATTAAGGTAACACATTCATTTAGATAGCATGCATTAGTACATGAGTAGACTAGTTTGTAATTAGCTTGAATGCATGCATCTCACACACTACATGCATGGTTTAGATAGAAATACCGTTTAGAATTCATTTA
Source organism: Thalassia testudinum (assembly GCA_037157565.1). NCBI lineage: Eukaryota > Viridiplantae > Streptophyta > Magnoliopsida > Alismatales > Hydrocharitaceae > Thalassia > Thalassia testudinum. The sequence continues at coordinate 11,429,546 of JAZHRO010000044.1, read as the reverse complement.
GATAACATGCATTGAAATAATTAGTCTTTTAGGTTGCATTAAATGCATGCATTAGAATTAACATTGTATGTGAGGATTTATAGATAAATAAGCCATCATTTCTTTTCTTATTTTATTATCCACTTTTCTTCTTCAACGACTGCTGCCTCTTCACACTAACTACATGGTATTAATGACCTACATTAAAGGAGGAACGAGAGAAGTGGATCTGGTCGACACTTCATATTCTTCTTCTTCTTCCCCTGCAGCTATAAGAAAGTGGGAGCCACAACTAGGCTCGAGGAGGCCACCACCCACTCCATCACCGTGCTCCACTTCCCCCTCGGGTCTCCTGGTCAAGCGTCGCCACACCGTGGACCAGTGGAGTGACACCGTCGGGCCAATCTGGCGAGGTCGACCATCACCATCTGCATGCACCTTTGGGCCACGCAATTATCTTTACTATGTTAAACCCCTGTATAAAGTCATCCTCATCACCACCACCATCTTCTCCAACTTCATCTCCTTCCCGTCTTTTATCTTCGTTCACCAGTGAACACCATACAACCATCACCACAACCCTCACAAACCCAACATCACCATCACTTCCAACAGACCTCCATGTTACCGCAAACATCCACTACCATTGTTCATATTGTTCAACCCACCAAACCCAACAGCAGCCACCCCCACGCTAAGCGACCAGCAGCACCGCCCCTCACCGTCGACCTAGCATCAGTGCGTCGCGCCACCCTAGCGTCGCCCTCACGCACCACCGCCCTAGGCTGTGTGCCACCCGCATGCTCTCCTACCCCCTCTTCCCTTGTCGCGCCTCCGCCCGCGTGCAGCAGAGGTTGCGTGCAGCCTGCCACCACACCCAACGGTGCCGCCCCTTCGTCACGTGCACCCTGCCAGCCGTGCTCGACATACCTCCAACCTGCACCTCCGTCTGCATGTCACCTCCTCCTCTCCACAAGCTCCAGTAGCAGCAACAGCAGCCGCCACCCACTACCTTCATCTTCGCCATTCAGCAAGCTTCAACCACCCTGCACCTCGCCGTGACCACCATCACGAAGCCCTCGTGGCAACTACCTTCGACGAGCTTCACATCTCCAGCCATCATCTCCTCCATGTGTGGAGAGCACTTGTAACAAGTGCTCTATTTTGTGTGGGATTAAAATTTACATTCATGTGCCATTGAGGGGGAGGGGATTTTTAGTTATGAATATTTTATTCTATTGATTTTATGATCATAACCCTCTTCTTTCGTATAAATGAGATTTCAGCATTATCTCGCATTGATTTCTTAATCTAAAAGGGGTTTTGGCTCAATTTCTTCGGCATTTTTGTGAACATATAGTTTTCGACATGTGTGAGTTTAATAGGCCATTGCCTCCTTGTGGACACAACCCACTCTTTTGAGTGGTTAATTTTAATTGTATTAGCAACTAGTTTTCCACCACTTGCATACTACAACACATCAATTTATGTGCAAAATTACTTCCAAAGTGAAAACCATCTCGTCAAGACAGACTTGTCGATCTTCAACCAAAGCTAAGTTATAACTTATTATATAATTAACTTAGTATATAATTAAGTTATAACTTAGTATATAATTAACTAACTTTAATTAACCTATGATACTTATTTAACGATATTATAGATTACTTAACTTAATTATAATTATACTAACTTAACTTATATTAATACTTACTTAAGTTATACTTAATTAATAATTATATAATTAATTAGTCTTATAATTAACCTAAGTACTTAACTTATCATCTTAATTATCTAGTTAACTATTTAATACATAACAAATATGTTAATCACATGAATAATTGCAAAGAACTGAACATTAAACTTGGGCAATCATTCCATAAAAGAATTGAGGACAATATGCAATGAATTATACAAATAAAAAGCAAAAAAAAATGTTGCATTAAATCCACCATTATTTATTTACAACTTAGCCTCTTCTCATTTCATACTAAGGGTAACACAGTAGCCTTCAAATCACGCTCAAATCCTTCACACAATTCAGACTAAGTTTCTCTCAACACTTAGAATTTTTTTTCAACATAACACTTTCCTTCACAATACAAAAGTTGAGATGGATCCACGTAGCTCTTCGCAGGATCAACAGCCCAGAGAGTCAGATCGGTACCACTATTAGGCCACATGTCACCATCTCAGCCTTCCACCTGGCACCTAGAGGTCACTCTGTGGATCCACATCAATGGTCAAATAAATGGTCAATATATCATGCAAGAGCGCATGCTCGCATCGTTGTTGACTAATCAGCATAAGCGGCGATTCAATATATATGGCTTTAAGAGCTCTGCATCTTCAGATGTGGGACTATACTATCCATGTTTCTTCTTGTGTGAGTCTAACTCTAGTGCCATCTTCACACTTCAAATCACATTGACTCATGACTACTCTTAATCTAAGTACCCAGATTTCTATCACTATAACTCATCTCTTAATTCCCACCTTTAATTCCATGAATAGAGTTCAAGAGCTGATCTGATCATCCCTCAAAGATTGACTCTTGCCATGGATGGAAAGTTTCAATAGCTCTACAATCAGACTTATTCTCTCTCTCTCTCATTTGTACCTAAGGCTTTCAGAATGTGCCTAATTTAATTTCACATAAGCTGGAGTTAAGAAGGAAGGTGTTCAAAGCTTAGGAACTCAAGGAATTTCATAACCTCGTACTGCCTCTCAGAGTAGTTGGATCAGTAAATCAATTGAAGAAAACAAGAGCTTAGGATCTCTGGAAAGGTTCTAATTGGATTCAAGAGATGGACAATGAATGTTCTAAGCTAATTCCTACTCAAAATCCCATCTGGAAAGTACTGAAACCAACTGAGGTTCATAGTGTACCCAAAATGTACAGAGAATCAATCTCAAATAAATCCTCATTAAATCAACTTAAAATCAACTCTAACTAATTTCTAATTGCCCTAGGATCTCAGAAATTATTTCAGATTTAATTTCCAAAGCTTAGAGATCTAGAATGTCTATGGTTTGACCAAATGAAGCTCAAGTTTGACCTTTTGTTACAAGAAGATTTCTCATCAAACAACTGCTCAGATAGACTCTTCAGATCCTAAGGAATGTTTTTATCTAATTAAAATAGAGTTTTAACCTACATAACTATGATCGCAGGTCCATCGCCTGAGATCCAAAAGTGATTTGGTCGTCAGACCAAACAAGATATCAAATCTCTTAAGGAAGGCTCAATTAAGAATCTATAGGTTCTAACGATGCTAATAGATCTGTTACTAAGCTCTGAGAACCACTAGAGTCACTTCCTCAATGTTGTCGGACCTGGGGAAAATGAAGATTAACAGGATGATATAGTCATTAAAATAGACAACAAATGACTAGAAAACAATTAGAATGTTAACATTAAGTGATCTGGAGCTTCACTAAAGGTTTCAAAGTCTATGACATCTGTTTGCCTTTGCTGGGCCAGAGCTTCATTGATGATTGGATCTTACACACCAAAGTGCAAAACTCCATGAAATCGATCAAAAATTAGATCAATAGACTCTTAATGATCTCAGGATCATCAACATCACATCAATTAACGCACTTGAACTGTGAATGAAACTAATAAGCTTAATTTTTGCGAGAATGATTGGAGTTATGGAACCCGTCATCGTAGTGCATAAAAATTTGCTACCAGATAAAATTTATAATCGAAGCTCAAGGTGAGCCTCGGGTCGAACATGGGGAGGCGAATGTTTAGTTTTGTAAAGCCGTGCTTTGATTTTATTTGTTTTTGGTGTTTTTATCTTTTGTGATTTTTTTGGTACTTTTATAAGGCAAAATATCAAGTGAAATAATTATTATATGATCTAATCTACTCTAGAAGAATAAGAGAGAGAGAGAGAGAATATCGATATATAACCAAAGTCTATTACAACTAATCTCAAAGAATAAGACTACACTGGAAAGTGATAAAAGATAGAATGAGTTGAGAAGAATCCCCCCTCGACGGCTGCTTGGAGGATGACTCGCTTTGACAGCACCTAGATGAAGGTGGTGAGGAGTTGGAGGAAGGAGAACGGTGTCGAAGGAAAGAGGACAGAGCAAGATGGCATCGCAACGAAGATCTACTTTCGAATCTGGGTGAGAGGACAGCCATGGGATGCTCCACGAAGGGGGTGAGAAGCGGGAAAATATTTAACTTTTCTACTCTAAGGAGCATCGCAGGCTTGGGACCAGCTCCTTAGAGCTTTGGAGGAGGTGTGGGAAGAAGAGGAAGAGATGAAGAAGAATGGGAGGGGCGGTGGTCCTTTTATAGTGGAAAAGAGGAGGCAAAATAAGATCACAGGTCAACAGAGACATTTACAATCATGGTAGTAGATCCTTTGTAAACATTGTTGAACGTCCATTGGTGCTCGCACACGTGCGTACGATGCGCATGCACTACTGGCGCTGAGGTTGGAGGAGCCATGGCCGTTGGATTCCTTACGAGTTCCTATGATTACGTAGAGACCATGCACTTAGATCACACACTACTGCACGTCCGATGGCCCATCTAATTTTGCATTGGATTGCACGTCTGCATTGCGCGACTCTCGTCGCACCACGTAGCCACCTTCTTAGCTGCCAAATCTCCATCGCACGGTCTAATTTCAATTGCGCACCACCACTGCTGGATTTGTCCCCTCACCGCGACTCGATCTCGCACTCACGGGTTGAGAACATTGCTCGCGACCACTACGCTACGTCTTCGAATGTGTCGAGGAGATGAACTAGGGGAGGCAGCTTCTAAACAGTTGGATCTTGATCCAATGGATGAGAATAGATGGCACGGATGAAGATTGGGTGCTATAGTCATCTTGGATGGTCTAGATGGTGCCACATGGCGCCATCTGAATATCCAACTTTAGATGCTTGTTGGTGGCGCCACGAATGTTGGATTAGGTCGATTTTTGCATCGTTGGGCTATGATCGTTGATCTAAATCCATCCGTGCATTTGGATTTGTCATTTGAAACTCCAAATTACATCACCTAACCGCTTAGCTGTTGATCTTCCTTGAACTGCATAATGGGCTACAAGACTTTGATCAAGGCGATTTCAGAGGCATGGACTCCGATCGTCGTCTTGATCAGATCTGTACAATCGGATCATTAATTTGAGGTCCCAGAATAAATCTCCTTCTCCCTAGCCACAAAAAGGAGCGAATTAACCTATAATTTATATAATCTATCCTAGATGTAGAATGATGCATGCTATGCAATATTTATAATGTAGAATGCAATGTTAAGCTTAGGAACTCACATAAATAAACATTTTATTATGATTAAATGTGTACTTATCATACCCTCATGATAATCTTTTGCTAGTTCCTAGCAAAATTAACCTAAATGCCATGTATAGAATAGAATTAAGTTTTGATTACTGATGGGAACACCATCATGAGCCCTAACTAGCTCATTTTGACTGAGAAAAGAGAACAAAAGCTCCTACATAACCTAGAAAAGGGCCTAATTCGAGGAATAACTGTTCTCAGAAGAAAATAAGAAATAAAGGGTAAAACTACAATTTCACCATTGCAGTACATCAACAGGATTTCTTAGCAGCTAAACATAGGTCAATTGGACTTAACAAGAGGAAAAGTGGGATGGTTCAATCAGAAATGGGTTCATGTGCAATCTAAGAATTAAATGACATTCTATAACCCTGGAACAAATCCACTTAATACAACAAGGTTCTGATTAGGATAAAAATTAACTAAACCCTCTAAAACTCATGGAAAAATATCCTCTAGGGTTTAGAACCTTCAATTTGGCCTTTGAAACCTATTTTGACCTAAATAGGTGTCCTAGCTAATTATTTTCCCTAAATTGAGTTTTTGTGCAAAATATCTAGTCAAACATGGTCAAACCTAAAATCCAACTTCACCATTGGATTCCTTAGGTCCAAATTAGGTTTGTACCAAAATTTAGATCTAAGGGGAGGTCACCTTGACCTACTTTGCAAAATAGTCCACCCAATTACATTTGACCCTTAGCTTTTGAAAATCATAGCGCAGACCCCCTATCTTCCTCACCACTCTCTGCAATTAGGTCCCTCCACCATTACAACAGAGGAGTCCTACTCCGGTGAGGATTCAAGGAGGATTTCTCCCTGATTCCTTAGAGATCCCTTCTCAGATTTGGAAGGGAGATTCTTTGAGGAATTCCCTACCATCTGAACGCAATCTCCAGCATTGATTCACACCCAATCTCTCGTGTGAACTCTCGAGAGACAAGGGTATCCTTCGCACATTCCTACTCCAATGAGGATTCTTACGCTTGGAAGCTTGCCTTCAAAGCACAGGGACCTCTGCCAGTAGCAATAAAAGGGCTCCCTATCCTTGCCGCTCAGATTAAGCTTGATTTGGCTACTAATACCCCCAAAATTCGTCCTCTCCCATCTCCAACCAATAGTCCGCAAGCTCCGGCGATCTCTCCTCCCTCTTCTCATTGCTCTACCACCATACTAGTGGTAGAGTCTTCTCCGCCTTGCTCCTCCGCGTCGCGCCATACCCACGCGCGCTTCTTCGCCCTCTGCCTCCCCCCTTCATCCTAATACCCTCAGTTAAGCTCCTCTCTCCCTACCTTTCACTTTCCCCTTCTTTATTTCACAAAACCCCCTTCGATAGCCACAAACCACCTCCATCTTGCTCATCTCTGGCAGACCATCGGCGAAGGTGCAACCGTCGCTCCACTCATCCACATGCCTCGCCACCTACCTCAAAACCTCTGCCATCATCGACTGATCATCATATGCCCCTTCACTAACCACCACATTCACCCTACACTCTCACCGAACACATGCACTTTCACGATCACAGTCTGACCTAGGCACGCATGCCTAGGCCGTTCTGTGCCACACCACCCACTGCATCACCTTCACCATGTCACGGCGAAGCTACCCAAGTGCCTTGATAGGGCCACGAGGTCGTATTTGTGCTTTGCAGGTTCAACCCCCTGCTGCCATTGGAGCACGAGCAAAGCTTGCTTGCAAGCTCACTCCAGGTCACATCACTCCAATCAGTAGAGTCCCAGGTTCACGAAAACATTCCACGACCCTCTCGCACCTAGAAATTGAAGGTTACATCAACCGCAGCTGCAGCAATTGCACAGGTATCCTCCTTTCGCACGCGCGAAGAAGCGGGTGGGACTTTAGTCCCACCTCGGAAGTTTTCAGCACAGGTGAGTAGTTCATATTCTTTTTCTATTTTACGGTTATCGCCTCAGATCACGGGGTGAGGTCCCCTCGCTCGCTCACCCGCCTCATCCGTGACCCACGCTACATGGACCTGGCTACCTAACCCGATAAACCCTACACTCCTCGCGCACCACCCACACCAGTGCGCTTGGACCCGAGTGCGCTTGACCCGACCCGTATACCCAATTGGCTTTGGGAGCAAACCTAAGAGAAATTGCACTAGAGGGGGGTGAATAGTGAAATTATAGAGTATTGTAATACAACAAATTCAATCACACAATATACTCAATTATTTTTAGGTGGAAACCCAAGATGGGTGAAAACCACCACCTAAGCCAATCTCTTGACTTAGGATTTTCGATCACAGGGTGATCAATCCACTAACCACACTACTTAAACGAGGGTAGTGTACCTCAATTACAATTCCCACCTCCGATCCCTAAACGGAGGTTTCTTTCTTCAAAATGAAGAGACGGGGACCCGACAGACCGGATACCCAAAATACAGAAATTAACAAGTAAAAATAACACCTATAGAGCACCCCAATAATTTAGTTGCTTTCTTATCTACTAAGCATGAAAAGAACTCCCTGATGATTTGCAGAACGGAGCGAGCCGGGAGTATGGATTTGCCCTTTGATCAGAGTATTAGCACAGCACAAGGGCAAGACGGAGCTTAGAGTAGTGAGCAAGAGATTTTTCTAATGGAATTGTATCTCAAGAGGTGTGTTTTGCCAAAGAAGAGTTGTAGTCTATTTATAGGCAAGTTTGGAACCTTCAAGAACACTTGGGAGAGCTCTTCTAGCCGTTGGAGACAAATCCCAAGAGTTTAGGACGAAATCCACACAAAATCAGGGCAATGATGATTCTGACAGCAACATCAGACGTCTAATTATAGTATCAGACGTCTTACAGGACGTCTGATTTTTCCTATGGTCGTCTAATATTGCAGGACATCCTTAACTGACTCTATTGGATCAAAAGAAGGACGTCTGATATTATGTCATAAGACGTCTGATTAGTTCATTGGACGTCTAATGAATGGTGCATTCGTTCCTGTTATCATCGGATCCAAACAGGGTTCTAGGTTTAGAGGATCAGACGTCGTTACGGACGTCTAACATTACCAGACGTCTGGAAACCTAAATACTCTTCCTTGCTACTTCTGCCAAAAGATTATGTGGCCGTAGACAGATACGCACAGAAAAACATGGCCAACGGTTCAAAGGCAGACGTCTGGAAGTGTGTAAAGACGTCTGGAAATTATTTTTGCCGACAAAAAGTCTAACGGTTAGTATGAGGACGTCTGGGTAAAGAATCAGACGTCTGTGAACGGTTATCGACGTCTGAAAGTGAAGTCCTTCGACTGATGTTAATGAGGAGATGAACAAAGGTAGAAATGTTTGAAATTAGACGTCTGATACACATGTCAGACGTCTTATGGTGGAAAATCAGACGTCTGTACTTGTTCATGGACGTCTGATAAAAGTATAAGTGTTGGGTTTTTGTTTCTAATTTATCCTAAGTGTAGAGAGCCTAAGTTAGCTATTTATAGGTTATGTTTGGGGGCTCTTTACAATATTTCTAGACTCAAATAAGATGAAAATTACAACCTTTGAAAGTTTACATGAAAAAAGCCTAAGACCTAATACTTATGCTACTCGTCTTCACGCTTTTAATCTCCCGTCTTAGAAAGCTTTTTGAAATCCTGCAAATATGTTATTATAGAGAGAAAACAATATGCTACGCTTTATTTATTATTTCATTTTCTACATTTTGTAAAATCATCAAAATATTATATATGAGTAGTTGAACTAACAATCTCCCCCTTTTTGATGATTTTCAAAATATAGCTGTAGGTTCCTCTTTCCTCCCCCTAAAGGTTGTACTTGATAGCCTTTATCTATTTAAGAAGGTTGTTTTTATATTATTCCTTAATTTCTTACCTACATTCTTCTCCCCCTTTTTGAATATCATCATGAAGGGTTGTTAAAGGGAGTTGAAATCCAAACTACAAGAGTGATATCTACAAAGTAGAGTGCATGAGTAAAACTGCATGTTTAAAAGATGACAAGGCATTAAGGAAAATTTATTAGGAATAGAAATATTTAAGCATGGACTAGCTATTTGTTCCCAAAAATATTAAGTACAGGGTCAAGGCCTCTTAATACAAACTTAGAATAAAAGACAGAAAAATAGAAGCACTAAAACTATTCTTCTTGATCTTGGCGGCGGCGGCGACGAGCGGGTCCTTGTCCTATCTGCAAATTTTGAACATCTGATCTAAGTTCGTCGATGTCGCGGCGCATGCTTCCCATGTAGGTGTACATCTCGCCGGTTCGACGCAGCAGGAGGGAGATGCCGGAGGAGAGGGAATCTGTGGCTGGATCCCATGCTTCATCAAAGCTCGAGCGGGGAGCTTCTATTTGAAGGGGCCGTGGTTCATGGAAGTCTGGAAAGGGTGGAAGGGGCTCTTCTTCCATGGGTTCGTCGGCGGGCTCAAGATGTTCTCTAAGTATATGCATCTTGGCGGCTGTGGCCCGGTTGTAAGGCTCAATTTTCTTGTCAACTGCTTGGTCAGTTATGGAAATCCGATGGGATGAAAAGATTTTGGATAGAATAGACCCAAACGGAAGTGATGCCCCATGGTCCTCATTCATGACGCGAACAATGAGGCGGCAATAATTGAAAGGAATATGACGAACGGCCGCAAAAAGGAGAGCCTTGTGTTGGCGTGAGATGTAATCAAAACCTCCTGATTTGTTTAGGAGGTCCCACCCAAAAATGCGAGAGAGTAGACGTGGAAGGGGTTTGAGATTTTTGCACGGTAGAGTGCCAAGGTTTTCAACATATTTTTTTGGGAGAACTAACTCTTGATTGATGATTTCTGGGTCGTATTGCCTCAGAATGTCATTGAAATCATTTCCCTCATTGGAGATGGCTAGAAGGTCAGAGATAGTTTCGGATGTGATGTGTATTTCATGACCAAATAGGCGGGTATGGAGTTCAAGTTCATCGTTGCTGCAGTCCTCAACGATGTTGGCATAAAAGAGACGGCAAAGATCAGGGAACACACCAAGAGTTCCAATGCCGGAGTGGAATTGACGGTCAAAATATTGGAAAAGATGGAGAGTTTGGAAGTGTTCCCGAAGGTTCAAATGGGCAAAATCATTCCAAACAATAAAACGTGGGCATTTAACTTTGGCATTCGCGAAACGACGAAATCGCTGCCTAGCGATGTCACCCCGCAATTGATCTGCCAAATAAGTGGAAGAGGAACTGGAAGATCCCTCAACTTGCTTCCTACGGGGAGGCATATTTGGTGGAATGGGTGGTTAGGTTTAGGAAAAAAATGAGTGGTGTGTTGAGGATAGAATACCTGCAAAAAAGAAACAACCATTCAACCAAACAACATTCACCCAAAACATAGTTTCAAACACTGCAATCATCATGAAAAAATATGTGGCAGTATGCCTTGAGGCAATACAACCTGCCATGTAGTTGTGGCAATATACCTTTGGATGCAAGCCACTAAAATGTCGGCTTGATCCTCATGAGGTAATACCCTTGCCATGGAAGATGCAGCTAGGGCTAACAGGGTTTTCTTGACCGAGGGTTAGGGTTCTAAGGCTAATAATGATATGAAATGCACATGTAGGTCAAGTGAATCAAGATGGAGAACTAGATGCTACAGGATGCTGCAAGGTCGTGGGTAAAAGATCATGGAGACGCCCTAGGAGTGGAGAGGATATACCCACGGGAGGAGGGAAGCCTCCAAATGCGCGGTCGAGAGGCAGGGAGGACGCGCGCAGAGGAGCAGCAGTTCCGTCAGTCGTCGAAGAGGCGCGACGGTCGTCTGGCTGCGAGCAGAACTTCGTCAACTGCTGCTGTGGGCCGTCGGGTGTGAGGGAGAGCGGCGCACAGATCTTGTGTGGGGTAGGGATTTTGGACAGGAGAGTGGGACCTTTGCGAAGGGGATCTTATATCCCAAGGTCACGGAGCAAGTCTCCCCCTGAAGTTGGGGAGATTTGCATTTCAAACCGTCCAGAGAAAAGCCGCGACGCGCAGATTTTTCCCCTATCAGACGTCTGGCAACGACGTCAGACGTCGGGATTTGCCAGAGGGATTTTAGCCCATTTCAGGGCGACGTCTGTTTTATTCATCAGACGAAAAATCAGACGACTAATTATAATATAGACGTCTGATTTCTGCAGGAATCCTCCCCAGCAAAAAGATTTATTCTCCAGGTTGTCGTCTGATTTCTTACTCAGACGACAATGAAGACGTCTAAATTTAATATTAGACATCCGATTTCTGCAGACAGACCTTCCTGGATTTTCGTTTAAAGTTACAGGGTCGTCCGCTTTTCCTGTCAGACGATCCCTACGACGTCTAACCACATATTCAGACGTCCGACAGGCAGTACATGTTCTGTCTCCGAGATAGACGTCTGTCAACACATTTGGACGACATTTCAGACGTCTGTGTGGTGTACCAGACGTCTGATATGACTGTTTTGTTGTATAAAATCGTCGTCTGTCCCAGATGTTTAGACGACGAATTTTAATGTATAAGACGTCTGATTATTTAATCAGACGTCTGATATTGGACAGAGTGTGCATTTGGATGTTTGAATGAAGGCTTCTAACTTAGTGAAATCAAGGTTCAATCTATGCTCATGACAAAAGAGGTTCCATTAAATCACTAAATTCTTCAAATATCACTTAGCTTACATATGCCTAGTTTCCTACGTATATAATTAAAGCGATCATAATTCAAAGGTTTAGTGAAGATATCAGCTAATTGCAGTTCAGTACAAATAAATTCAACTTCGATTTCTCCCTTAAGTACATTGTCTCTTAGGAAGTGATGTCGAACATCAATATGTTTTGTGCGAGAGTGATGTACGGGATTTTTCGAGAGGTTGATAGCACTAGTATTGTCACATAATATTTTTATCTTATTAAATATCAAGTTAAAATCCTTCAAAGTATTTTTCATCCAAAGCACTTGGGAACATGCTAGTGCAGCGGCTATGTATTCAGCTTCTGTAGTTGATAAAGCTACACTAGATTGTTTCTTTGAGAACCAAGAGACTAGTGATTCACCTAAGAATTGGCACGTCCCACTAGTACTCTTCCTATCAGTGCGGCTACCTGCGTAGTCCGCATCGCTATATGTAACTAAGTTGAATTGTGGACTCCTAGGGTAGAATAAGCCATAATCAGATGTGTCAACTAGATATCTAAATATTCGTTTTACAGCATTTAGGTGTGATTGTTTAGGATTTGATTGAAACCTAGCACATAAGCAGGTACTAAACAAAATATCAGGTCTACTGGAAGTTAAATACAGTAAAGATCCAATCATGCTACGATATAGCTTTTGATCTATGGGCGTACCTGATTCGTCCAAGTCTAAGGAAGTTGTGACACTCATAGGAGTGTTCTTCCCTTTACTTTTGTTCATATCAAATCTCTTCAACATCTCCTTTGTGTATTTAGATTGACACACAAAGGTTCCAATTTCGAGCTGAGTGATTTGCAAGCCCAAGAAAAACTTGAGTTCACCCATCAAACTCATTTCGAATTCTTCCTGCATAATTTCTGAAAACTTTCTACACATAGATTCATTAGTAGCACCAAATATAATATCATCTACATATATTTGAACTAATAAAATGTCTTTTCCTTTTCTTTTAATGAATAATGTGGAATCAGCTTCCCCTATAGAGAATTTTGCATTTAACAAGTAGTCTTTGAGCCTTTCATACCAAGCTCTAGGAGCTTGCTTTAGACCATATAGTGCCTTGTTTAATTTGTAGACAAAATGAGGCTTATCATGAGACTCAAAACCAGGAGGTTGTTTTACAAAAACTTCCTCCTTAATGAATCCGTTAAGAAACGCGCTCTTAACGTCCATTTGAAAGAGTTTAAAGCCAAGAAAGGCGGCATAAGCAAGAAGCATGCGAATTGATTCGAGTCGAGCTACGGGAGCGTAGGTCTCATCAAAATCAATTCCTTCTTCTTGGTTGTACCCTTGTGCTACCAACCGAGCCTTATTTCGAATAACTATACCGGATTCATTCAACTTGTTCCGGAATACCCATTTGGTACCTATTACCATTTGCCCTTCAGGCTTAGGTACTAGATCCCAAACTTCATTCCTTTGGAATTGGTTGAGTTCCTCCTGCATGGCCATCATCCAAGTTTCTTCGGAGCATGCTTCCTCGACACTCTTCGGTTCAACTTGAGATACAAAGGCGGAGAGACCAAAGGTGCAACTAAAACGAGATCGGGTTTTAACGCCATCAGAAACACTTCCAATGACTTGACTTTCGGGATGATCCCTTTGATATATCCAATCTTTTGGAAGATTATGGATATTGGAGTTTGGAATGTTAGACACATCAATAGTAGAATCATCTTCATCATCCATATTGACTCGGTCAATGGAGGAATGAGGAGATTCATCGAAGGAGACATGAAGGGTTTCCTCCACTATTAATGTGGTCTTGTTAAAAACCCGATATGCCTTACTACGTGAGGAGTAACCAATAAAGATGGCTTCTTCACCTTTGGCATCAAATTTATCTAAATTAGAGCGGGTATTCAAGACAAAACATCGACATCCAAAAACTTTAAAATAACTAATTTTGGGTATTTTCCCATAGTATAGTTCAAAACAAGTTTTTCGCAATCCGGATCGAATTAAGGTGCGATTTAACACGTAACAAGCCGTGTTAACCGCCTCAGCCCAAAAGTACTTCGGTAACCCCGAGTCTATGAGCAATGTTCGAGCACACTCTTGAAGAGTACGGTTCTTTCTCTCAACCACCCCATTTTGTTGAGGTGTTCGAGGAAAAGAGAACTCATGAGCAATACCATGCTCTTGACAAAAATCATCAAACAAGGAATTTTCAAACTCGCCCCCATGATCACTACGGATACGAGTGATTTGGTAGCCTTTTTCAGTTTGAATTTTCCTACAAAAAATAGAAAAGATGGAAAACACTCCTTCTTTAGATCTCAAGAAGGAGACCCATGAAAACCTCGAAAAATCATCTACAATTACAAGGCAATATTTGCATCCACTGAGGCTCTCATATTTTGTTGGTCCAAACAGATCTAGGTGAAGTAGTTCTAAAGGTCTTGATGTGGATATAACTTCTTTGCTTTTAAAACTAGATTTTATAATCTTACCTAATTTACATGAATCACAAATAAGCTCATTTAAAAATTTTCTTTTAGGAAGACCTCGGACTAGTTCATGTTTAGCTAATTTTTGAACCATCTTCATATGAACATGTCCTAGTCTTTTATGCCATATACTTAACTCATCATTTGCTATAAGACATTCATAAATGCCATTTTTATCAAATTCTACGACATAAATGTCTTTAAATCTAGTTCCCTTAAGAAGGGTTTCATTGGTTAATGCATGCATAATTTCAAACATTTTAGAAGTAAACACTACTTTAAAACCCTTATCACATATTTGACTTACACTTAAAAGATTATGTTTTAGTCCTTTAACTAGAGAAACATTTGAGATGGGAGAGAGAGGGTTACCTATTTTACCAAGGCCAATAATATGGCCATTGTGGTTGTTGCCAAATGTAACTGTTCCTCCATCCGTAGGTTGGAGGTCCAAAAATAGGCGCTTGTCTCCTGTCATATGTTTGGAGCATCCGGAGTCCATCACCCATCGGCCTCCTTGGTGGTGGTGGTCTCCTTGTCTTCCTCCTTGTAGACCTTCTTCCTCCTACAAAAGATCTTCGATGGTGACTTGGTGTTTCTATAGGTCTTTCTAATTTGAGTCGTCCATCCTTCATTTTGTATATCCAATTTTTGACATTATGATGTCCTTTCATCCCTACAAAACAAAGTGAGAGTTGTCTTTTCGGTATCCATTGTAAAGTGGATCCGTATTTGTTAGTGTTCTTCTTTAGAGGAGGGCCCTTTTTCGGCTCACTTTGACTAGGCTCATAAAAGCCTAATCCAAATTTACTTGAGGAAGGTTTTTGATGGGCAATGAGTTTGTCCAAGTTATCTTTCCCCTTTGTAAATTTGGCTAGGTCCTCAAGAAGTTGGTTTGACTTTTCTTTGAGATGATTTATCTCTATTTTCATTATATCTAGTTTATCTTCTAATGCCCTAATCTCTACTCTAAGTAAGCCATTTTCATCCTTTTTAAAAGAGTTTGATTTTTCAAGCACATGGATTTTGTCGAGTAATTCTTCTCTATCTAAAAATTTTTGTTCACTCATTGCTGTATACAAATCATTTGTTAATGACTCTTTCTCAATCATTAGATTTCTTATTTGCATATTTAAAGCAGTGGTTTCTTTTGTAAGAATTAGATTCTTTTCTTGAAGAACATTGATTAATCTCTTATTTTCTAACTTTTCTTCTTTTAAAGCCTTGCTTTGGATTTTAGTTTTCTTAAGATCTATATATAATGAATCAAAGGCATCTTGTAATTCATCTAAAGAGTAGGGGTTTACCTCAGGTTCCTCAGATTCAGACTCGGAACCATCATTTGTTGCCATTAGTCCCAAGCATGCCGTTTCTTCATTTGTTTCCTCCTCCTCTTCTTCCTCGGAGGTGGAGTCATCCCACATTGCTTGAAACGCCTTCTTCTTGAATCCTTTCGGATTGGAGATCTTCTTGTAGTCAGAAGGCTTCTTGGGTTTCTTCTCATCATCCCTTTTGAGTAAGGGATAATCTTTCCTTATGTGACCTCTCTTTTTGCAATTATAGCAAATTAGAGGGTCTTCTTCTTTTTTCCTTCCCTTGATCTCTCTTCTATTTCTAAGAAACTTTTTAAACTTTTTAGCTAATAAAACAAATTCTTCATCATCGGTACTTACCTCATCATCCGAAGTAGCTTTGAAGGCTAAGGTCTTCTTCTTTGGCTCCGATGAGATTGATTTCTTATTTTGCTCCATTTTTGATTCGTAAGCCATGAGATTCCCAAGTAGATTTTCCATGTCTAGATCCTCTACTTGGTTGGCTTCTTCTATTGCCGTTACCTTTTGCTCCCACTCGGGTCCAAGGGAGCGAAGGAGTTTCCCTTGAAGCTCCCCCTTTATAAATGTCTTTCCCAAAGACTTGAGGTTATTCACGATTAACGTGAATCGAGTGTACATGTCCCCAAGTCTTTCATTCTCCTTCATAGAGAAAGCTTCGAATTCCTGCGATAACAAGTTTATCTTTGAGGATTTAACTTTAGATGTACCTTCGTGAGTAACCTCCAAGGTTCTCCAGATCTCGTGGGCCGTTTCGCATTGGCTGATGCGGTTGAATTCCTCCGAGCTGAGAGCGCAGTAGAGTGAGTTCATTGCCTTGGCATTCAGTCCAAGGTGATGGATTTGCTCCACTGTGTAACCAGTTTCTGGTTTCTCGGGAATGACGTATGCGGATTCGCATTTCTCCCAAATGGAGAAATCGTTGGCTTGAAGCCACATCTTCATTCTCAGCTTCCAGTAAGTGTAGTTGGTTCCTTCGAAGAGTGGTGGTCGAGTGGTGGATTGCCCCTCCAATCTGCTTGTGGAAATGGCCTTCCCCTCCATGTGATCTTTCCGCGGATGTTACTCCTGTAGGCGGAAAACCTGCTCTCATACCAAATGAAATTGCACTAAAGGGGGGTGAATAGTGAAATTATAGAGTATTGTAATACAACAAATTCAATCACACAATATACTCAATTATTTTTAGGTGGAAACCCAAGATGGGTGAAAACCACCACCTAAGCCAATCTCTTGACTTAGGATTTTCGATCACAGGGTGATCAATCCACTAACCACACTACTTAAACGAGGGTAGTGTACCTCAATTACAATTCCCACCTCCGATCCCTAAACGGAGGTTTCTTTCTTCAAAATGAAGAGACGGGGACCCGACAGACCAGATACCCAAAATACAGAAATTAACAAGTAAAAATAACACCTATAGAGCACCCCAATAATTTAGTTGCTTTCTTATCTACTAAGCATGAAAAGAACTCCCTGATGATTTGCAGAATGGAGCGAGCCGGGAGTATGGATTTACCCTTTGATCAGAGTATTAGCACAGCACAAGGGCAAGACGGAGCTTAGAGTAGTGAGCAAGAGATTTTTCTAATGGAATTGTATCTCAAGAGGTGTGTTTTGCCAAAGAAGAGTTGTAGTCTATTTATAGGCAAGTTTGGAACCTTCAAGAACACTTGGGAGAGCTCTTCTAGCCGTTGGAGACAAATCCCAAGAGTTTAGGATGAAATCCACACAAAATCAGGGCAATGATGATTCTGACAGCAACATCAGACGTCTAATTATAGTATCAGACGTCTTATAGGACGTCTGATTTTTCCTATGGTCGTCTAATATTGCAGGACATCCTTAACTGACTCTATTGGATCAAAAGAAGGACGTCTGATATTATGTCATAAGACGTCTGATTAGTTCATTGGACGTCTAATGAATGGTGCATTCGTTCCTGTTATCATCGGATCCAAACAGGGTTCTAGGTTTAGAGGATCAGACGTCGTTATGGACGTCTGAGGACATTACCAGACGTCTGGAAACCTAAATACTCTTCCTTGCTACTTCTGCCAAAAGATTATGTGGCCGTAGACAGATACGCATAGAAAAACATGGCCAACGGTTCAAAGGCAGACGTCTGGAAGTGTGTAAAGACGTCTGGAAATTGTTTTTGCCGACAAAAAGTCTAACGGTTAGTATGAGGACGTCTGGGTAAAGAATCAGACGTCTGTGAACAGTTATCGACGTCTGAAAGTGAAGTCCTTCGACTGATGTTAATGAGGAGATGAACAAAGGTAGAAATGTTTGAAATTAGACGTCTGATACACATGTCAGACGTCTTATGGTGGAAAATCAGACGTCTGTACTTGTTCATGGACGTCTGATAAAAGTATAAGTGTTGGGTTTTTGTTTCTAATTTATCCTAAGTGTAGAGAGCCTAAGTTAGCTATTTATAGGTTATGTTTGGGGGCTCTTTACAATATTTCTAGACTCAAATAAGATGAAAATTACAACCTTTGAAAGTTTACATGAAAAAAGCCTAAGACCTAATACTTATGCTACTCGTCTTCACGCTTTTAATCTCCCGTCTTGGAAAGCTTTTTGAAATCCTGCAAATATGTTATTATAGAGAGAAAACAATATGCTACGCTTTATTTATTATTTCATTTTCTACATTTTGTAAAATCATCAAAATATTATATATGAGTAGTTGAACTAACACTAAGAGAGAAGAAGAGAGAGATCATACGCGTGGGAGGGTACAGGTAGGTTTTGCACTTCTCTGTGTAGGAAGAGAAAGAAGGAAGGGAAGCTGAAGGAAGGAGCTGCGGGAAGGAAAGAAGGCTAAGGGCAGGAGAGGCTAAGGAAGACTTGAAGGTAGAGGATGAAGAAGGAGCTTAAGGAAGCAAGGACAAGGCACAGCTGAAGAGGAAAGAAATTAGAAGCCAAGGAAGAAAGGAAAGAAGGTATAGCTGAAGGAAAAGAAGAGAAGAAAGGAGCTAAAGCCAAACAAAGAAGGAAATCAAAGGCAAAAGAAAAAGAAAGAAGCCAAGGCAGACAAAGGAGGAAAGAAATCAAGAGAAGAAAAGAATGAAGAAGACAGAAAGAGGAAGAAGCAACAGAGGAAAGAAGACATCAGAGAGGAGAGAAGAAAGAAGAGAGAGAGCAGACATTCTATTTCTTTTTATATCTCTATTCTTCTCTTTAGCATTTATATACATTGAATTTCATTTTATTGCTTCATAATATTGTTGAACACCACATTTTATCAACTTGAGATTGTGTTCTTAGTTTTTAAATACCAATTTGCTCCTCGTGTTCGACCTCGAATTCTTAATTTTTTGAGTAATAAAATTCTTATTTCCTTATAATGCTTTTTCGACTATACTGCAATGCCACTTTTTTTAAAACCCGATCAAGCGCTGTAAACATTTTGGCACCGTTGTCGGGGAGCAACGGGCATTTTAGAAACTTTGGTCACAACCTCTGATTCAATGCTAACTTACTCTCTTTCTTATGTTGTGATTGTTTCTGGGGAAGAAAAGAAAAAAATAGCCGCACAAAAACCACACCAGGAATAGGTAAATTCTCATTAGCCCTTTCTCTTAATCCCCTCAAAATCTGAAAAGGAAAACAAAGAAAAATCAATCTAGGGCTTCCTGCTTCCATATTTAGTAATTCAACAAAGTTGCCTGATTTTTATTTCAACACATTTTTGAATTGCACATCCATTTAAGGTAACTAGGGCTAACACCTTCTTGATTGAGCCCTAGATACCATCTTTGAGGCAACTAAATTGGACCAAATAGAGCCAACCTAAGGATTTCAATCTAGGGTTTTAGAGACACATCTTCTTTGAAGCAAAGAATCAAAAATTTCAAAAGGAGGTGTGCCTAAGCCTTGATTGAAGAGATTTATCCAAGAGAAATCCTAAGAAAATCAAGTTCTTAATTCACTTGAATCCTAAAAGAAAGGACCTAAAAGCTCTCAAAGGAACAAAGAGGTGAAGTTGACCCTTTGGGTCAACCAACCTTGAAATTAGGTCACATTTTGCACTCAAAAGATCTAAAGTTTAAGTGGGACCCTAAGCACCTTGATCTTAATTAAAAGAGGTAAACTTAAGAGGTCAAGGTCCATATTTTGGTCTACCTGGAATCTCAGTGACAAGAGAGGTCGGGTGGGGGAAACCTTGTAACTCGTGGGGATGCTCTACCGTGTAGGGGTCTTTGCAGGACTCTCCCTCTCTGGGTGCCCAGGTATTTCTCAGGTGGACGGCCTTTTTGACTAAGTGGTATCATTCGCCCCTAACCTCTATAGTCACCTAACAATTTTTGGGTGTCTCGATTGGTCCAGCACATTCTAATCTCATCAAATCCTTCGATGTATGTTTGGTAGGAGGTCCTTAAGACCATCCTTATGACCTCCTTTAGAAATCCACTCCTACCGAGGCCAAGCCACGACGCCCATGTTTGTGCAGCAACCCCACCACATATATCTCTCCTCTGATTCATCAGAACCAAGTTCTCCTTCTTCTTCCATCATGGCACAACCAATTGAAGAAGAGATCAAACTTGAGCACCAACTTCAGCGCTTAAATGATCTATTCCAAAACTTTGTAAACCCACCAAAACATCTTATGGTGTGAGATCACTATAATCTTGCTGCGGTGGCAATCGAGCCTCGAGTCCAAATCCCGACTGGAGGTCCTGATTCTGAACTCAAGCCTAAATATGATTCATGCCATTCCAAAATTTCATGGGCTTAACTCCAAGGATCCCTTCCAGCACATTAAGCAACTCAAACATCTAGCCCATACCTTCGATTCAAATGTACAAAACAAGGATATCATACTCATGAAGATGTTTTCTTTCTCCCCCATGGACAAGGCTACTTATTGGTACCAAACTCAAACTCGTTCGATCAACACATGGGTCAAACTCCAATCCAAATTTTTGAAAAATTTCTTCCCCGTTGGTCGGATGAATGCCTTGCACCACCAGATCACTCATTTCACTCAACAATCAGGAGAACCTCTTCATGAGGCATGGGATCGATTCTTGGATCTCATGCAAAAGTGCCCCTATCACGGAGTTCCTAAATAGGAACAAGTCCAATCTTTTTACCAAGGACTCCGTGAAGACATTCGATTGTTCATCAATGCAACTTGCGGAGGAAACATCATGGGTCAACATGAGGACACGATGTGGGAGATTCTCAAAAATATGTGTGAGAACTCCATCAATAATGACTCCATGGGCTTATTCGACCAGACAAATGCCCGTGCATCGACGAATCTTAGGGGAGCACATGAGATGCAGGGCTTGTCCACTTCCGTCGACTTGGAGCTGATGGCCAGTCGGTTGGACAAGGTCACTATCATAGAGAAGAAGGTGGACGAGCTGACTCGACGTCTACAGCGAGCCACCTCTGCACAGAACTCATTTGCACAGCCACCTCTTGCAAGGGAAACTGTGCAAAACATCTATCACCGATCTTCTCAGGGGATGGACCCATATCCACCCCTGTCTAACTCCAGGATCGGAGGGACCTCCAATCCACTCTATTCTAGTTGGGGGAACTCTGAACCCCCGTACTCTGATTTTCCTGAGGCTCCTTAGACCTGTGAGGACCTCAACGCCATCCAGAATGATCCATTCTCCAATACCTACAACCATGGATGGCGGAATCATCCCAACTTCCTGTGGGCGGGAAATTCTCAGAATCAAAGACCACCTTATCAACCCCGTCCATAAGCTCGTCGTCCATATCAACCACCTCAGCCTTGACCCAACCCCACCTATCAATCTAGGATAAACTAAGCAGATCAAATGACTCTTATTCTTCAAACACTGGCTGACATTCAGAAGACGAATGCGGCAATACAAAAATAGCACAATGACGAGATCACAGAGGTTCGCAATCAACTCGCCCAGATGGCGAATTCCCGCCAACCTGGCACACTTCCTTCTCAACCTCTACCGAACCCAAATAACGTGTCGACCCAGAGGCACATTATGAACCCAAATCCAGTCCACGCACATATGATTTATCAGGCCCCTTCTGTTCCATCACCCGACGGGATGGAAGCTTTGACATCTTATGCGGGATTTCAACAGCAGCCACCCATTTTACCGACTCCAAACCAAAACCAGGCAGAATTAAACTCCGTAACAACCTGTAGTGGTAAAGCAACTCAAGACCCACCTTATCCAAACCACTCCAAGCCTGGTAGTAACCCAAGCTTTAGGATAGTTATCCAGGATACCCCTATTCCAGATCAAGAACCCAGGCCTATTCTAGAGGAACCAACCAAGGTTCCATTTCCTGAGGCCTTAACCAAGGGAAAGAGGATAACCAAACCTGTGGCTCTTGAGGAGGATCTGGTCAAGCTCTTTCAATAGGTCCAGATAAACATCTCCTTGATGGATGCAATCCTCCACGTACCGGCTTACGCACGATTTCTGAAAGACGTGTGTACTCCCAAGCGTAAGCCGCTAATAAAAAGTGGGAGTCTGATCATACTATCAGAGCAAGGCAGCTCTGTAATCTTGAGCAAACTCCCACCTAAGGCTAAAGACCTAGGTACTCCCCTGATTTCATGAAAAATTGGTGATACCCAATTCGACAAAGCCTTGTTAGACCTAGCTGCCTCCATAAACCTAATACCTACATCCCTCCTTGACCACCTTGAAGAGTCCGAGCTTAAACCAACAGAGGTGACATTGCAGTTAGCCGATCGATCCATCAAGTCACCTAAAGGAATACTCGAGGATGTCATTGTTAAGGTATGGGATTTCTACTTCCCGGTGGATTTTATAGTTCTAGATATGGATGCACCTGAGAACCCAAGGGATACACCGATTATACTAGGGAGACCTTTTCTGGCCACTGCTAGGGCCAACATTAACTGTGAGGAGGGCCAAATAGAATTAAAATTTGGGAACCAAACTCTAAAGATTGACATCTTTAAGGCCCAACAAGGGATTAATTGTGGTGTTATAAAACAAATATACGATATCAAAGCCATGGTTGATGAACCGCATATCGAGGACAACCTGATTATCCCTGATCAACCACCAGAAGATCAAAACCCACAAACAGAGGAGTATAAACCTGATCTAGATACACCCATAACTCCTACCCTTGTTCCTGACACACACCCTGAACCGCCCGCTACTGCTGATAATCCCGTTCTGGAACTCAAGCCCCTTCCCGATCATCTGAAATATGTCTTTTTGGGTTCTAATAAGACGTTTCGTGTGATTATCAACTCCAGACTCACACCTGACCAGGAATCCCATCTGATTACTGTTCTCCAGCAACATCGTAGAGCCATTGGATGGACTCTCGATGACTTGACTGGCATAAGCCCCTCTTATTGCACACACCGAATCTACACCAAAGAGGGCGCACGACCTTCACAAGAAATGAGGAGATGTTTGAACCCTAATCAGCAGGAGGTCATGAAAAAGGAGATCATTAAGTGGCTAGATGTAGGGATCATCTACCCAATCTCCTATAGTCGATGGGTGAGTCCAATCCAGGTCATTACAACTGAAACCGGAGAGGTCATACCGACCCATATAGCTAACTCGTGGAGAGTCTGCATTGATTACAGAAGACTCAGTTCCTTCATGAAGAAGGATCATTTCCCACTACCATTTATTGATCAGATCCTCGAGAAACCAGCGGGAAATAGGTTCTTTTGCTTTCTTGACGAGTACTCCGGTTATAACCAAGTGGCAATCCATCCTGAGGATCAAGAAAAGACCACTTTCACCTGCCCCTTCAGGACATACGTGTTCCAAAGGATGCCGTTCAGTCTCTGCAATGCACCTGCGACTTTCCAGCGGTGCATGCTTGCCATATTCTCAGATATGGTAGGTGATTATCTGGAAGTCTTCATGGATGACTTTTCAATATTTGGAGCATCATTTGACGATTGCCTCTAGCACTTGGTCCAAATACTCAGGCAGTGCATTGACGTGAATCTGGTTCTTTCCTGAGAAAAGAGCCATTTCATGGTGCCTGAGGGAATCGTCCTGGGACATCTGATTTTAGAGAAAGGCATCCAGGTCAATCGAGCCAAGGTGAATCTGATTTCCAAACTCCCTATGCCTAGCTCGATCAAGGACATCCGATCTTTTCTAGGGCACGTCGATTTTTACTGTCGATTTATCCCTAACTTTTCAAAAATCACGTGGCCCCTGACTACTCTTCTCTCCAAGGATGTACCTTTCGAAATCTCCAAGGAATGCACTCAAGCATTTGAGATCCTCCATGATTGAGTTACCCAAGCCCCGATCCTACAGTCCCCTGATTGGTCTCAACCCTTTGAGATCATGTGCGATGCATCTGACTTCGCTGTAGGAGCAATTTTAGGGCAGAAAATCGATGGGAAACCCATGGTCATTTACTATGCTAACAAAACACTTGACGAGGCTCAGCGTAACTACACGGTTACTAAGAAAGAGCTGCTAGCCGTAGTATTTGCCGTAGAAAAATTCAGATCTTACCTCTTGGGTTCCCATGTTATCATCTACTTGGATCACACAGCTGTGAGGCATTTCCTTGCAAAGGACACAAAACCTCGATTAATCTGCTGGATCTTGTTGTTGTAAGAATTTGACCTCGAGATTCGTGACAAAGCGGGAAAATGGAATGTGGTAGCTAATCACTTGTCCAGCCTTCCTTCTGAGATCATTGACCCTTCCAGACCCATCACGGAACATTTTCTAGATGAGTACCTTCTGACTATCAATACAGGGCTTCCATGGTTTGCTGACATAGTAAACTACTTGGCATCACGTCATATCCCATCCAATTGGCCGAATGCCAAAAAGGACAAATTGCTTTCCAATGCCAAGTATTACCTTTGGGAAGACCTGTACCTATTCCGCATTGGTGCTGATCAAATAATTTGACGATGTGTCACGGAAGCGAAATTCAAAGACATACACTCTTTCTGCCATGACCAGGCATGCGGTGGACACTTTGCAGGGCATAAAACCACAGCAAAAGTCATCCAGTGTGGCTTTTACTGGCCCACAATTTTCAAGGATGCATACAGTCACTGTAAGGCATGTACTCGTTCCCAGACCTTGGGCAATATGAGCCATCGAGATATGATGCTTTTACAGCCGATTTTGGTATGCGAAATTTTTGACATTTGGGGGATTGATTTTATGGGACCCTTCCCTATCTCGGACGGCTTCAAATACATTTTACTCGCTATTGACTATGTGTCCAAATGGATCGAAGCCATTCCGACCCGAACCAATGATCACAAAGTTGTTATCAAGTTCATTCACCAAAACATCTTCTCACGGTTCAGGACTCCACGTGCAATAATTTTTAATGGAGGGACCCATTTCACGAATGCTCAGTTCAGGTCACTGATGACCAAATACGGGGTGTCGCACCGAATCTCTACTCCTTACCACCCCCAAACTAATGGTCTAGCTGAGTTATCAAATCGGGAGATCAAGAAAATCCTCCAGGTTACTATTCAACCTGACAGGAAGGATTGGTCATCCCAGCTTCCGGAAGCTTTGTGGGCCTATAGGATAGCCCATAAGACCCAATTAGGTATGTCTCCCTTCAAACTGGTGTACTGGAAGGCGTGCCACCTCCCCGTCAAATTGGAGCATAAAGCCTATTGGGCAATACGGAATTGCAACATTGATCTTTCTAAGGCTGGAACCCATAAAAAGCTTCAAATGAGCGAGATTGATGAATTACGCCACGACGCGTATGAGAACTCGCGAATTTACAAAGAGTGGGTTAAAGCCTTTCACGACAAGCACATATCTAGAAAGATCTTTCATCCTGGTCAAAAGGTCCTACTTTTTGATGCCAGACTCATTATTCCCAGGAAAACTACGATCTAAATGGATCGAACCCTACCTAGTCTGACGAATCTTTGGAAATGGAGCCATTAAGATCAGTCCACTCAGCCATAATTTCGAACCCTTCATCGTGAACGATCAGAGACTCAAGCCATTCATTGACATGACCGATACAAATTTGGCTAAGATATCCTTTACCCTCCATTCTCCCTGAGATCATTGCACCCAGCCAATGGCGTAAAACTCAGCGCTTAATGGGAGGCAACCCATCATTCTTTGAAAAACCCAAAACCTTTCCTGACATTTCTATGCTAAATTCATATTACACTTTAGGGTTCATCCATTAGAATAGCCGACTCCACCTCAGATACCTATACCCGAGTCTAGAAATCGTTCGGAACAGTCATCTCGACCCGTTCGCCCACCCAACACCTGTCCTAATGAATGAACTAAGCTGAATTTGAACCCACCTAATTTACAATGGGGACATTGTAAATCATAGGCATGGGGGGTATGAAAGTGCTAAACATTATGAAAACTCATATCACAAGAAAAGGTTTCAACAAAAAAATCACATATCACAAAAAACACAAAAAAATGAAAAAAAAATCTTGAATAAGAATAAAAAAACTGAGGGGGGAGAGAAAATTTTTGAGGCTATACAAAACATGAGGAGAAAAAAGAGCAAAATGACAAAAAAGAAGCACAAGATGAAAAAAAGAAAATAGCCATTAGTAAGAAATTAAGGGATTAACTAAAGTTCTAGACCACATCAAGAAAAAAGAAAAAAATGAGAAAAAGTCCTAATGAAGACACAAAAAGAGATTAGTAGGAACACTGATCTTAGGCCTTTTGGGCTAGACTCTTAGGCTTAAAAATTCAAGTATCCACTAAGATCTAGATAATCCTCAAGAGGTTGGGGAAAATGCGAAGCTTAAGTATTAGGTCTAAGGCTTAGGGAGTATTCGGCCTCGTTAACTGACCTTCGATTTTCGAGACTCAGTAACCTAAGCACCCCAATCCACACACAATCTAGCTCAGTGCGCATAACTATCAAAATCACGCAAAAGTGTTTAAGTATTCTGAAAAAAGTTGCCTAGATTAGGAGCAGCCGATCAACACAAGTTGATTTGGATGAGTTCCCGATGCAGAAAGGCAAGAAATTCCCCTCGAAGATGAGTAACAACATATCGTCTCCTCGGTGCTTGTCTCCTCGGATATTTGCATATCCTACCAGCGGCACGTAAGCACCCTGCTGGTTCAGATGCCATGGGTGGCATTATCACGAAATGTCGATTGCCAGGGTCTGGATTTGGCTATAGAACACCAATGGGTAGGATTATCTCAAAATCTCGAAAGCCAGAGTTCTGGGGGTTGCCATAGGCAGTGCTATCATGAAGCATCGATTGCAAGGGACCTTTGAGGATTGATGATGGGGATGAGGAATCCGATACAGACTGTGTTGAGAAGCCAATCCGAAGCTAGAAATAAAAAGAAAAGAGAGAGAAAACTCTCCAAACAAATAAATCCTCTCTCTCTCTTACAAAAATGCACTGCAACCTAAACCAAGGCTAAAATATGTCTCAAGCACGAGTGCTTTAACCGCAGAGTCAACGAACCATAGGATAGTTCCTGCAGGCCTTAAAAACCTTCACGGAGGACCAAGGCTAAAGCTGGTCAGGTCTGGATCTTGGTTGGTACTTGAGTACCTTTAGGCCTACTATCGGCATTTTAACCTAATCACAAAGAAAAAGAAAAGCACTTATCATAACTGGTGAAAGAAACGCATGGTCAAGAACAAATGTTAAAACCTTGAAATTTTGCTAAGGGACTAGCAAAAGCTAAGCATGGGGGTATAATGGGAACGCCATCATGAGCCCTAACTAGCTTATTTTGACTTATAAAAGAGAACAAAGGCTCCTACATAACCTAGAAAAGGGCCTAATTCAAGGAATAACTATTCTAAGAAGAAAATAACAAACAAAGGGTAAAACTGCAATTTTACCATTGCAGTACATCAATGGGATTTCTCAAGGACAAAACATAGGTCAATTGAACTTAACAAGAGGAAAAGTGGGATGGTTCAATCAGAAATGGGTTCATGTGCAATCTAAGAATTAAATGACATTCTGTATCCCTGGAATAAACCCACTTAATACAAGGTTCTGGTCAGGATAAAAATTAACTAAACCCTCTAAAATTCATGGAAAAATATCGTCTAGGGTTTATAACCTTCAATTTGTCCTTGGAAACATATTTTGACCTAAATAGGGGTCCTAGCTAATTATTTACCCTAAATTGGGTTTTTGTGCAAAATATCCAGTCAAACGTGGTCAAACTAAAATCCAACTTCACCATTGGATTCCTTAGGTCCAAATTATGTTTGTACCAAAACTTGGATCTAAGAGGAGGTCACCTTGACCTACTTTGCAAAATAGTCCACTTAATTACATTTTGACCCTTAGCGTTTGAAAACCATTACGTAGATGCCCCTATCTTCCACCCCATTCTTTGCAATTAGGTCCCTCCACCATTACAGTGGAGTCCTACTCCGACGAGGATTCAAGGAGGATTTCTCCCTGATTCCTTAGAGATCCCCTCTCTGATTTGGAAGGGAGATTCTCTGAGGAATTCCCTACCATCTGAGTGCAATCTCTAGCGTTGATTTGCACCAAATCTCTCATGCGAACGCTCGAGAGACATGGGTATCCTTCGCACATTCCTACTCTGGCAAGGATTCTTGCACTTGGAAGCTTATCTTCCAAGCACAAGGACCTTTGCCAGTAGCTATAAAAGGGCCCCCTGTCCTTGCCGCTTAGATTAAGCTTGATTTGGCCGTTGATACCTCCAAAATTCATCCTCTCCCATCTCTGGCCAATAGCTCGCAAGCTCTAGCAATCTCTCCTCCCTCTTCTCGTCGCTCTGCCACCATACCAGTGGCAGAGTCTTATCCGCCTTGCTCCTCCGCGTTACACCATACCTGCACATGCTTCTCCAACCCCCTCATCGTCGCCATCTTCCTTATCTTAGGGCTTTCTTCTCCGGCAACGGCAAACACATGCCGCTCACCCTCCGCCTCCCCCTTCATTCGAATACCCTCAGTTAAGCTCCTCTCTCCCTACCTTTTGCTTTCCCCTTCTTTATTTCACAAAACCCCCTTCAACAACCACAAGCCACCTCCATCTTCCTCATCTCTGGCAGACCACCGGCGAAGGCGCAACCATCACTCCACTCATCCACACACCTCGCCACTTACCTCAAAACCTCCGCCATCATCCACTGATCATCATCCACCCCTTCATTGACCACCACACGCACCCTACACTCTCACCGAACACATGCACTTTCACGGTCACAGTCCGACCTAGGTACGCATGCCTAGGCCGTTCTGCGCCATGCCACCCACCGCATCACCTTCGCTGTGTCATGGCAAAGCTACCCAAGTGCTTTGACAGGGCTACAAGGTTGTATTTGTGCTTTGTAGGTTTAACCCCCTACTGCCATTGGAGCACTAGCAAAGCTTTCTCGTAAGCTCGCTCTAAGTCGCATTGCTCCAGGCAGTAGAGTCCCAGGTGCGCGGAAACATTCCATGACCCTTTCGCACCTAGCAATCGAAGGCTACATTGACCGCAACTGCAGCAATTGCACAGGCATCCTCCCTGCGAACGCATAAAGAAGCAGGTGGGACTTTAGTCCCACCTCAGAAGTTTTCAGCACAAGTGAGTAGTTTATATTATTTTTGTGTTTTACGCTTATCGCCTCAGATCACGGGGTGAGGTCCCCTCGCCTACTCACCCGCCTTGTCCGTGACCCACGCTATGCGGACCTAGCTACTTGACCCGATAAACACTACACTCCTCGCGCACCACCCACGCCGGTGCACCTGAACCCGGGTGCGCTTGACCTGACCTGTATACCCGATTGGCTCTGGAAGGGAACCAAAGAGAGAAGAGAGAGAGCATACACAGGGGAGGGTAGGGGTAGGTTTTGCACTTCTCTGTGCAGGAAGAGAAAGAAGGAAGGGAAGCTGAAGGAAGGAACTATGGGAAGGAAAGAAGGCTAAGGGTAGGAGAGACTAAGGAAGACTTGAAGGTAGAGGCCGAAGAAGAAGGAGCTTAAGGAAGGAGAAGGCATGGCTGAAGAAGAAAGAAATCAGAAGCCAAGGAAGAAAAGAAAGAAGGTACAACTGAAGGAAAAGAAGAAGAGAAGAAAGGAGCTAATGCCAAAGAAAGAAGGAAATCAAAGGTAGAAGAAAAAGAAAGAAGCCAAGGTAGACAAAGAAGGAAAGAAATCAAGAGAAGAAAAGAAAGATGAAGACAAAAAGAGGAAGAAGCCGCAGAGGAAAGAAGACATCAAAGTGGAGAGAAGAAAGAAGAGAGAGAGCAGACATTCTATTTCTTTTTACATCTCTATTCTTCTCTTTAGCATTTATATACATTGAATTTCATTCTATTGCTTCATAATATTGTTGAACATCATATTTTATCAACTTGCGATTGTGTTCTTAGTTTTTAAATACCAATTTGCTTCCCGTGTTCGACCTCGGATTCTTAATTTTTTGAGTAATAAAATTCTTATTTGTTTATAACGCTTTTTCGACTGTACTGCAATGCCACTTTTCTTAAAACCCGATCAAGCAACGTAAACAATTACTTAGGCAAAATTTGTTGATTAACACTTGAAAAATTCAACTAAGGACCTAATTACAAAGACTTAATAGTGTCGCGATATCTGCCAAAATGCAGATCATCCAAGTCCTTACCTTATTTTGAAAGGGAAGATACATTTTTTTTATTTTTTCTTCTTTTCTATGTTTTTTAGTTTAGAGTTTCAGGGCAGCTTTCTACTGCTACCCAACCCACCCAAGACTCGAAAAGAATTTTATGTTCTAAGCATCTTGAGAAAAGTGATAGACTCACTAAGCGACCGTTATAATGGACTTTAGGTTTCTACGACCTTAGGTGACTTAAAAGTTTCTGCCTAATGGTTTATCTTCTTGATCGGTAGCTTTTTCCCTACTTTAAATTTTTTATAGGGTCAACACAAGGGTGAACCCAGTACATATCTCTCTGATTTGTTCTACTTCCCCACTTTTTCCCTAAGTGTTTGGGAATTGTTTGTGCATTTTTGTGAGCTGGGCTCTAGACAAACAGCCAATGGGGCATCAACCTATGGCAACTTGCTAGCTATACTCACGCAGTGAAGTG
The DNA here is from genome assembly GCA_037157565.1 of Thalassia testudinum. NCBI lineage: Eukaryota > Viridiplantae > Streptophyta > Magnoliopsida > Alismatales > Hydrocharitaceae > Thalassia > Thalassia testudinum. Next base: position 11,398,754 of record JAZHRO010000044.1, on the reverse strand, counting down.
TGGCTTATTATTTCTTTTCTATTTTTCTATATTTTTTAATTTTATTTTTTTTGAGTATTATTTTTTTCTTTTTCTGAGTAAGTGGCTTCCCTGATTTAAGATTTCCCTAAATGCAGCAATAAAAGAGAATGGTCATGTGGCTAGGCTCTAAACAACCGGCCAATGGGACATTAAACCCACAACAACTTGTTAGCCATACCACCCTAAAAGGTTCATTAGTTACCTAATTTCCATCAAAATCCCCAAAAAGTGAGTCAATGTAAATAGTGTGTAGATGCTTTAGACTTAAAGTTCCCTCAAATCAGAGGGCAAGTTGATAAGTCGTGTACTTATCACTTAATTTATTAGCAACTTGGTGAGGACTTGAGAAATAGGTCCACAATTTAGTGGACACTTAGGCTGATTAATCCTGAAGACTTGAAGAGTCTTAGTATTTGAGTCCTATCATATCATTTCCTAAAGTTAACAAGTCCTAATGCCTAAGTTCAGTTCTCCTAATTATAATTCTTTTGTCTTTTCAAATTTTTTTTTAAATAAAATAAAAGAAATTCTACTGAGCTAATAAAATAATTTCAGCATTAAGTATCCACCCCTTTGCCTAACTGATTCAATGTCTTCATTGTAAAAATAAAGACATGAAAAGGGTGGCATAAACAGAATATCACCTAAATTTCATGATAATCTAGTTGACTCTGCAAAGAAAATGGACTATATACACGTGCTAAGTTGAGTGCCTTTAGCTAGGCATATTATACAAACAAAGAAAAGAAAATAAGAATTGAGAAGTGCGGGTCAGGACCAGAATCAAAAGATTGATCCTCAAACCCACCAGTAAAACATGTACACAGATGTTGACCAGATTATGGTGTAGAGCCATGCCCTAGGGTCGAGTGGTTCTAAAGTTCTGGATGAAAATCACCCAGAACCAAAGATCACTGTGCTTGTAGGGCTGAGCTTGTAGTTTGGTGGTGTGCAACCCAAGTCTAAAGTGTCAGACAATGGATAAATCTGATCCAATTGGTTCGGATGTCCACTTAGTGTTTAGCTCAGAAGGATAGTCAATTGTTCTATACTTGGGTTGCACATCCTCAAAGTCAAAAATATCAAAGGGGTCCTGGTAAAAGGTTGGCAGTTTTAGGCAAACAGGAACCCTTAGATCAAAGATTCCATTTCCCTCGGAATTCACTTCCCATAATTTAACTTCCAAACTCCACCCCTCTAAAATCAAATGTTCGGTCCCCAGGACCTCTACCATATTATTCACCCCATGTGATTTACCCAAGAACAAAAATCGTGGCTGAATCAGAATTGACTTGGGTTTGGTGGCATCAAGATCATCATTATATTCTTCGGGGAGTGGTTGAGGAATGGGGCTATTGATTGAATAATCCAATAAGTCTAGATTTGAATTCTCCATGTCAACCCTGGTAAGATCAAATTCCTTAATTACAGGGTCATCAAATAATTCATCAGATTCCTCAAGCCCATTCGTCTTACTAAAATCATTCTCCTTAAACTCAAGTGAGACTTCACCTAAAGATTCTTCACCCTCAGAATGAAAGAATTCTTGATCCTCATTTATATATATGTCAAAATTATCTATCATTTCCTATTCCATGGAGACATATTTTTCCTCATTCCCTGGCTCGAGGATCTCGGGTGAGAAAATCAGTTCATCCTCAATCAGTTGATCTAAACCAACATGGTCATCTCTGATCTCATAAAAATTATCCCCACTACAAGTGCCTAAGCGGTTTCTAACAGTGGCTCTCATGAAAGGGGTTCATCCTGAGAATCATCCCAAGATTAGATTAAGGCAACCACAAATTTCATCCTCAATCTCAACAATTTTCCAAGCAAAACTCACTCGAGCCCTTATCCTTAATGTCTTGGAGTCAATCCAATAAAGAATAATTAAGATTGTCAATTATTTTGATCATAGGCTCCAATGTTTCAATGCATGGTGTTGGATGAGCTTCTAAAGATTGTATAGTGTTCCTCAAGTTAGACAACACCCTATCTTGGACCTGGTTCACTTGAACTGAATGGTTTGGTTCAAGGTTGGGTGGGTTTGGGTTCAGTTTAGGGGAGTCAAGGAATTGAGGTTCTCGGGGCCCTCCCTGATAATAGGTCATTTTGGGTTATTCAAAGAAGGGTGATGACCTATATTTAGTATAATCCTGGGGAGGGTAGGTGTTATAATCATCATATCCGTCCTGATTATAGATCAGATTAGTTTGTTCATAAGAGGATGGTGATCTATAATCGGTGTAGCTCTGGGAAGGATAATAATCATAATCATGATGTCCAGGGTTAGGTCCTGGACATTGAGGTCCAGAGTCATATCTCCAATCAAAGTTATCCTGACTAGTGGATGGGTAGTCATAAGTTGGGTCAGGATAGTAATCATCTTGGGGATAAGTGGTGGTAGGAGGGTAGGAGTGGAAATGTGAGTAGGATGCGGAAGGATCCATGGCAAAGCAAGAGGGAAAATAAAGGAGAGAAAGGTGCCCTATAGTACAATCAAACCAAACCTGTCCTTATGTGGGTAACATAAAGACCAATAGACTCTCAAAACCCATCTTGAGATGAAAGAAATGATTTGGTCTACTTCTATCCGATCAAATCAACCAGTTAGAGGGAGGGATTGGGGAGAAGGTTCTTCCTTTGTCTCAAACCTCTAGTTCCTTTGATACCCCCCAACCGTGGTCATTTGAAACTACTCCCCTAGCTAAACATCAGATGGACTGGCAGAAGAAGATTAATAAAAAAAAATCTCAGTTAGAGTCCCAAAGAGTGAGTTAATCGTTAAAGCCAATGCCTACATAGTTTCAATTAGGCTTGGGATGATTGTGCTCTCAGAATATGATGGGCCCTTTAGATGGGTTGCACCCTTAAAGATCAGTTAAGATGTGTGTGCGTGCACAACCAAGATTTTCAAGCAAGATTATTAAAGGTGAGGTAAATTTTAAAGTTCAAATGTTGCTTAGTAGCTTTTAATCCTTAGGTATATCAAAGTTCAATGGAACACTCCATGTTTTGAAAGCACTAGTGATTATATATCCCTTTAAAATCAAAGATAATGTGGAGTGCTTGGCCCAGCCCTAAAAATCAACCCTAAAGAGCAAGCTATTGATGAATTACTTTTATCTTAAGTGGTGTGGCCCAAACAAATCAATCAATTCGCACCACAGATTAAGGCACATAATGTCTTAACCTAATTAAATTTCTACTCACATGAATTAGGTTGGCATGTACCAGGTCTAGAAGTCAGATCTCGATTAAGTGGTAGAATCAAAGTGATTGCATGTCAAAGGATGAGAAATTGTGGATGTGTGAGGTGTGTATATTTTAATTTATGTCCCACAATCAAATAAAGAATTTTCTCTCTCTCTCTCTCTCTCTCTATATATATATATATATATATATATATATATATATATATGCGGGGCGTGAAGTGTAGTGAAGTGGCAATCAAACAATCATATCTATCCTAGGGTTTATAAAAGCACCTAGGTTGATTTCAGTTTGAATTATTAGGTGATAGAATGGAAATCTAATGGATGGGTGGTGGGGATACACTTATAGAACCTTCATCCGCACTTGTCTCCAATCTAACCACTCTAGCCTGCCTCGGAAGAGTACCTGCAATCACAGTAAGATCAGAAAAAAAGTGGGATAAAAGTTAGCTAAGGTGAAAAACGTGAGAAAAATCGAGCATTGTCTCCCTAGCAATGGTGCCAAAATGATAAGCGTAATTTTTGCGAGAAAGATTGGAGTTATGGAACCGGTCATCGTAGTGCGTAAAAATTCTCTACCTGATAAAATTTATAACTGAAACTCAAGTTGAGCCTTGAGTCGAACATGGAGAGGTGAACATTTGGTTTTGTAAATCCGCATTTTGATTTTATTTATTTTTGGTGTGTTATCTTTTGTGATTTTTTTGGTATTTTTATAAGGTAAAATATCAAATGAAATAATTGTTATCTAATATAATCTACTCTAGTAGAATAAGAGAGAGAGAAAGAGAATATCAATATATAACCAAAGTCTATTACAACTAATCACAAAGTATAAGACTACACTAGAAAGCAATAAAAGATACAATGAGTTGAGAAGAATCCCCCTCGATGGCTACTTGGAGGGCGAATCGATTTGACGGCGCCTAGATGAAGGTGGTGAGGAGTTGGAGGAAGGAGAATAGAGATGGAGGAAGGAGGATGGGGTAGGATGGTGTCGCAGCGAGGATCTACTTCCAAATCAGGGTGAGAGGACGGCCACAAGATGCTCCACGAAGGGGGGTGAGAAGTGGGAAAATATTTAACTTTTCTACTCTAAGGAGCATCCCGAACTTGGGACCAGCTCCTTAGAGCTTTGGAGGAGGTGTGGTAAGAAGAGGAAGAGATGAAGAATGGGAGGAGTGGTGGTCCTATATAATGGAAAAGAGGTGGCAAAATAAGATCACGGGTCAACAACGACATCTCCAATCATCGTTGTAGCTTCGCCACAAATGTCGCTGAAGATCTGTTGGTGCTCACACACGCACATGCAACGTGCGTGCACTGCTGGTGCTAAGGTTGGAGGAGCCAGGGTCATTGGATGCCTGATGAGTTGCTATGATTGTAAGGAGATCGTGTGCTACTACACATCTAATGACATGTCTGATCCCACGTTGGATCACATGTCTACATCACGTGGTGCTCATTACGCCATGTGGTCGCCTTCTTAGCTGCCAGATCTCCATCGCACGTAGCGTTGCTTAAGTGTTTACAGAGGTACAAGGAAGCTATTGCTTGGACCATAGCTGATATTAAGGGTATTGACCCCTCCCTCTACATGCATCATATATACACGGATGAGTCCATGAAACCCTTTCATGACATAAAATAGAGAAGGCTCAACCCCAATCGGGGGAGGTTGTTAAGAAAGAGATTCTAAAATGGCTGGATGCAGGCATTATCTATCCCATTTCAGATAGTAAATGGGTCAGTCTGATACATGTGGTGACCAAGAAGGCAGGAATCACTATGGAAGAAAATGAACATAGAGAGTTGGTGACCACTAGACCCTCAACTGGCTGGAGGGTCTACATTGATTACAATCGTTTAAATACGGCTACCCAGAAAGACCATTTCCCCTTACCATTTATTGATCAGATTTTGAAAAAACTGGCTGCGAACAAGTACTTCTGTTTCCTTGACAGGCACTCTGGGTATAATCAGATAGCAATTTTCCTTGATGATCAAGAGCATACCACCTTTACGAGTCCGTATGGCATGTTTGCATTCCATCGAATGCCATTCAGGTTATGTAATGCTCCTGCCACGTTCCAATGATGTATGATGGCCATCTTTTCTGACATGATCGATGAGTTTGTTGAGATTTTCATGGATGATTTTTCCATCTATGGCTCATCATTTGACCTATGCCTCTCGCACCTTGGTAAAGTCTTAACCCGTTGCGAAGAGGCAAAGCTGGTGCTTAACTAGGAGAAGAGCCATTTTATAGTTCAACAGGGCATTGTTTTGGCGCATGTAGTTTCCAAGAGAGGATTCTATAGGCTCTAAATTAGAGATTTAAGTAAATTCTCTAAGCCACTTTGCGACTTGTTAGCAAAGGATGTTTCCTTCAACTTTGATGACGATGTGGCGAGGCTTTCCAGGTCTTGAAGGAAGCCCTTATTACTACACTGATTCTCCAAGCACCAAATTGGACCCTCCCTTTTGAGCTTATGTGTGATGCATCTAACTTCGCTGTGGGAGAGGTCTTAGGTGAAAGGGTTGATGGTAAACCTCATGTTTTACACTATGCCAGCAAGACCCTTACGAATCCTCAGCAAAACTATACTATTACAGAAAAAGAACTTCTCGCAGTAGTGTTGCTTTGGAAAAGTTTCGATCTTATTTATTGGGATCCAAGTTTTGTTGTACACTGACCATTCTGCTTTAAAGCACCTTCTTACTAAGAAGGACACCAAACCTCGTTTGATTCGTTGGATTTTGCTACTCTAGAAGTTTAACTTGGAGATCAAGGATAAAAAAGGAGTCGAGAATGTGGTAGCAGATCATCTATCTAGGATCCCTACTGAGGCATCAACCCCAGCTTGCGGTATTCGGGAAACTTTTCCTGATGAGTCTCTGATGGTTGTGGAGGCTAAAATTCTTTGGTTTACTGATACAATGAACTATTTGGCCATAGGCATTACTCCCAGTACTTGGGACAAGCAGAAGCGAGACAAGTTTCTTACCGAAGCTAAATTTTATCACTGGGAGGAACCCGAGCTGTTTAGAATAGGCCTCGACCAATTCTTCTATTGGCATCCCTGAGGAAGAATAAAGGAGTGTTCTAAGTTTCTACCATGACCTCCACTGTGGAGGGCATTTTAGTGGGAAAAAGACTACCCACATGGTTCTTCAATCTAGCTTTTGGTGGTTCACATTATTTAGAGATGCACACGCATATGTGGGCACATGTCTATGTTTCCAATAGACGGGAACCATTGGAAAAAGAGATGAGATGCCCCAACAACCTATTCTCCCCATTGAGATCTTTGATATATGGGGCATTGGCTTCATGGGTCCATTTCTGGTGCCCTTCAGATATGAGTATATCCATGTGGCTGTCGATTATGTATCTAAATGGATAGAGGCCATACCCACACGAAACAATGACCATTCTATGGTGTTGGAATTTGTTAGGGCCAATATCATTTCGTGATACAGCTGCCTAAGGACTATCATAACTAATTGAGAACCTCACTTCAAAAATGTGCAATTCACGAGACTACTCCAAAATTTGGGAGTCAACCACATGGTAGCGACACCTTACCATCCCCAAACGAGTGTTCAAGTCAAAGTATCGAATAGGGAGATCAAGTGCATTCTTGAGAAAATTGTTAGGCCTGACTGTAAGGATTGGTCTAAGAAATTGAATGATGCTCTTTGGGCCTACAGGATAGCGTATAAGACTCCCTTGGGTATGTCACCTTTTAAGCTTATTTATGGGAAAGCTTGCCACTTACCTGTGGAAATCCAACACAAGGCCTATTGGGCCATTAAAAATGTTAATCTAAATTTGGATAGAGTAGGTAACGCTCCTATGCTCGAATTGAGTGAGGTTGAGGAGCTGCACAATGAAGTATACAAAGGTCTTCCATGACAAGCACATCATTAGAAAGACCTTTGAGCCCAACCAGTGGGTTTAGCTTTCCAATTCTAGACTCAAATTATTCTCTAGTAAGCTCAAGTCCTGTTGGAATGGGTCGTACATTGTGATAGAAGCCTTCCCTCATGGTATCGTAGAAATTCAGAACCCCACTTCAGGAGAGTGCATCAAGGTGAATGGCTAACATCTCAAACCATACATAACTCTTACTAATGGCCAGGTTATGGACGTACTATGGCTCGAGGAGCCTTAGCTCCTCCCACTCTCCTACTCAAGTGATTCTTTTATGTCTTTAATTTTCCAATGAGGACATTGTCGATCTTAGGCATGTGGGGGTATAACTTGAGGCTATTTTATAGCATTTATAGATAGTGCCATGCATTTAGGTGCATTAGTTGTTGGAAAAAAAGAACTTTTCACTTTGTTGAGCTGAATTGGTTAGTCCCTGCATTTTCTATGGATGAATTCATCCAAGCTCTAGGCTAGATTGAAGGATGAGATAAGGCTCAAAGTGTCCTACCTCAAGAGATAAGTGAGAGTTACTTTCTTTAGATCCCTAGGGCTCTGAAAGCTTAAAAAGTCTGAGTATCCGTTAAGATGTAGATTGTTTCTCGAGTGGTTGAGGATGGTGCAAAGTTGAGGTATTAAGTCAAGGACTAAGGAAATATTTGATGCCCTTGCCTATCCTTTTGTTTGTGGGTTCTGCTAACTTAAGTATCCACCCTTACACTATGGTCTTGTTTGGGATGCTTAATAAAGTGATCGCCTTAATTATTCCTTTCTTGAAGAAAACTTAGTTCTCTAGGCTTTAACTTAGGAGAAGCTTGAAACACAAGTTGATTGGACGATTTCTTACCTCTTGAGAAGTGGAGTATATGCTCTCCTTAATGATGCGATGATAACATGTCACCTCCTCGACGCTTATCTCTTAGGATATCCATCCTACTGGGGGCACTTAACTGCATTGTGCAGTTCAGATACCATGGGTGGCCCTATCTCTAAGTGCCGATTACCACAAACCTAAATTCACTTAAGAATACTGTGGGCGGCACTAGCCCAAAGTGTTTATTGCATTGGTTTCTTGGGGTGGCCATGGGCGGTGCTATCTCGAAGCATCGAAAGCCAGACACCCTTCGAGGTTCGGTGACACGGACCGTGTTGATAACTGATCTGAGGTTGGACTTGGATGGATCAAACAAAAAAAAATTACAAAAGAAAAAGCACAAAAACATTCGCTTCTTCTCTTGTTGGTAACATACCAACAAAAATTTATGTATACACGGATTCTTAAACTTCTGGCACAAACAAATTTTAGGGTAGGCTAGGAAGTCTGAGAAACCTTTGTTAACAACCCAAAACCTATCCTGACCAGGTTTGTACCTTGCTTGATACTTAGATACCTTAAGATCTAAAGGTGGAATCTCAAACTAATTTCTAGAGGCAAGGTATGTTGAAGGTGGAAAACTACGCGTTCGGAGTTAGATTCGAAAACCCATCGTTGTAGTTCGAGTCGCGAATAAATCCGTTCAACAGATAAAATTTATACCGAAAATTCATAAAGAAGTTCTGGATCGAACACAAGGAGGCTACGTCGATCTCAAAATCTGCAATTATATTTTTTTGTATTTTTGTTTGAAGATAAAATAATCACAATGGAATCGCTATAGACAATAAGAAAGAGAGAGAGAGAATAATCACTTGGTATTTGAATAATGTTTTTACAACTAAGAAAGCGAGAAATGATTACACTAGAAAGCGAGAAATTCTACTCTAGAAAGAGATAAAAGAGAGGAGAGAGATGTTATCCTCCTCGACGAATGCTTAGAGGATGAGCCAGACAGAGGCGACACCTAGAAGATGGAGGACGAGGCGGGAAGAAGGAGGATGAAGTCGAAAGAATGGGAACAAGGCAGCACATCATCATTGTCGTGGGATCCACTTCTGAAACGGGGGCGAAAACTTGTATTTAGCTCTTGAGGAGCATCCCGGGTGTGGGACAAGCTTCTCTTAAGCTTTAGAGAAGGAGAGAAGAGAAGGAAGGGATAAGAAATTCATAGGGTAGGGGTCTCCATTTATAGTTGAAAGGATTGGGGGCATTTTGGTCATTACAATATCAAAAACATTAATACCAGACCTTTAGTGACGGACTTAAACATCACTAAAGGTTCGTCATGGGCGACATGTGCACACGCTACACGCGCCTGCTCCTCTTCCGTGCCTATAATGCCTACGCACGTTTGGGCGATATCAGCCGTCCGATCATGAGATCGAATGATTGAGATCTTGCCTCATAGCGCCCGTTCAAAATGCCTCGGCTGCGTGCCCGCATGCAATGAGACGTGAAGACGCACATCATCGCATGCGTACGTGATCGAAGAATCCTCCACACTCCACATATCCTCCCCTCGGCCACCCGATCTTCATCTGACGGTTGAATCGCACCTACGCCCACACCCACGCCTGTCTGGATTTAGGCGCTCACCGCGGCTCGAACGGGAGACCCCTGGATCTCCCACAGGGGTGTGACCGCTGCGCTGAGCCCTCATCTTTATCACACGGAGGATTTAAGCATGTGGATTTGTGGCCGTTGGATGGGCATCCAATGGTGGAGATTCGTCGAGCAGGTGAAGAAGAAAAGTAGAGGTGGCTCCTTGGGGCCGATTGGGCTGCTGAGATGACTCCACATGCACCATCTTGGTCGTCCATCGTCTGTGTGTTGTAGACGGTGCCACGGGTGTCGGATTGGACTTATTTTCACATCGTTAGGCTAGGATCATCGATCCAAACCCATTTGTGTAGTCGGATTTGTCATCTAAAGTGTGGATTGGCACCATCTTGGCCCTCAATCTTTAGGGTTCCTCAGTCTCTATTTGTTGCTACGGATGTTCGATCAGGGCGATCTTGGAGTCGTTGAACTCCAATCTGAAAGTTCCCTACCAGGAGGGGTGACGTAATAAAATTGCGGAAATAAAAATATAAAGCAATCTCACAAAAATCAATCGCAAAATGTACACAGGTATTTTTAGGTGGAAACCCAAACCGGGTGAAAACCACCACCTAACCCTCTCGAGTTAGGATTTTCCGATCAACCAAGTTGATCAAAATCCACTAAACGAATCACTTTGAACGAGGGTGATTCAACCTCAATACAACCACGCTACAAGTACGAGGGTAGCGTTCCTCAACCCCTTCTCTCCACGAGAAGGATTTTGTCCCACGAAGGAGACGGGAATTCGCAAAGCGAATACCCAACCAAAATACAAAGATAAAATAAAACAACAGTCCTATAGAGCCAACAAAATTAAACCTAGCTTCTATAGGAAATAGGAAACTCCCCTTTGCAAGGAGTGCGTCGACGGTGACGCAGTGCGTGTGCCACGCGACAGCGCTACGTCGCTCTCGTTATCAACGCCGGGAGAGCAGGTGCGCAACGGTTGAATGATGCTCTCAAGATGATGGAGCTTGAGCTTGGAGAGCAAGAACTTCTTGGACATAAGAGTGTGAGAATGTGTAGCTAAGTGTATCCAAGTGTATTTCTAAGTGTCTCTTATGTTTCTCTTCTTGTGTTTTTTGTGTTACAAAGGTTCCCCTCTATTTATAGAGGCCTTAGGAAGGTTTTGGAAGGCTTGGAAAAGCTTCCATAGCCGTTGGGTGCAAAGCCCAAGAGAATCAGGCCGAAATCAGGACAATGATTGCATTTGACAGGGTTATCAGACGTCTAACTCTGGCATCAGACGTCTGGAAGGCCACTTTAAGACGTCTGATTCCAAGGTCAGACGTCTGATTCTATGCGGGTTTCTCCTCGAGTTGAATCAGATCTAAACAGGGTTTTTGTGCAAGTCCATCAGACGACATACAGGACGTCTGGTACTATGTCTGGACGTCTGGAAACCTACTTTTACTGTGGGAATTGATTTCCAAACGTTGCAACGGCTAGAAAATCTCTGAGAAGAGATTTTGGGTCAGCCGAGGCAAAACGGTCATTTATCAGACGTCTGGTAAGTCCTATGGACGTCTGATAAGGCTCTAACAGTCATAATCTTGAGTGTTTTCTAAGCCAGCCAACGGTCCACTAACTGGACGTCTGGCAAAGTCATCAGACATCTCCTAAGACATCTGGTCTAAGGTCTGGACGTCCGATTTCATCAGACAGAACTAACTATGTCCAGCCTAACAGTTATCAGACGTCTGAAACAACAGTCAGACGTCTTAAAATCCTTTATCAGACGTCTGATTCGTGAATTAGACGTCTGGAAAGTCTGTTTTAACCCTATATTGGTTTTCTAAGTGTTCTACAGAAAACCTAAGTATCCTAGGGTTGTGCAGGTGTTCCTAGGACTACTGTTAGGGTTCTTTGAGGCTCTTTAACATAATGTCTAAGGAAAATAAAGAGCAAGAAAATAAATACAAGAGATACATGAAAGGATAAAAAAGAATCTATCATATTCTTCTTGTCTTCCATCTCCAATCTTTCGCTCCACGCGAACCTCCTCTGTTTTCCGTCAAGCTCCTCCAATCCGTCCTGGATGCGAGCTCGAACTCCGTCTAAACACGTCCTCATTTGCAATTGACCTGAAATCTAGGACTCAAATTGCAAATGTTAAATAACACGTGTTTTGTTATCATCAAAACAAATGATCGTGGTGCTCTAGCACCAACAATCTCCCCCTTTTTGATGATGACAAAACCGTAAATACAAAAAATCCTCCCCCTTTTTGACATTATTAAAAAGGTTTGATTTTAAATTTCCTATAACTCCCCCTTAAAACATGCTCTTCTATGAATTTATTTTAACAAAGGTAATATTCTCCAATTTTTGTAATAACAAGATAGCTATTATTTTTCTCCCCCTTACTAAAGGAAATTTAGCTACCTTATTTCTCCCCCTTAAAAATTGACAATTAGCTCATAAATTTTTTTAACTCCCCCTATCTAAATGCTACTGATAAAATGATAGGGTAATAGGGTTTTACCTCACCTACCATGGCCAATAAAATGGCCCGAATGGTGGTGGTGGATGCCACATCGGATGGGGCTCCCATCCGTAGCTTGGAGGCCCGGGCATCGGCGCCGGTCTCCAATCTGGTGGTCGACGTGCGGCGGGTCCGTTATTTGTTCGCCGTCTCGTCGGTCTTCTTGTTCTCCTCCTTGGTCTACTCCTTGGTTCTCCCAATTCGAGTTGACCAGCCTTGAGTTTGTAGGTCCAGTCCTTTGTGTTGTAATTATCCCTGAATCCTACAAAACAAGATTCTAATTCTTTCTTCGGTATCCAAGTGGGCTTGGATCCGGATTTGTTAGAAGGTCTCCTTGATGGAGATCCTTTCTCAACCTTAGGGCTATAAAACTTGTCTACTTTGTTGATTAATTTGTTAGAATTTTCCCTAAGACATGCAATTTCTTTTTCTATAGTATTCATCTTAGTCTTTAAATCAGAAATTTCCAACTTTAGACTATCATTTTCCTCAATCAACTTATTATTTTCATTGATGAGGTTATGATTTTCTAATAACAGGTTATTATCCTTAGGACTAGTTTCTATGTCCTTGAGTTGTTTTTCTAACCTATCATTTTCATTTCTAAGAAACTAAGGTTCTTTTTAATGCTTTTATTTTCTACCCTAAGTGATTTACTAATCTCAAAAAGTTCATTAAATGCTTCTTGAAGATCGAGATTTACCTCGTTGTCGCTGTCGTCGCTTCCACTTTCGCTGTCGCTGTTGGTTCCTCTGGCCATGAAACCAAAGCAAGCGGTTTCTTCTTCTTCTTCTTCCTCCGAGCTTGAATCGTCCCAAGTGGCTTGGAACGCCTTCTTTTTCTCCTTTTTGAGAAGAGGGCATTCTGGTCGCAGATGCCCTTTCCCGTTGCAGTGGTAGCAACGTCTCGGGCTTTCCTTCTTCTCCTTTTTCTTTTTCTTTAATTCCCTACAAATCTTGGAAAAATTTTTAAGTAAAATTCTAAAGTCTTCGTCGTCGGAACTTACCTCGCTATCCGACGCGGCTCTGAAGGCGAGAGTCTTCTTTGGTTTAGGCTCCGGTGTATCCTTCTTCTTCTGCTTCAACTTAGTCTCGTAGGCCATCAGATTGCCTAGGAGATCTTCCATGTTGAGCTCCTCCATTTCGTTCACCTCCTCGATGGCGGTGACTTTCTGTTCCCACTCCGGTCCAAGGGAACGAAGAAGCTTCCCTTGAAGCTCCCCCTTGATGAAAGTCTTTCCTAAAGCTTTCAAGTTATTTACAATGAGAGTGAACCTAGTGTTCATCTCACTTAAAGACTTGTTAGATTTCATTGAAAAAGATTCAAATTCTTGAGAAAGTAAATTAATTTTTGAGGTTTTTACCTTAGAGGTACCTTCATGAGTTACCTCGAGTGTGTGCCAAATCTCGTATGCGGTGGCGCACTGCGAGATTCTGTTGAACTCCTCCGGGCTGAGCGCGCAATACAACGCGTTCATTGTTTTCGCGTTGAGAGAGAGCTCCCGGATCTGCTGCTGCGAGTATCCTCTGGCGGGTTTCTCTGGGATGTCGAAGGGGGTCTCGCACCTGGCCCAGACTGTGAAGTCGGTGGCTTGAAGCCACGTCTTCATCCGCAACTTCCAGTAGGGGTAGTTGCTCCCGTCGAAGAACGGCGGACGGGTTGTGGACTGCCCCTCGGAGATCCTGATTGCTGATGTGCTTCCCTCCATTTGATCTTCTTGCTTGGTTGTTACGCCGAAACAGCAAGACCTGCTCTGATACCAATTGAAAGTTCCCTACCAGGAGGGGTGACGTAATAAAATTGCGGAAATAAAAATATAAAGCAATCTCACAAAAATCAATCGCAAAATGTACACAGGTATTTTTAGGTGGAAACCCAAACCGGGTGAAAACCACCACCTAACCCTCTCGAGTTAGGATTTTCCGATCAACCAAGTTGATCAAAATCCACTAAACGAATCACTTTGAACGAGGGTGATTCAACCTCAATACAACCACGCTACAAGTACGAGGGTAGCGTTCCTCAACCCCTTCTCTCCACGAGAAGGATTTTGTCCCACGAAGGAGACGGGAATTCGCAAAGCGAATACCCAACCAAAATACAAAGATAAAATAAAACAACAGTCCTATAGAGCCAACAAAATTAAACCTAGCTTCTATAGGAAATAGGAAACTCCCCTTTGCAAGGAGTGCGTCGACGGTGACGCGGTGCGTGTGCCACGCGACGGCACTACGTCGCTCTCGTTATCAACGTCGGGAGAGCGGGTGCGCAACGGTTGAATGATGCTCTCAAGATGATGGAGCTTGAGCTTGGAGAGCAAGAACTTCTTGGACACAAGAGTGTGAGAATGTGTAGCTAAGTGTATCCAAGTGTATTTCTAAGTGTCTCTTATGTTTCTCTTCTTGTGTTTTTTGTGTTACAAAGGTTCCCCTCTATTTATAGAGGCCTTAGGAAGGTTTTGGAAGGCTTGGAAAAGCTTCCATAGCCGTTGGGTGCAAAGCCCAAGAGAATCAGGCCGAAATCAGGACAATGATTGCATTTGACAGGGTTATCAGACGTCTAACTCTGGCATCAGACGTTTGGAAGGCCACTTTAAGACGTCTGATTCCAAGGTCAGACGTCTGATTCTATGCTGGTTTCTCCCTGAGTTGAATCAGATCTAAACAGGGTTTTTGTGCAAGTCCATCAGACGACATACAGGACGTCTGGTACTATGTCTGGACGTCTGGAAACCTACTTTTACTGTGGGAATTGATTTCCAAACGTTGCAACGGCTAGAAAATCTCTGAGAAGAGATTTTGGGTCAGCCGAGGCAAAACGGTCATTTATCAGACGTCTGGTAAGTCCTATGGACGTCTGATAAGGCTCTAACGGTCATAATCTTGAGTGTTTTCTAAGCCAGCCAACGGTCCACTAACTGGACGTCTGGCAAAGTCATCAGACATCTCCTAAGACGTCTGGTCTAAGGTCTGGACATCCGATTTCATCAGACAGAACTAACTATGTCCAGCCTAACAGTTATCAGACGTCTGAAACAACAGTCAGACATCTTAAAATCCTTTATCAGACGTCTGATTCGTGAATTAGACGTCTGGAAAGTCTGTTTTAACCCTATATTGGTTTTCTAAGTGTTCTACAGAAAACCTAAGTATCCTAGGGTTGTGCAGGTGTTCCTAGGACTACTGTTAGGGTTCTTTGAGGCTCTTTAACATAATGTCTAAGGAAAATAAAGAGCAAGAAAATAAATACAAGAGATACATGAAAGGATAAAAAAGAATCTATCCTATTCTTCTTGTCTTCCATCTCCAATCTTTCGCTCCACGCGAACCTCCTCTGTTTTCCGTCAAGCTCCTCCAATCCGTCCTGGATGCGAGCTCGAACTCCGTCTAAACACGTCCTCATTTGCAATTGACCTGAAATCTAGGACTCAAATTGCAAATGTTAAATAACACGTGTTTTGTTATCATCAAAACAAATGATCGTGGTGCTCTAGCACCAACACAATCCTCACCCTAATCAGATCCGTACGGTTGGATCTTCGATCTGAGATTCCAATTAGCAAGTTGCCTTATCCCTGGCCATAAAAGGAGACAATTACTATACAATTTATACAACTTGACCTAAATGCATGATTATGCATGCTATGTAATATTTACAACGTATGATGCTAATATGATACTAAGAACATGCATTAATAGACATTTTTGGTTATTTAGATGTATGCACATCACACCCCCATTCCTATCTTTTGCTTGTCCCTAGCAAAAACTATATGCTATTTATAAAACAATTAGGATTGGATTACTTGGGCACAAGTCATTTTCAACATTAAGAAATTTTTACTTAGGACCTGAACTTTCAAAGACACAACAGCGACCAGGTATTTTCCAAAATGCAGACCACCTCAAGTCATTACCTTATTCAAAGAAAGATCTCTTTTTTCTCTTTTTCTTCTCTTATTTTTTTTTGGATTTTTGAGTTTAGGGTTACAGAGTGGCTTTCTACGGCCACTCAACCCACCTAAGATTTGATGAGAACCTTAAGTTCTAAGCATCTTTTTGTGAATGTGATAGACTCGTTGATCGGCAATCAGAATGGACTTCAGGTTTCTACGCCCCTGGGTGACCTTAAAAAGAGTTTTGCCTAAAGGTGTATCTATACGACCAGTAGCTTTCTCTCTACTTTTATTTTTTTTATGGGGTCAACACAAGGGTGAATCAAGTGTATATCTCCCCGACTTATTCTACTCTCTGCTTTTTCCTAAGTGTTTTAGTAATTTTTATGTGCATTTCTTGAGCTGGGATCTGGACAATCGGCCGATGAGCTGTTACCACAAAAAACTTGCCAACCATACTCGTGCGGCAAAGTGTGGCTTATTTCTTTTATTTCTTTTTCTTTCTTTTCTCCTTTTCTTTTTTTTTTCCTTTTCTTTTTGGACTTTCTTTTTCTCTCTTTTTTGTTAAGTTGGTGGCTTCCCTGGTCTAAGATTTACCTAAAGGTAGCAAGAAGATAATGGTCCTGTGACTGGGCTCTAGACAACCTACCTATGGGTTGTTACCCACGATAACTTGTCAGCCATATCACCCTAGAAGGTTCATTAGCTACCCAATTTTCGTTAAAATCGCCGAACGAGTCAATGACGAATAGTGTGTAGATGCTTAGACTTAAAGTTCCTTCAAATCAGAGGGTGGGTTGATAAGTCGTGTACTTATTACCCAAACTTATTTAATCAAATTAAAGTAGAATTCAGGATGGCGAGGACTTGATAAACAAATCCACATTTTAGTGGATACCCAAGCTAATTAAGCCCAAAGAGTTGAAGGGTCTTAGTGTTCAGATCCTACTGTAATATTTCCTAAGATTGAAAGGTCCTAATGTCCAAGTATTCCTTCCTAATTCAATTTTTTTTTATGCATATATAAGAAAATAAGTAGAATTTACAATAATTCCACAGAGCTGACAAATTGATTTAGAAATGAATCACCCCCCCATGCCTAGCCAATGCAATGTCCACATTGAGAATAAAAGACATGAAAGGAAGGGTAGAATGCAGAAGATATCACCTGAATATGAAACTCAGGTCAGCTCTGAGTCAAACTGTACAACTGCTAAGTTTAATGTTGTCAGCCAGGCGTAGTCTAGCCAAAGAAGTCACTATATAGCTAGAGCAACCGTGTCTGAGATAGGTTCTGGAACAGTACAGTCAATAACAAGCTTCAGACGTTGACCGTTGACTTTGAATGAATTACCCGTCTTCGGGTCAGAGATCTGAGCAGCCCCGTTTGGAAATATTTGATCGATAATGAATGGGCCATTCCATTTTGACCTAAGTTTGCC
This sequence comes from Thalassia testudinum, assembly GCA_037157565.1. Taxonomy (NCBI): domain Eukaryota; kingdom Viridiplantae; phylum Streptophyta; class Magnoliopsida; order Alismatales; family Hydrocharitaceae; genus Thalassia; species Thalassia testudinum. Next base: position 11,381,280 of record JAZHRO010000044.1, on the reverse strand, counting down.
AGGAAGGAGCTTAAGTCGAGAATCAAAGAGCCAAACTTTCTGGTTCGGCTCAAAGCTCTTGCGGGAAATGAATTGGTCATGAAGAGCTTTGGTCCGAGCCTTGTAGATCTTGGCATTCTCGTATGCATAATTTCTAAGCTCCTCCAACTCAGATAGTTGGAGTTCCCTAGTCTTCCTGGCTAAACTCAAATCTAGATTCATTGTTTGATTGCCTAGAATGCCCTATGTTCAATTTCTACAGGTAAATGGTAATCCTTTCCATACAGCAGACGAAACGGAGACATGCCGATGGGCGTTTTATACGTCGTACGGTAGGACCGAAGAGCATCCTCAAGCTTTTGAGTCCAGTCTTTGCAATCAGGCCTAACCATTTTCTGTAGAATATTCTTGATCTCCCGATTGGAGATCTCGGCCTGTCCATTCTTCTGGGGATGGTAAGGTGTGGAGATTCTGTGATTAACCCCTTATTTTGCCAGCAAATTATAGAACTAGGCATTAGTGAAATGAGTGCCACCATCGCTGATGATGGCCCTAGGAATCCTGAACACACTGAAGATGTTCTTCTTGACAAAATTGATGACCACCTTGTGGTCATTGGTTCGGGTGGGAATAGCCTCGATCCACTTGGACACATAATCAACAATGACGAGAATGTACTGGTGTCCAAATGAAGGGAGGAATGGTCCCATGAAATCGATGCCCCAAACGTCGAAGGCTTTGACGGGAACATGACCTCGAGAAATCCTAGGCATCCTTAAATAAAGATGACCAATAGAATCCAGATTGCAAAATTTTTACAACCGTCATTTTCCTGGAGAAGTGTCCACCACACGCAGATGCATGGCAGAACTCGAGTATACTCTTGAATTTGTTCTCCAAAATGCATCAACGAATAATCTGATCAAAGTCAATTCGGTACAGTTCAAAGTCCTCTCAGAAGTAATATTTGGCCTTAGATTTGAGTCTATCTCATTGTTTCTTGGTCCAATCCTGGGGGATTTGACCAACGGTCAGATAATTAACGATGTCAGAAAACCACAGGATTTGGACACCTGAAACTATAAGGATGGTCTCGTCTGGAAAAGTATCAGCAATTAGAATGTCCAGACGAGAAGAATCACTCAGGAGTCTCGACAGATGATCCGCCACCACATTCTATACCCCGGATTTATCCTTGATTTCAAGATCAAATTCTTGAAGCAGAAGAATCCATCGAATAAGCTGGGGTTTGGTATCTTTTTTAGCCAAGAGATGTCTTAAGGCCGAGTGGTCGGTATGTATGATGACATGAGACCCTAAGAGATAAGCCCTGAATTTCTCCAAAGCAAATACTACAGCTAGTAATTCCTTCTCAATAACAGTGTAATTTCTTTGGGCCTCGTCAAGAGTTTTACTAGCGTAGTAGATGACAGAGGGCTTCCTATCAATCTTCTGACCCAAAATAGCCTCGACTGCATAATCAGAAGCGTCGGTCATGATCTCAAATGGGGCTGTCCAAACCGGTGGTTGCAAAATCGAAGCACAAGTGACTGTCATTTTAAGAAAATCAAATGCCTTACGGCATGATTCGTTGAAATCAAATGGCGTATCTTTGGCTAGAAGTTTGCTCAAAGGACTAGCAACCTTAGAAAAGTCCTTGATGAACCTCCTATAGAATCCCACATGACCAAGAAATGATCTAATTGGTTTGACAGATGTAAGAGGAGGAAGTTTAGTGATAGCATCAACTTTAGGTTTGCCACTTCGATTCCCCGTTCAGAGATTACATGACCCAAGACGATGCCTTCTTGTGTCATGAAATGACTCTTCTCCCAGCTAAGGACCAGTCTTATTTTGATGCATCATTTAAGGATCATTTCAAGATTAGCTAGACAAGAGTCAAATGATTCTCCAAAAAATAGAGAAATCGTCCATGAAGACTTCCATAAACTCTCCCACCATGTCAGCGAATATGGCCAACATACACCTTTAAAAAGTCGCAGGTGCATTGCATAAGCTGAATGGCATCCTACGAAAAGCAAAGGTTCCGCAGGGACAAGTGAAAGTCATTTTTTCCTAATCCTCAAGATGGATAGGGACTTGATTGTATCCCGAGTAACCCTAAAGGAAACAGAAGTACTTCTGCTTGGCTAGTCTTTCAAGGATTTGATCAATAAAGGGAAAAGGGAAATGATCTTCTTTCATGGTTGTGTTCAACTTCCTATAATCAATACAAACTCTCCAAGAGGAAGCTGAACAAGTTGTGACAGATTCTCCTTTCTCGTTAGTCACAATGGTAATCCCAACTTTCTTGGGAACAATTTGCACAGGACTTACCCAAGGACTATCAGAGATCAGATAAATGATTCCTGCATCGAGCCACTTGATAATCTCCTTTTTGACCACTTCTAGCATATTTGAGTTTAATCTCCTTTGCATCTGGAGAGAAGGGTGGGATCCATCTTCCAAAAATATTCTGTAATTGCAATAAGATGGCTCAATCCCCCTAAGGTCATGAATGGTCCAACCAATTGCCTCCTTGTGTTCCTTTAGGACCTTAATCAGTTCAATCTCCTTCTCCTTTGTTAATTTAGCACTAATAATCACAGGGAGCATTTTATGTGGTCCTAAAAACTGATATTTCAGATTATCAGGCAATGGTTTCAGTTCAAGCTGGGGCGGGTTGATGATTGAAGGTAAGGAACATGCTGATGAAGACTCATCAAGAGGAAGAGGTTGAGAGTGAACAAAATCGATAACCTCTTCAGAAGGTGGCGAGTTTGCCAAAGAGGGTTGTGGGTCCAAATCATCATCAAAGGAGGAACTTTCAAATGCAGAAACTACCATACAAGTTTCAATATTCACATTATCGTCCTCAAGTTCCTCAATAAATCCACAATCCTCAAATTTGTTAATCGCCTTAAAAATATCCAATTTCATTCTTTGATCCCCAGAGGCGATTTCCATGCTACCGGTCTCACAGTTAATGTTGGCCTTGGTGGTAGCCAGGAATGGATGCCCCAGAATGATGTCCATGTTCCTAAGATTTTCAGGTACATCCATATCAAGGACAAGGAAATATACATGAAAATAGAAATCCTTAACCTTAAGAATATCATCTTCAATAACGCCTCGCAGATTTGTGATTGAATGGTCTGCTAACTATAGCGTTACTAAAGTCGGCCGAAGTTCACCTAATCCGAACTTCTCATAAAGAGAAGTCAGAATTAGGTTAATGGATGCACCCAGATCCAAAAGTGCTCTATCAAAAGTGTAATCTCCAATGACACAAGAAATCAAAGGACCACCTGGATCTCTCTTTTTCTGAGGGAGGTGGTGTAGGATAACAGAACTAGCCTACTCGAAGAGTACCACCTTCCTCAGAATAGATTCTCTCGACTTACGCTTCTGTGTACATAAATCCTTCAAAAATTTCATGTAAGCCGATATATGTTTGATAGCATCGAGATGTGGGATATTGATCTTGACATTCTTGAAAATATTCAGAAGCTCCTCATTACTATCAACAGACTTCTTCTTCCTTGATCTAATCAAGGCCTCAGGAAAAGGAACATGAGTCGGATCTTCGGAATCAAGTTTCTGAGCCTTGATTTCTTCTCCAGAGTTCTCCTTTCTCTCCTCAGGCTCTTCAGGATTCGGTAAATCAAAACAGTGTGGTTGTTGATTCTGAGTTTGTTTACCACTCCTTAAGGTAACAGAATTAGCAGATGCATACGGGTTTGGGTCTTGGGGAGGGTTAGGAAAGATTGGAGGGGCTTCATTAGCCAAAAACCTTTGATTTGAGGAAGAAGAAGAGGAAGGACCCTGCTCAACCACCTGAGCATGTGCTTGTGGGTCTCTCTAATTCCCGTACCCATGGGCTTGATTACCTGGATTTTGGATATTACGTAGGTTGGGTACGGGTTGAGATGGTAGAGATCCAGGTTGATGAGAATTAGCAATGAACCCATTTTGCAAGTTGCCCAGCAAGGCTTTCATTTGCTGCATGAGCTGTAGCATAGATCCTTGCATCTCTACCATTTGTCAGTTCAAGTTAGCTTGCCCTACGGGTTGACGAGCATTCCAAGTTGGCTGATTGACCTGATTTGGGGACAGCTGAGTGTAAACGTGACCCTAACCCATTGGTCATTGTGGAGCATAGTTGCTGGGTTGGAATTTGGTCTGTTGCCCCGGGTTTTTCCAAGAGAAGTTAGGGTGGTTCCTCCAACCTGGATTATAAGCATTGGAGTAAGGGTTGAACCTTACATTCTCCCGTACAACATAGACATCCTCATACGATGAGGATGGAGAGAAAGAAAGGGAGGGATCAGAGAAATTGGGATCAAAGGCTCCAGTTTGGAACCCATGGGGTTAGGAATAATGCTGACTAATAGGTTGAGCCACATCAAGTTGATTCACGAACTCCTATCCAGAAGGAGATCACGATGAATGGAATCCCGAATTTTGGGATTGAGTGGAATGAGTGTTGTTCATTGAGTTTCCAACCATCCACTCCTCCATTCTCTTAGTAACCAAGTCCACCTTATCAAGTTTATTACAAATCAATTCCATATCGAATGAATGAGAGTCGTGGACTTCATTAACATTTGATCTAGGCTGCTGGGACCGGTTAAATGTATCCATGGACGCATGATTGATCGAATTATCGCTCATCTCCTTAAACAAATCGTGCGCGCTATCTACATCTTTGTTGAGGAAATTGCCTCTGCAAGAAGCGTCCACGTGGTTTCTAAGTTGCTTAGTCAACCCATGGTAGAAAATTTACACGAGTTGCCATTTCAACACCTTGTGGTGTGGACACCTCCGCAATAAGTCCTGGAATCGCTCCCAGGTAACATGAAACTGCTCCCCCGACCGCTGGGTGAAGGTAGTAATTGCTCGTTTCAAAGCATTGTTACGTCCGATAGGGAAGAATTTCTTCAGAAAAGCCAATTTCAAATCATTCCCAATTGCAATTGGCCTTCCTATAGTCCTGTACCAATGAGCGGCTTTATCCCTAAGAGAGTGGGGGAAGAGCCTCATGATCATCTGCTCCTCATTCACGTTTCGTGCCTTGGTGGTCTGGACCAAAGTGGTCAAGTCCTCCAAGTGCTGAAACGGGTCTTCAGAGCCAAGCCCATGTAAATGTTTGATCAGGCTTAACACCTAGGGCTTGATTTCTACATCTCCGGCAGGAATCTGGATGCTGGGACGTTCCCCGTAATTTAAAGGATCATAAAAATCCTTCAAGGACTAAGCACCCTGCATTCTCTGGAACCATTCTTGCATTCTCTACATTTGTTCCAGATGCCTTTGAAATACCTCCTATGGATCCTGAGGCAGAGGAGGCTGTTGATCGGCCATGGGATCAATTTGGCCAAAATCCAATCTATGACTCCTAGAATACTCCAGTGGTCCTTCCAATCGGGGATTCAATGACCTCCTTCCCAGCATAAACTAGGAAAAGGTCAGAAGTACTGGGGATAAGAACCTTGCAGCACAACAAAACAAGCCTGTCCTTAAGTGGGGTAGCCTAAGGATCTACAAACTCTCAGAACCCGCCTTAAGATTATAGACGATTTACTCTACTTGTGTCTGCTCAATCCAACTAATTAGAAGGAGGGACTGGGGAAAAGGTTCTTCCTTCGACTTGCACCTCCGGTTCCTAGTGTACCCCCCAGCCGCGGTCATTTGATGTTACTCCCTTAGCTAGACATCAGATTGATCAGTACAAGTAGGTTAATCATAAACAATCTCAGACTAGACCTCAAAGAGAGAATCAGTCCTTAAGGCCAATGTCTACTTGATTTTATTTAGGCCTGGGATTGTAGTGCTTATGGAATGTGATGGGCCCTTAAAATGGATTGTGCCCTTAATGATCAATTGAGTATGTGTGAGTGCATGCACAACCAGGGTTTTCAAGCAAGATTATTTGTGATGAGTAGATTCTAAGGTTCAAATCTTACTTAAGTAGCTTTTAGGGTTTAGAATAAGGTTTAATTCAATCAAGTTTGAGGCAAACCAGGTTTTCAAGAAAGGGTGAAGATCACTTTCCTTTTGAAATAAAAAATAAAGGAGTGCCTGGTATTGACCTAAATTGAAAACCCTAAAGGGAAGCTACTTGGTGAGTTGATTTTAGGTTGAGTGGTGCGGCCCAAATAACTCAAACAATTGGCCACAATTGCACCACTGAGTTAGGCACACAAAATAATTAACCTAGACTGATTTCTACTCTTTTATATGTTGATTTTTGTGTACCGGTTCCACATATCAGAATCCAGTTGAGTAGAAGAAAATCATTTAGGTTAAGTGCCTTGAATGTGGGTGTATGTTGTGTGTATGTTTAATTTATCCCATAAAAAGTATCTTTTTGTTGATTTTTTTTTATGCGAGGGTGAAATGAATGTGGGTGGAAATCCAAGCAACCAAACTAATCCTAGGATTTATGTAAACACCTAGGTTAATTGGAGTTTGAATTAATGTTGTGAAATGAAATCTATGAAGGAGGTAAAATGGGGAGCACTTACAGTCGTCTTCAACTGCACTTTACTTCGATCTACCACATGACGATTCCCTAATCGAGGTATCTGCAAAATAATAGAAAAGAGATAAAGCAAGTTAGAAAATAATAAAGTGCGCGAAATGCGAAAAGAAGATCGAAAAATCGTTGCCTCCCCGGCAACGTGGCCAAAATGTTGAAGGCGGAAAACTACGCGTTTGGAATTGGATTCGAAAACCCATCGTTGTAGTTCGAGTCGCGAAGAAATCCATTCAACAGATAAAATTTATACCAAAAATCTATAAAGAAGTTCCAGGTTGAACACAGGGAGGCTACGTCGATCTCAAAATCCGTAATTATATTTTTTTGTATTTTTGTTTGAAGACGAAATAATCACAATGGAGTCGCTATAGACAATAAGAGAGAGAGAGAGAACAATCTCTTGGTATTTGAATAATGCTTTTATATCTAAGAAAGTGGGAAATGATTACACTAGAAAGCGGAAACTGTTACAACTAGAAAGCAGGAAATTCTACTCTAGAAAGCAATAAAAGAAAGGAGAGAGATGTTATCCTCCTCAACGAATGCTTGGAGGACGAACCGGACGAAGGCGATGCCTGGAAGATGGGGAATGAGGCGGGAAGGAGGATGAATTCGGAAGAACGGGAACGAGGTAGCACGTTATCGTCGTCGCGAGATCCACTTCCAAAACGGGGGCGAAAACTTGCATTTAGCTCTTAAAGAGCATCCCAGGTTTGGAACAAGCTTCTCTTTAGCTTTAGAGAGGGAGGGAAGAGAAGGAAGGGATGAGAAATTCGTAGGGTAGGGGTCTCATTTTATAATTGCAAAGATTGGAGGCATTTTGGTCATTACAATATCAAAAACATTAATATAGGACCTTTAATGACGGACTTAAACGTCACTAAAGGTCCGTCGTGGGCGACGTGTGCGCGCACTGCGCGTGCCCGCTCCTCTTCTGCGCTTATAACACCCATGCATGTTTGGGCGATATCAACCATCAGATCGTGAGATTGGATGGTCAAGATCTTACCTCACAATGCTCGTTCAAAATGCCTCTACTGTGTGCCCACGTGTGATGAGGTGTGCAAGACCCATCATCGTGCGCGTACTCGATCGAAGAACCCTCCGCACGCCACGTCTCCTCCCCTCAGCCGCCCGATCTTCATCTGACGGCCGAATCGTGCCTGCTCCCACGCCCATCTGGATTGAGGCGCTCAGCGTGGCTCAAACTCACGACCCTTGCATCGCCCACAGGGGCGTGATCGCTATGCTGAGCCCTCATCTTTGTCGTGCGGAGGATTTAAGTGTGCGGATCTGTAGGCATTGGATGGGCATCCAACGGTGGAGATTCGTCGAGCGGGTGAAGAAGACAAGCAAAAACAGGTCCTTGGGGCCGGTTGGGGGACTGAGATGGCACCACTTGGCACCATCTTAGCCATCCATCTTTTGTGTGTTGTAAGTGATGCCACGGGTGTCGGATTGGACTGATTTTCGCATCCTTAGGCTACGATCATCGATCCAAACTCATCTGTGCGGTCAGATTTGTAAGTGCAGATTGGCACCATCTTAGCCCTTAATCTTTAGGGTTCCTCGATCTCTATCTGGTGCTACAGATGTCCGATCAGGGCGATCTTGGAGTTGTTGAACTCCAATCATCACCCTGATCGGATCTACATGGTTGGATCTTCGATCCGAGGCCCTGATTAACAAGTTGCCCTATCCCTGGCCATAAAAGGAGCCAATTACTATACAATTTATACAACTTGACCTAAATGCATGATTATGCATGTTATGTAATATTTACAATGTATGATGCTAATATGACACTAAAAACATGCATTAATAGACATTTTTGGCTACTTAGATGTATGCACATCATATGACAAGGCACCCTAACTGTTAACTCCAGCCTGGAATCTTTGGTGTTCTACATAGAGTTTGCTCGAGACTAGCAAAACTTAGGTATAGGGGTATTTGATAGGTTCATTTTTCATGAATCACAATTAGGCTTAAGTATATTGAGATCACATCAATTAGATGTCTTTAACGTAGAACCTACATCATATTTGTGATTAAATTACATGGGACATAATAATTTTTTTTTAATCTATTATATTAAATTATTTACATGCACGAGGAAAAGGAAATTTCATTATTCAGTTACATCCTCTCGTGCTCATGCTTACATCAGTTCCTCACTAGCTAGCTTTGCATATGGGTCGAGGCCAAAATTAGCATGAATTTGAAATCCCTTGACTGGAGGAGTGATTAAGGGAGAGAGTTGTTATCGCCGAGAGGGGTATTAAAATCTTCTTCCTCATCTCTTCCACCATCACCACCAGGGGCTCCTCATGCGCACACTGTGAGACAAGTGCACATTGTGGTCTTAGTGTGCTCCGCCTCTCCTCCACTCGCCTCGATGAGGTGGTGCTCGAAGACAGAGAGTACTACCGCCATCAGTCGTTCTTTTCCACCGTCACCACCTTCATCACCACCATCAATGCCAACCCCTTCACCTTCTTCTCCACGTACTTCTCCTCCTTTGTTTCACATCCACCGAGATCACCCCTCACGGCCTACACCACCCTGCTTAACCACCAACACCACAACCCACCACCATCTGTTGTTCATCTTCATCTTCCTCCTCTTTCTTCTTCACCACCTGCAACTTCGAAAGAACCCAACGTCAGCAACCACAGCTCCGTATCGACTACCCTCCTCTAGCTACCTCGAGTCACACCGTCACCACTAGCATGCACGTCACATGCTCGCCAACAAGCCCCACCATCCATAGTACCTTCCCGTCCATCTCCACGTTGATGCCGAGAAACCATCGTCACCGATCTTCCTCCTCTGCTCGACCACTCCAGCCACCATCAACTGCACCGCCAACACCATCGTGAAGCCCATACTCCAGAGCTCCTTCCACAAGCTCCTCACCACCAACAAGGACCTCCTCCATGCGCAAGCTATGACAAGTGAATTCCCCTGTTTTGAGTTTGCATTAGTATTTACATTTCAATGCCATTAAGAGATCTTAAATTTTGATTATAATATTCTAATTTATTGAGTTAAATTTTATGGCAGACCCTTGTTCTTTCTCTCTATTTATAGTGCTCTCTCTCTACTTGTATATGCCTCTATTATTTCAACAAATTTCTTCGTGAATTTTCAAACAATATTGGGCAAATATGATAGAAAATTATTTGTGAGCTTAATTGGCTTTAGTCTCCCTATGGATACAACACTCTAAACCTACGTAGCTAGATTTAACTATTTTACTATTTTGATTGAGAGATTTTCCACCACATTTTTGTACTTCAACAATTGATTATCTTGATATTATTTGTTAAGCGAAAATTACTCCATCAACAACCACACACACACATATATACGCACACATTCACACATATATACAGAGTCACATATATATTTATATAGTTACATACATATATATATATATACTTATACATAGATATATAGATGCATACATATCAATAGGTATATAGATACACATATACATATATTACTCCTGCACATCCACTAATACATCCTCCAATTCACAATACCTCACATTTCCATTTCAGCGCATTACTTCACAGGTGTATATGCACTAGTTGCGGATATATCCCGATATTTGTGCACATCAAAGCATTCCATACACACACCCACACGTTCGTTCCACACCCGCACATGGCACATAGCTAGGTTAATCGCATCTCTTTAGACAACGGTTAACCTAGCACGGTCCAAGATTCCATTGAATCCTTGAGTCAATATTCCCCCTATCATATATTATATAGTTATATATATATACCTATATTATATATCTATATCATATATATATACATATCTATAAATAAACTAAGTATTTCAATTCCTTTCATTTTCTCATTTCTTTTCTTTATTTTATATTCTCTTTAATTCAGTTGATTAAGAAAAGACAAAAAATAATAATATAAAATAGAAAAGATAATTCTTCACATGCAGGTACACAATCTCACGTGTGTTGAAACCACTTCTGACTATTTTGGCGTGTAGCCAGGGACCAATTTTGAGGGTGTACCTCAAGGACAAGATTATCTAAAAAAATCTTAAATTAAGAAAAATTAAAAAAAATATATAATAAATGAAAGGAATTGATGCGATTTTAGGAAGCGCGTAGAAATTGATAAATTTCAAAACCCGCTACCCTGAGTTCGACCCTAGGCCTAAAACTAACAAGTTTAAAATTTGATTTTGTCCTGGTTAATAATTTCCACAAACTGGTGTAGATTCACATGTAGGTAGTCACTCTCGCTATAAACATTTCAATGCTAATTCCACCTAATTAAATAACCCTACTCGCGTTTTGTCATAAGTTTTCTAGCACCGTTGCTGAGGAGGCACCATCCGGAGTCGATTTCTACTCTTTTCCATTGATTATCTCTTCTCCCACCCATCTCTTCACAGGTGTTTTTGTTTGTTTTTGTGCATGTGGACCTATTGCGAGGAGACATGTAGAGGAGGTTGGAGATGTGGGCGAGTCCAAGGTGGGAGCGAGAGCGTGAAGTTGCCTACGTCGCTTGGACTTTCGTACGCATTGCTGAGGAGGTTGGTGTACGTTCCTCCTAGCAATTTAGGTTCTCTTATCACATTAAAGGTAAAAAGATTTTAAAAAGATCAAAAAATCAAAAACCCTAAAAAATCTTCTTGGAATTTCTTGGGCGAGTGGATTAAAATCGATTGTTTAATTCTTTTTATCATCTCCACCGCCTTCGATTTCCTACACATTCGCGTGCGAAAAATCTGAGAATTCCTATTCTTTGATTTTCGTGATGCATGATTTTCTCTGAAGCAAATTAAAATCAATTGTTTGCAACATTATTCACCTCATTTATCATATTCAGGATCCACATTTTGGCTAAGGAGTCTTGGAATCAATTTGACTCCAACCCCACCACGATCTTATATTTTGCCCTTGATTTTATCCTGAATTTCAACCCCAGCATATTTATCTTCATTTTTCATATCTTGGTGGTTGAGCCTTGTGTGGAATTCCATTGTGGTGATTGGGAACACTTGAATTGAAGTGTTTGGCTCCCTTTCACATTGAATTAAAATTGATTCGTGTATCCACACTTAGAAACTTCCATTCAAGGGGCCCATTGCATTGTAGCATTCATTCACCAAATTAAGTTGAAGGATGGTTATTTGCACACAAGGAACTTGTATTTCTTGAAACCCAGAGATTGGTTGAATTAGTAATTCATTGGAATCATAAAATCCATACTACTTAAAAGCAGAATTCTAAAAGGCATTCACCATCTAAAACTTCAACTCGGGGAGAGTTCCCCGTTGCATGCTTGTTTTACACACTCAAATCAACACACCTGGGCATTACCCATATACAATGTCCTTCACATTCCAAAGCACTTGTATCGTAAGCCTCTTAATCTAAAATTGGTAGTAACTTGACCCCATTAAGGTTTGGAGGTCTAACTACCTGTGTATAGTGCCTACGTGCTAGTGCGGGTTCCTGCGTGCTATCGAGTGTCTAAGACTGGGGTAAACAACCTTTCAATCTGGCCCAGTGGTGGATGAGTGAGATTTTATACTCTAAAAAGATTGAGTTTGAAACATGTCATTGTAGTTGCGTAAAAATCTGCTATCAAATAAATTTACTGAACTCAAAGTGAGTCCCGGGTCAAATACAGGGAGGTGAACGCTTGATTAAAAATAGCGTTTGGAATTATTTTTAGAAAGCAAATTAGCTAGTTGAAAATAATTTACGCTAACTATTCTACTTAAAGAATAAATAATAAAAAAGAAAAAGAGAATAATACAGAGAAGAGAGAGAGAGAGAACCAATATTTTATAACTATCTATTCATTATAACTAATTTCTATGACTAGAAAGCTGAAAATCTATTCTAGAAAGCGATAAAAAGATAGGGATGAGAAAATCCTCCTCGACAGTTGCTTGGAGGACAAGCTATGTTGACGGAGTGCCCGGAAGAGAGTGGTGAGTTGCTAGACGAGGGAGAACGGACCAAATGGACGGAGGACGAAATAGGGTAGCATCACAGCGAGATCCGCTTCCCGAATGGTGGTGAGAAGATAGCCACGGGATGCTCCACGAAGTGGGTGAGAAGATGGACAAAATTATTTTACTCTAGCTCTAGTGGAGCATCCCAGGTATGGGACCAGCTCATACAGCTTTGGAGGAGGTGAGAGGAGAAGAGAAGGGATGAGAAAAAGTGAAGGGCAGATGACTACTTATAGGTGTGGTCATGGGGGCAAAAGAGTCTTTTTAAGAGCTTTAAATGTTAATACACAACCTTTAGTGACTCATGTAAGCATTGCTAAAGCTGGCCGTTGCTGAAGGTGCATGGAAGGAGAGCCCTTAGATCGCGATCGCATGCTCCTCGTGTAGCCACATCACCCGGTGGCTCGCCTTTAGCCGCTCGCCTGCCTCATCCCGCCCAATCAATCTCAACCATCCAATCGAATAGATTGCATGAGCACGATTCAGCTTCATACGTTATGCGTGCCTACGTACGATCATGCGTCATCATGCACGTATGGCGTGATCGTTCATCCAGCACCTCTAGGCTGTGCCACATTGCTGCCACAACTGTCATTCATTGTGAGCCAAGGGGCAAATTTTGCCTACCCTCACATTCAGCGGATTAAATCCCCTCCTTGCAGTTTGAATGCACGCTCCGCTCTCCGCTAGCACCTTCAACCACTAAGCTAAGGGGTCTCTTTGGTTGCGTTTGCGAATTTTTGTCCACTCACTCTCAGTCGTTGGATGGAAATACAACGATTGGGATTGAGGGGTGCAGATGAAGAAGAGGAGGGCTAGTAGCTGTGGGCAGCTTGGATGGCGCCACGTGGCGCCATTTGGGCTCTCCATTTTCCAATGCTTGTGGATGGTGACACGGATGTCGGATTGAGTCGATTTTTGCACCGTTGGGCAAAGATCGTCGATTCAAACCCATCCGTGCGATTGGATTTGCTATCTAAGGTACGAATTTACATCACCTTGCCCCTTGACCTCTGATATTCCTCAGACTGCATTAGTTGCTACGGAAGTCCGATCGGGGCGATCTCAGAGGCGTTGGACTCTGATTGTTGCCCTGATCAAATTTGTATGATTAGATCTTCAATCTGAGGCCCCAAAAAATATCGACTTGCCCCCTGACCACAAAAGGTGCAAATTAACCTATAATTTATACAAACTAATCTAAATGTATGATGATGCATCTTATGTAATATTTATAATGCATGATGCTTCTACAAACCTAGGAACATGTATAAATAAGCATTTTAGGCCAATTAAATGTGTGCACATCACACTCCCATGCTTATCTTTTGCTAGTCCCTAGCAAAACTATATGCTATTACAAAAAGAATTAGAATCAAATCACTTGGGAAATAGTTATTTATCAACACTGAGAAATTTCTACTAAATCTGAACTACGGAGACTCAATAGCACTCAGGTGTCTGCCAAAATGCAGACTGCCCAAACCCTGGCCTTATTCAAAAGCAAATACGTTTTTTTTCTTTTTGTTCTTTTCTAATTTTTTTGGATTTTTTAGTTTAGAGTTTTGAGGTAGCTTTTTACGGCTACCCAACCCACCCAAGACTCAAAAAGAACTCTAAGTTCTAAGCATCTTTTTGTGTGAATGTGATAGACTCATTGATTGGTAATCAGAATGAACTTTAGGTTTCTACGCCCCTAGGTAACCTTGAAAAGAAATTCTACCTAAAGGTGTATCTATCAGACTAATAGCTTTCTCCCTACTCTTTTTTTATGGGATCAACACAAGGGCGAACCCAGTGTATATCTCCCCGGCTTATTCTATTTCCTCGCTTCTTCCTACGAGTTTGGAATTAAATATGCATTTTATGAGCTGGGGTCTGGACAACCGGCCAATAGACTGTTACCTACAACAACTTACCAGCCATACTCGTACGGTGAAGTGTGGCTTATTTAATTTTTCTTCTTTTTTATTTCTCAAAAATTTTTCTTCTTTTCGGATATTTTTCTATTTTTTCTATTTTTTCTAAGTAGGTGTTGTGATTCGTAAAGTGCATGTTTGATAAGAAAAAGCATCGTAGTATAGTGCGCAATATGCTCAACAAAAATATTTCTAAGGATAACAAGACTTGGAGTCCCGGTTGTTCGTCTCTGGGAGGTGTTTATGGAAATGCAGATTTGAAATCGATCTCTCTTGCTCTACTTATTCAAAATCGCATGTCGATTTATGCTAAATTCATATTTATGCACGACATGCTTAGTTGCCAGAATATCAGAAATTAAAACATGCAACTTCAATCACACAAAAGTATTGCAACAAGGCTCATGGTGATTTTCACAAATAGATATATATATTTATAGAAAAAGATTTTCATTGATTCATGCTTGTGTTTGCAACATAAAGCTCATGGAAAGCTTGTAGAGGAATGCTTGAAAACATAAATCTAGCTAGCAGAAAATGATCGCATAGATGAATCTAAGGGGGGATTATGCATGCATCATTGGGGGAGAATATAGAGTTACACTACTAAGAAGTAAATAAAGCATGTAAACTATGAAGAACTAAGCTACTAATCTAGCAGAAATAAGGGCATTCAGAGGTGGGCTCTGATGGCCTTTGACTTGGTTGAGCGGAGAAGGAGGGGTGGCCAATCGTGCTTAGGCCAGACCTTGGAGAGAGGTTGAGGAGGTGATCCAACATCTTGGCATGGAGATGGTGGTGGCCATGGTGAAGCTACTCGTGAAGGTGGAGTGGAGGTGGAATGAAGCTACGCTAAAATGGAGCCAAGAGTGAATGGGTGCAAATGACCAACCCTTAGGTCTTTTTATAGACCTAAGGAAAGCTCTCTAGAGAATTATGGAATTCTCTAGAGAGGCCTATGGTGGAAGCTCGTGGGAAAGTGAGAAGGAGAGGATGGATGGTGGTTTTTAGATCCACCAAATGTGGATCTAAAAATTGAATGGCTCTTGGTTGCTAATTTTAGCAACCAAGGCAACAACACATGGTAGAGAGTTCTAGAGAACTCTAGGCTAGGTATTTTCATGTGGATGGTGTGTGTGGGTTGAAACTTAGGTGGCTAGGTTGATTAGGTTAGGTTCTAGTGGGTTTAGGTCAAGGTAGGTCTCAAATTAAGGTTGTAAACCCTAATTCACTAAGGTAAAGTGCAATTAAACTTAATACAAGTTTAATTGTGTGTGTGAAAACTTAATTGAGAGTAAAATAATTCAATTAAGTCAGGTCTAGGTCAATTGGACTCTCACTGAGTCCACTTGGACAGCGTGCTGAGATCAGGGCTCAATTGGACTCAATGAGTCCAATTGAATAGACTAAAGAGATTGACCATGATTGAAGTCAATTAGATTTAGTGAGGACCTAATTAGGTCCTTAGGGAGGTCTAGAGGTGATGTACTAGGGTTAGGGTACCTTAATTTAGGTTCCTAGGGGGTTAGAATTGGGTTTAGGGACCTAGAAATCCAAGATCAAGGCTTGAATTCCAAAACAGGAACTGGAGAACAGTATCAGACATCTAATAAAGTTGTCAGACGTCTTATAGTGAAAAATCAGAAGTCCAGACTTCAAGATTGGATGTCTAATCAAAGTCAAGAAGGATTCTCGGTTCTGTCTTGGGTATTCTGCAGAAATTAGACGTCTAATAACACTGCAGAAGTGGGTTTAAGGTGTGAGGGAGTTGGCTAAGGGTTCTGGATGTCCTATAACTCTTCTAGACGTCCAGATAGAGGCTAGAATTAGGGTTTTAAGGTTTCCTAGTGTGTGGTGACTTAATCTAAGGGTGGCTAAGGCTTGGGGAAGCTTCTAGGCTGTCATAGGGCTAGGATCGACCTAAGTTCTTCACAATTTATTGCTTTATTCCTACTTAATAGAAAAGCTTACCTTAACTCCCTTACATTATTATCTACTACATCTAATCTAGATCTTCTGCTCCAGCTCTGCTGCAACACTAGTTATTTTTTATTCTTCAGATCCAGCTTTAGATCCAACTTTAGATCTAGCTTCTAGTCAGCTTATTACCTGTAATTGATATAATGCACCTAATCAATACATTATAGCATTATTTTATGTATAGCTAAAGGAAAGTAGTAAAGATGCAAATAATGCTTATGCATGCATAAACTACCCTAACTTATGCTAAGTCCTAGCCTAATTTAGGTCAATTAAGACCTATGATTGCTACGCAATCATACCCCCATGCCTAAATCTTGCTAGTCCCTAGCAAATGTGAGACTAAATTATTCACAAAAGGGTCCCTAAGGGATTGATTATTTTATCAAGTGTATGCGTAGAGATTTTTCTCCTTTTTGTTTTCATCCTATGCTCTAGAAATTCAAACAATCGTGAAAGTGTAGCTATGTAGCTTTTGCAATGGATTCGAGTGAAAAACTAATTCACCTCTAAAGCCTGTACTTGACCCCTAGTAAAAATTCTAGTAGGATAGGCAGACTTCTTCCCTCAAGGTATTCAAGATATTCTATGAATTCCACCAGGCTTTAAGCTTAGGTAGAGAGTCTTAGAGGGAAAAGATTATATATTTGGTGGCTCACTCTCGACTTGTGCTACATAGAGATTAATACTATAGAATTTGGATTCCTAAATTATTGTGTAACTCAACTCAGAGAAAGACGAGAAAAGCTATTCTCTCTTTTAATTCCTTTGTATTCATTCTCTCTTACTCTTTTTCTTTTTCTTTTCTTTTCTTTCTTTTTCTTTGAGCTCACAATCTCACCAGATTCACACATATGACCTATATTTGGTGGTCTCACTTGGCATTAACACTTTAATCAAGCTCCATAACCCTAACACTAAATTGGAATTCCTCAGCCAGTATTCAGGCGGTCAGAAGCACAAAAAGATAGGTTAAGGCCTTATTTGGTGGATCTCAAATTTATTTGGTGGTATTGCCTCAATGCAACTGAAATAAACACTGAATATTCACACACTCTTTTTTCTTGTTTTTCCTTCTTTTTCTTATTTTTCTTTCTTTTCATCTTTTTTTTTCTTTTTTTATGTAAATTTTTTTTCTCTTTTTTTTTTCTTTTTCAACACAACACAACTAGCACACATTCATGAACTTTATTAAGGAGGCATTACTAGGGATTGGTGGTACTCAAGAGATGTTGGGTGGCTTATTTGGTGGAAGTGCCTACTCATGACACCGGGAAAGATGGATAGGACGGTGTATTTCTGACCTTGACATCAATACCCTCCTTCAGCCAAGGATTCCGTAAAGAATGGTCGTAACCATCTACCTTAGCCCTAGTTTTATGAAAACTCGCTCTCCACGTATTTGCCTTATTTGGTGGCTCTCAAAATTTCACACAAAATGTGTACATAGGAACCGAGAGCAAAAACTATGCCTAATCTCTGAGTATCAACACCTAATTATCTAGGATTCTAAATTTCTTGCACTAATCTTAGAGCACCAATACACTCTACTCTCATCTCACACTATTTGGTGGATTTTTTGGAAGAAAATCCACCTGACTCCCAAAACACTGTCCAAGGGTTCAGGAGAAGAAGCACTGCTTTTTCTCGATAGACTAAAGACATTTATCAGCCTTTACCGTAAATCCATTGCAAATTTTACGTGTGTGAAAAATTGCACTAGATTCCAGATTACAAGAATCAACTAAAGGATAAAATCCCTAAGACCACGAAATGGTCATTCGTCCACATGGGTATGGCTTCTATCCATTTCGATACATAGTCCACGCCACAAGGATGTACTCATATCCGAAGGACACAAGAAAGGGACCCATGAAATTGATGCCCCAAATCTTAAAGATCTCAACAAGGAGAATAGGTTGCTAGGGCATCTCATCCCTTTTTCTAATGGTTCCCATACGTTGGCAACGTAGACATGCGCCCACATATGTATGTGCATCTCGGAATAATGTGGGCCACCAAAAGCCAGACTGAAGAACCTTATGGGTAGTCTTTTTCCACTAAAATGCCCTCCATAGTAGAGGTCATGGCAGAAACTCAGAACACTCCCTTGTTCTTCGTCAGGGACGCAACGACGGAAGAGTTGGTCAGGGCCTATTCTAAAAAGCTTGGGTTCTTCCCAGTGATAAAATTTAGCATCAGCAAGAAACCTATCTCGCTTCTGCTTGTCCCAAGTACTGGGGGTAATGCCCGTGACCAGATAGTTCATTATGTCAACGAACCAAGGAGTTTTGGCCTCCACGGCCATCAGAGACTCATTAGGAAAAGTCTCTTGGATACCACCAACAGGGTTTGATGCCTCAATAGGGATCCTAGACAGATGATCTACTACCACATTCTCAACTCCTTTCTTATCTTTAATTTCCAGGTCAAACTCCTGAAGTAGCAGAATCCAATGAATCAAATGAGGTTTGGTGTCCTTTTTATCAAGAAGATGCTTTAAAGCAAAATGATCAATGAACACCACAACCTTAGATCCCAATAAATAAGATCAAAACTTTTCCAAAGCAAATACTACAGCAAGAAGTTCCTTTTCAATGACCATGTAGTTTTGTTAAGAACCGTAAGGGTCTTGCTGGCATAATGCAACAAATGAGGTTTTCCATCAACCCTTTGACCTAAAATCGCTCCCACCGTGAAATCAAAAGCATCGCACATTAGCTTAAATGGGAGGATCCAATCTGGTGCTTCAAGAATTGGCACTATAATAAGGGCTTTCTTCAAGACTTGGAAAGCCTCGCCACATCTGTCATCAAAATCGAAGGAAACATCCTTTGCTAACAAGTCACAGAGTGGCTTAGAGATTTTACTTAAATCTCTAATGAAGGGCCTATAGAATCCAGCATGGCCAAGAAACGATCTAACCGAACAAACATTGGTGGGCGATGGAAGCTTAGAGATGGAATCAATTTTTGCGGTATCCACCTCTAATCCTCTCTCGAAAACTACATGCCCCAAAATAACGACCTGCTAAACCATAAAGTGGCTTTTCTCCCAGCTAAGCACCAGCTTTGCCTCTTCACAACGGGTTAAGACTTTATCAAGGTGCTAAAGTCATAGGTCAAATGATAAGCCATAAATTGAGAAATCATCCATGAAAATTTCTGCAAACTCATTGATCATATTAGAAAAGATAGCCATCATACAACGTTGGAAAGTGGCAGGAGCATTACATAACTCGAATGGCATTCGACAAAACGTAAATGTGCCATACAAGCTCATGAAGCTGGTATGCTCCTGATCTTCAGGAAAGACGACTATCTAATTATACCCAAAGTACTCGTCAAGGAAGCAGAAGTAGTTGTTCCCCGCCAATCGTTCCAAAATCTAATCAATAAACGATAAGGGGAAATGGTCTTTCTACGTAGCCGTGTTCAAACGGCAATAATCAATGCAGACCCTCCAGCCAGTTGAGGGTCTAGTGGTTACCAACTCTCCTTGGTCATTTTCTTCCATAGTGATTCCTGCCTTTTTGGGCACCACATGTATAGGACTGACCCATTTAGTATCTAAAATGGGATAGAAAATTCGTGCATCCAGCCATTTCAGAATCTCCTTTTTGACAACCTCCCCGCATATTGGGGTTGAGCCTTCTCTGCATGTCTTGGAAGGGTTTAACGAACTCGTCTGTATATATACAATGCATGCAAAGGGCGGGATCAACACCCTTAATATCAGCTATCGACCAAGCAATTACTTCCTTGTGCCTTTGTAAACACTCAAGCAGAGCTCCCTCCTATGATTTAGATAATGCAGACAAGATAATAACGGGGAGCGTGTCGTTAGGGCCAAGGAAAGCATACTTCAATGTGCTCGGGAGGGGTTTCAACTCCAACTTGGGAGCCTTTTGGATTGAGGGTTTAAGTTGAGATGCCCCCGCCTCAAGTAGCGGATCTACCTCCATGGTCCAGGGTGGGGACACTGACTCTATGTGTACCTCAGCAGCTCTTCTAATTTGGGTATATCCCCTTCAATTTCATCAATAGTCGAAGGATGGTCCTTGGATATGACCTTTTGAAGGGGATCTCTACATAAGAGTATTAGAGTAGTCTCTTTAATGATTTTGTCAACTACCTTATTCTGGGAACAATCTTCCAATCTAGATTACTTGTAGGTATCAAAAACATTCAACCGGATCTTCTTGTTCCCAAAGCCCATTTTAAGTGCCCCTGATCTACGATTGATAGAGGCATTGGCTGTGGCCAGGAAGGGGCATCCCAGAATAATGGATGGATTGGTGGGCTTAATAGATGGGTTAGTATCTAGCACAAGAAAGTCAACAGGGAAGAAGAAGTCCTCCACTCTCACTAGGACATCTTCCAGTAATCCCTATGGTGTCTTAAGCAATCTGCCTATGACCTGAAGGATGATTGGACTAGGCTTTAAATCACCTCCTCCCAAAAGGTCGTAGACAAAGCTTGGTAAAATGTTCACCCCCACACCCAGATCGAGTAGAGCCTCTGATATAAACACATTTACACTACTTAAAATGTCTATTTTTGCATGTTCTTAAGCATAGGATTGCATTTCATGATATAAATATTGCATAACATGCATCATCTTGCATTTAGAGTAGTTTGAATAAAATGGAGGTTAATTGTCTCCTTTTATGTGCTTGGATAGGGAAAACATTTTATCGGGGCCTCGGATCAAAGATCCAACTGTATGGATGTGATTAGGGCGACGATTGGAGTTCAACGACTCCAAGATCGCCCTAATCAGGCATCCATAGCATCAGTTAGTGACCCGGGAACCCTAAAAGATCAAGCGCCAGGATGGAGAAAATCTGCACTTCAAATGACAAATCCGACCGCACGGATGAATTCGGATTGACGATCGCATCCCAACGACGCAAAAATCGAGTCAATCCGACATCCGTGGCACCATCTACAACTTTCAGAAGATGGACGGCCAAGATGGCACCACGTGGCACCATCTAGGTCGCCCAAACGGTCGCATGCAATCTCGACAGTCTCCGCATCCGCCTTTCCCCATCGTTGGATCAAGATCCAACGGCTGTGATGCGCCCGCGCTGAAGTCAGGAGCTCGACATAAATTGGTCGAGCACTCTAACGCGAAGCGAGGACGCGCGTTCGAGCCTCGTCACGCTGAAATTGGAGCGGTGGCACGCCTCTGATCGACCGCACAATCGCAATCCAGCGGCCGCGTGCACTCAATCAAGATGATGCACTCACGCACGCCCGAACGTAACGCGCGATCGCACGCGGGCGGGCGCGCAATGCAGCGGGTGAAGGCGCGACTTAAGCCGTCCGATCTCGCGATCGGACGGCTGAGGATCGTTGAACATGCGTAGGCGTTGCGCACGCGAGCAGCTGAGCGGGCGCGCGTGGGCGCAGAAGCAACGCCCACGTTGGGGGCTTTAGTGACGGTTTTATCCGTCACTAAAGACCCCTCATTTATTATTTTGAAGTTGTAATGTCCATTTTGCCCCCACTCCTTGCAACTATAAAAGGAGACCCCCTCCGTACAAAATTCTCATCCCTTCCTTCTCTTCTCTACCCCTCCAAAGCTCAAGAGAAGCTTGTCCCACACCCGGGATGCTTCTCGCAAGATAAAGTCCAAATTTTCATCCCCCTTCGGAAGTGGATCCCCCGACGACGACGGCATGCTGCTCCGTTCCCGTTCTTCTGCTTTGTCCTCCTTCCTCTTGCTTCATTCTCCTTCGTCCAGGCGTCGTCCCATCCGCCATGTCCTCCAAGCAACCGTCAAGGAGGATTTCTCTCTCCCTATTCTTTTTTTTTACTGCTTTCTAGTGTAGTTTTGCTCATCCTCCAAGCAATCGTCGAGGAGGATATTTCTCCCTCCATTCTTTTAATGCTTTCTAGAGTAAATTTATCGCTTTCTAGAGTAATTGTTTTATGCTTTGTAGTTGTAAGAGTGAAATGAACAATCTCCTTAATGATAAATTCCTTGTTTATTCTACATCTCATTTTGATTTCGCTGCGTAATATTCTCTTTCTCTCTTACTCTCTCTCTCTCTTCTATTTATTGTAAATAATTAGATAGTTTTAAATTGAATTATTCCGTGACAAATAAAAAGAAACGCGTAGTTTTTAAATCAAACGTCCGCCTCCTTGTGTTCGACCCGGAATTTCAATTTCGGTATAAATTTTATTTGTTGAACACGAATTCTTCGCTTTCAAACTACAGTGACAGATTTTCCAAAACCAAACATGTTAAAGTAGCGATTCGTAACGTTCAACATTTTGGCGCCGTTGCCGGGGACCATTTCATGTGCCCAACATTTTGGCACCGTTACCGGGGAGGCAACGCTCTTTGGTTTCTCTTCGTGTTTTCTAACTTACAAATCATTTACCTCACTTTTCACCTTTCTTATTGTGATTGCAGGTACTCTTTCGAGACAGGCAAAAGCGGTAGATCGGAGTAAAATGCTGTAGAAGGTTTTGTGAGTTATCCCCCACCCCCCACCTATTAGATTTCATTCCACAACATAATAATTCAAACATCAATCAACCTAGGTGTTTTTATAAACTCTAAGGTTAGATTGTTTGTTGTTTGACACCCATACTCACCCCAACCCCCACATTAAAAAAAATAAAAAAATTTTAAAAAAAATCTCAAAGAGGTACACAACCTCATCTGATTTTCAAACTCAACCAGTAAACTGACCTCAGGAACCGGTACACACATTCAAACACATAATTGAGTAGAAATCAGATTAGGTAATCATTTGTGTGCCTAATTAAGTGGTGCATCAGGCCAATTGTTTGAGTTGTTTGGACCGCACCACTTCAAATAAAAAAAACTCATCAAGTAGCTGCCACTTAGGTTCAACTCTTAGGGATTTACCAGGCACTCCACATTCTTTTTAAGCCTTAAAGGAAAACATCTTCACCCGTGCTTGTAAAACCTGGTGTGCCAATGAAACTTGTTTGAAAACACCTAAAGTTGAATCCTAAAAGCTACTAAGCAAGATTTGAACCTTAAAATTCACCACATCGAAAATAATCTTGCTTGAAAACTACTGGTTGTGCACGCACACACAAATCAATCAATCATTAAGGGCACAACCCATTTAAAGGGCCCATCACATTCCAAAGCACATTCAAACCTAGCCCTAAATAAAATAGAGTAGACGTTGGCCTTAAGGATTGGACTCGCTCTTCATAACCCAGAACAAGATTATTTTCGATTAGTCTGTTTATACTGTTCAATCTGATGTCTAGCTAGGGGAGCAGAGTCAAACCATCGCGGCTGGGGGGTACACTAGGAATCGGAGGCGCAAGCCGAAGGAAGAACCTTCTCCCCAGTCCCTCCTTCTAACTGGTTGGATTGAACAGAAAGAAGTAGATCAAATCGTTCCTTTATCTCAAGACGAGTTTTGGGAGTCTGTAGGTCTGTAGGCTAACCCATTTAAGGACAGGTTTGATTGTTTGTATTGCAGGGTACCTTTCTTCCTCCCGTGTCTCATGAATCCTTCCACATATTTCACGCATTCCCGCTCTTTCCCTCCTGTTGTGAATTATCCTCAACATGACGATTATCCCAACTCGTATTGTAATCAACCATCAGTCAGTTGGGATAATTCGGATTAGGGATACCATTTCGGACCCCCATGTTTACGGTCTAACCCTAAACACTTTGATTCTGATTTCTATCCTTCTCAGAGCTACATCGATTATAGATCGTCTTCCTTTCATGAACAACCTAATACAATCTACAATCAAGAAGGATACATCGATCCTTACCCATCCTCTGATTCACTACCTTTAGGTCATCACCATCTTTTCAACAATCTGAAATGACTTATTATCAGGAAGGGTATAACGAATCTCAATCCGTTAATTCCCCTGCATTGAGCCCAAACCCGCCCAACCCTGAACCAACTCATTTGGTTCAGGTTAACCAGGTTCAAGATAAGGTTCTGGCTAACTTGAGGAATATCATTCAATCTTTAGAAGTTCAGCCAATACCTTGCATTGAGAGATTGGAGCCCCCGATTGAAATGATTGATGATTTGAATAAGTCTTTGTTGGATTGGCTCCAGGATGTTAAGGATAAGAACCCGGGTGAGTTTCTACTTGGGAAATTAGTGAAATTGAGGATGAGATTCGTGGTTGCTTTGATTCAATCTTGGAATAATTCCCAGGATGAACCCTCTTCAGAAAAGCCAATGACAGAACCCGCTCAGGCACCTGTTGGGGGGGACACGTGTTACGAGGATGACCAGATTGAATTAAAACAACCAATTAAGGATGATCTGATTTCTTCACCTGAGATCCCTGAGTCGGGTTACGAGGAAACGTATGTCTCCTTGGAACAGAAAGTGACAAATGATTTTGGGACATACATTGATACGGATCCTGATTTCTTTGATGGTGAAGATTCAAGTTGCGAAGTCTCATGCGAGTTTTCTAAACATGATTTCAGTGAGACGATTGGACCTGAGGAATCTGATAGATCATTTAATAGCCTAATAACTGAGGAAACTGATCTTATTAGGGCACACATTACGGATTCAGAATCGCATTTTCTGGAGGAATCAATTCAATGCCCTAATTATCAGTTACACCCCGTTGAGCTTATCGATAATTCTATTTCTGAGATAATTAGACCCAAGTCAATTCTGATTCTTCCACATCATTTAGACTTGGAGATTTCAGACGGGGTGATTAACATGCAAGAGGTCTCGGAATTTAACATGCTGAATGAGGAGGATAGGAGCTGGGAAGTTCTGATTTGGGAAGTTAATTTTGGAGGAAATGGAAGATTGGGTCGAAGGGTACCTTTTAAGCTGAAACCATAAAATCAAAACCCTTATGACATTTGTTTCGAGGATGTTCAACTCAAGCACACATTCAACGATTATCCTTTTGAGCCTCAATTCTCTGTAACTCGATTTTTTGGTCTTGGGTTGCATCCTCATAAATCGTAGGCCCGACCCCACTTGCATTCTGATTTTAGGTTTTGGATAATTTTTATCCAGAACCTAAGATATTCTCGATTATGGGGGATGGGTCTACACCACAATCTGGTCCACATCTGTGGACCTTTGTTGACAGGTCGGAAGATTCTTCTGTTTATTTTAATTCTGACTTGCACTTGTGAATTCATCATTTCTTTTCTGTGTATAGTGTGCCTAGCTGAAGGCACTAAACTCAGCACATATACAGTTCTTTTTAATTTTCATCTCGGAGCAGACCTGACATTCACACAATTCAGGTGCTTTCTTCGCTTTTCCACTCTATTTTATGTCTTTTTAATACAATGAGGACATTGCATTAGATAGGCATGGGGGGGTGGATACTTATCTCTGAATTCATTCGTCAGCTCCGTAGATTTTTTTATTTTCTTTTATTAAAAAAAAATTTGGAATTAGGAAAGAGAATTTGGGTTTAAGAAAATTTTCAATCTTAGGAAATACTACATTAAGATCTGAACACAAAGACCCTTCAGGTCTTTGGACTTAATTAGCCTGTGTATACACTAAAATGTGGATTTTTCTTTGAGTCCTCGCCATCTTAATTCTATTATAATTGGAATAAATAAGTTTGGGTGATAAGTACACGACTTATCAACCCGCCCTCTGATTTGAGGGAATTTTGAGTCTTAAGCATCTACATACTTTCTTTGCACTGACTCGTTGTTCGGAGATTTTAACGGAAATTGGGTAGCTAATGAACCTTCTAGGGTGATATGGCTGGCAAGTTATCGTGGGTAACAGCCCATAGGTAGGTTGTTCAGAGCCCAGTCACTGGACCTTTCTCTTTTTCCTGCCTTTAGGTAAATCTTAGACCAGGGAAGCCACCTACTTAAAAAGAAAAAAAGAAAAAAAAAAGAAAAAAAAAAGAAAGAAAGAAATAAGCAACACTTCGCCACACGAGTATGGCTGGCAAGTTGTCGGTGGTAATAGCTCATCGACTGGTTGTCCAGAACCTAGCTCAGTAAATGCACTAAAAATTCCCAAAATATTTAGGAAGAAGTGGAGAAGTAGAATAAATCGAGGAGATATACACTGGATTCACCCTTGTGTTGACCCCGTAAAAAATAAAAGTAGGGAGAAAGCTATCGGTTGTAAAGATACACCTTTAGGCAGAATTCTTTCTGAGGTCACCTAGAGGCGTAGAAATCCGAAGTCCGTTTTAATTGCCGGTCAACGAGTCTATCACAATTACAATAAGATACTTAAAACTTAGGGTTCTCATCAAATCTTGGGTGAGTTGAATGGCCGTAGAAAGCCACTCTTAAACCCTAAAATTTGAAAATCCAAAAAAATTAGAAAAGAGTAAAAAGAGAAAAAGAATTTTTTCTTT